>JAQPPZ010002501.1:1388750-2777500 GCA_028583015.1 Wollemia nobilis
TACTTCCAGGAGCTAGAAAAAAGATACCACACCATCGACCTGCACGCGGTCGCTGCTTTCCACGCAGCATTAGAAGAAGTTGCTGACCGCCGGCCATTCGAGGCAGAAGCCTGGGGCCAAGCCCAGGCCGCATACACTCGCATCTGCGAGGCAGAAGCAAGAACTGGAGAGCCTTCGAAAGGCGATTCTGAGGGGGCAACTGACAAAGATGAATCTGAAGAACAGTTGCCGCGAGGAGAACAGCTAGAGCAGCAAAAGGCAGGGGGGGCAAGTTCCTCTGCACCCAATGGATGAAGGCATGGATTCTTTGCGCCGAGGCGAGCTCGACACCCCGCGAGCCGCCAGAAATGTTGTCACATTTTGCACGGGGTGCAATGTTTTCAATTTTGTAACAGTGCTGCTCTTCTTTTTCCCTCTTCCTCTATTTTCCTTCCCCCTTCTCTCCCTTTCCTTTTCTTTCCCACATTCTCTCTCTTCCCCCCTTTCTCGGAGCTCCCCAGTTGATTTTTTAACTTTCCAGCAAGTTACCTGAAAAATGGCTAAGTGTTGGTGCGAAGTTCGCACTTCGCCCAGTTTTGGTGCGAAGTTCGCACTTCGCCCAGTTTTGGTGCGAAGTACGCACTTCGCCCAGTTTTGGTGCGAAGTTCGCACTTCGCCCAGTTTTGGTGCGAAGTCCGACTTCGCCCCTCTTTCTGGGCGCACCTTGCAACTGGCAGGCTGACAGAAGAATGATAAGTGCCGGAGCAAAGTCCGTACGGCGGCAGACACCAGTTTTCACCTGTGCGCAGTCCGACTTCGCAGCGAAGTCGGAATGCGCCCTTGACAGGTGCGCAGTAGGGAAACAAACTCAGAAATACATCTAAGGCATGAAGGCCTTCCCGACTGCGCTGTTTTCTGCCCGCGCAACCCGAGACGCTCTGATCCCAAGCGAGGTTGGACAGACTGCCTTTCAAGGCCGACACGTGTCAAACAACATCATCCATCATCTGACAAGTGTCCAACTTCGGGATTCGAGCCGAGACGTGCCGAGCAAAAGGACGAGCATGGGCTGCATTACCTGTGCCAGTGACCTCATTTAAAGCCGATTGGAGGTTCTATAGCTCCAGCTACCCGCATACCTGCCGAGATGAAGTTCTGCCCAACACACTGCCACGTAGCTGTCCAGCTTCCAGGAAAACCATGCTGCGGGTACAGTCCGGTCCGACAAAGGTCAGCATTTGCAACTCTTTCGCCGCTTTTGTCAGCTTGTGTTTGACTGGGACCTTGTGCCCATTAATGTAACGGGAGGGATTCGGGCTATAAAAACCCACCATGAATTCATTGTAAGGGGGTGGAAGGGGAATGTCTGTTAGGGAACCAATGTAACCGTGCTGCTTATAAATATAATTTGTATGCCTGGTTCTGTTCTGCTGCTTTTATTTCTTTATGTTTATGCTTTACGCTTCCCTGTGTCATGGCTCGTTGATTCATTTCAGCATTTGGTGATCAGGGGCCTTTAGCATTGTTTGTGTACTTTTAAATTTCATATAATAGATGTGGTAGCAGTTCCATCAGTTGTGTGTTACGTTGCTGTCCGTATCTGGTGATTGATGCGTTGCCGTGCTGTTAGTTCTCCTTGTAGGGAGAATGTTTGCTAGGGGACCATTGTAGCTGTGCGGTTAAAATCTCTGCATGACACATATACCTGGCTCTGATATCTCTAGGTTGCTTTCTACCCATGTTAGTGTACGTATCTGGTGATTGATGCATTGTCGTGCTGTTAGTTCTCCTTGTAGGGAGAATGTTTGCTAGGGGACCATTGTAGCTGTGCGTACACTGCTTAGGTATCGGAAGTATACATAGATTTTGCAGTTCTCAGTCATGCTTTATATTTGTAATGCAGTAAGTATTGGTGGTTGCTGGTTGCCGTACTGTTAGTTCCCCCCCACCAACTCCAAGTATATTTGTATATTCTTTCTGTTCATTTATCTCTTTCCTGTACTCTTAGCTTGAACATAAACCCCCCAAAAGGAGCCGGCCTTCTCCGGAGATTGGCTCGGAAGGCATCTCTTCCTTCCGGCCTTTCATGCTGGTGGGCGAATCTGGGCGCATTAACCCAAAATCCTTTCCTCATGGCAGATTTGTAACCAACAGCTTCCCCCCTTATTCCTTGAATGTTCTCCCATCCGAAAGGATGTTAGTCTCCAGTACACTATATGCACATTTATCTCTCCTATTGCCCTTCTTTCCCCCAAGTTGTCTTTCTACCGTGACCACTTCTTATAGCTTCAAGAGGGTAGAGCAGTTCCTCCGCAATACCTTGAGCAGCACACAATGCATAGTCTTTGGATCCCGATTGGGCAACTCAGGATGTGTTCTCACCAACTCTGGATTGAGTCAGATCACCATCTTCCGACGGAGGAGCGGGTTTGCTTGTTTTTCTCCTTGGGGGAAGCCAAAACCCTGCATCACTTTATTTTTTGCTGATCCAGTTATTACGAGATCCGAGACAGATTCCATTTGTCTTTTCAGAGACAACTCTCGATCTGTTTCTACCTTCTTCAGATACCCGGACCGGTGGTGTCTCACACTGTTTCTTAGGGAGATAACTCAATTTCGTTGCCATTAAAAAACTCTCCTATAGATGGATCTCACCCCCCTCAACATCGACTCATCACAACTTACTTCATTAGCTCCGATGGACCAGGTGACATAGCCGTGAGTAGTATTGAAGGAGATATGAGCTTGTGAACTTAGCCATTTGGAACAAGGGCAGTGGTAATTTTTGAAATTGTGTTTTTTTCAGGTGAGTAGTATTGAAGGAGTTATGACCCTGTTAACTTAGCCGTTTGGAATAAGAGTGGTGGCAATATTTCAAATTTCGTTTTTTCCAAAAAATGAAATTTTATGTATCCTTCAGCTGTGGGTAAGCAAATCATCTGTTGTGTTTGAAGGAGATCTTTTATTTTGGAGTTTTAGCTTCAACTCAATAAGGAGATATATTTTTATGAAACCCTAGTTCATAAAACCCTAGTTTTTTGGTGTGAACTTATGCAGCTATAAAATTTTTCAAGAGAAGATGATATTGATGTTAGAGAATGGTGGAAACAATTTAAATCCTTGCATTCTATTGATTATTATTGGGGCATTAGGCTTAATTTTTATTTTGGAGGAGAAGCTCTCTCTTGGTTTCAAAGTTTTCTTAGTGCCCATAATTGTGAACTAACTTGGGATAAAATAGAGCAAGCATTCTTGAGTCAATGGGACCCATATAAAAAGATAGCTAGTTTGAAGGATACACTCAAAGGATATGTAGAAGAAATAAATATGCTTCAAAAAGAACAAAAGGAATTAAAAAGAGAGCTAGCAAATTTCAAAAAAGTGGTAGAAGGGAAAAAATATGTTAGTGTGCAGATAGAGGGAACCACACCTTTGATGCTAGATAAGCTAAAAAGTGGACAACGGGATTAGTTTGAATATAAAAATTCTATTTTGTAGATTCATGGTTACATTCAGAAGGAAAAGGTTATTATTTCTATAAATCCTAACAACATATATAATTTCCTTGATATTGCTTTGGGTAAGAGGTTGTAGGTTCACACAACAAAAAATTAAGGGCATACAACTTGAGGGTGAGAATGTTCAAATTTTTGAAGATTTGAAGATCACCATGGATAAGTATGTTTTACATTTAGATTTTCATGTTATTTAGATGGGTAATGTGGATATTGTTCTTGGTTATCCTTGCTAATATTCTTTGGGTACTGTTGACATTAATTTGTAAAAGAAGTTCATGAAGTTATGGTATAGGAAAAAGAAGATAACATTGTAGGATATTTCTCAACTTAAGGAGCAAGGATCCAAGGAGAAGCAAGAAGTAGTTATGGTAAAGGAACAAGTTAAGGAACCAACAGAAGAATCAAAAGTTGAATCTACAGTAGCAGCAACAATAGAGTCCATGGAAGAAGTGCACAAGGACACACCAAAAAAGGGAACAAGAGAGAAGCATGAGGATCCACAATTTCATGCTGAGCGTGACCCAGAATTTATTAATGGCATTCGATGCCATTGGTCTTTTGAGGGACGCTGCACCAATGGAGAGGGTTCACATACTTGGAATGGGAGCAACAATAGCAATCCAAAGGGGATACCATCTATTTTCCTGTGGATCATCATTGCACGAATGCCATGCATGCGTACCCTAGGTACTGTTAACAATTCTGTCACATTTTGTTGAGGGGTAAAGATTTTGAAGTATTGTTCAATTTTATGTTAAGTTTTCCTATTTTTCATGAATTTGTTCCCTTGCTTTTTCTGTTTTTTCATGGCGCCCCAGCGCCTTTAGTATCCGCCCCTTGGCCCCCTTGTATTCATTTCATATGCATAAGTAGCTTCGCCAGCAGGAAACAGATAGAAACTAGCAGCTTCGCTGAAAACAGACAAGGATCGGCAGCTTCGCAAAAGAAAAACAGGTGCAAGTCCAGTTCGGACTTAAAACCGGCTAAGGCATGAGGGGCGCTTCGCCCACAAGACTGCTGAAGCTGCTACTTCGGGCAATATAACTGCGAAGCTCCAGTGTTGGTTTGATCGCAAAATGTAAGGCAGATGGGCCGCTTCGCTAGAAACGATGCCGAAGTGCCACTTCGGCCCACTTCCCCGGCGAACCATCTCTTAGAAGCTGCTACTTCGGGCCTTAGCTCAGCGAAGCAGCTACTTCGGATGCTTGACCAACGAACCTCCCACTTCGGCCACCACATTGCCTAAGTTTCGCTGGAAAAGTGGAAAAACGTCTAAGGCAGAGGGGGCGTTTCGGCCGAGGCTCCCCCGAACCAACACTTCGGGACCCGATCACCGCGAAGTACCCGTCCAGTGCGAAGTATGGGAGGAAGAAGATTTTGTTGCACCCCGCCAACAGCAGCCAGCCACTTCGGGCAAACTCCTTGCCGAAGTAACATTTCGGGCCCCTTCTTCAGCGAAGCATTCGATTTCAGCAAGTGGCAAAGCAGGGAGTTGAGTTGCCCCGTCTTCTACAGCGAAGCTGGCTACTTCGGCCAGAATCAGATTAAGTGCCCGCTTCGGCTGGTTCTTCTTGCGAAGCTTTTTCCATGGCCATATTTCAGCGAACCACCCCCTCATGAGGCCATTTTGACTTAGAAGATTTTGTCCATCCTCCTGGCCTTCACTTCGGCCCGATTGCATTGCGAAGCTGCGCTTCGGGTGCAAATTCAGCGAAGCTTCCCCAGGGCCGCTTCTGACAACAGCGCTACTCCCGAGGGGCACGTATTCAGAGATGGGGTATGAATCCAAGGCACGTCCGCGGCGCATAAATGCAAATTTCCCCGCCTAATGCGGCCCTGCAACTAATTGTAGTAATAGGATGGGAGGTTTCAATTGTAGAAGTAAGGCGAGCGTCATTTTCGGAGCCGCCCTAGCGTCCTTGTAAATCTGGTTCATTAATGGCTCAGAGGGAGGGTCCTCTATAAAAACCCAGTCATTGTAATGAAAAAAGGGGGGGGAACATATTGCTAAAGAGCTGCTGTAGCTAAACGTTTTGCATCAATATTGAAGATCTTTGGCTCTGAATCTGCGTCTTCTTTGTATGCTGCCTCTGGCAAGTATTTCTGCTTTTCATTTAATTTTCTGATTGCTATAATTCTGATACCTGGATTCTGGCATTGGAAGATAAGTGTGTCTGGAATTCTTTTAGAGGATACATAGAGAAGCATATGCAGTTTCAGTTTCTGTTACATTTTCTGTATTGATTGCTGCTGGTTTAGATATAGACTAGTTATTGTGCTGCTTGTTCTTTCCCACCGTTATTGTCAAGCTATTTACATTTCTTTCAGTACTTTTTAATCTCTTTCCTGCAGTCTTATCTTAAAACCCCAAGTAGTTAGTATAGGAGCCGGCCTTCTCCGGAGATTGGCACAGAGGGCATTCCTTCCCTCTGGCCTTTCAAGGTTGGTCCAGGTCTAGGGCGCGTAGACATACAAAATCCTTTCCTGTGGCAGATCTGTG
Source organism: Wollemia nobilis (assembly GCA_028583015.1). Taxonomy (NCBI): domain Eukaryota; kingdom Viridiplantae; phylum Streptophyta; class Pinopsida; order Araucariales; family Araucariaceae; genus Wollemia; species Wollemia nobilis. The sequence goes on from JAQPPZ010002501.1 coordinate 1,394,748, forward strand.
ACCAACAGTACAGTGGTGAAGAAGTGGAGACTATGGATTCTTTTGAGGAGGCAAAGGACAAGCATGATACAAATGCCTTGGCTAATGAGTTAGAGAGTGTAGATAGTGGCGATGATGTGATTGAGGAGCAATGTCAGCCAAAAGAATGAGCAATAAAGATAGCATCTCCTAGAAATTAGTCTACTCAGCATGACAGCTGCTCGGGAAGAGTTGGAAAGTCACATCCACTTCAACAGTCTGCACATAAGAGCAACATGTAGTAGAAGGGACAACCTACACAAAAGTCTCATAAGGTGAATTCACAAGTGCAAGTGCAAAATTAGGAAGTACAAGTAACTGCACCACCATAGAAGCAAATGAGTACAACACATGTTGCATTGATGATTGCACAGGCAATTGTGCAGGAAATTACCCAGAAAGATTTGTGGGACTGCAAAAGTTGGTGCAATTGTGCAGAAGGAGAAGCAATAGAAAGACCGGGTGGCGAAGGAGGCACTATTGGTTGACAAGGAAGCTGAGCAAGAGAGTAGTATGGTGTAGCCGTAAGTAGAAACCCAAAAGTGGTGTGGTGTAGCCCTAGCCCTAGCACAAATAATCATGACATGACAAGGAGAATATCAAAGTCAATATAATGATGAAAAGATTGATGATGTGGCATAGGAGATAGTGGATGTTGATGCTACCTTGGAGGCCATGAATACAGCTCCTAAGGACACCATGGACGAAACGAGACCACTCGGATTTGGATTTGATTTGTGAATAGCTGGTTTGGGAGCAACATTTGAATCTTTGGTCTAGATGGAGACAGAGTAGGCTACCATAGTTAGAACTAGCGTAGGAGTAGAAGTGGGAGCAATGGCCTAGACCATTGATTTGGATGTCGACCAGGGTTTTGAGACCACTTAGCGTGAGTATGGTGGTGAGGCAACACAATTCACATCTTCCCCTTCCTTGGGGGAGATAAATATGGATGTGCCCCTGCAAATTGAGTAGGAAAGTGTTATTCCTCCCATGGAGGAACCAACACCAAGAGTGATGGAGGCTGGTGATCCAAGTAACTAGCCAGTTGAGGAAGACCTCCAGATGAAAGATGAGCTTCAAGAGCAACCGCTTCTTAGGAAGAAGTGATCAGTAAAAGCAACTAAAGGGGAGCCTGAGGAGCCTAAAGGGGAGGATGATGAGGAGACTCTTGGAGATGAGCAGGATGATGAATATGTATTGAGAGAGTGATACTAATGAGTGCATTTTGGTCGAGTACTCAAAATTGAGTAGACTACCTATGCATGGTGAGATGATTGATGAGTAGTTGAAAAACATTTTTCACCTTCTCATTGGAGCTATGGATAGGATGCGACGAGAGTTCGTGTCTAGTGCCATTGGGCAATGGTGAATTTGGACACACAGGATGGAGAATGAGGTTGCTAGGTTGATAGACTAGGCTAGGGATGAGGCGAGGATGACATAGTTAGCCTAGTTTGCATAGACATAGCCATGGGAGATGGCAAAAGGAAACATTCACAACATGGTTGGATTGAAAGAACTTCTAAAGGGAATGTGAGTTTTGTAGCCATCCTCCTCAGATGTATGTTTCGGAGGAGAAGTTTGACTTACTCCTTTCCAATGGTGAAGAAATTCAAATTGGCACTTGAGATGGAACCCACATATATCAATTTGAACAACTTGGCTTACTATCAAATGGTCGACCGTGAGGCTACAAGCATTTCATGACATGGTGATAAGTTCAACTATGATGGTTGAGTAGGAGGTAGCTTGTGTGAAGGAATTGGAAAAGGAACTTTGGTAGTTGATGGCAAAGGCCGAAGCTGAGTTGGAATTGTGCAAGCATGAGATGGAAGTGCTATAGAAGGACCATAGTAGGCATGTGCAATGATTGAAGTAGTAGAAGATAGTGAAAGATCAATAGAATTTAGTGTTGTGGGCTTAGTTTTCTGAAGATCAAGGAAAGATTTCAGTACTTGAGGGCAGTAACAGGGGAAAGGAGGCAGCCAACCAGGAGTTGAAGAAAGCTAATCAGGAGGTGGGTGAGTGAGTTTCTCATAATGGTGTTTGGTGGACATAGTATGTGAACTACGTTGGTAGATTGAAGACAAAGAGTGAGGCATTGGAGGCACAACTTTATGGGATGGGTATGGAATCTGTGCAAGTTCCCATTTCTCCTCTTGTGCAACCATAGTTGAAAAAATCTGCAAAATATCCCGATTTTTCCCCATTTTTGCTGATTCCTGCCCTTGCCGTTAAAATCCTGATTTTTTCCCAAAATTTTTGCTGTGGCAGCATGGGTAGAGGAAACAACATAAATAGCTTGTTTTTTTTCATTTTGCCTCATTTTGCATTTTCTTCGGGTTTTTTTCTTGCCGATTCCTGATTTTTTTTTTTATTCTTTTGCCTTGCCAATCTTTTTCTGATTCCGATTTTCTCAATTATGTATGCAACAATCTTCTCCTATACAATAGCCCAACCCCTAGTGAAAGCAAACACAACACTGGATGAGGATGTTGAGAGGTTTAGAGGGGAGGATAGATGTAGGTGGTAGTTCAAATGTGTTGCCACCACATGCGCCACCTTGAGCTTGAGTGGGATGCATATGAGTCACAAGTACACACATTTTGATTGTACTGGTTCCATTTCATATGCTTGTTAATAAGTACTATGCATGAGTTGCGCGATGATATGTTTGGTGTTATGTGCATGATTTATGTTTTGTTATGTATGGGGTAGTTGTTAAGCGAACAGGTATGAGGTTGGTTGTGTAGTTACATAACTACCTCCCATATGGAAAATTGTTATTTATACACCCCTACATTCATTGTTTGGGTATTGTTGTGTCTAAATCATTTTCTGTGTATTGTTTCTACCTTATGTATGTGGTGGTCTGATTAGTGCTGTATTGATCATATTGAGAATATCAATGGAAGTGTTGTGCTGTTCTTGTTGGTAATTCAATCTATCTCTGAGATTCATTTATTGTGCATGCTATGGATTATTGCTGCTAATGTGTATTGCCTTTTGATACTTTCTGATACATTCAATTCAGTTCTACCAACTGCTGTGTTACAATGGTGCTTAAGTTTCAAAAGCAATAGTATCTGCCAGGCCATCCTGTAGCTAAGAAAATTAACATTTTCATACTCCTTGTAACCCTCTGATTACTTGATATTAAACAATGCAGAACAATTTGAACTCCTTATGGATTCTATTATAGAAGAGAGATACCAAAAGTGGCCACATCCTAAGCCAGAATTTGACAAATTGTATTACCATTATAGAAATATTTTACATGAAAAGAAAGCCTTTATGCTACCAAATACAAAGAAAATTACGGACCCATTTTCAAGATTACAAAAGATTGAAAGTTGACAGATTTAGCCCTTATAACATTGAGTATAGAAGAAACAATTACAAGAATAATCCCTTTGCATCACCAAAATGAAAATCATAACACCTTATAACACCACTTGTAACACTGACAATATTAAAACCGCCCACTTTTCCACATCAACAAAAGCAGATTTTAAACCCCAATGCAGCTTATTTTACATGGCATTTTTGTATTGAAATAACAAAATTTTAAGTTACAGAAAGACCCCTCTGTTTGAGTTTAGTACTACCCCCCAAATATTCGTTCTACCAGCTTCAGAAAGGGTTGATAGACTTTTTGTTTTGGCTTCCTTTGAAAAAATTGTTTTATAAGCTCGCAAGTTCCATCTCAATATAACAAAATTACCTCCCTTCTACACTTCATCTTAAGATTATATAGTTTTTAAGATCTTATTAACTTTTCTATTACCCCTTTCAGACACTTATTTTATAACTAATGAAAGGACTCCCCATGTTAATAACAATCCGTACACCTTTGTAGCTGATGGGCCATTGTTTGTCCACATTAATGTTCTGAATTTTCTTCCTCCTGTTATTAACTATAGTATTGAATGGCCCTTTCTTGTGACTTCCATGCTCATATAAGTTTTCTATTGGTTGTTGCATTTAAAACTTTAAACCTAATTTAATCTCTTTTTATATTCTTGTTCTTTCTTGTCTTTTGAACCCAATAAAAGTGATGGAAAATACTTACATGCATCGTCCTCACTTTCTTACTTCATAGGTGAAACATCCTTCAGCTTTGGATGTATTTGAAGATATTGTAGGCATGGCAGAAGGCAATCAACTAGCTGTGTTTCTGGACTATGATGGAACTCTTTCACCAATTGTTGAGAATCCTGATCATGCATATATGTCTGATGAGGTAATTAGATGGAATTATTTACATCAGAAGGTTTAAGGCCTCTTTTAATGTCTTGGGCAATTCTAATTACATAATTCACATGTTAAGTTATATGGAAAACAACACTGAACTATACTTGCTTTTTGTTTTGGTGATTCTAGATGAGGAATGCTCTCAGGAATATAGCAAAATATTTTCCTACTGCAATTATCACAGGCAGGTGTAGGGAGAAGGTGAGGCCATTTAGTATTTTCCATAATATTTTTCTAGTCCTCTTAGCTGATGCATGACTTTGTAGCATAAGAGGATTTCTTCAAATGTTGGACATGAATCAAGCAAGAATATTGTTCCTTCCAACACTCACATTCTTCCCAGCTCATATATGACAGGAAGAGACTTTTACTTAAATAGAAGAAAAGTGCTTCAAACAAAGAAATTTGTGTTATCATGTTTTTCCTTTCTGTATATTCTCCCCTTTGTCATCTTACTGTGGCCATAACTTATTTACACTGAACTGAATAGGTCTTTGAATTTGTGCAACTTCCTGAACTCTACTATGCGGGTAGCCATGGGATGGATATTATGGGGCCAGCGGAAGGTTATAGTGGCAGCAAAGCAGGTGAAAAGACCAATGAAGAAATAAAGGTAAAGTGATCATAATATGAGGAATAGTGATTGTATACAAGACCAAATATCAAGACAACCTATTTGTATTTTGTATGTTGGAATGTCTATGGGGCACTTTTTCATGCATAAACCATGGATAAGAAAATGAAACAAAATTTTATCTTTCATAAGTCTACATGTATAATAATGCCCGTCCTGCTCTTTATTATTTTGTTGACAACATTCAAAGTTACTGCTGTTAAAAATTTCAATCTAGCTTGCTTTTGCTGGCCAACTCAATTGTGTAGTTGCTTAGAATACAATTTGATGATTTGGAAATTGTGCCAGGCGGAGAGTAATAACCATCGCATGGGTATCAACTCTCCCAACCAATTGCCTTGAACTAAATGTACCCCATATAATGCTTCTTAGAGTATGTAAGCTCAGGAACTGTTGATTGAGTAAAATAGACTTCATACTGTCACAGTCTACAACGTGCATTTCTCATTAACTACTTAACGGGTATTTCTTTGTTTGGAGTGATGCATATTACAAATTTTGCATTCCATTCAGCTGTTGTGCCTTTATTTTTTTATTTTTTTCTTTAAAAATGATTAAAAAATTAAATTAGTTGAAAATCAGATTACATCTCCTGCCTTTCCAGGATTGAAGGCTTTTAAGCCAAGTTTTAATAGAGGATGTGGGACTATTCTCCCTCGCATCTAATCTACTACAGCTATCTATAAAAAAAAAAAGAGTAACCATGTAAGGCAAGGATATATAAATCTATATACAACAAGCAGCCCATTTCTAATATATCCTAGAATCCCCTATGCACATCTAATGTTGTATTCACAACATGAGATTAAGAGAAGAATATGCAAAAAAAAAAAAAAAAAAAAAAAAAAAAAATCAATGACAATCATCTTCTTAGTTAATGAAAATATTTTTTTCAAAACTTATGTGTGTAAACTGTAAACATTTGTGTTATATCTTTTTTCTTTTCATATATAAAACATATATGCTTTTTATAATGTCGTATTTAGCCATATCCATATCTGTATCTGATACCGTACCTGTATCAGATATCGTGTCTGTTTCCATGTAACATAGGTGTTGATGTGCTTGTAAACACATGCCAAAACTAATTGCCTTCAATATTGTAGAATTCTGGCACAAAGAAATAGAATGCAACATATTATAACATAATTCCATAATTTAAAAACAAGGGCTGCGTAACCGCTTAGTCCTGTTGGTTACGAATCTGCCACTAGGATAGGATTTAGTGCAATGCGCCCTAGATTCGCCCAGCAGATTGAAAGGCCGGAAGGAAGGAATGCCTTCCGTGCCAATCTCCGGAGAAGGCCGGCTTCCTATATGTTTTCTCAAGTGGTTTTAAGCTCAGAGTGCAGGAAAGAAATTAGAAATGCAGAAAGAAATATAAATGTGATTTGTGTTGGGTGGGGAGGATAAGCAGCACAACAACTATCAATCACCACTACTAACAACAACTAAATACAGAATACATTACAGAAACTACCAATGTCATTCATTCTATGTATCCTCTAACTATGCATTCCAGGAATACTTAATCATCAAATACCGATATCCAGATAGCAGAATAACAGTAAGCAATAACATAAGCAACATGAGGCAGAAATGCTAAATAAAGGCAGCATAAAGAACAAGAACAGTCAATAGAGCCAAGTGTATCTTGTATTCAGAAGCAAACGTACAGCTACAATGGTTCCCTAGCAGTATATCCCCCTTCCACCCTTTTACAATGATATGGCGCAGCTATTTATAGCGCAATTTCCCCCCAATTACAACTCCGGGCACAGGATCCCAGACCTGACAATAGTTGACAAAGCTGACAAAAGCGGCAAAAGAGCTGCTGATGTTGACCTCTGCAGATAGGGATTGTACTTGCAGCAAGGTCCACCTGAAAACTTGGCAGCTACGTGGCAGTGCGGTAGATGAAACTTTGAGTCAGCTTGAATGCGGGTAGCTGCGGTAGATGAAACTTTGAGTCAGCTTAAATGAGGGTAGCTGCGGTATAATAATTTGGCTCACGCTTGCCCTTTCCCCGTCACATCTCTGACTCGAATCCCGAGGCTGGACACTTGTCAAAATCTGATAAGGGACGAATCTGCCTTGAAAGGCAGTCTCTCTTTCATGTCCGACTTCGCCCGGAATTGGAGCGCAATTAAACAGCGCAAGGGGGAATCAGCGCAGTTGGGGAGGCCTCCGTGCCTTAGACAGTTTTTGGGCTGCTTGCAACATCCTGCCCAAGTGCGCACAAGTAAGAGGGCGCAGCCCGACTTCGCTGCGAAGTCGGGTTGCGCACCCAACACTTAGCTCATTTTGCTCACCGCTCCGACTGCGCATGAAGATGAGAGCGCACCCCGACTTCGCTGCGAAGTCGGGTTGCGCTCTGGTACTTAGAAATTTCAGGGGTCTGCTGCTTCCCAAGTGCGCACAGAAATGAGAGCGCACCCCGACTTCGCTGCGAAGTCGGGTTGCGCTCTTGCACTTAGCCAAATTTCGGTCATTTTCCGCACTTCGCATCCCCGAGTGCGCTCAAACTTAAGGGCGCACCCCGACTTCGCTGCGAAGTCGGGTTGCGCTCTTGTACTTAGAATTTTTAGGGGCATTTTGCTCTTTTTTGGGAAATTGACCGAAGAAAGTAAAAGAGGAAAAAAAAGGGGAAATGAAGGGAATGAAACTGACAGAAGGGGAGAAAGGGGATAGTGGAGAAAGGGAAAGGAGGAGGAGGGAAGGGAGAGCAGCATACTTACAATAAAAATGAAGACATGGCACCCCGTGCAAAATGTGGCAACATTCCTGGCGGCTCGCGGGGTGTCGAGCTCGCCTCGACGCAAAGAACCAGGCCTTTATCCTTTGGGCGCAGAGGAACTCCCTTCCCCTGCATCCCGCTGCTCTTGCGTCCCCTTCTTGGGTAACTGCTCCTCTTCGGATTCACTTTCAGCAGTTTCTTCTTCTGAATCCGAATGCTCACCACTGTCACCTTCTTGCTCGGCCGGCTGCTCCCGCTCACGAACATGATTGTACGCAGCCTTGGCCTGGTCCCAGGCCGCTGCTTGGAAGGGCCCTAAATCGCTGACATCCTTCAGCGTTGCTCTGAATGCCGCAATCATGTGTACGTCGATGGTGTCATAGCTCTCTCCCAACTCCTGAAGGGAGGTGTTGATCTTGCAATATCTTGACACCATTTGAGTTACCTGTGCTTCCTGGACTGGCTCGGCCCAGCTGTCAATTTCCGATGTATCTGCCTCGAAAGACAGCCAATCCAGCTTTACCTGTTCAAGGGGCAGAAACTCCCCATCCTTGACGAAGCTCGGGCATCCGAGCTCAGAAAGAGTGTTGAAGGGGGCCAGGCAAATATTCATTTCATGGTTCAATGCGTCCAGCATTTTCCTGGCGGCCCTTGTTTTTTCTGTTTTTTCGAAGTAATTATGCAAGGTTACCCTTGCATCTGCCCAATCTAGGGCAATTCGGGACATGGGGGGAAATCGGAGGCCTTTGCGCGCGAACTCTTCAATTTTCATTGCCAAGTCCAGCCATTGCTTCGCTTGGTGTTCGGCCTCCTCTACCACAGGCTTTCCCTGGCGAGATACTTCTTGGATCCTGGATGCGAAATCCAGGACGGACAGGGACCTGACAACATTAGCCCTGCATCCTTGCAGCAAACCAGCCCGCATCTCTTTGACCTTGTTTTTCGAAAAGGCCGCCGTCTGGGACGCCTTCTCCTTCAGCTGAGATTGGGCCTGCCTTAACGAATCCTGCAGCTGAGAGACATGTTCCAATGCCGCCCTCTTCTCTTCTGACAGCTGTTCGGCCGTTCTTCTTTGTGCTGTAGCCTCCTGCTGAGCGGCGGCGAGCTGTGCTTTCAAGTCCTTGATCTCCTGCTGGGCAGACTCCAGCCGCGTGGTGGCCTTGGCCAGATCTTCCTCCAGCTGCCTCGAGTCATTTTGAAGCTGAAACAGCTTCTCTTGATTCTCGAGTCGCTTAACAAGGAGATTGTCAGTTCTGCGGCGAATACCGTTGATTTCGTATTCTTCGCTTATGTCGTCAAAATTCTTCTCCTTGACCCGGTGTTCATAGTCAGCCTCGGTCATTTCTCGGAGAGGCTTCTTTACTTTAGGGATCAATTTTTCAGTTCGCAGCACTCTCCTGTCCAAGTCGAACTTGGTGCGCTTCACCGGGGCAGCTATCTCCTCGGCTCTTCTTCGTTTGACGCCCTGGAGGAAAGAGGCGGAACACCCTACGGCCTTCGCTGCCAGAGGCTGATCATCTGTAATCTGCAGCTGCTCCCCCATGAAGTCAAGCTCTGCCAGCATAGGATACGCCGAGGCTAAATCCTGCTGCGGCATCCTTCCTGCAAACAATGAAGCAGGAGATATCCCAGAAGGTGTGGTCGCTTTCAAGGGCGACTGGGTCCTAGGGGAAGCGAGCGGCTGAGTGGGAGGTGAAGGCGGGGTCTTGAATAATGAAGGTGAGCGGCGCGGCGATGTAGGTACGGCTTCGGCACTGGCCGCGGGCGAGGGGTCTAGGGTTTGACTCAGGGTTTGGAAAACGTTCGGGTCCTGGGCAAACTGTTCGAAAGAATGGGGACTGTGGAAGGATTGGGAGATATGCGACAAGGAAGATGCAACTAAGGCTTGCCCTGATACAGTGGGGGACGGTGTTACGGTAGGGCCAACTGGGATCTAGGGAACCGGGGAAGAGGACGTACCTGCTGCCCAAACTTCTGCTTCTTTCCCAAGGCTGTCCAAAGAGATGATTTCCGGCGCGGCTGTCTCTGTTCGTGCTGCAGCCGTTTGCTGCGCAGACTCCTTAGGCCGTTTGGTCTTTTCGCTCCTTTTCCTCTTCTTTTCTTCTGGAGCTGCAGTTGGCTCGAAGGAGGCGGAGGAGGTTGGGGCGGCTGGCAGCGGTGTTCCCACGGTAAACTTGTACCTGGGTTTTGACGGAAGAATGCTTGCTGCCGACGGCCCACCGGTTGACTCTTCTGGCGCCTTTTCCTTTTGGGGGGCCACCTCACTAGTTGACTTTTCTAGCTCTTGTACCTTTTGAGGTAACGCTTCAGGAGCTGGAGGCAACATCGGGCCCACCTGACTGCTTGTTGGTGTCGCGCTGGAAGTCCCTTGAATGGGCAATTGCTGGGATGGGGGCTTCCTTTTATATCTCTTTCTGGCGCCTAGGGGAACGCAATCTCGAAACGCGAACGACTCCCATTTGCCGGCGTATTTATCATATAAGGCCGAAAATTCATCATCTACGGCCAATGTTTTCCGGTTAGACTTATCGTGTTGCGTGCGACACCTCATTTTCCAGCATTCAATAATTTTGTCCTTTTCCCAGCTGAGGGGCGTCACCTTTGAGAGGAATTTTTTGAAGCCTGCTGAGTCTAACCTGTGGTCTGGATTGCGCTCCGGATCATACTCCACTTCTTCACAGTAAAAGTCCTGCCATGGTGGCCATGATTGCATCCGCTCGATGTGCCATTCCAGGTCTGCACCTGTTTTATTGCACCTTTCCTCCATGATTTCTGCTCGGGGGCAGATATGTACAAACTTTCCCCTGACCCCAATCGGGTCGTATTTCCAGCGCTGAGGTAGCTGTATCAGGCCCATGTTGAGGAGTTCTTGTTCGAGGTAGATATGCTGCCCAATCTCATGCACTTGAATGTTCGCCCAGGTAATAGGATACTTGAAAATATGGCCCCTCTTCTTTCCCTGGCCGAATTCCTCTTCGACATAGTCCATCTGGCGCGATATCTCTATACCGAACTGATGCTCAGTGCAAAAATAGGGCAGCAGGAACGGCTTCCCTTTGAATCCGTAGATTCTGATCACAATGCCCTGAGTCAACCGGAAGGTATCTCCGCATTTGTACTTCCTCAGGTAGTTCGTCATGGCCAGTGGAGGGCGAGATGCCTTGCCGTTGAACAGCGCCAGGGTCATACCTAGAAATTTGAAGTTGAAATCGTAGTACGACCCTCTCCTGTACAGGGCTTCTGTCCACTCATACACAGGCAACGGCTCTCCCTTCTCATTTACCTTTTTTAGGTCAGGTACTTTAATCCGGTAGTGCGTGTGGTACAGGCACAACCATGTGAGGAACGAGCAGAGCCGGAACTCTGTTGTCTGCTTTTGTTGTATCCTGACCAGATTCGAATGTATGGCGTACGCCACCCAATCTGCCCAATCAAAGAAAATAGGGCGTCTTCCGCTCCTTTGCGCAGTGGAGTCATAAAACTCTCCATGCAAGATGCATTCCGCGAGCGCCAGCTGGTACGGGCGCACCATTCTATCCGTGTCGCAGCCGAGTACCCATGCCAGGATAATATATATATATTTATTCTCGAACCTCTCCAGGGGTATAGGGCCTGTTGGCCACTGTCCGGCTGGTAGCGGGGTCTTCAGTTCTGAGTCGAGAAACTCCCTCATCCTTCTGTTCTGAGCGAATCTGCCCGCCTGCTCATCCAAGTTAATTCTTCTGACAATGGCGTTGGGGTCGTACTGGAGCCCCGGGGCGAAGGCTGGCTGGACGCTCTCTTTGAAGAGGGTGAACAACACCCTTCCTTGGTTGTCGCAGACTTGCCGGGTAGCTGGTTTGTAATATGTCACAATAGACTCAACCAGCTCCGGGCAATGGTGGACGGGAGGGCACAAGAACCAGTACAGGTTCGACTTGTATGCGGCTCCGACATGGTGCGAGGGTGAGACTTTGCCTGCCCACTTTGCTATATTTGGCCGCAGCTTGGTGAGGCTAATGGAGTACTCGCCGTCCCTATACCCGGCCAGGCGGTTGATGGGCGGCGGTGGAGCTTGCCCTTGGCTTCTTTTTGACCTGGATCTCCTTGTCCGCTCCCGTGGCGCTTCGCTCTCATGAGCGCTGGATTCTGTGTGCTCCTCAGCCTCGCGCTCTGTATCGCTGGACTGCGTCTGCATTGGCGCTTTTCCCTTGTCCATTTTCTATGTTTACTAGTTCTTCAATTCTGCGCCTTGCAGCTCAGACTTGGCTTGATAATTCGAATGTTCTGAGTATGCCAGGGCCCCTTTTCTAGGAAAAAAACACAGCATTAATGGCGCAAGGGAGGGGGTTAAAGTGATTTGCCCGAAGTAGGTGGGAAACGCTGTTATTCTTTGGCGGCCGTGCGTGGGCTTTTTCTTTGGAAGGCGTACCTTGGTTGCGGTTGGTCCTAATGCGCTTGCTTTTTTAATGACATCTGCTTTGGAAGACGCGCAATCATTCTTTAAAAATTTTTGAACCTCGTGCTTCCAATGACGTCACAGCCGTCGCTTGGGCACACACTTCGAGGGAGATTTTGGCCCAGGGTTTTAAGGAGGGACGCAGCCTAACTTCGCGCTATGCCCATTGCGCAGCCTGGGCCCATACTTAGGAATTTTTTCGCCATTATGTCCCTTGTTTTCCCTGACAAGTCGTTCAAGGTGCGCTCGAAATTGAGAGCGCACTCAGGCTTCGCCCAGAAAACGTGCGCAATCCGACTTCGCCCGGAATTTGTTGCGCAGTCCGACTTCAACACTTAGCCAATTTTCGCTCTCTGCTGCCCGACTGCGCTCCCAAGATGGTGCGCAGTCCGACTTCGCTGCGAAGTCGGGTTGCGCACCCAGCACTTAGTCATTTTTCGAGGCTTTTTGTTAGTTGTTTTCTCTCAAACTCCCGATGTCGCACTATTCAAGGAGCGATGCCCGACTTCGCTGCGAAGTCGGGGTTTGCTCTATGCTTCACTTAGGCTCTGAAAACTAAAAGCTGAATACTGAAAGAAATATGTACATTCTGTCATAAACTAAAATGCAGGAAAGGAATATGTACAAGGAAGGACCCCTTGGGTGCCTTCAGTGGTGGTAAATTTTTAGGTGGAAACCGTTGACAGGAATGGGGAGAAGTTGTCCCGCCATGTCCCGAAGCACGAATGCATTGAATTGGTTTACCCGAGCAATCTGATAGGGACCTTCCCAGAGGGCATCAAATTTGTCATGGTTGCCCGACTTTGCTTTAAGTGAGTCCCACTTTAGCACTAGGTCCCCGATTTTGAAAACTCGGGTGGTGGTGCCTTTCGCAAACCAGCTCTGGGTCACCTCGGCATGTTTAGTAAAGGCCTGGTATGCCTTCTCCCTTTCTTCTTCTAACCGCAATAGTTGGCAAAGTCTGGCGTCCACTGGATCCCCGTCGCCCTTTTCTTCATCTAACATCCAGAGTGCGGGCATCTCTATGTGGGTAGGCAGAACTGCCTCCTTGCCATACACGAGCGCGTAGGGGGATGTCTTGATAGACTTCTTGAAAGATATGCGATCCGCCCACAACGCCCGATTCAGGAGTAGGTGCCACGTCCTCTTGTTCCTCTCTACTGTTTTTTTAACAATCTTCAGTAGATTCTTGTTAGTGGACTCGGCCAGGCCATTCCCCTGCGGGTAGTAGTTCGAGGACATCTTGTGATAGATGTCGTATTTGCTGGTGAACTCCGTGAGTACAGCACCTGCGAACCCCGGACCATTGTCTGTAACTATTGCCTCCGGGACCCCGAAACGGGTGATGAGGCTCTCAAGGAACCCAATGACCGTTTCTTGGTCCGCGTGCTTAGTGGGGATCGCCTCTGCCCACCGAGTGAAATAATCGGTGGCTGTAAGGATGAACTTATGTCCCGCTGCAGAGTTAGGCGTGATGGCCCCGATGAAGTCTAGACCCCACTGCTGAAACGGAGTCTCGGCTTGAATTGGCTGGAGGGGCAAGGGTGCCTTTCTGTTCCTGCCAGCGAACCTTTGGCATTTTTCACATTTAACACAGACCGCATGTGCGTCTGTGAAGAGAGTGGGCCAATAATACCCGGCTCTGATAATTTTTAAGGCCGTAGGCCTCCCAGAATGATGTCCCCCAGGCATCCCGGAGTGGAATTCTCCGAGGACCTTTGGTTTATCTGTTTCTCTGACGCATCGCAACAGGATGCCGTCAATGTTTTTGAAATACAGCCCCTCGGGGCGTAGTACATATCTCAAGGCGTTTAGCCTAAACCTCCTTCTTTGTGAGGCATTGAGATGATCTGGACATCTCCCTGTGCTAAAATACCGCACCAGGTCATTCGTCCAATCACTTTCCTCTGATAAGGAGTTGGCAAGGTTAGTTTTTGCTATCGGATCTTCCCACTGGCAGGCAGAGATTTCAGCTGCAGCACTTCGGGCCAGCTCTTGGCACAGGGCTCGGCCTCTGATCAGCTTCGTTGGCCGTACCTCGATGTCAAATTCTTGGATTTTGGCTATCCATCCTGCCCTCTTGTGACCTGGCTCCCCTTGTACGATGAAATTCCTGACGTCCGGATGTATCACGAAGACAGTTATCCGGCTCTGGGAGACGAAGTGCCTGAACTTCCTGAGGGATTTCATGACTGCGTGCACCTGCCGCTCAATAAAATTATACTTTTCTTCATGCGGCTGAATCACCTGGCTTAAGAACGCTATGGGGCGTTCCTCGCCATCATCTCCCTTCTGAGTCAGGACTGCGGCGTAACTCTCGGGCTCTCCCACCGCGTACAGGATGAAATCCTTGGAATAATCTGGATTTATCAACACCGGAGCTTGCGCGATTCTGGCCTTGATCTCTTCGAAGGCCTGCTTTCTTTCGTCAGTCCACAAGAATTCGGCATTCTTTTTTAGGAGTTCGGCCATGGGCTTAATTACTTGTGCGAAGTCCGGTATGAACTTCCTCACGAAGTTGATTTGGCCGAAGAATGATTGTAGCCCCTTCTTGTCGGTCGGGATGGGTAAGCGGAGAAGGGCTTCTGCTCTGTCAGGATCCACTTGCAAGGCCTTTCTCCGAAATGACATGTCCTAGCAGCTTACCTTCCTTTACCGCGAAGACTGACTTCTTCGGGTTGATGGAAATGCCGAATTCACGACATCTCTCAAATATTTGCCGCAAGTGGGAAGCATGGTCCTCTCTCTTGTGAGAAAATACAGTCATATCGTCCAAGTAGATGACAATGACCTTGTTGAGCAGCTCCCGGAACGCCAAGTCCATAGCTCTTTGAAACGTAGCGCCGGCATTAGACAGGCCGAAGGGCATGCGCTGATATGCAAACGTTCCCCATTTGGTGGTGAACGTTGTCTTGTGCTGATCTTCGTCCTTTACCCATATTTGGTTGTATCCAGAGAATCCGTCCAAGAGAGAGAACCTCTGTGCTCCAGCAACGATGTGGAGGATCTGATCAATTTGGGGAAGCGGATAATGGTCCTTCAGTGAAGCTTGATTGAGGTTTCTGAAATCCACGCAGAGGCGGATGTCTCCATTCTTTTTCCTCACAGGGACCAAATTCGCGACCCAAGATGAGTGCTTGATGGGGTAGATGATTTTGGCCTCCAACATCTTTAGGAGCTCTGCTTTCATCATAGCTTCAATTTTTGGGTTCACTGCCCTTTGCTTCTGCCGGAAAGGTCTTGCATTATCTTCCAGCTCTATAGTATGTTGGATCATCTCTCTATCATACCCCTTCAAGTCCTGGTAGCACCAGGCCACAATATCAGGGAACTCTCCGCATAAAGATCTGATCTGCTCCAGTTCCTTTTCAGTGCAGTCCGTCCCGACCTTGATTGTTTTTCCAGGTTCCAGTTCCAGGTCCACGTACTGCTTGGGGTCCACTTTGATTCTGTGGGATATTGCCCTATCGTTCTGATCAAAGAGACTCTCTAGGGTAATCAGTCCTTTCGGGACATGATTGTTTTTTAACTGTATCAACCCCTCGTCTTGCTCGTCATCAGGGTCTCTACCTTCTATAGTACTTGCTTCGTTAATCAAAAAAGTGATGATATCCTCGTCACAGTCAAACACCTGCCGGTGGGTGTCTTTATCAGGCACGAAGGCCTGTAGATGGTACGAACCGGCTTCGGCTTCTGGACAGTGTCATCAGCCGGAACGTACCTGGCTCCAACAGACGCCAGAATGTCAGCATGTTTATTCTTCTCACGTGATATGGCTTTGACATTCAAAGAGTCGAATGACTCCATCAGGTCCCAGACACGATTACGGTACGCCTTGAGGTAATGCTTCTTGGAGGCGCACTTATTCGTAATCTGGTTGCACACCAGCTCTGAGTCGCCAAAGATCTGCAAATGTCTCACCCCCAGTCTCTCTGCCTTTCTCAAACCCAAGCACAAAGCCTCATACTCCGCCGCGTTATTAGTACAGCTCCAAGCCAGCCTGTAAGTGTAGTCCTTCTGGACTCCGGACGGGGAAACCAGAAGTACACCCGCACCGGCGCCATTTTTGCATCGGGCGCCATCAAAGAACAACTTCCATAGCTTTTCTGGTGCGGGTCCAACCTCTTTCCTTGATGATTGGTCAAGTCTTTCAGGCTGGGTGACGGAGTAACAACCTTGCTCGGTCTCAATCATGGCATTGAAGTCTAGCAAGGAGAACTCATCCTCTACTTGTAACAGCTCAAGGGCCTCTTTTGTCATATCAACCACTACCAGTTCTTCAGTTGTCAGCTGAACCATGCCGTTCTGTGGCTCTTCTCCGGGTATCTTCTCTACTAGAAATGTGGAAGGCTTTTCATTATAGATCTTTAGTCTCCTTCCTTTGAAGGGCACTTCCATATGTGAGTAATCCAGAGACAGATATCCACCCAGCTTTGCAGTGAACTCCCTGGAGAGACACATGCCGAAGTAGGGTTCCAAGTCGACCACAACGACTTCCTGTATGACCACTATGTCGAGGGCTTTATGCAGTCGGATCGGGATATCCTTGATGACACCAACTGTCTTGACAGGGGTGTCGTCTAGCTGCAGCACACCTTGGCTGCTCCTTGTATATTCCATACCGATCTCTTCGCAGACGGCTCTCGGCATGACAGTCGTGGAAGCACCAGAATCCACCATGCAGTTGTGTACTATATAGCCTTCCATCCGCAATGACAGATAGAAAGGAGGTGGCCTATTTTTCTCGGTGGCAGAAACTGTCAGGGGCTGAGCTAACACAGCAGGCTGCGTCGGCTTTCCGTCTTTTATGCTTTTCAAGGATTCCTGCAGCAGATCAACTTGCCCTGGGAGCAGAAGAGCCTCGTACATACTTATCTTCGCAGGGGTCCTCTTTAGCTCATCAACTATATTGTAGGTTGAAGTGTCGGCTCCCTCTATTTCTTTCGCAGGCTCATACTTGGTCCGGTATTGCTGCGTGGCTTCGACTCTCTGTCTCTTCGTCAGCGACGGATATCTCAGCTTCTCTTGAGCTTGTTCTTTTGTTTCGGCTAGAGGTTGGGCTGCGGGAGCTTTCACCGCGGGAGCCTTGAGCGTAGGGAACCTTTCTTTGGCTGTTGGAGGCCAAGGTGACTTGTCAGGTGGTAGCCCAACAAGTTGCGCCTTCTCTCTTCTGGCGTATACCTTCAACGGCTTTGCTTGGGCCGTGGCAGCCTCAATGGGCTTTCTGCCTTCCTTGGTCAAGAGCAACGCAGGATCTTCTTCTGGGACCGCAAAGTTGCCTTCATCGTCCAGGATCATGTATGCTTCATCCTCTATGGCGCTGCCCGCAAGGGTCTGAAGATAATGCTGATGCAGCGTGCAACCCTCTTCTGAGTGTGGATCGTTGCACGTAGAGCACCAGTTAACCTGGTCAGAAGTGCCAGGTTGATCCTCATTGGCAGCATTCCTTGCCGGGGGGTGTCTTTGAGCTTGTGCGGCTTGATCTTTTGTTAGCGCCGGAGGAGGATATGGTCTCCTTGGAAGGAACTCCATCTGGGCTTGCTTCTTCTTCATTATCGTCATATCGTTGGAAATAGTATGATACCCAGAGGCCAGAGCCCGTACCTCTTGGAGGATTTTATTCTGAATATCATTATCTGCAGGCGCCAACCGGGCCGGCGGAGGTATTGCAGCTAATGGCGGGGGTGCAGAATACGCTGCGTAATGAGGGGGAGCTGGGAGTGCGGGATACTGCGGAGGCGGAGGTGGTGGGTTAGGATAATGAATCTGAGGCGGGCCGTAGGGGTTTATAACTGGTGCTGGATTCCATGGCTGCTGGGGGTGCTGACTTGAGGATGATGGCATCACACCAGAGGCCGATGGATACTGGGACTGAGGAAAATCAGGATAAATGGGGGGCTGCACTCTATGCGGAAGTCTGCCTATGGAGATTATGTCTAATTTTGCTTGTTGGGCAGCTTCGTATAGGGCAGGGAAGGTATCGACTCGGGCTATCTTAAGAAGTAGGCAGATATCCGAATTGAAAGACCTCAAGTAATAGTGTGCAGCTTGACCCGCCGAAGGTCGCAGTTCGCGAGGTACTCTTTTCCAAGACCTCGCAAACCTTATGTTGAAGTCTGATACCTCCTCTTGTGGGTGACGTTGGATACTCTGAAACTGATGCAATAATGAAGAGGGGTCGGCAGACTCGTTGCATCCTTTTACAAGTCTGCCTGCCAACTGAGGCCACCCTGTGATAGATCCTTCTGGCAAGGATCTCCACCAATAGAGAAGCTTCCCCCTCAGAGAAAGAGCCAGTAGACGGGTCTTGACACTCTCATTTGTAATAGAGTGTAGCGCAGCCAAGGCCAGAATGTCCTGGATGTGTTCATATGCCGTTTTGCCGTAGCCATCGTAAGTAGGGATGGCCTTCAAGGCAGCGGGGGGTACAGCCTCTTGTCCGACTAGGGCCAAGGGCCCCGTGGAGTCAACCGCTGGGAAGAGGTCGTCATCATTTTGCTGGGCAGCCATGTCTTCTTCCCCTCCGGTCGTGTACTCGGTATCGGTGTTGTCCGAAGATGTAGGTTGCTCTTCAACTTCGGCCTCTTCGATTTCGGTTTCGGATTCGTCTATGCGGGCTTGGTAGTCAGCCAGCCTTACGCGCTCTCCAGGAGCGTTGATGTCAATTTCGTAGAGATCAGGCTGGTTTCCCAGATTCCTTGCTCTCCACCTTCTTGTATGCATGAAGGCGCTTGGACCGGTCTCACGGACTCAGAGAATATTCGGGTATTTGAGAGTCGCCAGGTGTTCTGATTTAACAGCAATGAAGCGAACACCGATGCTTCGATTCTGTTTTGGGTGGGAAACTTTCGGGTCCCACCGGGCGTGCCAGAGAAACTGTTGGTTACGAATCTGCCACTAGGATAGGATTTAGTGCAATGCGCCCTAGATTCGCCCAGCAGATTGAAAGGCCGGAAGGAAGGAATGCCTTCCGTGCCAATCTCCGGAGAAGGCCGACTTCCTATATGTTTTCTCAAGTGGTTTTAAGCTCAGAGTGCAGGAAAGAAATTAGAAATGCAGAAAGAAATATAAATGTGATTTGTGTTGGGTGGGGAGGATAAGCAGCACAACAACTATCAATCACCACTACTAACGACAACTAAATACAGAATACATTACAGAAACTACCAATGTCATTCATTCTATGTATCCTCTAACTATGCATTCCAGGAATACTTAATCATCAAATACCGATATCCAGATAGCAGAATAACAGTTATGAAGTACATGCCACGTCTTCAAGAAACTTGTGTGGAAGTACAGGAAGGCAAAATTGATGAAGATGAAGTTAATTCATCTTGTGGATCTCATTTTGGTGAGGGGCATAATGAATTTCGTGATAGTGGTGAGATCATAGAGCATGCTGATTTTGACATTGTTAAATCAGCAGCTAGTGAGGATGTGCATGCAGTTGATAATTCTTGGGTTGAGCATGAGTCAAGAAACTTTATTGTGTGCTGCTGATCACAATCCAAAACTTGATACAATGCAAAGTTGGAAGGATAAGTTGCAGGTTACAGAAGAGAAGATTGTCCAAACATTAATCCATTTGGATCGCACACACAACTTTGTTGAATATCTTCTGTGGACAGCTCAGCTCAAAGATAGGCAGATAGGGTTGATTGATGTCTGTTGAAAGCGTGCAAACTATTAAGGTAGAAACTATCAAACATGCTTTGGAGAAAATAAAATCTGATTACTTGCAATTGTTATCTGATAGGGATTTGGCTATCCAAACTGCAGAAAAGATGTACCAAGAACTCACCAAAAAGGAGAAGATAATTAACAAACTTAACCTTGAGTTAAGTTTTGTTCACAAAGAAGAAAATTGGTCAACTATTACAACCACTCAGAAGGAACAGCCCGAGTATGATGCTGATGCAGGTTCGTTTCCTTGTGTTATGATTGGCGAAACATCTCCTGACTTCTGTGTGCAGAATGTTGAGAGTTGTAGCACAGGTGATTGTATAGAGTCTATAGACCCTTCCATGGAACCAGTTGGTGAAGTTCAGATGGACTGTATAGTGAGCTATGCTCATATTTTTTGTTTCAGTCCACATGTTGATGATTTGACCATGTCATATATGAATTGGAAGAAGGGTTGGTATAAGGAGTTATATGTATCACCTTGGCATGAGGTGCTCTTCCCTATAGTGGTAGAATCAGTTTCTTGTTGGGTTCCTTGTTTGTCAGTCCAGAATGGGTACTCCGTTGAGCTGCAGAATAATTCAGTTGTAGTCATAGTGGCACAGCAGAAATTATTAAATTTTGGGAATGAAAAAATCCCTATTTGGCTATGGGATCCAGGAATTCCTCTGAGGGATGGATTGTTTTATAGAGTGGCAGAGCTTGACAGAGTTACGGGAGCCGGTTGTATCGGTTTGGTGACAGAGCTTGATAGTGTTTTCAGTTTCTGGGATGACAGTTCAGGGTAGTGTCTTCATCATGAGACATTCTTCAGATTTATTTGGGATCCTGGCATACAGATCATATTGCTTGAGGACAAGCAATATTTGGGAAGGACGGACTGTAATGTCCCCTTCTAATCAGTTAGTGGGAGCACATTGGGACTAGCCTATACACGGGTTCCCGTAGGCTATGTCATATGGATGAGCCTTTGGAGATATTTGAGACAACTTTTGGATTCTTATAGCTCAGTTTTGGTGGTTGTTCGGGATCAAACGAAGCTAGGATGCTGGAATTGCTATTTTTAGCAGTGTCGGGTTTTAGGGTTTCTTGCCGAGCGGACAGGGGGATGTTGTTCTACAACGAAATGGGTATCTAGAACAGGTTTCAGTTGGTCAATCGGAGTTTCATAAGGCAGATTTTTTAAAGCGCAAAGCTTGGCTTTATTAAGTGAATTATTAAATTCATTTTATAAAGTTAAAACTTTATATTATAATTAAAGGGAAAAAATATGTTTATCCCACATTGAGAGCGCAAAAAAGAGTTTGCCAAGGAGGAGCCTATTTATTCGGTGGCTTGGTCTCATTTTAGACATTCTGGTTTATGTTATTTCTTCTCTTGGAGATTAAGGCCGGCGGCTGATATTTCTTCATCGAAAGGGACGGAAACCCCAATCGATAACCTGACGGACGAAACCCCGAAGGGCAGATCGGTTCCATTTCAGGGATCGACAGTGTGCAGATTGTTGAAGTTCTGAGGATGAAAACCCTCAGTATTGGAGAAGGGAGCTGGACGAAAACCTAGTTCTTGGCTGGTGAATTCACTCAGGATTCACGCTTATGTGATTCAATCAAAGATTCAGAGATTTATAGTCCATCAGTTTGAGATAATAGCAAATTGGTATGTTTATAATGATATTCTGAAGACATTTATCCATATGGAATTTCTAAACATTGTCGTTTATTTGCTGATATGAATTAATAAGCTATTTTGATTATGGGTTCTGCATAAAAATCGATTATTCATTGTTAAATCCATCTGGGTATCATTGCATGCAGCTGTTATTGGCTTATTTTATTTGGGTATTATTGCATATTCAAATTAATCCATAGTTATTGCAAAAACACCAAACACAGAACAGGGCAGCTCATTACAATTCCCGGGGTCCCAAACCAGTATCATGTCAGCATCACCATGTTGACGCTGCGTCACTCTGATCATAATTGTAGAGTCCATGTGCCTCAGCTGAACTAGACTCACCAATAACTCGGTAATGAATCCATCATAACCATCCAAGCTGCAATCCCTATGAGAACCGGAATTTGAAACATGAACATCCCCTTGCCATGGCACCACTGTACAGTCGACATCTGTAGTCTCTCTTGGATCCCATATCCATATTCTATCACCAATACTGCTCCTAGGGCCAACGAGTGTCTTGCACTCCCTCATAGACACTCCTAGATAACCAGGACCAATAAGGAATCTGACATTCCCACTACCTGAAGAATACCGTTGGGCTAACCTGCACATAGGTGGAATACTATTTGACCACAATTCCTTTCCTGCTTAAAATCCATTGCTATCTCTGCAAAAATCCAATTTTCCTTCTGACGAAGGGGGTAACCCATAGCCAAGTGAAGTACGAAGTCTATCAAAACAGTCTTCCGGCTCACTACTACGCGTCATCAAAAACATGGTCCACTCATCTATAAGAGGGCTGAAATCAAAATGGTGTACATACCTCACAATACCGTCCATATGAACTTCACCAACTAAAACCCTGTGAAGCTCTGAACAATCCTCTTTCTCTTTGAGTTCTTGGAAGGCCTTATCTGCAAACTGTAAGTCTTGATCCTTGTCGGATAGCAACCTCAAATAATAAGATTTTATCACCTCTAATGCCTGCTTGATAGCCTGCAAATCGGTAACAGTAGCTCCAACTGTCAACTTCTGTCTCTCCCCAAGATGGGCTGCCTGTAAGAGGCACTCGACAAACTCGTGTGTCCTATCCAAGTGAGTTAATGTTTGAACAATCTGCTCCTCTGTGACCTGTAATTGGTCCTTCCAACCTTGCAATGGATTGGAATCAGCATCACCTAACAAACTTTCAGATTTGCTATCCCACGCACAATGATCTAAATCAGCCTCCTTCACAATACTGCACTCCCCAATTACATGCTCCGAAGTTATGACAGACCTGTCCTCATCCTCAGAATCAACAACTGCATGAATACTATCATTTGTTGCATGAATAATATCAAAATCAGCATGCTCACCATCTTTTTGATGACCAATGCCTAATTCTCCATTCATCGAAGCACAGGATGAATTAACTTCATCTTCATTATTTTTGTCCTTATGTTCTTCCTTGCAAGTTTCTTGACTAGAAGGCATGATCATAATCTGATTTTTACTCATCTCATCGACTAGGTCAGTCTCATGCTCAAGTGGAAATTCATCAACAGTCACATCTTCTTCTAAATCTGCCATAGTCTCCAACTCCTCGGAGAAATCACCATCCAACAGTTTGTTAATTCTTTCCATTTTAGTTTTCAGCAAAGAATCCTCTTCATTCATAATCATTTCCTCATCAAATATGGGATCTACGGGCACTTCGTTATGAAAGATGCCATCATGCATTAATGAATTGATGATAGGAAAATCACAAGATTCATCATACCTTATATTAAAGATTTCACAATCCACACTAGATTGTTCTAAATGCATATCCAAAACTGTTGTGCTGTCTTCCTCATCATCACCAACATCATTCTGGTTCCCTATTATGCATGATTCCTGATATGAAGCATCTTTCCCAAACTCTAAGATTTCAACTTTACTGCTGTCCTCTTCTGCACTTGGATGCCTTAAGTCATTCTCTTTATCGTCTTCGCAATTGTGACCAAGTGACCATTCCCTTTTGCAAGTGAAACATCGCCCTTCTCTCCTCAACTGATTTTTGCTTCCGTGAGGAAGTCCTGTAACCTGCAGATCACTCGGTTTCCTTTCCTTTCCTGTTAACTGTTGTTTACCCTTGTCAATCTTCTTTGGGACAACAAACTCAACTTTATTAGCCGCAATATTAGCTGCAGTTTTAGGATCTTGTAAAGTATTTTGTTCAACTTCTTTCTTCGGCAACTTTATGAATGAAAAATCAACCTTATCCTAAGGAAAAACTGAAGGTAGAGAAATTTGCATCATTGCAGTTAATTGACTGATGGATTTTTGCATCTCACTCTGAGTCCTATCCCAATTACGCTGTCTCCTAGACCAATCATTATAAGACTCCATGAATCTTAAATTTAATTAGGCTTCCACAGGCTGGCAGAATAGACTTGCTCTGATACCACTGTAATGTCCCCCTTGGTTGGGATTGTTAAAAAATTTCTGATCTAAATCTTATTGCGGATATAAAACTTGAAGAACAGGAACAAATTCCAACAATATAACCCAAATTACAAAATATACAAAATGCATTGATTGAGAAATAACTTGCAATTTCATTTCAGATTTTAATCTAGGGCACAAATTACAATGTTTTCAAGATCAACAATATTTTCACAAATTCTTATGCAATCCGATTTTAAAACCCTTGAAATACTTTATCAGCAAACACCAAAGTACCTCTGAAAACTGATGAAGCTCCAAGTGTGAATCCTGTGTGAATTCACCAACAGAGAACTGGGGTTTCGTCCAGCTCCAAAAATCTGAGGGGTTTCGTCCTTAGCCACACCGTTGGGGTTTCCGTCCCTTCGAAGAAGAAGTCTCAGCCACTGGCCTCAAACTCTAGAGAAAATAACTAAAATCCAGAATGACATGAAATGAGACCAAGCCACCGAATAAATAGACTCCTCCACAACAAACTCCTTTTGCATGCTCAATGTGGGATAAATCATGAAACATAACTCTTTTTTAAGTCCCACGTCCCCTTTTTATAAAATAAGGTTTTAAACTATATAAAGTATTTAAATAATTTTACTTTATATAATTAAACCTTCGCACATTAAAAACTTGGCCTTCTGATTATCCGATCTGCAAACTGAGGATAGATACGGACACCCATTTCGGTGAAGAATATCACTGCACCGTCCGTTTTGTCCGAAAGCCTAAAAACTAACTTATTAAAATTAGTAAGTCAAGGCTCTGTCCATTCGATTCAACATCTGAGAGTGGATTCGAATACCCATTTCACTCAATTATCTGCTCCCAAAACTCCAGTTAGGTTCCCCTGCAATCTGCCGTAGCCTATGGTAACCAGTGAGTAGGCTAAACCACTGCATCTAACTAACTGCTCAGAAAGGGGACATTACACTTCTAAAGGCTACCCCTTTGGAGGCTACACGTCTGCCGCGCATTCGTCTGGAACCTACCCATCTGGCAAGTACACGTCTGGAAGCTACCTGTCTTAGGCGTACACGTTTGGTAGTTACCCGTCTGAGGAAGTTAGACGTCTAGCAAGCTACCTGTCTGAGACATCTAGCCATCTGCAGCAACCCGTCTGTGACGTCTGCACTTACCCGTCTAAGACGTCTACACTTACCCGTCTAGACCTGTGTGCAACCCGTCTAAGACGTCTACCTGTGTGCAACCCGTCCGAGACGTCTACCCATCCGAGACGTCTACCCTGTCATCCTAGACGTCTACTATCTAGACGTCTACCCTATTGTCCTAGACGTCTACTATCTAGATGTCTACCTTGTCGTCCTAGCTGTCTACTGCCTAGCCGTCTACCCTGCGTCCTAGGCGTCTAACCTATTGTCCTAGACGTCTACCGTCTACAGTTACCCATCTGGAGTCCAACCCGCCTAGAATGTACACGTCGATTGGCAACCCGTCTAAGTTCGTATCCGTTAGGCTTCTTAATCCGTCTAGCCTAATCCGTCAGAGATTGAGCCGTCAGGGATTTTCATCATGGACATTGCCATCTGAGATGTTGTCTGAGGTAGTGTCGTCCGAGGAGTTGCTTGTTGCCACATTTTGCACGGGGTGCAATGTTTTCGATTTTGTAGCAGTGCTGCTCTTCCTTTTCCCTCTTCCTCTCTTCCCCTTTCTTCTTCTCTCCCTTTTTCTCTCTTCCCTACATTCTCTTTCTTCCCCCCCTTTTTTTTGGAGCCCCTTAGTTGGATCTCAAATTTGACAGCAGTTGCCCTAGAAAATGGCTAAGTGTTGGTGCGAAGTTCGCACTTCGCCCAGTTTTGGTGCGAAGTTCGTACTTCGCCCAGTTTTGGTGCGAAGTCCGACTTCGCTCCTCTTTCTGGGCGCACCTTGTAGCAGGCTGGCAGGCTGGCAGAAAAATGACTAAGTCTTTGGAGCAAAGTCCGTATGGCGGCAGAAATCAGTTGTCACCTGTGCGCAGTCCGACTTCGCAGCGAAGTCGGAGTGCGCCCTTGACAGGTGCGCGATGGGAAACAAACTCGGAAATACACCCAAGGCATGAAGGCCTTCGCGACTGCTCTATTTTCTGCCTGCGCAACCCAATGGTGCTCTGATCCCAGGCGAAGTTGGATAAACTGCCTTTCAAGGCAGACACGTGTCAAACAACATCATCCATCATCTGACAAGTGTCCAGCTTCGGGATTTGAGCCAAGACGTGCCGAGCAAAAGGACGAGCATGGGCTGCACTACCTATGCCAGTGGCCTCATTTAAAGCTGATTGGAGGTTCTACCTGCTCCAGCTGCCCGCATTCCTGCCGAGAAGTTCTACACAACACGCTGCCACATAGCTGTCCAGCTTCCAGGAAGACCATGCTACGGGTACAGTTCGGTCCGACAAAGGTCAGCATTTGCAGCTCCTTCGCCGCTTTTGTCAGCTAGTGTTTGACTGGGACTTTGTGCCCATTAATGTAACGGGAGGGACTCGGGCTATAAAAACTCACCATGTTTTCATTGTGAAGGGTGGAAGGGGAATGTCTGTTAGGGAACGATTGTAACCGTGCTTCTGCTTATAAATATAAATTGTATGCTTGGTTCTGTTCTGCTGCTTTTATTTTTTATGCTACCTCTCCTTTATATTTCTGCTTTACGTTTTCCTGTGTCACGGCTTGTTGATTCTTTTCAGCATTTGGTGATCAGGTGCCTAAAGCATTGCTTGTGTCATGGCTTGTTGATTCATTTCGGAATTTGGTGGCCAAGTACTTTTGAACTTCATAGATTAGAGGATACACAGAATAGATGTGGTAGCAGTTCCATCAGTTGTGTTACGTTGCTGTCCGTAGTGGTGATTGATGCGTTCTTTGTGTTGTTAGTTCTCCTTGTAGGGAGAATGTTTGCTAGGGGACCATTGTAGCTGTGCGTATAAATTCTCTGCATAACACATATACCTGGCTCTGATATCTCTTGGTTGCTTTCTGTTTATGTGATTGTACGTAGTGGTGATTGATGCATTGCCGTCTTTGTTAGTTCTCCTTGTAGGGAGAATGTTTGCTAGGGGACCATTGTAGTTGTGCGTACACTGCTATACAGAAAGTATACTTAGGTTTTGCAGTTCCTGGTCATGCTTTGTATTTATGATGCAGTAAGTAGTGGTGATTGATGTGTTGCCGTACTGTTAGTTCCCCCCACCCAACTCCAATCACATTTGTAAATTCTTTCCGTTCCTTTATCTCTTTCCTGCACTCTTAGCTTAAACCATAAAACCCCCCAAGGAGCCGGCCTTCTTCGGAGATTGGCCCGGAAGGCATCTCTTCCTTCCGGCCTTTCTAGGCTGGTGGGCGAATCGGCGCATTAACCCAAAATCCTTTCCTCATGGCAGATTCGTAACCAACAGTTTCTCTGGCACGCCCGGTGGGACCAAGGTCCCACATTTGAAGAGAGATTTTCTGATCAGTCCCCACCTGGCGCAACAGTTTCTGAGCACTCGGTGGGCCAAGGAAGTTTCCCACCCCCAAACAGAATTGAAGCACTGGTGTTCGCTTCATTGCTGTTCAAAATCAGAACACCTGGCGACTCTGCACGAACAAATCCTCTGAGTCCGAAAGACCGGTCCCAGCACCTTCATGCAAACAAGAAGGTGGCGAGCAAGGGATCCGAGAAACCCGCCTGACTTTTACGAACTGGACATCAACGCTCGAGGCGAAATTGCCAGGCTGGCTGATCCGCAAGCTCGTGTCGACGAAGCCGAGGCTGAAATTCAAGAAGAAGCCGAAGCTGAGGTCGGAGGAGCTGAGTACGAAATAGAAGAGGCCGAGGAAGAAGAAGCATCTGCATCCTCGGAAAGTACCGACACTGAGTACACAACCGACGGAGGAGAAGAAGAAGAAATGGCTGCTCAACAGCAGAATGACGATGATCTCTTCCCGGCGGTGGACTCTACGGGGCCCTTGGCCCTGGTCGGACAGCAAGCTGTGCCCCCTGCTGCTTTAAAGTCTATCCCTACATACGACGGCTACGGCAAGACGGCGTATGAGCACATCCAAGACATCCTTGCCCTGGCCGCATTGCATTCCATTACCGATGAGAGTGTGAAGACCCGTCTGCTGGCCCTTTCCCTGAGGGGAAAGCTTCTCTATCGGTGGAGATCGCTGCCAGAGGGATCCATCACAGGGTGGCCCCAGCTTGCCGGAAGGCTCGTGAAAGGATGCAACGAGTCCGCTGACCCTACTTCTTTGCTGCATCAGTTCCAAAGTATCCAGAGACACCCTCAAGAGGAGGTGTCTGACTTTAACATCGGGTTTGCGAGATCCCGGAAACGGGTACCTCGCGAACTTTGGCCTTAAGTTGGCATGGCTGCTCACTGCTTTCTGAGATCCTTCAACTCAGACATATGCCTGCTGCTGAAGATTGCCAGAATAGACGAGTTTCCTGCGTTGTACGAGGCTGCCCAGCAAGCTGAAGCTGACATTATCTCTATCGGCAGACTTCCGTCCAGGGTGCAGGAACCCATTCATCCCGACTTCCCCAGATCTCAGTATCCTCCTGCTTCTGGTGGTGCGCTGTCCACATCAGGACAGCAACCCCAGCAGCAGTGGAATCCAGCGCCGGTCGTAACTCCTTACGGTCTGCCTCAATTGCATTATCCTCACCCGCCTCCTCCTGCTCCACATTTTCCAGCACTTCCTGTTCCCCCTCAGTACGTACCTTATTCCAACCTTCCTCCATTAGCCGCATTGCCTCCACTGGCACAGTTGTCGCCTCCTGAAAATAATATTCAGAATACAATCCTCCAAGAGGTGCGGGCTTTGGCCTCGGGTTATCATGCCATGTCCAATGACATGACTACTCTGAAGAAGAAGCAGGCCCAGATGGACCTCGCTCCTAGGAGGCCATATGCGCCCCCGGCGCTGACAAAAGACAAGCACCTAGAGCACCAGTTGCAGAGGCGTCCGCCTCCGAGAAATGCTGCTATAGAAGACCCGCCTGGTCCTTCCGACCAGGTTAACTGGTGCACTACGTTTAATGACCCGCATTCGGAGGAAGACTGCACATTGCACCAGCACTACATTTAGACTTTGGCCGGCAGTGCCATAGAGGACGATGAACTCTACATGATCTTGGACGGCGAAGCCAACTTTGCCCTCCCAGAGGAGAATCTAGTGCCGCCTGCCAAGGAAGAAAAGAAAACTGCAGATGCTACCAAGCCTTTGCAGGTCTACGCCAGAAGAGAAAAGGCGCAGCCCGGTGGGCTGCCACCATACAAGCGGTTTTGGCCCTACACAGCCCAGGAGAAGGCATCCAAAGACAAAGCTCCAGCCAAGCCTTCTCCGGCAAAGGCTGCCCCTGTTCCGGCCAAGCCTCCTATAGCAAAACCTCCAGTTCCGGCTAAAGCTCCCGTTCCTCAGCCTCCAGCTGAAACTAAAGAACAAGCACAGGAGAGGCTGAAGTACCCGTCTCTGACCAAGATACAGCGAGTTGAGGATACCCAGCAGTACTGGACGAAGTATGAGCCGGCAAAAGAAGTAGAAGGAGCTAGCACCTCGGGCTACAGCATAGTAGACGAGTTGAAAAGAACACCTGCTAGAATCAGCATGTATGATGCTCTTCTGCTCCCAGGCCAGGTGGATCTGCTGCAAGAATCTCTGAAGAACATGAAGAGCGGCAAGCAGATACAGCCCGCTGTCCTGGTTCAACCTCTGACAGTCTCAGCCACTGGGAAGAACAGACCGCCTCCCTTTTATCTGTCTTTACGGATGCAAGGGCACATAGTACACAACTGCATGGTGGACTCTGGTGCTTCCACGACTGTGATGCCGAAGGCCGTCTGCGATGAGATTGGGATGGAGTACACACGAAGCAGCCAAGGCGTGTTGCAATTATACGGCACCCCTGTCAAGACAGTTGATGTCATTAAGGACATCCCTATCCGGCTGCACAAGGCTCTCGACATCGTGGTCATCCAAGAGGTCGTGGTTGTTGACCTGGCTCCCTACTTCGACATGTGTCTCTCTCGGGAGTTAACTGCGAAGTTGGGCGGGTACTGTCTCTAGACTACTCACACATGGAAGTGCCCTTCAAAGGAAGGAGACTGAAAATTTTCAATGAGAAGCCTTCCACCTTCCTAGTAGAGAAGATACCCGGAGGAGAGTTGGACTGCATGGTTCAGCTGTCGGAGGAAGAGCTGGTGACAGTAGAGCTGACTGAGCAAGCCTTCGAAGTGCTACAGCTTGAAGATGAGTTCTCTTTGCGGGACTTCAATGTCGTAATTGAGACAGAGCAAGGCTGTTACTCCATCGTACAACCCGAGAGGCTTGACAAGTCAGCTGCAAAAGAAGTGGGACCTGCACCTGAGAAGCTGTGGAAGCTTTTCTTTGATGGCGCGCGATGCAAAAATGGCGCCGGTGTAGGGGTGCTTCTGGTTTCTCCGACCGGAATCCAGAAGGACTATACCTACAGGTTGGCTCGGAGCTGCACTAACAACTCGGCGGAGTACGAGGACCTGTGCTTGGGTTTGCGAAATGCGGAGAGGCTGGGGATTAAACACCTGCAGATCTTTGGAGATTCAGAGCTGGTCTATCACTAGGTTACGAACAAGTGCGCCTCCAAGCAGCACTATCTTAGGGCATACCGCAACCGGGTGTGGGACCTGATGGAGTCGTTCGACTCATTGAATGTCAAGGCGATATCGCGTGAGAAAAACAAACACGCTAACATTTTGGCGTCTGTTGGAGCCAGGTACGTTCCGGCTGATGACGTTGTCCAGAAACCGAAGCCGGTTCGCACCATTTATAGGCCTTCTGTGCCTGATAAGGACACCCACGCAGGTGTTCGGTTGTGACAAGGAGATCGTCACATTTTTGGTTAACGAAGTTGGTTCAATCGAAGGTAGAGACCCTGATGACGAGCAATATGAGGGGTTGATACGATTAAAAAATAATCATGTCCCAAAAGGACTGATTACATTGGAGAGTCTATTTGATCAGAATGACAGAGCAATATCTCACAGGATCAAAGTAGACCCGAAGCAGTATGCCGACCTGGAACTTGAACCTGGTAAAACTATCAAGGTTGGGACAGACTGCACTTCGGAGGAACTTGAGCAGATCAGATCACTGTGCCAAGAGTTCCCCGACATCGTGGCCTGGTGCTACGAGGATTTGAGGGGGTACGACAGAGATGTAATCCAGCATACCATTGAGCTAGAGGATGGCACCAAGCCATTCCGTCAAAAGCAGAGGGCCGTAAATCCAAAGATTGAGGCCATGATGAAAGCCGAGCTCTTGAAGATGCTGGAGGCCAAAATCATCTACCCCATCAAACATTCATCCTGGGTCACGAATTTGGTGCCCGTGAGGAAAAAGAATGGCGACATTCGTCTCTGTGTCGACTTCAGAAACCTGAATCAGGCTTCCCTCAGGGACCACTATCCGCTTCCCCAAATCGACCAGATTCTACACATCGTTGCTGGAGCCCAGAGATTCTCCCTTTTAGATGGATTTTCCGGCTACAACCAGATTTGGGTCAAAGATGAGGACCGAGCATAAGACGGCGTTCACCACCAAGTGGGGGACGTTCGCCTATCAGCGCATGCCTTTTGGCTTATCCAATGCTGGTGCCACATTCCAAAGGGCCATGGACCTGGCCTTCCGAGAGCTGCTCAATAAGATCATTGTTATCTACCTTGATGACATGACTGTTTTCTCTCACCAAAGAGGGGATCATGTTTCCCACCTGCGGCAAATATTTGAGAGGTGTCGAGAATTCGGCATTTCTATAAACCCGAAGAAGTCTGTCTTCGTGGTAAAAGAAGGAAAGCTGCTGGGACATGTCATCTCCGAGAAAGGCCTCGCCATTGACCCTAATAGAGTAGAAGCCCTCCTTCGCTTGCTAGCCCCCATCGATGAAAAAGGGCTGCAGTCCTTCTTCGGTCAGATTAACTTCGTGCGGAAGTTCATTCCGGACTTCGCACGGGTGATCAAGCCTATGGCCGAACTGCTGAAAAAAGATACAATTTACGAATGGACTGATGAGAGAGAGCAAGCCTTCGAGGAAATCAAGGCTCGAATTGCGCAAGCTCCGGTGTTGATAAACCCGGACTACTCCAAGGACTTCATCCCGTATGCAGTGGGAGAACCCGAAAGTTACGCTGCAGTCCTAACTCAGAAGGGAGACAATGGCGAGGAGTGCCCCATAGCGTTCCTGAGCCAAGTGATTTAGCCGCATGAGGAAAAGTACAACTTTATAGAGCGGCAGGTTCACGTTGTTATGAAATCCCTCCGAAAGTTCAGGCATTTTGTCTCCCAGAGCAAAACGACTGTCTTTGTGATTCACCCGGACGTTCGAAGCTTCATCATACAAGGAGAACCAGGTCACAAGAGAGCAGGATGGATTGCAAAAATCCAGGAGTTCAACATCGAAGTGCGGCCCACCAAGCTTATCAGGGGCCGAGCCTTGTGTCAGGAATTGGCCCGAAGCGCTGTAGCCGGCATCTCCGCCTGTAAGTGGGAGGACACAGCGACACGCATCTACCTAGCCAACTCCTTATCGGAGGGGAGTGATTGGACAGATGAACTGGTGAGATATTTCTGCACCGGAAGATGTCCAGATCACTTGAACGCCTCACAATGAAGGAGATTTCGGCTAGGTGCACTTAAGTACACTCTTCGCCCCGAGGGGCTTTACTTCAAAAACATCGACGGAATCCTGTTGCGGTGCTTCAGAAATTCAGACCAGCCCAGGGTCCTCGGAGATTTTCATTCCGGGATGCCTGGGGGTCATCATTCTGGAAGGCCTACGGCCGTAAAAATAATTAGAGCTGGGTACTATTGGCCCACTCTATTTACAGACGCTTATGCGGTCTGTTCCAAGTGTGATCAATGCCAGAGGTTTGCTGGCAGAAACAAAAAAGCACCCCTGCCCCTTCAACCGATTCAGGCCGAGACTCCGTTCCAACAATGGGGTCTAGACTTCATTGGGGTGATTTCGCCTAGTTCCTCTGCCGGACACAAGTTTATTCTTACAACCATCGATTACTTCACACGGTGGGCAGAGGCAATCCCGACCAAGAACGCAGACCAAGAAATCCATCAAAACGTCCCCCTATGCGCTCGTCTATGGCAAAGAGGCTGTCATGCCATCCCACATTGAAATCCCTACCCTATCGATGTTGAAAGAAGACAGGAGCAGTGGAGACCCGGTGGATGACAGACTGTGCCAACTCCTGCAGTTGGAAGAAGACAGAGAAAAAGCATACCAGGCCTTCACTGATCATATTGCAGCTACTCAAGGCTGGTTTGCAAAAGGCACCACTGCCCGAGTTTTTAAAATCGGGGACTTGGTGCTGAAGTGGGACTCATATAAGGCGAAGCCGGGCAACCACGGGAAGTTTGATGCTCTCTGGGAGGGCCCTTATCAGATTGCCCGGGTGAACCAGTTCAATGCCTACGTACTTCGGGATATGGAGGGTCAGCTCCTACCTATCCCTGTTAACGGGTTCCACTTAAAAATTTACCGCTGCTGAAGGTGCCCGAGTGGCCCTTCTTTGTAAAAATTTCCCTTATGCATTTTTGCTTTTCCAGCATGTACAGTTTCCAGCTTTCAGTTTTTTATTTTGTTTGAGCCAAACTGCGACATGGGAGAGAATACAGACTTCGCAGCGAAGTCTGTTGTCGCCCCTCAGAAGGGGCGAAGTTCGTGAAGGGGCTGCTTGAATGAAGAAAAAAGCAAAGAAAAACGGCTAAGTGTTGGCCGCTGCCCGACTTCGCAGTGAAGTCGGGCTGCGCGCCAGCCAAAGAGCGAAGTTTGAAGGGAGAAAACTGCAAGGGCACGAGTGATCGGACTGTGCTCAGTTTTGAGCAAAGTCCGACTTCGCGCGCGAAGTCCGACTTCAGCCGGCTTGCGCGCGAAGTACGAACTGCGCGCAGCTCGCGCGCGAAGTGCAAACTTCGCGCGAAGTTCGAACTTCGCCCGAACTTCGGGCGAAGTCCGAACGCGCTCCATTTTCTTAGCGCAGCTCGTGCACCCGGTCCCAAGAGGCAATAAAACTCTAAGTACTCGCCAATTCTTTCGAAGTTTGCAAAGGGCCGGACTGCGCTCAATCCTTGGGCGCAGTAAGAAAAGAAAAGGGAAACAGTCTCAATGCAAGTCGCAGTTCGGACTGCGCCCAATTTTTGGGCGAAGTTCGACTGCGCTGGCAAAGTCGGATCTCGCCCAGTTTTGGGCGAAGTCCGATTGCGCCTTGTTTTCTGGGCCAGCTCGGACAGTTTTAAAAAAAAAAAAAAAAAAAATGAATAAAATATTCTAAAAAGTTCCAAGCCTGGGCCCAAGGCGCATTGCGACGGTTTGAGATGGGTTTCCGCACCAAGGGGTTTTTTCTTGAGCAGTGTGCCCAGATTGCGGCAGTGACGTCAGCCATGGCGCAGCGTTCAAGATAAATTTAATGATTGCACAGTCCTCAATGAAAGTGCAATCAAAGAAGCATGGCATGGCAAAACATTCTCCTACGCGGCCACCCAAGAAACATAACTCCTTCACTTGCCAGCCGACCTACCCCCTCCTGCGCGACATTAATGACGCTGTCATTATCTAGAAAAGCGGGTTAGATGCATCCAGACATGCTGTGACTGTGCAGATTATTCCTGTGACTGTGAAATCTGCTGCAGGCGCCCTGAATTTGTAATTATTGCTGTTTCGGAGAGATGGACAGAGGAAAGTTGCCAATGCCAGCGCAATCCAGCGAAGGGTGCGAACTCGAGGATTTACCGCAGCTAGGTGTTTTCAGAAGTGAAAAACCGCCGGAGCGAAAGTCAAAGTCCTAGCCAAAGAAAGTAGAGCGTGGGCAAGCCCCACCACCTCCGGTAAATTACCTGGCGGGATACAAGGACGGCTCGTTTTCTATGAGCCTGACTAAGCTGCGAACAAATGTGGAGAGTTGGGTTGACAAGGTTTCGCCCTCTCACCATTTCAGGGCGGCGTACAAGTCAAACCTTTTCCGGTTCTTGTGCCCTCCTATCCATCAATGCCCGGAGCTGGTAGACCTGATTGTCAGACATTACAGACCAGCTACCCGGAAAATTTGCAGCTCCAGCGGTAAACCCTTGTTCGCACTGCGCAAGGAGACTGTCCAGCCAGCTTTCGCCCCAGGGTTGGAGTATGACTCCAGCACAATCGTCAGAAAGATAAATCTGGGTGAGCAAGCGGGACGCTTCATGCATACAAAAAGGACGAGGGATTTCCTCAATTCAGAGCTAAACGCCCCGCTTGCAGCTGGACAGTGGCCAACCGGCCCCATGCCCTTGGCGAGGTTTCAGAGCAAATATTTATACACCATTCTGGCGTGGGTCCTCGGCTGCGACTACGATGAGTCGAGTACACTGCACGTGCACTAGCGCTGGCAGAATGTCTCTTGTGTGGAAAATCCTACGAACCAGCAGTGCAGAGAATTGGAAAACGCCCCATCTTTTTCGACTGGGCGGACTGGCTGGCATACGCCATTCACTCCAGCCTGGTGAAGCTCCAAAAGAAGCAGTCCACTGAATTTCGGTTCAGTTCCTTCCTAGCTTGGCTATGTTTGTATCATTTGCACTCCCGGATGCCGATCCCGAACTTGAAGAAGGTCAATGAGAAGGGAGAGCCACAGCCCGTCTATGACTGGACGGATGACCTATACCGGAAAGGGTCTTACTACAAGTTTAACTTCAACTTTCTGGGATTGGTCATGTCAGTCTTCAGCGATGGCGAGATCCCTCGCCCCCCGCGGGAAATGACGAACTCTTTGCTGAATCAGAAGCTCGGGGACGTTTTTAGACTGACGCAGGGGATTGTGGTCAGAATCTACGGATTCAAGGGCAAACCTCATCTGCTGCCCTACTGGTGCACGGATCATCAGTTTGGGATGGAGGTTGCCCGTCAGATGGATTACGTTGAGGAGTTCGGCCTGGGAAAGAAAAGGGGTCAGATCTTTCAATATCCTCTTTCCTGGGCGAACGTTGAGATTTCCGAGGTAGGACAGCATGTCTATCTCGAGCAGGAGCTGTTTCGCATTGGCCTGATTCTGTTGCCGTACGGGATAAGGGGAAAGTTCACGCATATCTGCCCTCGGGCGGATATAATCGAAGACAGATGCGATGTGGTCCATGTTGACCTCGACTGGGAAATTGACTTGATGGAAGCTTCGCCTCCGTGGCAGGATTTTTACTGCGAGGAGGTAGCATATGACCCCGAGCGAACCCGGACCACAAGTTCTGTTCTCCAGGGTTTAAAAAATTCATCTCCAAGATAGCAGGCCTTAACTGGCCAAAAGAAAAGATTATTGAATGTTGGAAGATGAGGTGCCGCACGCAGCACGACAAATCCACCAGGAGAAATCTGGCCGTTGATGACGACTTTTCAGCTCTATATGACCAGCACCATGACAGCTGGCGGCCATTCGCATATCGAGATTACGTTCCCCGAGGTCCCTTTGAGGGTTATAAAGGAGGGTCTTCCTCCCAACAGTTGTACACTTCGGCAACTGCCAGCGCGGGCCCAGCAGACATCCAAGTGGACCCAATGCAACCCGTGGCTTCCAAGGCGGCGCCTGAAAAGGCGAAGAAATTAATCAAGGTAACGCCCGAGGTGATTCCTCAGGCACAAAAGACGCCAGCGCCGCCAGAGAGCAGACCGGTTGCGGCAGACCTTCTGCAAGTCAAACCCCGGTACAAGTTTATCGTGGGAGCCGAGGTCGGAGGAGCTGAGTACGAAATAGAAGAGGCCGAGGAAGAAGAAGCATCTGCATCCTCGGAAAGTACCGACACTGAGTACACAACCGACGGAGGAGAAGAAGAAGAAATGGCTGCTCAATAGCAGAATGACGATGATCTCTTCCCGGCGGTGGACTCTACGGGGCCCTTGGCCCTGGTTGGACAGCAAGCTGTGCCCCCTGCTGCTTTAAAGTCTATCCCTACATACGACGGCTACGGTAAGACGACGTACGAGCACATCCAGGACATCCTTGCCCTGGCCGCATTGCATTCCATTACCGATGAGAGTGTGAAGACCCGTCTGCTGGCCCTTTCCCTGAGGGGAAAGCTTCTCTACTGGTGGAGATCGCTGCCAGAGGGATCCATCACAGGGTGGCCCCAGCTTGCCAGAAGGCTCGTGAAAGGATGCAACGAGTCTGCTGACCCTACTTCTTTGCTGCATCAGTTCCAAAGTATCCAGAGACACCCTCAAGAGGAGGTGTCTGACTTTAACATCAGGTTTGCGAGATCCTGGAAACGGGTACCTCGCGAACTTCGGCCTTCAGCTGGCATGGCTGCTCACTACTATCTGAGATCCTTCAACTCAAACATATGCCTGCTGCTGAAGATTGCCAGAATAGACGAGTTTCCTGCTCTGTACGAGGCTGCCCAGCAAGCTGAAGCTGACATTATCTCTATCGGCAGACTTCCGTCCAGGGTGCAGGAACCCATTCATCCCGACTTCCCCAGATCCCAGTATCCTCCCGCTTCTGGTGGTGCGCCGTCCACATCAGGACAGCAACCCCAGCAGCAGTGGAATCCAGCGCTGGTCGTAACTCCTTACGTTCCGCCTCAGTTGCATTATCCTCACCCGCCTCCTCCTGCTCCGCATTTTCCAGCACTTCATGCTCCCCCTCAGTATGCACCTTATTCCAACTCTCCTCCATTAGCCGCATTGCCTCCACCGGCACAGTTGCCGCCTCCTGACAATAATATTCAGAATACAATCCTCCAGGAGGTGCGGGCTTTGGCCTCGGGTTATCATGCCATGTCCAATGACATGACCGCTCTGAAGAAGCAGGCCCAGATGGACCTCGCTCCTAGGAGGCCATATGCGCCCCCGGCGCTGACAAAAGACAAGCCCCCAGAGCACCAGTTGCAGAGGCGTCCGCCTCCGAGAAATGCTGCTATAGAAGACCCGCCTGGTCCTTCCGACCAGGTTAACTGGTGCACTACGTGCAATGACCCGCATTCGGAGGAAGACTGCACATTGCACCAGCACTACATCCAGACTTTGGCCGGCAGCGCCATAGAGGACGATGAACTCTACATGATCCTGGACGGCGAAGCCAACTTTGCCCTCCCAGAGGAGAATCTAGTGCCGCCCGCCAAGGAAGAAAATAAAACCGCAGATGCTACCAAGCCTTTGCAGGTCTACGCCAGAAGAGAAAAGGCGCAGCCCGGTGGGCTGCCACCATACAAGCGGCTGTGGCCCTACACAGCCCAGGAGAAGGCATCCAAAGACAAAGCTCCAGCCAAGCCTTCTCCGGCAAAGGCTGCCCTTGTTCCAGCCAAACCTCCTATGGCAAAACCTCCAGTTCCGGCTAAAACTCCCGTACCTCAGCCTCCAAGTGAAACCAAAGAACAAGCCCGGGAGAAGCTGAAGTACCCGTCTCTGACCAAGAGACAGCGAGTTGAGGGTACCTAGCAGTACTGGACGAAGTATGAGCCGGAAAAAGAAGCAGAAGGAGCTAGCACCTCGGGCTACAGCATAGTAGACGAGTTGAAAAGAACACCTGCTAGAATCAGCATGTATGATGCTCTTCTGCTCCCAGGCCAGGTGGATCTGCTGCAAGAATCTCTGAAGAACATGAAGAGCGGCAAGCAGATACAGCCCGCTGTCCTGGTTCAACCTCTGACAGTCTCAGCCACTGGGAAGAACAGACCGCCTCCCTTTTATCTGTCTTTACGGATGCAAGGGCACATAGTACACAACTGCATGGTGGACTCTGGTGCTTCCACGACTGTGATGCCGAAGGCCGTCTGCGATGAGATCGGGATGGAGTACACACGGAGCAGCCAAGGCGTGCTGCAATTAGACGGCACCCCTGTCAAGACGGTGTCATTAAGGACATCCCTATCCGGCTGCACAAGGCTCTCGACATCGTGGTCATCCAAGAGGTCGTGGTTGTTGACCTGGCTCCCTACTTCGGCATGTGTCTCTCCCGGGAGTTCACTGCGAAGTTGGGCGGGTACCTGTCTCTAGACTACTCACACATGGAAGTGCCCTTCAAAGGAAGGAGACTGAAAATTTTCAATGAGAAGCCTTCCACCTTCCTAGTAGAGAAGATACCCGGAGGAGAGTTGGACTGCATGGTTCAGCTGTCGGAGGAAGAGCTGGTGACAGTAGAGCTGACAGAGCAAGCCTTCGAAGTGCTACAGCTTGAAGATGAGTTCTCTTTGCGGGACTTCAATGCCGTAATTGAGACAGAGCAGGGCTGTTACTCCATCGTACAGCCCGAGAGGCTTGACAAGTCAGCTGCAAAAGAAGTGGGACCTGCACCTGAGAAGCTGTGGAAGCTTTTCTTTGACGGCGCGCGATGCAAAAATGGCGCCGGTGCAGGGGTGCTTCTGGTTTCTCCGACCGGAATCCAGAAGGACTATACCTACAGGTTGGCCTGGAGCTGCACTAACAACTCGGCGGAGTATGAAGCCCTGTGCTTGGGTTTGCGAAAGGCGGAGAGGCTGGGGATTAAACACCTGCAGATCTTTGGAGATTCAGAGCTGGTGTGTCACCAGGTTATGAACAAGTGCGCCTCCAAACAACACTATCTTAGGGCATACCGCAACCGGGTGTGGGACCTGATGGAGTCGTTTGACTCGTTGAATGTCAAGGCGATATCGCGTGAGAAAAACAAACACGCTGACATTCTGGCGTCTGTTGGAGCCAGGTACGTTCCGGCTGATGACGTTGTCCAGAAACCGAAGCCGGTTCGCACTATTTACAGGCCTTCTGTGCCTGATAAGGACACCCATAGGCAGGTGTTCAGTTGTGACGAGGAGATCGTCACATTTTTGGTTAACGAAGTTGGTTCAATCGAAGGTAGAGACCCTGATGACGAGCAATATGAGGGGTTGATACAGTTAAAAAATAATCATGTCCCAAAAGGACTGATTACATTGGAGAGTCTATTTGATCGGAATGACGAGCAATATCTCACAGGATCAAAGTAGACCCGAAGCAGTATGCCGACCTGGAACTTGAACCTGGTAAAACTATCAAGGTCGGGACAGACTGCACCTCGGAGGAACTTGAGCAGATCAGATCACTGTGCCAAGAGTTCCCCGACATCGTGGCCTGGTGCTACGAGGATTTGAGGGGGTACGACAGAGATGTAATCCAGCATACCATTGAGCTAGAGGATGGCGCCAAGCCATTCCGTCAGAAGCAGAGGGCCGTAAATCCAAAGATTGAGGCCATGATGAAAGCCGAGCTCTTGAAGATGCTGGAGGCCAAAATCATCTACCCCATCAAACATTCATCCTGGGTCGCGAATTTGGTGCCCGTGAGGAAAAAGAATGGCGACATTCGTCTCTGTGTTGACTTCAGAAACCTGAATCAGGCTTCCCTCAGGGACCACTATCCGCTTCCCCAAATCGACCAGATTCTACACATCGTTGTTGGAGCCCAGAGATTCTCACTTTTAGATGGATTTTCCGGCTACAACCAGATTTGGGTCAAAGATGAGGACCAGCATAAGACGGCGTTCACCACCAAGTGGGGGACGTTCGCCTATCAGCGCATGCCTTTTGGCTTATCCAATGCTGGTGCCACATTCCAAAGGGCCATGGACCTGGCCTTCCGAGAGCTGCTCAATAAGATCATTGTTATCTACCTTGATGACATGATTGTTTTCTCTCACCAAAGAGGGAATCATATTTCCCACCTGCGGCAAATATTTGAGAGGTGTCGAGAATTCGGCATTTCTATAAACCCGAAGAAGTCTGTCTTCGCGGTAAAAGAAGGAAAGCTACAGGGACATGTCATCTCCGAGAAAGGCCTCGCCATTGACCCTGACAAAGCATAAGCCCTCCTTCGCTTGCCAGCCCCCATCGATAAAAAAGGGCTGCAGTCCTTCTTGGTCAGATTAACTTCGTGCGGAAGTTCATTCCGGACTTCGCACGGGTGATCAAGCCTATGGCCGAACTGCTGAAAAAAGATACAATTTACGAATGGACTGATGAGAGAGAGCAAGCCTTCGAGGAAATCAAGGCTCGAATTGCGCAAGCTCCGGTGTTGATAAACCCGGACTACTCCAAGGACTTCATCCTTTATGCAGTGGGAGAACCCGAAAGTTACGCTGCAGTCCTAACTCAGAAGGGAGACAATGGCGAGGAGCGCCCCATAGCGTTCCTGAGCCATGTGATTCAGCCGCATGAGGAAAAGTACAACTTTATAGAGCGGCAGGTTCACGCTGTTATGAAATCCCTTCGAAAGTTCAGGCATTTTGTCTCCCAGAGCAAAACGACTATCTTTGTGATTCACCTGGACGTTCGAAGCTTCATCATACAAGGAGAACCGGGTCACAAGAGAGCAGGATGGATTGCAAAAATCCAGGAGTTCGACATCGAAGTGCGGCCCACCAAGCTTATCAGGGGCCGAGCCTTGTGTCAGGAATTGGCCCGAAGTGCTATAGCCGGCATCTCCGCCTGTAAGTGGGAGGACACAGCGACACGCATCTACCTAGCCAACTCCTTATCGGAGGGGAGTGATTGGACAGATGAACTGGTGAGATATTTCTGCACCGGAAGATGTCCAGATCACTTGAACGCCTCACAACGAAGGAGATTTCGGCTAGGTGCACTTAAGTACACTCTTCGCCCCGAGGGGCTTTACTTCAAAAACATCGACGGCATCCTGTTGCGGTGCGTCAGAAAATCAGACCAGCCCAGGGTCCTCGGAGATTTTCATTCCGGGATGCCTGGGGGTCATCATTCTGCAAGGCCTACGACCTTAAAAATAATTAGAGCTGGGTACTATTGGCCCACTCTATTTACAGACGCTTATGCGGTCTGTTCCAAGTGTGATCAATGCCAGAGGTTTGCTGGCAGAAACAGAAAAGCACCCCTGCCCCTTCAACCGATTCAGGCCGAGACTCCGTTCCAGCAATGGGGTCTAGACTTCATTGGGGTGATTTCGCCTAGTTCCTCTGCCGGACACAAGTTTATTCTTACAGCCACCGATTACTTCACACGGTGGGCAGAGGCAATCCCGACCAAGAACGCAGACCAAGAAACGGTCATCAGGTTCCTTGAGAGCCTGATTACCCGCTTCGGGGTTCCAGAGTCAATTGTGACGGACAATGGTCCGGGATTCGCAGGCGCTGTACTCACGGAGTACACTGGCAAACTTGGCATTTATCACAAGATGTCTTCTAATTACTACCCGCAGGGGAATGGCCTTGCCGAGTCTACTAACAAGAACCTCCTGAAAATCATCCGGAGGACCATTGACAGAAACAAGCGGACTTGGCATTTACTCCTGAACCGGGCGCTGTGGGCGGACAGAGTTTCATTCAAGAAATCCATCAGAACGTCCCCCTATGCGCTCGTCTATGGCAAAGAGGCTGTCATGCCATCCCACATTGAAATCCCTGCCCTATGGATGTTGGACGAAGACAGGAGCAGTGGAGACCCGGTGGACGACAGACTGTGCCAACTCCTGCAGTTGGAAGAAGACAGAGAAAAAGCATACCAGGCCTTCACTGATCATATTGCAGCCACTCAAGGCTGGTTTGCAAAAGGCACCACTGCCCGAGTTTTTAAAATCGGGGACCTGGTGCTGAAGTGGGACTCATATAAGGCGAAGCCGGGCAACCACGGGAAGTTTGATGCTCTCTGGGAGGGCCCTTATCAGATTGCCCGGGTGAACCAGTTCAATGCCTACGTACTTCGGGATATGGAGGGTCAGCTCCTACCTATCCCTGTTAACGGGTTCCACTTAAAAATTTACCGCTGCTGAAGGTGCCCGAGTGGCCCTTCTTTGTAAAAATTTCCCTTATGCATTTTTGCTTTTCCAGCATGTACAGTTTCCAGCTTTCAGTTTTTTATTTTGTTTGAGCCAAACTGCGACATGGGAGAGAATACAGACTTCGCAGCGAAGTCTGTTGTCGCCCCTCAGAAGGGGCGAAGTTCGTGAAGGGGCTGCTTGAATGAAGAAAAAAGCAAAGAAAAACGGCTAAGTGTTGGCCGCTGCCCGACTTCGCAGCGAAGTCGGGCTGCGCGCCAGCCAAAGAGCGAAGTTTGAAGGGAGAAAACTGCAAGGGCACGAGTGATCGGACTGCGCTCAGTTTTGAGC
This sequence comes from Wollemia nobilis, assembly GCA_028583015.1. Taxonomy (NCBI): domain Eukaryota; kingdom Viridiplantae; phylum Streptophyta; class Pinopsida; order Araucariales; family Araucariaceae; genus Wollemia; species Wollemia nobilis. The sequence goes on from JAQPPZ010002501.1 coordinate 1,437,729, forward strand.
GAAGTCCGACTTCGCGCGCGAAGTCCGACTTCGGCCGGCTTGCGCGCGAAGTACGAACTGCGCGCAGCTCGCGCGCGAAGTGCAAACTTCGCGCGAAGTTCGAACTTCGCCCGAACTTCGGGCGAAGTCCGAACGCGCTCCATTTTCTTAGCGCAGCTCGTGCACCCGGTCCCAAGAGGCAATAAAACTCTAAGTACTCGCCAATTCTTCCGAAGTTTGCAAAGGGCCGGACTGCGCTCAATCCTTGGGCGCAGTAAGAAAAGAAAAGGGAAACAGTCTCAATGCAAGTCGCAGTTCGGACTGCGCCCGATTTTTGGGCGAAGTCCGACTGCGCTGGCGAAGTCGGATCTCGCCCAGTTTTGGGCGAAGTCCGATTGCGCCTTGTTTTCTGGGCCAGCTCGGACAGTTTTTAAAAAAAAAAAAAAAATGAATAAAATATTCTAAAAAGTTCCAAGCCTAGGCCCAAGGCGCATTGCGACGGTTTGAGATGGGTTTCCGCACCAAGGGGTTTTTTCTTGAGCAGTGTGCCCAGATTGCGGCAGTGACGTCAGCCATGGCGCAGCGTTCAAGATAAATTTAATGATTGCACAGTCCTCAATGAAAGTGCAATCAAAGAAGCATGGCACGGCAGCCGGGATACATTTTTCAAAACATTCTCCTGCGCGGCCACCCAAGAAACATAACTCCTTCACTTGCCAGCCGACCTACCCCCTCCTGCGCGACATTAATGACGCTGTCATTATCTAGAAAAGGGGGTCAGATGCATCCAGACATGCCAAACTGTGCAGATTATTCCTGTGACTGTGCAGATTATTCCTGTGACTGCGAAATCTGCTGCAGACGCCCTGAATTTGTAATTATTGCTGTTTCGGAGAGATGGACAGAGGAAAGATGCCAATGCCAGCGCAATCCAGCGAAGGGTGCGAACCCGAGGATTTACCGCAGCCAGGTGTTTTCAGAAGTGAAACACCGCCGGAGCGAAAGTCAAAGTCCCGGCCAAAGAAAGTACAGCGTGGGCAAGCCCCACCACCTCCGGTAAATTACCTGGCGGGATACAAGGACGGCTCGTTTTCTATGAGCCTGACTAAGCTGCGGACAAATGTGGAGAGTTGGGCTGACAAGGTTTCGCCCTCTCACCATTTCGGGGCGGCGTACAAGTCAAACCTTTTCCGGTTCTTGTGCCCTCCTATCCATCAATGCCCGGAGCTGGTAGACCTGATTGTCAGACATTACAGACCAGCTACCCAGCAAATTTGCAGCTCCAACGGTAAACCCTTGTTCGCGCTGCGCAAGGAGACTGTCCAGCCAGCTTTCGCCCCAGGGTTGGAGTATGACTCCAGCACAATCGTCAGAAAGATAAATCTGGGCGAGCAAGCGGGACGCTTCATGCATACAAAAAGGATGAGGGATTTCCTCAATTCAGAGCTGAACGCCCCGCTTGCAGCTGGACAGTGGCCAACCGGCCCCATGCCCTTGGCGAGGTTTCAGAGCAAATATTTATACACCATTCTGGCGTGGGTCCTCGGCTGCGACTCTGATGAGCTGGTACAGCCGTACCAGCTAGCGCTGGCAGAATGTCTCCTGTGTGGAGAATCCTACGAACCAGCAGCGCAGAGAAGTGGAAAACGCCCCATCTTTTTCGACTGGGCGGACTGGCTGGCATACGCCATTCACTCCAGCCTGGTGAAGCTCCAGAAGAAGCAGTCCACTGAATTTCGGTTCAGTTCCTTCCTAGCTTGGCTATGTTTGTATCATTTGCACTCCCGGATGCCGATCCCGAACCTGAAGAAGGTCAATGAGAGGGGAGAGCCACAGCCCGTCTATGACTGGACGGATGACCTATACCGGAAAGGGTCTTACTACAAGTTTAACTTCAACTTTCTGGGATTGGTCATGTCAGTCTTCAGCGATGGCGAGATCCCTCGCCCCCCATGGGAAATGATGAACTCTTTCTTGAATCGAGAAGCTCGGGGACGTTTTTAGGCGCGCGAGGGATTGTGGTCAGAATCTACGGATTCAAGGGCAAACCTCATCTGCTGCCCTACTGGTGCACGGATCATCAGTTTGGGATGGAGGTTGCCCGTCAGATGGATTACGTTGAGGAGGAGTTCGGCCTGGGAAAGAAAAGGGGTCAGATCTTTCAATATCCTCTTTCCTGGGCGAACGTTGAGATTTCCGAGGTAGGACAGCATGTCTATCTCGAGCAGGAGCTGTTTCGCATTGGCCTGATTCTGTTGCCGCAGCGCTGGAAGTACGACCCGTACGGGATAAGGGGAAAGTTCACGCATATCTGCCCTCGGGCGGATATAATCGAAGACAGATGCGATGTGGTCCATGTTGACCTCGACAGGGAAATTGACTTGATGGAAGCTTCCAAGGCGGCGCCTGAAAAGGCGAAGAAATTAATCAAGGTAACGCCCGAGGTGATTCCTCAAGCACAAAAGACGCTAGCGCCGCCAGAGAGCAGACCGGTTGCGGCAGACCTTCTGCAAGTCAAACCCCGGTACAAGTTTACCGTGGGAACATCAGCGCCTGCTGCACCTGCTTCATCTCCTTCCCCAGATCCAGCCATCACTCCGGAAAATAAAAAGAGGAAGAGAGTTGAAAAGATCAGGCGACCTAGTCTGACCGTGCAGCAGCCAGTCGCAGAGCCGCAGCCGCGTTCAGCCGCTCCAGAGATTGTTTCTCTGGACAGTCCCGAGCTAGCCGCCGGAACCAGAATCGCAGACATCCATCCAGCATCGGCTCAGGCGGAGCCCGCAGGTACGTTTGCTGCCCCACTCCCTCTGATCTCATCTAGCCCTACTCCTACTCCATCTCCCGCTCAATCCGAGCAAGTCATGGCCGCATCTTCCTCCCCGTCTCCACACCCTTCTAGCGGCCCCCATTCTTTCGACCAGTTTGCTCAGAACCCCAACGTTTCCCTATCTCTGAGTCAAACCCCAAACCCTTCGCCTGAGGTTAGTGCTGAAGCCGTGCATTCACCGTTACATCCACCGCCTCAGCCGCTTGAAACCCTTTCAGCATCAGCCGCTCCCATCTCCACTCCCCGGTCGCCCTCAGAAGCGGCCGATCCTTCCAAAGTCCGTCCGGTTCCTCCTGATTCCATTCCCGCAGGAGAGACGTCTCAGCAGAACCCTAGGCTGGGGGAACCAGACTTCATGGACGACCTCCAGAATACGGACGACTTGCCTCTGGCAACGAGAGCTGTAGAGTACCCTATCTCTTTCCTCCAAAACCTGAAGCGGAGGAGACCTGAAGAGATAGCCGCCCCGGTAAAGCGCACCAAGTTTAACTTCGAGAGGAGAGTGCTTACAACAGAGAAGATAATCCCGAAAGTGAAGAAGCCTCTCCGGGAAATGACCAGGGCGGACTACGAGCTCCAGACAAAGGAGAAGAGCTTTGACGATATCAACAAGCAATACGAGATTCAGGGAATCATTCGTAAAGCGGATAATCTCCTTGTCAAGAGTCTGGAGGAACAGGAAGAGCTTTTCGGGTTGCAGGACAAGACAAGATAGCTTGAAGAGGACCTGTCCAGGTCCACTGAGCAGCTGGAAGCGGCGCGACGAGAAATAGATGAATTAAAAGCCCAGCTGTCCGCTTCTCGGCAAGAAGCCGCAACGGAAAAGCAGGCAGCCTTGGAGCAGATTTCTCAGCTCCAGGAGTCTTTGAAACAGGCGCAGTCGCAATCTGCAGAGAGAGCATCTCAAGCGACGGTCTTTTCAAAGAACAGAGTTAAGGAGATGCGGGCTGGTTTGCTGCGGGGATGCAAGCCCCACACGTATAAGGCTATGTCAGTTCTGGATTTCGCATCCAGAATTCAAGAAGTTTCTGCCCAGGGAAAGCCTGTGGTAGAGGAGGCCGAACGCCAGGCGAAGCAATGGCTGGACCTGGCAATAAATCTTCAAGAGCGCGAGCGCGATGGCCTCCAATTCTCCCCCATGTCCTCATTCGCTGCAGAATGGGCAGATGCAAGGGTAACCTTGCATAAATATTTTAAGTAGAAGAGGTGAGGGTTGCCAGACGAATGCTGGACGCATTTGAACATGAAAGAGACATTTGTATGGCTCCCTTTCACGCTCTTTCCGAACTAGGGTGCCCGGGCTTTGTTGAGAATGGTGAGTTTCTCACCCTTGAACAGGTGAAAAAGAATTGGCGGTCCTTTGAGGCAGATACAGCTGAGATTGATAGCTGGACTGAGCCAATTCAGGAAAGTCAGGTCACCCAGATGGTGTCCAAATGCTGCAAGATCAGCTCCTACTTCCAGGAGCTAGGAAAAAGATACTTCACCATCGACCTGCACGCGGTCTCTGCTTTCCACGCAGCATTAGAAGAAGTTGCTGACCGTCGGCCATTTGAAGCAGAAGCCTGGGGCCAAGCCCAGGCCGCATACAACCGCATCTGCGAGGCAGAAGCCAAAGCTGGAGAGCCTTCGGAAGATGGTTCTGAGGAGGCAACTGACGAAGGTGAATCTGAAGAACAGTTGCCGCGAGGAGAACAGCTAGAGCAGCAAAAAGCAGGGGAAGCAAGTTCCTCTGCACCCAATGGATGAAGGCATGGATTCTTTGCGCCGAGGCGAGCTCGACACCCCGCGAGCCGCCAGAAATGTTGCCACATTTTGCACGGGGTGCAATGTTTTCAGTTTTGTAGCAGTGCTGCTCTTCCTTTTCCCTCTTCCTCTCTTCCCCTTTCTTCTTCTCTCCCTTTCTCTCTCTTCCCTACATTCTCTTTCTTCCCCCCTTTTCTTGGAGCCCCTCAGTTGGATCTCAAATTTGACAGCAGTTGCCCTGGAAAATGGCTAAGTGTTGGTGCGAAGTTCGCACTTCGCCCAGTTTTGGTGCGAAGTTCGCACTTCGCCCAGTTTTGGTGCGAAGTTCGTACTTCGCCCAGTTTTGGTGCGAAGTCCGACTTCGCCCCTCTTTCTGGGCGCACCTTGTAGCAGGCTGGCAAGCTGGCAAAAAAATGACTAAGTCTTTGGAGGCGAAGTCCGTACGGCGGCAGAAATCAGCTTTCACCTGTGCGCAGTCCGACTTCGCAGCGAAGTCGGAGTGCGCCCTTGACAGGTGCGCAGTAGGGAAACAAACTCGGAAATACACCCAAGGCATGAAGGCCTTCCCGACTGCGCTGTTTTCTGCCTGCGCAACCCGATGGCGCTCTGATCCCAGGCGAAGTTGGATAAACTGCCTTTCAAGGCAGACACGTGTCAAACAGCATCATCCATCATCTGACAAGTGTCCAGCTTCGGGATTTGAGCCAAGACGTGCCGAGCAAAAGGACGAGCATGGGCTGCACTACCTATGCCAGTGGCCTCATTTAAAGCTGATTGGAGGTTCTACCTGCTCCAGCTGCCCGCATTCCTGCCGAGAAGAAGTTCTACACAACACGCTGCCACGTAGCTGTCCAGCTTCCAGGAAGACCATGCTACGGGTACAGTCCGGTCCGACAAAGGTCAGCATTTGCAGCTCCTTCGCCGCTTTTGTCAGCTAGTGTTTGACTGGGACTTTGTGCCCATTAATGTAACGGGAGGGACTCGGGCTATAAAAACCCACCATGTTTTCATTGTGAAGGGTGGAAGGGGAATGTCTGTTAGGGAACCATTGTAACCGTGCTTCTGCTTATAAATATAAATTGTATGCCTGGTTCTGTTCTGCTGCTTTTATTTTTTATGCTGCCTCTCCTTTATATTTATGCTTTACGTTTTCCTGTGTCACGGCTCGTTGATTCGTTTCAGCATTTGGTGATCAGGTGCCTAAAGCATTGCTTGTGTCATGGCTTGTTGATTCATTTCGGCATTTGGTGGCCAAGTACTTTTGAACTTCATAGATTAGAGGATACATAGAATAGATGTGGTAGCAGTTCCATCAGTTGTGTGTTACGTTGCTGTCCGTAGTGGTGATTGATGCGTTGCCGTCTTTGTTAGTTCTCCTTGTAGGGAGAATGTTTGCTAGGGGACCATTGTAGCTGTGCGTATAAATTCTCTGCATAACACATATACCTGGCTCTGACATCTCTTGGTTACTTTCTGTTTATGTTGTTGTCCGTAGTGGTGATTGATGCATTGTCGTGTTGTTAGTTCTCCTTGTAGGGAGAATGTTTGCTAGGGGACCATTGTAGCTGTGCGTACACTGCTTAATACAGAAAGTATACTTAGGTTTTGCAGTTCCTGGTCATGCTTTGTATTTATGATGCAGTAAGTAGTGGTGATTGATGTGTTGCCGTACTGTTAGTTCCCCCCACCCAACTCCAATCACATTTGTAAATTCTTTCCGTTTCTTTATCTCTTTCCTGCACTCTTAGCTTAAACCATAAAACCCCCCAAGGAGCCGGCCTTCTCCGGAGATTGGCACGGAAGGCATCTCTTCCTTCCGGCCTTTCTAGCTGGTGGGCGAATCTGGGCGCATTAACCCAAAATCCTTTCCTCATGGCAGATTCGTAACCAACAGTTGCCATCTGAAGTGCAATCCAACAAGGGTGATGTCTGTCAAAGGTTGCCACATGGGCAGTTGGATCAAGAAAGCAGTGAATTAGAAGTGAGAGGAAGCAGTTTCAATAGATTGAGTGAAGGCTTCCAGAATGTTGATGGGAGAAAAGTTTAGTACATCTGTTGTGAGCAGTTTGAAGTGAAGTTTGTTGCCCAAGATGTATGGAACAGGAGAAAGCGGAAGGAGTGTGACAAAAGATTCCGTTACATTGTTCAGTACTTCTATTCCCAATGTTTAGCTCGTGTTGTCGAGGACGCTAACCAGTTTAGAGGAGGGGATAGATGTAGACAGGCAAATTGATATGTCTGTAATTGGTGAATCAGTTTTGGTATTGTATGTTATTTTGTAATTGTATGCAAAGTGTTTGACAAAATGAGCGTACATATATTTAATAATGTTATAAAGTGCAATTTAATATTGTACGTAATAATAAAGTGATATTAAGTCATGTAAGTCGACAAAGTCATGTTATAAACTAGTTTGTCCTCTAGTGGGAAATGTCATGTAAATGCAAAGATCAAATGCATATGAAATGTAATTTGGGAAAGTTATGAGGTAGTTGGAGGGTAACTACTTTTTGGGTGTATAAATAAGCCCTCCCCTCATTCATTCAAGGGGTTCATTCATTGAAGTGGTTCAGGGGTTCATTCATTCAGCCAGGGCATAAGGAGAGTCATGCAGGTTGGTGGATTAATGAAACAACATTGGTACGTGTGAGGGTTGGTGCATATGTGCGTAGGGCATGATGTAGTCTAGTATTGTATGCAACCATGAAGAATATTCTGCCTAGGGCTTGCAGACTGAAGATTGTAGTGCTGAAACTGTATTGCTGTAACCATGAATGCCATTGTTAAAATAAAACTGCCAGTATTTATTGTCATCTTCTACTGCTGTTATTGCCATTGTTGCTGCTATTGTTATTGTTGTTGCTATTTCCTGTATATTGTACTACAATGACTGCAAATCTGTAAAATTATTTAAGTAGAAATGAAATTGTGTGTAAGCATGTTAAATTTCATTTCTACACAACATGTGGGTGCATAGACATTTTGACAAACACTTCATTTCTTCTTAGAACTGCTGTCGACATGTTATTCTTTGTACGATTTCTTTTGTACACTTGTACGATTTCTTTCGTACACTTATACGACAAACTTTTTGTCGTCGTACGACGATCTTCCTATGTCAGTACAACAATTTCCATAGCAATCTTCCTCTCATTTTGTATGGTAGTTTCTTCCCCTTCGGTTGCAGGCATTTTATTTTCTGTTTTCCCTTCGACGCAATTGTACAACAATCTCACTGAGTTGTCTTCTTCCTCGGCTCCCTCGTCCATACGAAAACTTCCTCTGTCCTTCCTTGCGCAAAGCCCTATACTGCAACTCGTCCTTTTCCAAACCGTGGTTTGCCATTTTTGTGCAATTCCTATATAGGGTTTCTCAAAAAATTAGCAGTCTTCCTCCAGTTCATACAATGTTTTTTTTTGTCCATCTTAGTTTGCAAGTTTATCTTTTTCTGCATAGGTTCCTCCATTCTTATAGTTTTTTGTACGACTATACGACCATCCGTACAGCTGCACTTTTTAGTTGTTGGGGTACTTTCCGATACCCTAACACTACGTTTCTCCTATTGTGATTCTTTGCTTTTTTGCTACATCTCCTCGACGGCATTCTCCTTTGCAATGTTCTCCTTTTCTTCCCCTTTCTGTCATTCAACTGTTTGCATTTACCTCCTACTTATTTATAATTTTGGATTTGGGTGGGAAACGGTTATAACCACTCCTTTGTCTGCCATGTCAGCTTTCTTGCATGTGCCTTTTTATTTTTCACTCTTTTTTTATTTATTATTTATTTACATATTTACACATGCACTTTTTCTTGACGTCTTAAGGTCGCCATACAAGTCGTACAACCACATTCACTTGGACTTGTATGATGCTTTTTGGCGATGTGTCATCTTGTCGTCCTATTGGTTCCTCTATTGTACGATATGTACGACCAACGTCGTCAATGAGAGGTTCATTCATATGGTTCCTTGTCATACCATCTTATGGATTTGTAAGGTGGCTTGCCATATGATTTTCATATGCTTAAATTAACTTGTATGGCGCGCTGTTGTACAGTCTTCGTCGCCTTCTTGCCTTGTTGGGTGCCTTACTGTATAGTCTTGCTCAATTTTCTGATTTGTACGGTGCCTTGTCTTACAATTCTCTTCTGTTTGACTTGTACGACATCCTTCTGTACAGTCCCCTTTGATTCTTTGATCTGTACGACATCATCCTGACATACAATTCTGTCCTTGTCTTGTACGACCGTCTTCCATACGATTCCCACTTGCACTTCTTTGTACTAAGTCCCCTTCCAAACTTGGTGATTGTGTTCGTCTCCTAATTCCTTCACGATCTTGCTAAACTCGTCCTTGGACTTGTACTTCCTCATATCTTTGTTGGTTTCTTCCTTGGCCATGCATTCATACCATGGTCCTTTCTCTGATCATCGAACAAATCTCTCTAGCTTGGGATTGCCCTCTCTCAACTCTTGGCTGTCCAAGATCATCTGATTTCTCAGTTGTCTTGGACAACGTCTTTGGTTTGAACATTGCCCTTATGGTGGTCCAGACGACCCAACCTAATGGTCATTCACAACTTGATTGTTTCTGGCCAGATCAACGAATAGTCCTTGCGGTCCACTTCGTTGATATTGTGGCCTAAGGGTAGCAGGAGGGAAATTTCTTCCTCTTGAGCCACCAGGAGGGAGAGCAACCAAAGTCCTCCCTTGTCTAGGTAGCCTTAGACCGTCGAGAAGATTTGATTGTCTTTCCATGTTGCCTAAGCTACCTCTCCATACATGCTAGATCATGCAAAATGAAGGAGTTTTATATGTTTAGAATATTGCCATTATCTTATATTTCATATTGCAACTTTATTTTAGATCTTGTGGTCATTTTATCTTAAGTATCTAGCATCAAAAGCTAACAACTCACACTAGACCGGATATAGCCTTTGTTGTCAGCCGTTGATCCAAATACATGTAGGCACCTTGTGAAAGTCACTGAATAGTAGCTAAATGATTCACAGATAAATCAGAGGGACCTAATAGATGGGCATTCACTATTCCATTGGCTTCCCTTCGATTTTTATAGGTTTTTCAGATGCTAATTGTGTAGGTGACTTGGATGAGTGGCGGTCCACCCATGGCTTTGTGTTCTACTTGGGATCCGGCCCGGTTTCATGGTGTTCTAGTTGCTAATCCACCATTTCTCAGTCTTCTACGGAGGCTGAATATTGTGTTGCCAATGAGGCAACTATGCTTCTTAAAAGGATGCTAATGATTTTGGAGGAAATTGGCACTCCATAGAGCTTTCCAGTCCCTCTTAGATGTGACAATTAGGGTAGTATCCAGCTTGTCCGTAATCCAGTGTTACACCAGCAGACAAAGCACATAGAGATATTATGCACTTTGTGAGATGGCTTCATGCTTGTGGGATGTTAGATCCAGTATTTGTGCTTTCATTAGAGCAGGCAGTGGACATCCTATGCACTTTGTGAGATGGCTTCATGCTTGTGGGATGTTAGATCCAGTATTTGTGCTTTCATTAGAGCAGGCAGTGGACATCTTGACCAAGATCATGCCCGAGTTCAGCTTAAGGGGGGATGTTGGAATATGTGGTGGTTAAGCTTCTCTAGAGGCTACGACCAACTATTTGTACTTGTATTTTTTATATTTGCCCTTTAGGCCCATGTAAACCTTGAAAAAGGTACTTTTGTAATTTTTTTAATATTTTATTCATGAGGGTCAGTCTCGCAACCTTGACCTAAAGGCATCATGTATTTGGGTATAAATACCCCTTCATACTGATCTTTTCATTATCAATTGGAGCGTAATTTCATTTCGTTTTGTGAAGACTATTTGTGTCCACGGACACCCCATCATATTCTATGTTCTTTTATGTTCTATGTGTTCCTTTTGTTAAGCAATACTAGACAATGTTTGATTCCATTTGTTTTTGGAAACTGCTATGAAATCTGACAGTATATTTATATCAGCATTATCTGTAAATAAAGTTTCATTCTTTTGAGAAAGATTCTGTTGTGCATTGTTGCTATTGCATAACTCTAAAGCATAACTTTCCTAGCATTATATGCTGGTTTAGGGAGTTGTCCTCCATGCCACCATTGTGGGCCCCATGTGCAGATCAGAAGTGAATTTCAACATGCAATTGTTTCAATCAATCCAGAGATTTATAAATGGCTACTGTTGAAGGTTTTTGTTCTTAATGAATAGGATTAATTTTGTAAGTGCATATAGGGCTGCAAGTAGAAGCAATCCCAATTACTTTTCCTAGAAATTAAAAATGCTGATTGTGTTTTGGCACCTTCTTTCTTTGTTTGGCAACTTGCTTAATGAAGACATTAAAAAATCAGCTGATCTATATATATTTGGTATTGTTTTGTGTCTTATCATTCTTGGAAAATATTTGGTATTGATTGCCTACTAGCTTCTGTTTTTATTTTTCTATTCTTTTGACCATGGCTCTTTTAACAAGAGGCTTTTGTATCACATGATTATTTCTTATTATATGATTATTTATTTTCTTGGTTTTTTTGCACTCTAGCTGGAATTTTATAATTTTGGTGGTTGTTCCTTTCAGCACTTGTACTTACCTGTTGTATCTTGTACCAATTGAGTCCCATCGACCTCCTTTGGTTATCTATGGACATTAATATAGTTTCTTTTTTTACTTGTTTCTTATCTATATCATGATGTTCAATTATGTTTGTGTATGTGGTTATCCATTTAGATGAGACTGCATAATTCTTGCATAACTATTCAATATGTGTCTTGAAAGAAATAATTCTATAAGGTTTTATTGATAATGTAAGTTTTCAATTTGATATGAGATGTGTGTTTCTGTATATATAAGAAGATAGTTAAAGTACTCTTTCTTGATTACTTGTTTCCCTCCTTGCATTGTTGTCTCTGAATCCTTTATACCTGAATCCATTATCTTTGTGTTTCTTGAAACAGGGAAAAGGTGTTGCCTTTCAGCCTGCTAGTGAATATCTTCCCTTGATGGATGAGGTTTGTACGTAATATATCATTCTTTGTTAGAATATTTTTGTTGTACTAGTATTAATGGGTCTAGAGACAAGCAATTGTGCAAACAAAGCACTGAAATTGTAGAAGGTTTACATAAAAATCATGTAGTTTGTTGTTCATTACAAATATTGCTTAGCGCTGAAATTGTAGAAGGTTTACAATCTACATAAAAATCATATAGTTTGTTGTTCATTACAAATATTGCTTACATTGAACATTTTTTTGCTGGGATTGTTTGATTTGTTGTTGTAGGTTTGCGAGGTGTTGAAGGACAGAGCAAGACACTACACTGGGGCAAGGGTTGAGCATAATAAATACTGTATTACTGTACACTTTCGTTGTGTTCAAGAAGAAGTATGATCTTTTGTATTTTATATCTCTGCATTAAGTTATTTTACATTGATTGTAAGTGAAAAAATAATACGTTCAGTATTTATATTGTTGTAAATAGTAAGTACACTTACGAGCATGTTCTTTTTAGGAGGCAGTTATGGGAAAAATGCCAAGAACTGCATTTGTAAATATGATCAGGTTTTATAGAAGCAGAGGAAAATGGACAAATCCTAAGTTCATGCCACTAGCAGGTTATCCATGTAGGCAGCAGTTCTATGTAATATTCTGCTCCCAACTGAGTTTTGGGTGTTTGCTATTTTTTTATGTATTTTGCATAAAATGAAATGAACAGAAAATAAAATGACAGCAACTAAGGAAAGCTGTAACTTTCAAATTACATTTCCCATCACAATGAGAATTGATACTAAGATATTACATGCATATAACAGTAAACCCTTTTAAGCAAAAGCTTAGAAACTAAGGTACCCGGTTTTTATTGCAAGCTAGAAATTATCTGATACATCAATGGCAGCCACTCAGAAAACTGAGTTCTTCATTAGCAGCAAAATCAAACCCTAGCTGAATGTGCACACAAACTCTGAAATGAAGGCCCAAAATGTACAGCCTCTGCTACAAATGATAAGAAATCAAGAAATCTGGAGTTTGCAATATTAAACACAAAACCCTCTCCAAACTCCTCAAAATGACTGAATAATTCTGCAACAATGTAGCCCACAGGCACTCCCTGAGTGAGAATGCACTAAACCACTCTGAAGATGTCTTGCAATCTCAAGAATGGTGTCCCTGCTGGAGGTTTCCGTCTCCACACAAGCTCCAATAAACCCTTGCAAATCAACTCTGCAAGTGCTCTCAAAAATTCTCATGAATTCACAATAGCCAAAGGTATGAAAAATGAAGCTTCATCTCCTTTTTATATTACTCACCAAGGGGGTTGACCACATTGGGCATTTCATTACTTTTAATTTATTTTGATTTCATCTAAGTCCCCCTTGAAATTTGCGTCCCTTTTAATCATACTAATAGTCACTTTATGATATCAAATTTAATTTAAAGTGACTAGCACATCCTTATGTCTCCCATATTAAAATATAAGGCCCAAAATTAATAAATTAAACATTACATTTAATTTATTAGGAAATAAACTTCGGCCATTAAAATTTCTTAGCTCCCCAATGCCGACCCAAGAAATAATATGAGAAACGGACACCCATTTCGCTGTAGATTCCAAACGTACCTTCCGTTCCCCAAGAACCTGCTCTGAACTAACTTACTTAAAATAGTAAGTCTCTGTCAAGCTGTCCAAAATGGCTTGAAAGACTGGAAAAAGAACACACTGCCTGTCCAAATGACAACTCAACATCCCAAGTGGGCTCAACACCTTGTTGGGAGTTAATCGCGCGTCACAGGACCACTCCAGAAGGTGAGGACATCTCCTTCCTGTTGCACACCTTTCACGCAGCCTTCCCTAGATGAATATTCGCAGCGCTATCCAATGAGATCAAAACATGCTAGTTTAAAAAAAAACTGTACAACCTTGCATAACATATTATCATGATGTAGCTCTACGTTAGACGCTGATTATTGGCAGCGTCTCACACACAGCGAGCCTCTGTTTTGACAGGGATTCTTCGGAAGACTCCACATAGATAGTAGGCACTGATCGCCGTCTCCTTCCTTCAAAACAAGTTACGTCTTCAGACGTCTCCTTGTCCACGTTCTGTTGCTTCTGACGTTTGATGCTAATGTCTCCTCCGCAGTCTTAATACGTAGATCGCGGGCTTCTAATCACATAGATCGTAGCCAATCTTCAAACGCGGGCACCAGTTTTGAAAAGTTTAAGGAATGATTGCGCAATTTTCGAAGCAGGTTTCATAAATGAAAAAGCGCACCCGGGTCCAATAACGTACAGTTTGCGCTTTCCAACAAGGGATCCCACGCGCGGCCGCCGAGGAATAACGGCGCTACTCACACACTTTGAGCAACAAACTTTAAATTTGCCAGACATCATTAATGTTGTTTTTACCCATCTTTAGAAAAGGCATTTTACTTACTCAGTAATATCAGTGTTGCTGAAGGAATTCGAGCTGTGCTGTGAAAGAGGAGAAATTGCGAATTTTGCTAAGTTACAACTATGAATTCTGGTAACTCTCAGCGCCATGAGTGAGAAACCGAGCGCAGCAAAAGGGAAAGCGCCTATGCAGGCAGAGTCTAGCTCGTCAGAAGAAGAATCCGAGGAGCAGACCGTCTCGAGCACCCATGGAAGCGAAGCACCGAAGGAGAAAAAGGGAAAAACCAGGGCGAGAAGTGCCAGAAGGCAAGGTCCTCCCCCGCTGCTCGTGGACCACCTAGCCGGGTATCGAGACGAAAATTACTCGATCAGCCTCACAGAGTTGCAGGTTACTGTAAAACGTTGGTCTGATAAGGTTTCGCCCTCACACCATTTCGGCGCTGCCTATAAGTTGAACCTTTACTGGTTCTTATGCCCTCATGTCCACCACTGCCCGGAGCTGGTTGAGTCGATCGTAGTATATTACAAACCGGCCACCCGACAGGTCTGCGACTGCCAGGGAAGAGTGTTGTTTACCCTCTTCAAGGAGAGCGTCTAGCCAGCTTTCGCGCTAGGGATCGAGCCAAACCCTAATGGCATACTCAGGAGGATTAACCTGGACGAACAAGCAACAAGGGGTGGCGAATCCAATAGGATGAGGGATTTCCTCAATTCAGAGCTAAAGCATCCACTATCAGCTTCAAGGTGGCCGTCGCGCCCAATACCCTTGGCACAGTTCAAAAGCCAATACATATATACCATACTTGCTTGGGTTCTGGGCTGCGGCACTGACGATGTGGTACACCCCTACCAGCTGGCCCTTGCCGAATGCATTCTGCATGGGGAGTTCTACGACCCCAGCGCCCTGAAAAGGGGGAGGTGCCCAATTTATTTCAACTGGGCAGACTAGGTGGCCTATGCCATCCATTCCAATCTTGTGAAGTTGCAGCAGAAGCAGACAACAGAATTCAGGAACTGTTCATTTCTCGTATGGCTGTGCCTATATCACATGCACTACAGGCTGAATACCGTTGAAGTTCGGAAGGTGGATGAGAAGGGCGCGCTGCTGCCAGTGTATGAATGGACGGACCTGTTGTCCAGAAAGGAGTCGTATTACGACTTTAATTTCAAATTTTTGGGCATCGCCCTGGCTCTCTTCAATGGCCGGGCGCATCGCCCTCCTTATTTTATGACAAAGCACCTGGTAAAGAGCAAATTTGGGGATACTTTTCGGTTGACTCAAGGCGTCGTCATTAGGGTTTTTGGATTTAAAGGAAAGCCATTTCTGCTGCCATATTTCTGTACAGAATATCACTTTGGCCTCGAGGCAGCGCGGCAAATGGATTGCGTTGAAGAAGAGTACGACCATGGGAAGAAGAAAAGCCCCATCTTCAACTATCCTTTCACCTAGGGAGACGTTGAGGTTCACGAGGTTGGGCAGCATGTATATCTAGAACAAATCCTCCTCATTCTTGGCCTGGTGCAATTGCCGCAACGCTGGAAGTATGACCCAATCGGGGTAAGGGGAAAGTTTGTGCACATTTGCCCACGGAAGGAGATCATGTCAGAGAGGGGTAATAAGGCGGGAATGGATCTAGAATGGCACATTGAGCAGATGCAGTCGTG
The DNA here is from genome assembly GCA_028583015.1 of Wollemia nobilis. Taxonomy (NCBI): domain Eukaryota; kingdom Viridiplantae; phylum Streptophyta; class Pinopsida; order Araucariales; family Araucariaceae; genus Wollemia; species Wollemia nobilis. The sequence goes on from JAQPPZ010002501.1 coordinate 1,453,340, forward strand.
GCCACCATGGCATGATTTTTATTGTGTAGAAGCAGACTACGATCCCGAGCACAATGAGGATAATAAAGTGGGATCAGCTGGTTTCAGAAGACTGCTCATGAAGGTGGCGCCGCTTGGCTGGACAAAAGACAAAATCATGGAATGTTGGATAATGAGGTGTCATACGTGGCACGATAAATCAGGGAAAAAGACGCTGTCCGTTGATGACGAGTTTTCCATCTTATATGATAAATACTTCGACAAGTGGCAACCGCTCGTGTTCCGTGGAATCGTCCCACAAAGTGCCCGAAAAAGGTATAAAAGGAAGCCTCCACCTCAACATTTACTTGTACAAGGGACGTCCAGAAGCAAAGCGTCAAAAGGCAAGAAGGTGGACCCAATGTTGTCCTCAGCGCCTGAAAAGTCGTCTCAGTCAGAGAGGGAGCCCGAGAAGTCAGCCAGTGAGGCAGAAACAAAGGGCGCAGACCCAACAAAGCCTAAATACAAGTTTACTTTAGGAGCCCCGGCCCTTGACGCGTCAACCGCCTCCACTCCCCCCGAGCAAACTGCCGCGCCTAAGGAGAAAAAGAGGAAAAGGTCCGAAAATACCAAAGAAAGGCAACACAAGAAGGAGGTTGTCCAGCAGACAGTGACGGCTCCACGATCAGGCGCGGCTGCAAGTAACATAATCTCTATTGAGGACAGCCCTCAGAGGGAAGCAGAAACCTGGGTTGCAGGAGTCATTCGAACGCCAGCTCAGGCGGAGCTCGCAGGTACGCCCTCTCCTCCTTTGCAACAAACCCTAGCAACCCCTATTGATACGCCCTCATCTTCCACATCTGGGCACATTCTGGCTGCTTCATCCCCGTCTCCTTTCACGCAGCCCCAGCATAGTCCACAGTCCTTTGGCCGCTATGCCCAAAACCCTAACGTTTTTCAGACCCTGGGCCAAACCCTAGGTTTGTCCCCTACGGCTAGCACCGAGGAAGGTTCCCTATCCCCACGCCGCTCACCCGCCGCCGCAACTGCCCTCCAAATCCCACATCCGCCTCCTCAACAGTCGCCCACTTCCCCTTAGTCCCAGTCGCCCTCAAGAGCGGCCATATCTTCTGGCGCATCGCCCACCTCATTATTTTCAAGAAAAATGCCCCGCAGCAGGATTTGGCCTCGGCATACCCCATGCTCGCAGAGCTGGAGCTGGTCGAAAAACAGTTGCAAATTACTGACGACCAACCCCTAGCCGCAAAGGCCGCCCAGGGCTCTGTTGCTTTTCTTCAGGGGGTCAGAAAGAGGAGGGCGGAAGAAATCGCCATGCCTGAGAAGCGCGTCAAATACGACCTGGAGAAAAGGATGCTCCGGACAGAAAAAAAAATAGTGCCTAAAGTCAAAAAGCCCGTCCAGGAGATGACAGAAGAAGACTACGAGTACCAAACCAAGGACAAGAGCTTTGATGACATAAATGAGGAATATGAGATAGGCGAAATCCGCAGAAAGGCTAACAACCTTCTGGTCAAGCGCCTCGAGGCCAAGCAGCAGCTGTACGAGCTCCAGAACGATAAGAGGCAGCTTGAGGAAAATCTGGCCAAGGCACTGGCTCAGCTGGAGTCCGCTCAAGAAGAGGTAAAGAAGTTGAAGGATCAGCTTGCAGCCTCTCAGCAGGCGACGGCGGACCAAAAGGCGGTTGCTGATCAATTAACAGAAGATAAAAAGGCAGCACTGATGCATGTTGCTCAATTGCAAAATCAGCTTCAGCAGACTCAGGCGCTGCTAGAAGAGAAGGCATCGCAGGCTGCTGCTTTCTCCAAGGACAGGATCAAAGAGATGAGAGCCGGCCTGCTGAAGGGTTGCAGGACTAATGTTGCCAGGTCACTACCCGTCCTCAATTTCATCTCCAAGATACAAGAAGTTTCTGCCGAGGGAAAGCCTGCGGTAGAGGAGGTCGAACGTCAAGCACGACAATGGCTGGACTTGGCAATAAAACTTGAAGAATATGAGCGCAAGGGCTTCCAATTCCCACCTATGTCACAGATTGCCCTAGACTGGGCCGATGCAAGGATAACCTTGCAAAATTATTTTGAAAAATCTGAAAAGATCAGGGCTGCCAGGAAGATGCTAGATGCATTGATCCATGAGAAGAACATCTGCCTGGTCCCTTTTCACTCCCTTTCAACGCTCGGATTCCCGAGCTTTGTAAAAGATGAGGAATTTCTGCCTCTGGAGCAAGTGAAGCAGAACTGGCAGGTATATGAGGCAGATACTTCTGAGATTGATGGTTGGACTGATCCAGTGCAGGAGGCACAGGTAACCCAGATGGTGTCCAAGCTCTGTAAAATCAACACCTGCCTCCACGAACTCGGAGAAAGGTACGACACCATTGACGTGCACCAGGTTGCGGCATTCAAAAAAGCGCTGAAGGATATCAGCGACTTAGAGCCCTTCCAAGAAGCAGCCTGGGCTCAGGCTAAGACTGCTTATGAGCACGTCCGTGAGCGGGTCGAGCCTGCTGTACAGGAGGAAGACAAGGACGCCGAGCAGTCAGGCTCAGAGAGAGAAGAAGAAGAAGATTCGGGAGAGGAGACTGCTGAGAGCGACCAAGAGCAGTAGCAGCAGCAGAGAGATGCAAGGTCCGGGAGGGACTCTGTGCCCAAAGGATAAAGGCTAGGTTCCTTGCATCGAGGCGAGCTCGATACCCCGCGAGCCGCCAGGAATGTTGCCACATTTTGCACGGGGTGCCAAATTTTGAAAATTTTGTAAGCTTGCTGCTTTGCCTCCCCTCTTTCTTCTTTCCCATTCTTCTTCATGTCCTTTCTGCCCTTCAGCTGTCAGATTTCATTTCTCCATCTTTCATTTCATATTTCTCAGTGTTTTTGCAAGTGGGAAAATTTGCCTAAAAATTGTCTAAGTATGGAGTCCGCCCGACTGCGCAGCGCAGTCGGGCGGCGCTCGTCATCTTTTGCGCACCTGGGCGCTCTTGTTGAGAAAAAGCCCGAAAAATTGGCTAAGTACTGGGGCCGCCCGACTTCGCAGCGAAGTCGGACGGCGCCCGGGGTTTGGTGCGCACCTTGGCGGTCAATGTGAGAAGACAGCCCAAAATATTCTAAGTATCGAGGCCGCCCGACTTCGCAGCGAAGTCGGGCGGCGCTCATCTATTTGTGCGCCGTCGGGAGGCCTTTCATGGAAAAGCAGCAAAAATGGCTAAGTGTCGGACTCCGTCCGACTGCGTCCGACTGCGCGCCCATCTTGGTGCGCCCTCGGGCGGAAAGAGAAGAAAAGGTTGAAAATGACTAAGGCATGAGGGCCCGTCCGAGTGCGCTGCCCCGCCCGACTGCGCAACCGTTTTGCTGCGCCATCAGACTGGAAGGAGGTGGACTGCAGAAAAGTTTCTAAGGCATAACCCGCCCGACTGCGCTGTTTTCAGCTTGCGCCGTCTGACTGCGCTCCGTTTTTGTGCGCTGTCGGGCGGGATAAAAATACAATGAACGAACTCCTAAGTTTGATTCTCCCCCCTCTTTCATCAGCAGTTTTCAGATCCCGACAGGTGTTTAATCTTGGGATAAGAGTCAAGATGTGACAGAAGGTGTGCCACCCGGGTACAGAGTAGATGAGCGTGAAGTGCCAGATCGTACCACACGTACCACCATTTAACCGGACTCGACTTCTCACCTACCGGATTGCCACGGAGCTGCTACGTTTCTAGGTGGACCTTGCTGCAAGTACACTCCTTGCCCGCAGAGGTCAAACATCAGCCGCTTTTGTCAGCTTTTGCAGCTTTTGTCAAGTCTAGGATTTTGTGCCCAAAATGTAATCGGGGGGGTTAATTCTGCTATAAATAGCAGCCTCATTTCATTGTACAAGGGTGGAAGGGGGATATATTGCTAAGGAACTTCTGTAGTTGTGCACTTGCTTTTGAATGCAAAGTATATTTGGCTCTATTAGCTGTCTTTGTCTTGTATGCTGCCTTTATCAAGTATTTCTGCCTCATATTGCTTATATTTCTGATTATTGTTATTCTACACTTCTGGATATCAGTATTGGTAGTTAAGTATATCTGGAATACTAAAGTAAAGGATACATAGGATAGAATAGCACTAATAGTTTCTGCTGTATACATTGTTTTGATTGTTGTTGGTAATAGTGATTGGTTAGTTACTGTGTTGCTTATCTTCCCCACCCGAAACAAGCATATTTATGTTTCTTTCTGCATTTTATAATTTCTTTCCTGCACTCTGAGCTAAAACCCCCAATTAAGAAAACATAGGAGCCGGCCTTCTCCGGAGATTGGCACGGAAGGCATTCCTTCCTTCCGACCTTTCAATCTGCTGGGCGAATCTAGGGCGCAATAAGATTAAAATCCTATCCTAGTGGCAGATTCGTAACCAACAGTGCACTGTGTTGGTTCTCTTTCTGGTGGCATGGCTACGTTTTATCTTGGCAGCTTAGGATCAGCAGGTACCTTGAGTGATTCCATCTGAACCGGATCGACCTTAATTGGCTTCTTGCCTGTTCGCATCAGAACGGAGAGCTGTTCGACAGGGGGGACCATGCAATTATGATCAGCTTCCCTTATCATATTTACCTGTCCGCCAGGTGTATCGTCTGCAAGTGTCTGCATATAGTTCAAATGAACCATGCAGGTTTCCTCGCCATGTGGGTCGTTGCAGGTGGAGCACTAGTAGGTTCTTTCGGATGAACTAGCTTCATCGCACTCCAACATCGCGGAGTTCCTGTCATGAGGTCTTCCGGTATGGGCGGCTTGATCCTTCGTGATCGTGGGCGGATAGCTCTGATCCCTGAATTGGCTTTTCTTCATGATAGCCATATCGTTCGCCATGGTTTTCATGAAACCATACACATCTCGCAACTCCTTGGACTGATCTGCATTTAGAGATGTCGTAGCTGCGGGCGCGGGTAATGGTAACGGCGCCAACGGTGCTGGTAATGCTGGGTACTGAGGAGGAGCCGGAAGCTGAGGAACCGCGGGGTTTGGATATTGAGGAGTCGGTACCTGAAATTGAGTGGGTACCGCCTGATTTTGTGGGTTAGGAGCCCACGGCTGATTGGGGTACATTTGAGGTGCAGAGGAAGCGGATGCACTTGGATACATGTTCTACAAAAAATCCGGGTATATCGGTGTAGTCGCTTTTAGAGGCAACTTCCCGATGGCTACCAGGTCGGCTTCCGCCTTTTGCGCCTGTTGGTACAATTCCGGAAATGTGTTAACATTAGCATGTCGGATATTCATGCTAATATCAGAGTGGAACGCTCTTAGGTAATAGAACGTCGCCTACTCAGATGTGGGCCGAAGGCCGGGAGTGACTCTCTGCCAAGTTCGAGTGAACCTAACATTGAAGTCAGCTATCTCCTCCTGAGGGTGCCTTTGGATAGAGGTGAACTGGTGTAGGAGAGAGAAGGGGTCTGCTTGCTCGTTGAAGCCCCTTATGAGTTGCCCTGCCAGGTGGTCCCACGAAGTTATGGTGTTGGCCAGGAGTGACCGGTACCAGTAGAGGAGCTTACCTCTTAATGAAAGTACCAACAAATTCACCATTACATCTTCTTCTGTAATTTGGTGAATAGTTGCCAGTCCTACGACGTCCTGAATGTGCTCATGCGCCGTCTTTCCCGTGTCGTCGTAAGTAGGTAAAGCTTTCAGGGCGGCAGGAGGTATAGTGTGCTGAGCTTGTAGGGCAAGATGTCCATTGTGGTTCCAGGCTAGGAACAGCTTGGGCGGAGTCGATTGCACCATATGGGGTGGCAGATTTGCTTGGAGCGGTGGCTGCAATGGCTGAGCCGGAACAATGGGAACACTCGGAGCATCCATATCAACGTTAGGTGGAACTGGAGTATTCTGATGATCTGAAGAATTCGGCGGAACTGGGGGCAAGCTAGTTGTTGTGCTGTTGGGAGTTGGATTCCGCGTAGCAACAGTAGCTTCTTGCGAAGAAGTCTCGTCTATCGGGATATTTGGCCTGACCACTCTAGGGTGCTCTCCCAGAACGTTGATGTCAAGCTCGAAGAACTCAACTTCTTCTGTATTTCTAATTTGCCACCTCATTCGCATGAAGGTGTGATATTTTAAGCTGGTCTGCGAGGTTCAGAGGTGTTTGAGTTCGTATGAGTCGCCAGATGTTCGGATTTGTCAGCAATAAGATGAACATCAACTTCTTAATACTGCTTTTGCAGTGGAATGTTAGGTCCCACCGGGCGTGCCAGAAACTGTTGGTCAGAGATCTGCCTTAGGAAAGGGTTTGTCTAGTTATGTGCCCTAGACCCGGCCAACATTGAAAGGCCGAGAGGAAGAAATGCCTCCCGTGCCAATCTCCAGAGATGGGCTGGTTCCTTGCTACTTTATCTAGGGGGTTGAGATAAGAGAACTGGAAAGAAATGTAAATGACTAAAAGAAAAGGGAAATATGGCCACAGGCCGGATAGAATAGGGGTGATGGGCTAACAGCACGATAACTTAACTGTACGTCGAATCAAATAGCCATTTAATACAAATGCTAACAAAAATTAAAACTGAACATCTAACATGCATAATCTCCAAGACTACTCCAGAGGTTCATGTTTTATCAGAAGCTAAATCCAGATATTAGAATTCAAGCCTACAGACAAACCAAAGAACTTAATAGAAGATAAGCAATAGAAGACATACACACAATCAGAAGTCCAGAGTTAGAGCCAGACACTATTTGCATTTATAGCAGAATCCGAGTTTACAGCAAGCTTCTAGCAAACACCCATCGTTTTACAATAAAATAGCAGGCTTATATAGAGAATTCTGCTGCTTGAAAATTAAATGCACACCCACTAAACATCGTGGTGGCAGAGAAGATAAGATTTACAAGGAGAAACAGTTATGAAATAGTAGGCGGGCACGAACCGGAACTGATGACTCCTTGGAACGTAACTGAATATCTTCAATGTTCTGACAGGTCCATTTGGTGGCGCGGTCTCATTGCTTGTTGGAGCCGCCCTGGTAAAAGATAAGGCTCTGCATCTTCAGAATGTCAGGTCTGGAAGCTTCCTACTGACTGCACATCGTACGACTGAGGAGAAGCGCCCGAATGGATAAGGATGAGGAAACTGAACTAATCCACTTGTCGCCTCGGGAGTAGAGCAGAGTTTGAAAATTCAATAAGTAAAGCGTAGTGGAGTGGAGTGCAAGCGCCTTGCGCACTTGAGGTGGTGCACCATAGTTTTGCGCACCTTAGGGAGTGCGCCATGGTCTAGTGCACTTCAGGGAGTGTGCCACAGTCTTGCGCGCTGGAAGGAGTGCGCCATGGTCTAGCGCACTTCAGGGAGTGCGCCACAGTCTTGCGCGCTGGAAGGAGTGCGCCATGGTCTAGCGCACTTCAGGGAGTGCGCCACAGTCTTGCGCGCTGGAAGGAGTGCGCCACAGTCTTGGATACACTTAGCCATTTTTCATGCCGAATATGGGTGTTGTGCTTTTGACCGTTTTAACAGGCGTTGCGCTCTTGTGGTAGTGCGCTCCTCGAACTGGGCTTATGGGGCCAATTTGCATCAGGGGACCTGGCACGAGACACCATCGCCATCGGAAGGAGGATTTTCCTACATGGTCAGTAGACAAAAACAATGGAAAGCTGAATATACACCATGTTGCAGAAATGACAACAACGTCTTGTTAGACGACCCTTCATTTGCGTCAACAAACAAATATTTTGCATCTTCACCTGCTTCTTTGGCTGCATTCCATTGTTGTTGCACATCAGCCCAAGGGATTTGCTGCTCACAATTCCATGTCACTAGGTTGGACCCAATTTTGTAGAGGTAATGGTGCCAAAATGTATAAATGAAATTTAATGTACTGAAACTCAATTCCCTTTCCACTTAATAAATCTACAAATCTGCAACAATTAACAATGACAATACACATAGAAAACATATAATAACAATAGTAGATGATAAATGAATATGAGCAGATTTGCATTAAACAATGGTTGTACGGTAATAGCATTACAATCTACAAACCTTCTGTAGGATACTCTTCATGCCAACATTCATCTACAGCCAACAACAACACCCACACGCTATGGCCCTCACATTACAGCCATGACATACACATGTACATCGGTCAACTCAACAATTACATGTCTACATACATGACTCGACTGCATCATACCCTATGTGTCGGCCACCACCATACACTCATACGCACACAATACCTACCTCTCAAATGAATGAGGCAAGGGTCTTATTTATACAACCAAAAGGTAGTTGCACCCTCCAACTACCTGACACCTCATCATTTCCCTAAATTACATTTCACTTGCATATGACCTACATTTACCTTTCATATCCTAACTCACTTTATGACTTTGTTGACATACTTAATTAAACATTATCACATACATTATTACATTGTCACTTTACCATTATTATATGTATACACATTTTGTCAAACACTTTGCATACAACTACAAAATAACACAGATTGACAATACTTATTCACTGTTTTCATTTAGATATCAATTTGCCTGCCTACAAAGGTAACTGTTGGTTACGAATCTGCCATGAGGAAAGGATTTGTTGTTATTGCGCCCATATTCGCCCACCAGATTGAAAGGCCGGAAGGAAGGGATGCCTTCCGTGCCAATCTCCGGAGAAGGCCAACTTCCTGTGGCGTTTTTAGTGTTAAGATAAGAGTGCAGGGAAAGAGATAAAAATGCGGAAAGAGAATCCAAATATGATTGGAGTTGGGTGGGGGGAATAAGCAGCACGGCAACGAATCAATCATTGCTACTAACAACATTCCTTTACAAAGCACACATTGAAACTATCATTACCATTAATCCTATGTATCCTCTATCTATGCATTCCAGGAATACTTGATCATCAAATACCAGAGTCCAGAGTTCAGTACAACAGTAAGCAATGATACAAGAAACATGAGGCAGAAATGACAAGGAGAGGCAACATACAAGATAAAAGACAGTAAGCAGAGCCAAGTATATGCTTGTATTAGAGGCAAACGCACAGCTACAATAGTTTCCTAGCAATATATTCCCCTTCCCCCTTTTTACAATGAATTACATGGCTATTTATAGCTTCAAGTTCCCCTCGATTACATTCTCGGGCACAAAGTCCGAGACTAAACATTAGCTGACACAAGCGGTTGAGGAACTGCTGATGCTGACTTCTGTCGGGCAGAACTGTACTTGCGGCATGGTCTTCCTGAAAGGTGTACAGCTACGTGGCGGTGTGTCGGGTCAAACCCTTGGTTAGCAGGAGTGCGGGTAGTTGTGGCGGATGGGACTTCTTATCAGCTTTAAATGATGGCAGCTGGCTTAGATAGTGTGGTCCATGCTTGTCCTTGCTCCCGTCATGTCTCGGCTCGGCTCCCGAGGTTGGACACCTGTCGGATGCTGATGAATGACACGTGTCTGCCTTGAAAGGCAGTTTATCCAACTTCGCCCAAGATTAGAGCGCTGTCGGGCTGCGCAGGTGGAAAACAGCGCAGCTTGGGGAGGCCTTCGTGCCTTAGTCAATTTTTGGACTTGCTTGCCCAATCGCGCACCGGTCGAGGGCGCACCCCGACTTCGCTGCGAAGTCGGGTTGCGCACCGGCGCTTTGCTATGTTCTCCGCTGTTTGGACTGCGCACCAAAAGGGGGACGCACCCCGACTTCGCTGCGAAGTCGGGTTGAGCCCCAACACTTAGCTGATTTTCTGCTGTACTGCTTCCCTAGTGCGCCCAAGAAGAAGGGCGCACCCCGACTTCGCTGCGAAGTCGGGTTGCGCCCAAGTACTTAGTAAAATTTTGCTCATTTTCCTGTTCTATCGCACTTCGCACTGTCCCTACTGCACTCCAACTGAAGGGCGCACTCCGACTTCGCTACGAAGTCGGGGTGCGCCCCGACACTTCAGGGAACACTTCGGAAACTTTGTCGGGGGAAGTTAAAGGGGAAGAGGGAGGAATAAGACTGCAAAGAAGAGGGAGAAAGAGAGAAATGAAGAAAGGGAAAGAGAGGAAGGAAGGAAAAGAGCAGGTCACTTACAAAACTGAAAACATGGCACCCCGTGCCAAATGTGGCAACATTCCTGGCGGCTCGCGGGGTGTCGAGCTCGCCTCGATGCAAAGAACCATATGCCTTCATCCATTGGGTGCAGAGGAACTTCCTTCCCCTGCCTTCTGCTGCTTTGACTGTTTCATTCCGGGCAACTGTTCTTCTTCTTGATTACTTCTGGCAGTTGCCTCCTCAGTCTCTCCTTCTGAATCTGAATGTTCTCCACTGTCAGCCTCCCATTCACTGATGCGTTGGTATGCCGCCTTGGCTTGGTCCCAGACTGCTGCTTGGAAAGGAGCAAGGTCGCTGATCTCTCTTAATGCTACATGGAATGCAGCGACCGCGTGCAGGTCGATGGTGTTATATCTTTTTCCCAACTCCTTTAGGGAGGAGTTGATTTTACAGTATTTCGACACCATCTGGGTGACCTGAGCTTCTTGAATTGGCTCTGCCTAGCTATCAATTTTTGCTGTATCTGCCTCAAAAGACAGCCAATTCTGCTTAACCTGCTCAAGGGTCAGAAACTCGCCATCTTTGACGTAGCTCGGGCCCCCGTGTTCGGACAGAGTGTGAAAGGGGGCCAGGAGAATGTTCCTTTTATGTTCTAGGGCGTCCAACGCCTTCCTGGCAGTTCTAATCTTCTAGTGATTGGAAGGCGTTGGGATCCTGAGCAAACTGGTCAAATGAATGTGGGCCGCCAGAGGGCTGGGTAGTTTGGGAAGAGGGAGACGCGGCTACGGCTTGCCCTGATGAGATGGGAGATGGGGCTTTGGCAGGGCTGACTGAGACTTGGGGAAGAGAAACAGTGGACGTACCTGCGGGCTCCGCCTGAGCCGTCGTTGGAGGGACGCTTGCAGCACGGGTGTCTGCGTCGGGTTCAGGGCTGTCCAAAGAGACAACTTCTGGCGTCGCTGCCCCTGTCTGCGCCGCGGCTATCTGTTGTACAGGCTCTTTAGGCCGCTTTGTCTTTTCAACTCTCTTCCTCTTCTTTTCTTCTAGCACCGTGGCTGGTCCAGAGGAAAGAGATAATGTCGAAGCGGCAGCCGCTGACGTTCCCACGGTAAACTTGTACACGGGTCCGGTTGGAAGAATGCTCGCCGTAGTCGATCTGCTAGCTGGCAGCGCAGGCACTTTTTCTGCTGGAGGGGCCACCTCAGGGGTTGACTTTTCTGAATTTTGCGCCTTTTCGGGCACTGTCTCAGAAGCTGCAGGCTGCATTGGGCCCACTTGACTACTTGTCGGAGTTGCGCTGGAAGTTGCCGGAGTTGACGATTGCTGGGACGAGGGCCTCTTTATATACCTTTTCTTAGCGCCTCGTGGGATGCAATTGCGGAATTCGAAAGGTTGCCATGTGGCAACATGCTGGTCATATAATGCCGAAAATTCGTCATCCACGGCCAGATTCCTCCGGTTGGATTTATCATGCTGTGTGCGACACCTCATCTTCCAGCATTCAATAATTTTGTCTTTATGCCAGTTGAGGGGTGACACCTTGGCGAGGAATTTTCTGAAGCCCGCAGACTCCATCCGGTGATCCGGGTTTTGCTCGGGATCGTACGTCACCTCTTCGCAGTAAAACTCATGCCATGGGGGCCATGATTTCATCTGCTCGATGTGCCATTCTAGGTCTGCACCTGTCCTGTTCCTTCGTTCCTGCATGATCTCGGCTCGGGGACAGATGTGCGTGAATTTACCTCTGACCCCAATTGGGTCGTACTTCCAGCGCTGAGGCAGCATTATTAGACCCATATCAACGAGCTCCCGCTCGAGGTAGACGTGCTGCCCGATTTCGTACACTTGGGTATTCGCCCAGGTCATGGGATACTGAAATATATGGCCCTTCTTTTTGCCTTGGCCGAATTCTTCTTCAACGTAGTCCATTTGCCACGCAATTTCCATCCCAAACTGGTGGTCAGTGCAGAAGTAGGGCAGCAGGAACGGCTGCCCCTTGAACCCGTAGATTCTAACTATGATGCCCTGAGTCAACCGGAAGGTGTCCCCGTACTCATTCTTCCACAAGTATTTTGTCATGACTTCCGGTGGGCGACATGCCTTACGGTTGAACAACCCCATGACCTGGCACAGAAATTTGAGATTAAATTCGTAGAATGAGCCTTTTCTGTACAGAATCTCAGTCCACTCGTACACGGGCAGCGGCTCTCCTTTTTCATTTATTTTCCTCAAGTCAGGAACGTTCATCCGGTAATGCATGTGGTACAGGCACAACCATGCGAGGAAGGAACAAAACCGGAAATCCGTTGACTGCTTCTGCTGCAGCCTAACTAGACTTGAATGTATTGCATATGCCAGCCAGTCCGCCCAGTCGAAGAAAATAGGGCGCTTTCCACTTTTCTGCGTTGTAGAGTCATAAAATTCTCCGTGTAGGAGACATTCTGCCAGCGCCAGCTGGTACGACCGTACTACTTTGTCAGAGTCACAGCCTAGGACCCACGCCAGGATGATGTAGATGTATTTATTCTCAAATCTATCCAAGGGTATGGGGCCAGTCGGCCACTGTCCGACTGCCAACGGAGTCTTCAGCTCTGAATCAAGAAACTCTCTCATCCGCTTTGTCTGCGTAAACCTACCGGTCTGCTCGTCCAGATTCACCCTTCTGACAATTGCGCTGGGCTCATACTGCAGCCCCGGGGCGAACGTTGGCTGGATGCTCTCCCGGAAGAGTGTGAATAGCACTTTTCCTTTGTTGTCGCAGACTTGCCGAGCAGCTGGTTTGTAATATTCTGCAATTGCTTCAATCAGCTCCGGGCACTGGTGAGTAGGAGGGCACAAGAACCAGTATAGGTTCGACTTATACGCAGCGCCGACATGATGTGAAGGCGAAACCTTGTCTACCCACTTTGCAATGTTTAGCCGCAGTTTGGTGAGGCTGATGGAGAAAGAGCCGTCCTTGTACCCGGACAGGCGATTAACTGGTGGCGGCGGAGTTCGCCCAGCTACGCACCTCTTTGTTCGGGATTTTCTTTTCTGGTCCGGAGGCGCTTCGCTCTCATGAGCGCTTGACTCTGGTGATTCCTCAGCTTCGCGCCGTTCTTCACTGGATTGCGCCTGTACGGGCGCTTTCCCCTTGTCCATCCTTTTCGAAACAGCAGAGGCAGGAATTACGGCTTCTGAGTTTGTCAGCTTTATTCCTTGCAGTCAGGGAATCAGCTTGAACGATTTGAATTTTCTGGTTGCGCCAGGGCCCCTTTTGTAGACAATGACTGCAACATTAATGGCGCGAGGGAGGGAGTTAAGGCAGTTAACTTGGAGTTGGTGGAGGCGTTATGATTTTTGGCGGCTGTGCATGGGTTTATTTTCGAAAAGCGCACCCTAGTAGCCGTTGGTCCAAAACGCACCTTGCTTTTTTAATGCATCATTCTTGAAAGATGTGCAATCATTAAACCTCCTTGGTCATCGTGCCATTGCTGACGTCATTGCTGGCGCCTGGGCACACTTTACAAGAGAGAATTTTTGGCCCGTTGACCCAACTTCGCCCTGTGTCGAACTTCGCCCTGGGCCCGCACTTAGAATTTTTCATGTCTTCCGTGGTGGGTTATTCGGACTTCGCCCGAAATTCAGGGCGCACTCGGACTTCACTCGGAAAATGGGCGCACTCCGACTTCGCCCAAATTTTCTTGCGCAGTCTGACACTTAGCCGTTTTGTCACTGTCTGTTTCCCAACTGCGCCCTTTGGAGGGGGCGCAGCCCGACTTCGCTGCGAAGTCGGGTTGCGCACCCATACTTAGTCATTTTAGCTCCTCTTTTCAGCTGCCTTGCTCCGTACTTCGCACTGTCCAAGGAGCGCTACCCGACTTCGCTGCGAAGTCGGGGTTTGCCCTAGGTCTTACTTGGGCCTTTTTTCTTAAAAAATTAAATTAAAAAACTGAATGCTGAAATATATACATTCTGAAAACTAAAATGCAGAAGGGAAATCTGTACAAGGAAGGGCCCATTTGGGTGCCTTCAGTGGCGGTAAATTTTGAGGTGGAACCCGTTGACGGGAATGGGGAGAAGCTGTCCCTCCATGTCCCGGAGCACAAATGCATTAAACTGATTTACCCGGGCAATCTGATAGGGGCCCTCCCATAGGGCATCAAACTTGCCGTGGTTACCCGGCTTTGCCTTCAATGAGTCCCACTTCAGCACCAGGTCCCCGATTTTGAAAACTCGGGCAGTGGTACCTTTTGCGAACCAGCCTTGTGTTTCTTCAGCGTGTTTGGTGAAGGCTTGGTACGCTTTTTCTCTGTCTTCCTCTAACTGCAGCAGCTGGCAAAGTCTATCATCTACCGGATCCCCGCTACCTCTCTCTTCATCAAGCATCCAGAGAGCGGGAATTTCAATGTGGGTTGGCAAGACTGCTTCTTTACCGTATACGAGCGCATAGGGGGATGTTTTAATGGACTTCTTGAAGGATATCCTATCCGCCCACAACGCCCGATCCAGGAGTAGGTGCCAAGTCCTCTTGTTTTTCTCTACTGTCCTCCTGATGATTTTCAGCAGATTCTTGTTGGTGGACTCGGCGAGACCATTTCCCTGCGGGTAGTAATTGGAAGACATTTTGTGATAAATGCCGTATTTTCCGGTGTACTCCGTGAGTACAGCGCCTGCGAACCCCGGACCATTGTCCGTCACTATAGACTCAGGGACACCGAAGCGGGTAATGAGGCTCTCGAGGAACCTGATGACCGTCTCTTGGTCCGCATTCTTTGTGGGGATCGCCTCTGCCCATCGTGTGAAGTAGTCGGTGGCGGTAAGAATGAACTTGTGCCCCGTAGCAGAGTTCGGCGTAATAACCCCAATAAAGTCCAGAAACGGAGTCTCGACTTGGATCGGTTGAAGAGGCAGGGGTGCTTTTCTATTTCTGCCAGCAAATCTCTGGCATTGATCACATTTTGAACAGACCGCATGCGCGTCTGTGAAGAGAGTGGGCCAGTAGTACCCAGCTCTGATTATTTTCAAGGCCGTAGGCCTTGCAGAATGGTGACCCCCAGGCATCCCGGAGTGAAATTCTCCGAGGACCCTGGGTTGGTCTGTTTTCTTGACGCACCGCAACAGGATGTCGTCAATGTTCTTAAAGTACAGCCCCTCGGGGCGAAGAGTGTATTTCAGTGCACCTAGCCGAAACCTCCTCCTTTGTGAGGCATTTAGGTGGTCTGGACATCTCCCGGTGCAGAAGTACTTCACTAGGTCATCTGTCCAGTCACTCTCCTCTGGTAAGGAGTTGGCTAGGTTGGTGGTTGTTGTTGGATCCTCCCACTTACAGGCGGATATCTGGGCTGCTGCGCTTCGGGCCAACTCCTGACACAAGGCTCGACCTTTGATAAGCTTGGTTGGCCGCACTTCGATGTCGAACTCCTGGATTTTAGCAATCCATCCTGCTCTCTTGTGACCCGGCTCTCCTTGTATGATGAAGCTTTGGATGTCCGGGTGTATCACAAAGACAGTTGTTCGGCTCTGGGAGACAAAGTGCCTGAAATTTCGGAGAGACTTCATGACTGCATGAACCTGCCGCTCTATAAAGTTGTACTTTTCTTCATGCGGTTGAATCACTTGGCTCAGGAACGCTATGGGGCGCTCCTCGCCATCGTCTCCCTTTTGGGTCAGGATTGCGGCGTAACTCTCGTGTTCTCCCACCGCGTACAGGATGAAGTCCTTGGAGTAGTCCGGGTTTATCAACACCGGAGCCTGTGCAATTCGGGCCTTGATTTCTTCGAAGGCCTGCCTCCTTTCATCAGTCCATAAGAATTCAACATTCTTTTTCAGCAATTCGGCCATGGGCTTGATTACCTGTGCGAAGTCCGGTATGAACTTCCGCACGAAGTTGATTTGGCCGAAGAAGGACTGCAGCCCTTTCTTGTCAACTGGAGCGGGCAAACGGAGGAGGGCTTCTGCTCTATCAGGGTCCATGGCTAGGCCTTTCTCGGAGATGACATGCCCCAGCAGCTTACCTTCTTTTACCGCGAAGACAGATTTCTTCGGGTTTATGGAAATGCCGAATTCACGACACCTTTCAAATATTTGCCGCAGGTGGGGAACATGGTCCTCTCTCTTGTGGGAGAATACCGTCATGCCATCCAAGTAGATGACAATAACCTTGTTGAGCAGCTCTCGGAAGGCCAGGTCCATGGCTCTCTGGAATGTGGCACCAGCATTGGATAAGCCGAAAGGCATGCGCTGATAGGCGAACGTTCCCCATTTGGTGGTGAACGCCGTCTTATGCTGGTCCTCGTCCTTGACCCATATCTGGTTATACCCAGAAAAGCCGTCTAGGAGGGAGAATCTTTGTGCTCCAGCAACTATATGGAGGATTTGATCGATTTGGGGAAGCGGATAATGGTCCTTGAGGGAGGCCTGATTCAGATTTCTGAAGTCCACACAGAGACGAATGTCTCCGTTCTTCTTCCTCACGGGAACCAAGTTCGCAACCCAGGATGAATGCTTGATGGGGTAGATGATCTTGGCTTCCAGCATCTTCAGGAGCTCGGCTTTCATCATGGCCTCGATCTTTGGATTTACAACCCTCTGCTTCTGCCGGAATGGCTTGGCGCCATCTTCTAGCTCAATGGTATGTTGGATTATATTTCTGTCATACCCCTTCAAGTCCTGGTAGCACCAGGCTACTATGTCAGGGAACTCTCGGCACAATGTTCTGATCTGCTCAAGTTCCTCTATGGTGCAGTCAGTCCCGACCTTAATTGTTTTTCTAGGTTCGAGCTCCAGGTCGGCATACTGCTTCGGGTCTACTTTGATCCGGTGTGATATTGCTCTGTCATTCTGATCAAATAGACTCTCAAGTGTAATCAGTCCTTTTGGGACATGATTATTTTTCAGTTGTATCAACCCCTCATATTGCTTGTCATCAAGGTCTACCTTCGATTGAACACGCTTCATTAACCAAAAATGTGACGATCTCCTCGTCACAGTCAAACACCTGCCAGTGGGTGTCTTTATTAGGCACAGAAGGCCTGTAAATGGTACAAATCGGCTTCGGCTTCTGGACAGTGTCATCAGATGGAACGTACCTGGCTCCAACAGACGCCCGAATGTCAGCATGTTTGTTTTTCTCGCATGATATAGCCTTGACATTCAACGAGTCAAAAGACTCCATCAGATCCCAGACCCGATTACGGTACGCCTTGAGGTAGTGCTTCTTGGAGGCGCACTTGTTCGTGATCTAGTTGCACACCAGCTCCGAATCGCCAAAGATCTGCAGATGCTTAATCTTCAGCCTCTCTGCTTTTCGCAAACCTAAGCACAGGGCTTCGTACTCCGCCACGTTGTTGGTGCAGCTCCAGGCCAGTCTGTAGGTGTAATCCTTCTGGATCCCGGTCGGGGAAACCAAAAGTACTCCTGCACCGGCGCCATTTTTGCATCGTGCGCCGTCAAAGAAAAGCTTCCACAGCTTTTCTGGTGCAGGTCCCACTTCTTTCTTGGCCGACTTGTCAAGCCTCTCAGGCTGGATGACGGTATAGCAGCCTTGCTCAGTTTCAATCACGGCGTTGAAGTCCCGCAAGGAGAATTCATCTTCTACTTGCAGCAGCTCAAGAGCTTGCTCTGTCATGTCCACCACCACCAGTTCTTCCTCCGTCAGCTGAACCATGCAGTCCTGCGGCTCTTCTCCGGGTATCTTCTCTACTAGGAATGTGGAAGGCTTCTCATTGTAGATTTTCAGTCTCCTTCCTTTGAAGGGCACTTCCATGTGTGAGTAGTCTAGAGACAGATACCCTCCTAACTTCGCAGTGAACTCCCTGGAGAGGCACATGCCGAAGTAGGGTTCCAAGTCGACGACCACGACCTCTTGGATGACCACGATGTCGAGAGCTTTGTGCAGCCGAATAGGGATGTCTTTAATGACACCGACTGTCTTGACAGGGGTGCTGTCCAGTTGCAGCACGCCTTGGCTGCTCCTTGTATACTCCATCCCGATCTTGTCGCAGACGGCTCTCGGCATTACGGTTGTGGAAGCACCAGAGTCGACCATACAGTTGTGCACTATGTACCCTTGCATCCGTAATGACAAATAGAAGGGAGGTGGTCTGTTCTTCCCAGTGGCTGAGACTGTTAGGGGTTGCACCAGAACAGTGGGCTGTATCTGCTTGCCATTCTTCATGATTTTTAGAGATTCTTGCAGCAGGTCAACTTGGCCTGGGAGCAGAAGAGCATCATACATGCTGATTCTTGCGGGGGTCCTCTTCAATTCATCTACTATGCTGTAGCCCGAGGTGCTAGCTCCTTCCGCCTCTTTTGCCGGCTCATACTTCGTTCGGTACTGCTGAGTGGCCTCAACTCTCTGTCTCTTGGTCAGAGACGGATATCTCAGCTTCTCCTGAGCTTGTTCTTTGGTTTCAGCTGGAGGCTGAGCAGCGGGAGCTTTAGGTACGGGAGCTTTCACTACGGGAGGCTTTGCCGGAGGAGTTTTCTCTTTTGCTGTGTAGGGCCACAGCCTCTTGTCAGGTGGTAGCCCAACAGGTTGCGCCTTATCTCTTCTGGCGTATACCTTCAAGGGCTTTGCAACGGCTTCAGCAGACTTTCGGTTTTCCTTGGCAGGAGGCGGCGACGGATCTTCCTCTGGGACGGCAAAGTTGCCTTCATCGTCCAGGATCATATAGAGTTCTTCATCTTCTATGGCGCTGCCGGCCAAGGTCTGGAGGTAGTGTTGGTGCAGTGTGCAGTCATCCTCAGAATGCGGGTCGTTGCACGTGGTGCACCAGTTGATCTGGTCAGAGGTACCAGGTTGGTCTTCAATGGCAGCATTTCTTGGAGGGGGACGCCTCTGATCTCGCCGTTCTGGGGCTTGATCCTTTGTTAGTACTGGGGGTGGATATGGCCTCCTTGGAACAAGGTCCATCTGGGCCTGTTTTTTCTTTAGAACGGTCATGTCGTTGGACATGGTGTGATATCCGGAGGCCAAAGCTCGTACCTCCTGGAGGATTTTATTCTGAATATCATTGTCAGGAGGCGACAGGTGAGCTGGAGGAGGTAATGCAGCCAATGGAGGTGTGGAATATTGTGCATGCTGCAGGGGAGCAGGGAGTGCTGGATAATGCGGAGGAGGAGGATGCGGATAATGAATTTGTGGCGGGCCGTAAGGATTCACGACCGGCGCCGGATTCCATTGCTGCTAGGGTTGCCGTCCTGAAGTGGACGGCACTGGACCAGAAGCTGATGGGTACTGAGATCAGGGAAAGTCGGGGTAAATAGGTGGCTGTACCCTGTGCGGGAGCCTGCCGATTGAAATGATATCCATTTCAGCTTGCTGGGCAGCCTCATACGGAGCGGGGAACGAGTCGATTCTCGGCTACCTTCAACGAACGAGCAAATGTCTGAGTTGAAGGACCTCAGGTAGTAGTAGGCGACCTGACCCGTTGAAGGTCGGAGTTCGCGAGGTACTTGTTTCCAAGACCTCGCAAACCTAATGTTGAAGTCTGACACCTCCTCTTGGGGGTGTCGTTGTATACTTTGGAATTGATGCAGCAAAGAAGAGGGATCAGCAGACTCGTTGCATCCTTTCACGAGCCTACCGGCTAGCTGTCGCCATCCTGTGATAGATCCCTCTGGCAGTGATCTCCACTAGTAGAGAAGCTTTCCCCTTAGGGAAAGGGCTAGCAGATGGGTCTTCACACCTTCGTCAGTGATAGAATGTAACGCAGCCAGGGCTAGAATGTCCTGGATGTGTTCATATGCCGTCTTGCCGTAGCCGTCATACGTAGGGATAGACTTTAAGGTAGCAGGGGGCACAACTTGCTGTCCGACTAGGGCCAAGGGCCCCGTGGAGTCCACCGTCGGGAAGAGATCATCATCATTCTGTTGGGCAGCCATGTCTTCTTCTCCTCCGGTGGTGTACTCGGTGTCAGAACCTTCCGAGGATGTAGATTGCTCTTCAGCCTCGTCTTCTTCGATTTCAGCCTCGGCCTCTTGAATTTCAGCCTCGGGCTCTTCTATGCAAGCTTGGTAATCAGCCAGCCTGACGCGCTCGCCTGGAGCGTCAATGTCAATTTCGTAAAAGTCAGGCGGGTTTCCCGGATTCCTTGCTTGCCACCTTCTTGTTTGCATGAAGGCGTCAGGACCGGTCTTTACGGACTCAGAGAGTATTCTAGGTGCAGAGTCGCCAGGTGCTCTGATTTTTAACAGCAATGAAGTGAGCACTCGTGCTTCGATTCTGTTTGGGGGTGGGAAACTACCATGTCCCACCGAGCGTGCCAGAGAAACTGTTGGTTACGAATCTGCCATGAGGAAAGGATTTGTTGCTATAGCGCCCAGATTCGCCCACCAGATTGAAAGGCCGAAAGGAAGGGATGCCTTCCGTGCCAATCTCCGGAGAAGGCCGACTTCGTGTGGGGTTTTTAGTGTTAAGATAAGAGTGCAGGGAAAGAGATAAAAATGCGGAAAGAGAATCCAAATATGATTGGAGTTGGGTGGGGGGAATAAGCAGCGCGACAACGAATCAATCACTGCTACTAACTGTTGTCACATTTTTGCACGGGGTGCAATGTCTTCAATGTTGTTTTGTAACAGTGCTGCTCTTCTTTTCCTCCTTCCGTTTTTCTCGCTTCTCTCCCTTTCCTTTTCTTTCCCATTCTCTTTCTCTCCCCCCTTTTTTTCCATGGAGTTCCCCAGTTGATTTTCCAGCTTTCCAGCAGGTCTATCTGAAATTGGCTAAGTCTGGGTGCGAAGTTCGCACTTCGCCCAGTTTTGGTGCGAAGTTCGCACTTCGCCCCACCTCCTGGGCGCACCTTGCACTGGCAGACTGACAGGTCAATGCAGAAAAAAGGTAAAATGCCGGAGCAGGTCCATATGGCGGCAGACACCAGTTTCGCTCGTGCGCGATTCGACTTCTCAACGGAGCGGGAATGCGCCCTTGACGAGTGTACGGTAGGGGAACAAACCCGGAATTTGACCAAGGCTTGAAGACCTTCCCCCACCGCACCGATTTTTGCACGCATCCCAAGGAGCCCCGATCCCAAGCAAAGATGGATAGACTGCCCTCTAAGGCAGCCATGTGTCACATGGCATAACCCATCATCAGACAAGTGTCCGACTTCGGGATTTGAACCAAGACTGCCGACCAAAAGGGATAAGCATGGGCTGCCTGCACCGCCTGCGTTAATAGCCACATTCAAAGCTGATCTGAGGTTTCACCTGCTCCAGCTACTAGCAAGCCTGCCGACTTGAAGAATTACCCAGCACTCCGCCACGTAGCTGTCCAGATTCCAGGAAGACCATGCTGCGGGTACAGCCCAGTCCGACAAAAGGTCAGCATTTGCAGCTCTTTCGCCGCTTCGTCGGCTCATGTTTGATCGGGACTCGTGCCCATTAATGTAACAAGTGGGACTCGGGCTATAAAAGCCCATCTGAAATTCATTGTAAAGGGTGGAAGGGGAATGTTTGTTAGGGAACTACTGTGCTTATTGTAACCGTGCTTCTGCTTATGAATACAATCTGTATGCCTGGTTCTGTTCTACTGTCTTTATTCTTTTATGCTGTCTTTCATTATATGCCTTAGGCCCACCTGTGTCGCTGCTCGTTAATTCACTTTGGCATTTGGCGATCAGGTTCCTCTAGCATTGCTTGCTTAAAGCACCTTCTGTACTTCATTATTTAAAGCATTCATTATAAATTTGGTAGCAGTTCCATCAGTTGTGTGTGACGTTGCTGGCCCGTATCTGGTGATTGATGCGATCCCTTGCTGTTAGTTCCTTGTAGGGAATGTTTGCTAGGGAGCCATTGAAGTCTGTGCGGTTAAACTCTCTACCTAACACATATACATGGCTCTGGCATCTCTAGGTTTACTTTCTACCCCTGTCAGTGTATGTATCTGGTGATTGATACGATCCCCTGCTGTTAGTTCCTTGTAGGGAATGTTTGCTAGGGAGCTATTGAAGCTGTGCATACTGCTCGCTGGTGTATCGGAAGTACGCCTAGGTTTTGCGATTCCTTGTCATGCTCTCGTGTTTGTATGCGGTAAGTAGCGGTGATTGGTGTGTTCCCGTCATTGTTAGTTCCCCCCCACCAACCTTTGGACATATTTGTATCTCTTTCTGTACATTTGTCTCTTTCCGTTCCTTTATTTCTTTCCTGTTCCCTTTAGCTTAAATCAGCCCCCCCAAAAAGGAGCCGGCCTTCTCCCGGAGATTGGCTCGGAAGGCATCTCTTCCTTCCGGCCTTTCATGCTGGTGGGCGAATCTGGGCGCATTAACCAAAAATCCTTTCCTCATGGCAGATTCGTAACCAACAGTTTCTCTGGCACGCCCGGTGGGACGCTTGTCCCACGATTTAAAGAAAGAGTACCCATCCAGTTTCCACCTAGCGCAACAGTTTCTCTGCCACGCTCGGCGGAACACGGGTCCCACATCTGACGAGAGATTTTCTGATCAGTCTTCACCTGGCGCTGACAGTTCCTGAGCTCTTGGTGAGACAAGGAAGTTTCTCACCCCCGACAGAATTGAAGCACCGGTGTTCGCTTCATTGCTGTTCCAAATCTGAACACCTGGCGACTCTGCACGAACAAATCCTCTGAGTCTAGAAGACCGGTCCGGTCACCTTCATGCACACGAGAAGGTGGCGAACAAGAAATCCGAGAAGCCCGCCTGAGTTCTACGAACTAGACATCCACGCTCGAGGCGAGATACCCAGGCTGGCTGATCCGCGAGCTCATTTCGACGAAGCCGAGGCTGAGATCCAAGAAGAGGCCGAAGCTGAGGTCGGAAGAGCCGAGTACGAAGTAGAAGAGTCCGAGGAAGAGGAAAATCTTGTATCCTCGGAAAGTACCGATACCGAGTACACAACCGACGGCGGAGAAGAAGAAGAAATGGCTGATCAACAGCCGAATGACGATGATCTCTTCCCGGCGGTGGACTCTACAGCGCCTTTGGCCCTGATCGGTCAGCAAGCTGTGCCCCCTGCTGCTTTAAAGTCTATTCCCACATACGACGGCTACGGTAAGACGGCGTATGAGCACATCCAGGACATCCTTGCCCTGGCCGCACTGCATACCATCACCGATGAAAGTGTGAAGACCCGTCTGCGGCCCTTTCCCCGAGGGGAAAGCTTCTCTACCGGTGGAGATCGGCGCCGGAGGGATCCATCACCGGTTGGCCCCGACTTGCCGGGAGGCTCGTAAAAGGATGCAACGAGTCCGCTGATCCTACCTCTCTACCGCATCGGTTCCAAGCAATCCGGAGGCATCCTCAAGAGGAGGTGTCCGATTTTAACATTAGGTTTGCGAGATCCCGGAAACGGGTACCTCGCGAACTTCGGCCTTCGGCCGGCATGGCTGCTCACTACTATCCGAGGTCCTTCAACTCGGACATATGCCTCGCTGCTGAAGATTGCCCGAATTGACGAGTTCCACCTGACCGTACGAAGCTGCCCGACAGGCTGAAGGCGACATTATCTCCATCGGCAGGCTTCCGTCCAGAGTGCAGGAGCCGATTCATCCCGACTTTCCAAGATCGCAGTATCCTTCACGCTTCTGGTGGTGTGCCGTCTACTTCAGGGCAGCAGCCCCAGCCGCAGTGGAATCCGGCGCCGGTCGTAACTCAATACGGCCCGCCTCAGTTGCATTACCCTCATCCGCCTCCTCCCGCTCCGCATTTTCCAGCGCTTCCTGCTCCCCCGCAGTATGCGTCTTATTCTAACCCTCCTCCATTGGCCGCTTTGCCTCCACCGGCACAGTTGCCGCCTCCCGACAGCAGCATCCAGAACACGATTCTACAAGAAGTGCGGGCTTTGGCCTCCGGATATCATGCCATGTCGAATGACATGACAGCTATGAAAAAGAACAAGCCCAAATGGACTTTGCTCCTAGAAGGCCGTATGCGCCGCCGGCATTGACAAAAGATAAAGCCCCAGAAAACCAACCGCAGAGGCGTCCGCCTCCGAGAAATGCTGCTATAGATGACCCACCTGGTCCTCCTGACCAGGTCAACTGGTGCACTACTTGCAATGACCCGCATTCGGAGGAAGATTGCACTTTGCACCAGCACTACATCCAGACCTTGGCCGGCAGCACTATAGAAGATGATGAGTTGTACATGATCTTGGACGGTGAGGCCAATTTTGCCCTGCCAGAAGAGAACCCGGTGACGCCCGCCAAGGAAGAAAAGAAAGCTGCGGACACGGCTAAACCTTTGCAGGTATACACGAGAAGAGAAAGACCGCAGCCCAATGGGCTGCCACCGTACAAGCGGCTGTGGCCTTACACGGCCAGGAGAAGGCATCCAAAGATAAAGCTCCCGCTAAACCTTCTCCAACAAAGACCGCTGCTGTTCCAGCTAAGCCTCCAGCAAAGGCCCCAACTCCCGCTAAGCTCCCTATACTTCAGCCCCCAGCCGAAACCAAAGAACAAGCCCGGGGAGAAGGCGAGGTACCCGTCTCGACCAAGAGACGGCGAGTTGAGGCCACCCAACGATACCGGACCAAGTATGAACCAGCTAAACCAGCGGAAGGAGCTAGTACCTCGGGCTACGACATTGTAGACGAGTTAAAGAAGACTCTGCCGGAATCGGCATGTACGATGCCCTTCACGCTTCCGAGCCAGGTAGATCTGCTGCAAGAATCACTGAAGAACATGAAGAACGGCAAGCAGATGCAGACTGCTGTCCTGGTTCAACCTTTGACAGTCTCCACCACTGGGAAGAACAGACCGCCACCCTTTTATCCGTCTTTACGGATGCAAGGGCACATAGTTCACAACTGCATGGTGGATTCTGGTGCTTCCTCGATCGTGATGCCGAAGGCAGTCTGCGATGAGATCGGGATGGAATACACACGTAGCAGCCAAGGCGTGCTGCAATTAGACGGCACCCCTATCAAGACAGTTGGTGTCATAAAGGACATCCCTATCCGGCTGCACAAAGCTCTCGACATTGTGGTCATCCAAGAGGTCGTGATTGTTGACCTGGAGCCTTACTTCGGCATGTGTCTCTCTCGGGAGTTCAATGCGAAGTTGGGCGGGTACCTGTCTCTAGACTACTCGCACATGGAAGTGCCCTTCAAAGGAAGGAGACTGAAAATTTTCAATGAGAAGCCTTCTCCTTTTCTAGTAGACAAGATACCCGGCGGAGAGATGGACTGCATGGTCCAGTTGTCAGAAGAAGAACTGGTGACAATAGAACTGACCGAGCAAGCTCTCGAAGTGCTACAGCTAGAAGACGAGTTCTCGTTGCGGGATTTTAATGCCATAATCGGGACAGAGCAGGGCTGTTATTCCATTAAGCAGCCCGAGGAGCTTGACGTGTCCGTTGCGAAGGAGGTAGGCCCTGCACCCGAAGAGCTGTGGAAGCTTTTCTTTGACGGCGCCTGTTGCAAGAATGGCGCCGGTGCAGGGGTCCTCCTGGTTTCTCCAACCGGAGTCCAGAGGGACTATGCCTACAGGCGGCTCGGAGCTGTACTAACAATTCGGCGGAATACGAAGCCACGTGCTTAGGTCCGCGAAAGACGGAAAGGCTCGGAATCAAGCATCTCCAAATTTTCGGAGATTCGAGTTAGTGTGTCATCAAGTTACGAATAAATGCGCGTCTAACCATCACTATCTTAGAGCGTACCGCAATCGGGTCTGGGACTCGATGGAATCGTTTGACTCATTGAACGTTAAGGCAATATCGCGTGAGAGAAACAAGAACGCGGATATTCTGGCGTCTGTTGGAGCCGAGTACGTTCAGCTGAAGACGTCGTCCGAAACCGAAGCCGGTCCGCACCATTTACGAGCCTTCGTGCACGATAGGGATACCTTCGGCGGGTATTCAGATGTGACGAGGAGATCGTCACATTCCCGGTTAACGAAGTGTGTGTAATCGAAGGTAGAGACCATGATGACGAGCAATATGAGGGGTTGATACGATTACTGAAATAATCACGTCCCAAAAGGACTGATTACATTAGAAAGTCTCTTTGATCGGAATGACAGAGCCATATCCCACGGGATCAAAGTAGACCCGAGGCGATATGCTGACACGGAGCTCGAACTCGATAAAACCATCAAGGTCGGAACAGGCTCGCACGTCGGAGGAGCGGGTGCAGATTAGATCACCTGTGACAGGAGTTCCCCGACATAGTGGCCTGGTGCTACGAAGATTTGAGGGGGTATGACAGATCTGTCATCCAGCATACCATCGAGCTAGAGGATGGCGCCAAGCCGTTCCGACAAAAGCAAAGGGCCGTAAATCCAAAGGTTGAAGCCATGATGAAGACCGAGCTCTTGAAGATGCTGGAAGCCAAGATCATCTACCCCATCAAACATTCATCCTGGGTCGCGAATCTGGTGCCCGTGAGGAAAAAGAATGGCGACATACGTCTCTGTGTCGACTTCAGAAACCTAAATCAGGCTTCCCTCCGGGACCACTATCCGCTTCCCCAAATCGACCAAATTTTGCATATCGTTGCTGGAGCCCAGAGATTTTCACTTTTAGATGGATTTTCCGGCTACAACCAGATTTGGGTTAAAGACGAAGACCAGCATAAGACGGCGTTTACCACGAAGTGGGGGACGTTCGCCTATCAGCGCATGCCGTTTGGCTTATCCAATGCTGGTGCCACGTTCCAAAGGGCCATGGACCTGGCCTTCCGAGAGCTGCTCAACAAGATTATTGTCATCTATCTTGATGACATGACTGTTTTCTCTCACCGACGAGAAGATCATGTTTCGCACCTGCGGCGGATATTTGAAAGATGTCGAGAATTCGGCATCTCTATAAACCCGAAGAAGTTTGTCTTCGCGGCAAAGGAAGGAAAGCTGCTCGGGACACGTCATCTCCGAGGAAGGCCTCGCCATTGACCCTGACAAAGCAGAAGCCCTCGTTCGCTTGCCACCCCCACCGATAAAAAAGGTCTGCAGTCCTTCTTCGGTCGGATTAACTCGTGCGGAAGTTCATTCCGGACTTCGCACGGGTGATCAAGCCTATGGCCGAATTGTTGAAGAAAGATACACCTTACGAATGGATTGATGAGAGAGAGCAAGCTTTCGAGGAAATCAAGGCTCGAGTTGCGCAAGCTCCGGTGTTGACAAACCCGGACTACTCCAAGGACTTCATCCCGTATGCAGTGGGAGAACCCGAAAGTTACGGCTGCAGTCCCGACTCGAGAGGGAGACGACGGTGAGGAGCGCCCCATTGCGTTCCTAAGCCAAGTGATTCTGCCACACGAAGAGAAGTACAATTTTATAGGTCCATGCGGTCATGAAGTCCCTTCGAAAGCTCAGGCACTTTGTCTCCCAAAGTAAGACCACTGTCTTTGTGATTCATCCCGATGTTCGCAGTTTCATCTTGCAAGGGGAACCGGGTCACAAGAGAGCGGGATGGATTGCCAAGATCCAGGGAGTTTGACATCGAAGTACGGCCCACCAAGCTTATCAGAGGCCGAGCCTTGTGTCAGGAATTGGCCCGAAGCGCTGTAGCCGGCATCTCCGCCTGTAAGTGGGAGGACACAGCGACACGCGTCTACCTAACCAACTCCTTATCGGAGGGGAGTGATTGGACAGATGAACTGGTGAGATACTTCTGCACCGGAAGATGTCCCGATCACCTGAACGCCTCACAACGAAGGAGATTTCGGCTAGGTGCACTTAAGTACACTCTTCGCCCCGAGGGGCTTTACTTTTACTTCAAAAACATTGACGGCATCCTGTTGCGGTGCGTCTTAAAATCTGACCAGCCTAGGGTCCTCGGAGAATTTCATTCTGGGATGCCTGGGGGTCACCATTCTTCAAGGCCAACGGCCTTAAAAATAATAAGGGCTGGATACTATTGGCCCACTCTGTTCGCAGACGCGTATGCGGTCTGTGCCAAGTGTGATCAATGCCAGAGGTATGCTGGCCGAAACAGAAAAGCACCCCTGCCCCTTCAATCGATTCAAGCCGAAGCTCCGTTCCGAGCAATGGGGTCCGGACTTCATTGGGGTGATTTCTCCTAACTCCTCCGCCGGCCACAAGTTTATTCTCACGACCTACGACTATTTCACACGGTGGACGGAGGCGATCCCGACCAAGAACGCCGACCAAGAAACGGTCATCGAGTTCATTGAAAGCCTGATTACTCGCTTCGGGGTTCCAGAGTCGATTGTGACAGACAAAGGTCCGGGATTAGTAGGCGCTGTACTCACGGAGTACACCGACGGCCTTGGCATCTATCACAAGATGTCTTCTAATTACTACCCGCGGGGGAATGGCCTTGCCGAGTCTACTAACAAGAACCTCCCGAAAATTCTCCGGAGGACCATTGAAAAAAATAAGCGGACTTGGCACTTGCTCTTGAACCGGGCGCTATGGGCGGACAGAGTTGCGTTCAAGAAATCCCTCAAGACGTCCCCCTATGCGCTCGTCTATGGCAAGCAAGCTGTTATGCCATCACACATTGAAATCCCCGCCCGTGGATGATTGACGAAGACGAGGAGCAGCGGAGACCCGGTAGACGACGGAGTTGTGCCAACTCCTGCGGTTGGAAGAAGACGAGAGAAAGTGCATACCGGGCCTTCGCCGATCACATTGCAGCCACTAAAGGCTGGTTTGCCAAAGGCACCATTGCCCGAGTTTTCAAAGTCGGGGGACCTGGTGCTGAAGTGGGACTCATACAAGGCAAAACCGGGTAATCATGGAAAATTTGATGCTCTCTGGGAGGGCCCTTATCAGATTGCCCGGGTGAATCAGTTCAATGCCTACATACTTTCGGATATGGAGGGTCAGCTCCTCCCCATCCCCGTCAACGGGTTCCACTTGAAGCTTTATCGCTGTTGAAGGCGCCCGAGTGGCCCTTCCCTGTAAAAATTTTGCCTTGTGTTTTTATTTTTCCCCGCATGTATAGTTTCCAGTTTTAGCATTCAGTTTATTTTTCCTTCTTTGAGCTTAAATGCGGCATGGGAGAGAAAGACAGACTTCGCAACGAAGTCTATCGTTGCCCCGCAGGAGGGGCGAAGTTCGGCTATGCAGAAAAAGAAAGGAGAAAAAAGAGCAGAAATCGACTAAGTGTTGACCGAAGTCCGACTTCGCAGCGACGCCGGACTTCGGCCCAGCCGAATTGCGAAGTTTGTCCCAGCAAGCTGAAGCAGACTAAAGTTCGCACTGCGCAACCCTTCGTGCGAAGTACGAACTTCGCGCAAAGTTTGTGCGAAGTACGAACTTCGCACCGAAGTCCGACTTCGGCCGAGCCCGTGCGAAGTGCGCGCTGCGCTCAACACTTGGGCGAAGTGCGAACTTCGCGCGAAGTTCGCACTTCGCCTCAAGTTTCGGCCGAAGTCCGAACAAAGCGGCCAGCGCCCGTGCGAAGTCCATCTAAAGATCAAAGGCGGCAAAGACCCAGATCGCGCCCAAACCTTGGGCGCGGCTAAACAGCAGGTAGAACGGTTCAAGCACGCGCTTCGTGCGAAGTTCGTACTCGCCCGATTTTGGTGCGAAGTTCGTACTTCGCCCAAAGTCGGGCGAAGTCCGACTTCGCCGGCGAGGTCGGGCCGTGCCCAACTTCGGGCGAAGTCCGGCTGCGCCTAGTTTTCCGGGCCAGTATTGGGACGCGGTTTAAAGAATAATAAAAAAAAAAAAAAAATTCAAAAACCCCAAGCTGGGCCCAGGGCGCGATTGCACTTGTTTTAATGTGGGTTTCCGCACCGAAGGTTTTGTCTTGATCAGCGTGCCCAAGTGGTGGCAGCAACGTCAGCCATGGTGCAGTCCCCAACGCTGAGTTAATGATTGCGCGTTTTCAAGCGAAAACGCAACTAAAAAAGCAAGGCACGGCTGCCGGGCGCGTCTTTTCCTAAACGTTCTCTTGCGCGGCCACCAAGGGTTTTAACTCAGCCGACCTACCCCTCCTGCGTTGCATTAATGACGCTGTTTTTATCTAGAAAAGGGGGTCGAGAATCATGCCAACATTCCAGATTGCGAGAGATTATTCCTCGAACGAGTACTAATTATTCTTCGATAGCGAAATTTGTTGCGGACGACTGAACTCGTCATTATTGCCGACTCGGAGAGATGGACAAGGGAAAAATGCACGTGTCGGCGCGATCCAGCGGAGCAACGAACCGGGGGATTTGCCGCGGCCGGGGAGTTTTCAAAGGCGATCCTCCGCCAGAGAAAAAGTCAAAGGCCCGGACGAAGAACGTACAGCGTGGGCAATCCCCACCACCTCCGGTGAATTACATGGCAGGATATGTGGACGGCTCGTTTTCCATGAGCCTAACTCAGTTGAGAGCGAATGTGGAGAGCTGGGCTGACAAGGTTTCGCCCTCCCATCATTTTGGAGCGGCGTACAAATCAAACCTCTTCAGATTCATGTGCCCTCCTGTCCACCAATGCCCGGAGTTGATAGACTTAATTGTCAGACACTATAAACCAGCTTCTCGGCAAATCTGCAGTTCCAGCGGCAAACCCTTGTTCGCACTGCGCAGGGAGACTGTGCAGCCAGCTTTCGCCCGGGGCTGGAGTACGACTCCGGCACCATCCTCAGAAAAATCAATTTGGGCGAACAAGCGGGACGTTTCACGCACACCAAGCGAATGAGGGATTTCCTCAATTCGGAGCTGAGCGCCCGCTTCCGACCGGACAATGGACGACCGGCCCCATGCCTTTGGCGAAATTTCAGAGCAAGTATCTATATACCATCTTGGCATGGATCCTCGAGCTGCGACTCCGATGAGTTGGTACACCCGTACCAGTGGCGCCGCGAGAATGCCTCTGTGTGGAGAATCTTACGAACCGGCGGCGCAGCGGAGCGGAAACGCCCCATCTCTTTCGATCGGGCAGTCGGTCGGCTTACGCCATTCATTCCGGTCTGTCGAAGATCCGAAGCGCCGATCAACCAATTTTCGTTTCGGTTCCGTTGCAGTCCGGCTCTGCTTGTACCATCTGCACCCCCAAATGCCGATCCCGAACACGAAGAAGGTTAACGAGAAGGGAGAACCCCGACCCGTCTATAAGCCGGACGGATGAATTATACCGGAAAGGGTCCTACTACAAGTTCAACTTCAACTTTACGGGATTTGTCATGTCGATCTTCACCGAAAGTGAAATCCCCCGTCCCCGAGAGAAATGACGAGTGCTTTGATAAATCGGAAGCTCGGGGACGTTTTGAGCGACGCGGGGGATTGTGATCGGAATCTACGGATTCAAGGGCAAACCCTATTTGCTGCCCTATTGGTGCTCAGAGCATCTGTTCGGGATGGAAGTTGCCCGACAGATGGACTATGTGGAAGAAGAGTTTGGCCTAGGGAAGAAAAGAGGACAGATTTTTCAATATCCTCTTTCCTGGGCCAATGTTGAGATTATTGAGGTAGGACAACATGTCTACCTAGGGCAAGCGCTGTCCCGGATTGGCCTGGTTTTGCTGCCACAGCGCTGGAAGTATGACCCTCATGGGATAAGGGGAAAGTTTGCACATCTGTGCCCCCGGGACATAACCGAAGATAGATGCGACGTGGTCCATGTGGACCTTGACTGGGAGATTGAATTAATGGAAGCTTCTCCCCCTTGGCAGGATTTCTATTGCGAGGAGGTGACATATGACCCCAAGAGAAACCGGGACCATCACTTCTCATCTCCAGGGTTCAAAAAATTTCTGTCCAAGATTGCAGGCCTTAACTGGTCTAAAGAAAAGATT
Organism: Wollemia nobilis; assembly: GCA_028583015.1. Lineage (NCBI taxonomy): Eukaryota > Viridiplantae > Streptophyta > Pinopsida > Araucariales > Araucariaceae > Wollemia > Wollemia nobilis. The sequence goes on from JAQPPZ010002501.1 coordinate 1,484,919, forward strand.
ATTGAATGCTGGAAAATGAGATGCCGCACGCAGCACGATAAATCCACAAGGAGAAACCTGGCCGTAGATGACGACTTCTCGGTTCTCTATGACCAGCATCATGACAGCTGGCGGCCGTTCGCATATCAAGGTTACGTTCCCCGAGGCCCCTTTGAGGATTATAAAAGTGGGTCTCCTCCCAAACAGTTGTACACTTCGGCAATCGCGGCGCCGGCCCGGCAAGTACCCGGGCCGATCCAATGCAGTTCGTGGCTCCTAAGGCGGCGCATGAAAAGGCGAAAAAGTTAGCCGAGGCGGCGCAGAGGCACTTCCTCGAGCAAGAAAAGCACCGGCACCGCCGGAACGCGAGACCGGTTGCGGCGGACCTTCTGCAAGTCAAACCCCGGTACAAGTTTACCGTGGGGGCATCGGCGCTCTGCACCTCGCTCGTCTCCTTCCCACGATCCGACGGTTGTTCCGAGAAGAAAGAAGCGGAGGAGAGTTGAGAAAATCGGGTGACCCTAGCCCGATAGTGCAGCGACCGATCGCGAGCCGCAGCCGCGTCCTGCCGCCGCGAGAGGCGGTTCCTTTGGGCGGTCCCAAGCCGACCCGCCGAGACAATAAGAGAAGACATTCACCCGGCATCGGCTCAGGCGGAGCCCGCAGGTACGTTTGCTGTCCCTGTCTCTCTTGTCTCACCCAGTTCTACTTCTACTCAGTCCCCCGCTCAATCTGGGCGAGCCATGACCACATCCTCCTCCCCGTCTCCGCGCCCTTCTAGCGGTCCCCATTCTTTCGACCAGTTTGCTCAGAACCCTAACGTCTCTCTTTCTCTGAGCACAACTCCAAACCCTTCGCCCGAGGTTAGTGCTGAGGCTGTCCATTCACCATCACATCCTCCGCCTCAGCCGCTTCAAACCCTCACAATCTCAGCCTCTCCCATTTCCGTTTCCCGGTCGCCCCCACAAGCGACCGATTCTTCCAAGGTCTGTCCGGTTCCTCCTGATCCCATCCCCGCAGGAGAGACGTCTCAGCAGATCCCTAAGGCGGGGGAACCAGATTTTATGGACGACCTCCGGAACTCAGATGACTTGCCCCCGGCAACGAGAGCCGTAGAGTATTCTGTCTCTTTCCGCCAAGACACAGAAGCGGAGGAGACATGAAGAGATAGCCGCCCCGGCAAAACGCGCAAAGTATGATTTCGGAAGGAGAGTGATTACAACGGAGAAAATAATCCCAATAGTGAAGAAGCCTCTCCGAGAAATGACTAAGGCGGACTACGTGCTCCAGACAAAGGAGAAAAGCTTTGATGACATTGATAAACAGTATGAGATTCAAACGATCATGCGCAAGGCTGACAATCTCTTTGTCAAGAGTGTGGAGGAGCAGGAAGAACTTTTTGCGTTGCAGGACAAAGTAAGGCAACTTGAAGAGGACCTATCTAGGTCCATCGAGCAGCCGGAAGCGGCGCGGCGAGAAACCGATGAATTCAAAGCCCGGCTAGCCGCTTCTCGACAACGAGCCGCAACCGAAAGAAAGCAGCCTCGGAGCAGATTTCTCGGCTCCGGGAGTCTTTGAAGCGAGCACGGTCGCGGCTTGCGGAAAAAACATCTCAAGCGGTCTGTCTTTTCAAAGACAAAAGTTAAGGAAATGAGGGCTGGTTTCTTGAGGGAATGCAAGCCCCATACCTTTAAGGCGATGGCAGTCCTGGACTTCGCATCCGGGATTCAAGAAGTTTACGCCCGGGGAAAGCTCTGTGGTAGAGGAGGCCGAGCGCCGAGCAAAGCAATGGCTGGACACGGCGATAAACCTTCGGGAGCGCGAGCGCGACGGCGTCCTTTTTCCCCCGTGTCCTCATTCGGCTGCAGAATGGGCAGGTGCAAGGGTGACCTTGCACAAATATTTTAGAAAAGTTGAAGAGGTGAGAGTGGCCGGACGAATGCTTGATGCATTCGGGCATGAAAAAGATATCTGTCCGGCCCCCTTTCACGCTCTTACGAGAACTTGGGTGTCCGGGTTTTGTTGAGAATGGCGAGCTCCTTACCCTAGATCGGGTAAAGAGGAATTGGCAGTCCTTTGAAGCGGATACTGACTGAAATTGATAGGCCGGACGAGCCAATTCAAGACGGTCAGGTCACTCAGATGGTGTCCAGATATTCCAGGATCCGCTCCTATTTTCAGGAGTTAGAGAAAAGATACCTCACCATCGACCTGCACGCGGTCGCTGCTTTTCACGGAGCATTAGAAGACATAGCTGACCGCAAGCCATTCGAAGCGAAGCACGGCGCTCAGCCAAGAGGCGTACACTCGCATGTGCGAGGCGAAGCGAGGAAATGGAGACCTTTCGGAAGGAGATGCCGATGAGGCGGCCGACAAAGATGAATACGAAGAACGATTGCCGCAAGGAGAACAGTTAGAGCAAAAAAAGGCAGGGGAGGCAAGTTCCTCTGCACCCAAAGGATGAAGGCATGGATTCTTTGCGCCGAGGCGAGCTCGACACCCCGCGAGCCGCCAGAAATGTTGTCACATTTTTGCACGGGGTGCAATGTCTTCAATGTTGTTTTGTAACAGTGCTGCTCTTCTTTTCCTCCTTCCGTTTTTCTCGCTTCTCTCCCTTTCCTTTTCTTTCCCATTCTCTTTCTCTCCCCCTTTTTTTCCATGGAGTTCCCCGAGTTGATTTTCCAGCTTTCCAGCGGGTCTATCTGAAATTGGCTAAGTCTGGGTGCGAAGTTCGCACTTCGCCCAGTTTTGGTGCGAAGTGCGCACTTCGCCCAGTTTTGGTGCGAAGTTCGCACTTCGCCCCACCTCCTGGGCGCACCTTGCACTGGCAGACTGACAGGTCAATGCAGAAAAAAGGTAAAATGCCGGAGCAGGTCCATATGGCGGCAGACACCAGTGTTCGCCTGTGCGCAGTTCGACTTCTCAACGGAGCGGGAATGCGCCCTTGACAGGTGTACAGTAGGGGAACAAACCCGGAATTTGACCAAGGCTTGAAGACCTTCCCCCACTGCACTGATTTTTGCACGCATCCCAAGGAGCCCCGATCCCAAGCAAAGATGGATAGAATGCCCTCTAAGGCAGGCATGTGTCACACGGCATAACCCATCATCAGACAAGTGTCCAGCTTCGGGATTTGAACCAAGACTGCCGACCAAAAGGGATAAGCATGGGCTGCCTGCACCGCCTGCGTTAATAGCCACATTCAAAGCTGATCTGAGGTTTCACCTGCTCCAGCTACTAGCAAGCCTGCCGACTTGAAGAATTACCCAGCACTCCGCCACGTAGCTGTCCAGATTCCAGGAAGACCATGCTGCGGGTACAGCCCAGTCCGACAAAAGGTCGGCATTTGCAGCTCTTTCGCCGCTTCTGTCAGCTCATGTTTGACTGGGACTCTGTGCCCATTAATGTAACAAGTGGGACTCGGGCTATAAAAGCCCATCTGAAATTCATTGTAAAGGGTGGAAGGGGAATGTTTGTTAGGGAACTACTGTGCTTATTGTAACCGTGCTTCTGCTTATGAATACAATCTGTATGCTTGGTTCTGTTCTACTGTCTTTATTCTTTTATGCTGTCTTTCATTATATGCCTTAGGCCCACATGTGTCGCTGCTCGTTAATTCACTTTGGCATTTGGCGATCAGGTTCCTCTAGCATTGCTTGCTTAAAGCACCTTATGTACTTCATTATTTAAAGCATTCATTATAAATTTGGTAGCAGTTCCATCAGTTGTGTGTGACGTTGCTGGCCCGTATCTGGTGATTGATGCGATCCCCAGCTGTTAGTTCCTTGTAGGGAATGTTTGCTAGGGAGCCATTGAAGCTGTGCGGTTAAACTCTCTACCTAACACATATACATGGCTCTGGCATCTCTAGGTTTACTTTCTACCCCTGTCAGTGTATGTATCTGGTGATTGATACGATCCCCTGCTGTTAGTTCCTTGTAGGGAATGTTTGCTAGGGAGCTATTGAAGCTGTGCATACGCTGCTGGTGTATCGGAAGTACGCCTAGGTTTTGCGATTCCTTGTCATGCTCCGTGTTTGTATGCGGTAAGTAGCGGTGATTGGTGTGTTCCCGTACTGTTAGTTCCCCCCCACCAACCTTTGGACATATTTGTATCTCTTTCTGTACATTTGTCTCTTTCCGTTCCTTTATTTCTTTCCTGTTCCCTTTAGCTTAAATCAGCCCCCCAAAAAGGAGTCGGCCTTCTCCGGAGATTGGCTCGGAAGGCATCTCTTCCTTCCGGCCTTTCATGCTGGTGGGCGAATCTGGGCGCATTAACCAAAAATCCTTTCCTCATGGCAGATTCGTAACCAACACTAACAGCATTCCTTTACAAAGCACACATTGAAACTACAACTACCATTAATCCTATGTATCCTCTATCTATGCATTCCAGGAATACTTGATCATCAAATACCGGAGTCCAGAGTTCAGTACAACGATAAGCAATGATACAAGAAACATGAGGCAGAAATGACAAGGAGAGGCAGCATACAAGATAAAAGACAGTAAGCAGAGCCAAGTATATGCTTGTATTAGAGGCAAACGCACAGCTACAATAGTTCCCTAGCAATATATTCCCCTTTCCCCTTTTTATAATGAATTACATGGCTATTTATAGCTTCAAGTTCCCCCCGATTACATTCTTGGGCACAAAGTCCGAGACTAAACATTAGCTGACACAAGCGGCTGAGGAACTGCTGATGCTGACTTCTGTCGGGCAGGACTGTACTTGCGGCATGGTCTTCCTGAAAGGTGTATAGCTACGTGGCGGTGTGTCGGGTCAAACCCTTGGTCAGCATGAGTGCGGGTAGTTGTGGCGGATGGGACTTCTTATCAGCTTTAAATGATGGCAACTGGCTTAGATAGTGTGGTCCATGCTTGTCCTTGCTCCTGTCATGTCTCGGCTCGAATCCCGAGGTTGGACACTTGTCAGATGCTGATGAATGACACGTGTTTGCCTTGAAAGACAGTTTATCCAACTTCGCCCAAGATTAGAGCGCTGTCGGGCTGCGCAGGTGGAAAACAGCGCAGTTTGGGAGGCCTCTGTGCCTTAGTCAATTTCTGGACTTGCTTGCCCAACTGCGCACCGGTCAGAGGGCGCACCCCGACTTCGCTGCGAAGTCAGGTTGCGCACCGGCGCTTTGCTATGTTCTCCGCTGTTCGGACTGCGCACCAAAGGGGGCGCACCCCGACTTCGTTGCGAAGTCGGGTTGCGCCCCAACACTTAGCTGATTTTCTGCTGTACTGCTTCCCTAGTGCGCCCAAGAAGAAGGGCGCACCCCGACTTCGCTGCGAAGTCGGGTTGCGCCCGAGTACTTAGTAAAATTTTGCTCATTTTCCTGTTCTGTCGCACTTCACACTGTCCCTACTGCACTCCAACTGAAGGGCGCACTCCGATTTCGCTGCGAAGTCGGGTGCGCCCTGACACTTCAGGGAACACTTCGGAAACTTTCTTTGGGGGAAGTTTAAGGGGAAGAGGGAGGAATAAGACTGCAAAGAAGAGGGAGAAAGAGAGAAATGAAGGAAGGGAAAGAGAGGAAGGAAGGAAAAGAGCAGGTCACTTACAAAACTGAAAACATGGCACCTCGTGCCAAATGTGGCAACAGTAACACTGAGCACCATGCCAGAATCTCTTTCGCATTCTCCACGCCAAAATCACCTGTCCCTTGTGACACTTCCAATGCCAAAAAATCACTAAACTAGCCATCAACGTCAAAAAAACAAATTTCCCTTTGCAAAGTTAAATTGTGTAAAAGTTGTTCACCATTATGTTAAAATATTAAAAATTTAAAAATCTTCCATGCCTTTTAGCCAATTTAATTTAAAAAGAAAAAAATAAAAATACCCTATTGCCACAAAGATCCATCACCACAAAAACTCAATGAGCCCAATAAATACGTGGCATTGAAAGCTACCGATCGGAAAATCTGTTTGTGCAAGACGACAACACCAGGAACAAAAAAAACTTCCCACGGTGATCTTTAGATTAATTTTTCTGGTGTTTGCGGCAAACTTGGCAAAGTTGTCCAAAATTGGCCGAGCTGAAACCCTTATTTCAACCCAGCTAGTTTGCTTTGTCCTGTGATGGGGTGAAGTAATTAATTCTAGAGAAAAAAGTGCAAAAGACCACTTAAAAAATAAAAAAAATAATAGATTTGACGAAGCACTCAACTCATTCTCATTGATTTGCATATAAAGATTACAATGCGGTTGATTAACCACCAAGTTGGTTAATCAACTAATTCGGAGAACGCCTATGAGCGTTATTTTAATATTAGTGCTAATAATGTGATACAACATAACAACATATGCTAACATCCCCCCTTATTACATTATTGGCAAATTCCAATAGTATCGCGAAATTTTTCATATTTGATACGTCCAAGTGCTTTGGTAAAGATATCTGCAACTTGCGCATCAGTAGGAATGTATTGAAGTTGTATATGGTGCTTTGGAACTTCATCTCGAATAAAATGACATCTGGTATCAACATGTTTGGTACGTTCATGAAAAATTGGATTTTTGACAAGATTCAAAACACCTTGATTGTCGCAAAACAAATGAAGTGGAAGATTCTTTGGAAGGCCCATGTTTGTAAGAATGCGACTTAACCACATTATCTCGCAGACTGCTTCACTGGCTGCACGATATTCTGCTTTTGTAGAAGATAAAGCAACCACATGTTGTTTCTTACTGTGCCATGAGATAGGTCCAGATCCTAGATGAAAAACATATCCAGAAGTGGATTTACGATCATCAATAGATCTAGCATAATCCGAGTCCGTGTATCCCAGTAAGAAAAAATTATTATTCTTTCTATATTCCAGACCATAATTTGTACTACCACGAACATAATGAAGAACTCTTTTTGCTGCTTTCTAGTGACTCATCTTAGGCTCTTGCATGAACCTTGAAAGATATCCCACGACAAAACTGAGATCTGGCCTGGTATTTGTCAGATACAGGAGACTCCCAATCAACTGGCGATAGAGAGTTCCATCTACCTGAGGTGACTCATCATATCGAGATAACTTAAGTCCTTGCTCCATTGGAGTTGCTTTGGACTTACAATTAGTCATCCGATATTTTTCTACTAAAGTCTTGGCATATTTCTTTTGTGTTACTCGAATATGAAATTGTGCTTGAGTAAATTCTAAACCAAGACAATAGTGCAGAAGTCCTAGATCTGTCATTTCAAATGATTGCTTCAAGTCATTTTTCACTAAGTCAATCATACTTTCTGAGCTTCCTGTGATGATCAGATCGTCTACATAAAGTACAAGAATCACTATATCAGAACCATTTTTCTTGATATAGAGATTTGCATCTGAAGGACTTCTTTCGAATCCATGCTGCACAAGGTGACTGTCTATCTTGATATACCAAGCTCGAGGAGCTTGTTTTAGCCCATACAAGGATTTGATCAATTTGCATACTTTTTGTTCTTGCCCCTCGACCACGAACCCTTTTGGTTGAGTCATGTATACTTCTTCTTGTAAGTCACCATTCAAAAAGGCACTTTTAACATCCATCGATGCAATTTCCACCCAAAGCCGAGCTCCCATGGCACAAAGTACGCGAATGGTAGTCATTTTTGCAGTAGGGGCAAAAGTCTCTTCATAATCTATGCCTTCTTTCTGAGCATATCCCTTTGCAACAAGCCGGGCTTTATGCTTATCAATAGATCCATCTGCCTTATACTTCACTTTGAACACCCATTTGCAGCCTATGGGTTTCTTTCCTGTTGGCAGATCGACTAACTTCCAAGTATTATTTTTAAGGAGAGACTTATGTTCTACATCCATGGCCTCCTTCCACTGTGGTTCATCAAGTGCAGATTGAACCGTTGTGGGTTCATTTGTATTCAATGTAGACATATAAATCTTTTCTCCATCCTCATCTTCTTCTCTATCATTTCTTGCACTCACTGACAAGTCATCAAAATGTTGACAAAGTTTGTCAACCTCTGAAGTAGATTCCTCTGCTCTCATCTGCTGAGTCATACTGCGAGTACATGGCCTATCAAGAGATAGATCTGGAAGGGATTTCAACTTAGCATCTCTCAAAGTGCTAGTATACCATTTTGGAACTTTCTGTTTTTGTTGTGGAAGTATAACCTCCTTCTTAGGTTCTTCTTCATCTAGGTATACAGCTGTGGATGTGTCTTTTGATGTGAGGAATTCATCAAAGACAACATCTCTACTTACATGTGTCTTCTTGGTCTTAGGATCAATCAATCGATAACCTTTTGAGTACTCATCATAGCCAAGAAAGATACACTGCAGGGTTTTCTCATCCAGCTTTCTCCTTTTCTGTTTTGGAATGTGCATGAATGCTTTACATCCAAACACCCTCAGATGAGAAATGGAAGGTTTCTTATCACTCCATGCTCCTTGCGGTGTTTTCCCTTGTAGAGCTCTAGTGGGTGCTCTATTTAGGAGGTATACAGTTGTGTTTGCTGCTTCTGCCCAATATTGATCCTCAAGATGTGCTCCCTTTAGCATACATCGAACCATTTCCATAATGGAACGATTTCTTCTTTCTGCAACTCCATTCTGCTGAGGTGTATAGGCTGTAGTCAGTTGTCTTTTTATCCCATGTTTCTTAAGAAACTCTGAAAACTCTTCAGAGGTGTATTCCCCCCCTCGATCTGAGCGGAGGGTTTTTATCAAACATCCCGACTCCTTCTCAACAAGTTTCTTGAACTGTTGAAAGTAGAGAAACGCTTCTGATTTCAACTGAAGAAAGAAAACCCACATCTTCCGTGAGTAATCATCAACGAATAGTTGAAAATATCTTTTTCCACCATAGCTGGTTGGCATAGGACCACACAGATCGGTATGTACCAGCTCTAAAGGGTTTTCAGCTCGAGAGGAGCTAGCTTCAAAAGGTACTCGGTGTTGCTTCCCTGCTAAGCAATCCGAGCAAACTGGCAAGATAGATGAGAGTGGTGGAAGACCTTTCACCATCCCATATTTGTATAATTCGAGCAAATATCCAGAACTGAGATGCCCATAACGTCGATGCCAGAGAGAGGTGGCCTCCTTTGTAGTTGCAGCCAAAGCAACATGTGGAGTTGAAAGGGCATCGAGAATAAACAAGCCATGTTTGTAGGATCCGGTTGCAACATGTTTACCATTGTGTGTGATAAAACATCTCTTCTTGCCTTTGACAACTCGAAACACGACCTCCATGTTTCTATCCAACATTTGTGTGACTGAAAGCAGATTATTGGCTAAGCCTGGAACATAGAGAACCTTCTCAATTTGACAAATACCATCAGGAAGGGACACAGAAATATCCCCTTCTCCCTTTACTTGATATACTTGATTATCTGCAATTGTGACTGGCTTACCCTCTTTCTCCACAAAAGTATCAAACCATGATTTATCCCCAGTCATGTGTTTGCTAGCTCCTGAATCAATATACCATACAACATCTATCTGGGAAGACGAAGTATGAGTCATGAGGACCTTGTGTGCTCTTTCAGAGTCAGAATCTGAATCGGACCCAGGAGGATCTGAGTCTGAGTTGGAGTCAGCATAAGCAACATGGCCTTTAGATTGCTTATGCTTATTGTATTTCTGCTTGTTCTTGCCCTTCTTCGAGGACCTCTATCGTTTGGTTGCTTGTTTTTGAACCAACACCTGTTGGTGTCATGGTTATTCATATCACAAATTTTGCAATATTTTGATTCTTTTTGCTGATTTTGCTTCCCTTTTCCTTTGGAAGAAGCACCCCCTTTTTGAAACTGGCCTTGTTTTTTACCACTTTGTTGTGTGGAAAGAGCATTATCTGGCATATCATCTTTCTGGACCTGAGTTGCCTCCTCAGTCTGAAGCAGGTTTACCAGTTCCACAAATGAGACTTGTCTACCAGAAACATTGAGGGAAGTGATCAACATCTTGTAGGAATTTGGTAATGCTCTCAAGATGACAGAGTTCAAGACATCATCATCCATCGGTTTTCCCATAGCATTCAATTTCGCTTTCAAGTCAGCCACTCTGCAAAGGAATATATCAACTGTTTCCCCAGAACTCATACTGAGATTATGTAGTTGAGTTTGGAGATGGAGAATAGTGGATTGATTCTTGCCTTCATATACTGTGATCAGGGCATCCCAGGCTATCTTACTAGTTTTTGCATCACAAATATGAGGCTGCACCTCATCTGTAGTAGCAAGCAAGATAAATACGAGACTCTTCTTGTCTTTCTTATCCCAAGCATCTTGATCTGTTCCTGCTATCTGAGGACGTTTTGCAGTGCCAGTCACTACGTCCCATAAATCTTCCAACTGAAGTATGGCTTTCATCTTTGTCTTCCATGGAACAAAGTTAGGACCTTTCAGCAATTGTGAGTCTGAGAGATACTTATGAATTGTGGCCATTATGAAGGTTCCTTATATCACCAATTGGTCTCCCTTTCTTTATACCTGCCAGATCTTTATACTGTAACCATTCAATATACACCCGCCCTTACGTGAGGGAAACTATAGGTATATATGAACAGTATACTACTCAATATGTACTCGCCCTTACGTGAGGGAGACTATAAGTACATATGAGAAGCACAATATTTTGAACATAGGCGATATTGAAAGGGCATCGTGTTGTTAATGACACCTACCATAGAAAGTTTTATTCCGCATGCGTGGGGCGTAACTTCCCCTAAACACTTTGGAAAAAAACTTTCGTCAGGATTTACGCCTAACAACAATCACGATGTGGGTATGAAGTGGAAAAAAAACAAAAACTGGTTTGCCTTATTTCTCCTCGACGATTTATAGAGAACAAGCTCAGACGTCGTTGTTGCAGCTATATTAGGCGGCGAATACAGTAGTCCAAAGCACGACAACATTACCTGTAAGTGTGGACCGAGAGGTATCTCAAATACCGAACGTTCGTTGTGCAATAAATTGCACAAATAGGGTATAAATTTGGGGTCTTATATTTTGTTTAATTTATGATTGTGAATGCAAGAAAACAGTGTATTTAAATGCAAAAAAAAACAATCATAAATGCCCACAAATTATAGCTCCTATTACACATTCCCCCCTTTATCTGACAATTTTGCAAGTGAAATCATGTGAACTCCCCCCTTCAAATTGCAAAATAGATAAGAATGGGTGAAAAAAAAATACCTGAAAACCCCAAAAACAAAAAATGGGAGCCTTCAAGGCATCAAGATGTGTTTGTTTTTGCTTGAATGACGCCTGTTTGGCGTCAACTTTGCTTTACCGCCGTCAACAGCCCCTTGCGGGCGTCAAAACCACATTTCGGGCGTCAAAATTCCGGTTCGGGCGTCAACGCGACCGTGCGGGCGTCAACAGTGCACAGGCGTCGGAAAAAAAACGAATCCGTCAAAAAATTCCCCGACGGGATTCGAAACCACAACCTTCCGCCAAACAAGGACCATACCAACCACGGGAGCCGAAGTGCCCGATGAAATCAAACAGGAGCCATGCCGGTATTATCCGCTTTGGAGGGCGGAGAAGGGAGAAAAAAAAATTTAATCCCACATGGCCTATGCGGCCACTGTGGGAGGGTTTAAACACTGTCGAAAGCGCCAAAGCTTTCGGTTGCCTTCGGGCAACCACCCCACCCTTTTGCCTCCACTTGCCGCCTCCACCGACGACACAGTCCCCGATCCGCTGTCTGCTGCGTGCCACACGAGTCCTCTGTCAGCGTGCCGCCGTCCTTTGTCCTGCGTCAGGTCTGTCAGCGGTTTGTCCTCTGTCAGCGTATTGTCAGCTCTGCGTCAGGTCTGTCTACGTCTTGTCAGGGTCGTTCCTCTGTCTCGTCCAGTCTGTCCTCTTGTTGTCTCTCCTCTTCTCGTCTAGTCTTCTTCGGTTGTTGTCTCGTCCAGGTCTGTCGTCTGTCAGGATCCTCCGCCCTTAGGTCAGTCTGCCCGCTACGGTGTCCGTAGCTCTGATGCCATATTAGATTTGACGAAGCACTCAACTCATTCTCATTGATTTGCATATAAAGATTACAATGCGGTTGATTAACCACCAAGTTGGTTAATCAACTAATTCGGAGAACGCCTATGAGCGTTATTTTAATATTAGTGCTAATAATGTGATACAACATAACAACATATGCTAACAAAAAAAAGCAGCAACTAAGTGCCATTCGCCTCACTGTTAAGACTGCCCCCCTTCCCCCTCCCTCTACATTCACTTGTCATCCACCTCCATTTGTTTTCCTCACCCTCATTAATTTAATTTAATTAAAAAATACTCCCCCTCCCCCTCTTCCATCCTTCCAAATCTACATGCCTCACCCACCCTCACCACATCCCCCCCCAACAATAATTAAAAAAAAAAATTGTCCTCCACCTACGATCCCTCCCCCTCTTCCACCCTTCCAACTCCACGTGCCTCACCAACACAACCACATTTACCCCAACCCCCACAGTTCCATGAGTTTAAAGAAAAAAAAATCACGTGTCCCCAAAACCTCTTTGCACATGTATGCTCTCACACATAGTGCCCCCCCTCCCAAGTACATCTATTACCCAACCCACTGTTAAATCCATTACCCACTTCACTTTACTAAATTGTAAAGTATATAAAATTATATATATAACTTTATAATTTATATAAATATATATTATAATAGTAATTGAGGACAATAATTAGCTTGGCATTTTTTATAATTTCGAATGACACATAATAGATAATCAAACAAAGATTTATAAGAGTCCGAACGAACTCAACACTTGTAGAATACATTTAATCTATCTAAATTCTAAAGATGAATAATGCTTAATCATAAGTAATGGTGGAGTCTTTACAACATGCAATTTCAAACTAGAAAATGACGTACAAAAGGCACACGGTAATTTATAGAATGACTTGCATCAATTCAAACAAGAGATGGGGTATAAACAATAATGTAATTTATAGAATGATTCTGCAGGTACACAAATGTTTAGACCACATCCTAACTAGATTCCTTGTAACGTAATTATTCATACTAACAAAAATTTAAATCAACAATATAATGTGCAAAATAGATCATTTAAAACAAATACTCTAATTGATGTACCAAAATTCAATGACGAAAATCTACATATATCTATTGAATGGGATATAAGCATTAAAAATTACCTTGAATTAAATCCTGTTAGCAATGCCAAAGATGCTATTAAAGTAGCATCCCTTCATTTTGAAGGAAGAGCACGAAAGTTGTATACTTAGTGGCATAAATACACAAGGGCTTACACAACATAGGTAGGATTATACTGATTATTTCAATCAATTGACTTGGATAAGACAACGAAGGTCAGTGGATGAATATACCTGTGAATTCGAGTCATTATCAACATTAGTAATTAACATAGCAAACGATTAGTGAGTTAAATGTTATGTGGGTGGATTGAAACGTGATATAAAAGATGAGTTTCAAGTTAGGAACGATTTGACCCTACCTCTAGCTATTAGGTTAACTCGAAATTACAGAAATAAGATCTTCAAAAAGTGTTGAAACACATGGTTTCAAATTAGCAATGATTTAAAAAATGAAAATCCAATAGAATCAACAAGATATAAATCCCCACATCAACAAAACCTTAATTACAAGAAATATCAATCGAACAGAGGGAAGAAAGAGCCTCCTAAACCATAAAAAATCTAACAATTCTAAAAGACTTTATAATTGTGAAGGAACTATGGATAGGGAAATTGGGATACGAGCTGTATTCGTAACAAGAATGTATCTGAAGCAGAAAAATAAGTTATGCTAGAACCAAATGAACCTATCATCTCCATAGCTGCGTTAACAAAAGCCAACATCCAAAAACCTTCAAACTACAAGGGTGTATTAATTAGCAACTCGTTATGGTTTTTACTGACTTGAGTAGTATGCATAATTTTATTGATTTAGCTACTATGAGTAGACTCAATTTATTTATATATCCAACAAAAGCATTCAACATAGCAATTCCAGGAGGTAATCACCTAATGTACCAATCAAAGTGCCACAAAGTGGAGCTAAGTATGAATGATTATAAATACCAAATTAGCTTTTATACTATGCCCTTAGGCAGATTGGATGTGGTATTGGAGCAAAATGATTAACTTTCCTTGGATTTCTCAAATGTAGTCTCCAAAAACAATTTCTCAAATTCAATGGCAAGGTCAAAAGTACACCTTAAAAGGGTTCCATTCTCTTCCATCATAGCTAGTGTCTGCATATAAAATGGAAACATGTACGTGGTCTCTATGATCTTCCAACATCACCAAATACCTAATTAAGTGGAAGGGTCATGTCAAAGAAGTAGCTTCATGGGAGCCTCTAATGTTTCATTAAGGTTCATCCTTACCTTCCTATGCTTTAAGGACAAAGCATTCTGAGTTGGAAGGACTTGTTGTGAACCGACGTGCCCCTGCCAAAGGGCATATACGACATATTTATTACTAGTGTTCACCATCAACAATGCAATCATCAATCATTAGTGTTCACCACAGGGATTTTCTTGCTTACATAGCTATTAACATGGCAATAACAACAACAACAACAATCTATATGGGTATAGGACCTTCTGGGAACTATTTGGATGCTCCTTTATTCTATATACAAACTCCTTGGCCTATTTCTTCATCTGGAATTTTCCAAATCCAAAATTAGATCCCACATTGTCACAACCCTTGCATTTATGCTTTCTTATAAACTAGGCTTTGGAACTGAATATCCACCTCTTGCTTTTCCTTTCTGATAGTGAAGAGTTATTTTTTTGGAACTTAGTGAAGTTGTTTTGTATTTGTCTGTTTTTGTTTCCTTGCTGCTTCTTTTTCTCCTCCCTCCTCTTGTCTCTTCTCCTATCATTTCCCCCTTTTGTCTATTTTTTGTTTTCTCTTTGTTTTTATCTTGCATCGACATTTATGATACTCCTAGATCACACCTCTGTAACATGGTGGGAGTATTCCACCCTTGGAGGAACAATTTGATATGACATATTTAATGATGGGCTATGACTGCATTCATCTCAATAATCAGCACTTCAGTTTGCGAATAGGAAAGTCTATCCTCTTCTAGACTACTAACCTTTAGTGTACAAACTATACAACAATCTCCACTGTATGGCAATCTCATTACAACAATCTCAGTATAACAATGACTATATGACAATCTTAATACGTTCCCTTGTAGTTGCCTTTGTGCTTTACTCTTGTCCTTTGCACCTCTAGGCATTCTCCCCCACACTTGTGTCTCTGTTGGAGTCACCACTTGCTTCGACTCTTGTTGTGTTGCACACTCCTCTCTGTCACGCTCCACCACTTGTGCAAACGTCTTTGTTGACCTGATTTGCTTGTTGTGCACTTTCCTTTTGTGTATCTTCCTCTGTTGTCAAGAACATCTCCCAACAGTCACTCTATCTTCTTCCTTCTATCTCAGGGCTTACCTTCTCTCAAGGGTTTTGCATGCATTCTAACTCTGGCAATGAAACACCGTTATTCTCCTTTGAGTGTTCTTGTTGTGTTTGCGCTTCTACATTGGCAAATTGTTCATCATGCACTTTGTCACACTTGTTTGTCACGTTCTTGTATTTGTTGTTGCACTAGTCTTTGACTTCTTCATGTCAGCTCCTCTTGTCTAACCATGTCCACATTTCCCACGTCCACATGTTGGATTATTTGTCATTCATGTTCTTTACTTTTCAAATGTCATCATCGTCATAGTTCTGAACTTATCGTGGCAACAATTCCAAATGTAGCACAATGAGTGTATTCTAGTTTGAAAGAACAATGAAATGAAATAACAACAATAACTCAACATATATATAAAGAAAGATCAGAGACAAATATCAAGAGAAACTGCGCATTGTCATTTATATATTCAAATTATAAACAGCATAAATACAACAGTGTTTAACAATATCTACATGTCAACTCTACAACATAAGGTATTATCACACTTGCATCATCTACACCTATTTCTCATTGAAATGAAAGGGGCCTATAAATAATGAATCTAATAGGGAGGTAGTTGCGTAACTGTGCAACTTCCTTATGCATGTCCACCACCAACGAAATAAGGACCTTTACGTGACAGATGATTATCATTTAACAACTCTACATACTTTTCTGACATCAACATCAATGTGCACACACAATGACAAACACTTTGCCATATAACACAACATGGTGACTTAACGACAAACAATTTGTACACAAACTACTGTTGGTTACGAATCTGCCATGAGGAAAGGATTTTGGGTTAATGCGCCCAGATTCGCCCACCAGCATGAAAGGCCGGAAGGAAGAGATGCCTTCCGAGCCAATCTCCGGAGAAGGCCGGCTCCTTTTGGGGGGTTTCTAATTTAAGCTAAAGGGAACAGGAAAGAAATAAATGAACTGAAAGAGACAAATGTACAGAAAGAGATTACAAATATGTCCAAAGGTTGGTGGGGGGGAACTAACAGTACGGGAACACACCAATCACCGCTACTTACTGCATACAAACACGGAGCATGACAAGGAAGCGCAAAACCTAGGCGTACTTCCGATACACAAGCGGTGTATGCACGGCTTCAATAGCTCCCTAGCAAACATTCCCTACAAGGAACTAACGGCGAGGGATCGTATCAATCACCGGATACGTACAACGACGGGGGTAGAAAGTAAACCTAGAGATGTCGAGCCGGTATATGTGTTAGGCGAGAGAGTTTAACCGCACAGCTTCAATGGCTCCCTAGCAAACATTCCCTACAAGGAACTAACAGCAGGGGATCGCATCAATCACCAGATACGGGCCAGCAACGTCACACATAACTGATGGAACTGCTACCACATCTATTATATGAAATTTAAAAGTACAAAAATAATGCTAAAGGCGCCTGACCATCAAATGCCGAAGTGAATCAACAAGCCATGACACAGAATCGCGTAAAGCATAAACAGGAAGAAATAAAAGCGGTAGAACAGAACCAGGCATACAGATTGTATTTGTAAGCAGAAGCACGGTTACAGTAAGCACAGTAGTTCCCTAACAAACATTCCCCTTCCACCCTTTACAATGAATTCAAGATGGGCTTTTATAGCCCGAGTCCCACCCGTTACATTAATGGGCACAGAGTCCCAGTCAAACATAAGCTGACAGAAGCGGCGAAAGAGCTGCAAATGCTGACCTTTTGTCGGACTGGGCTGTACCCGCAACATGGTCTTCCTGGAAGGCTGGACGGCTACGTGGCGGAGTCCTTGGGTAAATCTTCAAGTCGGCGAGGCTCGTGGTAGGCTGGAGCGGGTGAAACCTCGGATCAGCTTTGAATGAGGCTATTAACGCGAGCGGTGCGGGCGGTCCATGCTTATCCCTTTTGGTCGGCGGTCTTGGTTCAAATCCCGAAGGCTGGACACTTGTCGATGATGGGTTATCTTTGTGTGACACATGCACGCCTTAGAGGGCGATCTATCCATCTTCACTTGGGATCGGAGCTCCTTGGGATGCGTGGGCAGAAAACAGTGCAGTTGGGAAGGCCTTCACGCCTTGGTCAAATTCCGGGTTTGTTCCCCTACTGTACACCTGTCAAGGGCGCATTCCGGCTCTGTTGAGAAGTCGAACTGCGCACAGGCGAACACTGGTGTCTGCCGCCATATGGACCTGCTCCGGCATTTTATCTTTCTTCTGTGTTGACCTGCCAGTCTGCCAGTGCAAGGTGCGCCCAGAAAGTGGGGCGAAGTCGGACTTCGCACCAAAAAACTCCCACCAAGGCGAAGTGCGCACTCGCACCAGCGGGCGAAGTGCGACTTCGCACCAAAACTGGGCGAAGTGCGAACTTCGCACCAGCTGGGCGAAGTGCGAACTTCGCACCAACACTTAGCCAATTTTAGGTAGACTTCTCTGGAAAGTTGGAAAATCAAGCTGGGGGACTCCAAGGAAAAAGGGGGAGAGAAAGAGAATGGGAAAGAAAAGGAAAGGGAGAGAAGGAAGGAAAACGGAAGGAGGAAAAGAAGAGCAGCACTGTTACAAAACAATATTGAAGACATTGCACCCCGTGCAAAATGTGACAACATTTACGGCGGCTCGCGGGGTGTCGAGCTCGCCTCGGCGCAAAGAATCCATGCCTTCATCCTTTGGGTGCAGAGGAACTTACCTCCCCTGCCTTTTGCTGCTCTAACTGTTCTCCTTGCGGCAACTGTTCTTGAGATTCATCTTTGTCAGTTGCCTCGTCAGAATCTCCTTCCGAAAGCTCTTCATTTCCTGTACGCCTCGCACATGCGAGTGTATGCCACTTGAGGCTGAGCGCCGGGCTTACGCCGAATGGCTTGCGGTCGGCTATGTCTTCTAATGCTCCGTGAAATGCAGCGACCGCGTGCAGGTCGATGGTGAGGTATCTTTTCTCTAACTCCTGGAAATAGGAGCGGATCTTGGAATATCTGGACACCATCTGAGTGACCTGACTGTCTTGAATTGGCTCGATCCAGCTATCAATTTCAGCTGTATCTGCTTCAAAGGACTGCCAATTCTTCTTTACCCGATCTAGGGTGAGGAGCTCGCCATTCTCAACAAAACCTGGACACCCAAGTTCTGAAAGAGCGTGAAAGGGGGCCAGACAGATATCTCTTTCATGCGTGAATGCGTCAAGCATTCGTCTGGCCACTCTCACCTCTTCAACTTTTATGAAATATTTGTGCAAGGTCACCCTTGCACCTGCCCAGTCTGCAGCGAATGAGGACACGGGGGAAAAATGGACGCCGTTGCGCTCGCGCTCCTGAAGATTAACCGCCAGGTCCAGCCATTGCTTCGCCTGGCGCTCGGCCTCCTCTACCACAGGCTTTCCCTGGGCAGAAACTTCTTGAATCCTGGATGCGAAGTCCAGGACTGCCATCGCCTTAAAGGTATGGGGCTTGCATTCCCTCAGCAAACCAGCCCTCATTTCCTTAACCTTTGTCTTTGAAAAGACCGTCGCTTGAGATGTTTTCTCTGCAAGCTGCGACTGCGCCTGCTTCAAAGACTCCTGGAGCTGAGAAATCTGCTCCGAGGCTGCTTTCTTTTCGGTTGCGGCCTATTCTTTGAGAAGCGGCCAGCTGGGCTTTGAGTTCATCTGTTTCTTGCCGCGCCGCTTCCAGCTGCTCAGTGGACCTAGATAGGTCCTCTTCAAGCTGCCTTACTTTATCCTGCAACGCGAAAAGTTCTTCCTGCTCCTCCAGACTCTTGACAAAGAGATTGTCAGCTTTGCGCATGATCGTCTGAATCTCATACTGCTTATTGATGTCGTCAAAGCTTTTCTCCTTTGTCTGGAGCACGTAGTCCGCCTTAGTCATTTCTCGGAGAGGCTTCTTCACTATTGGGATTATTTTCTCCGTTGTAATCACTCTCCTTCCGAAATCATACTTTGCGCGTTTCGCCGGGGCGGCTATCTCTTCGTGTCTCCTCCGCTTCAGGTCTTGGCGGAAAGAGACAGAATACTCTACGGCTCTCGTTGCCAGGGGCAAGTCATCTGAGTTCTGGAGGTCGTCCATAAAATCTGGTTCCCCCAGCCTAGGGATCTGCTGAGACGTCTCTCCTGCGGGAATGGAACCAGGAGGAACCGGACAGACCTTGGAAGAATCGGTCGCTTGTGGGGGCGACCGGGAAATGGAAATGGGAGCGGCTAACACTGCGAGGGTTTGAAGCGGCTGAGGCGGAGGATGTGACGGTGAACGGACAGCCTCAGCACTGACCTCGGGCGAAGGGTTTGGAGTTGTGCTCAGAGAAAGAGAGACGTTAGGGTTCTGAGCAAGGCGATCGAAAGAATGGGGACCGCTAGAAGGACGCGGAGACGGGGGGGAGGATGTGGTCATGGCTCGCCCGGTTGAGCGGGGGCGAGTGGAAGTAGAGCCGGGTGAGACTAGAGAGACGGGGACAGCAAACGTACCTGCGGGCTCCGCCTGAGCCGATGCCGGGGGGATGTCTTCGCTTCTTGTCTCGGCGGCTGGCTTGGGACTGCCTCTGCGGCGGCAGGACGCGGCTGCGGCTCTGCAACTGGCTGCTGCACTATCAGGCTAGGTCGCCTGATTTTCTCAACTCTCCTCCGCTTCTTCTCTTCTGGAACAACTGTCGGATCAGGGGAAGGAGACGAAGCAGGTGCAGCGGCGCGATGCTCCCACGGTAAACTTGTACCGGGGTTTGATAGCGAGAATGTCTGCCGCGACCGGTCTGCTTTCTGGCGGCGCTGGCGCTTTTCTTGCCTGAGGGAGTGCCTCGGGCGCTGCCTTGACTAACTCTTTCGCCTTTTCAGGCGCCGCCTTAGGAGCCACGGGCTGCATTGGATCGGCCTGGGTACTTGCTGGGCCTGCGCTGGCAGTTGCCGAAGTGTACAACTGTTTGGGAGGAGACCCACTTTTATAATCCTCAAAGGGGCCTCGGGGAACGTAACCTTGATATGCGAACGGCCGCCAAGTTGTCATGATCCTTGGTCATAGAGAACCGAAAAGTCGTCATCTACGGCCAGGTTTCTCCTTGTGGATTTATCGTGTTGCGTGCGGCATCTCATTTTCCAGCATTCGGTAATCTTTTCTTTAGACCAGTTAAGGCCTGCAATCTTGGACAGAAATTTTTTGAACCCTGGAGATGAGAAGTGATGGTCCGGGTTTCGCTTGGGGTCATATGTCACCTCCTCGCAGTAGAAATCCTGCCAGGGAGGAGAAGCTTCCATTAATTCAATCTCCCAGTCAAGGTCCACATGGACCACGTCGCATCTATCTTCGGTTATATCCCGGGGGCACAAATGTGCAAACTTTCCCCTTATCCCATGAGGGTCATACTTCCAGTGCTGCGGCAGCAAAACCAGGCCAATCCGGGACAGCGCTTGCTCTAGGTAGACATGTTGTCCTACCTCAGTAATCTCAACGTTGGCCCAGGAAAGAGGGTATTGGAAAATCTGTCCTCTTTTCTTCCCTAGGCCAAACTCTTCTTCCACATAGTCCATCTGTCGGGCAACCTCCATCCCGAACAGATGCTCTGAGCACCAATAGGGCAGCAAATAGGGTTTGCCCTTGAATCCGTAGATTCTATCACAATCCCTGCGTCGGTCGAAACGTCCCCGAGCTTCGATTTATCAAAGCACTCGTCATTTCTCTCGGGGGACGGGGGATTTCACTTTCGGTGAAGACTGACATGACGAATCCCAGAAAGTTGAAGTTGAACTTGTAGTAGGACCCTTTCCGGTATAAGTCATCCGTCCAGTTATAGACGGGCTGGGGCTCTCCTTTCTCGTTAACCTTCTTCAGGTTCAGGATCGGCATTTGGGGGTGCAGATGGTACAAACAAAGCCAGGCCAGAACAGAGCTAAAACGAAAATCGGTTGACTGCCTCTTCTGAATCTTCAACAGGCTGGAATGAATGGCGTAAGCCAGCCAGTCTGCCCAGTCGAAAGAGATGGGGCGCTTTCCGCTCCGCTGCGCCGCTGGTTCGTAAGATTCTCCACACAGGAGGCATTCCGCGGCGCTAGGCTGGTACGGGTGCACCGGCTCATCGGAGTCGCGGCCGAGAATCCATGCCGAGGATGGTATATAGATACTTGCTACGAAATTTCGTCAAAGGCATGGGGCCGGTCGGCCATTGTCCGAGTTGGAAGCGGGGCGTTCGGCTACGAATTGAGGAAATCCCTCATTCGCTTGGTGTGCGTGAAACGTCCCGCTTGTTCGCCCGGCCCGATCTTTACGAGGATGGTGCCGGAGTCATACTCCAGCCACTGGGCGAAAGGCGGCTGCACGGTCTCCTGCGCAGTGCGAACAAGGGTTTGCCGACGGAACTGCAGATTTGCCGGGAAGCTGGTTTATAGTGTCTGACAATTAAGTCTATCAGCTCCGGGCACTGGTGGACGGGAGGGCACATGAATCTGAAGAGATTTGATTTGTACGCCGCTCCAAAATGATGGGAGGGCGAAACTTTGTCAGCCCAGCTCTCCACATTCGCTCGCAGCTGAGTTAGGCTCATGGAAAACAAGCCGTCCACATATCCTGCCAGGTAATTGACCGGAGGTGGTGGGGATTGCCCACGCTGTACCTTCTTCGTCCGGGCCTTTGACTTCTTCTCTGGCGGGGGATCGCCTTTGAAAACTCCTGGCCGCGGCAAATCCCCTGGTTCGCTGCTTTCGCTGGACTGCGCTGACACGGGCCTTTTTCCCTTGTCCATCTCTCCGAGTCAGCAATAATGACAGGTTCAGGCTGTCTGCAACAAATTTCGCTATCAGAGGAATAATTAGCATTGTCCGAGGAATAATCTCTGCAATCTGGAATGTTGGCATGTTTCTGACCCCCTTTTCTAGATAAAAACAGCGCCATTAATGCAACGCAGGAGGGGGTAGGTCGGCTGAGTTAAAATCCTTGGTGGCTGCGCAGGAGAACGTTTGAAAAAAAACGCGCCCCGGCAGACGTGCCATGCTTCTTTGGTTGCATTTTTCCTTGAAAAACGCGCAATCATTAATTCAGCGTTGGGGACTGCACCATGGCTGACGTTGCTGCCACCACTTGGGCACACTGCTCAAGACAAAACCTTTGGTGCGGAAACCCACATTAAAACAAGTGCAAGCGCGCCTTGGGCCCAGCTTGGGGGCTTTTGAATTTTTCGTTATTATTTTTTTTTAAACCGCGTCCCAATACTGGCCCGGAAAACTAGGCGCGGCCGGGCTTCGCCCGAAGTTGGGCGCGGCCCGACCTCGCCGGCGAAGTCGGACTTCGCCCGAATTTCGGGCGAAGTTCGAACTTCGCGCGAGCGCGTGCTTGAACTCTTCTGCTTGCTTGCTGCGCCCAAGGCTTCGGGCGCGGTCTGGGTCTTGGCCGCCTTCAGGCTTCACTAACACTTAACACCTTTTGCAACCTTCGCTCGTTGGTCGAACTGCGCAATGCGATGCTGGCTTTGTTCGGACTTCGGCCGAAGCTTGGTGCGAAGTGCGAACTTCGCGCGAAGTTCGCACTTCGCACGAGAGTAGAGCGCAGCGCGCACTTCGCGCGAGCGCTGGCCGAAGTCAGGCTTCGCTGCGAAGTTCGCACTTCGCGCAAAAGTTGCGCGCAGTGCGTACTTCGCACGAAGGGTGTGCGCAGTGCGTACTTCGGTCAAAGGCTGAGCGGAGCTTCTTCTTAGTGTGCTTCAGCATTTTCTCGAACAAACTTCGCAATTCGGCTGGGCCGAAGTCCGACTTCGCTGCGAAGTCGGGCTTCGGCCAACACTTAGTCGATTTTTTGCTCTTTTTTCTCCTTTCTTTCTCTGCATAGCCGAACTTCGCCCCTCCTGCGGGGCAACGACAGACTTCGCTGCGAAGTCTGTCTTTCTCTCCCATGCCGCATTTAAGCTCAAAGAAGGAAAAATAAACTGAAAGCTAAAACTGGAAACTATACATGCGGGGAAAAATAAAAAACACAAGGAAAAATTTTTACAAGGAAGGGCCACTCGGGCGCCTTCAACAGCGATAAAGCTTCAAGTGGAACCCGTTGACGGGGATGGGGAGGAGCTGACCCTCCATATCCGAAAGTATGTAGGCATTGAGCCGATTCACCGGGCAATCGATAAGGGCCCTCCCGAGAGAGCATCAAATTTTCCGTGATTACCCGGTTTTGCCTTGTATGAATCCCACTTCAGCACCAGGTCCCCGACTTCGAAAACTCGGGCAGTGGTGCCTTTGGCAAACCAGCCTTGAGTGGCTGCAATGTGATCCGCGAAGGCCTGGTATGCACTTTCTCTGTCTTCTTCCAACTGCAGGAGTTGGCACAATCTGTCATCTACCGGGTCTCCGCTGCTCCTGTCTTCATCAATCATCCACAGGGCGGGGATTTCAATGTGTGATGGCATAACAGCTTCCTTGCCATAGACGAGCGCGTAGGGGGACGTTCTGAGGGATTTCTTGAACGCAACTCTGTCCGCCCACAGCGCCCGGTTCAGGAGTAAGTGCCAAGTCCGCTTATTCTTTTCAATGGTCCTCCGGAGAATTTTCAGGAGGTTCTTGTTAGTAGACTCGGCAAGGCCATTCCCCTGCGGGTAGTAATTAGAAGACATCTTGTGATAGATGCCAAGTCTGCTGGTGTACTCCGTGAGTACGGCGCCTACAAATCCCGGACCGTTGTCTGTCACAATCGACTCTGGAACCCCGAAGCGGGTAATCAGGCTCTCAATGAACCTGATGACCGTTTCTTGGTCGGCGTTCTTGGTCGGGATTGCCTCCGTCCACCGTGTGAAATAATCAGTAGTTGTGAGAATAAACTTGTGGCCGGCGGAGGAGTTAGGAGAAATCACCCCAATGAAGTCTAGACCCCATTCTTTGGAGCGGAGCTTCGGCTTGAATCGGTTGAAGGGGCGGGGGTGCTTTTACGTTTCGGCCAGCATACCTCGGCATTGATCACATTTGGCGCGAGACCGCATGCGCGTACGCAAGCGAGTGGGCCAATAGTATCCAGCCCTTATTATTTTTAAGGCCGTTGGCCTTGAAGAATGGTGACCCCAGGGCATCCCGGAATGAAAATCTCCGGGGATCCTAGGCTGGTCGGATTTTATGACGCACCGCAACGGGATGCCGTCAATGTTTTTGAAGTAAAGCCCCTCGGGGCGAAGAGTGTACCTTAGTGCACCTAGCCGAAATCTCCTTCGTTGTGAGGCGTTCAGGTGATCGGGACATCTTCCGGTGCAGAAGTATCTCACCAGTTCATCTGTCCAATCACTCCCCTCCGATAAGGAGTTGGCTAGGTAGATGCGTGTCGTTGTGTCCTCCCACTTGCAGGGGGGGGTGGCGGTGGGCGTGGGCCATTGGGGGGGGGGGTGGGGGGGGGGGGGGGGGGGGTCTTGGCAATCATCTCTCCCGCTCTCTTGTCCGGTTCCCGGTTCTCCGTGTGGGGGGGGGGGGGATGGGGGGTGGGGGGGGGGGGGGGGGGGGGTTTTGTTAGGGGGGGCTAGGGGGGGGGGGGGCGCTCCCCCCTCGTCCCCTTCGAGGGGGGGGGGGGGGGGGCGGGGTGGCCCGCGCATACAGGATGAAGTCCTTGGAGTAGTCCGGGTTTGTCAACACCGGAGCTTGCGCAATTCGAGCCTTGATTTCCTCGAAGGCTTGCTCTCTCTCATCAGTCCATTCGTAAGGTGTATCTTTCTTCAACAGTTCGGCCATGGGCTTGATCACCTGTGCGAAGTCCGGGATGAACTTCCGCACGAAGTTAATCTGACCGAAGAAGGACTGCAGCCCTTTTTTATCGGTGGGGGCGGCAAGCGAACGAGGGCTTACGCTCTGTCGGGGTCAATGGCGAGGCCTTCCTCGGAGATGACATGTCCCAGCAGCTTTCCTTCCTTCACCGCGAAGACGGACTTCTTCGGGTTTATAGAGATGCCGAATTCTCGACAACTCTCAAATATTTGCCGCAGGTGCAAAACATGATCTTCTCGTCGGTGAGAGAAAACAGTCATGTCATCGAGGTAGATGACAATAATCTTGTTGAGCGGCTCTCGGAAGGCCAGGTCCATGGCCCTTTGGAACGTGGCACCAGCATTAGATAAGCCAAACGGCATGCGCTGATAGGCGAACGTCCCCCACTTCGTGGTAAACGCCGTCTTATCCTTGGTCTTCGTCTTTGACCCAAATCTGGTTGTAGCCGGAAAATCCATCTAAAAGTGAAAATCTCTGGGCTCCAACAACGATATGTAGAATCTGGTCAATTTGGGGAAGCGGATAGTGGTCCCGGAGGGAAGCCTGATTTAGGTTTATGAAGTCGACACAGAGACGTATGTCGCCATTCTTTTTCCTCACGGGCACCAAATTCGCGACCCAGGATGAATGTTTGATGGGGTAGATGATCTTGGCCTCCAGCATCTTCAAGAGCTCGGTCTTCATCATGGCCTCAATCTTTGGATTTACGGCCCTTTGCTTTTGTCGGAACGGCTTGGCGCCATCCTCTAGCTCGATGGTATCTTTGGATGACAGATCTGTCATACCCCCTCAAATCCTCGTAGCACCAGGCCACGATGTCGGGGAACTCCTGGCACAGTGATCTAATCTGCACCAGCTCCTCCGACGTGCAGTCTGTTCCGACCTTGATAGATTTACCGGGTTCGAGTTCCAGGTCAGCATACTGCCTCGGGTCTACTTTGATCCTGTGGGATATTGCTCTGTCATTCCGATCAAAGAGACTCTCTAATGTAATCAGTCCTTTTGGGACGTGATTATTCCGTAACTGTATCAACCCCTCATATTGCTCGTCATCAGGGTCTCTACCTTCGATTACACACACTTCGTTAACCAGGAATGTGACGATCTCCTCGTCACGGCTGAATACACTGCCGGAAGGTATCCCTATCGAGCACGAAGGCACTGTAAATGGTGCGGACCGGCTTCGGTTTACGGACGACGTCTTCGGCCGGAACGTGCACGGCTCCAACGAGACGCCAGAATATCAGCGTGCTTGTTTCTCTCACGCGATATTGCCTTAACATTCAATGAGTCAAACGATTCCATCAGGTCCCAGACCCGATTGCGGTACGCTCTAAGATAGTGATGCTTGGACGCGCATTTATTCATAACTTGATGACACACTAACTCTGAATCTCCGAAAATTTGGAGATGCTTGATTCCGAGCCTTTCCGCCTTTCGCAAACCCAAGCACAGGGCTTCGTATTCCGCCGAATTGTTAGTACAGCTCCAGGCCAGCCTGTAGGCATAGTCCCTCTGGACTCCGGTTGGGGAAACCAGGAGTACCCACACCGGCGCCATTCTTGCAACGCGCGCCGTCAAAGAAAAGCTTCCACGGCTCTTCGGGTGCGGGTCCTACTTCTTTCGCAAGCCCGACACGTCAAGCTCCTCGGGTGCATTTAATGGAGTAACGACCACTGCTCTGTCCCGATTACGGCATTGAAGTCCCGCAACGAGAACTCGTCTTCAAGCTGTAGCACTTCGAGAGCTTGCTCGGTCAGTTCTCTTGTCACCAGTTCTTCCTTTGACAACTGGACCATGCAGTCCATCTCTCCTCCGGGTATCTTGTCTACTAGAAAAGGGGAAGGCTTCTCATTGAAAATTTTCAGTCTCCTTCCTTTGAAGGGCACTTCCATGTGCGAGTAGTCTAGAGACAGGACCCGCCCAACCCGCGGTGAACTCCCGAGAGAGACACATGCCGAAGTAAGGCTCCGGGTCAACAATCACGACCTCTTGGATGACCACAATGTCGAGAGCTTTGTGCGGCCGGATAGGGATGTCCTTTATGACACCAAGCTGTCTTGACGGGGGTGCCGTCTAATTGCGGCACACCTTGGCTGCTCCGTGTGTATTCCATCCCGATCTCATCGCGAGACGGCCTTCGGCATTACGGTCGAGGAAGCACCAGAATCCACCATGCAGTTGTGAACTATGTGCCCTTGCATCCGCAAAGACAGATAAAAGGGTGGCGGTCTGTTCTTCCCGGTGGCTGAGACTGTCAAAGGTTGAACCAGGACAGCGGGCTGCATCTGCTTGCCGCTCTTCATGTTCTTCGGTGATTCTTGCGACGAGATCTACCGGCACAGAAGCGAGAAGAGCATCGTACATGCTGATTCTGGCAGGATTCTTCTTCAACTCGTCTACAATGCTGTAGCCCGAGGTACTAGCTCCTTCTGCTGGTTTAGCCGGTTCATACTTGGTTCGATACTGTTGGGTGGCCTCAACTCGCTGTCTCTTGGTCAGAGACGGGTACTTCGGCTTCTCCTGGGCTTGTTCTTTGGTTTCGGCTGGGGGCTGAAGTACAGGAAGCTTAGCGGGAGTTGGGGCCTTTCTTTGGAGGCTTAGGCTGGAGCAGCAGCGGCCTTTCTTGGAGAAGGTTTAGCGGGAGCTTTATCTTTGGACGCCTTCTCTTGGGCTGTGTAAGGCCACAGCCGCTTGTACGGTGGCAGCCCGTCGGGCTGCGGTTTTTCTCTTCTTGCGTATACCTGCAAAGGTTTAGCCGCGTCCGCGGCTTTCTTTTCTTCCTTGGCGGGCGTCACTGGATTCTCTTCTGGCAGGGCAAAATTGGCCTCGCCGTCCAAGATCATGTACAGCTCATCATCTTCTATAGTGCTGCCGGCCAAGGTCTGGATGTAGTGCTGGTGCAAAGTGCAGTCTTCCTCCGAATGCGGGTCATTGCACGTAGTGCACCAGTTGACCTGGTCTGGAGGACCAGGTGGGTCTTCTATAGCAGCATTCCTCGGAGGCGGACGCCTCTGCGGTTGGTTCTCTGGGGCTTTATCTTTTGTCAGCGCCGGTGGCGCATACGGCCTTCTAGGAGCAAAGTCCATTTGGGCCTGCTTCTTTTTCATAGCGGTCATGTCATTGGACATGGCATGATATCCGGAGGCCAAAGCCCGCACTTCTTGTAGAATCGTGTTATGGATGCTGCTGTCGGGAGGCGGCAACTGTGCCGGTGGAGGCAAAGCGGCCAATGGAGGAGGGTTAGAATAAGACGCATACTGCGGGGGAGCAGGAAGCGCTGGAAAATGCGGAGCGGGAGGAGGCGGATGAGGGTAATGCAACTGAGGCGGGCCGTATTGAGTTACGACCGGCGCCGGATTCCACTGCGGCTGGGGTTGCTGCCCTGAAGTGGACGGCAAACCACCAGAAGCAGAAGGATACTGCGATCTGGGGAAGTCGGGATGAATCGGCTCCTGCACCCTGGACGGAAGCCTGCCAATGGAGATAATGTCAGCTTCAGCTTGCTGGGCAGCTTCGTACAGTGCAGGGAACTCGTCAATTCGGGCGATCTTCGGCGGCGAGGCATATGTACGAGTTGAAAGACCTCGGATAGTAGTGAGCAGCCATGCCGGTTGAAGGCCGAAGTTCGCGAGGTACCCGTTTCCGGGATCTCGCAAACCTAATGTTAAAATCAGACACCTCCTCTTGAGGATGCCTCTGGATTGCTTGGAACTGATGCAGTAGAGAGGTAGGATCAGCAGACTCGTTGCATCCTTTTACGAGCCTCCTGGCAAGTTGGGGCCACCCAGTGATGGATCCCTCTGGCAGCGATCTCCACCAGTAGAGAAGCTTTCCCCTCGGGGAAAGGGCCGTGAGACGGGTCTTCACACTTTCATCGGTGATGGTATGCGGTGCGGCCAGGGCGAGGATGTCCTGGATGTGCTCGTACGCCGTCTTACCGTAGCCGTCGTATGTGGGAATAGACTTTAAAGCGGCGGGGGGCACGGCTTGGCGACCGACCGGGGCCAAGGGCCCCGTAGAGTCCACCGCCGGGAAGAGATCATCGTCATTCGGCTGTTGAGCAGCCATTTCTTCTTCTTCTCCGCCGTCGGTTGTGTACTCGGTGTCGGTACTTTCCGAGGATGCAGGATTTTCCTCTTCCTCGGCCTCTTCTACTTCGTACTCGGCTCTTCCGAGCCTCAGCTTCGGCTTCTTCTTGGATCTCAGCCTCGGCTTCGTCGAAACGAGCTCGCGGATCAGCCAGCCTGGGGATCTCGCCTCGGCGTGGATGTCTAGTTCGTAGAACTCAGGCGGGCTTCTCGGATTTCTTGTTCGCCACCTTCTCGTGTGCATGAAGGTGACGGGACCGGTCTTCTAGACTCAGAGGATTTGTTCGTGCAGAGTCGCCAGGTGCTCAGATTTGGAACAGCAATGAAGCGAACACCGGTGCTTCGATTCTGTCGGGGGTGAGAAACTTCCTTGTCTCACCAAGGGCTCGGGAAGCTGTCGGCGCCGGGGGGGAGGGGAGGGGAAAACCCCCTCGGGAGGGGGGGGCGGGGTCCGGGGGGGGAGGGAAAAAATGCGCTAAGTGGAGACAGGACGGGTACTCTTTCTTTAAATCGTGGGACAAGTGTCCCACCGGGCGTGCCAGAGCAACTGTTGGTTACGAATCTGCCATGAGGAAAGGATTTTGGGTTAATGCGCCCAGATTCGCCCACCAGCATGAAAGGCCGGAAGGAAGAGATGCCTTCCGAGCCAATCTCCGGAGAAGGCCGGCTCCTTTTGGGGGGTTTCTAATTTAAGCTAAAGGGAACAGGAAAGAAATAAATGAACTGAAAGAGACAAATGTACAGAAAGAGATTACAAATATGTCCAAAGGTTGGTGGGGGGAACTAACAGTACGGGAACACACCAATCACCGCTACTTCTGCATACAAACACGGAGCATGACAAGGAGCGCAAAACCTAGGCGTACTTCCGATACACAAGCGGTGTATGCACGGCTTCAATAGCTCCCTAGCAAACATTCCCTACAAGGAACTAACGGCGGGGGATCGTATCAATCACCGGATACGTACAGCGACGGGGGTAGAAAGTAAACCTAGAGATGTCGAGCCGGGTATATGTGTTAGGCGAGAGAGTTTAACCGCACGGCTTCAATGGCTCCCTAGCAAACATTCCCTACAAGGAACTAACGGCGGGGGGATCGCATCAATCACCGGATACGGGCCAGCAACGTCACACATAACTGATGGAACTGCTACCACATCTATTATATGAAATTTAAAAGTACAAAAATAATGCTAAAGGCGCCTGACCATCAAATGCCGAAGTGAATCAACAAGCCATGACACAGAATCGCGTAAAGCATAAACAGGAAGAAATAAAAGCGGTAGAACAGAACCAGGCATACAGATTGTATTTGTAAGCAGAAGCACGGTTACAGTAAGCACAGTAGTTCCCTAACAAACATTCCCCTTCCACCCTTTACAATGAATTCACGATGGGCTTTTATAGCCCGAGTCCCACCGATTACATTAATGGGCACAGAGTCCCAGTCAAACATAAGCTGACAGAAGCGGCGAAAGAGCTGCAAATGCTGACCTTTTGTCGGACTGGGCTGTACCCGCAGCATGGTCTTCTGGAAGGCTGGACAGCTACGTGGCGGAGTGTTGGGTAAATCTTCAAGTCGGCAGGCTCGCTGGTAGCTGGAGCAGGTGAAACCTCAGATCAGCTTTGAATGAGGCTATTAACGCGAGCGGTGCGGGCGGTCCATGCTTATCCCTTTTGGTCGGCGGTCTTGGTTCAAATCCCGAAGCTGGACACTTGTCGATGATGGGTTATCTTTGTGTGACACATGCCTGCCTTAGAGGGCAGTCTATCCATCTTCACTTGGGATCGGAGCTCCTTGGGATGCGTGGGCAGAAAACAGTGCAGTTGGGAAGGCCTTCACGCCTTGGTCAAATTCCGGGTTTGTTCCCCTACTGTACACCTGTCAAGGGCGCATTCCGGCTCTGTTGAGAAGTCGAACTGCGCACAGGCGAACACTGGTGTCTGCCGCCATATGGACCTGCTCCGGCATTTTATCTTTCTTCTGTGTTGACCTGCCAGTCTGCCAGTGCAAGGTGCGCCCAGAAAGTGGGGCGAAGTCGGACTTCGCACCAAAGCGGGCGAAATACGCACTCGCACCCAGCAGGCGAAGTGCGAACTCGCACCAGGGCGAATCGCACTCGCACCAACGGCGAAGTGCGAACTCGCACCAGCGAATCGCACTTCGCACCCAGGCTAGGCGAAGTGCGAACTTCGCACCCAGACTGGGCGAAGTGCGAACTTCGCACCAACACTTAGCCAATTTTAGGTAGACTTGCTTTGGAAAGTTGGAAAATCAACTGGGGGACTCCAAGGAAAAAGGGGGAGAGAAAGAGAATGGGAAAGAAAAGGAAAGGGAGAGAAGGAAGGAAAACGGAAGGAGGAAAAGAAGAGCAGCACTGTTACAAAACAATATTGAAGACATTGCACCCCGTGCAAAATGTGACAACAACTACATTATTCACAAAGTGACAAAACAAACCATACAATCTAAATATTGTTTGCATACTTGTGTCCATATACATCCAAGCATGAGGTGGCGCTTGGGAAGGCCTAACGTCACTCGTACACAAACTTGAACCTGATAACACTAGTAACAATCATATTTACATGCCTAACATCACTCGTAGAAGTTTCTTTGAGCCCAACGGTCATGGATGGTGGAATATTTTTTTGGGGGACATTTCCTATTATCTTCCAAGATCATCTGTTGAGGCCAACTCAACCCTGGTCATTCTTCCATGATTGCCATTAGTTTAAGGATGCTTGATGACTACAATAACGACTCTAACACTCAACATTCTACCACAGAAAAAAGTGACTTCTTGGTTTGATAGTGGTCCTTCCTTGGGTTTGGATTCTTCTTTCACATAGCTATTTGTAATACTGATCATGATGCTTGTATCCTTGACATATTTAAGGTTTACATGATGTTGGATTCACTTGCTTAATTAAATCTTCTACTATCATACATTATTATCATGCTTTACTTTTATTTGTGTTGAGTTATATTTTTTGTATTATTTCTTCCTATGGTTTTGAAGCCCCTTTCTTGTTTTGGATTTTTCAAGGCATTGCAATTAGTTTTTTCTTGGGGTCCCCCTTCAGGTCCCATTGAACAACTTTGGTCACTTATGGACATTAGTATAATTTCTTCCTTTCTCATTCTATTTATTAAGCGATGTGATTGTAATTTATTGGAGAATGAGTCTTTTGTTTTGCTTTTAGGAAAAGAATGAGCATAAAGATTTTTTCCACTTTTGTCAACATATGTTATAGGATAATTTTATATTAGTTGATTTTGTCAAATAATAAAGACATTGATATGATTCTATTCTACTTTGTTACAACTTTTGATGATTAAATCACTTGGCATTAACAAATAAGAAACTATTCGATTTATCATGAGGTCTGGGTGGCTTTTCAGGAAGAGATCAATAGATAGTAGAAACTTGTTGATTATGTTGGCACTGCTTCTAGTTATCTTTTATTGTTAGAACCTGAGATGAAGGTTAAGGTTAATCTTATTGAAGAACTCAAAAATAATTTTGTAGATACTGTTGCCACATTTTTCTAGGGGTAGAAGAATTTTGAAAATTTCGAGCAGGCTATTGCCTCCCTCCTTCCTTGGTGCAATGCCACTACCGCGATCGTCGTCGCAGTCCAGTGACGCTCGTCGTCGCAGCCCTTTTGGGCGCCCGACGGCGGGAAGGAGCTGTTCGCCCGTGATCGCTGTCACCGCCTAGCGACGCACGGCGTCGCACATTTTTTCGGTGATGCTCGGAAAGGAAACGAAGCAAAGCAAAAACCTAAGTGTGACTGCTCCCCGCAAT
Source organism: Wollemia nobilis (assembly GCA_028583015.1). Taxonomy (NCBI): domain Eukaryota; kingdom Viridiplantae; phylum Streptophyta; class Pinopsida; order Araucariales; family Araucariaceae; genus Wollemia; species Wollemia nobilis. Next base: position 1,517,908 of record JAQPPZ010002501.1, read on the forward strand.
CGCCATCGCTGTGCACTTTTCTCAGCAGCGCTGCAGGTTTTTAGCGATTTGCTGCAAAGGTCCAGCCCGCGATCGCCGTCACCCATCAAGATTTATCAATATCGCTCAGTTTTTGGGTTCTACACAACATGCACCCGAGGTCGCTCCAAGCTTCAATTCCGGAGATCGCTGTCGCTATTCAGCGATTCTCGGCATCTCCGCGTTTCTCAGCGACCGTGGGAAAAGGGCCCCAAGTTAATTTCTAAGGCAAGGGGTGCCCATTTTCGGCAATCTCCGGCGGGAATTTGCAAAGTAAAGCCGGGATTCCCTCCAGTTTTTAAAACTGTTCAGAAGATAGTGCCTCCCCAGGTAAAAACAGGCAAAGTTTCGGGATTTGGGCACATTTCAGGGAGGGTGAAGTTGTACTCCAAAGATAGGGTAGGTGAGCAGTAATGACAAACCCAAAGGCTAAACCGTACTGCACCTACCGCATTAACATAAAGCGCCCCTTTTCAACCACCTAATCTGTTAGGAGTTGTACGAAGTCAGAAAGACCATGCTAAAGGCCGACAAGAATCAAATCTGGCAGCTTTTACAACTTTTGCAGGTTTGGGGAGTTGTGCTCCGATTGTAAAAGGGGGGAAATTTCTGCTATAAATAGCAGTGAACTTGCATTGTAAAAGGGGGGAACATATTGCTAAGAAGCTGCTGTAACTGAACACTTGCTTCCAATTCAAAGTATACTTGGCTCTGTTATTTGTCTCTTTCTTTTATGCTGCCTTCTGCAAGTATTTCTGCATCGTGTCATTTATTTTTCTGATTGCTGTCATTCTGAATCCTGGATTACAACATTGGCAATTAAGTAGACCTGGAATACTGAATGAAGGATACATAGGAAAGAATCACAGTAGCAGTTTATGTTACATACATTGTTTTGATTGTTGTTGGTTTAGTGATAGGTTAGTGACCGTGCTGCTTGTTCTTTCCCACCAAACGCATGATATTTACATTTCTTTCTGCATTTTTATAATCTCTTTCCAGTTCCCTTCTCTAAAAAATCAAGTAGATTAGCATAGGAGCCGACCTTCTCCGGAGATTGGCACGGAAGGCATCCCTTCCTTCCGGCCTTTCAATTTGCTGGGCGAATCTAGGGCGCAAAAGACCTAAATCCTTTCCTAGTGGCAGATTCGTAACCAACAGATACATTGTCAAGAAGCATAGGAAAAGTTTAAGAATGACTTTGATCTTTGTTAAATGGTCTCAGTAGATTCAGGTGTAAAGATTCTCAAAGATTTATGGTGTTTAATGATTGGATATTTAAGCTGTAGAAACTGCATGAGCCTTTCCATTATGCTAAACAATGTGTTACTTTACTGGCATGCATTGTGGATAACTTCGAGAGATGATCTATAGAAGTTTAAGATTTGGTTTATTATTTTATTGTTCATGCATGGATTTGTTAATGAATTGTTACTTGGGTGTCACTCCAATAGTATTTATCCATTGTTTTTTCTGAAATTTCAACCATCACAAGTAGATACCATCTTTAAACTGACAAGGATACAGTTATATTAAGTGACCATATGCTGATCCTTACCCTAAGGGTTCACTAAAACATTTTTCCAATCATGATCTGGTAGACTTAATTTGGTTGTACAATCATGCTGATGATATATGTATGCATCTATAAGTTATCAGTCTCGGACATTGACAGTTGCATTTTTCACTTTCATTTACTAGTTCATGTAATATATCTCATAAATCTGTTTTGACTTCTATTTTGTCTTCAATGGAACAAGAATTTTGGTTGGTATAATGCAGTTTTAAGAGTATATATTGTATATAAAGTTTAAAGTTTAAACATTGTGATCTATCTGTCTGCCAATATTCTTGTCTATAGAGTCATGCAAATATCTATCTACTAATAGCTGTCTGTTGATGGTATACTTCTTTCTATGTTGTTATCATTCGGTTAAATATTGATGCCTGTTATAGGTAATTGTCCGAGTCTGCAACTCTATGTTGGTTATGTGACTTGGCTTGTAAATGTCTGTGTTCGTATAAAGTGTTGAAGGGATGAGTTATGCACTCAATGAGAACTTCTCACCTGTTGTGACCTGCATTTCCTCATGGATGGATATTTTGCTTTCCTCTGGTTGTCTTTGTGGACATATGGATTTGGTGATGTGTGAACTTCTTGTATGGTTTGGACCATGATGTTAGAGCTTAAGTTGTGGAAAATATGAAAATTGGAGAATAATTTGTTCCATTAAATAATTAAACTTCTCATTATTATTTTTCTATGGTTGCCAAGAAGAATGGCAATCATGTGACTCATTAGGGAGCATCCAAGAACATTTAGGACTACTTCAAATCTTTTCAACATTGAATTATGGATCAACAGTTGTGTAATAAAATTTGGTTGAATAGAGCTTATTCAACAATATTATATTGATTTTGAGAATTAGTTTTCTAGACTACCAATTGGTGTGTTATTTAAATATATATTTCATTAATGAATGGATTTCATCATATATACTAAGAATGCATATTTTTCTTTCCCTTTATTTAGGGACTTTGCTTTTAAAAAAAGAGAAATATTTATTGTGCAGATTTGGGGTGCTCTTGCTGAAGAAGTTCGTTCTGTACTTTATGCATATCCAGGTTTAAGTATGACTCAGGGGCGTAAGGTGAATATAAAGAAGATTCTCATTAGCATTGTTAATGTTTACTGTTTGGAAGTTAGAATTTGTTGATATGTAACAGACCACTATGAAAAATATTTGTTTGGGCCTAAATGTTGTTTCAGTAAACAGTCTTCCTTCAAAAGTTTAATTTTAGAGAGTGTTTTCTTGGTTTATTCTAATTTTGGGAAAGTGTAACAGGTTTTAGAACTTCGCCCATCCATTGAGTGGGACAAGGGAAAAGCATTAGAGTTTCTCTTGAAGGCATTGGGTAAGTAAGCTAGAAATTGATATCAAATTTAGATAGCTGGTAAAAAGACACCCTCATTTCAAATTTGATAGAAATTGATATCAAATTGATTTTTAGTATGATAGGAATGCAGATTATTCACAATATATTTTTACTTGGCCATAACTTGATATGGTAAAAATACCCTCGTTTCCCATGTGATACAAGCATATTATTAACCATAGTACATCTGCAGGATCGTTGCCTTTGCATGTATAATAGCATAGTGGTTTTAGTAAAGGATACTATTATTATGTTATTATTTGAAGACATTGACTTACTTAGAATCAACATCTTTAATAAAGGGCAATAAAGTTGATGACAGTGAATCTAGAAAAGTAAACATGGTTTGACAATAAGTGAACAATTAAGAAACTAAACCAAATGTTATAAGGAATGAAATATAATACTTCAAAGTAAAACTAAATGGCTCTTATCAACTATGAAACACAAAAAATTATCATTTAGAATCTTACATACTCTGGACCCTTCAAAATATATGAAAAAAGCAATGAACATATAGAAAAAACATCCATCTGACATGAAAATACACTCAATGGTTCACATATGTTTCCTTAGGAAAGTATTATCAACATATGACAACATCTCCCTTCTTATATCCTAGTGGAAAGATTAAGAACATTGAGGAATTGAGAAATAGTTGAATAAACTATAAAAGAAGCAACTTGGAAAAGTTTGGCTTTCACTAGAGAAGCTTCATTCATTTTATAGCGATGTCATTACCTGCGTCTTCAAGGTAATGGAAGTCATTGAGGGTAGAGACTAGAGAGAACATTCAATTTAAGAGACAAAGAGGAAAATGACCTCACGTAAGGCATTTATGGCCTCATAACATTGTTTCTAACATCATCATTATATATATTTTATGAAAATTCAACTTAAAGTATTGACAGATCTAAATAAAATCAATCAAAACCCTAATTTTATCTCTCTCCATTTCCTCCACTTGTAGAGAGCATCACTATACACTTAGTCATAAGAAACGTGAGTTTCTTGCTTCTAGGGAATAAGAGCTCCTTGATACTCTACATGATTCACTAAAGGCCTTTTGGTACTGTTGTCACATTTTGCACGGGGTGCAATGTCTTCAGTGTTGTAACAGTGCTGCTCTTCTTTTCCCTCTTCCTCCATTTCCCTTCCTTCTTCTCTCCCTTTCCTTTTCTTTCCCGCATTCTCTTTCTTTCCCCCCTTTCTTGGAGTCCCCCAGTTAATTTTTCAACTTCCAGCAAGTCACCTGAAAAATGGCTAAGTTTTGGTGCGAAGTACGCACTTCGCCCAGTTTTGGTGCGAAGTTCGCACTTCGCCCAGTTTTGGTGCGAAGTACGCACTTCGCCCAGTTTTGGTGCGAAGTTCGCACTTCGCCCCTCTTCTGGGCGCACCTTGTAACTGGCAGACTGGCAGGCTGACAAAAGAGAAATCAAGTGCTGGAGCAAGTCCGTACGGCGGCATACATCAGTTTTCGCCTGTGCGCACTCCGATTTCACACCGAAGTCGGAGTGCACCCTTGACAGGTGCGCAGTAGGGAACAAACCCGGAATTTGACCAAGGCATGAAGGCCTTCCCGACTGCACTACGTTCTGCCCGCGCATCCCGAGGTGCTCCGATCCCAAGCGAAGATGGACAGACTGTCCTCCAAGGCAGACACGTGTCAAACAGCATCATCCATCATCTGACAAGTGTCCAGCTTCGGGATTAGAGCCGAAACGTGCCAAGCAAAAGGACAAGCATGGGCTGCACTGCCTGTGCCAGTAGCCTCATTCAAAGCTGATCTGAGGTTCTACCTGCTCCAGCTACCCGCATCACTGCCAGATTGAAGTTCTGCCCAGCGCACCGCCACGAAGCTGTCCGGCTTCCAGGAAGACCATGCTGCGGGTACAGTCCGGTCCGACAAAAGGTCAGCATTTGCAGCCCTTTCACCGCTTTTGTCAGCTTATGTTTGACCGGGACCTTGTGCCCATTAATGTAACGGGTGGGACTCGGGCTATAAAAGCCCATCGTGAATTCATTGTAAAGGGTGGAAAGGGGAATGTCTGTTAGGGAACTACTGTGCTTACTGTAACCGTGCTTCTGCTTATGAATATAATCTGTATGCCTGGTTTTGTTCTCATTGTCTTTATTCTTTTATGCTGTCTTTCATTATATGCCTTAGGTTAACCTGTCACGGCTTGTTGATTCATTTCAGCATTTGGTGAGCGAGTCCCTCTAGCATTGCTTGTTTAAAGCACCCTCTGTATTTCATTAATTTAAAGCATATATAGAATAGATATGGTAGCAGTTCCATCAGTTATGTGTTTTGTTGCTAGTCCGTATCTGGTGACTGATGCGATCCCGTACTGTTAGTTCCTTGTAGGGAATGTCTGTTAGGGAGCCATTGGAGCTATGCGGTTAAATTCTCTACATAAACACATATACCTGGTTCTGATATCTCTAAGTCTGCTTTCTACTCATGTTAGTGTACGTATCTGGTAAACCGGTGCATTGCCATGCTGTTAGTTCCTTGTAGGGAATGTTTGCTAGGGGATCATTGGAGCTGTGCATACACTGCATGAGTATCGGAAGTACACGTAGTTTTTGCAGTTCCTGTCATGCTCTATGTTTATAATGCAGTAAGTAGCGGTAATTGGTATGTTCCCGTACTGTTAGTTCCCCCCACCAACATCTGGACATATTTGTAATTTCTTTCTGTACATTTGTCCCTTTCTGTACATTTATCTCTTTCCTGTACTCTTAGCTTAAATCAGAAAACCCCCCCCCAAGGAGCCGGCCTTCTCCGGAGATTGGCTCGGAAGGCATCTCTTCCTTCCGGCCTTTCATGCTGGTGGGCGAATCTGGGCGCATTAACCCAAATCCTTTCCTCATGGCAGATTCGTAACCAACAGGTACACCTTTTTTGATAAGAGACATCATGTAGGTTATGTTCCTCCACGCATCTCTTTATGATTTGCCTGCTCAACCCTTCATGAAGGTCATGTTACTTCTATTTTCTTGTCACCTTTTCTGCCCAAGATAATATAATTCTATTTATGTCCATGGATGACCAAAGTAGGTCAATGGGACTTGCCAAAAACTAGTTATTACAATGCACTGTTGTAACATAAGAAGGTACTCTAAAAGTAAGCTAAACTAAACTAAAGAAACTTGGGTAAACTACAATAAAGTTGAACAACTGTGTGGTATGAAAAAATGGTTTTCAGGGTTGGACCCAAAAATGGATGAACCATAACATGGTATAAGTAATGAGAAGAAGAGACAGCTAACAGTGAAGGTGACAAAGAGAAATAGAAAAGAGCTTAAGTGGGTCCAAGCGTCAACCCTAATTTGCAGTGGGTTGTAAAGTAGAAATAGAGTGATCATCATCACAAATTGTCTTAAAAGGGCCAACATAGGATCTAATGATGCCCCCAAGAGAATGACAAGGATTAAGGGGGCTTGGTTGGATAATGCTAGGAGGGTGTAGAGTTTGAGACCTCAAAACTCTCCTAGCATCCACTGTCAAACAACCAAAATAATAAGATAGGAAAATGGTAAGCTGCATTTGTTGCAACTCTTCGCTATATGATGTTGAACTAAGCGTGACACTGAGAGGGGGGTGAATCAGTGTGTATTAAAAATTTAATCCAACTACGAAATCAAATCAAAACAAGCAATCACACAAACATGCATCACATAACACCAGATTTATAGTGGAAACCCGATGTGGGAAAACCACTGTGCCAATGGACTGTTTGGACTCCCATCCAAATCCAGCCTCGAAAATGTTTGGTCTTTACAATATTTTTGCAGCACCAACTGCAGGGAATGGCACCAACCAACCCGGACTTTAGCAGCACCAACTGCAAGGAGCACCGACCCCTGTTGCCAAGCACCGACCCGACAAATTTAAAAAGCTCTGATAAAAGTTTTAAATCTCATCAAAAGACCCTGAGTGGTCTAGCTCACAAATATTCTCCTCTAAAATATTATGTCTAACCTTTTCAATCTTCTCAACTCTGCACATTGATTATCTCACACCTTGCACATTTTTTCAATCAAAATGCCAAAGAAAAAATTCTTCACAACATGCACCGACAATCCTTTCTCCAAAAAACCCCTTCTCCCTTTTCTTTTAAAACATATATATGCTTCACATTAAAAAATGCAACTCTTTTTTTCAGTTACACAAAAGTACCACTCAACCGTTATATTCTTAGAAACTGCCAAAATTGCCAAAAAGAGCTGACAGGGCTTTTTGTAACAGTCATAACTTCCTCCTCAAATTTCCAAACGGGCTAAAAATTGAAACATATATTCTTGGATAAACCGAATACCTTCAGTTTAAATTTCATATTTTAACTCTTCACGGATTATTCGCAGTACCTCCGACAAAGTGGCCTCTGACGCTGATTTTACACCTGTCACATAAACTGGAAAAAGTGCTCCAGAGCCATTTTGCAACGCTCACCGTTTCTTCTTCCGGACTCCGTTTGGGCTGAAATTTAAAACTTAAGCTCTCAGTATATCCAGATACCTCCAATAAAACATTTGAGGTCCAATTCCTCATGGATTTCTTAATATTCCTCCCACAAAGTGACCTCCGACGCAGATTTTACACCTGTCACATAAAGCATGAAACTGACCAACAATGCACCGACGAAGCAACCGATCATTCCAACACTGCAACCACACTTGCTAATGATCAAAAAACCTCCAAATAGTATCTTGGGCTGTCCAACACATTCCATTGACGTTGTTGCAACTTTGACGATTTTTGCAACTTTGACAATTTTGCTACTTTGACAACTTCTTGACGATTTTTGCAACTTTTGCAAATTTGCATGAACAACCTATAACAACTTCACCCGAACATCAAAAACATCCTCATAAGCATTGAAAACCACTGTACATACTCCGAACAACCTCCGAACAACTATCCATTGCATCAACTTGTCCATCTGAGTGTGTTGACAACAATGACAATACTATCGTTGCACCTTGCTCAACAATCTCCCCCTTTGGAATTGTTGGCAACACACGCACAATTTCCTGTAACTCTTCTCCCCCTTTGACAACAAGACCAAAGGGCTACTACAAACTCCCCCTGAGTCCATGCACAACATTCTTCAGGAAAAATTATTACACTTAGCAAGAATCACAAACATGAGCAAAAAGATAAACAAAGACACAAATGCTCCCCCTGAGAATGTGGCCCGATAGCTAGTCAATGCTTGGGAAGTGTGACCACTCCCAATTTCTTGTGAAGGTACTCAAAGACTTCCTTGGGCAATGGTTTGGTGAAGATATCCGCTACTTGCTCTGTTGTTGGAACAAAATCCAACTTAACCTCACCTTCCGCAACTTTCTCCTTCAAAAAATGGTACCGGATAGCAATATGTTTTGTGCGAGAATGCATAACCAGATTCTTTGAGATATTGATTGCACTTGTATTGTCACACATGATCGATATGGGCTCACTAAAATTTATTCCAAGATCCTTCAAAGTTTGTTTCATCCAAAGTACCTGTGTACAACATGATGTCGCTGCAATATACTCTGCCTCTACTATGGATAATGAGACTGACTCCTACTTTTTGCTATGCCACGCAACAAGATTATCACCAAGATAGAATGCACCTCCACTGGTACTCTTCCTATCATCTACACATCCTGCCCAATCTGCATCTGAATACGCAATAAGGGTGAAGTCCTTACCTTTCGGATACCATAACCCATACTCCATAGTACCCTTGAGGTACCAAAAAATCCTCTTCACTACTGTCACATGAGTCTCCTTGGGACTAGCCTGAAATCGTGCTACCATGCATACTACCTACAAAATATCTGGTCTAGTAGTTGTCAAGTACAGTAAGCTCCCAATCATGGATCTGTACATAGTTTGATCAACAGGTGGAGATTTGTCATCCTTGCTCAACTTGCAACCTGTCGTCATGGGAGTGCTAACTGGCTTGCAATCCTCCATTGTGAACTTTTTAGCATCTCTTTCACATATTTAATTTGAGAAATAAATATGCCCTTCTCCTTTTGATTAACTTGCAATCCGAGAAAATACGAAAGTTCACCAATCATTGACATTTCAAACTCTTTCTGCATCTTATTTGCTAAATCTTTACACAACTCATCTTTGTTGCTGCCAAATATGATATCATCTACGTATACAACAACAATATGATGACCATTTTCTATTTTGACATACAAATTACTATCCACCATACCTTTCTTGAACCCTTGTTGAGTAAGATAACTGTCTAGCCTTGCATACCATGCCGAGGTGCCTGTTTTAAGCCATATAACGCTTTCTTCAACTTGCAAACCAAGTTGGGATCATCACCAAGCTGAAAACCATCTGGCTGCTCAATATAAACCTCTTCTTCAAGTTTCCCATTCAAAAATGTTGATTTCACATCCATTTGATAAACTTTGAAATTCTTGTAAACTGCTAAAGCAAGAAATATTCTAATTGCCTCTAGTCTGGCCACAGGTGCAAAGGTTTCCTCGAAGTCAATACCTTCAACTTGCGCATACCCTTTGCATACCAATATTGCTTTGTTCCTGACTACCTATCCATCTTCATTCAATTTGTTTCGAAAGACCCATTTAGTACCGATTACATTTTTATTTGCGGGTCTTGGTACTAACTCCCAAGTCTTATTTTTCTCGATCTGATCTAATTCTTCATTTATTGCCTTTACCCAACTTTCATCTTTGCTTGCTTCGACAACATTTTTGGGCTCAATGTTGGATAGTAAAGAGTAGTTACTTACTAATCTTCTTCTTGTCTGAACACCAACTATGGGGTCTCCAATTATTTGCTCTCTAGGATGATCTTTCTACCAGCTACCTATTTTGAATTTCTTGTTTTCTTCCAATTCTGAATCACTTTTCGAATCCTCTGAGTCAATTCTTGGTTTCTTTTCCATTTCCTCTTCCTCATCTCCTTCAATGACCTCTTCATAAATTGGGTAGTTCTCTTCATAGCTAATTACTCGTTCCCTTCCTTCATCAACTTTAACATCGACACTTTCCACAATTTTTCTTAGCCTCTTGTTGTAACATTTGTAAGCTTTGCTTTTTGATGAATAGCCAAGAAAAATACCTTCATCCGCTCTATCTTCAAACTTACCAAGGTTTTCTTCAGTTCTTTTGATGTAACACTTGCTGCCAAAAACTTTAAAATATCTTGTTGTTGCCTTTTTACCGAACCACAACTCATAAGGAGTTTTGCTTTCATGCGTCCTCAACATGCACCTATTTTGGATGTATACTAGTATGGACTACCTCTTTCCAAAATTTATCTGCTACTTTGCTCTCAATCAACATAGTCCATGCCATTTCCTGCACTATCATATTCTTTCTTTCTACCACACCATTCTGCTGAGGTGTCCTGGCTACTAAAACTGTCTCCTGATGCCATATTTTTCACAATACTCTATGAAATCCTCTGAAATGAACTCTCCTCCTCTATCTGACCTTAAACATTTAATCATTTTTCCTGTTTGATTCTCAACTTGGTTTTTGAAAACCTTGAACATCTCAAAAGCTTCTGATTTATGCTTCAAAAACAATACCCATGTCATCCTGGAATAGTCATCTATACACAACATGAAATATTTGTCACCGTTTATGCTTTGCATTCTCATGGGTCCACATAAATCAGTATGTACTAGTTCCAAAGGTTTGCTCGTGTAGTACTCTTTTGTTTTAAATGAGACTCTAGTTTGCTTCCCTTTTTGACATGAAGCACAAATGCTATTTGATGGTTTGCCAATGGTGGGAATATCTCTCACTGCTTTCTTTGAACTGATTTTTACTAGGTTGTCAAAACTGATATGACCGAGCCTCTTGTGCCACAACCAATTCTCTTCTTCCTATCCAATCAAGCAAGCTCCTTCTGAAGTCTCCGAGAGAGTGTACAGGTTGCCAGATGTCCTTGATCCAACTGCTATCAACTTCCCACTATTTGCCTTTCTGATTTCACAGCCTTGCTTCTTAAAGATCACATCATGACCTCTATCACAAATCTGACTTACGCTCAACAAGTTATGCTTCAGACCAACCACAAACAAGACTTCTTCTGACCTAATTTTTCTATCACTGATCTTAACTGAACCTCTGCCAACTATCTTAGCTCCATCATTATTTTTGAATTTCACTGAACCACCTTCATATTGCTGCAACTTCTCAAATTTATGTTTGTCACCTATCATATGACTGGAGCATCCACTATCAAGTATCCATGGTGTGGATTTATTCTGCGCTTTAAATATCGTCTGTACGATCAAGGATTCCTTTTCTTCCTTAGGTTGCTCTTTTTCTTTCCACTCTGGTTTGATTACAGTTTTGGGCTCTTGTTTTGGCTTTTCTTTTTCAGTAGCTTGTGCATGTTTTTCGAGAAATTTTCTATTTTGTCTTATTCCATTTGGCTGAAATTTTCTTCCCTAAAATTGATTTGATGCAAATGTACTTCTACAATTTCTTGCAATATGCCCAAAGTTATGATAGTTATAACATTCTACTGCATAATCCATCAAAGGTGAAAAAGCATTTCTACTGGCAAAATTCCTTGGTCCTACATTATACTTGCAATCTGAAATCTTATGTCCATAACCATTGCATTTAAAATAGTAACCAGAAAAGGGATGATTGAACCTGGGTGGTGGTCTTTGCCATGTTGTTGTAGGAGCCATAAATCTTCTTCTTCTTTGATGTGTGACATTGGTGAAACCATCATTGTCAATTCTCCTTTCGTGCCTTGCATTATTGCTTTCCTTTGCATGATTCATTTTTGCTTGATTAACCTGTTTCTTTTCTTCATTCTTTGTGGATTCTTCATTTGTGGCCTTTGATCCATTTGATGATTCTCCTTCATCAAAACCCAAACCAAATTTGATGCTTGTAGTCTTCTAGTTCTTTATGATCTTATCCAACTTCATAGAACTCTCTTCACATTTGTGATAAAAGCTAATTTTCTGATTCATCTCTTCTAGCTGCATCCTTAAACCAACAATCTCTTCTTCTAACTTGCTGCAATAATCTATTTTCATGGTTATTTGCACTTCGAGATCTTCGAAGATCTTCTTGGATTCTTCTATCTGCACTTTCAAACTTGTTATGATTTCATTTGCATCCTCAAGATTTCTTGAAATTTTCTTATTCCTTTTTCTTTTTGTCTTCAATTCATCCAGAGCTGCAATTAGTTCCTCTTCCAAATTCACTTCTACATCAATTTCTTCTTCATCACATTCCTATTATTTTTCTGGTTTTTCTTCTTCGAATGCCATGAAAAGAGCTTCACCTATTTCTTTTTCAGAATCCTCACTGGAGTTATCTTCTGATGAACTGACCTTCTTGGAGATGAAACTTTTCTTCTTGAAGTTACCTTTTCTAAAATTTGATTTTTTCTTCCAGTCACTTCTTTCTCCATGCGATCCTTCATCACTTATGTTCTTCTCATTAAGTGGACATTTAGCTATGAAATGCCCAATGCCTCCATAGTTGAAACATTTAAACGATAACTTTCCTCTATATTTTCCTTTTCCCCTTTTTAGTTTTCGAACAAAGTTTGCTTCCATTTCATCTGATGTCTCTTCTTCCTCGGATTCTTGTTTTGCTTTCATATTTTTTGGGCTTTAAAAGTAACTTCTCTATCTATGGGTTTAGATTTTCCTATTCTCATCTCATATGCAGTCAAAGAACCATGCATCTCATCCATACTAAAAGAATTCAGATCTTTAGCTTCTTCTATAGCTAAAACTTTAGAATCAAATATTTGGGGAAGGGACCTTAATACCTTTTTCACGATGATAGAATCTTTGATTTCCTCATCGAGTCCTCTAATCGCATTAATGACTTCATTAACTCTCAACATATATGCCTCTATATTCTCATCCTCATTCATCTTTAATCCTTCGAACTGAGCTCGATGTGTTTGTAACTTGGCCTCCTTGATCTTAACGTCTCCTTCATGAATGCTCTTCAGTTTGTCCCATATTTCCTTTGCCATTTTACAACCCATAATCTTTACCAGTTCATTGTCCACTAATCCACACATGATAGCATTCTTTGCTTTTGAGTCATTCTCAAATAGTTTCTTACCAACAACATCGGTTGGAGAAGTGGTGGGTATTGTGTATCCACTATTTACTGAATCCCAAATGTCGTATCCCAAAGCACAAAGATATGTCTACATCCTGAGTCTCCAAAATGCGTAATTAGTTCCATCAAACAATGGTGCTTTGTTTGATGAGAAGCCTTCACCACCTGCCATTGTGTCACTTCCAAGATCACCCTAGTCGGTTAAGCCTGTTCAGGAACTTGGCTCTGATACCAATTGTTGAACTAAGCGTGACACTGAGAGGGGGTGAATCAGTGTGTATTAAAAATTTAATCCAACTACGAAATCAAATCAAAACAAGCAATCACACAAACATGCATCACATAACACCAGATTTATAGTGGAAACCCGATGTGGGAAAACCACTATGCCAATGGACTGTTTGGACTCCCATCCAAATCCAGCCTCAAAAATGTTTGGTCTTTACAATATTTTTGTAGCACCAACTAGGGAATGGCACCAACCAACCCGGACTTTAGCAGCACCAACTGCAAGGAGCACCGACCCCTGTTGCCAAGCACCGACCCGACAAATTTAAAAAGCTCTGATAAAAGTTTTAAATCTCATCAAAAGACCCTGAGTGGTCTAGCTCACAAATATTCTCCTCTAAAATATTTTGTCTAACCTTTTCAATCTTCTCAACTCTGCACATTGATTATCTCACACCTTGCACATTTTTTCAATCAAAATGCCAAAGAAAAAAATTCTTCACAACATGCATCGACAATCCTTTCTCCAAAAAAACCCTCTTCTCCCTTTTATTTTAAAACATATATATGCTTCACATTAAAAAATGCAACTCTTTTTTTCAGTTACACAAAAGTACCACTCAACCGTTATATTCTTAGAAACTGCCAAAATTACCAAAAAGAGTTGACAGGGCTTTTTGTAACAGTCATAACTTCCTCCTCAAATTTCCAAACGGGCTAAAAATTGAAACATATATTCTTGGATAAACCGAATACCTTCAATTTAAATTTTAGATTTTAAATCTTCACGGATTATTCGCAGTACCTCCAACAAAGTGGCCTCTAACGCTGATTTTACACCTATCACATAAACTGAAAAAGTGCTCTAGAGCCATTTTGCAACGCTCACCGTTTCTTCTTCCAGACTCCATTTGGGCTGAAATTTAAAACTTAAGCTCTCAGTATATCCAGATACCTCCAGTAAAACATTTGAGGTCCAATTCCTCATGGATTGCTTAATATTCCTCCCATAAAGTGACCTCCGACGCAGATTTTACACCTGTCACATAAAGCATGAAACTGACCAACAATGCACCGACGAAGCAACCGATCGTTCCAACACTGCAACCACACTTTCTAATGATAAAAAAACCTCCAAATAGTATCTTGGGTTGTCCAACACATTCCATTGACGTTGTTGCAACTTTGACGATTTTTGCAACTTTGACAATTTTGCTACTTTGACAACTTCTTGACGATTTTTGCAACTTTTGCAAATTTGCATGAACAACCTATAACAACTTCACCCGAACATCAAAAACATCCTCATAAGCATTGAACACCATTGTACATACTCCGAACAACCTCCGAACAACTGTCCACTGCATCAACTTGTCCATCTGAGTGTGTTGACAACAATGACAATATTGTCGTTGCACCTTGCTCAACATATGAGGGGTAGCCAAAACATGTTTCCAAAGAGCTGCAGTCTTGTCTTGTTGCATGCAAGAAGAAAGCGTCGAAGCCCTACTAGCCACTCTTGTATGTAGATAAGGATGTGTAGAAATATGTGGTGGTTATGCTTGTCTTGAGGTCAAGACTAACATTTTGTTATGTTTGCCTTTTGGGCCCATGTAAACCTTGAAAAAGGTATTTTTGTAATTTTTTTTTATTTTATTCATGAGGGTCGGTCTCATAACCTTGACCTAAATGCAAAGATGTAATCAGGTATAAATACCCGTCAGCAATCATTTAATCATTGGTTTGAGTGTAATTTTGATTCTCTTTAAGTGAGGATATTTTGGTGTCTATGAACACCCTATTATTTACTGTATTTCTTTCATATGTTGTGAATTTCTTTTGACAAGCAATACTAGGTAATGTTTGATTCCATTTGTTTTTGGAAACTATTATGAAATCTGACATGGTATTAGAGCAGGTGTGAATCTTCATTATTTGTTTGCTTCTGTTGGCAGTAGATTTCTCTTCTAGCTTCTCTTGAAGACATTTTTCATAGGGGCTTGTGGAGAAGTTTTTTTGAAGCTGACGACGTAATCTGAAGAAGGGTTTATGACAAAAAAACCTGGTGGACTTGGATTGTGAGGATCTCATTGTAATCAACAGATTTGCTTCAGGAGAAATATTCACCGATAGGTTCAATTTTTCTTCTTATTGGCACTCAATCTTGCTTGTTTTTCTAATTAGATGGATGCCTTAGTTTCAAGATTGAGATTTTTGAAAACCTCATTTGTCTTTTATGGATTTTTTGAAAAAGTCCATTTCCTTCTCTTCCGGCTTTTGATGACCAATAGCAGCACTTATGAGAGGAGAGACTGCTAGGCCATCGTGAAAGAAGGAAAGAAGAGGCTGAAATTTTTCAGATAGACCCCTAGTCCCAGAGAAGTCATGGCCAGGCTTTCATGCTTAACAAAGAACTCCAAGCCACTTGACAAAGTTGTGGAAATGGTTCAAAAACCTTTTTGTTGCATAGGTATGAGAGGAGGGCTTGATTGGTTGAGTTTGGCAAAATGGTTGTGTAGGGCAAAGGCAAACTATAATATATATGGAAAAATTGTCAACTTTATTGGATTCTTTGCAAAATTTAAGGGGGGTCACAATTTAGACTTTTTGCCATTTTGAGTCCAAGTACTTAAAAAACACGTTTGAAAGTTTTTTGTGTTTCCCTTAAAATATTTTAATTTGGAATGTTCCACGCGTGTCATGTTGATGTAGGCGCGCATCATGGGTGGCAAAGGGGGGGGCATGCAGCTTGGAGTAGGTGGTTTGAGATTACTTGGTTCATTCTCCTCCCAAGTTGGGCTCTTGGAAAGGTGGCTAGTAGAGGAGACGTTAAGGCTTGGCCCAAGGGAGGTCATGAGTTCAAGTCCCTCCCCCCTCATTTTTGTTGATAATGTCAGCAACTTCCAAACACATGCCTATGATGATGTCAGCATTTTTGATGATGTGGTGGATGACTTAATGCATCCTGAGGCAACATGTGGCAGTTCATACGATCGAGCTAGCAAGTACATTGCATCCCAAGGCGACACATGGAACACATCTTGAGGCAACACATGGCGGTTTGTACAAATGAGTTGGCAGGTGTATGCATCCTAAGGCGACAAGTGACATGCATCTCTAGGCGACATGTGGTAGTTCGTATAGTAGTTGGAAGGTGCATGCATCTCGAGGCAACATGTGGCGGTTTGTATATTAGAGTTGGCAAGTGCACACATCTCAAGGCAACACATGGCAACTAAGGTGGCAATCTATGGTGGTGACGTAGGCCGATATGAGGCAGTTTTTGAGGGTGTTGGAGTGCATGCACTTTGAGGTGATACATGGCATGTTTTGATTGGGTTGATGTAGTTGTCTATAGACTCTATACAATGGCCGATGTGGTATTCTGTATGCCACTTGGCGCCTATAAAAAAAGGATTGGCCAATCACATTCTGCCATCTCATCGAGCTTGACAAATAGATCGCATAGTCAGTGGTAGACTTGGAGATGTAGAAACAAAATTTAACATACTAAAACTCAATTCCATTTCTACTTATGTAAATCTACAGATCTACAACAATTAATAACAATACACAGGCAACATACAATAACAACAATGGCAGATGATAAATAAATAGATCTTATATTAACAACAATTTGTACGGCAATAGCATACAATCTGCAACCCTATGCAGAATCTCCTTCATACCAGCCACACCTTGGGCCAACAATGCCCAATTGCCCACAACCTCATGTCATCCAACGATCATACGACATAATCGACCTTATCATACGCTCACATCAGGCTCCTGAATGAATGAGGCAAGGGTCTTACTTATACAACTAGAAAGTAGTTGCACCCTCCAACTACCCGACACCTCATCATTTTCCTAAATTACATTTCACTTGCATTTGACTTGCATTTACATTTCATTTCATAAGTCACTTTATGACTTTGCCATACATGCTAATATTTCACTTTATCACATATAATATTACATTATGACTTTATAACTTTATACGTATGCACATTTTGTCAAACACTTTGCATACAACTACAAAATAACCCAAATAACAAAACTAAATGTAGACATCAATTTGCCTGCCTACAACTATCCCCTCTAAATTGGTCGATGTCCTTGACGACACATGGGATGAACGCTAGGGATATAAGCACTAAACAAGGTATTGGGATCTCTTGTTGCGCTCCGTTCGCTTTCTTTTATTCCATACATCTTCTGCAATAGACATCACTTCAAATTGTTGCTCACAATACATTGTTTTTTGATTGCTCACTCCACTTTCAGCAATCAATCACATCATCAACTTCATTAGCATGAGCAACATGAGCAACATGACAAACATGACGGGCAATGCCCGTTGCCACTTGTGTTGAGGGTTAAGGGGGTGGAGTCCCCTTGTAGGGTCAAGGGATAGTGCCCCTTGCAGGATCAAGGGGTAGCATCCTTAGCACATATAAAATTTTTCTCTTCGTCAATGCTTCAATAGCGTTGTCTCGACCCACTCAAATAGCGTTCCCTTGGCTCCACATTACAGTTCTCTTGCTTCAACTAATTGTTGCTTAGCCTTTGACAAACATATCTCTCCTTGTATTTTAGCTCTTTGAACGATAGGTCCTTGAATGACAAGTCATTGTACGATAGGTCATTGTACGACACCACCTTGTACAGTAGGCATGTGTACGACATCTGCCTGAAAAACATCTATTTAAACAACAGGTCCTTGCACAATGTCACTTGTACAACATCAAACATTGACACTTGTATAGCATTAGACATCGACACTTATATGACATCAAACATCGGCACCTCTTATACAGCATCAAATCTCGGCATGACTTGTACATCCTCTTTGTACTACAGGTCTTTGTATGACACCTTGAATGATACTTGTACGACAAGTCCTTGTATGGCAGGTTTGCTTGTATGACAACTTCACTTCTATGGCAAGGACTTGTACAAGCACTTGAATGGCATGCAGTTATCTGACAGGACTCACTTGTACAGCATTCCTCATTGAAACCATTTGTACGATACTCCTCGTCGACAATGTCTATCAGCAGTGTGTTGTCACTCCCCAACTTGTATGACACTTCCTTGGACGATATTTCCTTATACAACACTTCCTAAGTCAACACTTTTTCAGATGACATTGCCTCAAATGACATTTTCTCAGACGACACTTCCTCGAATAGTATCACTTGTACAATGCCAAACATTGGTATCACTTGTACGACTTTCTTCTGTTACATGATAGACTCCATGACACCCAATTTGTACGATAGGTCCTTTGATGGTACTTGGTCAAACGACATGTCATCAATCAGCCTTGGCACATCTACAACTTCTTGTGTAGCTTCCACTACCTGCTTGATTTTGGCCTCTTCGATTGAGATCAAATTTACCTCCTCAATTGCAATCAGGTTCATCAAGTTCACCTCCTCAATTGCAATTGGCTTCACCTCCTCTTCTTCTTGGTAAGGGCTATGACTCGTACCCGGTGCTTTGAACTCTTTACACATCACTAGTTTAGCTTGAATCATAGCACTTTGATATGTAGGAATAATTTCGTCTATGAACCATCTCTTCAATGCATCTAATGGGTATTCCTCCAAATGGTTAAACAACCTACTCAACTTCTATTTTTATGAACGAACAGACCCGTTCTCCCCCTTTTTCTTTTTATAAATTTCAGCGATGATTGCATCGTCATTGTCGTACAATCGAAATTCTTGCACAAATGCATCGCGCAACTCTTCCCATGTCTAGTACTTGACCTCTAGTAATTTCATATACCAATCTATGTCAACTCCACGGAATGTCGCAGGAAACAACCACCTCCAATCTGCCTCATTGTTTTGCCCAATCGCTCTCCACATCGTGCGATAGATTCTCTAATGCCTAACTAGGTCTTTTTTTGATTCTCCATGAAACAATGGACATTTACACGATATGCCCAAATTGACCTTCGGTTTGATAGGTTGAATTAACCTCGACAATGGTTGTATCTCTTCTTCACACATAGTATTAGGTACACCACACCGCAATTGCTCTTCCATTGGACTCCCATCCTTCTCACTATGAAACGCTCCAACCTATAATTGCTCCGATGTCGGACTCTTGTCTTGCTCACCATAGAGCACATCAATCTGCAGTTTCCCTAGGGCTGAACTCTCGTCTCACGCATTGTTGTACATGCCATCTTGTATTTGCACCAATGTCGAACTCCCATCCCTCTCACCATCGTGCACCACCACTTGCAATTGCTTCGGCACCAAACATTCTTCGTCGACATGCAACTCCTCACCGATCCCTTCCAACAACTCTTGCTAAACCTGGCTTGTATTGCTCTTCAACATGTATGTACCGTTGCTTGCACTTGTACGACATTGTTGTACAAATGTCTTACTTGTACGACATATTTTGTTTGTACGACAAACGCCATCCGTACGATAGACTGTTTGTAGGACGCATACCACTTGAATGACAACTATACACTTGCATTTTAGTTTCTAATCTAACAACTGATTGAACGACAATATATGCTGTATCAACTGAATGACAACTCAACAATGCATTTGAACGACTATCACTTGATGGTGCCTATCATTTGTATGGTCGTCAGTTGTACAACTGTCCTCCATTCTATCATAAACACCCTTTGCAATTTTCCTTTCTCCCTTCTGCATGTCTTCCGTACACGATTCATTGTACGACCTTTCATTAGCATCAACAAATAAATTGACGACTTCATCTACGTCTTGGCGTCATTGGATGCATTCCATCGCTGTCATTGGGCTCCTTCCCAAGGGATTTGCTTCTCACAACTCCATGTCATGAGGTTGGACCCAATGTCATAGAGGCAACGATGCTAGAATGTAGAAACGAAATTTAACATACTGAAACTCAATTCCATTTCTACTTATATAAATCTATAGATCTGCAACAATTAATAATAACAATACACAAGCAACATACAATAACAACAATGGCAGATGATAAATGAATTATAGATCTTATATCAACGACAATTTGTACGACATTAGCATACAATCTGCAACCCTATGCAGAATCTCCTTCATACCAGCCACACCTTGGGCCAACAATGCCCACAACCTCTCACGTCGGCCAACAACCATATGACATAATCAACCTTACCATATGCTCACATCATGCTCCTGAATGAATGAGGCAAGGGTTTTACTTAAACAACTAGAAAGTAGTTGCACCCTCTAACTACCTGACACCTCATCATTTTCCTAAATTACATTTGACTTGCATTTACATTTCATTTCATAAGTCACTTTATAACTTTGTTGTACATGCTAATATTTCACTTTATCACATATAATATTACATTATGACTTTATAACTTTCTACGTACGCACATTTTGTCAAACACTTTGCATACAACTACAAAATAATCCAAATAACAAAACTAAGTGTAGACATCAATTTGCCTGCCTACAGGCGACGCATGAATTTCGGGACGAATCAGATAGCAACAAGTAGCGCAGTGTGGTTTGTAGAAAAAGCAGGAAATCAGATTGTGACAAGTGGTGTCATGTTATTCATTGATATGTTGCATACTCAACGCACAGTATGCACCCTCCCAGCCACTCATGTAACAACACATGGTGACCTCCCATTTGTTGTAGGTACTAGAAAGATTTTTCAATATTTTCAAAGATTTTGGAGGCTTTATTTGCAATTTTTGGGCCAAATAAAACTTTCGGGGGCCATAACTTTTGCATATGGAAGGGTTTTGAGCTTGCTTTTTTCAAATAGCACATATTTTGTGATCTTTGCATTAGTGTTGTTGTTTCTGGTCACAACTACATGCAGATTTTTGAAATTTGGCAGAATAGTTATAGATCATCATGTGCCCTTGTTGAATAGGCCCAAGTATGTCACCTAAAAGTTCAAGAAGCCTACTTGTGAGTTTTGCAAAAAGGAAGGACACAAGGTAGAATTTTGTAGAATTCATATCAAGAAATTCGAGGAAGCAATAAGAAAGGTGGGTACTGATACTGCTTTCTTCTATGCACAAGGTGAAGATAACTTTGATGACGAAACCTCACATGCATATGTTGCAGTTCATTCTACGTATTGGACATCCCCTTCTTCAAGTGAGTGGATAGCTATTTTAGGGGCTACTAGGCACATGACAAGCACCTTTTTCAAGGCTATAAAAAAACTCATGCAGGGAAACGTGTTGTGATTGGAGATGACTCTTCATTACAAGTTGCAAGAAGTGGAGACATCACTATTGGATCTTTGTCATTTGATGAGGTACTTCATGTTCCTAATGTTGGTTCTAATCTTTTGTCTATTTATTGCATTACTCACACAAACAAGAAAGTAGAATTCTAGCCTGAAAGCTGGGTGATTAAGAATATAGACAATGGATTTAGGATTGTTTCTTCTAGATATTTTGATGAATCTATTCATATGTATAAGCTGGGTGAATGACCCACTTTCTCTTCTAGCAAGAACTTTGTTGCCATGATAGCACATGTTGAAGATGAGAGTCAGAAGTGGCATCATAGGCTTGGACATCTCAGTTATGGTTCCTTGAGGTACATGAGTCAGCATGAGATGGCTATTGAGCTTCCACGCATATCTCCTCCAAGTGGTGTGTATGTGAGAGATGCATTTTGGGAAAGCGTCATAGGGAGACCTTTTGAAAGGGAGTTGTCAGGAGGGCATCTCACCCTTTGGAGATCATTCATAGTGACATTTGTGCAACTATGGGTACACCTTCTCTTTCAAGAAACAGGTACTTCTTTTCATTGATGACTTTTCTAGATGTGTGGCTATATACCATTTGTACCAAGGATGAAGTGTTTGAGAGATTCAAAATTTTAAAGGCTCTTTTTGAAAACCAGTTAGACAGAAATATCATGTCTAAGGACAGATGGGGTGTAACATGGTGTTAAGCATTCTAGAAATGGAGAAATAGGATGGTAGTGTTGGCAATTGAACCGGCCTAGATACAGGTTTTCTAAGTCTGCAGCGCCCTAGGCCCGCTGCCAAGCATTGAATGCCTGAAGGAAAGGAATGTCCTCCGTGGCAATCTCCAGTAGGGCTGGTTCCGAAAATAAAAATGGGGGGTTTGAGATAAGGGTTAGGAAGATGCTAAAAGAAATGAAATAACTGAAAGGAATGGGAAATGGCTAAAAGCTAGAAAGACGGGGTGATGGACAGGAAGCACGATAGACAGCCTAACTACTTGAACCAACAACAATCAAAACAATAGACTTTTAACAGAAACCAATATAAAATCTTCAGAACTGCGTAAACTCCAACAAGTATTCCAAAGACTAGCCCTCTATTGACAGTGAAATCCAGAAAACAGAATTAAACTGTGTGATAAAGAGACTAATTTAATAGAAATTACAGAATAGAAGTCATACACAGAGATAGAAGACTCAAAACCGGAGCCAAAAGTCTGTATTTCGGAAGCAGATTTCAAAGTACAAAGTTGCTTCTCTAGCAAAAGTTGTCCATCCTTGGTTACAGAGAAGAAGCCGGATTTTATAGAAGAAATCTGCCGCTTAAAACATTAATGCCCAACCACTCTCGTGACAAGCAAATTTGATCCCGGTAACGACTTGAAACAGTTAATTTTAGCGTTACCGATAACTCAACATTGAAAACAAAAGGTTCCGGGAACAGTCAATTCGGCCTTACAAATAACTCAGCATTGAAGACAAAAGGTTTCGGCAATGATCCATGATCAGACGGCTTAGAGTACAACTTAGGGTCGGTTTAACCAGTTAATGTCGAATCCGGGCAGTCCTTGACAGTTCTGGGCATTCCATGGCGGTTTTGGACAGTTTGTGCTGCGTTTGAGGTCTGTCAAAAACTTTGCTTCATTGGTGGAGCGCTCGGGAATTTGACCTTCTTTGACTCCTTTTGCTTTGAAGAAGCGCTCCATTTGTGGAGCGCTTTTGGAGGAGCGCTCCCTGGGTGGAGTGCTTTTAGTTTTGACCATTTGACTTTTTAATGCACCCTTAGTCCTCTTTTTATTATCTTTATGGTTTTCGCTCCTCCCCTCAAGCGCTCTCCAGGTGGAGCGCTTTGGAGAAGCGCTCCTTGGGTGGAGTGCTTTCGAGAAGCGCTCCCTGGATGGAGTGATTTGCCTTTTGCCTGCATAGACTTTTTACGCTTGACCTTTCTTAATCCCTTTGCTTTGGAGAGGCGCTTGACTTGTGGAGTGCTTCATCCTTTGACCATATTGACTTTTCTACTTGGCCTCTTTGACACCTGTTTTTGCCGTTTAGAGTTCTGCTCCATGGGTGGAGCGCTTTGAGAATTCGCCCCAAGAGTGGAGTGCTTTCAGTCCTGACTATGTTCAGGCTTCCTTTTCCACACTTAGCCATTTTCGCCTATCTTTATTCTTTTTTGGCCTTCCGCTCCCATTGCCAGAGCGACTTTTTAACAAAAAAACGTACCCAAGTGTAAGAGCTGGAAATTACAACTATATGTGCAAATATGAAAAGAAAGGATTTAAAGACAAAAGTAAGGAAGAGAATTTATCAGAACATTGCCCATGCTAAAATGTTCACAATTTTGCATGCAACATAACAGGGAAAAGTACAGAAAATGTAGAAAAAGTACAGAAAAGATGAGGAACCACATAATGCAACAAAATACAGTTTTAGAAGAGACAGTCGGTGAAAGCACAACAACATAACAACACCTTAACCATTTTTTATGGAAAAAGAGAATTTTTTACAATGAATGGTCTCAAAACTGTATACAATATGAATTTCAACAAGGTGTGGCAAAATTGGCAACACATTTGGCAGCTCGCGGGGCATTGAGCCTGCCTCAATGTGAAGATCCCAGACTTTATCCTTGGGCAGCAGAGTCCTCACTCTTAGAGTCTTCGGACTTCTCTTCTGATTTTTCTTCACTGTTGCTGGACTCCTTATCTTCTTCTTCTCCATATTCTGATTCTTCTTTTGTCTCTTCTTCCTGTTCTTCTGTCTCTCGAGCCTTTGAATCCGACTCACTTTCTGTTTCCTTTTCTTCATCCTGCTTAGGCAGTTGGGGGAGGTATTGGTCCAACGACTTGTTAAAGACATGTTTGTACACTGTCCGCTCACACGCCGCATTCAAAACCCCATCTCCACCTCTTACTCAGCCGCTCATTTCCCCTAGGACCCGGTCGCCCTTAAAAGCGGCCTTATCTTCTGGAATATCTCTTGCTTCATTGTTTTCAGGAAGGATGCCGCAGCAGGATTTGGCCTCGGCATACCCTATGCTGGTAGAGCTGGACCTCATGGGAGAACAGCTGCAAATTACGGACGATTAGCCTCTAGCTGCGAAGGCCGCAGGTTGTTTTGCCTCTTTCCTCCAGGGCGTCAAACACAAAAGAGTCGAGGAAATAGCCGCCCTGGTGAAGCGCACCGAGTTTGACTTGGACAGGAGGGTGCTACGAACAGAGAAATTAATCCCGAAAGTTAAGAAGCCTCTCCGGGAGATAACTGAGGCGGATTATGAGCACCGAACCAAGGAGAAGAGTTTTGACGATATAAGCGAAGAATACGAAATCAATGGTATTTGTCGCAAGACTAATAATCTCCTTGTTAAGCGGCTCGAGAATCAGGAGAAGCTGTTTCAGCTTCAAAACAACTCGAGACAGCTGGAAGAGGATCTGGCCAAGGCGACCACGCGGTTGGAGTGCCCAGAAAGAAATTGAAGACTTGAAAGCTCAGCTCGCCGCGTCCTAGCAGGAGGCAGCAACACAGAGGAAGACAGCCGAACAGCTGTCAGAAGAAAAGAAAGCAGCGCTAGAACATGTTTCCCAGCTGCAAGATTCACTGAAGCAGACTCAATCTCAGCTGAAGGAGAAGGCGTCCCAGGCAACTGCCTTTTCAAAGGACAAGATCAAGGAGATGCGGGCTAGTTTGCTGTAGGGCTGCAGAACTAATGTGGTCAGGTCCCTGTCCGTCCTAGATTTCACATCCAAAATTCAAGAAGTATCTGCCCAGGGAAAGCTTGCGGTAGAGGAGGCCGAACGCCAAGCGAGGCAGTGGCTGGACTTAGCGATAAAACTTGAAGAATTTGCACGCAAGGGCCTCCGATTTCCTCCTATGTCCCAGATTGCCCTAGATTGGGCGGATGCGAGGGTAACCTTGCACAATTATTTTGAAAAAACTGAGAAGATCAGGGCCGCCAGGAAGATGCTGGACATGCTGAACCATGAAATGAATATCTGCCTGGCCCCCTTCAACACTCTTTCTGTGCTCGGAATTCCGAGCTTTGTCAAGGATGGGGAATTTCTGCCCCTAGAACAGGTAAAGCAAGACTTGTTGTCTTTCGAGGCAGACACATCAGAAATTGATGGCTGGACTGAACCAGTCCAAGAGGCGCAGGTGACTCAAATGGTGTCGAGATTTTGCAAGATCAATACCTCCCTCCAGGAGCTGGGAGAGAGATATGACACCATTGACGTGCACATGGTTGCGGCATTCAAAGCAGCGCTGAAAGATGTTAGCGATTTAGAGCCCTTCCAGGCAACAGCTTGGGATCAGGCCAAGACCGCATACAAGCACGTCCACGAGTGGGAGCAACCTGCTGAACAAGAGGGCGATGGTGGTGAGCATTCAGATTCAGAGAGAGAAGAAGAAGAAGGGTCGGAAGAAGAGACTGCTGAAAGCGAGCCCGAAGAAGAACAATTACCCAAAAAGGGGACTTAGCAACAGCAGGAGCAGCAGGATGCAGGGGAAGGGAGTTTCTCTGCGCTAAAAAGGGGACATTACACCATCGAATTGCAATGCTTTTGTGACTATATTAAATGTTACTAAGAAAACACCAAGCTTTGAGAAGTTGATGAACCTAGTTCAAAAAGAAGAGGTATCACATTCAAAAAAAAAATGAGGCAACCTTTCAAAGGCATAAAAAGAAACAATTCTCATCACAAAAAATAACATGCATTAGCTGCACATTCCCAACTTAATGATATCTGGTATATTGATTTTGGAGGAACCAAACACATGACAGGAAGAAAAGATTGGTTTCAAAATCTAAGGTATTCAAGACATGTAGGAAAAGTTTCTCTTGGGGATGACACATCCTATGAGACAAAAGACATAAAAGATATAAAATTACAACTTGGATCACACAAATGCAGAATCACAAAAGTTCTATATGTTCCAAGACTCACAAAAAAATCTACTATCTGTCAATCAACTACTTGACCACAATTTAAAGGTCGAGTTTGATAATCAACAAGGATCCATGGTCTGTATAATTAGTGATAAAACTAAAACTTCTAAAATTATTGCATATGGAAAAGGAAAGGGAAAGATGCAACATTTCAACTTAGCATTAATTATCGACTCCAAATTATTTGCATTACTTTGGCACCAAAGATATGGTCGTCTGAGCTATGGGTATTGTTGCCACATTTTGCACGGGGTGCCATGTCTTCGAATTTTTTGTAAAGATGTTGCTTTCCCTTCCCTCTTCCTTCTCTCCCTTTCTCCACTATCCCCTATCTTCCCTGCCATCAGTTTCATTCTCTTCATTTCCCCCCCCCCTTTTCTTCTGACTATTTCTCCGAGAGGGCAAAAGGCCCAAAATTTTCTAAGTGTTAGTGTTGCCGCAACCCGACTTCGTAGCGAAGTCGGGTTGCGCCCTTAATTTTGTGCGCACTTGGGGAGTTGATGTGTGGAGCTGAGCCCAAAATTTCACTAAGTCTTGAGCCACCCGACTTCGCAGCGAAGTCGGGCTGCGCTCTCAGTTTTGTGCGCACCTGGGCATTGTCAATGAGGGACATCCAAAAAATGCCTAAGTGTTGGGATCACCCGACTTCGCAGCGAAGTCGGGCTGCACCCTCAACCTCGTGCGCAGTTGGGCAGCTCACTTGAAGAAAACGGCTAAGTGTTGGGACTGCCTAACTTCGCAACGAAGTTGGGCTTCGCCCTGGAAGAAGAGCGTAGTTGGGCAGCCCATCATGGTACCTCCAGAAAAATGACTAAGTGTTGAGCTGCCCGACTTTGCAGCGAAGTCGGGGTTCGCTCACTTACCTGCGTGCACTCGGGCAAAGAACGTTGAAACCTGCCCAGAAATTTTCTAAGGCACGAAGGCCTCCCCAACTGCGCTACTTCCCCCTTGCGCTGCCTGGTTGCGCTCCAATTTTGGGCGAAGTCGGGAAAGAGAGAAAATATGAGCTCCTAAGGTAGATTTTTCCCCTTATCAAATTTCGACGGGTGTCCAGTGTCCAGCCTCGAGATTCGAGTCAGAGATGTGACGAGAGGTGTGCGAGCGTGAACTGACTTATTGTACCTCAACTGCCCTCAGTCAAGCTGACTCGAAGCGTCATCCACCACACTGCCACGTAGCTGCTAATTTTTCAGGTGGACCTTGCTGCAAGTACGTTCCATGCCGGCAGAGGTCAACATCAACCGCTTTTTGCCGCTTTTGTCAGTTTTTTCAGCTATTGTCAGGTCTGGGATCCTGTGCCCAAAGATGTAATGGGGGGAAAATTTATGCTATAAATAGTTCCGCAATATGATTGTAAAAGGGTGGAAGGGGGATATATTGCTAGGGAACCGCTGTAGTGTGCATTTGCTTCTAAATACATAATATACTTGGCTCTATTGATTGTCTTTATCTTGTATGCCGCCTTTACTGAGCATTTCTGCCTCATGTTGCTTATGTTATTGCTTACTGTTATTCTGCTTTCTGGATATCGGTATTTAATAGTTAAGTATTCCTGGAATGCAAAAGTAGAGGATACATAGGATGAATGGCGTTGGTAGTTTCTGCAACATATCTTGTGTTTAATTGTTGTTAGTAGTGGTGATTGGCTGTTCTTTGTGCTGCTTATCCTCCCCACCCAGAACAATCACATTTATATTTCTTTCTGCATTTCTAATTTCTTTCTTGCACTCTGAACTTAAACCCAATTGAGAAAACATAAGAAGCTGGCATCCTCCGGAGATTGGCACGGAAGGCATTCCTTCCTTCCGGCCTTTCAATCTGTTGGGCAAATCTAGGGCGCATTACACTAAATCCTATCCTAGTGGCAGATTCGTAACCAACAGGTACCTTATTGCATTACCAAACAAAAAAATGGTCTAAGGTCTTCCTCCTTTACAAAAGTCTACAAAGATTTGTCATTGTTGCTTAGTTGGGAAGCAATGTCAAGCTCCTTTCAAAACTACAGAATATTGGGCCAATGCATCTCTTGATTTGGCTCATACCGATTTGTGCAGACCCATGGATCTAAGTTACAAGGGGACCATGTACTTTCAACTCTTTGTTGATGATCATACCTGAAAAATGTGGGTATATTTTTGAAGAGCAAAGATGAAGCATTTTTCTACTTTCAGCAATTTAAGGCCCAGGTAGAGACCTCCACAGGGAAAAAGATCCATGTCCTCTGCTTAGATCGAGGGGGGGGGGAATTACCACCAAGGAATTTTCAGCTTTTTGAAGGAACATGACATTCAATAACAGCTGACAACATCCTACTCACCATAACAAAATGGTATTGTAGAACATAGAAACAGAACAATCATGGAAATGGTACAAAGCATGTTGAAGGATTCATAACTTGGACACTCTTTTTGGGCAAAAGTAGTACATACAACAATATACTTACTCAATTGAGCCCCCATTGCATCACTTGAATATATCACTCCAAAAGAAGCATGGAGCAGACACAAACCATCAATCTCTCATCTTCGGGTATTTGGTTGTATAGCATACATGCACATTCCAAAGGAAGAAATACAAATTGGACGAAAAATCTCAGCAATGCATCTTACTAGGCTATAGTGATGAATCAAAAGCCTACAGACTATTTGATCCAAATTCAAAGAAAATATATATTAGTCATGATGTTGTCTTTGATGAAGAAAGAAAATCGGGGAAAAAATCGGCCTTTTTTATTAAAAAAACCTTCTGTTCTGCCTTCTTGCCATCGTTTGTTGTCATTTTGTTGTATACGGCATGGGTAGTTCGAATGTTCACCACCCCTCCTCCATGGCCGTTTTTTCTATCACCATCTTCTTTGGAATGATCCTTCGAACTCAGATGCATTTATTTCTATACTTCCCTCAAACAACCTTCATTGACTTGTGCTGATTTGATCCTCACTTCAGAATGTCGGAGTTTCGTCTGTCTCCTATTTCTTTGATAGCCAAGGTATGGTCTTGATGGGCCTCCCTATTGACTATTTACTATCGGGTTGCTTTCTGTGTGGCCAAGGGGTGGTCTTGTCGGACACCCTGCTAACTACGTAGCCTAGGGGCAATTTGAGGGAAAATCTTCCCCGCAAACATCTGGGAAAGAGGCCAACCAACCTCCTCCCTTGGCTAGGCAAAATCAGACGGTACAAGAAACCTGACGATCCTCCTAGACTACCTAAATTGCCTAATTCATGTACATGCCTTTGGATGTCAGGTAATCCTTGCAGACCACTTTGACTCCTCAAGGAACCATTCAAATTTGGTAGCAAATTATGACTCCCAATCGTTTGCCTTACTTCCTCGGAGTTATTCTGATTCTGAATTGCTTGTCAACGTTCATCTGTCAGTTGGGGAACTTGAAGTCTCCTTGGTCTTTCTCTTCTCACAAGTTCCAAGCTTGTGTTGTCATTGCTCCAATCTTTTTCTTCACTGCTTGAATTTGTCAATGATGTACTACTAGATTCTTCTCTCAAGTTCCCAACTTCTCCTTCAGATGATGATATTTCAAATATCTCTCCATAGTATCATTTGTTGTAAGTCTTCTTGTCTTCTTGCTTGAATACCATCATGCAACCTCTCGATCCCTTGTGCATGCTATCTTCTTAACTCTTCATTTCTCCTTTGTAGTTGCTCACTTTGCTCCTACAGGTGCTTTGTTTTTTCACTCATTCTCAGTTGTGCACATCCAACAGCTGCCAACAAACTCATTCCCTCATACTCACTGCCTTCACTCTAAGGTTTGTGCTCTAGTGGTTCTTGTGGTTCTTTTTGCCTATCATCCACTATCAACATTCTCTATGGTTCCTCTTCTTCCAGTGATAGTTGTTGCCACATTTCTTAAGGGGTGTTAATTTTCTGATGTTTTC
Organism: Wollemia nobilis; assembly: GCA_028583015.1. Classification (NCBI taxonomy): domain Eukaryota; kingdom Viridiplantae; phylum Streptophyta; class Pinopsida; order Araucariales; family Araucariaceae; genus Wollemia; species Wollemia nobilis. Next base: position 1,548,275 of record JAQPPZ010002501.1, read on the forward strand.
TGTCATCTCCGGGTTTGGCCCTAAATCGCCGTAGTCAGGCGGCGATTTGAAGAAAACTGCCCGTTCTGGGGCGCTTTAGGGCAAACCTTAAAAAATTTGAAAAACTGTTTTTTTTTTTTTGTAAGTCCAGAATTTTGCCCTAAGTCGCTGCAGTTTGGAGCGATTTAGGGCATTTTTTCCAGCATCGAGCGCTTTAGGGCGCAGTCCGAGCAGTTGGGCCAGAAGGATGCAAGAGGGCCATAAAAATTTCTAAGTATGGAATTTGCCCAAAAGCGCCCCAGCCTGGAGTGCTCCAGGGCATATTTCAATACCATATTGGTCTGCACCGTATAGTCTAAAATTTGGAGACCATAAAAATGGTGCCCCCAAATCTCTCCACGTATTTTTTGGTAATACGTTTACATTGGAACCTCCATCAACAATGACTTGCATCAACTTGTGGTTCAACAACTCAATATAGATCAATGTTGGCTTCTTTCCAGCATCAATCATCAACATCGTTGTAGAAATGAAATTTAACTCGCTGACACACAATTCCTTTTCTACTTAAATAATTTTACAGATCTGCAGTCATTGTAGTATAATATACAGGAAACAGCAACAGTAATAACAATAGCAGCAGCAATGGCAATAACAGCAGCAATAGAAGATGACAATAATTACAGGCAGTTTTATATTAACAATGGCATTTATGGTTACAGCAATACAGTTTCAGCATTACAATCTACAGCCAGCAAACCCTAGGCAGATTCATGGCTGCATAAAAGACTAGACTGCAACATGCCCTACGGACATATGCACCAGCCCTCAAACGTACTAATGCTCTCCTATCAATCCATCAACCTGCATGACTGAACAACTTGAATGAATGAGGGGAGGGCTTATTTATACACCAAAAAGTAGTTACCTTCCAACTACCTCATAACTTCCCCAAATTACATTTCATATGCATTTGATCTTTGCATTTACATGACATTTCCCACTAAAGGACAAACTAGTTTATGACTTATGATTTAGCCGACTTACATGACTTAACATCACTTTATTATTATGTACAATATTAAATTGCACTTTATAACATTATTAAATATATGTACGCTCATTTTGTCAAACACTTTGCGTACAATTACAAAATAACACATAATACCAAAACTGATTCAGCAAATAAAGACATATCAATTTGCTTGTCTACAATTGTTGAATCAATGACTTGATCCCTTTTTACTCTAGTTGTTTCTTGTTGGCATTGTTGCTCCACCACTTTCCTTGTCTATGTCATTTCTCCTACTGTCGCGTAAAACTCCGGTATTGTGCATAGTAAGATGGATACCTTTACCTCCACATTCGTATTTAGTACTTGTACCACCAACTGTTGTGTTGATGTCTCTTCCTCTTCTACAATTGTGATGGGTCTTTTAAGCTTTTTCTCTTGCAACAACTTCTTTTGATTGGTCCTTCACATTTCTTCCTCTACTTGAACATGTGCCAACTGCCATCTCTCCTCTATGGGAAGATTCAAATATTGCTCAACCTTCCTTGCTTGAGCCCATGTTATTGCGAGGACATGCTTTTCTTTGTTTTGTTGGTCTTTCGAAGGCTCTTCAATGTCAATGAAATTGATATTCTGCTAGTTACTTGAACTCACCTTCTTTGGGCATTTAGCCTCCCTGTGATTGCCCGATGTGAACCATCGACACATTAACCCATTGTTGTTTCCATTGCTTCTTGCAATTGGCGCATTCTAACAATTTCTCGTGAAGTGCCCCCACTCTTGGCATCTTTAATATTGTATGATCGGTCTTCCATCTGAATCATATTGTAATCGACCTTGCCCACCTTGTGGTCGATTCCCTTGTTGCGGTTGATGTCTTCCTTGGCGGTTGTTCCTATACCTGCTACTTGTTGCTCCTTGCCAGTTTTTCAAAGTTCTAGGCTTCTTCTCTTTCTGCATCGTCAAAGTTTGATGTCTAGTGCTTCTCAAATTAAATGGATAGTCCACAATAGCATGTTCTACAACTTCGCAAATATTACAAAATGCATTCTCCGGACAATTCACATTTGTGTGTCCCTCTAACTTGCAGTCAAAACACAAAATGTCTTTCTTCTTGTCTCCCTTCATGTCATTAATCATCCTTTCCAAGTCCTTCCTCATGGCCTAGATGGCAACATGCAACATCATCTCTATAGTGACCTACTCTTGTTGCTATTTGCTTCATCTCGCTCTCCAAGTTGAGAGCTTTGTCAAAGGCTTCCTGATAGGTAGTTGGTGGTACTACCTTCATCTTCTTTTTATATCTTGGTAGCAACCCATCTAGGAACCATTGTTTTTGTAAACCATTTGCGGGTTTTACTTCCATCTTATCAATGAGTTCCTTTAATCTTTTGTTATATGACTTGATGTCTTCATATTTATTTTTCTTCATGGAGTATATTTATCCAATGATCTTAGTATCATCATAGATTATTCTGAATTCCCCGATGAATTCAGCATTTAATTCATCCCATGTCATGAAGGGGTTTGTTCCCTTCAAATGCTAGGCCATTGTGATTCCTTGTAATGTGGCCGAAAACAATCTCAGTTAGGATCCTTCATCATCAACTCCATTAGCTTGCCATATTGTTTCACATGTACCACTGTGGTGTTTTGGGTCCTCCTTCCCATCACCCAAAAATTGTTGACATTTCTATTTGCTTGCTACTACAGCAATGTCCGCCATGGGTGGTTGGTCTTCATCACTTGACAACTCAAAACTAGCAAACAGTCTTCGACCACTTCCTTGTGCACCTACACTTTGCGACCTCCTTCGTGAATACATTAGCGTCGGTTTTGGTCTTCGCACACTCTCCCGCGATTGCCCTTGTGCTTGACTCCTGTCCTCTGCACCTCTAGGCACTATCCTCCGCACTTGTGCTGGTGTCACCAGCTGTTCTGCTACGTCTCCTTATGCACACTCTATGTTGGCGTCTTCACTTGCATGAATGTTCTCCTCAATCCAATACTCATTTGCCCAATGCACCTCAACTTGTGCTTCCTCTTATGTTGTTATAAACAATATCTACCACCTTTCAGTTTCTTCACCCAAACTATCCTCCACTTGAGGACTCCACACACATTCCAATTTTGGCTCTCCAAGTTTTGCCAATCTTATCTATTGTCGTTCATGAACGACATCTTGTGCAAAACTCCGCCATTGTTGTGCAACCCTTTGGCTCCTTGTTGGCTGACTGTCAACTCTTCTACGTCTACATCTCCCACATCCTTGCGGCAAGTAATCTGTCATTCATCTCTCCAAGGGTCATGCGATGCTGCTTCGTTCTTCAAAACGACAATGACACCAAATGTAGCACAGCGGTTTGTACTCCACTCTTGGAGGAACAATTTGATATGACAGATTTAGCAATCAGCAATGACTGCAATCAACACTTCAGTATGCAAACTTATGACAACTCAATCTAGCAACTGTCTATACGACATGTCACTTGTACGACAAGCACTTGAATGTCAAGCACTTGTACAACAACCACTTGTACGGTATCACACATTAGCAACTTCTCGTATGACACTCCTCTAATTGATAGTTCAATCCTGGATAGAGAATTTAAGAGGAACAATCTACAAATCTATCTTGCTACATCAATCCACAATGGTATTACATAAAATGCATACACAATCACAACAGATGAAGAATGAAATGAGTAGATATTGTATTCACTCCTGCTTGTACGACATTTTGTATTACATACCCATTTGTGATCTTGTGCAAATATATCCTAGAACATTGTCTGCACAAACGTATCTACTCTCTCTTTCTGTGTCTATGGTTTGTGATCCCCAGTTTACAATGATATTACAATACATCCATCGTAGGTACTGTTGGTTAGAGATCTGCCTTAGGTAAGGATTTGGTATTTTAGTGCACCTTAGACCCGACCAACATTGAAAGGCCAAGAGGAAGAAATGCCTCTCGTGCCAATCTCCAGAGATGGGCTGGTTCCCTTGCTATTCTAACTGGGGGTTTTGAGATAAAGGAACAGGAAAGAAATGGGAAATGATTGAAAGGGATGAGAAATATGGCCACAGGCCAGGTAGAACAGGGGTGATGGACTAATAGCACGAAAACTCTATTGCATTCTGAACAAAATAGCCCTCAAATACAGATAACTAACATAAATTAAACCAGAACAACTAGCATGCATAATCTCCAGGGCTACTCCAGAGTCCCTACCTTATCAGAAACTAAATCCAGATAATAGAATTCAAGTTTACAGTTAAAGCATGGAGTAATAGAAGATAAACAATAGAAGACATACACATGAAAATAGAAGTCCAGGTCTAAAACCAGACATCAGCTGTATTGATAGCAGAATTCAGGTTTTCATTTAGCCTCTAGCAAACATCCATCCATTTTACAATAAAAGAGCGGGCTTATATAGAGAATTCTGCCACTTGAACAATAAATGTTGATTAACAAAATATGGCGGTGGAAGCCAAGATAAGGATTACAAGGAGGTACAGTCACAATGTATTAACCAGGCATGGCAGAGACTGGTGACTCCTCAGGAATGCCATTGAACCCCTTCAATGCTCTGACAGATCCAACTCGCTGGCGCTGTCTCCTTACTCGCGGGGACCGCTTCCATGGAAGATATGCTTGAAATCTTGGAACATCCCGTCTGGAAGCTTCTTAGAAGGTCCACACCTGACCGGATAAGGATGTTCTTCAGATTGCTGATGTGGAGGGCCTTCGGAAGGTGATGGCACAACGGTCAAACGAGTCAACTGGATCCTGTGCACCCGGCCTTGGGCGCACTGCCTGGGTGCGCCCAGCCTTGGGCGCACAGCTGAAGGTGCGCTCGGCCTGGGGTGCACTATTCCTGTGCACCCGGCCTTGGGCGCACTGCCTGGGTATGCCTAGCCTTGGGCGCACTGTTGAAGGTGCGCCTGACCTGGGGCTCACTACTCCTGTGCGCTTGGCCTTGGGCGCACTGCCTGGGTGCACCCAGCCTTGGGTGCACTGCCTAAATGCCGGAGTGAAGCGTCAGGTTCTTCCTTGGTCTTTGAGGGTGAAATATCGGGTTTTGGAAGGCTAATTATACACCATGTTGCAGAAATGGCAACATCTCTGGCGGCTCGTGGGGAAATTGAGCTCGCCTCAATGTCGACATCCCAGGCCTTATCCATTTGGCTCAAAGTCATCATCTTCATCATAATCATCATCGCTCTCCGATTGCCCGCTGGTAGTAGCGGACTCTTCTCCTTCATGCGTTTCGCTGTGCTGTTCTTCATCCCGGCCTGGCACCTCATCTAGGGGCTCATCCTCTTCGTTACCTTGCGGGTCCTGGGCTGCCTCTTGAGTATTAACAATTTTCTCAGCATGAACTTCTTTATGCGCCTCATCTGTTCCTTGCGCTTTGACTTCCTCTTGCGGTCTATCTCTTTCGCTCTGAGGCGCTTCATCTTGAGGCACTTGACCCTTGTCCTGTTGGGGCCCAAGGTTTTCGCCTTGGCCCTCTTGGTGAGTGGGAACCTCCACTGTATGAATCTCGCCCTGCGCCTGGTTTTCTCCCTGCTATTGAGGGGACTCGGGCGGTGCAAGCTCCTTTTGAATGTTGTTGTAAGTTGCCTGGACCAAGGCCCAGTCATTGTCATGGATATCATTACGCTTCTGGAGCTCTCGAACAAGATACCCAAACTTTTCTAAATGGCGTACTTCGGCAAAATTGAGCCTTTCACGGAGGATATCGCAAATTTGGAGGTATACTGCATTACCTGGAGTTCAGTAACGGGCTCTTCCCAACTGTCAATTTCCAGGGTGTCATTTTCGAAAGAGTCCCACGTTGGTTGCAGCTCTTCCTCAGTTAGGAGATGGTCCTGCTCATCAATGAAACCCGGAAAACCGTTATTTGCTAGAGTCTCGAAGTACATGAGAGCGATTTTTCTCTCCCTCTCGAGCATGTCTATGAGATCCCGGGCCTTTTGGGCCGCCTTGACCTTCTTGAAGAAAGATCTAAGAGTTGAATCAGCGACTGCCCATGAGCGAGCCAGGTCAGACATTGGTGCAAGTTTAACTGACCGTCCTAGGGCCCGTGCCTTCACGGCCAGCTCCAGCCATTCGTCGACCTCTGCCTCGGCCTCTTCTACAATGGAGGCGCCGTGGGAAACAGCCTGCTTGGCTTCCCAAATGAACATCAGGACGACGACTGCTCGGCGCGCCCTGTTCCTGAATTGGCCAAGAAATGAGCGCGCGCCTCTTTGGTACGGTCCTTGGACAGGGTTGCAGCGGGCTCTGGCCTACTCTCCAACCTGGCCTTTAGCTGCAGGATCTCAGCATCCAATACCTGCAACTGGTCTTTAGCTTCTCCTTGTATCCTGAGGCGCTCCTCATAATCTTTCTTGGTGTCCTCAAATGCCTGCTCCAGGTCAACCACTTGCTGCTGCAACTGTTTTACTTTTAACTGCTCGTCCTCGAGCTGCCCACGCGTGAGTGCTAGGGTTTCCTCAAGTTCCGTATTCTTGGCCTCAGCATCGTAGCAGCGATCCCTGAAGTGATCCACCTGGAGGTAGAGGGATGTCACCTCGACATGAATATTCCCCGTTTTCTTAGCAAAATCAACAGTCTTTAGATCCTCCACTGTCTCTCTATAGGAGTAGTCAGCCGGTGTCATTTCATTCAATGGCTTCTGTATCTTAGGAGCCTTCTCCAACCGTTGTAGCCACATATTCTGAGGGTCAAAGACTATCCTCTTTTCTGGCCAGGCCAGCGTCTGCGCACTCTTCCTTTTCTGGCCTTTGAGCCAGGCTGAGGAGTTTTGTCGGGCTTTATAGATGCTCTCGGCCATAGGGCCTTCTTCATAGAAATCTAGCTCTTCATATTATTGTACCCCAAAGAATGGAGTAAGGGGGAACAGAGCCCATGGAGGACTTGATTGGACAGGTGTTTCCGGAAGGGCTTGAGTTACGACTGCAGAGACTATGGGGGATGCTAGGGTTTGCACGGCCGAAGCCGAGACGCTAGGTTCAGGAGGAGCTGTCCCCATGGTGGGTATTGCCGAAATAACTGAGAGAGCGGGGACAGAAGAAGGCTGGGCAAGACCTACAGTGGTTATAGAAGCTGCAACAGAAGCCACCGAACTCTGGGGATTGAGGCTAGAAGTTACTGAGAAGGAGAAGGCGTTGGAGACTTTTGCAAAAGTCTCAAATGACCTGGAAACTGCCGGCAAGGGAGTATGGAACTGTGTCTGTAAGAGGGGGTTGGAAAAGACCTCAGTAGGGGCGCTGAATGAAAGGTGGGTAGACACTAGGGTTTTGGCACCGAGGAACAGGGTTTCTACAGGGCTAGTTGAGAAAAAGAGGAGTAGAAGACGTACCTGCGGGCTTGGACGTCTCCAGAGCCGACGTGGTAAACTGCTGTGTTATTGGTCTGGCCTCTCTTTCTCTGCCTGCTACTTCATCCTCTAGGTCAACAAGTGGTACTTTGGCCTGCAACGGCTGCTGCACCGATTGCGCTGGAGCAATGACCCCCGAAGCACCCCTTTCTTTGACTACTGCTGTCGCCGGATGGACTGCGCCAGAGACCTTGAATTTAATAGTGCGAGGCTTCTTCGCGGCTCTTTGGGGCGCAGGTGCATCAAGCGCACTTCTCTTATTTGGAGCAACCTTTTCTTCTCGGACAGGTTGCTTACTCTTGCCCTTGACAGGTGGTGCTCGGCTAGTTTTTTGTTCTTGCAGTGCGTACAGGTCGTCCACTTTGCTCGGACTTTCCAAAATTCTAGGCACATGGTCGCCAAAGAATACGGACCAGTAAGTGTCATAATTATCATCAAATATATCAGAAAATTTTTGATCTATCTGCAGCGTGGGGTCAGATAGCTTTTTCTTGTGGTGACACCTCATTACCCACCAGTTTGCAACCTTCTCTCCGACCACTAGGGCGCTTTTTCTTTAATGAAATTGAAGATTCGGTCATCAGGGTCCTGATCTGGAAACCGCCTAGGGTTGTACTCAGCCTCCATGATATAAAAATCGTGCCACGGTGGGAAGGAGAACATCTTTTCGATGTGCCATTCGAGGTCCCGCCCAGAAGGGTTATTACGCTGCTGCTCGATTTCCGGGCAAGGACAGCGGTGGAATTTTTCTTTCCCAATCTTTTCTTTGAAGACGCCATCTGGGTCATATTTCCACCATTGGGGCAGGTCTATCAGACCAAAATCATACAAGGTAACCGCCAGATAATGATTTTGCTTATTCTGCGTCACTTTGATGGGGCCAAGCTCAATGGGCCAGGGGCAGGTGTGCTGCCTTTTTCTCCCCTTGTCGTACACATCATCTGCGTAGTCGCACTGGCGAGCGACCTCAAGGGCAAAAAGGTACTCAGTAGCGTAATATGGTAACAGGAAGGGTTTGCCAAAAAACCCAAAAATCCGTATCATGAGCCCCTGTGTTAACCGAAAAATATCTCCGAGTTGCTGATTTATCACATAATCTCCCATTTCTTTCGGCACTCGTCATGATTTGCAGTGCTGGTCCTAGAAAAACCCGGTTGAAATTGTAATAAGACTCTCGCCTTGACAGGGCTGAGGTCCACTGATATACCGGGAGTGCCTCGCCCTTCTCATTAGTGCAACTCTTATCAATAAAGGCAAAGCGGGGGTGTGAATGCATCTGGTGGAAGAAATACCACACCAGAAATAATCAACTTTGAAATGCCGCGACCCCCTTCTGCATTGCACATAGCTGGAGGTGCAGCTGCCAGGACACCCAATCGGCCCAGTCGAAGAAAATGGGCCTTATCTCTCGGGATGCAGCATTAGCGGCGTAAAATTCCCCGTGGGATATGCATTCAACAACTGTCGCCTACCAAGCATTTACTTGGGTGTTTGATGCTTGGCCAGTGATCCATGCCAGCATGGAGAAAAGTTCGAAGTTCTTGAATTTTCGTAAGGGCATAGGGAGCTGCGGCAAGGCTCCGGGTGCAAGTGTTTCTGCGCAATGGGCCTCCATAAAACGCCTCATCTGTGCCGAGTTGGTGTATCTATCCGCCTGCTCCTTGGTATCAATTTTTCGGACGATGACATCCTCAGGAGGTTGCCACCCACAGGCAAAGGCCTCGCGGATTTTATCAGTCGAAATGGAGAACAATCTATTTCCTCTTGGATCTTTCGCAAACCTAGTCTGAGGGTCATAGGCTTTGGCGCAGGTGTGCACAGGTACCTGTTGGCAATTTTGCCACATTAAATTTTTTGATAAACTTTGGCCTAAGTATGGAGCTTTAAAGCGGCGAAGAGCATGCGAAGGTGTTCGGGTTTTCGCGGGCCATAAACAGGGGCGATAAAAGGGATGAAATAAGCTTTGGATATTTTATCAATGCAGATCTTTTCGCTAGCTTTTCGACGATATATTATAATAGGTGATCGGGTCAGCAGATCAAAAGTTATGGCCCTAGGAAGCAGGACCAGGAAGCTCAATTTCGGGCCAGAAGATTGACTAAGTGTCGGGCCCCACCCGACTGCGCTCATCCTCCCGACTGCGCTCATACAAAGGCCCAAAATTTTCTAAGTGTTGGGTGCGCAACCCGACTTCGCAGCGAAGTTGGGTTGCATCCTTAATTTTGTGCGCACTTGGGGAGCTAAAGTGCGGAGAGCTAAACAGAAATTTTGCTAAGTGTGAGAGCGCACCCCGACTTCGCTGCTGAAGTGCGGAGAGCTAAACAGAAATTTTGCTAAGTGTGAGAGCGCACCCCGACTTCGCTGCGAAGTCGGGGTGCGCTCTCTTTCCTGCGCGCACCTGGGAAGTAGTGGATCATGAAAATTGACTAAGTGCCAGAGCGCAAGCGCTCTCTTTCCTGCGCGCACCTGGGAAGTAGTGGATCATGAAAATTGACTAAGTGCCAGAGCGCAACCCGACTTCGCAGCGAAGTCGGGCTGCACCCTCATTCCTGTGCGCAATTTGAACAGCAGCCAAAATTGCGAAGTCGGGTTGCGCTCTCATTCCTGTGCGCAGTTTGAACAGCAGCCAAAATTGTCTAAGTGCTGGATGCACAACCCGACTTCGCAGCAAAGTCGGGCTGTGCCCTCTGACTTGTGCGCACTTGGGCAGAATCTTTCAAGCAACACAAAAACTATCTAAGGCACGGAGGCCTCCCCAATTGCGCTGTTTCCCACTTGTGCTGTCCAATTGCGCTCTGATTCCAGACGAAGTAGGACACAAATGAGAGACTGCCTTTCAAAGCAGATGCGTCCCTTATCAGAGTTTGACAAGTGTCCAGCCTCGGGATCCGAGCCGAGATGTGATGAGAAAAAGGACAGGCGTGGGCCAAATTATCTACCTCAGCTACCCGCATTCAAGCTGACTCAAAGTTTCATCAACCGCACTGCCACGTAGCTGCCAAGTTTTTAGGTGGACCTTGCTGCAAGTACAGTCCCTGTCTGCAGAAGTCAACATCAGCAGCTCTTTTGCCGCTTTTGTCAATGTTTGCCGGCTATTGTCGGGTCTGGGATTGTGTGCCCATGATTGTAACCGGGGGAAAATTGTGCTATAAATAGCAGCCTCATTTCATTGTAGAGGGGGGGGGGACGTATTGCTAGAGGACTCTGTTGTGACGGACCACCTTCTAATTAATTCAAAGCATCCTTGGCTCTGCTTCTTATCTCTGTCTTTTATGCTGCCTTCCGCTAGTATTCCTGCTTCATGTCCATTTATATTTCTGTCTGTTTAAATTCTGAATCCTGGATTTGAGCATTGGTGATTATTTGGATCTGGAATACAAAACAGAAGGATACATAGGATAGAATCGCAGTTGCCTTTTATGCTGCCTTCCGCTAGTATTTCTGCTTCATGTCCATTTATATTTCTGTCTGTCTGAATTCTGAATCCTGTAATTGGGCATTGGTGATTATTTGGATCTGGAATACTAAACAGAAGGATACATAGGGTAGAATAATAGCTGCAGTTTTTGTTACATGCTTTGTTTTAATTGTTGTTGGTTCGGATGCAAATTTACAATCGTGCTGCTTGTTCTCCCCCCACCCGAATCACATGATATTTACATCTCTTTCCTGTTCCCTTATCTTTTTTAATCTCTTTCCAATTCCCTTTACCCCCTTTTTTAATCTCTTTCCTGCACCCTTATCTAAAACCCCCAAGTAGGTTAGGAAAGGAGCCGGCCTTCTCCGGAGATCAGCATGGGGGGCATCCCTTCCTCCCGGCCTTTCAATGTTGGTCTACGGGTCTAGGGCGCATTGACACACCAAGTCCTTCCTAGGTGGCGGATCCGTGGCCAATAGTTTTTGGCACGCTCGGTGGGACCAACAGTCTCCATATTTTCAGGAAGCCCGAGTTTGGTGAATCTCTAGCTTGCCTTCATTTGGAAAAATCACTTGGCGACTCTGATTGAGCTAAAGACCCGGATTTCTTGATCGCAGGCGCCATTTTTTTAAGCTAATAGAAGACACCCCGGAGGAATCAAGGTTTGGTGAGCAGCCTTGACCTCATAAGCGGAGAAATGAATGTTCACCTACAGTCTCCATATTTCCAGGAAGCCCAAGTTTGGTGAATCTCTGGCTTGCCTTCATCTGGCAAAATCACCTGGCGACTCTGACTGAGCTGAAATATGGAAGCCCGAGTTCGGTGAATCTCTGGCTTGCCTTCATCTAGTGACTCTGACTGAGCTGAAATATGGAAGCCTGAGTTCGGTGAATCTATGGCTTGCCTTCATCTGACAAAATCACCGTGGAAAATCCCTCATACTATGAAAAGCCCTAGAATGCAGCTGTGTGGAGCTCGAGAGGCAGATCTCGTCCAAAGTCACCAGTGGGAATATGCAAACACCGCCCAAATGATGAATAATATGGTTGCCTGCAGTTTCCATCAGAAGACGGGCCAAGAGGAGGAACAAGATCTAGTGACAAATTCTAAACACAAAGAGGGCACATTTTTGCACCCTTTTTGTGTCCCAGGGCATAGCACGCAAGCATTCAGCCAAAGCCCAATAAGCATGCCTCACCAGGAGGCTGATCCTGAGGAGACCCCGGCTAAAGGCCTATCGCCGAAAAGCTCCTGCTATCGCATCAAGGAGTTGGAAGAACTCGTGCTCGAGAGCCCACAGGTGGTGGACTCTCTGGAGTGGTGGTATTGGCTCCAACCATCACCGCAACCGGTACCCGAAGAGGGCTCCCGTCTGACAAATCTCCTTGCCACATTGTTCATCAATTGTATGGGTACCGGCATGAATGATAACCTGCCACGTTGCACCATGTTCGCGACCTGGCAAACTTTGGGAGGCCAGCCGGACTTCAAAGATCAACTGAAGTACAATCAGATCTGGTCCGGACACTGCAGGTTCATCGGATAGGCAACCAAAGCTAGATTTGTGTTGGCGGCATGCCAATCATGCCGCAAAATTTTGTGTAAATGATATAAATAAGTTGGCTAGTATGCAAAGTTTTAGTTGTTTTCTTAGTTTAGTTTGTGCAGTGTTTTTTTTTAGTGTTCCGAGAGGGCCATGGGTGCCAAGGGTTTGAGAAAGAGGCTGCAGCCAGCAGTGAGTATCAAGAGGACGGCGAGGGTGACTTTTTTGCCCAATGGATAAAGGCCTGGGTCCTCACATTGAGGCGAGCTCAATGCCCCGCGAGCCGCCAGGAATTTTGGCAATTTTGCCACATTAAATTTTTTGATAAACTTTGGCCTAAGTATGGAGCTTTAAAGCGGCAAAGAGCATGCAGAGGTGTTCGGGTTTTCGTGGGCCATAAACGGAGGCGATAAAAGGGATGAAATAAGCTTTGGATATTTTATCATTGCAGATCTTTTCGCTAGCTTTCCGACGATATATTATAATAGGCGATCGGGTCAACGGATCAAAAGTTATGGCCCCGAGAAGCAGGACCAGGAAGCTCAATTTCGGGCCAGAAAATTGACTAAGTGTTGGGCCCCGCCCGACTGCGCTCATCCTCCCGACTGTGCTCATACAAAGGCCCAAAATTTTCTAAGTGTTGGGTGCGCAACCCTTCGCAGCGAAGTCGGGTTGCGCCCTTAATTTTGTGCGCACTTGGGGAGCCGAAGTGCGGAGAGCTGAACAGAAATTTTGCTAAGTATGAGAGCGCAACCCGACTTCGCTGCGAAGTTGGGGTGCGCTCTCTTTCCTGCGCGCACCTGGGAAGTAGTGGATCATGAAAATTGACTAAGTGCCAGAGCGCAACCCGACTTCGCAGCGAAGTCGGGCTGCGCCCTCATTCCTGTGCGCAGTTTGAACAGCAGCCAAAATTGACTAAGTGTTGGGTGCGCAACCCGACTTCGCAGCGAAGTCGGGCTGCGCCCTCTGACTTGTGCGCACTTGGGCAGAATCTTTCAAGCAGCACAAAAACTGTCTAAGGCACGGAGGCCTCCCCAACTGCGTTGTTTCCCACTTGCGTTGTCCAATTGCGCTCCGATTCTGGGCGAAGTAGGACACAAATGAGAGACTGCCTTTCAAAGCAGATGCGTCCCTCATCAGAGTTTGACAAGTGTCCAGCCTCGGGATCTGAGCCGAGATGTGATGGGAAAAAGGACAGGCATGGGCCAAATTATCTACCTCAACTACCCGCATTCAAGCTGACTCAGTTTCATCAACCGCACTGCCACGTAGCTGCCAAGTTTTTCAGGTGGACCTTGCTGCAAGTACAGTCCCTGTCTGCAGGAGTCAACATCAGCAGCTCTTTTGCCGCTTTTGTCAGCGTTTGTCAGCTATTGTCGGGTCTGGGATTGTGTGCCCAGGATTGTAATCGGGGGAAAATTGTGCTATAAATAGCAGCCTCATTTCATTGTAGAGGGGGGGACATATTGCTAGAGGACTCTGCTGTGACGAACCACCTTCTAATTAATTCAAAGCATCCTTGGCTCTACTTCTTGTCTCTGCCTTTTATGCTGCCTTCCGCTAGTATTCCTGCTTCATGTCCATTTATATTTTTGTCTGTTTAAATTCTGAATCCTGGATTTGAGCATTGGTGATTATTTGGATCTGGAATACAAAACAGAAGGATACATAGGATAGAATCGCAGTTGCCTTTTATGCTGCCTTCCACTAGTATTTTTGCTTCATGTCCATTTATATTTGTTTGTCTGAATTCTGAATCCTGGATTTGGGCATTGGTGATTATTTGGATCTGGAATACTAAACAGAAGGATACATAGGGTAGAATAACAGCTGCAGTTTCCGTTACATGCTTTGTTTTAATTGTTGTTGGTTCGGATGCAAATTTGCGATCGTGCTGCTTGTTCTCCTCCCACCCGAATCGCATGATATTTACATCTCTTTCCTGTTCCCTTATCTTTTTTAATCTCTTTCCAGTTCCCTTTACCTCCTTTTTTAATCTCTTTCTTGCACCCTTATCTAAAACCCCCAAGTGGGTTAGGAAAGGAGTCGGCCTTCTCCGGAGATCGGCACGGGGGGCATCCCTTCCTCCCGGCCTTTCAATGTTGGTCTACGGGTCTAGGGCGCATTGACACACCAAGTCCTTCCTAGGTGGCGGATCCGTGGCCAACAAGTACCAATATAGGAAGGAGTGATAAGCAACAACCCGATTGTGCATCTCGGACACCTTTGCCTACATCTGCTCAATATCCATACGCAGCTTCTCTATACTGGTGCGGGTGAGAATACAGTCCCGAATCTTACTAAGCTTGTCTTCATGTGAGGGCGGCAGGAGCTTCTTTTTTTTTTCTTTTACCCCTCCCTGTTCGCCTTCTGCTGATTTTGGAGTCGTTTCCATTTTCTTCTTAGACTCTCCCCTCTTGCCCATTTTTCTACGGTGAAACCCTTGAGCGTTCTGTGGATGACAGAGTTCAGAAATAAATCACAAGTGTGCAGATGGAACAGAGTTTTACTGGCGATCAACAATGGTAGACTGTGCAATAGGTTCAGGATTCTAAAAGGTGTATCCATTGAAGAGTTTGATTTCTTATAGACCCAACATTCACCCACCTGCGTTAATGCCGCCTGCGTAGAATTAATGCCCGGGACAATTTTGGGGGCGCCACAAAAGATCTTCTGCACGGTAAACAATGGTAGGGCACGGATCCCAATCCCAACCACCAAAGCTGGGTGCAATCATCCTTGAAAAGTATGGAGCGCAGCGACCGTTATACTTAATTCCATCGCGAGCAGTGCCTTGGACAGTGTGCCCATTGGAGGTGCTCTTTAAAACTGCATAGAATGACCCCCTCAGAATGGGTCCAATCCTCTTTCAAATGTGTGCCGCAGAGCGTGCGCCCAGCCTGGGCGCGTCTCCCTATGCGCGCTTGGCCTGAAAAAACATGCGCCCAAACTTGGGCGCATGGCCGATGTGCGCCCAGTCTTGGGCGCACGGCCATACTTAGGTGCACGAAACCATTACTTGCCTGAGGGAGATGCTCCTGGCGTCGAGGTCCTACTTAGCCTACATGGAAATATTATTTGCCCTGCTGTACACAACCCAATCTGAACCATAATTAAAGGGAGTGCACCTATCGGCTTCCTCCTGCCAATTAGGGCCCTGGTCCAAAAAAATGTAATTTTTCCAGCACGAGAAGGAGCGAAAAGACACTCTTACAACTGTACAGGAAAACTGGAATGCATAAGGAAAAACGCAAAGAATATATACAACTGTACAGGAGAATCTTGTACTACCCTTTACTGGTAGTACGCCTTCATGTGTACGCCATTAACTGATAATGGCAAGGTAAATCCATTCAAGTCTTGCAGTGTGAAAGAGTTTACTGGGTGGACCTGAGAAATCTGAAACGGACCCTTCCAAAACGTGTCAAACTTATCATGATTGCCAGGCTTGGACTTTTTCTCATTCCATTTTAACACTAAGTCCCCAGCCTGAAAAGTGCGATTGGAGGTTCTCTTGCCGAACCATTTCTTTGTGGCTACAGCATGCTTCATGAAAGCCTCATAGGCTTTCTCCCTTTCCTCTTCCAACTGCAACAGCTGGGCAATTCTGATGCTAACTGGATCGAACTCTTCACCCTCACCGTCCAGAGATCGCAGGGACTGAAGTGCCGGCAACTCAATATGCGCAGGAGGCACTGCTTCCTTCCCATACACCAGAGAGTACGGGGATGTCTTTATGGACTTCTTGATAGAAATTCGGTCAGCCCATAGCGCAAAATCTAAGTGTAGGTGTTGTTGGTTACGAATCTGCCATGAGGAAAGGATTTGGTATAATGCGCCCCAGATTCGCCCACCAGATTGAAAGGCCGGAAGGAAGGAATGCCTTTCGTGCCAATCTCCGGAGAAGGCCGGATTCCTGTGGGTTTTTAGTGCTTCAGCTAAGGATACAGGAAAGAGATAAAGTGCGGAAAGAGATCCAAATGTGATTGGAGTTGGGTGGGGGGAATAAGCAGCACGACAACGATCAATCACCACTACTACCAACAATTAAATACAAAACACACCATAGAAACTACAGCTATCATGCATCCTATGTATCCTCTATCTATGCATTCCAGGAATACTTAATCATCAAATACTGGAATCCAGAGTTCAGTATAATAGTAAGCAATGAAATAAGAAACATGAGGCAGAAATGACAAGGAAAGGCAACATAAAAGATGATGACAGTAAGCAGAGCCAAGTATGTGTCTTGCATTCAGAAGCAAATGTATAGCTACAATGGTTCCTGTTGGTTACGAATCTGCCATGAGGAAAGGATTTGTTGTTATTGCGCCCAGATTCGCCCACCAGATTGAAAGGCCGGAAGGAAGGAATGCCTTCCGTGCCAATCTCCGGAGAAGGCCGGCTTCCTGTGGGGTTTTTGTGTTTTAGGTTAAGAGTGCAGGGAAAGGGATAAAAGTGCAGAAAGAGATTCCAAATATGATTGGAGTTGGGGTGGGGGGAATAAGCAGCACGACAACGAATCAATCACCGCTACTAACAACATTCCTTTACAAAGCACACATTGAAACTACAGCTATCAGTCATCCTATGTATCCTCTATCTATGCATTCCAGGAATACTTGACCACCAAATACCAGAGTCCAGAGTTCAGTACAACAGTAAGCAATGATACAAGAAACATGAGGCAGAAATGACAAGGAGAGGCAGCATACAAGATAAAAGACAGTGAGCAGAGCCAAGTATGTGCTTGTATTAGAGGCAAACGCACAGCTACAATTGTTCCCTAGCAATATATTCCCCTTCCCCCTTTTTACAATGAATCACATGGCTATTTATAGCCTCAAGTCCCCCCGATTACATTCTTGGGCACAAAGTCCCAGACTAAACATTAGCTGACACAAGCGGCTGAGGAGCTGCTGATGCTGACTTCTGTCGGGCAGGACTGTACTTGCGGCATGGTGTCCCTGAAGGCTGTACAGCTACGTGGCGGTGTGTCGGGTCAAACCGTCGGTCAGCAGGAATGTGGGTAGGTGCGGCAGATGGCACTTCTCATCAACTTAAATGGTGGCAGTTGGCGCAGATAGTGCAGCCCATGCTTTGTCCTTATCCCGGTCAAGTCTTGGCTCGAATCCCGAAGTTGGACACTTGTCGGATGCTGATGAATGACACGTGTCTGCCTTGAAAGGCAGTTTATCCAACTTCGCCCGGGATCTGAGCGTTGTCGGGTTGCGCAGGTAGAAAACAGCGCAGGAGGGTCATCTTGCCTTAGTCATTTTCTGGTCTTGCTTCCCCAACTGCGCACCGGTCAGAGGGCGCACCCCGACTTCGCTGCGAAGTCGGGTTGCGCACCGGCACTTGCTGTCTTCTTCTGTTCGGACTGCGCACTAAGAGAAGGGCGCACCCCGACTTCGCTGCGAAGTCGGGTTGCGCCCCAACACTTAGTCATTTTTCTGCCACACTGCTCTCCAAGTGCGCCCAGGAAGAAGGGCGCACCCCGACTTCGCTGCGAAGTCGGGTTGCGCCCCAACACTTAGTCAAATTTCGCTCATTTTCCTGTTTTGTCGCACTTCGCACTGTCCCTACTGCGCTCCAACTGGAGGGCGCACTCCGACTTCGCTGCGAAGTCGGGGTGCGCCCTGACACTTAGCCATTTTCAGGGGACACTTGCTGGAAACTTTACTGGGGGAAGAAAAGGGAGGAATGAAACTGCAAGGAAGAGGAGGAAAAGGGAGAAATGAAGAATTGGAAAAAAGGAGGAGGGAAGGAACAGAGCAGATCACTTACAAAAAACGGAAAACATGGCACCCCGTGCAAAATGTGGCAACATTCCTGGCGGCTCGCGGGGTGTCGAGCTCGCCTCGACGCAAAGAACCATGCCTTCATCCATTGGGTGCAGAGGAACTTCCTTCCCCTGCCTTCTGCTGCTCTAACCGCTTCCTTCCAGGCAACTGTTCTTCTTCAGGTTCACTTTCACCAGTTGCCTCCTCGGTTTCCCCTTCTGAGTCTGAATGTTCTCCACTGTCAGCCTCCCACTCGCTGATGCGTTGGTATGCAGCCTCGGCTTGGTCCCAGGCCTGCTGCTTGGAAGGGTGCGAGGTCGCTGATCTCTCTTAATGCTGCGTGGAATGCAGCGACCGCGTGCAGGTCGATGGTGTTATATCTTCTTCCCAACTCCTTCAGGGAGGAGTTGATTTTACAGTATTTTGACACCATCTGGGTGACCTGAGCTTCCTGAATCGGCTCTGCCCAGCTGTCAACTTCTGCTGTATCTGTCTCAAAGGACAGCCAATTCTGCTTCACCTGTTCAAGGGTCAGGAACCTGCCATCCTTGACGTAGCTCGGGCACCCGTGTTCGGACAGAATGTGAAAGGGAGCCAGGAGAATGTTCCTTTCATGCTCTAGGGCGTCCAGCGCCTTCCTGGCAGTTCTGATCCTCTCTGTCCTGTCAAAATAAGTATGCAAGGTTACCCTTGCATCTGCCCACTCTGAGGCAAGTTGGGACATAGGGGCAATTTGGAAGCCTTTGCGCTCAAACTCCTCAAGTTTTATAGCCAGGTCCAGCCGTTGCCTCGCCTGGTGTTCGGCTTCCTCTACCACAGGCTTTCCCTGGGCAGATACTTCTTCAATCCTGGATACGAAGTCCAGAACTGATAGGGACTTGACAAGGTTGGGCTTGCAACCTTGTAACAGACTAGCCCGCATCTCCTTGGCTTTGCTCTTTGAAAAGGCCGTCACTTGTGATGCTTTCTCTGCAAGCTGCGACTGCGCCTGTTTCAGCGAATCCTGAAGCTGCGAAATCTGCTCCAGCGCAGCCCTTTTCTCTTCTGACAGCTGCTTGGCTGTCTGCTTCTGCTCTGCGGCCTCCTGCTGAGAGGCGGCCAGCTGGGCCTTTAGTTCTTCTATTTCCTGCTGGGCTGACCCCAGCTGCGCAGTAGCCCTAGCTAGGTCTTCCTCAAGCTGCCTTGTGTTGTTCTGCAGCTGGTACAGCGCCTCCTGGGTCTCGAGATGCTTGACGAGGAGATTGTCAGTCCTACGACGAATACCACGAATTTCGTATTCCTCGTTGATGTCGTCAAAGCTTTTCTCCTTCCTCTGATGCTCATAGTCTGCCTCGGTCATCTCCCGGAGAGGCTTCTTCACCTTCGGGATCAACTTCTCTGTTGTGAGCACTCTCCGGTCTAGGTCAAATTTCGTGCGTTTTACCGGGGCAGCTATCTCCTCGGCCCTTCTGCGCTTGACGCCCTGAAGAAAGGAGGCGGAACCCCCCGCGGCTCTTACTGCCAGAGGCTGGTCCTCTGTGATATTCATGAAGTCGAGGTCCTCCAACGTCTGGTCCTGCTGCGGCATTTTCCCTGCGAACAGCGAAGTAGGCGGGATTCCAGAGGGGGTATCAGCCTTTGAGGGCGACCGGGTCCTAGGGTTAACAGGAGTCTGAGTGGATGGTGCCGGCAAGGCTTCGGACGGCTGGTGCGAAGAGCGCAGTGATGAAGGCGCAGCTTCAGCACTGGCTGCGGGAGAGGGCTCTAGGGTTTGGCTCAGTGATTGGAAAGCGTTCGGATCCTGAGCAAACTGGTCGAATGAATGCAGGCTGCTGGAGGGTTGGGTAGCTTGGGAAGCGGTGGACGCGGCTACGGCTTGCCCTGATGATGAGATGGGAGATGGGACTTTAGCAGGGCTGACTTGGACTTGGGGAAGAGAAATAGTGGACGTACCTGCGGGCTCCGCCTGAGCCGCCGTTGGAGGGGTGCTTGCAGCTCGGGTATCTACGGCTGGTTCAGGGCTGTCCAAAGAGACAACCTCTGGAGCTGCTGCACTAGTTTGTTCTGCGGCTGATTGCTGTACAGGCTCTCTAGACCGCTTGGCCCTTTCAACTTTCTTCCTCTTTCTTTCTTCTGGTACTGCGGCTGGTCCAGAGGAGAGAGACAATATCGGGGCGGCAGGTGCTGATGTTCCCACGGTAAACTTGTACCTGGGTCTGGCTGGAAGAATGCCTGCCGCACTCGGTCTGCTAGTTGGCAGCGCGCATACTTGTTCTGCTGGAGGGGCCACCTCAGGGGTGGACTTTTCTGAACTTTGCGCCTTTTCGGGCACAACCTCAGGAGCTACAGGCTGCATCGGGCCCACTTGGCTGCTTGTTGGAGTTGCGCTGGAAGTCGCAGGCGTTGACGATAGCTGGGGGGTGGGCCTACTTTTATACCTTATCTTTGCGCCTCGGGGAACGCAATTGCGGAATTCGAAGGGCTGCCACGTGTCGACGTACTGGTCATATAGGGCAGAAAATTCATCATCGACAGCTAGATTCCTCCGGTTGGATTTATCGTGCTGCGTGCGACACCTCATCTTCCAGCATTCAGTGATTTTGTCTTTATGCCAGTTGAGGGGCGCCACCTTAGCGAGGAATTTTTTGAAGCCAACTGACTCCATCCGATGGTCCGGGTTACGCTCGGGATCGTACGTCACCTCTTCGCAGTAAAATTCATGCCATGGTGGCCATGATTGCATCAAGTCAATGCGCCAGTGGAGGTCTGCACCTGTCCTGTTTCTTCTTTCCTGCATGATTTCAGCTCGGGGACAGATGTGCGTGAATTTTCCCCTGACCCCAATTGGGTCGTACTTCCAGCGCTGCGGCAGCATTATCAGGCCCATTTCAATGAGTTCCCGCTCGAGGTAGACGTGCTGCCCGATTTCGAACACTTGGGTATTCGCCCAGGTCATGGGATATTGAAAAATATGACCTCTCTTTTTCCCCTGGCCAAATTCCTCTTCAACGTAGTCCATCTGCCTCGCAATTTCCATCCCGAACTGATGGTCAGTGCAGAAGTAGGGCAGCAAGCACGGCTTCCCCTTGAACCCGTAGATTCTGACTATGATGCCCTGAGTCAACCGGAAAGTGTCCCCGTACTCCTTACTCCACAGGTATTTGGTCATGGCTTCCGGTGGGCGACATGCCTTACGGTTGAACAACCCCATGACCTGGCACAGAAATTTGAGATTAAACTCGTAGAACGAGCCTTTTCTGTACAGAATCTCAGTCCATTCGTACACGGGGAGCGGCTCTCCTCTTTCGTTCACCTTCCTCAAGTCTGGAACGTTCATCCGGTAATGCATGTGATACAGGCACAGCCATGCGAGGAAGGAACAAAACCGGAAGTCCGTTGACTGCTTCTGCTGCAGTCTAACCAGGCTGGAATGTATCGCATATGCCAGCCAGTCCGCCCAGTCGAAAAAGATAGGGCGCTTTCCGCTCTTCTGCGTCGTGGAGTCGTAGAACTCCCCGTGCAGGAGACACTCTGCCATCGCCAGCTGGTACGGCCGTACCACTTTGTCAGAGTCGCAGCCAAGGACCCACGCCAGGATGATGTAGATGTACTTATTTTCAAATTTTTCCAGGGGTATGGGGCCAGTTGGCCACTGTCCGGCTGCCAGCGGAGTCTTCAGCTCTGAATCCAGAAATTCTCTCATCCGCTTTGTCTGCGCAAATCTGCCGGTCTGCTCGTCCAGATTTACCCTTCTGACAATTGCGCCAGGCTCATACTGAAGCCCTGGGGCGAATGCTGGTTGGACGCTCTCCCGGAAAAGAGTGAACAACACCTTTCCTTTGTTGTCGCAGACCTGCCGGGCAGCTGGTTTGTAATATTCTGCAATCGCTTCAACCAGCTCCGGGCACCAGTGAGTAGGAGGGCACAAGAACCAGTATAGGTTCGACTTGTATGCAGCTCCGAGGTGGTGAGATGGCGAAACCTTATCCACCCATTTCGCAATGTTCAACCGCAGCTTGGTGAGGCTGATGGAGACAGAGCCGTCTTTGTATCCGGCCAGGCGATTAATTGGCGGCGGTGGAGTCTGCCCAACTACGCGCCTCTTCGTCCGGGATTTTCTTTTCTGGTCCTTCTGAGGCGCTCCGCTCTCATGAGCGCTTGACTCCGGTGATTCCTCAGCTTCGCGCCGCTCTTCGCTTGATTGCGCCTGTACGGGCGCTTTCCCCTTGTCCATCCTTTTGAAACGGCAGTGTCGGGAATTACAGGGGATTTCAGCTTCTGAATTGTCAGCTTTATTCCTTGCAGTCAGGGAGTCAGCTTGAACAATTTGAATTTTCTGGTTGCGCCAGGGTCCCTTTTGTAGACAATGACTGCAACATTAATGGCGCGAGGGAGGGAGTTAGGGCGGTTAACTTGGAGTTGGTGGAGGCATTATGATTTTTTGGCGGCTGGGTATGGGTTTATTTTTGGAAAGCGCACCCCAATAGCCGTTGGTCCAAGACGCACCTTGCTTTTTTAATGCATCGTTCTTGAAAGCTGTGCAATCATTAAACCCCCTAGGACGTTGTGCCAATGCTGACGTCATCGCCGCCGTCTGGGCACACTTTACAAGGAAAACTTTAAAGCCCATGTGCCCAACTTCGCGTTGCCGAACTTCGCCTGGGCCCACACTTATAATTTTTTTTTGCTCTCCGTGGCGGGTTATTCGGACTTCGCCCGAAAAACAGGGCGCACTCGGACTTCGCCCAGAAAATGGGCGCACTCCGACTTCGCCCGGAAGATGGGCGCACTTCGGATTTTACACTTAGCCGTTTTCGGCTTCTCGCGCCGGATCATCCAGGGTGCGCCCGATAATGGGAGCGCACTCAGACTTCGCCCGAAAAACGGGCGCAATCCGACTTCGCCCGGGTTTTTCTTTTCTTGCCGTTTGTTACCCAACTGCGCCCTTCTGATGGTGCGCAGCCCGACTTCGCTGCGAAGTCGGGTTGCGCACCCAGAGTTAGTCAATTTTGCCCCTTTTCCAGCTACCTTCTTTCGGACTTCGCACTGTTTGAGGGGCGACACCCGACTTCGCTGCGAAGTCGGGGTTTTGCCTCTAGATTTCCCTTGGGCTATCTGAAAAATTAAAAACTAAAAAACTGAAATATTTACATTCTGAAAACTGAAAATGCAGAAGGGAAATCTGTACAAGGAAGGGCCCCTTCGGGCGCCTTCAGTGGCGATAAAGTTTTAAGTGGAACCCGTTGACGGGAATGGGGAGAAGCTGTCCCTCCATGTCCCGGAGCACGAATGAGTTGAACTGATTTACCCGGGCAATCTGATAAGGGCCCTCCCAGAGGGCGTCAAACTTGCCGTGGTTGCCCGGCTTCGCTTTCAGCGAGTCCCACTTCAGCACCAGGTCCCCGATTTTGAAAACTCGGGCGGTGGCGCCTTTCGCAAACCAGCCTTGGGTTGCCTCAGCATGTTTGGTGAAGGCCTGGTATGCTTTTTCTCTGTCTTCCTCTAACTGCAGTAACTGGCAAAGTCTGTCCTCTACCGGATCCCCGCTGCCTCTTTCTTCATCAAGCATCCAGAGAGCGGGAATTTCGATGTGGGTCGGCAAGACTGCTTCTTTGCCGTATACGAGCGCATAGGGGGACGTTTTAATGGATTTCTTGAAGGATATCCTGTCCGCCCATAGCGCCCGATCCAGGAGTAGGTGCCAAGTCCTCTTGTTTTTCTCTACTGTCCTTCGGATGATCTTCAGCAGATTCTTGTTGGTGGACTCGGCAAGACCGTTCCCCTGCGGGTAGTAGTTGGAAGACATTTTGTGATAAATGCCGTATTTGCTGGTGTACTCCGTGAGTACGGCGCCTGCGAACCCCGGACCATTGTCCGTTACTATTGACTCAGGGACCCCAAAACGAGTAATCAGGCTCTCGAGGAACCTAATGACCGTCTCCTGGTCCGCATTCTTTGTAGGGATCGCCTCTGCCCACCGTGTGAAGTAGTCGGTGGCGGTAAGAATAAACTTGTGCCCCGCTGCAGAGTTCGGCGTAATCACCCCGATAAAGTCCAGACCCCATTGCTGAAACGGAGTCTCGGCTTGGATCGGTTGAAGGGGCAGGGGTGCTTTTCTATTTCTGCCAGCAAATCTCTGGCATTGATCACACTTCGTACAGACCGCATGCGCGTCTGTGAATAGAGTGGGCCAGTAGTACCCAGCTCTGATTATTTTCAAGGCCGTTGGCCTTGCAGAATGGTGACCCCCAGGCATCCCGGAGTGAAATTCTCCGAGGATCCTGGGTTGGTCTGCTTTCTTGACGCACCGTAACATGATGCCGTCAATATTCTTGAAGTACAGCCCCTCGGGGCGAAGAGTGTATTTCAGTGCACCTAGCCGAAACCTCCTTCTTTGTGAGGCATTCAAGTGGTCTGGACATCTCCCGGTGCAGAAATATTTCACCAGGTCATCTGTCCAGTCGCACTCCTCGGGTAAAGAGTTGGCTAGGTTGGTGTTTGTTGCTGGATCCTCCCACTTACAGGCGGATATCTGGGCTGCTGCGCTTCGGGCCAGCTCTTGGCACAAGGCTCGGCCTCTGATAAGCTTGGTTGGCCGCACTTCGATGTCGAACTCCTGGATTTTAGCAATCCATCCTGCTCTCTTGTGACCCGGCTCTCCTTGTATGATGAAGCTTCGAACGTCCGGGTGTATCACAAAAACAAGTGGTTCGGCTCTGGGAGACAAAGTGCCTGAACTTTCGGAGGGATTTCATAACTCGCGTGAACCTGCCGCTCTATAAAGTTGTACTTTTCTTCATGCGGCTGGATTACTTGGCTCAGAAACGCTATGGGGCGCTCTTCGCCATCGTCTCCCTTTTGGGTCAGGATTGCGGCGTAACTCTCGGGTTCTCCCACCGCGTACAGGATGAAGTCCTTGGAGTAGTCCGGGTTTATCAACACCGGAGCTTGTGCAATTCGGGCCTTGATTTCTTCGAAGGCCTGCCCCCTTTCATCAGTCCATAAGAACTCAGCGTTCTTTTTCAGCAGTTCGGCCATGGGCTTGATTACCTGTGCGAAGTCCGGTATGAACTTCCGCACGAAATTGATTTGGCCGAAAAAGGACTGCAGCCCCTTCTTGTCGACTGGGGCAGGCAAGCGGAGGAGGGCTTCTGCTCTATCAGGGTCTATGGCTAGGCCTTTCTCGGAGATGACATGCCCCAGCAGCTTTCCTTCTTTTACCGCGAAGACAGATTTCTTCGGGTTTATGGAGATGCCGAATTCACGACACCTTTCAAATATTTGCCGCAAGTGGGGAACATGATCTTCTCTCCTGTGAGAGAACACAGTCATGTCATCCAAGTAGATGACAATGACTTTGTTGAGCAGCTCTCGGAAGGCCAGATCCATGGCTCTCTGGAATGTGGCGCCAGCATTAGATAAGCCGAAAGGCATGCGCTGATAGGCGAACGTTCCCCATTTGGTGGTGAACGCCGTCTTGTGCTGGTCCTCATCCTTGACCCATATCTGGTTGTACCCAGAAAAGCCATCTAAGAGGGAAAATCTCTGGGCTCCAGCAACTATATGGAGGATCTGATCGATTTGGGGAAGCGGATAATGGTCCTTGAGGGAGGCCTGATTCAGATTTCTGAAGTCCACACAGAGACGGATGTCTCCATTCTTTTTCCTTACGGGAACCAAGTTCGCAACCCAAGATGAATGCTTGATGGGGTAGATGATCTTGGCTTCCAGCATCTTCAGGAGCTCGGCCTTCATCATGGCCTCGATCTTCGGATTTACGGCCCTCTGCTTCTGCCGGAATGGCTTGGCGCCATCTTCTAGCTCAATGGTATGCTGGATAACATTTCTGTCATACCCCTTCAAGTCCTGGTAGCACCAGGCTACTATGTCAGGGAACTCTCGGCATAATGTTCTTATTTGCTCAAGTTCCTCTGTGGTGCAGTCTGTTCCGACCTTGATTGTTTTTCCAGGTTCGAGTTCCAGATCGGCATACTGCTTCGGGTCTACTTTGATCCGGTGAGATATTGCTCTGTCATTCTGATCAAATAGACTCTCAAGTGTAATCAGTCCTTTTGGGACATGATTATTTTTTAGTTGTATCAACCCCTCATATTGCTCGTCATCAGGGTCTCTACCTTCGATTGAACATGCTTCATTTACCAAAAATGTGACGATCTCCTCGTCACAGTCGAACACCTGCCAGTGGGTGTCCTTATCAGGCACAGAAGGCCTGTAAATGGTGCGAACCGGCTTCGGCTTCTGGACAGTGTCATCAGCCGGAACGTACCTGGCTCCAACAGACGCCAGAATGTCTGCATGCTTGTTTTTCTCACGTGATATAGCCTTGACATTCAACGAGTCAAACGACTCCATCAGATCCCAGACCCGATTTCGGTACGCCTTGAGATAGTGCTTCTTGGAGGCGCACTTGTTCGTAATCTGGTGGCACACCAGTTCAGAATCGCCAAAGATCTGCAGGTGCTTAATCCCCAGCCTCTCTGCTTTCCGCAAACCTAAGCACAGGGCTTCGTACTCCGCCGCGTTGTTGGTACAGCTCCAGGCCAGCCTGTAGGTGTAGTCCTTCTGGATCCCGGTTGGGGAAACTAAAAGCACACCTGCACCGGCGCCATTTTTGCATCGTGCGCCGTCAAAGAAAAGCTTCCACAACTTTTCTGGTGCAGGTCCCACTTCTTTCTTGGCTGACTTGTCGAGCCTTTCAGGCTGAACTACAGTGTAGCAGCCTTGCTCGGTCTCAATCACGGCGTTGAAGTCCCGCAAGGAGAATTCATCTTCTATTTGCAGCAGCTCAAGAGCTTGCTCCGTCATGTCCACCACCACCAGCTCTTCCTCCGTTAGCTGAACCATGCAGTCCTCTGGCTCTTCTCCGGGTATCTTCTCTACTAAGAAAGTGGAAGGCTTTTCATTGTAAATTTTCAGTCTCCTTCCTTTGAAGGGCACTTCCATGTGTGAGTAGTCCAGAGACAGATACCCTCCCAACTTCGCAGTGAACTCCCTGGAGAGACACATGCCGAAGTAGGGTTCCAAGTCGACAACCACGACCTCTTGGATGACCACGATGTCGAGAGCTTTGTGCAGCCGAATGGGGATGTCTTTAATGACACCGACTGTCTTGACAGGGGTGCCGTCCAGTTGCAGCACGCCTTGGCTGCTCCTTGTGTACTCCATCCCGATTTCATCGCAGACGGCTCTCGGCATTACGGTCGTGGAAGCACCAGAATCCACCATGCAGTTGTGTACTATGTACCCTTGCATCCGTAATGACAGATAGAAGGGAGGCGGTCTGTTCTTCCCAGTGGCTGAGGCTGTCAAGGGTTGCACCAGGACAGCGGGCTGTATCTGCTTGCCATTTTTCATGATCTTCAGAGATTCTTGCAGCAGATCAACCTGGCCTGGGAGCTGAAGAGCATCATACATGCTGATTCTTGCGGGGGTCCTCTTCAATTCGTCTACTATGCTGTAGGCTGAGGTGCTAGCTCCTTCCGCTTCTTTTGCCGGCTCATACTTCGTCCGGTACTGCTGAGTGGCCTCAACTCTCTGTCTCTTGGTCAGAGATGGATATTTCAGCTTCTCCTGAGCTTGTTCTTTGGTTTCAGCTGGAGGCTGAGCAGCGGGAGCTTTAGCAACGGGAGGCTTGACAGCGGGAGTCTTTGCTGGAGGAGCTTTATCTTTGGCTGTGTAAGGCCACAGCCTCTTGTAAGGTGGTAGCCCATCAGGTTGCGCCTTATCTCTCCTGGCGTATACCTTCAAGGGTTTTGCAGCTGCTTCAGCAGACTTCCTATCTTCCTTGGCGGGAGGCGGCACTGGAACTTCCTCTGGGACGGCGAAGTTGCTTTCATCGCCCAGGATCATGTAGAGTTCTTCGTCCTCTATGGCGCTGCCGGCCAAGGTCTGGAGATAGTGTTGATGCAGGGTGCAGTCTCCCTCCGAATGCGGGTCATTGCACGTGGTGCACCAGTTGACCTGGTCAGAAGTACCAGGTTGGTCTTCAATGGCAGCATTTCTCGGAGGGGGCCGCCTTTGCAGTTGTTGCTCGGCGGGGCGATCCTTTGTCAGTGTCGGGGGCGGATATGGCCTCCTTGGAGCCAGGTCCATCTGGGCCTGTTTCTTTTTTAGAACAGTCATGTCATTGGACATGGTGTGATATCCAGAGGCCAGAGCCCTTACCTCCTGGAGGATTTTATTCTGAATATCATTGTCAGGAGGTGGCAACTGAGCCGGAGGAGGTAATGCAGCCAATGGAGGAGGCGTAGAATATTGTGCATACTGCGGGGGAGCAGGGAGCGCTGGAAAATGCGTAGGAGGGGGAGGCGGATAATGAATTTGTGGCGGGCCGTAAGGATTCACGACCGGCGCCGGATTCCATTGCTGCTGGGGTTGCTGTCCTGAAGTGGACGGCTCTGGACCAGAAGCTGATGGATACTGAGATCGGGGGAAGTCAGGGTAGATGGGCGGCTGTACCCTGTGTGGGAGTCTGCCAATGGAAATGATATCCATCTCAGCTTGTTGGGCAGCCTCATACAGAGCAGGGAACGTGTCGATTCTGGCTACCTTCAGCAGCAGGCAAATGTCTGAGTTGAAGGATCTCAGGTAGTAGTAGGCGGCCTGACCTGCTGACGGTCGGAGTTCGCGAGGTACTCGTTTCCAAGACCTCGCAAACCTGATATTGAAGTCTGACACCTCCTCTTGGGGGTGTCTCTGTATACTTTGGAATTGATGCAGTAAAGAAGAGGGATCAGCAGACTCGTTGCATCCTTTCACGAGCCTGCCGGCTAACTGTCGCCACCCTGTGATAGATCCCTCTGGCAGTGATCTCCACCAATAGAGAAGCTTTCCCCTTAGGGAAAGGGCCAGCAGACGGGTCTTCACACCTTCGTCAGTGATGGAATGTAGCGCAGCCAGGGCCAAAATGTCCTGGATGTGTTCGTACGCCGTCTTGCCGTAGCCGTCATACGTAGGGATAGATTTTAAAGCGGCAGGGGGCACAGCTTGCTGTCCGACTAGGGCCAAGGGCCCCGTAGAGTCCACCGCCGGGAAGAGGTCATCATCATCCTGGTGGGCAGCCATGTCTTCTTCTGACCCGGTAGTGTACTCGGTGTCGGTACTGTCCGAAGATGTAGATTCTTCTTCGGCCTCAACTTCTTCAATTTCAGCCTCGGCCTCTTGGATTTCTTCTACGCGAGCTTGGTAATCAGCCAGCCTGACGCGCTCGCCTGGAGCGTCAATGTCGATTTCGTAAAAGTCAGGCGGGTTTTCCGGATTCCTTGCTCGCCACCTTCTCGTTTGCATGAAGGCGTTAGGACCGGTCTTCACGGACTCGGAGAGTATTCAGATTTGCAGAGTCGCCAGGTGCTCTGATTTTTAACAGCAATGAAGCGAGCACTCGTGCTTCGATTCTGTTTGGGGGTGGGAAACTACCATGTCCCACCGGGCGTGCCGCAGAAACTGTTGGTTACGAATCTGCCATGAGGAAAGGATTTGTTGTTATTGCGCCCAGATTCGCCCACCAGATTGAAAGGCCGGAAGGAAGGAATGCCTTCCGTGCCAATCTCCGGAGAAGGCCGGCTTCCTGTGGGGTTTTTGTGTTTTAGGTTAAGAGTGCAGGGAAAGGGATAAAAGTGCAGAAAGAGATTCCAAATATGATTGGAGTTGGGGTGGGGGGAATAAGCAGCACGGCAACGAATCAATCACCGCTACTAACAACATTCCTCTACAAAGCACACATTGAAACTACAGCTATCATTCATCCTATGTATCCTCTATCTATGCATTCCAGGAATACCTGACCACCAAATGCCGGAGTCCAGAGTTCAGGACAACAACAAGCAATGATACAGGAAACATGAGGCAGAAATGACAAGGAGAGGCAGCATACAAAATAAAAGACAAGAAGCAGAGCCAAGTATGTGCTTGTATTAGAGGCAAACGCACAGATACAATTGTTCCCTAGCAATATATTCCCCTTCCCCCTTTTTACAATGAATCACATGGCTATTTATAGCCTCAAGTCCCCCCGATTACATTCTTGGGCACAAAGTCCCAGACTAAACATTAGCTGACACAAGCGGCTGAGGAGCTGCTGATGCTGACTTCTGTCGGGCAGGACTGTACTTGCGGCATGGTGTCCCTGAAGGCTGTACAGCCTACGTGGCGGTGTGTCGGGTCAAACCGTCGGTCAGCAGGAATGTGGGTAGGTGCGGCAGATGGCACTTCTCATCAACTTAAATGGTGGCAGTTGGCGCAGATAGTGCAGCCCATGCTTTGTCCTTATCCCGGTCAAGTCTTGGCTCGAATCCCGAAGTTGGACACTTGTCGGATGTTGATGAATGACACGTGTCTGCCTTGAAAGGCAGTTTATCCAACTTCGCCCGGGATCTGAGCGTTGTCGGGTTGCGCAGGTAGAAAACAGCGCAGGAGGGTCATCTTGCCTTAGTCATTTTCTGGTCTTGCTTCCCCAACTGCGCACCGGTCAGAGGGCGCACCCCGACTTCGCTGCGAAGTCGGGTTGCGCCCCAACACTTAGTCATTTTTCTGCCACACTGCTCTCCAAGTGCGCCCAGGAAGAAGGGCGCACCCCGACTTCGCTGCGAAGTCGGGTTGCGCCCCAGCACTTAGTCAAATTTCGCTCATTTTCCTGTTTTGTCGCACTTCGCACTGTCCCTACTGCGCTTCAACTGGAGGGCGCACTCCGACTTCGCTGCGAAGTCGGGGTGCGCCCTGACACTTAGCCATTTTCAGGGGACACTTGCTGGAAACTTTACTGGGGGAAGAAAAGGGAGGAATGAAACTGCAAGGAAGAGGAGGAAAAGGGAGAAATGAAGAATTGGAAAAAAGGAGGGAAGGAACAGAGCAGATCACTTACAAAAAACGGAAAACATGGCACCCCGTGCAAAATGTGGCAACAAGTTCCCTAGCAGTATATTCCCCTTCCACCCTTTTACAATGAAATGGTGTGGCTATTTATAGCCCAAGTTCCCCCGATTACAATTACGGGCACAAAGTCCCAGACCGGACAATAGCTGACAAAAGCGGCAGAAGAGCTGCTGATGCTGACTCCTGTCGACGAGGACTGTACTTGCAGCAAGGTCTCCCTGAAAGCTGTACAGCTACGTGGCAGTGCGTCGGGTGAAACTTCTAGTCAGCAGGAATGCGGGTAGCTATGGTAGATGGAACTTTGCATCAGCTTAAATGGAGGCAGCTGGCGTAGGTAGTGCGGTCCATGCTTGTCCTTTTTCCCGTCACATCTCGGCTCGAATCCCGAGGCTGGACACTTGTCGAATTCTGATGAGTGACACATGTCTGCCTTGAAAGGCAGTTTGTCCAACTTCGCCCGGGATCAGAGCGCCATCGGGTAGCGCAGTGGGAAACAACGCAGTTGGGGAGGCCTCCGTGCCTTAGCCAATTTCTGGCTTGCTTGATGAATGCTGCCCAACCGCAAGCACCGGTCGAGGGCGCAGCCTGACTTCGCCGCGAAGTCGGGTTGCGCACTCGGCACTTGGTTGTTTCGGCCGCTGTTCGGACTCGCACAAAAGGGGAGCGCACCCCGACTTCGCCGCGAAGTCGGGTTGCGCTCCAAAACTTAGCTGAATTCTGCAAACACCGCTTCCCAAGTGCGCACAGGAAGAAGAGCGCACCCCGACTTCGCAGCGAAGTCGGGTTGCGCTCCCACACTTAGACAAATTCAGCTCCTTTTCAGCTTGCTTTCGCACTTCGCATCCCCTAGTGCGCTCCAACTTGAGGGCGCACCCCGACTTCGCCGCAAAGTCGGGTTGCGCCCTGACACTTAGAATTTTTCAGGGAATACTTGCTCTGTTTTGGGAATTTGACTGGGGGAAGTACAAGGGAAAAGGGAGGAATGAAACTGCAGGAAAGGGAGAAAAGGAAAAATGGAGAAAGGGAAGAAAGAGGAGGGAAGGAAGAGCAACATACTTACAAAATTTGAAAACATGGCACCCCGTGCAAAATGTGGCAACATTCCTGGCGGCTCGCGGGGTGTCGAGCTCGCCTCGACGCAAAGAACCAGGCCTTCATCCTTTGGGCGCAGAGGAACTCCCTTCCCCTGCCTTCCGCTGCTCTGACGGCTTCTTCCCGGCAACCGTTCTTCTTCAGGTTCACTTTCGGCAGTTGCCTCTTCTGTTTCTCCTCCAGAACCTGAATGGTCTTCGCTGTCGGCCTCCCGCTCACGGATGCGATCGTATGCAGCCTTGGCCTGGTCCCAGACTGCTGCTTGGAAGGGCCCTAGGTCGCATACCTCTTTCAACGCTGCACTGAATGCAGCAACCGCATGCAGGTCGATGGTGTCGTATCTTTCTCCCAACTCTTTGAGGGAGGTGTTGATTTTGCAGTACCTTGACACCATCTGGGTGACCTGAGCTTCCTGGATTGGCTCCGCCCAACTATCAATTTCTGCTGTGTCTGCCTCGAAAGACAGCCAATTCAGCTTCACCTGCTCAAGGGTCAGAAACTCGCCATCCTTGACGAAGCTCGGGCACCCGTGTTCAGACAGAGTGTTGAAGGGGGCCAGGCAAATGCTCATTTCATGGTCTAATGAGTCCAAGATCTTCCCCGGCGGCCCTTATCTTCTCTCGTTTTATCAAAATAAATGTGCAAGGTTACCCTTGCATCTGCCCACTCTGAGGCAAGTCGGGACATTGGGGGAAATCGGAGGCCTTTGCGCTCATACTCCTCAAGTTTCATAGCCAAGTCCAGCCATTGCCTCGCTTGGTGTTCGGCCTCCTCTACCACAAGCTTTCCCTGGGCAGATACTTCTTGGATCCTGGATGCGAAATCCAGGACCGATATAGATCTGACAACGTTGGGCCTACATCCCTGCAGCAGACCAGCCCGCATCTCCTTAACCTTATTCTTTGAAAAGGCCGCCGTCTGTGATGTTTTCTCCTCTAGCTGCGACCGAGCCTGTTTCAATGAATCCTGGAGCTGAGAGACCTGCTCCAGTGCTGCCCTTTTCTCCTCTAACAACTGTTCGGCTGTCTCGCTTTTGCGCCGCGGCCTCCCGCCGAGAGGCGGCCAGCCGGGCTTTCGCTCATCGATCTCCGCCGTGCAGACCCCAACTGCGCGGTGGCCCTAGCCAGATCTTCCTCCAGCTGCCTTGAAGTATTCTTCAACTGAAACAACGCCTCCTGATTCTCAAGTCGCTTGACAAGGAGATTATGTGTTCTACGACGAATACCGTTGATTTCGTATTCCTCGTTGATGTCATCAAAGCTCTTCTCCTTGACTTGATGCTCATAGTCTGCCTCGGTCATTTCCCGGAGAGGCTTCTTCACTTTTGGGATCAACTTCTCAGTTGTCAGCACTCTCCCGTCCAAGTCGAACTTAGTGCGCTTCACTGGGGCGGCAATTTCCTCGGCTCTCCTCCGTTTGACACCCGGGAGGAAAGAGGCGGAACATCCCGCGGCCTTTGCCGCCAGAGGCCGGTCGTCCGCGATCCGCATGAAGTCGTCCATGAAGTTTAGGTCTTCCAGCATCGGGTCTTGTTGCGGCATCTTCCCTGCAAACAACGAAGCAGGAGGTATTCCAGAAGGAGTGGCCGCTTTTAAGGGCGACCGGGTCCTAGGGGAAGCGAGCGGCTGAGTGGACGGCGTTGGCGGGGTTTTGAACAGATGAGGTGAGCGGCGCGGCGATGTATGTGCAGCTTCGACACTGGCCGCAGGCGAGGGTTCCAGGGTTTGGCTGAGGGACTGGAAGGCGTTAGGGTCCTGGGCGAACTGGTCGAAGGAATGGGGGTTGTGGGATGTTTGGACAGTCTGGGAAGATGAAGATGCAACTACGGCTTGCCCTGATGTAATGGGGGATGGCGTTATGGCAGGGCCGACTGGGACTTTGGGGAGCGGAGAAGTGGACGTACCTGCGGGCTCCGCCTGAGCCGCTGTTTGGAGGACGCCCGCAGCCCAAGTGTCTGCTTCTGCTTCAGGGCTGTCTAGCGAGACGATTTCTGGCGCGGCTGTCCCTGTCTGCGCTGCGGCCGGCTGCTGTACAGATTCCTTAGGCCGCTTGGCCTTTTCACTCCTCTTCCTCTTCTTTTCTTCTGGCGCTGTAGCTGGTTCAAAGGACGGAGAGGATGTTGGGGCTGCAGGCAGCGATGTCCCCACGGTAAACTTGTACCTGGGTCTAACTGGGAGGATGCCTGCCGCGGCCGGTCTGCTAGCTGGCTGTTCTGGCGCTTTTTCCGCTTGGGGGGCCACCTCAGGAGTTGACCTCTCTGACCCTTGCGCCCTTTCGGGTAATGCTTCAGGAGCTGGAGGCTGCATTGGGCCCACTTGACTGCTCGTCGGCGTTGCGCTGGAAGTCGCGGAAGTAGGCAATTGCTGGGATGGGGACCTCCTTGTATACCTTTTCCTAGCGCCTCGGGGAACGCAATCTCGAAATGCGAAAGGCCGCCACGTGTCAGCGTATTGATCATATAGGGCCGAAAACTCATCATCAACGGCCAACGTTTTCCGGTTGGATTTGTCGTGCTGCGTGCGGCATCTCATCTTCCAGCATTCAACGATTTTGTCCTTTTGCCAGTTGAGGGGCGCCACCTTGGCGAGGAATTTTTTGA
This sequence comes from Wollemia nobilis, assembly GCA_028583015.1. Classification (NCBI taxonomy): domain Eukaryota; kingdom Viridiplantae; phylum Streptophyta; class Pinopsida; order Araucariales; family Araucariaceae; genus Wollemia; species Wollemia nobilis. The sequence goes on from JAQPPZ010002501.1 coordinate 1,582,969, forward strand.
AGCCCGCCGAATCTAACCGGTGATCCGGGTTTCGCTCTGGGTCATACGCCACCTCTTCGCAGTAAAAATCATGCCATGGAGGCCATGATTGCATCTGCTCAATGTGCCATTCCAGGTCTGCGCCTGTTCTGTTGCACCTTTCCTGCATAATCTCTGCTCGGGGGCAGATATGTGCAAATTTGCCCCTGACCCCAATCGGGTCGTACTTCCAGCGCTGAGGAAGCATTATCAGACCCATGTCGATGAGTTCCCGCTCGAGGTAGACGTGCTGTCCAATCTCGTGCACTCGGATATTCGCCCAGGTAATAGGATACTGAAAAATATGGCCTTTCTTTTTGCCCTGGCCGAACTCTTCTTCGACATAGTCCATCTGACGCGCAATCTCCATCCCGAACTGGTGGTCAGTGCAGAAGTAGGGCAGCAGGAACGGCTTCCCCTTGAATCCGTAGATTCGACCACGACGCCCGCGTCGCCCGGAAGGTGTCCCCGTACTTGTGCTTCCTCGAATAGCTTGTCATGACCTCTGGCGGGCGGGATGCCTCACCATTGAACAGCCCCAGAACCATGCACAAAAATTTAAAATTAAACTCATAGAATGACCCTTTTCTGTACAGGATCTCGGTCCATTCGTACACGGGCAGCGGCTCTCCTTTTTCGTTTACCTTCTTCAAGTCAGGAACTCTCATCCGGTAGTGCATGTGGTACAAGCACAGCCATGTGAGGAAGGAGCAAAACCGGAAATCCGTTGTCCCTTCGTCGCACCCGACTAGGTTTGAATGAATGGCGTACGCCACCACCTGCCCACCAAAGAAAATAGGGCGCTTCCCACTCTTTTGCGCCGTGGAGTCGTAAAACTCCCCATGCAGATACATTCTGCCACGCCAGCTGGTACGGGCGTACCACTTTGTCAGAATCGCAGCCGAGTACCCATGCCAGGATGATGTATATGTATTTGTTCTCGAACCTGTCCAGGGGTATGGGCCTGTCGGCCACTGTCCGCCGCCAGGAGTCTTCAGCTCCGAGTCGAGGAATTCTCTCATCCGCTTGGTCTGCGTGAATCGCCCGTCTGTTCATCCAGATTAATCCTTCCTGACAATCGCGCCGGGGTCGTATCGAAGCCCTAGGGCGAACGCTGGCCGGACGCTCTCCCTGAAGAGTGTGAACAACACTCTTCCCTTGTTGTCGCAGACTTGCCGGGCAGCTGGTTTGTAATATGCTACGATTGATTCAATCAGCTCGGGCACTGGTGAACAGGAGGGCATAAGAACCAGTATAGGTTCGATTTATACGCAGCCCCGACATGGTGTGAGGGCGAAACCTTGTCAGCCCACTTTGCAATATTCGGTCGCAGCTTGGTGAGGCTGATAGAAAACGAGCCATCTTTGTACCCGGCTAGGTGATTGACGGGCGGCGATGGAATTTGCCCTCGACTTCTCTTCGTCCGGGTTTTCTTTTTCTGCTCTTGCGGCGCTTCGCTCTCATGAGCGCTTGATTCAGTCTGTTCCTCAGCTTCGTGTTCCTCGTCACTGGATTGCGCCTGCATTGGCGCTTTCCCCTTGTCCATTTTCTCTGTTCGAAGTGGCAGAGACGAGAATTACGGCTTCTGATTTCTCAGTTCTGCGCTTTGCAGTCTCGGAGTCAGCTCGACAATCTGAATTTTCTGAGTATGCCAGGGCCCTTTTTCTAGGCAAGGATTGCAGCATTAATGGCGCGAGGGAGGGAGTTAAGGTGGTTAACTTGAAGTTGGTGGAAGCGTTATAATACTTTGGCGGCTGTGCATGGGTTTAATCTTGAAAAGCGTACCCTAGTTGCAGTTGGTCCTAATGCGCCTTGCTTTCTTAATGACATCGTTTTTGAAAGTCGCGCAATCATTAAAACTTCTTCGGACTTCGTGCCTTTGATGACGTCATAGCCGCCGCCTGGGCACACCTTTTGAGGGAGAATTTCTGGCCCAGGACCCAACTTCGCACTGTGCCGTACTGCGCCGTCTGGGCCCACACTTAAGATTTTACCATTTTTCATGTTTCCCGTGATAGGTCATCCAAGGTGCGCCCAAAATGAGGGCGCACCTCGACTTCGCCCAAAATGAGCGCACTCCGACTTCGCCAGTTTGCTCAGACTTCGCTCCAAAGTGGCCACTTTGACACTTAGCCGTTTTTAGCTTCTTTCCCACCCGCTCCAAGACGGGTGCGCAGCCCGACTTCCCGAGTCGGTCACCCCAAAACGACTTAGTCAAATTCTTGCCCCTTTTGTCAGCTGCTTTCTCTCAAACTTCGCCCGATCCAAGGAGCGATACCCGACTTCGCTGCAAAGTCGGGGTTTGCTTTAAGTTTTACTTGGGCTCTTGAAAACTAACAACTGAAATGCTGAAATAAATATATACATTCTGAAAAACTAAAATGCAGAAAAGAAAACTGTACAAAGAAGGACCCATTGGGTGCCTTCAGCGGTGATAAATTTTGAGGTGGAACCCGTTGACGGGAATGGGGAGAAGTTGTCCCTCCATGTCCCGGAGCATGAATGCATTAAATTGGTTCACCCGAGCAATCTGATAGGGACCCTCCCAGAGGGCGTCAAATTTGCCGTGATTGCCCGGCTTTGCCTTCAGTGAGTCCCACTTCAGCACCAGGTCCCCGATTTTGAAAACTCGGGCAGTGGTGCCTTTTGCAAACCAGCCTTGGGTCGCTTCAGCGTGTTTAGTGAAGGCCTGGTATGCTTTTTCTCTTTCTTCTTCTAACTGCAGCAGCTGGCACAGTCTGGCGTCCACTGGATCCCCGCTGACTCTCTCTTCATCCAACATCCAGAGTGCGGGAATTTCTATGTGGGTTGGCAGGACTGCCTCCTTGCCATACACGAGCGCGTAGGGGGATGTCTTGATAGACTTCTTGAAGGATATTCTATCCGCCCACAGCGCCCGATTCAGGAGTAGGTGCCAAGTCCTCTTGTTCTTCTCTACTGTCCTTCTGACAATTTTCAAGATTCTTGTTGGTGGACTCGCCAGCCTTCCCTTGCGGGTAGTAGTTAGAAGACATCTTGTGATAGATGCCGTACTTGCCGGTGTACTCCGTGAGTACAGCGCCTGCGAACCCCGGACCGTTGTCCGTCACTATTGACTCTGGGACCCCGAAACGGGTGATGAGGCTCTCGAGGAACCCAATGACCGTCTCCTGGTCCGCATTCTTCGTGGGGATCGCCTCTGCCCACCTAGTGAAGTAATCGGTGGCGGTAAGAATAAACTTGTGCCCCGCTGCAGAGTTAGGCGTAATGACCCCGATGAAGTCCAGACCCCATTGCTGAAACGGAGTCTCGGCCTGAATTGGTTGGAGGGGCAGGGGTGCTTTTCTCGTTTCGCCAAAGAAATCTCTGGCATTTATCACATTTTACACAAACCGCATGTGCGTCTGTGAAGAGAGTGGGCCAATAGTACCCAACTCTGATGATTTTCAAGGCCGTAGGCCTTCCAGAATGGTGTCCTCCAAGCATCCCGGAGTGAAATTCTCCAAGGACCCCGGGTTGGTCGGTTTTCTTGACGCACCGCAACAGGATGCCGTCAATGTTCTTGAAGTAAAGCCCTCGGGGCGAAGAGTGTATCTCAAGGCATTTAGCCGAAACCTCCTTCTTTGTGAGGCATTGAAGTGATCTGGACATCTCCCGTGCAGAAATACCTCACCAGGTCATCTGTCCAGTCACTTTCCTCTGATAAGGAGTTGGCTAGGTTGGTGGTTGCTGTCGGATCTTCCCACTTACAGGCAGATATCTCGGCTGCAGCGCTTCGGGCCAGCTCCTGGCACAAGGCTCGGCCTCTGATCAGCTTTGTTGGCCGTACCTCGATGTCGAACTCCTGGATTTTGGCAATCCATCCTGCTCTCTTGTGACCCGGTTCCCCTTGTATGATGAAGTTCCGGACGTCCGGGTGTATCACGAAGACAGTTGTCCGGCTCTGGGAGACGAAGTGCCTGAACTTTCGGAGAGACTTCATGACTGCGTGAACCTGCCGCTCAATAAAATTGTACTTTTCCTCGTGCGGCTGAATCACCTGGCTTAAGAACGCTATGGGGCGCTCTTCGCCATCGTCTCCCTTCTGAGTCAGGACTGCGGCGTAACTCTCGGGTTCTCCCACCGCGTATAGGATGAAGTCCTTGGAATAATCCGGGTTTATCAACACCGGAGCTTGTGCAATTCTGGCCTTGATCTCCTCGAAGGCCTGCCTCCTCTCGTCAGTCCACAGGAATTCGGCATTCTTTTTCAGCAGTTCGGCCATGGGTTTGATCACTTGTGCGAAGTCCGGTATGAACTTCCTTACGAAGTTGATCTGGCCGAAGAAGGACTGTAGCCCCTTCTTGTCGACCGGGATGGGCAAGCGGAGGAGGGCTTCGGCTCTGTCAGGATCCACTGCAAGGCCTTTCTCGGAGATGACATGTCCCAGCAGCTTACCTTCTCTTACCGCGAAGACTGATTTCTTCGGGTTAATGGAAATGCCGAATTCACGACATCTCTCAAATATCTGCCGCAGGTGGGAAGCATGGTCCTCTCTTCTGTGAGAGAATACAGTCATGTCATCCAAGTAGATGACAATGATCTTGTTAAGCAGCTCTCGGAAGGCCAGGTCCATGGCTCTCTGGAATGTGGCGCCAGCATTGGACAAGCCGAAGGGCATGCGCTGATAGGCGAACGTTCCCCATTTGGTGGTGAACGCTGTCTTATGCTGGTCCTCATCTTTGACCCGTATCTGGTTGTACCCGTAAAATCCGTCTAAGAGGGAGAATCTCTGCGCTCCAGCAACTATATGGAGGATCTGATCGATTTGGGGAAGCGGGTAATGGTCCTTTAGTGAGGCCCTGATTTAGATTTCTGAAATCTACGCAGAGACGAATGTCTCCGTTTTTCTTCCTCACGGGAACCAGATTCGCAACCCAGGATGAATGCTTGATGGGGTAGATTATCTTGGCTTCCAGCATTTTCAGGAGCTCGGCTTTCATCATGGCTTCAATCTTCGGGTTTACAGCCCTCTGCTTCTGCCGGAATGGTTTCGCACCATCTTCTAGCTCAATGGTATGCTGGATTATCTGTCTGTCATACCCCTTCAAGTCCTGGTAGCACCAGGCTACTATATCGGGGAACTCTCCGCACAATGATCTGATCTGTTCGAGTTCCTCTTCGGTGCAGTCCGTTCCGACCTTGATTGTCTTTCCAGGTTCAAGCTCCAGGTCGACGTACTGCTTGGGGTCTACTTTGATCCTGTGTGATATCGCTCTGTCATTCTGATCAAAGAGACTTTCTAGTGTAATCAGTCCTTTCGGGACATGATTATTCTTTAACTGTATCAACCCCTCATATTGCTCGTCATCGTGGTCTCTACCTTCGATTGTACATGCTTCGGTAACCAAAAAGTGACGATCTCCTCGTCACAATCAAACACCTGCCAGTGGGTGTCTTTATCAAGCACATAAGGCCTGTAGATGGTACGAACCGGCTTCGGCTTCTGGACAGTGTCATCAGCCGGAACGTACCTGGCTCCAACAAACGCCAAAATGTCAACGTGCTTGTTTTTCTCACGTGATATGGCTTTGACATTCAATGAGTCGAATGACTCCATCAGTCCCAAACCCGATTACGGTACGCCTTGAGGTAGTGCTTCTTGGAGGCGCACTTGTTCGTAATATGGTTGCACACCAGCTCTGAGTCGCCAAAGATCTCGCAGATGCTTTATCCCCAGCCTCTCCGCTTTTCTCAAACCCAAGCACAGGGCTTCGTACTCTGCCGCGTTGTTGGTACAGCTCCAAGCCAGCCTGTAGGTGTAGTCCTTCTGGATCCCGGTCGGGGAAACCAAGAGTACGCCTGCACCGACGCCATTTTTGCATCGGGCGCCATCAAAGAAGAGCTGCCATAGCTTTTCTGGTGCAGGTCCTACTTCTTTCTTGGCTGACTGGTCAAGCCTCTCAGGCTGAATGACGGTGTAGCAGCCTTGCTCAGTCTCGATCATGGCGTTGAAATCCAGCAAGGAGAACTCATCCTCCACTTGCAACAGCTCAAGAGCTTGCTCTGTCATGTCTACCACCACCAGTTCTTCCTCCGTCAGCTGAACCATGCAGTCCTGCGACTCTTCTCCGGGTATCTTCTCCACTAGAAATGTGGAAGGCTTCTCGTTGTAGATCTTCGTATCCTTCCTTTGAAGGGCACTTCCATATGCGAGTAATCCAGAGACAGATACCCACCCAGCTTCGCAGATGAACTCCCTGGAGAGACACATGCCGAAGTAGGGTTCCAAGTCGACAACCACGACTTCTTGAATGACCACTATGTCAAGAGCTTTGTGCAGCCGGATCGGGATATCTTTAATGACACCGACTGTCTTGACAGGGGTGCCGTCTAGTTGCAACACACCTTGGCTGCTCCTTGTATATTCCATCCCGATTTCGTCGCAGACGACTCTTGGCATAACAGTCGTGGAGGCACCAGAATCCACCATACAGTTGTGTACGATATACCCTTGCATCCGTAATGACAGATAGAAGGGAGGTGGTCTGTTCTTCCCAGTGGCGGAGACTGTCAGGGGTTGAACCAGAACAACAGGCTGTATCTGCTTGCCATATTTCATGCTCTTCAAAGATTCCTGCAGCAGATCAACTTGCCCTGGGAGCAGAAGAGCGTCATACATGCTTATCCTTGCGGGAGTCCTCTTTAGCTCATCCACTATGCTGTAGCCTGAAGTGCTAGCTCCCTCCGTTTCTTTCGCAGGCTCATACTTGGTCCGGTATTGCTGCGTGGCCTCGACTCTCTGTCTCTTTGTCAGAGACGGATATCTCAGCTTCTCCTGAGCTTGTTCTTTGGTCTCAGCTGGAGGCTGAGCTGCGGGAGCTTTTGCTGCGGGAGGCTTGGCTGCAGGCAATTTTTCCTTGGCCGTGTGAGGCCACAGCCTCTTGTCAGGTGGCAGCCCAGCAGGTTGCGCCTTTTCTCTCCTGGCGTATACCTTCAATGGCTTTGCAGTAGCTTCAACAGGCTTTCTGTCTTCTTTGGCAGGGGGCAACGCCAGATCTTCCTCTGGGACGGCAAAGTTGCCTTCATCGTCCAGGATCATGTAAAGTTCTTCATCTTCTATGGCGCTGCCCGCCAGAGTCTGGAGGTAATGCTGGTGCAGTGTGCAATCTTCTTCTGAATGCGGGTCGTTGCACGTGGAGCACCAGTTAACCTGGTCAGAAGTGCCAGGTTGGTCCTCGATGGCAGCATTTCTTGCAGGGGGCGCCTCTGAACTTGCCGTTCTGCGGCTTGATCTTTTGTCGCGCCGGAGGAGGATATGGCCTCCTTGGAACAGATTCCATCTGGGCCTGCTTCTTTCTAAGTATAGTCATGTCATTTGACATGGTATGATATCCAGAGGCCAGAGCCCGTACCTCTTGGAGGATTTTGTTCTGAATATCATTGTCTGGAGGCGGCAACTGAGCTGGCGGAGGTAATGCAGCCAATGGAGGAGGTGCAGAATACTGCGCATACTGAGGGGGAGCTGGGAGTGCTGGATAATGCGGAGGAGGAGGCGGCGGGTTAGGATAATGAATTTGTGGCGGGCCGTAGGGATTTACGACCGGCGCCGGATTCCATTGCTGTTGGGGTGCTGTCCTGAAGATGACGGCATCACACCAGAGGCCGATGGGTACTGGGATTGAGGAAAGTCAGGGTAAATGGGTGGTTGTACCCTATGCGGGAGTCTGCCTATGGAGATTATGTCCATTTCAGCTTGTTGGGCAGCCTCGTACAGGGCAGGGAATGAGTCGACTCGGGCTATCTTCAGCAGCAGGCAGATGTCTGAGTTGAAAGACCTCAGGTAGTAGTGCGCAGCCTGACCCGCTGAAGGTCGCAGTTCGCGAGGTACTCGTTTCCAAGACCTCGCAAACCTGATGTTGAAGTCCGACACCTCCTCTTGGGGGTGTCGCTGGATGCTTTGGAACTGATGCAACAAAGAAGAGGGATCAGCAGACTCGTTGCATCCTTTTACGAGCCTGCCAGCCAACTGGCGCCACCCCGTGATAGATCCCTCTGGCAGAGATCTCCACCAGTAGAGAAGCTTTCCCCTTAGGGAAAGGGCCAGTAGACGGGTCTTGACACTCTCGTCTGTAATGGAATGTAGCGCAGCCAGGGCCAGAATGTCCTGGATGTGTTCGTACGCCGTCTTGCCGTAGCCATCATAGGTAGGGATGGACTTTAAGGCAGCAAGGGGCACAACTTGCTGTCCGACTAGGGCCAAGGGCCCCGTGGAGTCTACCGCCGGGAAGAGATCATCGTCATTCTGCTGAGCAGCCATTTCTTCTTCTCCTCCGGTAGTGTACTCGGTATCGGTACCGTCCGAGGATGTAGATTGCTCTTCAGCCTCGGCCTCTTCGATTTCGGTTTCAGGCTCTTCTATGCGAGCTTGGTGGTCGGCCAGCCTGACGCGCTCTCCTGGAGCGGCAATGTCGATTTCGTAAAGGTCAGGCTGGTTTCCCGGATTCCTTGCTCTCCACCTTCTCGTTTGCATGAAGGCGTTCGGACCGGTCTTCACGGACTCAGAGAATATTCAGGTACTTGCAGAGTCGCCAGGTGTTCCGATTTTAACAGCAATGAAGCGAACACCGTTGCTTCGATTCTCGTTTTGGGGTGGGAAACTTCCATGTCCCACCGGGCGTGCCAGAGAAACCGTTGGTTACGAATCTGCCATGAGGAAAGGATTTGGTATAATGCGCCCCATATTCGCCCACCAGATTGAAAGGCCGGAAGGAAGGAATGCCTTCCGTGCCAATCTCCGGAGAAGGCCGGCTTCCTGTGGGTTTTTTAGTGTTTTAGCTAAGGGTACAGGAAAGAGATAAAGTGCGGAAAGAGATCCAAATGTGATTGGAGTTGGGTGGGGGGAATAAGCAGCACGGCAACGATCAATCACCACTACTAACAACAATTAAATACAAAACACACCATAGAAACTACAGCTATCATGCATCCTATGTATCCTCTATCTATGCATTCCAGGAATACTTAATCATCAAATACTGGAATCCAGAGTTCAGTATAACAGTAAGCAATGAAATAAGAAACATGAGGCAGAAATGACAAGGAAAGGCAAGATAAAAGATGATGACAGTAAGCAGAGCCAAGTATGTGTCTTGCATTCGAAAGCAAACGTATAGCTACAATGGTTCCCTAGCAGTATATTCCCCTTCCACCCTTTTACAATGAAATGGTGTGGCTATTTATAGCCCAAGTCCCCCCGATTACAATTACGGGCACAAAGTCCCAGACCAGACAATAGCTGACAAAAGCGGCAGAAGAGCCGCCGATGCCGACTCTCGTCGGCGAGGACTGTACTTGCAATAAGGTCTCCCTGAAAGCTGTACAGCTACGTGGCAGCGCGTTGGGTGAAACTTCTAGTCAGCAGGAATGCGGGTAGCTGTGGTAGATGGAACTTTGCATCAACTTAAATGGAGGCAACTGGCGTAGGTAATGCGGTCCATGCTTGTCCTTTATCCCGTCACATCTCGGCTCGAATCCCGAGGCTGGACACTTGTCGAATTCTGATGAGTGACACATGTCTGCCTTGAAAGGCAGCTTGTCCAACTTCGCCCGGGATCAGAGCGCCATCGGGTAGCGCAAGTTGGGGAGGCCTCCGTGCCTTAGCCAATTTCTGGGCTTGCTTGATGAATGCTGCCCAACTGCGCACCGGTCAGAGGGCGCAGCCCGACTTCGCTGCGAAGTCGGGTTGCGCACCGGCACTTGGTTGTTTCGGCCGCTGTTCGGACTGTGCACAAAAAGGGGAGCGCACCCCGACTTCGCTGCGAAGTCGGGTTGCGCTCCAACACTTAGCTGAATTCTGCAAACCCTGCTTCCCAAGTGCGCACAAGAAGAAGAGCGCACCCCGACTTCGCTGCGAAGTCGGGTTGCGCTCCCACACTTAGCCAAATTCAGCTCCTTTTCAGCCTGCTTTCGCACTTCGCATCCCCTAGTGCGCTCCAACTTGAGGGCGCACCCCGACTTCGCTGCGAAGTCGGGTTGCGCCCTGACACTTAGAATTTTTCAGGGAATACTTGCTCTGTTTTGGGAATTTGACTGGGGGGGAGTACAAGGGAAAAGGGAGGAATGAAACTGCAGGAAAGGGAGAAAAGGAAAAATGGAGAAAGGGAAGAAAGAGGAGGAGGGAAGGAAGAGCAGCATACTTACAAAATTTGAAAACATGGCACCCCGTGCAAAATGTGGCAACAGTGCCAAGTCTGCTTATTGTCTTCCAGCGTCTTCTTGAGGATCCGGAGCAAGTTTTTGTTGGTAGATTCCGCCAAACCATTGCCCTGAGGGTAATAATTTGGTGAAGTCTTCAGATAAATACCATACTTGCTAGAGAACACACACATCTTGGCCCCAATGAAATGGGAACCGTTATCTGTCATTATGGTGTCCGGTATTCCGAAACGGGTTGAGTCCTTCCAAAAAAGCAATAACCACATCCTGATTTGCCCGCTTGGTCGGCACTGCTTCCGCCCATCGGGTGAAATAATCCGTAGCCGTCAAAATATATTTGTGCCCTGCCGAAGAATTAGGCTCAATTATCCCGATGAAGTCTAAACCCCACTGCTGAAATGGGGCCTCAACCTGAATCGGGTGTAGAGGCAACGAGGCGTTCTTGACACGGCCAGCATATTTCTGACACTTATCACATGTCCGACTTACACTGAAGGAATCCGCAAAAATGGTAGGCCAATAATAGCCTGCCCTGATTATTTTTAAAGCCATCGGCCTTCCGGCAAGATGGCCCCCGGACATCCCAAAATGGAATTCATCCAGGATTTTTTTTTTTTTTGTCCCCCTGACACACCTCAGGAGGACGCCGTCAATATTTTGGTAAAACAACCCCTTGGGGAGTAATGCATATTTGCAGGCCTGAAGCCTGAAACACCTTCTCTGTGAAGAATCAAGGCCGGGAGGGCACTATCCGGTGCTGAAGTACTCTACCAAGTCTTCAATCCAATCTTTGTCGTCTGCTGACTGGTTCGCCAAATTACACTGTGGTAGCGAATCTTCCCACTGGCAAGTTGTTACCTCAGCTACGACGCTCTTGGCAAGCTCTAGGCATAGGGCCCGGCCACGGACTAGCTTTGTGGGCCGAACATCTATATCAAACCCTTGGATATTTGAAATCCAACCTGCCCTGTTATTACCGAGCTCGCCTTGACTGATGAAGGTCTAGACATCTAGGTGCACAACGTACACTATTGTCTTGCTCTATGAGACGAAATGTCGGAACTTCTATAGCGCTCGCATCACCGCATGCACTTGACTTTCAATAAAATTGTGTTTTTCCTCATGGGGGAGGATTACCTGGCTGAGAAATGCTATAGGCCGCTCGTCTCCTTCTTCATTCTTTTGGGTGAGCACGGCCGCATAGCTTTCTGGTTCCCCGACCGCATATAAAATGAAGTCCTTGGAATAATTAGGGTTAACCAGAACAAGAGCCTGGGCAATCCGGCGTTTGATGTCTCTGAACGCCTGTCTCCTCTCATCAGTCCACAGGAATTCCACATCCTTTTTTAAGAGTTGAGTCATGGGTTTTACCGATTGGGCAAAATCAGAGATGAACTTCCTGACGAAATTTATTTGCCCGAAGAAGGATTGGAGGCCCTTCTTATTCGCCGGCAGAGGCAGCTTGAGCAGGGCTTTAGCCCTAATGGGTTCGATCGCAAGACCCTTTTCTGATATCAAGTGGCCTAGGAGTTTGCCTTCTTTGACTCACAACTCCCGGCACTTTTCAAAGACCTGTCGCAGGTGAGCACCATGCTCCTCCCTCCTGTGGGAGAATACAGTCATATCGTCCAAGTATATCACAATGACGCGGTTGAGCAACTCTCCAAAAGCCAAGTCCATCACCCTTTGGAATGTCGCTCCAGCGTTGGAGAGACCAAACGACATGCGTTGGTAAGCAAAGGTGCCCCACTTGGTGGTGAAGGCAGTTTTGTACTGGTCTTCCTTCCTAACCCAGATTTGATTGTACCAGGAGAAACCATCTAGAAGGGAAAATCTCTGGGCCCCTACCACCACATGAAGAATCTGATCTATTTGAGGCAGTGGGTAGTGATCCTTCAAGGATGCCTGATTGAGATTCTGGAAGTCCACGCAGAGGCGAATATCCCCATTCTTTTTTCGGACTGGGACTAAGTTTGCCACCCAGGATGAATGCTTGATAGGGTAGATTATCTTAGCTTCCAGCATTTTGAGAAGCTCAACCTTCATTAGTACTTCAATTTTTGGGTTTACAGGCCTTTGCTTCTGCCGCACGGGCTTGACTCCCTCCTGGAGTTCAATTGTATGCTGGAAAACATCTGGGTTATATCCTTTTAAATCATGGTAACTCCACGCAACAATATATGGGTATTCTCTGCAGAGGGCCCTGATCTGTTCAATTTCCTGCAATGTGCAATCAGTTCCCACTTTAATTGTCTTCCCGGACTCCAGGTCTAACTCTTGATATTTTTTGCATCCACTTTTATTTTGTGGGGCAAGGCCCTGTCATCTTGATCAAACAAGCTTTCAAGGGTTATCAAACCCTTGGGGAGGTGGTTGTTTTTCAGCTGGATGAGACCCTCGTACTCCTCATCATCGAGGGTTCTGTCTTCAATGTTCCCAGCCTCATTAATCAAAAAATTGACGATCTGCTCGTCATTGTCGAAGACTTGCCAGTGGATATTCTTGTCTGGGACTGAGGGTCTATAAATAACCCTAACTGTCTTCGGCCTTTGCATTAGATTCTCGGCTGGGGAGTATCTTGCTCCGATGGACGCCAACACGTCCGCATGCTTATTCCGCTCTCGCGAAATAGACTGAATGTTAAGAGCCGAGAAGGATTCTAGCAGATCCCATACCTTGTTACGGTATGCTTTTAGGTAGTGCTTCTTAGCAACACATTTATTCGTCACCTGGTTATAGATTAATTCAGAATCCCCGAATATCTGTAACTGCTTTATTCCTAGCTTTTCCGCCTTTTGTAACCCCAAACACAAGGCTTCATACTCGGCGGCGTTGTTTGTACAGCTCCAAACGAGCCTGTACGAGAAGGTTTTCTAGATTCCAGATGGAGAGACGAGGACCACTCCAGCTCCAGCGCCATTCTTGCATCGAGCGCCGTCAAAGAAGAGCTTCCATAATTGGTCATCCATGGGGTCTGCATCACTCGGCAACTTAACCTTTTCGGGCTTAGTTATCGAGTAACACCCAACATCTGATTCTATCATAGCATTAAAATCACGCATAGAGAACTCATCTTCTACACGCAGCTCATCCAAAGCTTCCTCCATCAGCTCCACCTCTTCATCTACTTCTTTCGCTCCATCGATGATATTGACAAAGTCTATGGGTTTCTCCACATCCTGGATTCTTTCGATGAGAAAGGTAGAGGGTTTCTCATTAAAAATCTTTACCCTCTTCCCCTTGAAGGGGACTTCCAGATGTGAATAATCAAGGGACAGATAGCCCCCAAGTTTGGCAGTGAATTCCCGAGATAAGCACATGCTAAAATAGGGCTCCACGTCAACTACCACAACTTCTTGGATTACGGCATCTTATGCAGCACGATCGGGATATCCTTTATGACTACGACTGTTCTGACTGGAGTTTCGTCCAACTGGAGCACCCCAGGACTGCTCCTTGTGTATTCCATGCCCATAAATTCACATACAGCCTTGGGCATTACAGTGGTGGCAGCACCAGAGTCAACCATACAATTGTGCACTACCCATCCTTCCATTCTGAGAGAGATAAAACGGCGGCGGCCTGTTCTTTCCCGTGGCAGAGGTAGTCAATGGTTGTGTCAAGATGGTCTGAGTCAGTTTCCCCTTGTCCTTGACGGACTTGAGGGATTCCTGCAGCAAGTCAACTTGGCCAGGTAATTGTAACGCGTCAAAGAGGCTTACCTTAGCCAGAATCTTCCTCAGTTCTTCAACAACGTTGTATGCTCCAGCACCGGACTCCCCTCCGTATTTGGTGGCTTCGTACCGTGTCCGGTACTGCTGAGTAGCCTCCACTCTCTGGCGTTTGGTAATTGAGGGGTACCGTAACTTCTCCCTCGCCTGATCTCTTGCTTCCGCTACGGGCTGAGAGGTAGAAGCTTGTGGCTGAGGAACCCCCGTTCTTGCTCTTGGAGGCAAGTAGTCTTTCAACCGGGCATTGTCCACAGGCTCTCTGGCCGGAACTGGCTCTCTCCCTGATGGCAAGGCAATTTTATTACTTGGCCGCTTAGGATCGGCCGACACTTTAAGTGGTTCCATCTGAACCGGATCGACCTCAATCGGCTTTTTGCCTGCCTTCGTCAGAACTGAAACCTGTTCGACAGGGGGAATCATATAATTGCGGTCAGCTTCTCTTATCATATTTACCTGTCCGTCAGATCCATTGTCTGAGAGCGTTTGCACATAGTTCTGATGGACTACGTAGGCCTCTTCATTATGCGGGTCATTGCAGGTGGAACACCAGTTGGCCCTACCAGATGTACCGGCCTCGTCGTACTCCAATACTGCGGAGTTCCTTTCATGAAGTCTCCCTGCAGGAGCAGCTTGGTCTCTTGTGATTTGGGGCGGAGGCCTTCGCGGTGGATAGTTCTGATCTCGGAATTGGCTTTTCTTCATGATAGCCATGTCATTCGCCATATTCTTCATAAACCCGTATATATCCTTTAGCTCCTTAGCTTGCTCCGGGTTTAGCGTTGCATGAGCCGGAGGCGCTGGTAATGGTAATGGTACCATTGGCACGGGTAATGTAGGGTACTGAGGAGGCATCGACAATTGCGGGACCATTGTTGTCGGATACCACGGCATTGGTGCCTGAGGCTACGGAGTGGGCATTACCTGACTTTGTGGGTTGTGAACCCACGGTTGACTAGGGTACATCGGAGGTGCAGATGAATCAGATGCACTCGGGTACATGTTCTGAGGGAAGTTGGGGTAAATAGGAGTCGATGACTTAGGAGGCATCCTCTTGATAGCTATCAGGTCAGCTTTTGGTTGTTGCATCTGTTGGTACAGCGCTGGGAACGTCCTGATATTGGATTGTCGGATGGCCATACTAATGTCTGAATGAAACGACCTTAAGTAATAGAAGGTTGCCTGCTCAGGGGTGGGCCGAAGGCCGTCAGTGACTCTTAGCCAGGTTCGAGCAAACCTGACGTTGAAGTCAGCTATTTCTTCTTGCGGATGCCTCTGCATGGAGGTGAATTGGTGCAACAGAGAGAAAGGGTCTGCTTGTTCATTAAAGCCCTTTACCAACTGCTCTGCCAGTTGATCCCATGAAGTGATAGTTCCGACCGAAAGCGACCGGTACCAATAGAGGAGCTTACCTCTCAGTGAGAGAACCAACAACTTCACCATGACATCTTCATTGACAATCTCGTGAATAGTTGCCAACCCGACGACGTCTTGAATGTGCTCGATCGTTGTCTTCCCCGTACCGTCATAGGTGGGTAGAGCTTTCAAGGCTGCGGGTGGTACTCTATGTTGAGCCCCTAAATTCAGGGGGCCTGTATGATCCCAGGTTACAAATTGCCTGGCGGGAGCCGGCTGCATCATCTAGGGTGACGGATTTGCTTGGAGTGTTTGCTGGAGCGGCTGAGCCGGAACAACGAGCACACTTGGGGCACCCGAATCAACACTAGGTGGAACTTCAGTATGCTGGTGATCCGGAGAATTAGGCGGGACTGGGGGCAAGCTAGTTGTTGTGCTGTCTGGAGTTGGTTGTCATGTAGCAACAGTAGCTTCTTGCGAGGATGTACCTGTTGGTTACGAATCTGCCATGAGGAAAGGATTTTGGGTTAATGCGCCCAGATTCGCCCACCAGCATGAAAGGCCGGAAGGAAGAGATGCCTTCCGAGCCAATCTCCGGAGAAGGCCGGCTCCTTTTGGGGGGGTTTTGCTTAAGCTAAGATTACAGGAAAGAGATAAATGTACAGAAAGGGACAAATGTACAGAAAGAGAATACAAATATGTCCAGAGGTTGGTGGGGGGAACTAACAGTACGGGAACACACTAATTACCGCTACTTACTGCATTATAAACACAAAGCATGACCAGGAACTGCAAAAACTACGTGTACTTCCGATACTCAGGCAGTGTATGCACAGCTTCAATGATCCCCTAGCAAACATTCCCTACAAGGAACTGTTGTCACATTTTTGCACGGGGTGCAATGTCTTCAATGTTGTTTTGTAACAGTGCTGCTCTTCTTTTCCTCCTTCCGTTTTTCTCACTTCTCTCCCTTTCCTTTTCTTTCCCATTCTCTTTCTCTCCCCCTTTTTTCCATGGAGTTCCCCGCTTGATTTTCCAGCTTTCCAACAGGTCTATCTGAAATTGGCTAAGTTTTGGTGCGAAGTGCGCACTTCGCCCAGTTTTGGTGCGAAGTGCGCACTTCGCCCAGTTTTGGTGCGAAGTGCGTACTTCGCCCCACCTCCTGGGCGCACCTTGCACTGGCAGACTGACAGGTCAATGCAGAAAAAAGGTAAAATGCCGGAGCAGGTCCATATGGCGGCAGACACCAGTGTTCGCCTGTGCGCAGTTCGACTTCTCAACGGAGCGGGAATGCGCCCTTGACAGGGTTCAGTAGGGGAACAAACCCGGAATTTGACCAAGGCTTGAAGGCCTTCCCCGACTGCACTGATTTCTGCACGCATCCCAAGGAGCCCCGATCCCAAGTAAAGATGGATAGACTGCCCTCTAAGGCGGGCATGTGTCACACAGCATAACCCATCATCGGACAAGTGTCCAGCTTCGGGATTTGAACCAAGACTTGCCGACCATAAAGGATAAGCATGGGCTGCCCGCACCGCCTCGCGTTAATAGCCACATTCAAAGCTGATCCGAGGTTTCACCCGCTCCAGCCTACTAGCAAGCCTCGCCGACTTGAAGAATTACCCAAAGACTCCGCCACGTAGCTGTCCGCATTCCAGGAAGACCATGTCGCGGGTACAGCCTCGACCCGACAAAAAGGTCAAGCATTTGCAGCTCTTTCGCCGCTTCGTCACCTCATGTTTGATCGGGACTCGTGCCCATTAATGTAATCGGTGGGACTCGGGCTATAAAAGCCCATCTGAAATTCATTGTAAGGTGTGGAAGGGGAATGTTTGTTAGGGAACTACC
Organism: Wollemia nobilis; assembly: GCA_028583015.1. Taxonomy (NCBI): domain Eukaryota; kingdom Viridiplantae; phylum Streptophyta; class Pinopsida; order Araucariales; family Araucariaceae; genus Wollemia; species Wollemia nobilis. The sequence continues at coordinate 1,600,095 of JAQPPZ010002501.1, forward strand.
GTGCTTATTGTAACCGTGCTTCCGCTTATGAATACAATCTGTATGCTCTGGTTCTCGCTTCTACTATCTTTATTCTTTTATGTTGTCTTTCATTATATGCCTTAGGCCCACCCGTGTCGCCGCTCGTTAATTCACTTTGGCATTTGGCGATCGGGTTCCTCTAGCATTGCTTGCTTAAAGCACCTTCTCGTACTTCATTATTTAAAGCATTCATTATAAATTTGGTAGCAGTTCCATCGGTTGTGTGTGACGTTGCTGGCCCGTATCCGGTGATTGATGCGATCCCCCGCCGTTAGTTCCTTGTAGGGAATGTTTGCTAGGGAGCCATTGAAGCCGTGCGGTTAAACTCTCTACCTAACACATATACCCGGCTCTGACATCTCTAGGTTTACTTTCTACCCCCGTCGTTGTACGTATCCGGTGATTGATACGATCCCCCCGCTCGTTAGTTCCTTGTAGGGAATGTTTGCTAGGGAGCTATTGAAGCCGTGCATACGCTGCTGGTGTATCGGAAGTACGTCTAGGTTTTGCGCTTCCTTGTCATGCTCCGTGTTTGTATGCGTAAGTAGCGGTGATTGGTGTGTTCCCGCACCGTTAGTTCCCCCCCACCAACCCTTGGACATATTTGTATCTCTTTCTCGTACATTTGTCTCTTTCCGTTCCTTTATTTCTTTCCCGTTCCCTTTAGCTTAAATCAAGCCCCCCAAAAGGAGCCGGCCTTCTCCGGAGATTGGCTCGAAGGCATCTCTTCCTTCCGGCCTTTCATGTCGGTGGGCGAACTCGGGCGCATTAACCAAAAATCCTTTCCTCATGGCAGATTCGTAACCAACGGCTTCTCGCACGCCCGGTGGGACGCTTGTCCCACGATTTAAAGAAAGAGTACCCATCCGGCTTTCCACCTAGCGCAACAGCTTTCCGCCACGCTCGGCGGAACACGGGTCCCACATCCGACGAGAGATTTTCCGATCGCCTCCACCGGCGCCGATAGCTTCCCGAGCTCTTGGTGAGACAAGGAAGTTTCTCACCCCCGACGGAATCGAAGCACCGGTGTTCGCTTCATTGCTGTTCCAAATCGAACACCGGCGACTCGCACGAACAAATCCTCCGAGTCTAGAAGACCGGTCCGGTCACCTTCATGCACACGAGAAGGTGGCGAACAAGAAATCCGAGAAGCCCGCCCGAGTTCTACGAACTAGACATCCACGCCCGAGGCGAGATACCCAGGCTGGCTGATCCGCGAGCTCATTTCGACGAAGCCGAAGCTGAGGTCGGAAGAGCCGAGTACGAAGTAGAAGAGGCCGAGGAAGAGGAAAATCTTGTATCCTCGGAAAGTACCGATACCGAGTACACAACCGACGGCGGAGAAGAAGAAGAAATGGCCGATCAACGACCGAATGACGATGATCTCTTCCCGGCGGTGGACTCCCACTGGGCCTTTGGCCCCGATCGGTCGCCAAGCCGTGCCCCCGCCGCTTTAAAGTCTATTCCCACATACGACGGCTACGGTAAGACGGCGTACGAGCACATCCAGGACATCCTTGCCCTGGCCGCACTGCATTACCCTCATCCGCCTCCTCCCGCTCCGCATTTTCCAGCGCTTCCTGCTCCCCTGCAGTATGCGTCTTATTCTAACCCTCCTCCATTGGCCGCTTTGCCTCCACCGGCACAGTTGCCGCCTCCCGACAAGAAGATCCGTAACACGATTCTACAAGAAGTGCGGGCTTTGGCCTCCGGATATCATGCCATGTCCAATGACATGACAGCTATGAAAAAGAAGCAGGCCCAAATGGACTTTGCTCCTAGAAGGCCGTATGCGCCACCGGCGCTGACAAAAGATAAAGCCCAGAAAACCAACCGCAGAGGCGTCCGCCTCCGAGAAATGCTGCTATAGATGACCCACCTGGTCCTCCTGACCAGGTCAACTGGTGCACTACTTGCAATGACCCGCATTCGGAGGAAGATTGCACTTTGCACCAAAGACTACATCCGGACCTTGGCCGGCAAGCACTATAGAAGATGATGAGTTGTACATGATCTTGGACGGTGAGGCCAATTTTGCCCTCGCGGAAGAGAACCCAAGGACGCCCGCCAAGGAAGAAAAGAAAGCTCAGGACACGGCTAAACCTTTGCAGGTATACACGAGAAGAGAAAGACCGCAGCCCAATGGGCTGCCACCGTACAAGCGGCTGTGGCCTTACACAGCCCAGGAGAAGGCATCCAAAGATAAAGCTCCCGCTAAACCTTCTCCAGCAAAGACCGCTGCTGTTCCAGCTAAGCCTCCAGCGCAAAGGCCCCAACTCCCGCTAAGCTCCTTGTACTTCAGCCCCCAGCCGAAACCAAAGAACAAGCCCAGGAGAAGCTGAAGTACCCGTCTCTGACCAAGAGACAGCGAGTTGAGGCCACCCAACAGTACCGGACCAAGTATGAACCGGCTAAACCAGCAGAAGGAGCTAGTACCTCGGGCTACAGCATTGTAGACGAGTTAAAGAAGACTCCTGCCAGAATCAGCATGTACGATGCCCTTCTGCTTCTAGGCCAGGTAGATCTGCTGCAAGAATCACTAAAAAACATGAAGAACGGCAAGCAGATGCAGCCTGCTGTCCTGGTTCAACCTTTGACAGTCTCCACCACTGGGAAGAACAGACCGCCACCCTTTTATCTCTCTTTGCGGATGCAAGGGCACATAGTTCACAACTGCATGGTGGATTCTGGTGCTTCCTCGACCGTGATGCCGAAGGCCGTCTCGCGATGAGATCGGGATGGAATACACGCGGAGCAGCCAAGGTGTGCCGCAATTAGACGGCACCCCCGTCAAGACAGCTTGGTGTCATAAAGGACATCCCTATCCGGCCGCACAAAGCTCTCGACATTGTGGTCATCCAAGAGGTCGTGATTGTTGACCTGGAGCCTTACTTCGGCATGTGTCTCTCTCGGGAGTTCACCGCGGGTTGGGCGGGTACCTGTCTCTAGACTACTCGCACATGGAAGTGCCCTTCAAAGGAAGGAGACTGAAAATTTTCAATGAGAAGCCTTCCCCTTTTCTAGTAGACAAGATACCCTGCGGAGAGATGGACTGCATGGTCCAGTTGTCAGAAGAAGAACTGGTGACAGTAGAACTGACCGAGCAAGCTCTCGAAGTGCTACAGCCTAGAAGACGAGTTCTCGTTGCGGGATTTTAATGCCGTAATCGGGACAGAGCAGTGCTGTTATTCCATTAAGCAGCCCGAGGAGCTTGACGTGTCCGTTGCGAAGGAGGTAGGACCTGCACCCGAAGAGCTGTGGAAGCTTTTCTTTGACGGCGCCCGTTGCAAGAATGGCGCCGGTGCAGGGGTCCTCCCGGTTTCTCCAACCGGAGTCCAGAGGGACTATACCTACAGGCTGGCCTGGAGCTATACTAACAATTCGGCGGAATACGAAGCCCTGTGCTTGGGTCTGCGAAAGGCGGAAAGGCTCGGAATCAAGCATCTCCAAATTTTCGGAGATTCAGAGTTAGTGTGTCATCAAGTTACGAATAAATGCGCGTCTAAGCATCACTATCTTAGAGCGTACCGCAATCGGGTCTGGGACCCGATGGAATCGTTTGACTCATTGAACGTTAAGGCAATATCGCGTGAGAGAAACAAGCACGCGGATATTCTGGCGTCTGTTGGAGCCAGGTACGTTCCGGCTGAAGACGTCGTCCAGAAACTGAAGCCGGTCCGCACCATTTACAGGCCTTCTGTGCCTGATAGGGATACCTTTTGGCAGGTATTCAGCTGTGACGAGGAGATCGTCACATTCCTGGTTAACGAAGTGTGTGTAATCGAAGGTAGAGACCCTGATGACGAGCAATATGAGGGGTTGATACAGTTACGGAATAATCACGTCCCAAAAGGACTGATTACATTAGAAAGTCTCTTTGATCGGAATGACAGAGCAATATCCCACAGGATCAAAGTAGACCCGAGGCAGTATGCTGACCTGGAGCTCGAACCTGATAAAACCATCAAGGTCGGAACAGACTGCACGTCGGAGGAGCCGGTGCAGATTAGATCACCGTGCCAGGAGTTCCCCGACATCGTGGCCTCGGTGCTACGAAGATTTGAGGGGGTATGACAGATCCGTCATCCAAAGATACCATCGAGCTAGAGGATGGCGCCAAGCCGTTCCGACAAAAGCAAAGGGCCGTAAATCCAAAGGTTGAGGCCATGATGAAGACCGAGCTCTTGAAGATGCTCGGAGGCCAAGATCATCTACCCCATCAAACATTCATCCCTGGGTCGCGAATCCGGTGCCCGTGAGGAAAAAGAATGGCGACATACGTCTCTGTGTCGACTGCGGAAACCTAAATCAGGCTTCCCTCCGGGACCACTATCCGCTTCCCCAAATCGACCAAATTTTGCATATTGTTGCTGGAGCCCAGAGATTTTCACTTTTAGATGGATTTTCCGGCTACAACCGGATTTGGGTTAAAGACGAAGACCAAGGATAAGACGGCGTTTACCACGAAGTGGGGGACGTTCGCCTATCGCCGCATGCCGTTTGGCTTATCCAATGCCGGTGCCACGTTCCAAAGGGCCATGGACCTGGCCTTCCGAGAGCCGCTCAACAAGATTATTGTCATCTATCTTGATGACATGACCGTTTTCTCTCACCGACGAGAAGATCATGTTTCGCACCCGCGGCAGATATTTGAAAGTTGTCGAGAATTCGGCATCTCTATAAACCCGAAGAAGTCCGTCTTCGCGGTAAAGGAAGGAAAGCTCGCTGGGACATGTCATCTCCGAGGAAGGCCTCGCCATTGACCCCCGACAGAGCAGAAGCCCTCGTTCGCTTGCCAGCCCCCACTGATAAAAAAGGTCTGCAGTCCTTCGGTCAGATTAACTTCGTGCGGAAGTTCATTCCGGACTTCGCACAGGTGATCAAGCCTATGGCCGAACTGTTGAAGAAAGATACACCTTACGAATGGACTGATGAGAGAGAGCAAGCTTTCGAGGAAATCAAGGCTCGAATTGCGCAAGCTCCGGTGTTGACAAACCCGGACTACTCCAAGGACTTCATCCCGTATGCAGTGGGAGAACCCGAAAGTTACGCTCGCAGCCCCGACTCGTAAGGGAGACGACGGTGAGGAGCGCCCCATTGCGTTCCTAAGCCAAGTGATTCTCGCCACACGAAGAGAAGTACAATTTTATAGAGCGGCAGTCCATGCGGTCATGAAGTCCCTTCGAAAGCTCGGGCACTTTGTCTCCCAAAGTAAGACCACCGTCTTTGTGATTCACCCCGATGTTCGCAGCTTCATCTTGCAAGGGGAACCGGGTCACAAGAGAGCGGGATGGATTGCCAAGATCCAGGAGTTTGACATCGAAGTACGGCCCACCAAGCTTATCAGAGGCCGAGCCTTGTGTCAGGAATTGGCCCGAAGCGCTGTAGCCGGCATCTCCGCCTGTAAGTGGGAGGACACAGCGACACGCGTCTACCTAGCCAACTCCTTATCGGAGGGGGGTGATTGGACAAATGAACTCGGTGAGATACTTCGCACCGGAAGATGTCCCGATCACCCGAACGCCTCACAACGAAGGAGATTTCGGCTAGGTGCATTAAGGTACACTCTTCGCCCCGAGGGGCTTTACTTCAAAAACATTGACGGCATCCCGTTGCGGTGCGGTCATAAAATCTGACCAGCCTAGGATCCTCGGAGATTTTCATTCCGGGATGCCTGGGGGTCACCATTCTTCAAGGCCAACGGCCTTAAAAATAATAAGGGCTGGATACTATTGGCCCACTCTGTTCGCAGACGCGTATGCGGTCTGTGCCAAGTGTGATCAATGCCAGAGGTATGTCGGCCGAAACAGAAAGCACCCCCGCCCCTTCAATCGATTCAAGCCGAAGCTCCGTTCCAAAGAATGGGGTCCGGACTTCATTGGGGTGATTTCTCCTAACTCCTCCGCCGGCCACAAGTTTATTCTCACAGCCACTGACTATTTCACACGGTGGACGGAGGCGATCCCGACCAAGAACGCCGACCAAGAAACGGTCATCAGGTTCATTGAGAGCCTGATTACCCGCTTCGGGGTTCCGTAGTCGATTGTGACAGACAACGGTCCGGGATTTGTAGGCGCCGTACTCACGGAGTACACCAGCGGCCTTGGCATCTATCACAAGATGTCTTCTAATTACTACCCGCAGGGGAATGGCCTTGCCGAGTCTACTAACAAGAACCTCCCGAAAATTCTCCGGAGGACCATTGAAAAAAATAAGCGGACTTGGCACTTGCTCCTGAACCGGGCGCTATGGGCGGACAGAGTTGCGTTCAAGAAATCCCTCAAGACGTCCCCCTATGCGCTCGTCTATGGCAAGCAAGCTGTTATGCCATCACACATTGAAATCCCCGCCCTGTGGATGATTGACGAAGACAGGAGCAGCGGAGACCCGGTAGACGACAGAGTGTGCCAACTCCTGCAGTTGGAAGAAGACAGAGAAAGTGCATACCAGGCCTTCGCCGATCACATTGCAGCCACTAAAGGCTGGTTTGCCAAAGGCACCACTGCCCGAGTTTTCGAAGTCGGGGACCTGGTGCTGAAGTGGGACTCATACAAGGCAAAACCGGGTAATCATGGAAAATTTGATGCTCTCTCGGGAGGGCCCTTATCAGATTGCCCAGGTGAATCAGTTCAATGCCTACATACTTTCGGATATGGAGGGTCAGCTCCTCCCCATCCCCGTCAACGGGTTCCACTTGAAGCTTTATCGCTGTTGAAGGCGCCCGAGTGGCCCTTCCCCGTAAAAATTTTGCCTTGTGTTTTTATTTTTCCCCGCATGTATAGTTTCCAGTTTTAGCATTCAGTTTATTTTTCCTTCTTTGAGCTTAAATGCGGCATGGGAGAGAAAGACAGACTTCGCAACGAAGTCTGTCGTTGCCCCGCAGGAGGGGCGAAGTTCGGCTATGCAGAAAAAGAAAGGAGAAAAAAGAGCAGAAATCGACTAAGTGTTGACCGAAGTCCGACTTCGCAGCGAAGCCTGACTTCGGCCCAGCCGAATTGCGAAGTTTGTCCGAGAAAAGCTGAAGCAGACTAAAGTCCGCACTGCGCAACCCTTCGTGCGAAGTACGCACTACGCGCAAAGTTTGTGCGAAGTACGAACTTCGCACCGAAGTCCGACTTCGGCCAGCGCCCGTGCGAAGTGCGCGCTGCGCTCAACGCTTGGGCGAAGTGCGAACTTCGCGCGAAGTTCGCACTTCGCATCAAGTTTCGGCCGAAGTCCGAACAAAGCGGCCAGCGCCCGTGCGAAGTCCATCTAAAGATCAAAGGCGGCAAAGACCCAGATCGCGCCCAAACCTTGGGCGCAGCTAAAAACAGAGGTAGAACAGGTTCAAGCACGCGCTTGCGCGAAGTTCGTACTTCGCCCGCTTTGGTGCGAGTTCGTACTTCGCCCAAATTCGGCGAAGTCCGACTTCGCCGGCGAGGTCGGGCCGTGCCCAACTTCGGGCGAAGTCCGGCTGCGCCTAGTTTTCCGGGCCAGTATTGGGACGCGGTTTAAAGAATAATAAAAAAAAAAAAAAAATTCAAAAACCCCAAGCTGGGCCCAAGGCGCGTTTGCACTTGTTTTAATGTGGGTTTCCGCACCGAAGGTTTTGTCTTGATCAGCGTGCCCAAGTGGTGGCAGCAACGTCAACCATGGTGCAGTCCCCAACGCTGAGTTAATGATTGCGCGTTTTTCAAGCGAAAACGCAACTAAAAAAGCAAGGCACGGCTGCCGGGGCGCGTCTTTTCCTAAACGTTCTCCTACGCGGCCACCAAGGGTTTTAACTCAGCCGACCTACCCCTCCTGCGTTGCATTAATGGCGCTGTTTTTATCTAGAAAAGGGGGTCAGAATCATGCCAACATTCCAGATTGCAGAGATTATTCCTCGGACAATGCTAATTATTCCTCTGATAGCGAAATTTGTTGCAGACGACAGCCTGAACCCGTCATTATTGCTGACTCGGAGAGATGGACAAGGGAAAAATGCCTGTGTCAGCGCAGTCCAGCGGAAGCAGCGAACCAGGCGATTTGCCGCGGCCAGGAGTTTTCAAAGGCGATCCTCCGCCAGAGAAAAAGTCAAAGGCCCGGACGAAGAAGGTACAGCGTGGGCAATCCCCACCACCTCCGGTGAATTACCTGGCAGAATATGTGGACGGCTCGTTTTCCATGAGCCTAACTCACCCGAGAGCGAATGTGGAGAGTCGGGTCGACAAGGTTTCGCCCTCCCATCATTTTGGAGCGGCGTACAAATCAAACCTCTTCGTATTCATGTGCCCTCCCGTCCACCAATGCCCGGAGCTGATAGACTTAATTGTCAGACACTATAAACCAGCTTCCCGACAAATCTGCAGTTCCAGCGGCAAACCCTTGTTCGCACTGCGCAGGGAGACCGTGCAGCCAGCTTTCGCCCCAGGGCTGGAGTACGACTCCGGCACCATCCTCAGAAAAATCAATTTGGGCGAACAAGCGGGACGTTTCACGCACACCAAGCGAATGAGGGATTTCCTCAATTCAGAGCTGAGCGCCCCGCTTCCAGCCGGACAATGGCCGACTGGCCCCATGCCTTTGGTAAAATTTCGTAGCAAGTATCTATATACCATCTTGGCATGGATCCTCGGCTGCGACTCCGATGAGCCGGTGCACCCGTACCAGCTGGCGCCGCGTAATGCCTCCTGTGTGGAGAATCTTACGAACCAGCGGCGCAACGGAGCGGAAAACGCCCCATCTCTTTCGACTGGGCAGACTGGCTGGCTTACGCCATTCATTCCAGTCTCGCTGAAGATCCAGAAGCGCCAGTCAACCAATTTTCGTTTCAGTTCCGTTCTGGTCTGGCTTTGTTTGTACCATCTGCACCCCCAAATGCCGATCCTGAACTTGAAGAAGGTTAACGAGAAGGGAGAACCCCAGCCCGTCTATAACTGGACGGATGACTTATACCGGAAAGGGTCCTACTACAAGTTCAACTTCAACTTTCTCGGGATTCGCCATGTCGGCCTTCACCGAAAGTGAAATCCCCCGTCCCCCGAGAGAAATGACGAGTGCTTTGATAAATCGAAGCTCGGGGACGTTTGCGATTGACGCAGGGGATTGTGATCAGAATCTACGGATTCAAGGGCAAACCCTATTTGCTGCCCTATTGGTGCTCAGAGCATCTGTTCGGGATGGAAGTTGCCCGACAGATGGACTATGTGGAAGAAGAGTTTGGCCTAGGGAAGAAAAGAGGACAGATTTTTCAATATCCTCTTTCCCGGGCCAATGTTGAGATTATCGAGGTAGGACAACATGTCTACCTAGAGCAAGCGCTGTCCCGGATTGGCCTCGGTTTTATGCCGCAGTCACTGGAAGTATGACCCTCATGGGATAAGGGGAAAGTTTGCACATCTGTGCCCCCGGGACATAACCGAAGATAGATGCGACGTGGTCCATGTGGACCTTGACTGGGAGATTGAATTAATGGAAGCTTCTCCCCCTTGGCAGGATTTCTACTGCGAGGAGGTGACATATGACCCCAAGAGAAACCGGGACCATCACTTCTCATCTCCAGGGTTCAAAAAATTTCTGTCCAAGATTGCAGGCCTTAACTGGTCTAAAGAAAAGATTATTGAATGCTGGAAAATGAGATGCCGCACGCAAAGACGATAAATCCACAAGGAGAAACCCGGCCGTAGATGACGACTTCTCGGTTCTCTATGACCAAAGATCATGACAAATCGGCGGCCGTTCGCATATCAAGGTTACGTTCCCCGAGGCCCCTTTGAGGATTATAAAAGTGGGTCTCCTCCCAAACAGCTTGTACACTTCGGCAATCGCCGCCGGCCCAAGCAAGTACCCAAGCCGATCCAATGCGGCTCGTGGCTCCTAAGGCGGCGCCTGAAAAGGCGAAAAAGTTAGCCGAGGCAGCGCCCGAGGCACTTCCTCAGGCAAGAAAAGCACCAACACCGCCAGAACGCAGACCGGTTGCGGCAGACCTTCTGCAAGTCAAACCCCGGTACAAGTTTACCGTGGGAGCATCAGCGCCTGCTGCACTTGCTTCGTCTCCTTCCCCTGATCCGACAGTTGTTCCAGAAGAAAAGAAGCGGAGGAGAGTTGAGAAAATCAGGCGACCTAGCCTGATAGTGCAGCAGCCAGTCGCAGAGCCGCAGCCGCGTCCTGCCGCCGCAGAGGCAGTTCCTTTGGGCAGTCCCAAGCCAGCCGCCGAGACAATAAGAGAAGACATTCACCCGGCATCGGCTCAGGCGGAGCCCGCAGGTACGTTTGCTGTCCCTGTCTCTCTAGTCTCACCCAGTTCTACTTCCACTCGCTCCCCGCTCAACTCGGGCGAGCCATGACCACATCCTCCTCCCCCGTCTCCGCGTCCTTCTAGCGGTCCCCATTCTTTCGACTCGCTTGCTCGGAACCCTAACGTCTCTCTTTCTCTCAGCACAACTCCAAACCCTTCGCCCGAGGTTAGTGCCGAGGCTGTCCGTTCACCATCACATCCTCCGCCTCGCCCGCTTCAAACCCTCACAAGTGTCGGCCTCTCCCATTTCCGTTTCCCGGTCGCCCCCACAAGCGACCGATTCTTCCAAGGTCCTGTCCGGTTCCTCCCCGATCCCATCCCCGCAGGAGAGACGTCTCGGCGAGATCCCTAGGGCCGGGGGAACCAGATTTTATGGACGACCTCCGTAACTCGGATGACTTGCCCCCGGCAACGAGAGCCGTAGAGTATTCTCTCTCTTTCCGCCAAGACCTGAAGCGGAGGAGACATGAAGAGATAGCCGCCCCGGCAAAACGCGCAAAGTATGATTTCGGAAGGAGAGTGATTACAACGGAGAAAATAATCCCAATAGTGAAGAAGCCTCTCCGAGAAATGACTAAGGCGGACTACGTGCTCCAGACAAAGGAGAAAAGCTTTGACGACATTGATAAACAATATGAGATTCAGACGATCATGCGCAAAGCTGACAATCTCTTTGTCAAGAGTCTGGAGGAGCAGGAAGAACTTTTTGCGTTGCAGAACAAAGTAAGGCAACTTGAAGAGGACCTATCTAGGTCCACCGAGCAGCCGGAAGCGGCGCGGCGAGAAACGAGATGAATTCAAAGCCCAGCCTAGCCGCTTCTCAAAGAACAAGCCGCAACCGAAAAGAAAGCAGCCTCGGAGCAGATTTCTCAGCTCCAGGAGTCTTTGAAGCAGGCACAGTCGCAGCTTGCAGAAAAAACATCTCAAGCGGCTGTCTTTTCAAAGACAAAAGTTAAGGAAATGAGGGCTGGTTTGCTGAGGGAATGCAAGCCCCATACCTTTAAGGCGATGGCAGTCCCGGACTTCGCATCCAGGATTCAAGAAGTTTCCGCCTGTGGAAAGCCTGTGGTAGAGGAGGCCGAGCGCCGGGCAAAGCAATGGCTGGACCTGGCGATAAACCTTCAGGAGCGCGAGCGCGACGGCGTCCTTTTTTCCCCCGTGTCCTCATTCGCTGCAGAATGGGCAGGTGCAAGGGTGACCTTGCACAAATATTTTAGAAAAGTTGAAGAGGTGAGAGTGGCCAGACGAATGCTTGATGCATTCGGGCATGAAAAAGATATCCTGTCCGGCCCCCTTTCACGCTCTTTCGGAACTTGGGTGTCCAGGTTTTGTTGAGAATGGCGAGCTCCTTACCCTAGATCGGGTAAAGAAGAATTGGCAGTCCTTTGAAGCAGATACAGCTGAAATTGATAGCTGGACTGAGCCAATTCAAGACAGTCAGGTCACTCAGATGGTGTCCAGATATTCCAGGATCCGCTCCTATTTTCAGGAGTTAGAGAAAAGATACCTCACCATCGACCTGCACGCGGTCGCTGCTTTTCACGGAGCATTAGAAGACATAGCTGACCGCAAGCCATTCGAAGCGGAAGCCTGGCGCTCAGCCCAAGAGGCGTACACTCGCATGTGCGAGGCGAAGCAGGAAATGGAGACCTTTCGTAAGGAGATACTGATGAGGCGACTGACAAAGATGAATCGAAGAACAGTTGCCGCAAGGAGAACAGTTAGAGCAGAAAAAGGCAGGGGAGGCAAGTTCCTCTGCACCCAAAGGATGAAGGCATGGATTCTTTGCGCCGAGGCGAGCTCGACACCCCGCGAGCCGCCAGAAATGTTGTCACATTTTTGCACGGGGTGCAATGTCTTCAATGTTGTTTTGTAACAGTTGTCGCTCTTCTTTTCCTCCTTCCGTTTTTCTCACTTCTCTCCCTTTCCTTTTCTTTCCCATTCTCTTTCTCTCCCCCTTTTTCCATGGAGTTCCCAGCTTGATTTTCCAGCTTTCCAGCAGGTCTATCTGAAATTGGCTAAGTCTGGGTGCGAAGTTCGCACTTCGCCCAGTTTTGGTGCGAAGTGCGCACTTCGCCCAGTTTTGGTGCGAAGTTCGCACTTCGCCCCACCTCCTGGGCGCACCTTGCACTGGCAGACTGACAGGTCAATGCAGAAAAAAGGTAAAATGCCGGAGCAGGTCCATATGGCGGCAGACACCAGTGTTCGCCTGTGCGCAGTTTGACTTCTCAACGGAGCGGGAATGCGCCCTTGACAGTGTGTTCGTAGGGGAACAAACCCGGAATTTGACCAAGGCTTGAAGGCCTTCCCCGACCGCACCGATTTCTGCACGCATCCCAAGGAGCCCCGATCCCAAGCAAAGATGGATAGATCGCCCTCTAAGGCGTGCATGTGTCACACGGCATAACCCATCATCGTACAAGTGTCCAGCCTTCGGGATTTGAACCAAGACCGCCGACCAAAAGGGATAAGCATGGGCTGCCCGCACCGCCCGCGTTAATAGCCACATTCAAAGCCGATCCGAGGTTTCACCCGCTCCAGCCTACTAGCAAGCCTCGCCGACTTGAAGAATTACCCAAAGACTCCGCCACGTAGCTGTCCGTATTCCAGGAAGACCATGTCGCGGGTACATCCCAGTCCGACAAAAAGTCAGCATTTGCAGCTCTTTCGCCGCTTCGTCACACTCATGTTTGATCGGGACTCGTGCCCATTAATGTAATCGGTGGGACTCGGGCTATAAAAGCCCATCCGAAATTCATTGTAAGGGGTGGAAGGGGAATGTTTGTTAGGGAACTACCGTGCTTATCGTAACCGTGCTTCGCTTATGAATACAATCCGTATGCCCGGTTCTCGTTCTACTATCTTTATTCTTTTATGTCTGTCTTTCATTATATGCCTTAGGCCCACCCGTGTCGCCGCTCGTTAATTCACTTTGGCATTTGGCGATCGGGTTCCTCTAGCATTGCTTGCTTAAAGCACCTTCTCGTACTTCATTATTTAAAGCATTCATTATAAATTTGGTAGCAGTTCCATCGGTTGTGTGTGACGTTGCTGGCCCGTATCTCGGTGATTGATGCGATCCCCCCGTCGTTAGTTCCTTGTAGGGAATGTTTGCTAGGGAGCCATTGAAGCCGTGCGGTTAAACTCTCTACCTAACACATATACCGGCTCGACATCTCTAGGTTTACTTTCTACCCCCGTCGCTGTACGTATCCGGTGATTGATACGATCCCCCGCCGTTAGTTCCTTGTAGGGAATGTTTGCTAGGGAGCTATTGAAGCCGTGCATACGCTGCTGGTGTATCGGAAGTACGTCTAGGTTTTGCAGCTCCTTGTCATGCTCGTGTTTGTATGCGTAAGTAGCGGTGATTGGTGTGTTCCCGCATCGTTAGTTCCCCCCCACCAACCTTTGGACATATTTGTATCTCTTTCTGTACATTTGTCTCTTTCCGTTCCTTTATTTCTTTCCTGTTCCCTTTAGCTTAAATCAAGCCCCCCAAAAGGAGCCGGCCTTCTCCGGAGATTGGCTCGGAAGGCATCTCTTCCTTCCGGCCTTTCATGCTGGTGGGCGAATCTGGGCGCATTAACCAAAAATCCTTTCCTCATGGCAGATTCGTAACCAACAAGAACTAACAAAGCATGGCAATGCATCAATCACCAGATACGTACACTGACAAGAGTAGAAAGCAAACTAGAGATATCAGAACCAGGTATATGTGTTTATGTAGAGAATTTAACCGCACGAGCCCAATGGCTCCCTAACAGACATTCCCTACAAGGAACTAACAAGACGGGATCGCATCAGTCACCAGATACGGGCCAGCAACAAAACACATAACTGATGGAACTGCTACTACATCCGTTCTATGTATCCTTTTAACTAATGAAGTACGGGGGGTGCTTTAAACTAGCAATGCTAGAGGCACCTGCTCACCAAATACTGAAATGAATCAGCAAGCCGTGACAGGTTAGCCTAAGGCATGAATAGAAAGGCAGCATAAAAAACAGAGCGACAGAATGCAACCGTGCATACAGATTATATTTATAAGCAGAAGCACGGTTACAATGGGCACAGTAGTTCCCTAACAGACATTCCCCTTCCACCCATTACAATGAATTGATGGTGGGCTTTTATAGCCCGAGTCCCTCCCGTTACATTAATGGGCACAAGGTCCCAATCAAACATAAGCTGACAAAAGCGGCGAAAGAGCTGCAAATGCTGACCTTTTGTCGGACCGGACTGTACCCGCAGCATGGTCTTCCTGGAAGCTGGACAGCTTCATGGCGGTGCGCTGGGCAGAATCTCCTTCTGGCAGTGATGCGGGTAGCTGGAGCAGGTGAAACCTCAGATCAGCTTTGAATGAGGCTACTGGCACAGGCAGTGCAGCCCATGCTCGTCCTTTTGCTTGGCACGTTTCGGCTCTAATCCCGAAGCTGGACACTTGTCAGATGATGGATGATGCTGTTTGACACGTGTCTGCCTTGGAGGGCAGTCTGTCCATCTTTGCTTGGGATCGGAGCACCTCGGGATGCGCGGGCAGGACGCAGTGCAGTCGGGAAGGCCTTCATGCCTTGGTCAAATTCCGGGTTTGTTCCCTAACTGCGCACCTGTCAAGGGCGCATTCCGACTTCGGTGTGAAGTCGGAATGCGCACTGAGCGAAATCGATGTCCGCCGCCGTACGGACTTGCTCCAAGACTTGATTTCTCTTTTGTCGACCGCCGATCCGCGATTACGAGGTGCGCCCAGAAGAGGGGCGAAGTGCGAACTTCGCACCAAAACTGGGCGAAGTGCGAACTTCGCACCCAGGCTGGGCGAAGTGCGAACTTCGCACCAAAACTGGGCGAAGTGCGTACTTCGCACCCGATCTGGGCGAAGTGCGTACTTCGCACCCAGACAGCCATTTTTCAGGTGACTTGCTGGAAGTTGAAAAATTAACTGGGGGACTCCAAGAAAGGGGGGAAAGAAAGAGAATGCGGGAAAGAAAAGGAAAGGGAGAGAAGAAGGAAGGAAAATGGAGGAAGAGGGAAAAGAAGAGCAACACTGTTACAACACTGAAGACATTGCACCCCGTGCAAAATGTGACAACAGTACCGTCTACTGGAATGTTTGGGCTGACTACTCTAGGATGCTCTCCCAGAGCGTCAATGTCAAGTTCATAGAACTCGGCTTCTTATTCTGAGTTTCTAACCTGCCACCTTGTATGCATGAAGGCGCGGTATTTTAAACCGGTCTGCGAGGCTTGGAGGTACTGGAGTTCGTATGAGTCGCCATATGTTCAGGTTTTGTCAGTATTAAGATGAACATCAACTTCTTAGTATTGCTTATATAGTGGAATGTTTGTGTCCCACCAGGCATGCCAAAAACTATTGGTCAAAGATCTGCCTTTGGTAAGGATTTGGTATTTTAGTGCGCCTTAGACCCGGCCAACATTGAAAGGCCAAGAGGAAGAAATGCCTCTCGTGCCAATCTCCAGAGATGGACTGGTTCCCTTGCTATTCTAACTGGGGGTTTTTGAGATAAACGAACAGGAAAGAAATGGGAAATGACTGAAAGGAATGGGAAATATGGCCACAGGCCAGATAGAATAGGGGTGATGGACTAACACGAAAACTCTATTGCATTCTGAACCAAATAGCCCTCAAATATAGATAACTAACAGAAATTAAACCAGAACAACTAGCATGCATAATCTCCATGGCTACTCCAGAGTCCCTACCTTATCAGAAACTAAATCCAGATAATAGAATTCAAGTTTACAGTTAAAGCATGGAGTAATAGAAGATAAGCAATAGAAGACATACACATGAAAATAGAAGTCCAGGTCTAGAGCCAGACATCAGCTGTATTGATAGCAAAATTCATGTTTTCATTTAGCCTCTAGCAAACATCCATCCATTTTACAATAAAAGAGCGGGCTTATATAGAGAATTTTGCCGCTTGAACAATAAATGCTGATTAAAAAAATATGGCGGTGGAAGCCAAGATAAGGATTACAAGGAGGTACAATCACAATGTATTAATCAAGCATGGCAGAGACTAGTGACTCCTCAGGAATACCGTTGAACCCCTTCAATGCTCTGACAGATCTAGCTCGCTGGCGCTGTCTCCTTACTCGCGGGGACCGCTTCCGTGGAAGATATGCTTGAAATCCCGGAACGTCCCGTCTGGAAGCTTCTCAGAAGGTCCGCACCTGACCGGATAAGGATGTTCTTCAGATTGCTGATGTGGAGGGCCTCCGGAAGGTGATGGCACGACGGTAAAACGAGTCAATTGGCTCCTGTGCACCCGGCCTTGGGCGCACTGCCTGGGTGCGCCCAGCCTTGGGTGCACTACTGAAGGTGCGCCCGGCCTGGGGCGCACTGCTCCTGTGCGTCCGGCCTTGGGCGCACTGCCTGGGTGCGCCCAGCCTTGGGCGCACTACTGAAGTTGTGCCCGGCCTAGGGCGCACTACTCCTGTGCGCCCGGCCTTGGGTGCACTGTTGAAGGTGCGCTCGGCCTGGGGCGCACTCCTCCTGTGCGCCCGGCCAGGCGGTGTGCCCAGCCTTGGGCACACTACTGAAGGTGCGCCCGGCTTGGGGCGCACTACTCTTGTGCGCCCCGCCTGGGGCGCACTACTCTTGTGCGCCCGGCCTTGGGCGCACTGCCTAAATGTCGGAGTGAAGTGTCGGGTTCTTCCTTGGTCTCTGAGGGTGAAATGTTGGGTTCTGGAAGGCTAATTATACACCATGTTGCAGAAATGGCAACAGGTACTCGCTCAAATGAATAGGGGGTCCTATTTAATCTTGAGGGCTGATAGTTAACAACAACTACCACTTGAGACACATCACCTCTAACTGTGTGATAACTACCCTATGTTTGTACATAATTACATGCATTATGCAGCGTACGTTACAAACTCTGAATTATCAAAATTGCTTACGTCATCACTTATGATGCCATACAACATTATAAAAACATTTATATTTACACTTGTGTACATTGCACTTATTCTATTTCTTTGGTTGAGGCTCGTCAAAACTAGCTCCTACAACTTGGACAGTTCTAGTTTTACTCAATTAGGAGCATTAACTTGATAGCAGACGATTAATGGACCTGCAAATCTTTCTTTCAATGTCTTTTAAATTTATGTAACTGCTTTCCTTAAATTCAGAACCAGAAAATATGTAGACATCATCCATATCACTGTTACAGGCATAATTACCGTTGCTGAACTACTTTTCTTTTCTATTTATTTCTATAATTAAAGAGCCTGTGGTGTTAACTTTCTTGTAGTAATGTCTGTATCAAAACATGATTGCTTAGGCCCCACATTCACATTTTTTACTAGATATTAAAATGCCATCATTACTCGAATGCGTTTCAGATACTTTCATCCTTTCCTATGACCCTAAATGTTTGCTAGGATGGAGTATAATTCATGTCCTGTCTACATGTTTATAATTCTGATTATTGATTAACAGTTGTGTAACATTAAAAGTCAGGCAGAGATTGCAGTGTGAGGGAAGAAATTGCATATGAAGTGGATGTCAAAAAGAATTAGTATCACTGACTAAAGGCATTTAATTGTGAATGGTTTTGTATGTTCATTGCAGGGCTGGAAAATGCTAAGAGTGTCCTTCCACTCTATATTGGGGATGATCGCACTGATGAAGATGCATTCACTGTAATTTCTAATCTATCTTCTACAAAGTGACAATGAGAAGTATTTATTTGTCATGAATGTCATATTTTAAATGGAACTGCAATTGTGATAACTTGGTAACAATTATGGCAATCCAAAGTATATGAAAATTTCAAGCCTTTTTAACATACCAATGCAGTAAAGGGTTGTGTAAAAGGACTGAGATCTACCTTTGATCTTTTGTTGAAGAATATCTTCTTGCTTGCTCCTTATTATTCAAGGTCCCTGAAGGCGATATCTGAAATGGGATAAAATCTTGTGGCTTCTCAAAACAGGATTTCTTACTTTGAATTTCAGTTATGTATGAGAAGTATCCATTTTAATGGCAGTCAATCTTCTGCATTATTTGATTTCTACGTTACTGCTTATGGTTTGATGAAATTTCTCAGTTTTTGATTTTGTTTATGTACTATCAACTCTTACTGAATGGTGTATGATTGATATAGCCACTCTAAGATTTAGATGAGTTACCTTTTCATTGTTATGTAGGTTCTTAAAGACAAAGGTTATGGATGTGGCATCCTTGTGTCAGCTTTTGCAAAAGAAACAAGTGCTTTGTACTCTCTTCGGAGTCCATCTGAGGTACAACATTTCTACATTATCTGCGATATAACTTTATAACATGTTTGTATAATTTTTACTTAGTGATTTGATTTCTGCATGTAATTTGTTGATTGCATGCATGTCTGTCTGGTTTCCATTTGAAAATGTAAAGCTATTCTTGTGTATAATTGTGCAAATGCTGACATCCGAAACTTGTGCAAAATGTTTACTGCATTGATAGACTTAAGATACACATGAAAAAAGGAATATGATCCTTTGTAAAAGTCCTTTGTCATTTTCTTTCTGCTAATTTTCAGGTACTAGACTTTTTAAAGCGTCTTGTAAGGTGGAAGTTGGAGGCAGTAGAAGGGCAAAGCGCATGAACATGTACAGAACAAGTGGAATGACCAGATATTCAGGACATGATTATTTAAATATGAAGTCATGCCTATGGGAATTTTATTTTATTTTTTCAGCCATCCAATGGTACAAGTAGAATGTGAGCATCATTCTTTGACCCACTGATTTTTAAAGCTTTTTGGGATTAACAATTTACTGAATTTGTTGAGGATACTGAGTTCTCTAAAATTGAAATGTTGGAAGTTCTTTGAATCCATATTTCAATGCAGTCATGTAAAGGGATGTTTCAGATTTGATTTTGTTCATGTCCCATTTTTCACCCTTCTCCCATTTTCTCTATGTATGGACTTTTGTTGGCGGACTTTCTCACTCTACCTGCTATTTATTATCCCTGGCAAGGAAAAGCTAGAATTCAGATATGCAATTTTTTTATATAGCCAAGATGAGTTATCTAATTTCGTGGCTTCTATTTTTTATTTCTGTAATTCAGATGCCTAAAGGAATTTTGATACGATGTTTCTGATTCATGGTTGAACTTATCCTATCACCTATGTATGTCTCGACTAGTTTTCATTGGTCGACTCTGTATAGTTTCTCTTTCTTCATTTTGGTTTTCAACCTCTAAGTTATCAATAATTGTTTCAATTATCTAATGTCATTCAGCTAAATATGTACGCTGTACCTTTTTCCATCTCTCGTAACTCTGTATGCTGATTTTCAACCTAGCAAAGAAATCTAGGGATATTTCTCTCTTTGAATGATCCAGAACTTTTTTGAATAACCTATTGCAGCTATCAACTGATCAAAATATGTTTATTCAGATATTGTAACACCTACAATTCATTTCATATTAAGATTTCCTTGTTTATGGCTGATGCAAATTGCTTCCTTCTAATCTGCCTTAACTACAACGTCGTTTCCTGTGCTCTTCTGTGGTGTTAGTCACATTTGTTATGAGCAGCTGCCACCGCCATCCTTCTCAAACCATATCAATGTTCCTTTTAGCTGCCATTCTTGAATGTAATTGTCTTCTGGAGAATAATTTCAATTAAAAAAAAAAGTGTCTTCATAACCTATATTTTGTCCAGCAGCTTGATATAGGCAGGCCATCTTGGTTCCTTTTCTGCATCTGTCTTGATGCTTCTTTCTTGAATATAATTTAGAAATTCAAGTGTTTGGGAGCTTTAGATCATGAGTTTTGATCCTTAAGAGGCCACTCAAAAAGTGTAGAACCTGGCTATAGGAAATTGAGTAGTATTTATGGCATCTTATTAGCTACATTATGGTGTCAAATTATTTTGAATGCAGGATTATTTTATAATTCTTGTCCTATTTGCTTTTATGAATTGTATCTAACAGAGTTTTCTCTTGTCCAGGGAGCTTCACAGAAATAAAGAACAAAAGGGGAAGGTGTTACGGAATCCAAAACTTCAACCATGTTTGGATTGGATCCATGTGGAGTTATCATTATCCAAATAATGTATGCTCATGGTGAGGAAGGCTGGAAGATCTGAAATGGCAGATAGTCTGCGCTTTTGAATATTATCTTTCCCATGTGTTTTGTTCTCCTCCGCATTTTCACATATTTAAACCTGTATGACTCAGCAGATTCAAGAAAATGTAGGCATAATGATAATCAAATCCAACCTTGAGATGTATAGTATCCAATTTACATGGAATAAAGCAAAATTGATGCACTAATTTCTATTTATGATAAATAGCAATATAAGTGGCTAGAAAAGATAAACTTTTATTAAAAATATTGGAAGGATTTGGGGCAAGTTCTTTTTGGCATGAACATTGAACCTGAATGCCATTAGTTGACCTGTTGCATGCATAACATTGGTAATTCAGTTAAAATAGCACAAGTATTATACCATGACCACGTAGTGGTATGACAACCGCTTGGCAATTATGGATGCATCACTTGGCAAGATTCAAACCTTGGTCACCTCCTTGAAGGTTGAGGAATTTAACCGGTCAAGCTAATACCATTTGATGAACTATCATAATCTATTAACACAGATAGTACTAAATTTCTGAAATAAAAAAATTGATCTATAAAATGTTCAGCAACTTGTAAAAATGCGAGCCTTCCTCAAAACATATATTTGAGATTTTTTTTCTTTTTAATTGGTTATATGGATTGAGACGGCCCCATCCTTGTTACATCATGTACAATAGTGGTATTACAACTTGGCAATTATACATATATCGCTTGGCAAGATTTGAACCTAGGTCTTCTCCTTGAAAGTCGAGGAATTTAACCGGTTGAGCTCATGCCAATGATAGGTGATTTTTTAAATTTAAATTTAAATAATAATTGAATTTTTAAAAATAATGTTGAATGGGATGCTAATAGTTTTTTCAATAGGTTCAAAACCTTCCATGTATGCCCTCATGGTAAATGGTCTCCATACTAATGAAGCTTGGTTGATGTGACAAAGGAGTTGGCTTTCAATGAATTTAAAACTCCAATTGCAGGAACAAAAGTTGGATCCTTGTTTGTAAAAAAATTATTGTGAATAAACTATGAGTTGTTGTGAAGGTCAACACATACATCAATAATTAAGGGCCTTGTGTGTGTGACTAGACTAGAAAATGAAGAGAAAAGAAAAACTCAAAAAGTCAGTTGAAGAATGAAAACATGTGAGACTCTAAAGGTGAGTTAAAAAAAGCAAAGCATAAATTAAAAAGACCTCTTTGTTTAGATTATATCTGAACATGAAAAGGGTGAGGGTTCCCCACATGGAAACAAAAAAAAGTTGAAGAATGAAAAAATGTGAGACTCTAAAGGTGAGTTAAAAAAAACAAAGCTTCAATTAAAAAGACCTCTTTGTTTAGATTATATTTGAACATGAAAAGGGTGAGGGTTCCCAACATGGAAAAACAAAATGTTGAAGAATGAAAAAATGTGAGACTCTAAAGGTGAGTTAAAAAAAGCAAAGCATAAATTAAAAAGACCTCTTTGTTTAGATTATATCTGAACATGAAAAGGACGAGAGTTCCCCACATGGAAACAAAAAAAAAAGTTGAAAAATGAAAAAATGTGAGACTCTAAAGGTGAGTTAAAAAAAGCAAAGCATAAATTAAAAAGACCTCTTTGTTTATATTATATCTGAACATGAAAAGGGTGAGGGTTCCCCACATTGAAACAAAAGAAAAGAACTCCATTGAACTATATCAATATAAATATGTAGATAAGTTATCTAATGGGAATTTACCATGGGTTAGCGCAATATCTCATTTTGGTTGAATTATTAGACATTAGTGATAACATGCCAACAACCATAAGAGGTTGATAAGGCAAGTTTTACTTGTCAAAACTAAGGATTTGCTTTATAACATATTAAATATCATTTATGTATATAAAAATTAAAGTTTCAACCTCCATCTTGATGCAGACGAAAGGAGTCCTATGGACAACCTTCTCAAGCAACACAAGTTCCCTATTTATCTACGACCTTAAGACGCATGGTAGGCACACATGCAATTAGCAAAATTTCAAGATGGTCAAGCAAATCCTAAACCTTCTATAAGATGACACTCCTTCGTGATGACACTCCTGCAATATTTGTACGACAACTTATAATAATGATGGTCCACTTGTTCGGTGATGCAATTTACTTGAATGTCCTCTCCTTTGAATGACAACGTTCAATTGTATGATAGTTTAATTGTACGGCATTATATTCCTTATTGTACGACCTCCTTCACTATATGGTCAATTCGAACCAATTTTCAATTGTACGGTTGACCTCCTTGATTTGTATGACATCGTTCAATTGTACGGTTGGTTTAGTTGTACGACAAGTTTTTTAATGTGTGTGTGGGCAGAATGATCATTGTTTGTCTTATAAAACTTTTGTCTAAGCCACATGAGCATACATTTGTATGGTGAAGCTTCTTCCATTGACCGTCACTCCTGTGTGTATGGCCATTTGGATGCTTTCAACTTTGAACGACATGATTTGAATGGCAATTCTCCCTTCTTGGATTGAACAATGTTCTAGGTTGGTAAGAACGGTAACCACACGTTCTTTGCTTGTATGAAACCCAGGCTATCGACACCCCTATCTTCTCTTCTCAGGCAATTTCACTACTCAATATTATCCTCCAACTTGCACCTACAACTTTGCATATACCAAGTTTACACAAATCTATAACTTATTTTTCATGAATACACAATAACTTCTCGTTTGACACATAGAACAAATAGTAAGAAAGTATAATATTTTATTGTGAAAGGTGCCCATATGCTACACATAATCGGGTGTTAATATGCCTAGCCATAATGGCTTTCAAAGTTAGGATCACGCAAAACCTACAGTTGTATAATCCATTCATGCCAATGGTCTCTTTCTTCTCTCAGTACCTCTCGTTCTCCTATCTAGTCATTTTTCAGACCCTATATCTCTCTATATCTTCTCTAGATCTTCTCTTCTCCTTCCTTATCCACTTCTTTCTCTTCTCTTCCCCATGTTGTTTTCTCTTTATCTTCCCGACGTGTTGTCTTCACTTATTTTTCTTCATTTCCCTCTACTTGTCGTTCCTCCTTCCCTTCTCTTTTCCTTACATGCAAGGTTGGGTAGTTACTCGAATGGTTTGTCCCAATCGTTACCAACAAACCACTTGATGCTCCCACATTATACTTGTTGAGTAAGAAGAAATGTTCTATGAGCTCCAACTCATGAATATGAATTGCTCTTCCAAGCTATTACCATTTTAGCTTGGCTTTCTTCACAAGGCCATCTTTTTTATCTTTTCCTTGCCTTCATTTGAGAACAAAACCTCCTTTGGTAGTATCCACTCAACATTCCTTTCATTGAGTCCCATTCCATTGCATCCATCTAATCATAATCAATATGTATTTCGTTGACTACTTTCTCTTGGTGCAAACACATTGTTTTGGATTGATTATATCTTCCACAAATCTCACAAGAATGTAGATTCCAACACCTAGTTGTTGCATGTCTAGATCTTCCACATTGATTGCAACAACCCATTCTAGGAACATCTCCTTTACTGATTTCTCTTCTCATACTGCTTCTTACTTGACCTATATATCCAAGGCCTTCATTCTTTGGCCTTATTTCTGGCATTATGGACATATTCATACCTTGCCCATATTTTTTTTAGCAATCCAATATTCTTACCATAGGATTTTTCATAGGATCTCACAATATCTCAATACAAAATATTTTCACAATAAATTCAATCATAAACTCACATAAAATATTATTAATATCTCTCAACTCAAGCAATGCAAATACAATGTATTTGCAAGCTTCTTCGAGCATATATTACAATGCTTTGTCTTCAATATATACACATGGATATGAGACTCTTCTCAATATATACACATGGATATGAGACTCTTCACATTCACAAGACTCTTGACATTTACACACACAAACCTTTCATCTTCTCAAACATACGAGGGATAAAACACTTCATATTTCTCATATGAGAATATCACATAATAATGAATTTTCTCCATATATCCACATATGAACAAAGACTCTCATGATTGCATATACTAAATGACAAACTCTCATAACTCCACACTTATTAACATAACACCTTGTTGAGTGGATATTTTGCCCAATTGCAAAATCCCCAACACAGTCAAGGTATTAATCCGGGCACACTCTCTTGCAAAGAAGTTAAAAACAAAAAGTAACTTCTCCAAGGTTCCACTATACAAGCATTGCACATGTGTATTTGAAAGTAAAATAATCAAGAATGACAAGTACTAGAAACACCCTAGTGATTTGCAAGTAACTATTAACAAGGGTCTGCTGGTTTAATTCATTTGTGCTTTGTGATTGATTTCCTTAGATTCCCATGAATGTGCGTTTGTGCAAATTGATAAAATGAAGTGTTGCTTCTTTGATTATCTTTGCATTAATCTATCTTACCCTAAATCCCTGTTAGTGGGTTCATTTTATCTTCAGATTAAAATGCAAAGTTAGAGTGTTGTGGAATTGTCCACTTGTGTTTAAATTTGTGCCTTTAATGTGAGACTGGAGTTAGTCTTTGCAGTTAGTAGGTTCAATTTTATCTTCAGATTTAATGTTCTACTAATTGCAAAGTTAGAATTCAACAGATTAACAAGTTAGAAAGTTAGAAAGTTGGCGTTCATTTGCTTTATCTGCACTTAATGTGAGTTTGAGGGTTAGTGGAGTTAGCGTTTCCTTTTATCTTTGATTATGTGCATAAAAGCAGTAAATGTTGTGGAATTGTCCACTCCATTTTTTATCTTTGATTTAATGTGAAATTGCAGATTAGAAACCCTCCCTCCTAGATTGATTTATCTTATTTAAGCAAAATAAAAAGTTGTGCAAAAATGTTCTTTTTAAGATCCTGAAAGATGATCCAAATAAATGGAAATGCAAGTGCTTGTGAAACTAATTATTTGGGTAATGTATACTCCAGATTTCCCAGATTAGATTTATGATTTAAATAAGATCTTTCGGGATTCTGAGTTTCAAATTGAAATACTCAAACAAGAGGGGTTTGCAAAAATAAAAGAAAACTTGTAGAAAGGAATAAACTACAACTAAGCTAATATAAAGCTGGAACATACATGCAAATATAATACGGCGTCATGCTCCCCTACCCTGCAAAACTAGAGATTGTGAGAAACTCTAAGGACAACTCAATCTAAACAAACCTGCATAAACATAATCTGATCAAAACATGTGCTAGACTCTAAGGAAAATAAATCATGCATTCAAATAAACCTTCACGTAGTGTAACCTCCTAAGAACATTAAACACTAGATATAAGTCCATAAAATGCAGTAAAAGATCAAGCATTAAACATAAAACCCTCATAAATAAATCTCCTCCAGTCTTGCTCACAAGGTGCAAGTTTTCGGATTCGTATGCATTAAAATCTCAAAATGATATGTCTTTGCTTACAAAAAATTCCAGCCTTAGCATCCAAAACGGTCCAACCCCCATGCCTTCATTTTGATGGCCATTTCAATTTTTTTCTAAGATTCTTCGTTTCCTATTTTCAAATGCTTTACTTGTAGTCTTTCGCTTTGCTTCAAAATGTAATGGTTGCATTAATGCTTTCGGTGTTTCATACTTAACGCTCCTTTCATAATTATCTTCTTTCATGGGTTGGTATGAGAGGTATAATAGCTTATTCATAAAGAACCGAATCTTTCCCTTGGCGAGTACCTTTGTATTAAGTTTTGAATATATTATCCACCATGCCTTGTCCTTTTTAACTTTCGTAAACACTAGCCACAATAAAGTGTAATCGCGAGGTTATCCACTTATTAGAACAAACTTCGTAATGTTCCCATGATCAAGGCTCCCTATCTCGAGACAACATCATGTCACCCGCAGTATGCCCTTTCTGATCAACATACTTGCCTAGTTTGCACACTTGTTCATAGGTGGGACCCTGCTAGATGAAACAACCCAATTGCAGGACTACGTGTAATACTCACAGTGTTCCTCCAGTTTTGCATTGGTAATGTTTTGGTTGATGATTTGTGCCATGTAACGATAAGCCTGAGTGATAGCCAATAGTAATAGCGAGGATGCCATAATCGCAAACTATGATTGGTGCAATGAGAGCTTCATGGCCACTTCCGTCACTAAGATGGGTGTAATTGTCAAATGAGCTGGAAACTTTCCTTACAATTGTGCAAGACACCCCCTTCTTGAGATGTTGGACATGTTGTCACAAACAACCCGCTCGACATACTATCCATACTTTTCTACCCCTATGTCTCATGTCTGTCCAGGTCCGGTATGCCACATCAGCGCGTGCACATGTCTGTCAATGTGTGTTGTCATCCCGGTCTAAGTCATCCCGTTATCTCCCTATTCGCATCTCTGCCAGTATGTCACCGTCCGCTTAGGCTATTAAAACATCGTCATCAATATTCCCAACTTAATCAAGCCTTCAACTTTGAAAATCATGTGACTTGTCCTTCCACAGATGCCAACCGTTGCATTCACTGTCCAGAGGACCAGTTATCACCCAAGTAGCTAGCACGTCTTCATGGACTTCCCTTGATGTAGAGTGTGGTCGGGAATCAAGTTGCAGGAGTGGCGAAGTACTTGTCTTGTGACGGACAAATGATATTACCGGTGTCCAACATCTCGACCATGCAAGCTCGTTCGTTTTCGAACGCATAGGAATAGGTCAACTGTCACTTGACCTATAAGCAACATGCCCCTTGGGTTGCTTATTCTTTTTTTGTGGTTTGTATTTCTCTTTTCCCTTCTTCTTATGATCTTGGTCATTTTGTTGCTTGTTCTTAAACCAAAACCTATTGGTGTCATGGTTATTCATATCAAAAATCTTGCAATATTGTTTGGTTTTATGTTGATATTGTTTCCCTTTTCCCTTTGATGAAGATCCTCATTTTTGAAACTGACCTTGTTTCTTACCCCATTTTTTGGTGTAGAGGGAATTATCTAGCACTTCATCCTTCTAAAACTGATTTGCCTCCTCTTTTTGAAGTAAATTCACCAATTCCATAAAATATACTTGTCTACCAGATACATTAAGAGAGGTTATCAACATCTTATAGGACTCTGGAAATGCTCTCAAGATGACAAAGGTCAAGAGAGTATCATCCAATGGTTGTCCCATAGCATTCAATTTGGCTTTCAATTCTGCCACTCTGCATAGGAATAGGTCAACTGTCTCACCATATTTCATACTAAGTGTATGTAGTTGAGTTTGAAGGTGAAGAATTGTTGACTGATTCTTCCCTTCATAAATAGTAACCAAAGCATCCCAAGCTTCTTTACTATTCTTAGCATCACAAATATGAGGCTGGACCTCATCTGTTGTAGCAAGCAGAATGAACATGAGAGCTTTTCTGTCTATCTTATCAAATGCATCTTGATATGTCCCTGCTGTTTGAGGACGTTTGGTAGTGCCAATGACTACATCCCACAAATCCTCCACCTGAAGGATAACTCTCATCTTTGTATTCCATGGTGCAAAATTAGAACCTTTGAGAAACTGAGAATCTGATAGATATTTGTGAATAGTGGCCATTGTGAAGGTTCCTTATAACATCAATTGGTCTCCCTTTCTTTATACCTGCCAAACCTTTATATCAAAACTACTCTATATATACTTGCCCTTACATGAGGGAGACTATAAGTATATATGAGCAGAACGATGCATGGAACTTAGGCGATATTGAAAGTGCATCGTTTTGTTTATGACACCTACCATAGAAGGTATTTTCCTCATGCACGAGGTGTAACTTCCCCTAAACACTTCAAAAAGCCTTCGTCAGGATTTACGTCTAACAACAATAACGATGTGGGTATGAAATAAAGTGAATATCAGAACTAGATTTCCTTATTTCTCTTCGATGATTGATAGATAACAAGCTCAGACGTCGTTGTTGCAGCTATATTAGGCGTTAGATACAGTAATCCAAGCATGACAACATAACCTATAAGTGTGGACCAGAGGCACCGTATATACCGAACGTTGCTGTGCAATAAATTGAACAAATAGGTGTATAAATTTGGGGTCTTTTTTTGTTTGTTTTATTTATGTGATTGTTAATGCAAGAAAAACAAAAAAATTAAATACAAAAGACAATCACAAATACCCAAAAATTGAACTACTTGAGGTGTCGGTTTCCACCAAAAATTCACCTATTACAATGCCATTTTTATAATAATAGATATTCACTTTCCACAAATTAACAGATTTTTCTTCCCCCATTTATGTTAGAATTTGCAAATAAGAATGCATGAAATCCCCCTTTTTGTTGCAAAATAAACAAGGATGAAGAAAACTGGTGATGAACCCTTTCAAATACCAAAAAAAACTAGTTATCCCTCCAAAAAGATGCTTGGAAAGGGGGAAAAAAATGAAATATGGAAGAATACCTTGAAATATGTGTTGTGTTGCTAGAAGGTGGTAGAAAAATGCTTCAGTGCGACCCATTTACAAGAAAATACCCCTGGGTGACAAAAATTGTCAAAACAAATGCAAAAAAATTTGTCAAAATTGTCATTTTGAAGGCGTCAATTTTTTTTTGTGTTGAGGGCATCAAAAAATCTTGCTAAAGTGTCAATGTGGATGCATGGGGCATCAAACTGCAGGACGGGCATTAAAACACCATGTCATGCGTAAAAACACTACGTTGGGCATCAAAAAAATACTGTCAGGGCATCAATGTGTGACAGGTGGCGTTAAACATTGTTGGAATCCCCAACGGGATTTGAACTCGGTACCTCTACCAGAACACGAAGCGCATAAACCAGATGAGCTACTGAACCCACTAGAACAGAACATCCTATGCTTCTACTTATCCTATGGGGCCAAGTTAGTGTTTAAAAAAATATGGGATATATATCCCACACGCATCTTGTGGATGCGTTAATCACAGTTTTAAAACTGTGAAGCCACCTTACTAAGGTGACTGCCTTCGGGTGATCACTTGTCCACCCTTTTGGTCACCACCACACGTCAGCCTTCTCCTATTGCCCACGTGTCCATCCACCACAATCCACGTGTCCACCACGTATCCTTCCATCGCAGTCCATGTATCCTCCACGAGTCACTTGGGATTCTACCTTATCCTCCATGTGTCACTCGGGATTCATGTCTTGTCATGTTTGCATCTGGTAGTATCACTCGAAATTTGTGCTTGCATTCAGTTTCAGCTCGACTTCGTCCACAGTGTCCACAACATGCATATCGATCGAAATTTGTACTTGCATTTAGTTTTGGCCTCGACTTTGTCCACATTGTCCACAACATGTGTGTTGATCGTGCATCCTCCTTGGTTGGTATACCACATCATCGAATGCATGAGTGGGAGTAGAAAATATCTACCTTCCCCAACTGAACAAACTGCTCCTAACCGTTGGCCCTTAACCGTCTAGTCCGCTCCAATGGCTCTGATACCATGTAGATATTAGGGCAATCGACAAACATTGCATTCAACGAAGTGGAAATAAATACAATGTTAAATTAGTTGGGTAGTTGCACAACTACCCAACCTAACTTGGAGAGCGCGAATGCGCTATTTTACCAAGTTGCATAACAATAGTGTAATACATGCTATCTAACCACCTAGCTGCTTAGAATTGCTAACATCTGTTGGGAAATACTTTTAAGCATTTTTGATGAAAAACCCAGTTCTAAAATGAATGAACCAAAGGTTAGAAAATTATACACCATTTAGCGACATCCAAGGAAAGCGAGGTCAATAACTTCATATGATAACAAATGGATTATTTTCTTCCATGTGGTGTGTGCAATGTGGTTCAATTTGCACCCTTGGAACCATCCAAATTCCATCATCCAGTTTACCTTTAGGCTATGAAATGCTATTCATAAAACTTCATTTTTTAATAATTTTTTGCAAAGTCTCTTTTGAGCATAACTTATTCAAATAAAGCCCCACTGCTAGTCAAGCATCCATAGCCCCGGTGGAGTTTATCTAAACTTGGTGACTGATTTGATCAAGCTTTTCAATGCTCTTTTTTTTTGTATCAAGATTTTGTATAGACAGAGCCCCACTGCCAGTTAGGCGTCTATAGCCCCGGTGGAGTTTATCTAAACTTGGTGACTGATTTGATCAATCTTTGTATTGATTGTATTCTTCTTTTATAGAGAACTTTGCAAACCTCTATGTAACACTTGAATTTGAGCATGTTGGAAATTAGCCTTATTCAGTTTACCAAAATGATTTCATCCTGCAAAATCCTAAGAAATACCTCTTCATGTGATTCATTACAGTGAAGCTTTAGCATAATATTCCATTATTTCACACTCCACCATATTAGTATAATTAGCCAAGGATAATCACTATATAGCTTCATTTCCTTTCCTTGTAATGTCCCAATTTTGGATTCTCAGCTTTATATGTATAGTGTTATATTTATAATTCCTTGTATCAGAGCTATGATCTTTCCAAGCCTATGGAAAGATCTAGCCAAAAATAATTTTTGGGCCAGGGTTTGTGGAAAAAAGTTTCTGGGTATTGCAGATTTTGACATTTGAACATCTGGGTATTTGAGAATCAACAATTTCAGGTTTTGGGTATAGCAGAAAACTAGGGTTTTCAGATTTTTAGGTTTCCAAATTTTGGGTGTTTTCAGCTTTCAACAGAGTAAGGGTTTGTTGCAGAATTCATTTTATTTTAGCCACTATGAAATTTAATTTAGAGCAACTGGATGCTATGGTGAAATTAATGGAACAAATGGTAGAATACACATCTCCCCAAAGTCATAAAATTTCAGATTCTAAGAAAATTACACATGCAGATTCACCGACAAAACAGAATAAAAAATCTTCGCCACAAACACCTCAGAACAAAAATTCAACAGAAGAGCAAATTCAGCCATTGGGTAGTGGAGTTCCAGAAGTAGATGCTTTGTATGACAGGTACCAAAGGAAATCACCAGAATTCAGGAAGCATCTTTCTTTCAGAAGTTACTTGCAACTACATGGCGTAGTAAATAAGGGAGGTTCTCCACCAAGATCACCACCAAAATCTAGATCTCCACCAAAGTCAAGAAAAGAAGACAAAGCTCAAAGGAAGGATAAGAAAAACACGCAGCAAAAAGATTCTAAAGAGCCCCAAAATTCAGAACATAAACAAAAGAGCAAAAACCAGTTAAGAAAGGAGCAACTTTGTTTCAAATGTGAAGAGTCTTGGAGTAATGGGCATGTATGTGGAAAGGATAAAGCAGGTAAGGAATCAGAGGATTATGAAGATCTCATAGTTTCAGAAATGATAGGTGATGGAAACTGCTTATTCAGAGCCATTGCTTATGGGCTTTGTGTGCAAAGGAAAGAACCATGTCCAGATGATAGCACCTTGAAGAATCTAGCCCAAGACTTAAGAGAAAAAATTGCAGATGAGCTCCTAAAAAGAAGAGCAATGATGAAAGGGTTTGTAGAAGGCAATTATGACACTTATGTTCAGAATATGAGACAACCAGGTGTATGGGGAGGAGAACCAAAAATTCTCATGGCCACACATGTAATTCAAAAACCCATAACAATTTATTTGAAAAATGACAAAAATGGTGAACTTTCAATTATTTCAGAATATGGGAAAGAGTATGGACATGAAAACATTATTGGAGTTTTGTATGATGGGAGTCAACATTATGATACAATGTCTTTACTCCATGAATTTGAATCTTATGCAAACACTTTTGAAAAGAAAGTTCAGCCAGGTAAAGAAAACAAAACAGAAATTGGTGAAGATCAATTGGTGTTTAATGATCAAGCTCAAGAGCATTGCAATGAAGTTGAGGTGAGTCCTAGGAGTGAAGTTGAGACAAATAAGGACAATTCTGATTTACATGGCAGCAATGTAATTACTTCATCTAGCTCTTTCAAATTTGAGAATAGTGAAGATGTTAGTGTTATACCTAGAGAAGTGGTTGAAGAAGGTAAATCTGAAAATATTCAAAACAAATCAGAAATTATTAGCTTTGCCTTAAACCCTACCAATGAAGATATTATTGAAGAAGCTATAGCTGAAAAGAATGAGGTTAATTCTGATTTGTATGATAGCAGTGTAACAATTTTGCATAGCCCTACTCATGTGGATAGTGAAGACCATGAAGATGAAGCATTATACTTTGATGATTTCAAATTTGATGATTATAAGGAGCCTAAGTTTGATGAAGAATTTGATGGTGGTGAAGACATGAAATCAGAAATAGGCATTATCAAGATGATGTTGGAAGGTGATGTTGTTTCAAATTTTGAAGATATAGACCATTTATCTTGTGTTCCTCTTCATGGAATGGCTTATGACGGGTATGAAACTTGTCCCCATCTGTATGATATTAGTTCAATCATTTGTCATCACATGAACAAAAAGGAAAATGAAATTCCAACATTTCATGAGTTAAAAAATTCTGATTTAGATTCTCAAAGTTTGATTCCATTAGAAGTAAGCATGCATGATGATCATAAAGAAGAAGAATTAAACCTTGATGGATGTAGCAAGATAGCCACTCATGAAAAGCATTCAGAAATAATAATGAGTGAATACAACACCATCTATGACTCTCCCTTGAGAGGTTTCCCTCATGTTGTGCTGGGAACACAATGGATTTTTGATTTTGGTGATATCACTTTCAATTATGAAGAATTAGAGTTAAAACTTAGGCACAATGGGTGTGAAATCATTCTTAGAAGCATCAAAAATATGGAGTCATCTTATGCTTCAGTTGGAATGTTGGAAAGCAGCATAATAGTTGGAGATAGACATCACAAAATGGACAATAATAATTCAGGACAACAGTATGATGGGAAAGATATGTGGCTGATAACATCACAAAATGATTGCTATAAACTTTGGCATATGGGCTGTTTTGAGAGCACAATTATTGGCAAGCAAATACAGGGTAATATCTCTTCTTTTGGTGATAAATTGGGGACTACAATGCATTATTTAATGGCTGTACATGAAAATTTAATTTCTGCTGTTCAATGGCAAGGTATTATGGACAATCTTGGGACTACTATCAAATTTTTAGGGACAGCTTGTATGGCTGTTGATAATTCTTTGCAGGGACAGCCATGGACAACATTCTTTCTACCATTTGGCACCCTTAATGGAGGCGAAACCATAGCAGTTGTTGACTGTATCAAGGCTGCACTTTTTCATAATTTGTGGACTGAATATGAAGATACATTGTTGGTTATTGAAGCAGGAACTAATTTTGCATTTCCCCACAGTGTATTGAAGGCAATTAATCATTTCTTGTGGATTGAATCTAGTGGGATCATGTCTACAGCAGAATTTAGAAGAGATGATGATTGTGATGAATCAATAATGGCATTCCTGGTAAGGCTTGCAGCATACATGGACATTGGGAAGAAAAACAGGAAACTACTTTGCTCCAATGCATTCATTTTTGAGGTGGAACTATCTCAGCCTGGTAGATGCTTTTTGAGACTCATTTGGGACCCTGGGATCGTTCTTGATCATGCTACAAATAGATTTGATGGAGTGTATGATTCGATTGCTTGAGGACAAGCAATCTCAGGAGGGGATGTATTGTAATGTCCCAATTTTGGATTCTCGGCTTTATATATATATGGTGTTATATTAATAATTATTTTTGTGGTTAAGTAAGGGAAATAATATAATAAAAATAATAATGTGGCTTTATGAGACTTAGGAGAGCAAAAATAATTAAAAAATAATAATAATAAAAAGGGAGTTATAAGGGGAACGCCACACTTAGGGAATATTAGGAGATAATATTATTTTAATAAAATAAAATAATAAAATATGCTCAACGGAGAATTAGGGTTGAGCATTATAAAAGAAATGGTGGACTTCATTTTGGAATTCATGTTTGCCATTTTTACTCTCCCATTTTGGTGTTTTGGCTAAGAAGTCACAACCCTAGCTTCTGAGGATGAAAACCCTCGGCAAGCAAATCTCTGAGGACGAAAACCCTCAGTGATAGAGACGAAGGACGGAAACCCTAAGTCTCAAGTGGCAGAGGACGGAAACCCTCGTGTCTCCAAGGGCAAATTCATTCAGAGTTTG
Organism: Wollemia nobilis; assembly: GCA_028583015.1. Classification (NCBI taxonomy): domain Eukaryota; kingdom Viridiplantae; phylum Streptophyta; class Pinopsida; order Araucariales; family Araucariaceae; genus Wollemia; species Wollemia nobilis. The sequence continues at coordinate 1,634,503 of JAQPPZ010002501.1, forward strand.
CACATGAGCTAAATGGATCAGCATTTGTGAGCAGAAATTCAATATCTCACCATTGAGGGTTTACCAGAAGGATTATTCAGCTATTTAGAGATTGAAATTGCAGAAATCAAGATTTAATTCAGCATTTCTCCATTGTGGGAAGGAGCGTCCCATTCCTGGAGGAAAATTGGCAGTGTTGTGGCATTGTTTGCAGCACTTGTGCCCTAGAGAAGCTGGACGTCCCATTCTTAGGAGAAGTTTGGCAGAGTTGTGATATAAATTGCAGCAACTGAGTCATAGAGAAGTCCAACGTCCTATCCCATTGCAGATTAAAATTAGATTTTGGGGATATATTCAGGAATTGCAGTCATCCTAGACTGGACGTTCCATACAAAGGCAATTTTTGGTGCAATTCAAAGGAAGATTCAGTATAATATCATCCCAACAGACAATAGCAGATTTTGTGCTCTTCACCAAACATCAGTGAGCTCCTATGCCAGACGTCCCACTTGTGGATAATCAGCAGCAGATTGAAGGTAGATTCAATGCTAGACAGTCCTTGCAAGCTAGCGTCCCATCTTGCAGCCTTTCCAAGCCTGTTGTGAGGATCCAATCAGCATATGGTGATTCCAGAGAAGTTGTCTTCCATTTCTGCCAGTTATTCTGCCATTCCCAAGTGATAAATCAGCATATTATATTTCAAAGGTGCAATGTCCTATCTTGGATAAATGTTCTTGTTTATTGTAATCAGATCTGATGAATGTAATTGCTTATTGATGTGAAATGTCCTTATGAAATTTGTTGATTATCATTTCAATAAAAATCTTCATTGGGAAATTGTTGTAAATTGTTGTCTTGCAAATCTTGGAAATTTATCTGCATTTTATTGTCATTTTATTATTTGCAAAAATTAGCAAATTGTTAAAAATCCCTAGGACCCCAGAAAAGGGTCATTACAAGTGGTATCAGAGCCAGGTTTCGATCCTGGGACCTGTGGGTTATGGTGTTACATTCCTCCAGTTCTGTTTTATTCGTGGGTTGTATTATCTATTCTGAAAGCATACCATTTTGTCAGTAACCATCCCAAAACCAAAACCACAATAAAGGAGACTACGCAAAATGTAAATATATGGGAGCGTGAACATAACTTCAACACACACAAACAAAACTCCCAAAAACTCTAAGAAAACAAAGAAAACCCAACCCAACTAAAAAGAAAACCAACACACAAAAATAAAAGCAAAAGCATACCTATGCACATATAATACACAATCTCACACATTTCATGGGTTGAAATAATGCTTTAAATGCATCCCATTAACAAGAAAAGATAATTCCTCTCCATCCAAGGTTTTTAATCTGAAAGTGTTTTCACCTAGGATTTCATAAATATGATAAGGTCCTAACCACAAGAAATTGAATTTGTCATGATCCCATTTTTTTGTGTTTCTTGTCCCACAATAAAACCAGGTTAGGAATCTTGAATGTTTTAATTATAGCTCTCCTATCAAATCACATCTTTACTACATCTTGATGTTTACTAAAGTGAAGCATGGCTTCCTCTCTCTTCTCATCAAGATGCATCAAGTGGGTTAATCGAGATTCAGTCTGATTATCCATTCCAAGATCTTCTTTCATAAAATGAAGAGTTTGCAATTTTATATTAGTGGGAAAAAAGGGGTCCTATCCATAGACTAGATGATATGGAGATGTCCCAATTGATTCTTTTATTCTAGTTTTATCAGCCCAAAGAGCAAACTTTAATTTACCATGCCAATCTCTAGGATTCTTTTCAAGCAATTTTTTTTTATGATAGACAACAAATTTTTGTTAGAAGATTTCGTCAAACCATTACCTTGTGGATAATAATTGGAAGAAAATTTCAAGCTCATATTGTTATCATATGCCCAATCTGCAAATTGAATAGAAGAAAATGTAGAACCATTATCACTTACTATTGCATTAGGCATTTCAAAACGAGTTACAATGTAATCCTCTAAAAACTTAATGATAACATCATTAGTAGCAAGGTCCGAGGGCCTGGTTCAACGGTCAAAGTGCTTCTTTCGGAGCGGGGAGATCGGGGTTCCAATCCCTCGGGCCTCACCGTACTGTTACACCTGTTCTCTCGTCCAGGAGCGGGCAGCGGCGTAAAAGGTTCAATCCGATGGGGGCATGGTGGTATAGGGGGTCACGCGCCCCTCCCGCGGCTATTTGAGTCCACCATGTTAATCAAAAAAAAAAACATCATTAGTAGCATGTTTTTTAGGGATTGCTTTCGTCCACCTAGTGTAGTAATCTTTAGCTATGAGGATGAATTTATGAGAATCAGAAGAGTTGGGATTGATAACCCCAAAAAAATCCAACCCTCATTGTGTAAAAGTCCTCATCTCTACTATAGGTTGTAATGGCATGGCTGCATTTCTCTCTTTATTGGCCGCCATCTGACATGTATGGCAAGATCGCACATGAGCATGTACGTCCTTGAAAATATGAGGCCAATAGTATCCAGCTCTGAGAATTTGGTGTGTTGTTACGTTGGCTAACCATGTTCAGTTCCATACTTACCATGGAAGTCATTGAGCACTTAGGTTGCTTCTTCTTGGTTCACACAACGAAGGTAAATCCCTTTGTGGTTCCTCCTGTACAAAACACCATATTTAATAAAAATGTTTGTAGATTTTAGACGTAAAGCTCTTCTTTGGGTAGAAGTGAGATGTGACGGACACTTACCATTCAACAAAAAATATACAATATCTACATACCAATCATCTTTAGTAATATCTTCTACAGTATAATGTTGGCATGAGATTAGAGGATCAATTTTAGCAATTGATTTTACCAATCCTTGTCCACGAACTAGCTTCATAGGTTGGATTTCAAGATCAAATTCTTGGAGTGTAGAAATCCATTTTCCTCTTCTCTCGCCTAGTTCGTTCTGCAGAAACATAGTTTTGACAGTAGGGTCAAGCACAATAGCAAAAACCCTACTATGTACAATGTAATGTCTGAATTTTTTATAGTTTTAAAAAGTGCATACATTTGTTTGTCTAAAATAGAATACTTCAACTTCACATATTTCAAAGGAGAACTCATAAAAGCGATGGGATTTTCAATATTACCTTCACCTTTTTGAGTTAGGACACTTGAGAATGAGTGTTTTGAAGCAAACATATAAATGTAAAAGGGCTTTGAGTAGTCTGGACTTACCAAAATAGGTGCCCTAGAAATAGCATCTTTAATGCTCTGGAAAGCATCCTTACTCTCATTCGTCCATTTAATTTGAACATCCTTTTTCAGCATATCATTCAATGGTTTGGCAATCTTAGCAAATCCAACAATGAATTTCCTTACAAAATTGATTTTGCCAAAGAATGATCTTAATTCCTTCTTGCTATGGGGAGGAGGGATTTCTTGGATAGTTTCTATTCTTTCAGGATCAATAGAAATTCCTTCTTTCGAAATAATGTGACCCAGAAGCTTACCCTCTATTACTCCAAAAATGCATTTTTGTGGATTTAGGGAGATACCATGTTCCCTACACCTTTGGAGGACTTTTCTCAAATCCTTAACATGGTCTTCTCTCTTCTTAGAGAAGACAAGAATATCATCCACATAAACAATAATGCACTTGCCTATGAGCCCCTTAAATGTGTAATCCATGGCACGTTGGAAAGTTGTGCTTGCATTCAATAATCCAAAGGGCATTCTCCTATAAGCAAATGTTCCCCATTTGGTTGTAAAGGTTGTTTTCATCCTATCACTTGGGTGAATGAGAATTTGGTTGTACCCAGAGTAGCCATCTAAAAATGACATCATTTTTGACCCATTTACCATTTGGAGTATCTCATCAATGGAAGGCAATGGGTAGTTGTCCTTTTGAGATGCTTTGTTCAGATTTCTAAAATCTATGCACAACCTTATTTCTCCATTTTTCTTTCTTACAGGAACTAGGTTGGCAACCCATGTAGAGTGCCTAATAGGAAATATGATCTTTGCATCTAGAAATATTTTCACTTCTTTCTCTATTAAGGGCTCTAACAATGGATTGACGGGTCGTTGTCTCTGCCTAAAGGGCTTGGAGTTAGGTTTCAATGGAATCATGTGCATTATAACATTCTGATCATACGTTTTCAGCTCCTTGTAACTCCAAGCTATACAATCCACATATTCCTTTAGTGCATGAGTGATAGATTCTTTTTCTTGACTTGTACATGCTTTGGCAATTAATACCTCTTGTGGATTTTATGCACTCCCTAAGTTGATTACATCACACACTTCTTTAGGGAGTGGTACCTTTTTACCTCTTTTTGCTTGATATCCAATATCAAATAATTTTTCTAGTGAAATAACCCCTTTCGAATCTTATTCATTTTTTGAGCTATTTCACTATCCTGATCTGTTTCTTCTTGCCATCTTTGGTCTTCATCTATCACCTGATTTTCAAAAATACCAGAGTTAGTAACAAAATTAAAAATGTGTCTGTCACTCTCAAATACCTACATATTTGTAATGTTATCTGGTATTGAAGGACAGGAAACTAGTTCAATCAAAAAATTTTTGCATTTTTTATTGTCAACCAGTTTGAGCATACTTGCTGCAATAGCTAAAGAATCAGCCATCCAATTACCTTTTCTAGAGATAAGGGAAATGTTAAAAGCATCAATTTCATCTATCAAATCCCTAACTCTAGTCCTATAATGGCTCAATATTTTGTCATGACATGCATATTACCCTTTGACTTGTTTAAAAACTAACTTAGAGTCTCCTAAGACCTTGAGACACTTGACTTTCTTACTCAGAGCTAGTTGTAGTCCAAAAATAAGTGCTTCATACTCTACCATATTGTTGGTGCATGGAAACTGTAATCTATAGGCAGCAAGCAAAGGCTTGCTTCCTAGACATGTAAGTTCAATACCAGCTCTAGCACCTTGTCTTGATTTGGATCCATCAAATCTGAGAATCCAAACCAGATTATCCTTTTCAGGAGGGCTATAAGAAAGGATTTATTTTTGAGGTTCTTCGGTAGCCTCCTCTATATCCAAGTTATAGACCCCTAAATCATATTCTACAAATTGGATTTCATTGGGCCTATTATACTCAGTAATCATTTCCTTAAGTCTTGGCTCACTATCCACCCAAATTTGGTTTGCTAATCCCCTCCAAGGTAGCCACATGTGGGAAGAATCGATAATGATGTAACCATTTAGGTTCTTACTCCAATCCCTACCCAACACCATGCCATACTTGGCGAGAATATTGACCACAATAATATCAACATGATGTTGAATTTTGGGTTCTAAATTAATTTGAATCAGGACATCATAAAGTGTTCCTACCACGTCTACTACAATTCTGTCCAATTGTATCACCTTGCTATTTGAAGGAATTGGCTTGAAACCTAGCCTTTGGAAAATCTCAAGGGGCATGATATTGCCCAAGGCACTTGAGTCCACTAAACAATTATGCAATTTTTTGCCTGCAATCCTAATTATCAAAAGAAAAGGAGGCACTTCTCATTTCTCCTTTCGTAAAACCAAGTGAGACTCAACACCTTTGACCTCATGGGTTTGGCTTGGTGGGTATAATACCTTTATCAAGGCTTCCTTCTGACTTGGAAATCTAGCAGCCTCTAAGAAAGAGATATTAGCTTTAGTCATTTTTAGGTCTTCCACTATGTCATAGGTAGGCTTCTTAGAATTCTGCACCTTCTACGTAGGTTTGGATGACTCAATAGCAGGTGGGGGAGGAGGATTGTTATCAAATTTGGTATCAAGAGGAAGAAGGGGATTGTTTGGTGGAGTGGAGGAAGTTTTGGGGGTCTTGGATTTACTTCTTGTGTAATAACCATGGTTCCCTTTCCCAAACTGCCTAATAGCTTGGACTTCCTCTTCTATGATTTCATCATCATCCTCTCCTAAGATTTCATTATCCTCTTCTTCTTCCTCACTTTCTTGATAGTGAACTATTTTAGCTACTAAAGCAGCTTCCTTCCCCTTAGAAAAATAAGGTGGACCCTCGGTTGGCACTAAATCTAAGTCATCGACTTGAGCTTGCAAGCAGTTTGTGTATCTAGAAGTTTTTGGACATTTCTTCTCACTATGGTCCTTGGTGTTATGCAACCTACATCCCTTTTCCCAAGCAAAATCTAAAATATTGATAATGGAATCAGATCTACTAGGGCTTGCAAAAGCGTCAGCTTGGTTGGCTACGGGGTTAGGTACACCCCCATTGTTAGGCTTGGTATTCCATGACCTCCTATGATTATTGAAATTTTGATTAGAATGAGGAGTTTAGGAATTGTGCTTCTGCATTTGGACCACGTCATTACTCAACTTGAGACACATTTTCTTTACTTCCTCAACTTCAGAATTATATTCTTTTGGCTGAGGCGTTATGGTATTAGGTCCAAAAGGATTTCCAACACTAGAAGCATCTTGACTTGGCATCAAGGTTTGATTCTGAATACTTTGGCTCAAAAAAGGGTTCACACTCTGAAGTGGTGTGGGCATAGGAAATGCTACCAAAGCCTGAGCATTGGTCACATTGACTCCTTGTGTAGCCATCTGATTATCTAAGAGCAATGGTGTGGTAGATGAAATGGATGTATTTGGATAGGTGGGAATGGATGGATAAGTGGGCATTAATGGATAATATTGATGGTATGGTAGGGCATTCATCATTGGCATTTGAGGTGCCATGACTTGATTCATCATAGCAAACTAACTATAAGGACCAAACTATCCTACCATAGGCATTTGGGGTATCCCAACACCTTGGGGTGTCATTTGTTGTTCTATGACCATGGCTTCCATGTAGGCTTGGGCTAAAGTAGTAACTTGAGGATTTCTCCTAGCGAACATGGCAGTCATGGGGTCTAATGCCCCAAAGTATATTTGCAAAGCAAAGGCAACATCTATGTTAAAATGATGAGTCGATCTAGAATAATTTTTTTGAAACTCTGATTAAACATTCTAATCGGCTCATTAGGTGCCTTTTTGGAAGTCACAAATTGATGGTAAATGATAGTGGGATCCAAAGGTGACCTAAACTGATTGACAAAAGTATTTTCAAGTTGAACCCATGAAGTAATGGATCCAATGGGTAAACTGATATACCATTCATAAGATATTTGATCCAGACTCATAGGAAAGAGTCTACAAGCAACATCTTCATGCTCTACTTGTAGTCTAATTAAAACATCCTTGTAAGCCTGAATATGCTCTTCGATTGTCGTAAGACCATCGTGTTTAAACTTAGGTAAGGATTTCTTGATATTTTTGGGTATCTCATGAACATCCTCAGCTATGTTTAGGGGAATATTATGTACTCCATACCAATGAACTGGTGGTGGTTGGGCCATGATGTTCAACGATGGTGGCCCTACAAGAGTAGTAGAAATAGTAGAGGTAATGGATGCAGATACACTTGATGTACCCACAATAATAGAGACAATAGGTGTAGATACACTAGATGTACTTGACACCAAAGGTAACTCTAGATCAAGTATACTAGGTGGGATTTCAACCTCTTGAGTCTTGTTCCTTGGTTTCCTAGAATTAGGAGAAAGGCTTTGAAAGATGGTTTCCCCAATGGTTTTAGATCTAGTAGTGATATACTCAGGTTGGGCCAGCTTGGGAAGAACACTCGTTCTATAAGACCTCTCACAACTCACAACAACTCAGACAATAAACAAAAGAAACACAAAAACCTGCAAAACAAAATTCCTGCAACAAAGCACAATGGAAACAAAACTTCACACATTAGCTGTCAAAAATTAAAAGGCTTATGCAACTAAAAGTACTGTTAGATGAAAATGATCTTAAGCAAATTAATCACAAAGCTATGAAGAGGGCCCTCCTTCTAGCACCATTTCTATTGAGTGGATATTTTGCCCAATTGTAAAATCCCCATCACAGTCAGGGTATTAATCCGAAAACCCTCTCTTGCAAAGAAGTTAAAAAAAAAGCAACTTCTCCAAGGTTCCGCTATATAAGCATTGCACATGTGTATTTGAAAGTAAAATAATCAAGAATAACAAGTGCTAGAAACAACCCAATGATTTGCAAGTAACTATTAACAAGGGGCCTATTGGTTTAATTCATTTGTGCTTTGTGATTGATTTCCTTAAATTGCAATGAATGTGCCTTTGTGCAAATTGATAAAATGAAGTGTTGCTTCTTTGATTATCTTTGCATTAATCTGTCTTACCCTAAATCCCTGTTAGTGGGTTCATTTTATCTTTAGATTAAAATGCAAAGTTAGAAAGTGTTGTGGAATTTTCCACTTCATTTTAAATGTACCTTTAATGTGAGATTGGAGTTAGTCTTTGCAGTTAGTAGGTTCAATTTTATCTTCAGATTTAATGCTCTACTAATTGCAAAGTTAGAAGTTAGATATTAGCAAGTTAGAAAGTTAGAAAGTTAGCGTTCATTTGCTTTATCTGCACTTAATGTGAGTTTAAGGGTTAGTAAAATTAGCCTTTCCTTTTATCTTCGATTATGTGCATGAAAGTAGCAAATACTGTGAAATTGTCCACTCCATTTTCCATTTCTTATCTTTGATTTAATGTGAAATTGCAGATTGGAAACCCTCCCTCCTAGATTGATTTATCTTATTTAAAAAAAATAAAAATTTGTGCACAAATATTCTTTTTAATATCTTGAAAGATGATCCAAATAAATGGAAATGCAAGTGCTTGTGAAGCTAATTTGTTTAGATAATGTATACTCCAAATTTCCCATATCATATTTATGATTTAAATTGGATCTTTTGGGATTCTGAGTTTCAGATTGAAAGACTCAAACAAGTGGGGTTTGCAAAAATAAAAGAAAACTTGCAGAAAATAAACTACAACTAAGCTAATATAAATTTGGAATATAAATGCAAATATAATACGACATCATGCTCCCCTACCCTGCAAAACCAGAGATTGTGAGAAACTCTAAGGGTAACTCAATCTAAACAAACCTGCATAAACACAATTTGATCAGATCAAGTGCTAGACTCTAAGGAAAATAAATCCTGCATTCAAATAAACCTTCATGTAGTGTAACCTCCTAAGAACATTAAACACTAGATATAAGTCCACAAAATGCAGTAAAAAGATCAAGCATTAAACATAAAACCCTCAAAAATAAATCTCCTCCAATCTTGCTCACAAGGTGCAAGTTTTCAAATTCGTATGCATTAAAATCATCAAAATGATATGTCTTTGCTTACAAAAATGCCAGCCTTAAGCCTCCAAAAAGGTCCAGCTCCCGTGCCTTCGTTTTGATGCTCATTTAAAATATTTTCTAAGACTCTTCGTTTCCTATTTTCAAATGCTTTGCTTGTTGTCTTTCGCTTCACTTCAAAATTGTAACGTTTGCATTAATGCTTCCAGCATTTCATACTTAACGCCCCTTTCATAATTATCTTCTTTTCATGGGTTGGTATGAGAGGTATAATAGCTTATTCGTAAAGAACTGAATCTTTCCCTTGGCGAGTACCTTTGTATTAAGTTTTGAATATATTATCCACCATGCCTTGTCCTTTTAAACTTTCGTAAACACTAGCCACAATAAAGTGTAATCGTGAGGTTATCCACTTACCAGAACAAACTTCGTAATTTTCCCATGATCAAGGTTCTTAATCATATTTCCGGTGTCCAACATATCGACCACGCGGGCTTGTTCATTTTTGAATGCATAGGACTTACACCATTGTTGTTAATAACCACTACTTCCTCCTGCATGAATGCCCACTTCTGATGTGACAAATATGTTATCTAGTAATTCCCATCTCTACCGCATAATGTTTGTTATCATCACGATGTATTAAACATTGATTTTCAGACTTCAATTATGGCTAAACTGCTCATTGATCTCGAGTGATTAATCCTTCATCATTGACACGTCCAACCAAACTTCTCTAAGATCATTCTTTTTCAATTAAATTCTCAATATGCAGCGAAAGCTTTTGCCATCGTTGCTGAATCCTAATGTCTCACATCCTGCTGTGCATGGCTAGCTCCTAACTATACATAAATCTTACCAAATTGATACGTACTATCTTCTCTCCCTCCGACGCTTATCCAAAGATGTTTCTCTGTCAAAGGGCATCTTGCAAAGTCACCGACCGTAAAGGACGCATTAACCGACTGTATAGTCTGATGAACGGTCCACAACCTATCCGTTTCAATTATGGGGTATATGTTACGGTGACCAAAATATCATTCAACCTTCTTCGGCTCTTGTTGCAACTCATTTGATATTTGCTGCTTCCTGCTAGTAATGGATGAGTAACCATAATGTAAATCGATGCTACCAACTGTCATGTAACTGTTTCCCTGTGCGCTGGGTGTCGCGTGTCATCCAAGCTATCGTATCTCACTTTGCCATCGTCCATGTTGTCTACGATGTATGTCCATGTCCTCTCACCATGTCATGGTCCAGTGGAAGCCTATGGGGAAGGTCGAATCCTCGTCCATTGTCCTCAACTCTTGGTGGTCCATCGTCGATCACCTCATTGCAGTGTATTCTGCCTCGCATTTTTGGCTCCTCGTATGCTACTTCCTAGTTGTTGCATAGTGCCACGCACGTGATCCGAGGAACCCATCACGTGCTGCCTAAAACAAACACATGAAGCTTCCCCACTATTTTCCCATGTCCATGGCACTGCCTCTTACCGACATCTGTCATCGTAGTCTGCGTCAGATGAGCGTTTTTTCCCAGTGCTGCACTTGCTCCCCACCCCTACACTCACCCTCACCCTCGTTTAAGTCTTCCTCCGTGACGTTGAACCGTGCAACAAAAAAAAAAAACCTTTTATTAAATTCATTTAAGATTAATCTTAAACATTCGCTTTAATTCCATAATTAACAATTTGAACAACTGAACTAAAGGACTCGGAAATACTAAGACAAAAGACAAAAAGACCTTGACGACTTTAGCTCCATTTATTTATATGGTTATATATATATATATATATATATGATCATTATCTTTCTTTTATTTTATTTTGTTTTTATTTTATTATTATTAATATTATAGCATAATGTATATACACTTTGTTTGTACTTTTATTTTTTTACTTATATATATATATATATATATATATATTATGTTTTGATTTATTTTGAATGTTTGAATGGGCTTAAAATGAAATCATTGGAATTAGTCAAACATTACAAATTGGAACTAAAGCAAAGAAATCAACTTAACCCAAACACTAAACAATGAAACACCAACCAAAAGGAGGCACTATCTGAAACTACAAAGCGGGCACCCATCAAAATTATCACTCAAAGATAGAAAAACCTCCCAAAACCAAATTTTTAAGGTGGGTCTCCAATTTTGGGATAAGTTGTGGAATGGCCACAATAGGACTAAAGCAAATTAGTACAAAAAGGCTAGTAAAAGGAATTACTTAGTTAATAAAAATTATTATACCCATAAAATTAAATTAACACTTTGATTGTTCACCTCATGCACCAACAAGGTGAAATACCCATGTGTAAGGATATGAGCATAGTCTCACAATAGGACAAGCAACAAAATAACAATAAAGCAGTGTGTGTTCATGCACCAGTAACTGCATGATCGTCAGTCGAGTCGGTTGGATATTCAACCTTCCTCTAGCAAAAAATTTTAAACACCTAAAGATGTTATCATCTCCCAGATGTGGGATAAATAAAGAAGTCATTCTGGCTAGAAACTTTACACACTCCAAATCACCAAGTTTTTAATAGTGTACTAAAAATGCTCTATCTATCTCAACCAACTAAGAGGCACCATGTCGATAGATTTAATAGATCTATAGACTCAACTTTATTATGTCAAACAATATGGAAACACGATCGATCCAAATGCCTAAAAGGAAAATGGTGTTTCTACTACCCATAAAGAGTAATCTATGATACCACTTCTATGTGGATTGTTGCACACACAATCAAAAATTTGCTTTCGTATGTCATCGATGACTTGGAAACCACATCACAAATTGCTAAAAGATCAATATTTCATCCTCCACATGTTTTGGATGAATTATCACGGGCAGTGATTATAGCTAATAGCAATGATGAATCTAAGATTATTCATGAGCTAATTGAAGTTGGTGTAGAAAATGATGGTCTTACCCCACATAGTTGTTTGGATGCTAGGTTGTCTTTTTTATAAAGTCTTATCTCAGCATGCAATGGACAATGCAATTTTTGTATCTAGATCCTTGTTTTGGTGTCTTGGTTTAGATCAATTTATCTCACTTGTCAGTTGGTATCATTCGGGTAATAGTCTGTCACATCAATTAAAAATCAACCAAAGTGCGAGTTCAAAATAACAAGGTTATCAAAGTCTTTTCATTGCATTTGTTGGAAGAACGTCATGTTCATCACATCTATAGTAAAATGTAGATGCATTTGAATGATGGATCTTTAATTGACAACACCAATGTTTGTGCCCATGGTATGTTCTTCAAATTATGCCAATAAGAGCACTCTTATGTGTCTGCTTCTCTATAACAATTAGGAAATAGGTTTTCTACCTATGTTTTTCAATTCAATTACTATTGTGATGGAGCTTGTTATCCCACCAAAAATATTCTCTATCTAGACTTTGCTCCAAAACCACGTCCACTTGTCTTCCATGTTGGCTACATGGAATTGATTATGCAATCTTTTATTGTCTTATAGTAAGAACTATTGATGACCAAATCTATCCTACCAACTTGGCTGACAATTCTAGCTTGAGCCCCTAAATTAAATAAAAATTCTAGGCACATTCTTGATCATGAATCTTCTTTGCCTCGTCGAAACCAACAATACATCTCTGGGATAATAAAGGCTCTTTGTTGATGAAAGTGCAATAGATATGTCACAATGAGGACATTGATAAGAAACAATGTTAGGTGTAAAATGTCATTCACCAAGCTAAAATCATAGTAAGAAACAATGTGTATGTCGACAAGATCTCTAAATAAAACTGCAATATTTTATCAAAATTGCAGTTGGTAAATGCTGCAGGGAAGTTGAGTAAATAGTACTAGAATTGTTATGCACTAGAGTGGCAGGATGAGTCTATGTAATGCTTCTGAACCAAGAAGTTCTTAATCCTTAAAAAATTAGAATCTGCTCTAATACCAGTGAAATGGGTGCAAACTCTAGTGATGATTTTATTCAAAATACAACTATATATACAAGTGGAATGGAGGATGGCATATCTCAAGATAGCTAAAAATAAGAAAGATAGACTAAGATAACTTAGGACACTAGCTAACTTAATCCTAACAACTAGACTAACTTAAGCTAGATACTAACTTAAGTTGCCAACTAATAGATTCTAGAAACTAACTCTAGAAGCATTCGTGAGGGTGAAAGCTCACATGGATTATTAGCATGAAATAAACCTAAGAGTTCAAAAAATAAACTAAGCCTAGGAAATAACATGTGATGTCCTCATCACATGACCAAAATTTTCCATCTTTTTCTCCATTATTTTTAATTTGTAATCTCTTGCCATGTGTCCAGTCTCATAACATTTGTGACATTAGAATGTAATGTTTTCATTATCTACTTGTTGAGGTTTAAAGTTATCTCTAGTAGACAACAACAAAGGTTTTCAAATATCCATAAAAACACATATTTGGGTGTATACAACATGCTTTCACTTCTTAGTAGTTGGCCCCTCTTAGATGAAATCCTCTAGAGTATTATAAATATTCTTACACAAACCCTTATTGATAAGTTAATATGGAATTCCAAAAAGACAAATCCAGACTAAAAGCCTTTTAATAGTCTCTATCTCCATAGAAAAATTCTTACTCTATGGTTTTAATTATAATGCATCTCTCCCCCTACACAATTGACCACCATCCATTCTTTTATCGCTAATTTTTAAATTGGATAAGATGACAAGGAAAAATTATTTTGGAATAAATTGAATTCAATCCCCACTTCTAGTTGATCTAATATTGAATCTCCAAAAAACCTAGCCAGTATTTGTAGAACTTGCATACTAGCCTTTTACTTTTTAGAACCATTATGTCATGCTTGATCATCTCATATTTGATAATCACTTCTAGTGTAATATTTTATATTTAGATAGGGTATTTCATATATTCGCTCTTCTTCTTATCCCTAGCTAAGCATCCATACATCCAATTAAGGCATATTTACTTCTAGTTAGGACTTTAAAAATGACTTTCCTTCCATGCTACCTAGATTTTCGTCACAAGAATCGTCAAGTTTCTGAATTTCCTCAAATATTTGGAACAAGAATAATTAATACTCACTCCTTACTTGCACTAGCTTCCTACTCACACTTGATTTCTACTTACTCTCACAATATTAACATGCTTTCTAAACGTTTTAAAAGAAAAACTTATTCTTTTTTTTTTTGCTAGAAAAAAAGGGGTTGTACTCATGTTTTCCACCCTTGATAATCCACAACTCTCTCCTTTAGATCTTGAGAGTTTACAAAAAATTTCAATTCTCATCTCAATTGAGATGCTATAGCTAGATACCTACATCATTTTCATAAAATGTCTGAATTCTAAATTTTCATTTTTTGGATCTTCTTCAATTTTCTATGTGAATACAAATATTCTAAAATTCAGCATTCTTCTTGACATTTTTCTAGAGCAACCTTCACAACACCAAAACTCTACCTCTAGTTCATATGCATTGCATATTAGTAGAGTAATATTTCTAAAACATTGCACTATCATAGTTTGCTTTGTTGGAGAATATTACATTATTTGGTACATGCCAATGTACCACCTTGGTACATTATTAGATTAGATGTGTGTCTTAGATTAAAGTGTGAGTTTATATATCATGTAATGTAATAATGTGCAATAAATGCACAAGTGTCATGTAATTATGTGTGTAAGTGTTATGAGTGTAAATGTGCACATGTGTCCTTAGAATAGAAAAGTGAAGAGTTACAAAGAAGAGTGAATGTCAAGAGTGCACCATATGAGGAGTCACATACAATTATATATTTGTAACAAAGCATTGTAATTTGTATAAAAAATGCATAGCTTTGTGCATGCATTAGTAGACCTTTATTCAATAGCATTTTCAATATTTCCATTAGCATTTCCATGTGATTATTCTATGAGTATTTCTGAGTTATTCTTGTGTTATTCTATTTGATATTATATTTTGAATTCTCTATTGAATTCATTATATTGCAACTTTATTATATTTGATCTTGTGATTATTTTCTTGTAAGATTTACATTAAGTATTAGGCTTCAAAAGCCATCAGTGGTATCAAAGCCACAACAAGGTTACTTGCATAGGTTTTTAAAAGTTACAAATAGTCTAAGGATATTTCCACTGGCTAAGGAAATACCAGTGAAGTTAAGGATATTACCACTGGATAAGAAAAACCAATGAAGCTAAGGATATTGTCATTGGGTAAGAAAACCAGTGAAGACAAGTATTTCCACTAAGTTGAAGAAAAACCAGTGAATCCAAGAATTAATACCACTAGGTTGAAGGACAACTAGTGAAGATTAAATATTCATATTTTAGAGAATCAATTCAAGTTGTTGTAGCAAAATATAATCTTCAAATAGATTGAGTTTACCTATTCCAAGAATATATTCAAAATAGAAGGTAATCTACAACATAGTTTTAGGTCTTGGAGATAGACCTTGATATTGATAGAGAAAGGAGACTTGAAAAAAGTCCCACTAGAAGCAGACAAAGGAGACTTGAAAAAATTCCCATTGAAGGCAGATTCAAATACCCAAGAAGAATGTCATACTAAAAATTAAAGATAGAAGAAAGAATTCTTCAAGACAACAAAAAGTCTTGAGGACAGTCCTAGTTAAAGGACAACACATAGCACATTAAAGGCAACATATTAGTAGTCCACATTGGACAACAAAATCAGAGAATTCAGGTTAGCAAAAGAGCAAGGCAGTATTTAGAAAGAGTGAATGCCACAAGGGTAGTATTGAAAGCAAGTGAATGCCACAAGGGCAGTATTGAAAGCAAGTGAATGCCACAAGGGCAATATTGAAAGTGTTTGAATATCACAAGGACAACATTGAAGAGTAAGGTAGTGTTTGAAATCCACAAGGGCAATATTAAAGAAAAGAGACAAGTTTAGAGAACGCAAGGCAACGTTCACTACATCCTCCATAAGAAATTTAAGCACCGCAATAGCACCATAACAAGAAGACTTGAAGCTAGAGAAGGTAGCATATTCAATCAATAAAATACTAAAATCTAGAAGAACAACATTGAAGATAGAGAAGTATTAAAAGTAGAAAAAGAGAGAAGAGTTTCAAGAGATAGAAAGGAGTTTCAAGAAAAATCTTACTGGATTTGGGATAGTTATTGCCATTCGATGACAAGCCCATATATATAGAGAAGTAATGCTTAAAATTAAACTAAGCATAGGGGGAATAATTAAGGGACAAAGAATCTATAAGGAATAAAGAAGTTAGAAAAATGAAGATTAAAGATAGATTCAAGGGTATCCAGAGAGCACTAGAAAAGTTGAAGGTATAGAAAAGTATACGCCCATCAAGTTTGAGAAGCTCTAAAGAAAAAGCTTGTTCAATAATAGACTTGAATAAAGAAGCCTAAAATCAGAGACAAGGCAGAAATAGAGGACAATATACAGAGAAGATTCATCCAAGTTAAATATTGAAAGTAAAGGTTAGATATGTCTAAGAAAGCAGCAATATTAAGGTAGGAAGACAAGATATCAAAGGCAACAAATTGGAGAGTTTAAAAACAACAATATACAAGGCAGAGAATGTTGCATATTAAAGTGATCTAGTGCATGAGTATCCTGCACCTACACTTGCAAGAAAGGGAGACACCACAAGCAAGGAATAAAACAAAGAGATTAAAGATTTTAAGAGGTTTTAAATGCCAGTATTATAAGGCATGTTGAAATATTGATACAAGATTCTTAAGAAGTTTTTCCAACTTGATATTTGCACCTTCAAAAAGAAAAAAAATCTAGGATTGGAAATGATTGTAGTGTTAGATAAAGAAGAGTGTAAAAGATAGATCATTTTTTATGTCATTAATATTAAGAAGAGCACCACTCGGAGTCAACCAAATGTAGAACTATAGCAATATGCTAGTGTAAAGAAGTAAAATATTTGAAGGAAATGCAACAACACTCGCAATACTCAGTATCCCAAGGAGACAAGCTCCATCAAAGAGATAAGCACTACTTAGTGTAACAATCCTCCTAATTATAGCTCTTGTATTTTTATCTACAAGATCATGGTGCTGCTAATCAATCTGTGGATGCAGGAACAGATGCACATGCTGGCGGGGAGCACCACTAAAGCATTGGTATCTTCCTCGATCTGTGAGCAATGGGTATCCAAGGAAAGGTAAGTTGGGATGTGATGAGCGGTGGAGTTTTTTCCTATGATAGGGTATTAAAATCCCTTCTGGCAATCCTTCCACCATAAGTCCATGTAGATTTCATCCACATAGCTGCATATTAGGATTCTGTATATGATTTGCAAATTTTTTTATCACGTTCAAAAAATATATTATATATATAAATATATATATATATATATATATATATACACTAATAATAAAATAAAATATCTAAGGGAAATGTGAGAAAAAAATAATGGTAGTAATTGTTATAATCATAAAAGGGATGGTGATAAAATAATAATAATAATAAGCACTAATTAAAAATAATTATAATCAATATTATAAACCATGAAATAGAGTGCATCCTATAATAAGACTATGAGAAACCTAAGGTCAACCTATTATAAAATAAAGCACATCCTATAATAATACTATGAGAAACCTAAGGTCCACCTATTATAAACCATAAAATAGAGTGCATCCTATAACAAGATTGTGGGAAACCTTAAGTCAAACCATACCCTAATTAGGTGGATAAAATTAAATTGACACGTGGCAGGTAAGAGGTGTGTGTTTCACAAGTGGCACCTCTCTAAATTGTTCTCGTACTTTATTTAAAGAGAAGTGATCATTTTTGGAAGGGGGGGAAAGGAAGGGTGCAAGAACCGACGGTAAGAC
This sequence comes from Wollemia nobilis, assembly GCA_028583015.1. Classification (NCBI taxonomy): domain Eukaryota; kingdom Viridiplantae; phylum Streptophyta; class Pinopsida; order Araucariales; family Araucariaceae; genus Wollemia; species Wollemia nobilis. The sequence goes on from JAQPPZ010002501.1 coordinate 1,652,506, forward strand.
TGAAGGATTAAGGTGGATGACGCACCAGGTCAGGTCGACTCCTTCTGAGGACAATCTTAAAATTTAACTTAAAAGGATTTAACACAATGGGCATAGTGTTAAGAAAATAAAAGATGGGAATTTTTATTGGAACAAAGAACGAAATTTGTTATGGAATATTCTCTGTATATTGTCTGTGTTCTCTCTTGTAATAGAACTACTACTAAATTTAAAATTAAGGGATTTATCAGTGTTTAAGGGTATTATCTTGATTACCCATTAGAAAAAGCTTAACCAAAAATGGTATGGTTGTGCTTCACGCTTTGCTATAACCCTAATAACCTGATTTCGTGGTGGGTCTTGTTGAGTGGTATTTTCACCCAGTTGTGAAAGTACACTCTCCTTTAGGATTTGGGTTCCAAATCCCCTCTTGCAAAGAAGTTAAACAAACAACTTCTCCAAGGTCTCCGTTGTATTAGCATTTGCATATGTGTATTAGTAATCTCAAATATAAGATATTCAATTTGAATGCTTGGAACACCTTAGTGATTGCAAGTAACTGTAAACAAGGGGCAATGTTGGTTTATTTCATCATGAAACTTTAGTGATTGTTCATTGTTTTTTTGGATTTTGATATTTTTTAGATGTTTATTTTAATGCCTTGAAAAGTTAAAACTTTTGAAAAATATAAAATGCAGAAAAATGAAAATGAAATGCAAAAACTGAAAATAAAATGCATTCAATATGATGCTATCCTATTTCGACAAAACCGAAGATGTGAGGTCTCCGTGCATGCAACCTAACCTATTGGACTTGCAAAACAAGCACAATCCCCATAGGCTAAGTGCTGGTTCCTAGGGTACGAAATAAAATTCAGATTTCAAATATTCGCCTAATGTAACCCAAAGAAATGGCATCAACATTATCTATAAATTCGAAATCTGAAAAGATGAAAGAATAAACATTAAATCCATAGCATGCAAAGAAAATCTCCTTCTTTCTTGCCCACAAGATGCAAATTTTTGAACACTTCTGCATTAAAAATGTGTCATTTTACAATAGCAAAATTTTTGGTTTTCCCAAACCAGTCCATGGAAGAAAAACGACTCAAACAGGCCCAGAATAGCCTTATCGCCTTCAAGTCTGCAACTCTGCTCGTCGTAATTTCCAACCCATGTCCATGAAGAAGAAAAACCTAGTCTACGAAAGAAAAACAGCCCAACTAGGTCCAGAATGGCCTTATCGCCTTCAAACCTGCAACGCTACTTGCAGCAGTTTTCCACCCCCTTTGGCCTCTTTGAATGGCGTATTTAAACTTGTGAAAACATTGTTTCTCCTTCCCTGACGGTTCGTTTCATTTGCCGATGGCTGTTCGTTTCACCTTCCCTGACTGTTCATTTCACCTTCCCTTGTATGCGTGTGCTTTGCTTTCCATTTTGTGGCCCTTCACTGCATTTTCTCCACATGGGCTTGCGTCCGTTTCCCTCCGTGTGTAACGACCATCTTAAATGATTTCAAATCATTAAATATTCCTTATGTAACGCTTTGTCTTCTTCACTGGATTTTGTCCTTATGTCCACGTCACTATGCAGGTCCGTTACCTTGGCGAAAATGGAACATGTCGCGATATCGCGACACTTTTGCCTCCTTGCTCTCCTTTGTTGCTTTGAATCACAAAAATGGAACATGTCGCGATATCGCGACACTTTTGGCCCCTTCCGTATTTTGTTGCTTTTAGCCACGAAAATGTAACATGTCGCGATATCGCGACACTTTTCTCCTTCCTCTTTTTTTGCTTTGAATCGCGAAAATGCAACATGTCGCGATATCGCGACACTTTTTCCTTGCCAAAAAATGCAACATGTCGCGATATCGCGACACTTTTTCTTTGCCACGAAAATGCAACATGTCGCGATATCGCGACACTTTTCTTTCTTGTTCTTTCTTTCCTCGTTTGGTCATGAAAATGCAACATGTCGCGATATCGCGACACTTTTCTTTCTTCTTCTTTCTTTCCTCGTTTGGTCGCAAAAATGCAACATGTCGCGATATCGCGACACTTTTCTTTCTTCTCTTGCTCTTGGCGAAAATGCAACATGTCACGATATCGCGACACTTTTTCTCTTTGGCCACGAAAAGCAACATGTCGCGATATCGCGACACTTTTTCTTTTGGCCGCGATGGTGCAACATGTCGCGATATCGCGACACTTTTTCTTTTTTGGCCGCGATGGTGCAACATGTCGCGATATCGTGACACTTTTTCTTTTTGGCCGCGATGGTGCAACATGTCGCGATATCACGACACTTTTTCTTTTGGCCGCGATGGTGCAACATGTCGCGATATCGCGACACTTTTTCTTTTTGGCCGCGATGGTGCAACATGTCGCGATATCGCGACACTTTTTCTTTTTGGCCGCGATGGTGCAACATGTCGCGATATCGTGACACTTTTTCTTTTTGGCCGCGATGGTGCAACATGTCGCGATATCGCGACACTTTTTCTTTTTATGGAACATGTCATATCTTTTTTCTTTTCTTTGAACTTTAGCCTATGGGCCACTTCGGTCTTCTTGGAACACATGCAAAAAAGGTGGGTCCCCAATTTTGGGGTACGTTGTGGATCAGCCACAACAAATGGTGACTCTACTGGGAAATGCTCCTGAGCATTTCGATGAGAACTCAACCTGAAAACACACAGACTCAAATACAAGCGTTAGAAAATATCCCAAGAATGAAACTAGACGAGAAATACATGAAACATTAGAATTATTAAGCATCAGCTCGGTGTGTGCAATGTGCTTCATTCCCTATCGTTTGAAATTGATTCAACATTCCATTGTCAGCTTCACTTATGATTCGTATGCAAGGCTATGAATGATTTGTGCAGGATTTGATGTATGATGAAGATGTTAGAGATATAACAACCTGCTTTGCAAAGGCTCGGACCTTCTAGTATCATGAACAAACATATTAAAACTGTCAAACCCTCTTAGGACCAAATATATGTATACTGAATTAATTTACTAGATCCCAAAGTTGGTTATGTGTCACTACCATCTTGAACCCATGTGCAAGTGTAAGTGAAATCAGAGCTTTGGGGAATCGGATTCCCAACCTAAGCGAGATGGGAATTTAATCCTATCCTTACTACTCTGATCCGGAGTTCATTACCTCATCTTGAACAAAATGATTTAACCTGTTATGGATGAAACTGTCAGGCTAGCCTGTCCGTTTGAGCAATCAATGGTCTTGCTTTTAGACAAGACATGTTGCCACGCATGAGCATACTCCACTGCCAGACAGGCGTCTATAGCCCCGGTGGAGATTAACCCCATAATCCATGATTTGGCTCTACTTTGATTTCTTGGACCTTGGGGATGACTACCCATCCTTGCAAGGGACATGTAGTACGATCCTTCCAATCCAATATTAATAAAGAAATGAAAAATATTTTCTTTTGAATTTCAAGTTCTTGAGTGGGCAAAATAGAAGCTTTGGGGAATCGGATTCTCAACCTAAGCGAGATGAGAATTAGACCCTATCCTTACTACTCCATGAAGGTCAAATCAGAGCTTTGGGGAGTTGGATCCTCAACCTAAGTTCGATGAGGATTTAACCCTATCCTTACTACTCTGATTTTAGGCTTTAAGCACTATGGGAGTGGTAAAAACCATTATTTTAAGGATTATGTTGCATGATAGGACAGACACGAAATACTCCTTTCGCCTCACCTTTTCTTCCAAGTATGGTTTTGACCATTTTGCTCAAGATCCTCTTTAATATGTGTAGAACGTGCTTGGTTCAAGATAGTTCGGGCATCAGTTCCCAACCTTAGGATCCTTTTAATATATGTTATGTAATAACCCTAAGAGGATTCGACACCTTTTCAATGATTGCACATGAAATGAAGATGCAACTGAGATGGAATGTATATGCAATGCGGAATGTACATGAGATATGAATGCATTGCTCCTTTTGAAATGCGGATGGAGTATACCACCTACTTTGCCATAATTTATAAAACTGACAACTTCATGCATCATAAGTTCCAAACGATATTCTTTAATGTGTTTGCGAAATTCGTGGAGCTTTCTGCAATACAATTCCGATGTTTCATATTCTCCTAGTCTTAGTCAACATTCATAAGGACCTAAATTAACAAACCAAAAATGTCCAAAGGACCAACACACAAAACTTAAAACCAAAATGAGATCTAATCCAAAACCAAAACACGAAAACCAAAAGTATATACAATACAATACAAGATGATGCAAAAATTTGGATTATCATTTTCCCGGATCCCAAACCTGATTAGAGCATTCCAAAAGACATATAATATGATACACATGCCGAATGTGGAAGGAATCAAACGAAAACAAGATTAGACCAAACAATGCAACCAACTTCAACTTTCCTCTCTCACCCCACCAATTAGATTTAGTTCCATTAGTATTCTCATAGGTGAGATTCAAATTACCAGATTGATTAGACAATGGTTGATTTTCAATTCTTTCTTGTCTATTCTTTAAGGTGCAAATTTCATAATCCCATTCATGATTTAGAACTAGGCTTTCTTTATTCAAAATGAAATTTTGTAAGCAAGAGCCTATTTCTAAAAATTTCAAAGCTAATTCATTTTCCATGTTCTTAGGCCAATCAAAATTGTGCAACAATTTACAAGCATCTAGGATATTTACTAAATGGGGATCATTAAGAATTTTTATCCTAGATTCAAGAATTAATTGTTGATGAATTTGATTTAGCAATTTAAGTGCATCAAGCTCCTTTTCATTCATTAAAGTAATGTTATCAAAGGTGTGGTTAGAAATTAATCCTTGTTCTTCATTCACCTTCAATGGCATTTCATCATAAATATCATTTGAATTATACAAATCTTCACCTAAATCTTGGATGTTTGGACACAAAGGTTTAGATTTTACCTTTTTCACATTTTCATTTACCAAAACTTGGTGAGGATTTGCAATTTCCTCTTTTACCTCATGGTCTTCATATTCTTCATTGATTACTTGTTCATCAAACATACCAAAATTGGGCACCCAATTAAAAACATGCCCATCCTTTTCAACCCTCAAATATTCTTGGTCGAAGTGTATGTCAAGTAACTCATCTTCATGATCAATCACTTTCGTTGCTTCCAATAGATCAACCACTTTGTCATTTAATTCCAATTCTTTGTTCACTATCCCTGGTATCTCTTCCAAAACATCCTCAAATTGCACAGGAGTTGTAATATCTTCCTTTGAGTAGGCGATTATGTTGTCCTGTATATCAATTGGCACACAAGTTTCATTAGCAGTTTTGGAGTGAGTGTAGTCTTCCCACTTCTTCCATGAATCATAGTAGTCATCCTCCAAGTTCAAGTTGTGACGTTCAACTACTTCTTCTTCATCTTCTGATTCATCAACATGTTTCTCATCCAATTCATCTTCACCTTCCATAGATGGTCCAGTTATTTCCAAAAGTGGGTTATTTCTTGAATTCAAATTGGTAAAGCTATCATAATCCAAATTTGTAACCCATGATTCAATTTTATCACAATTTGGAAGGTGTGGATCCTCTTGGTCATCACTCTCTTGACGATATAGAGTTTCCACCACCAAAATGTTGTCCTCTCCTTGTTGATGTTGGGATGGACCCTTATTTGGCACAAGTTCCAAATCATCCACTTGAGCTTGGAGACAATGGGTATACATAGCAATTTCGGGACAATTCCTTTCATTATGCTCCTTTGTATTATGCAATCTACACCCCTTTTCCCATGCAAAATCAGAAATATTAAGAATGGAACTAGAGTGACTTGGTCCTGTAGAAGTATCTATCTGATTAGCAATAGGGGAAGGCACACCCCCATTGTTTGGCTTCGTATTCCATTGTCTCCCTCTATCGTTGAAGTTTCGATTTGGGTGAGGGGCATGGGATTCATACTTCTATTTTTGAACCAAATCATTACTCAATTTGTGAACCATATTTTTGAGTTCTTCAACCTCTGAATAAATCTCTTTTGGTTGAGCTATGTTATTGCTAGTTCCAATAGGATTTGCGTAATTGGTGAGATCTTGACTTAACATTTGAGTTGGATTTTGAGCCACTTGATTTGCGTAGGGATTCACACTTTGAATCGAGATTGGATTGGGTGCGTAAGCGGGTGTTGATGAATATGGTTGTTGATAAGGCAAAGCATTTATGCCTGATATTTGCGGTGCCATGATCTGATTCATCATAGGAGCTTGACCATATGGACCATATTGTCCTACCATAGGCATCTGGGAAAACCCATAACTCTGTGGTGTCATTTGTTGTTCAATGGTCATAGCTTCATTGTAGGCTAGAGCAAGCGTGGTAACTTGAGGATTTCGCCTTGCAAACATTGTCGTCATAGGATCCAATGCCCCAAAATATATTTGCAAAGCTACTACGGGATCAATGGCAAAATGTCGAATTGCTCTATTATAGCACTTCTGAAATCTTTTGATTAAAAGTTCGGATTGGCTCACCCTGGCCTCTTTTGCATGTAATGAACTGATTATAGATGATTGTGGGATCTAATGGTGACCTGAATTGGTTGACAAAAGCATTCTCCATTTGCGTCCATGACGTAATGGAACCAGTAGGTAAGCAAATATACCATTCGTAAGCCACTTGGTCTAGGCTCATGGGGAAGAGTCTACAAGCCACATCTTCATGTTGAACTTGCAATCTTATCAAAACATCCCTATAGGCCTGAATATGTTCTTCTACGGTCCTTGGGCCATCCGATTTGTATTTGGGCAAAAATCTCTCTATATTCCTAGGGATCTCGTGAATATCCCCTGCAATATTCAAAGGAATGTTATTGGCTCCGTACCAAGGAGGTGGTGGAGGTTGGGCCATTTGATTCAAAATCAATGATGATAACCCTACAAGAACCTTGACAAATACCTCAAAGAAGACCTGCGACACACAAAAAATCTTGCAATTAATGAAATTCAAAGAATAACTTCAAAATCAATTTGTTAGTCATGAAAGAAGGAACCTTGACAAAGCAGTATTCTAAAAATGTAAATTAGTTTCTGATTCACCAGATCGCATATGCGCAAGTGAAGAGCATACTCCTAGTGTTGTAGGCTTTCTGATTCACAAGATCGCATTACGCGCAGGTGAAGAGCATAATACCGACAACAAATACATTTTTAGACAAAATAATTCCTTACAAATAAGCATGAAATGACTAGCAAATATCAAACATGTAACGTATGAATAATCATGTTAGCATCAACCAAGAGGTGTATCCATTAAAATCGAATGAAAGTAATTGCATGGAGACAACCTCGTTAGTCAAGAATTTTTTTTTTTAAATCAAATCAAGACACATTATTCCTGTATGAACAATCAAAAGCGTTAGAACAATGCATAGCAATTCATGTCCTCCTTTTAACACTACAAGGTTGTATTGTTAAAAGAGGGCTAAAGATAATAATCAATAGGGCATGAAATATTCAAAATTTAAATCCCTATAGCATTTAAATCACACTGAAATAAAACAATTCAGGCCCTCCTTCTAGCGCCAATCTGTTGAGTGGTATTTTCACCCAGTTGTGAAAGTACACTCTCCTTTAGGATTTGGGTTCCAAATCCCCTCTTGCAAAGAAGTTAAACAAACAACTTCTCCAAGGTCTCCGTTGTATTAGCATTTGCATATGTGTATTAGTAATCTCAAATATAAGATATTCAATTTAAATGCTTGGAACACCTTAGTGATTGCAAGTAATTGTAAACAAGGGGCAATGTTGGTTTATTTCATCATGAAACTTTAGTGATTGTTCATTGTTTTTTTGGATTTTGATATTTTTTAGATGTTTATTTTAATGCCTTGAAAAGTTAAAACTTCTGGAAAAATATAAAATGCAGAAAAATGAAAATGAAATGCAGAAACTGAAAATAAAATGCATTCAGTATGATGCTATCCTATTTCGACAAAACCGAAGATGTGAGGTCTCCATGCATGCAACCTAACCTATTGGACCTGCAAAACAAGCACAATCCAGATAAGCTAAGTGTTGGTTCCTAGGGTACGAAATAAAATTCAGATTTCAAATATTCGCCTAATGTAACCCAAAGAAATGGCATCAACATTATCTATAAATTCAAAATCTGAAAAGATGAAAGAATAAACATTAAATCCATAGCATGCAAAGAAAATCTCCTTCTTTCTTGCCCACAAGATGCAAATTTTTGAACACTTCTGCATTAAAAATGTGTCATTTTACAATAGCAAAATTTTTGGTTTTCCCAAACCAGTCCATGGAAGAAAAACGACTCAAACAGGCCCAGAATGGCCTTATCGCCTTCAAGTCTGCAACTCTGCTCGCCGTAATTTCCAACCCATGTCCATGAAGAAGAAAAACCAGTCTACGAAAGAAAAACAGCCCAACTAGGTCCAGAATGGCCTTATCGCCTTCAAACCTGCAACGCTACTTGCAGCAGTTTTCCACCCCCTTCTGGCCTCTTTGAATGGCGTATTTAAACTTGTGAAAACATTGTTTCTCCTTCCCCGACGGTTCGTTTCATTTGTCGATGGCTGTTCGTTTCACCTTCCCTGACTGTTCATTTCACCTTCCCTGTATGCGTGTGCTTTGCTTTCCATTTTGTGGCCCTTCGCTGCGATTTCTCCACATGGGCTTGCGTCTGTTTCCCTCCGTGTGTAACGACCATCTTAAATGATTTCAAATCATTAAATATTCCTTATGTAACGCTTTGTCTTCTTCATTGGATTTTGTCCTTATGTCCACGTCACTATGCAGGTCCGTTACCTTGGCGAAAATGGAACATGTCGCGATATCGCGACACTTTTGCCTCCTTGCTCTCCTTTGTTGCTTTGAATCACGAAAATGGAACATGTCGCGATATCGCGACACTTTTGGCCCGTTTCGTATTTTGTTTCTTTTAGCTGCAAAAATGTAACATGTCGCGATATCGCGACACTTTTTCTCTCTTCTCTTTTTTGCTTGAAAATGCAACATGTCGCGATATCGCGACACTTTTTTCCTTTTGCCGAAAAATGCAACATGTCACGATATCGCGACACTTTTTTCTTTGGCCGCGAAAATGCAACATGTCGCGATATCGCGACACTTTTCTTTCTTTTCTTTCTTTCTCTTTGGTCACGAAAATGCAACATGTCGCGATATCGCGACACTTTTCTTTCTTTTCTTTCTTTCTTTTGGTCGCGAAAATGCAACATGTCGTGATATCGCGACACTTTTCTTTCTTTGGATGCAAAAATGCAACATGTCACGATATCGCGACACTTTTTCTCTCTTGGCCGCGAAAATGCAACATGTCGCGATATCGCGACACTTTTTCTTCTTTTGGCCGCGATGGTGCAACATGTCACGATATCGTGACACTTTTTCTTTTGGCTGCGATGGTGCAACATGTCGCGATATCGTGACACTTTTTCTTTTGGCCGCGATGGTGCAACATGTCGCGATATCGCGACACTTTTTCTTTTGGCCGCGATGGTGCAACATGTCGCGATATCGTGACACTTTTTCTTTTGGCCGCGATGGTGCAACATGTCGCGATATCGCGACACTTTTTCTTTTTTGGCCGCGATGGTGCAACATGTCGCGATATCGTGACACTTTTTCTTTTTTGGCCGCGATGGTGCAACATGTCGCGATATCGTGACACTTTTTCTTTTTTGGCCACGATGGTGCAACATGTCACGATATCGCGACACTTTTTCCTTTTTTTCTTTGAACTTTAGCCTATGGGCCACTTCGGTCTTCTTGGAACACATGCAAAAAAGGTGGGTCCCCAATTTTGGGGTACGTTGTGGATCAGCCACAACAGGTCTCTAATATTTTTGTTGTGAATAATTACTACATGGTTGTAGATTTTTTGGTGGGATTATGAGTGCATTATAACAGTAATGGGATAAGGAATATCTTCTGTGTATTTTATGGATGCCTATATATTTCTTCTAACACCAATTTCCTCTCAACTTGTGGGTGCTACGGGTGAGCATGGCACTGTGTGATGAAATGAGGGAATGGAGACAATTCTGGTATACCCTCATATTTTGGTGTGATGTGATTGGAATGGAAAAATTTGGTATAGTTTTTATATTTGTCCTTTATTTTCTATAGAATGTATTCCTATATGAAACAATTTTTCTATCTGCATGGATTTTGATTGTGAGTGCATATAGAGTAACATGCATTCATGGTAGTTGGATACTCTGATCCCATGGTCTTGAAATTTTACTCCCTTAAACCCTAGCTCTAGCTAGATGAAGGCAGACTTTGGTACTAGAAGCAGGCGCTCAACAACACACTATCATGGCCAATAAGCTTTTATGGGTGCTCAATTGTGTGTTGGATGCATTCGATGTCTTTATAATTGGTTGAGGCCAGCATATGAATGGCTATCTCTTGAATGTTGTTATGAAACAACCAAAGGCTTTTGTTTCAAATGGATATCTATTGTATTTCTTTTTAAATTGGTGTTATGGTTTCAAAAATTATATAAATTTAAATCCTATATAGTGCAATAATCATGCATGTGTATTGTAGCTCTATCGATTGAACGATTTTCTCTCATATGGAAGTTAAGGAAATTATTTCAATATCCAATTTTGTACTTCTGAAGTCATATATTGTCAATATGGATACTCTGCTATCTATTCTATACTATTGTTATTTGTGTTATTGGTTTTTCCTTTTGGTAAGTGGAGACCCACATGATTTGGTGACATTACCTTCAGTGTTAAACATTATCTTCACTGTTACTCATTAAACTTATGTAGTTTCAACTACGTGAACATGAATCTGGTTTGCTTTTAAACTTAGGAATGAACCCCGTTGGTACTCTTGATGCAATTTTAGAATGTGAAATTCAATATTGAAAATCTTATAACTGTCAATAGCTTTTACCCCTTGATTCACCTATGATAAATTGGCTCCCGAGTTAACTGGTAAGTTTTTGCCATTGCTATAATTATGGTCTTTATTCATGTATTAAAACCGGATTGTGATAGTGTTTAAAATCTGCCATAAAAATATTGGATATAACCTGAGTTTGATTTATGAGTTGCAATTTATAAATAGGCATTAATATAACAGTTAAAGTCTTCTGGATACGTCCTTATTCTTGTGGATGTCACAGATGGTAAATCATTAAAATACCTAGGTTGATTCAGTATTATTTCATTTGATTTTCCAAGTAGAGTTGGTTCAGTATTATGTCTCCATTTGTGTTTCCAAGGAAAGCTTGTATGACATCTCTGTGGTTTCTCTTTGAAATCTATACCATAATTGTTATATTGTATGACCCAAACTCCTTGAAATTAATTAGAAAAATATTATGTTGCGGTAACCACCCAAATTGTCCCCTATGAGTCTATGTTGATTGAAATAGGACTGTGTGCCAGAGATATTTGGGAGTAGCAAATTCTATTTTCTTTGTGTGTGCAGTGTTAACAAGAAAATATTTGCTTCCCCTACTTTCCAAATCTTCTTGATTTTTGGACCAGTCTAGGTGTCACCATTAACAGTTGAATTATGTTATATGTCTTGTTGATGTGGCTAAACGATTATTTCCTCACCCAAAGGATGACACTTAATTGAAAGCATTAAAATATTATTTTTGTGGATAGTGAGCCTTATTAGGGCATGATTTTTCCAGTATTCACCTCATACGCTAGGAAATCCAGGATTCCACCAACCTCTAGATATCCGTGTCTTAAATTTGATGCATAATATTTATTAATAGTAGTTGGAAACCGGGATGCCACGCGTCAATGTTAGTCAGAGTAAATATGGAAGTGTTGGAAGTTGAAAATTTAATCATAGAGCTCCTTAAACAAAATTATACTATAATGATTTGAATTTTATGTTGATCTAGAATTAATTAGAAGTACTCTCCTTTGCGTAAATGTTATTGGGTTTCATGTGTCAGTGATCAGGAAAGATATCACTAGATTTTATATTTGAAAATGAGAGGAAAACAATATTTGTCTCTATGTTGTTAGAATATGTTATTTGTCCTTATGCATTCAAATAAAAAGGTAAATAGTTATATGGTTTATGTAAAAGACCATGAAAGACGAATATTATTTGATTTATGTCTTAATGATAAATGGGAAATGTCCTTAGGCTAATGGATCACAGGAAGTGTTTTAAAGGGTAAAATTAAATATAAAATGATATTCGTCAGAAATTATATGTGGCTTATACTTTTGAAATGAAAAGGGAAGACATTTGCTTGGTTTTATGTGTAGAAATGTCAATAGACCTTATTTTTTTAATAGGGGAAATTGTTTAAGAAAAGTTATTATTTCTTTTAGATGAAGAGAAGAAATTGACATTTGTCTATATGTATCAAAAGATAGAGAGATTATATCTTTATGCTTTCAAATTAAAAAGTCATTTATTTATATGCTCAATATGGACATAAAGGAAATTATTGGAAACATTATTATGGGTGTTAAGCCTTGGTTTTCTTTTGATATGGGTAACATGAATTAATCAACTTAGTGAAACCTGAGAAATTCTAAATATACCTTAAATATATCTTCGAAACATTATGAACAAACATCAACCATATTTTTTTAACCCTAGACGAACCTAGTTAAAGTACCTCTAGAAGTAGGAAGTTTGTTGGAAATCTGTCCAACCATACATTAAAAAACAAAATTGGGCTGTTAGATGATGTTTTCAGCCTTGGAAAGCATCTCCTCTTAGAGGAGATAAAACGAAATCATAGAGCTTCGAAATCTATGCAATCTGGAAAAAAATGGGCTCAAACGGACACCCGAGTCAAAAGTTATGGCCGAAATACTAAGACATGTAATAAACATCGTCGATGTAGATCCAACGGATGTGATTTGCTAGGGTTAGGGTTTGCTTTGTTTTTTCTTACTTAAGGTAGTTTTAGGGTTTTCTTTTATGAAGAAGAATTTTGCATTGTAGCAAGTGTGTGAGCTCTTCCAGAGCCTGTGAGGAGATTGTAACAAAGTACTGAAACTCTGCCATAATTATTCCAGATAATAAGAAGATAATATTTGCTCCAATTTTGTTTTATTGTATTATTGTAAATTCTTCATTTGGTATCAGAGCGAGGCGATCGAGAAATTGGGTTCGAGTAACTATGGAATTTTTGCTGCAAGTTTTACAGAAGCTTCTTGGAGATCTCAGTTCGTGTTGAAGGGAGCTATTATGGCCAACAACACCAATTCAATTCCGATCCCAAAATTTGATGATTTCGACTACGAATATTGGAGCATCCATATGAGGATGATTATGAAGGTAAAAGGAGCTTGGGCCATCGTTGAAGCTGGGTTCACCGAACCAAAATACTGGAGTGCATTGATTGCAGATCAAAAGAAGGAGATGCAGGAGAAAGAGAAAGAAAATAATTTGGCTTTGGCTTTCATCCAGTCGGCTCTAGACAAGAGTCTCTTTCCTCGGATTTTTACCTGCATTTCAGCTCAAGAAGATTGGAAGGCGTTGAAGGAGAATTACCAGGGAGTGCCCAAGTTAAGGAGGTGAAGTTGCAGACTTTGCGGAGAGATTTTGAAAATCTCAAACAGGAGGAGAATGAAACTATAGGAGATTACTGTGTTCGGGTAAAAATAGTAGTAAATAAAATGGCCACACTTGGAGAGATCATAGAGCAAAATGTAGTAATTAAAAAGGTTTTAAGAACCTTGACAAAGAAGTTTGACAGTGCAGCCCTTATCATAGAAGAAACGAAAGACCTCTCGAAAATGGATATAGATTCATTAATTGGCTCTCTCACATCTCATGAAGAGAGAATTGCCAAGAGGAAGAAGGATAAAGAAGGAGGTTCTATAGAGGAACAAGCTTTTTTGGTAAAAGAGAATGATGGAGGAAGAGGTCACGGTAGGGGTTCTAGAGGAAGAGGAAGAAATGGAAGAGGAGGTAGAAGAGGCTCCTACGGTGGTAGAGGTCAAGGAAGATCTCAAGATTCAAACAATGACCAGGCTCATGCTACAAGAGGAGGATCCAGTGCAAGAGGAAGAGGTAGAGGTCGAGATATGAGAAATGTGCAGTGTTACAATTGTAACAAATATGGCCATTATGAGAGGGATTGCAGGCTGAAAAAATTAGCACATTATGGAGAAGAGGATTCCTATGAGGATGATACTTTGTTCTGTATGATTGAAGAAAAAGTGGAGCAAGCAACTTTCCTCTCTACACAGAATAGCACAAAGGAGACATGGATCCTGGATAGTGGGTGCACAAACCATATGACCGGCAAGAGGGATGTATTTTCATCTCTTGATTCTTCTTATCAATCTAGTATCAGGCTTGGGGATGAGAAGAGCTTGGAGGTGGTTGCGAAAGGATAAATGGAGGTTCCTACCAGGAGAGGAAAAATAATGAAGGTAAAAGATATTTACTATGCACCCCGTTTGAAGCATTCATTAATGAGTATTGGTCAAATGTTGGAAAAGGATTATAAGTTAGTGTTTGAGGATAGAATGTGCAAAATTTATGATCAAAGGAGAAAATTGATTACCACTATAAAGATGACCAAGAACAGGCTCTTCCCATTACAGTTTTTAGATCAAGGGGGAGCTCTAGCATTTTTTGGTGTAGAAGGTAAGGAGAGGCTATGGCATTTACGGTTTGGGCATTTAAATTATAAGAGTTTGAAGATGCTTTCACCACTTGTCTATGGGTTGCCAAAATTTGAAGACTCCAAGGAGGTTTGTGAAGGTTGTGCACTTGGAAAACATGCAAGGGGGAAGTTTTCGCATGGTGAAGCATGGAGGGCCCAACATCCATTGCAGTTGGTTCATAGTGACATTTGTGGACCAATGCAGACACAGAGTATGGGTAAAGCTTCTTACTTTCTGACTTTTATTGATGATTTCTCCAGATATTGTTGGGTTTATTTTATTAAGCATAAGGATGAGGCATTCAATTGCTTCAAGAATTTTAAGGCTCTAGTTGAAAATGAGAGTGGTCATTATATCAAATGTTTGAGGATAGATAGAGGAGGTGAGTTTTGTTCTCATGAATTTGATGATTTCTATAGTGAGTTTGGGATTAAAAGGCAGAAAACAAGTCCTTACACACCTCAAAATAATGGGGTGGTTGAAAGAAAGAATAAGACTTTGGTGGAGATGGCACGGTGCATGATGCAAGAAAAAGGTATGAGTAAGTTTTATTGGGCTGAAGAAATTAGGACTGCTAATTACATTTTAAATAGAAGTCCTACTAAGAGTCTTGAGAATATTACCCCTTATGAATGTTGGTACAACAAGAAGCCAAATGTAAATCATTTTAGAGTTTTTGGATGTGTGGCTTTTGTGCATGTTAATGGTGAGAATAGGAAGAAGTTGGATGCAAAGAGTGAAAAATATATTTTTATTGGGTACAATGAGAAATCTAAGGCTTACAGGTTCTTTAATACTATTTCACATAAAATAATTGTATCTAGAGATGTAATTTTTGATGAAGGGGGAAGTTGGGGATCACAAAAATTATTTGTTGAGGATGTTTTTGGTGAAGAGAAGGTGGAACCAAGCCATGTTTCAGTTCAGCCCAGCCATGAAAAAGTTTCCAGTTCATCTTCTGCAAGTGCACCTTCAAGTCCAAGAGAAGGTTCTTCCAGTAGTTCTCCACCTCCATCACCACCGGCCAAAGGAAAAGGTAAAATATTGTTGAAGGATCACCCAAAATCTCAAATTCTTGATAATAATTTCCATAAGAGGGTGACAAGGAGTCAGCATACAGAGATGAATGCAATAATAGAGAGGTTAGAGAACCTGCATCTTTATGGAGATGATGACAGTGGAGATCCCAAAGGTGATGTTGTAAACTATGCACTTGTTTCACAAGTTTCTAAAGTTTCAAAAGTTGTTGTTGATGATTTTGAGCCTTCATGTTTTGAGCATGCTAGTACTAACAAAGTGTGGATGAAGGCTATGCAAGAAGAAATGCATTCTATTGAAAAGAATGATACTTGGGAGTTGTGTGATTTTCCCAAGGATAGGAAATGTGTAGGATGCAAGTGGTTCTACAAGATCAAGAAGAACAGTGATGGATCCATTGAGAGGTACAAGGCACGGTTGGTAGCAAAGGGTTTCACTTAGAAATATGGTTTGGACTATGAGGAAACATTTGCTCCAGTGGAAAGGCAAGAAATAGTAAGGATGTTGCTATCATTGGCAGCAATCATTGGTAGCTCATAAAATTTGGAAGGTGCATCATATGGATATCAAAAGTGCATTTCTCAATGGGTATTTATATGAAGAAGTATATGTGGAACAACCACAAGGTTTTGTTGTCCAAGGAAAATAATATCAAGTATACATGTTGAAGAAGGCTCTATATGGGCTGAAGCAAGCTCCAAGAGCTTGGTATGCTAGAATCCATGACATGGAATTCCAAAAAATAAGCTATAGTGGCATTGTCTTCTACTGAAGCAGAGTATATTGCACTTACATCGGAAAGTGCACAAGCATTGTGGCTTCAAAAGGTGATAGGATATATTGGGGAGCAGCAAGGGACTCCAAATACTTTATTCTATGATAATCAGAGTGCCATTAAGTTGGCACATAATCCTATCCATCATACCAGGTCCAAGAATTTTGACATCAAGTACCACTTCATTCGGGACATGGTAGATAAGGAACAAGTTAAATTGAGGTATTGCTCCACACACGATCAAGTAGAATATATTTTTACTAAGGGAGTAGTAAAATCTCAGTTTTTGCTGCTAAGGGACTTGATAGTCAATCCCCTTACCAGCAAGGGGGAGAATGTTGGAAATCTGGCCAGCCATACATTAAAATGAAAATTTGGGTTGTTATATGACTTTTTCGGCCTTGGAAAGCAACTCCTCTTATAGGAGACAAAATAAAATCATAGAGCTTCAAAATCTATGCAATATGAAAAAAAAACGGGCTCAAACAGACACCCGAGTTCAAATTTATGGCCGAAATACTAAGACATGTAAAAACACCATCTATGTAGATCCGATGGATGTGATTTCCTAGGGTTAGGGTTTGCTTTGTTTTTTCTTACTTAAGGAAGTTTTAGGGTTTTCTTTTATAAAGAAGAATTTTACATTGTAGCAAGTGTGTGAGATCTTCTAGAGTCTGTGAGGAGATTGTAACAGAGTACTGAAACTCTGCCAAATTATTCTAGATAATAAGAAGATAATATTTGCTCCAATTTTGTTTTATTGTATTATTGTAAATTCTTCAAAGGTAATCCTTGATATTGTGGGGAGATAATCTTAGTGAGTTTGCGGGTAGGCAAACATCATGGAAACAAATTTTATGATGATACGAGTAGGTAATCATCATGGTTTAGGGCTCTAACTGCAATTCTGACGGGAAGGTCAGGATGGGAGGTAATGAAGGGTTGTATGGGCATCCCTTCTAGGTTATCCCTGCTAATGAATGAGCAGTAGAATGTGTTGACTAGGGGATACTGATAACATGTGGTATGGGACATCATGTTGGTTAATCAACACATAATGTCGAATGGTTACTAGGGTATTGGTAAAACCTTAGACGATGCTCCAAGGCAAGTGGTTGATCATCTAGCTCGAGCATGCATGCGCTAAGATTTATAGGGCAAAAAGCCTAAATACTGGCTAAACCTATAAGACACGAGAATGTAAGCGTCACACCTCTAGGTGATATGGGCCCTAGAGGATAAAATAAACCCACTTCCTGGACTTAGGACCTCGAGAGGAAAGTGAAGTTCCAGAAGTAGCTAAGTAGGATCTAGCCAAATCTTGATATGATGGGTATTCTGACTATAGTGGAATGGCACTCATGAATATAATATTAACATGCTCAAACTAGTGAAATAAAATAAAGAAAAAAATTGATGTGGTAGTGACTTGGGGAGAATAGACAACCAGGTGGTTGTGACCTGGGGTGTTACACTTAGACAACTAGAGCCCTATGGATGACCAAAATCATCGTATAATACAACACTCACTAAATGACCAACATCATTGTAGACTACAGTGCCAACTATATGGTGTCATCATAGGATATAGCACCATATAGGTATCCAACATAAAAAAAAATACATATACAATATCATTTAGATGACCAACAACATAGTGCTTTTTAAAAAAATGTGGAAGCAAAGGTGACAAAGCACCATCATGGCAAATAGTGCCATCAAGAAGCCACCATGGAAGTAAATATCACCAAGGTGACAAGCGCCATCTAGGAAAATAGTGCCATCAAAGCAAACAACGCCATAGTGGAGACGAACATCAACAAGGATGGTAACATTGTTGAGAAGTCAAAATACCATCGTAGTGCCATAGAGAAGCACAAGCATCATAGAGCAATGCAAGTGTCATAGGATTGAGACAACCTAAAATTTTAAGCACCAAAGAAAGGGAAGTGAAATTGTTTTCTGTGCACAAACACCAGGTAGTTGAAGGATAGTTGAGCATTACTATTTTCCAAGAATTAGAATGTTTGATATTATCTCAAGCGCCAACCAACATTGCATGCATTCTGCCACATAACATGAAGAAAATGAATCGATAAATTTTGAGATATTTCAAAGAGTTAAAAATAGGTATCCATGCAAGGAATCTTGACCAAGCCTCACACGATTAAAACCAAGTGATCATCCTCTCTTCACATGTTTGAAGACAAGGGAAGCATAGTGAAACACAATGCTAGAGAAACATTTTCCAAGCAACATGTCATTAAGGAGGTAAATTAGGGTTTCTAAAGGTTTATTAAATTTTACTAAGGTTAAAAGGAGAAATAAGGAGTGTATATTTTTAATTATTAATTTTTCTAAGGTTTATTAAGTTTAATGGAGAGATAAGAAGGTTAATAGGGAAATTAATACCTTAATTGCTTTTTAAAGTTTTGGAGTGATAAGTAGGCATTAGTATATTTAATTTGAAGTTTTTAAAGGGTTATTTAACATTTGAAAGCTTTATTGGTTTATTATTTTTTTAAATTCAAAAAGACAAAATATTTACAAATAATTTAATTATGGAGAGATAAGGAATTCTACTTACAATTTAGGAATTTTTAAATTTACAAAATTCTTAGTTTTATAGTTTCTAATTAATTAGGGAGCCATAAGATATTCAACTACAATGGTTCTTTCAAGCATTTCTAGCATCTTTCCTGACTGGGTAGATCTTATAGTCGTCGCTTTGCTTTCCCACTTCTCAGTGGGAGGTTTCTATTTCCAGCCATTTTATTATGATTGGTGGATATTTCTCCTAGATATTACGAGGTGATTTTATTTCGGTCTTGTCTACCTTACTAGGCAAGTTTTGTGCAGAAAATTCCTTCTTTTTGGTGCACAATATTCTCTTGGTTCTTTCGCCCTATAGGGCCTCGGTTCTTCTCTGAGTGGTAAGGTAATGTTAATATTTTTAGTTCTCTTGGTATTTTTCCTATGATGGGCCATGTTCCTCGCTTGTTGTATTTGTTGGGTATCTCTTGGTGAAGGACTCCAGATCTTAGTATCCTATGTTGGGCAAGATGTATTTCTATTTTTGGTCAGTGTTTTCAGTTGTAGATTTCCATGTACCAGCTAATCCTCTGTTAGACCTTCAGGGTTCTAGTTTTGTTGGATAAATTCATTGCTCTAGAAGGTGGGACTTTTTGATTCATTTTTCTTGATTAGGTAGGAAATCCTTTATTTTGAATATGATTCGTCTTGGGTGCTTTGATCTGAGCGATATTTTCAAATTTTTAATTTTTAAATAAAATTTTAGTACCTTAGGACCAAATTTGTTGGATTCGCCTGTATGCTGGATTATTAGATTGATAGTTCAAGATGGTGTACTTGGATTTGGGGGATTTTCTTTGTTAATAAAAAATTGTGTTCATTTTTCTCGTTGGGCAAGATTGTTGGACATTTTGAGTCCCTAAGCTAAAAAGTTGTCATTGATGTCAAAAGGACCTATGCAAGTAAGCACTATGATTTTCTCCACAAAGAGCTTCATGAGAAGCAAAGGTTTTGATCAAAAGGATGCATGGCATTTGGTTCCAAAAAGGAGGTTCAAGGGAATCTTAGCAAAGGGTTTTTATTTAAAACCATGGATGGCAGATTTGAAATGGGTTTTCCTTAAAACCCATGTTGGTTTTTTGTTTCATCGAAAAAGGTGCCACGGTGATGGAGATATTTAATTTTAATATTTGGTTTAAATTTTTAATTATTTAAAATTTAAATTTAAATTTTAAAATTAAATGTAAAATTTTATCCACCTATGTCATGAGGAAGCATCGACGATTTCAAGCGGAGGGAAGGCATATATATATGCCATTAAATTCTTCAATTTAAATTATCCTTGCTCTTGTTGTTAATGTGATTGTCGAAAAGCGAATAGAGCTCGTGCAAAAAAGGTTTTAGTGGTGGAAGCAATGAATAAATCGGACGGTGTGCGAAACCCAAGTCACCTTGGGCAATGTGGCTTGTTGGCAACTCGGGCAGCGCAGAGGCATTTGGTAGCACGAGGTCGTGCGTTCAATTTTTGGCAAGGTTCGTTCGTTGTGCTTTGTGGTGGAAGCGCCTAGGGTGCGCAAAGTTTTTGAGGCACGTGGGCCTACAACAAATAAAGGGACATCGGTTCCCTTTTGCAATACGAATGAGCGGGTAGCTCGTTTGGCTACCTTAGCCACGGCTAAGGCACCTACGGTGAGGCAGGTCAAGGGGTCGAAACACCTTGAGGGAGGTATGCGATTTTTTAATTAAAATTTGTTTGAATGCTCTAAATTTTGGAGTGATAAGGGTTAGGAAATATTTTATTTTGTAAAACCTTTGTTGTGTTTAAAAGGTTAAATAATTATTTTGTTGGTGAAAACCATAGATGATTATTTGATCTTTATGGTATTGATTTGAATTTTTGAGAGCATTATTTTAGGAGAAATAAGGGTTTTGAATTTGAGGATTATAATAGTGAATTATTGATTATTATTTTAGAGGGTTTTTCTATAGATGGACTTTGGTGGATGTGATTATTGAGTTGGAGTAAAAAGGTGTAAATTGAGTTATACTTTATCTTGTGATTATTATTTGAAGTCCACTAACCCTTGTTGAGATTGGAAAAAGAAAGTGTGTTGAGTGTGGCAGATTTTGTGGATAACTTCTTGGCATCAAAAAGGTATGGGTAATATTCTCCATTAATTTGATTGGGTGGTTGATTTCTAAAAATATCATTGGAGTGAAAAGGATTGATTGTGGTTTCCTTTTGAGAGTTGTTGGTTGAATGCTTCAAGGATTTCTGGTTTGAGAGTTATGGTTAAAACTTTGTTTTATAAGCATTGTTGTTGAAGCCATTAGTTGTGTAAAAACCTGAGTTAGGGTTTGAGAAGAACATGAGTATCATTTTTATGTGAGATTTGTTGTTGAACATTGTTGGAAACATTTTGAGTTGGTTGATTCATGTTTGGACTAGGGTTTGTGAGAAAGAGTTGCTCCTTGTGGTGATTGGTTGAGTAGAGTTGTTTGAGCCTAGTCAAGTGATTGTGTGAAGTGGTTGTTCAAGCTCCATAAAACAAACTATTCTATATTCTGATTTGAGTTGAGTTGATATTGATTTTATTTGAGATTGGGATTTGTGTATAGAGTATATTGAGTCTCTAACAATTCTCTTTATGCTTCTATGAGATTGCTGAGTTGAGATTAAGATTTGAGTACAGAACATATTGAGTCTCTAACAATTCTCTTTATGCTTCTATGAGATTGAGTTGAGATTTTGTTGAGCTGATTTGAGGCAAGTCTTTGAAAAGGCTTGTGGAATGATTTTGAGTAAGCTTTTGTGAAAGCTTGCTATGCAGATTTGAGCAAGTCCTAGAGAGAACTTATTGAGCAGATTTGGACAAGTTTTGAGTGAGATTTTTGAGCATATTTGGACAAGTTCTGAGTGAGCTTGTTGAGCAAATTTGGATAAGTTTTGAGTGAGCTTGTTGAGCATATTTGAGCAGGTTTTGAGTGAGTCTATTGAGCAAATTTGAGCAGGTTCTGAGTGAGCCTATTGAGCAGATTTGAGTAGGTTTTGAGTGGACCTATTGAGCAGATTTTTGAAGGTTCTAAGTGAGCCTATTGATAGAGCTTTAAAGGTGATAAAGTATAGAGGATAGAGTCTCAGTAGATAGAGATCTAGCAGCCAGGATAATTGAAGACAGATCTGAGTGAGGAGTCTTCAAGTGGAGAGATATCCATAAGTCAGTGTAGTAGAGAGACAGAGTCTTCTAGAATATCACTAGCCATAGTAGAAGGGGAAAGAGTTATCCTATGGAAGAGATCCACAAACTTGAGATTTAGGGGATTAGCATCTCCTTTGGACAGAGGTCCATAAACATTGTAATTGGGAAGGATTCCCAAGAAATTATTTGAGAAATATTTAGAAGAAATATTTTCTGTGGAGGTAGCCCACATTGGGTGAACCACGTTAAAAATGATGTCTCTCATGTGTGTGATGCTTTGTGTGATGTTTACTGCTTTATTAATGCTGATGCTACTATTTGGAGAAATTTTTTATATTATACTCTTCACCCTCCCTCTCAGTATAAGCACATGTTCTTCAATAGGTATCAGAGTGGGTCTCTCCGTGAAGAGTCTAGAAGATTGGAAGAAGATCCTTTGGTAGCACACATGACCTCAGAAAGTGAAGAAGAAAGTGGGTTTGATAAAAAAGAAGAATTATTTGCTACGCTTAGAAAACTAGAAATACTTAGAGAGAAAAATTCAAAATTGAAGGAACAAATTCAGGAAGATGAAGAAGCAAGAGTGGAACTTATATAGAACCTTATAGAATTAAAAATTAAGGTAGAAGAAGGAAAGAATATTGAGCAAGATTTGATAGATCTATTGAGAGTCAAGGAAACAAAATGTGGAATATTGGAAGCAGAAATTGTTCTCCTAAGAAATAAATTGGAAGGTATCAAGATACTACAAAATACAAAATACGTGAAAGAGGAATCAAGCTTCCAAAAGGCAAAAACTTCAAACAAATAAAAGCAAGCAAAGGACATCAGAAAGGAACAAAGCAAAGAGGAACCATAGATAAGAGTTAATTACAAGAAGAGGATGACTTCTCCATAATATCCAAGATCTCCAAACAGGTTACATAATCTCTTTCATGGTCATTGTTTTTCTTGCAATAAATATGGTCATATAGCTACACATTGTACTCATCATGCAAGATACAATAGAGATTTCAATTCCTTTGCACCTCTCATGGATAATGATGTTATATGTTACAAATGCAATAATTTTTGGCACAAGGCTAGATGGTGTAAAATGATATTTCCTTAGTTTAGAAAAATAATTCTAACAACTAGGAAGGATGAAAGAAATAATGATAGGGCCAGATCTATGTTAGTTCAAACAACCCTGCATGCTCAAAATAAAGAATAACAATGGTATCTGGATAGTGGTTGCTCTAGTCACATGACAGGAGACAAATATAAATTCATTTTTATAAAGGAAACAAATAGAGGATCTATAAGTTTTGGTGATAATGGATCAGCTAGGATTGTTGGGAGAGGTACTCTAAGTCTAGACAATGGAAAAAAAAAAACAAAGAATGTTTTGTATGTCAAAGGGTTAAAGCACAATATTCTGAGTATAAGTCAACTTTGTGATCAAGGGTATATGGTTACGTTTCATCCAGATAGATGTGATATAATGAAAAATAAAATAGGAAGATATTACAAATGCAAGAAGGACTCCAAACAATTTATATATGCTCAATGATATCAAAGGAGAAAAGTGTTTTCTATCACAATAATATGAGAGTTGGTTATGGCATAGAATATTAGGTCATTTGAATTTTGACAACATAGTCAACATAAGCAACAAATAGGCAGTTGAAGATTTACCCAAAATAAGGAGACCTTAAAACACAATTTGTGCACCTTGTCAACATAGAAAGAAAACTAGGACAACTTACAAACCAAAAGTCTATGTCTTATGAGCCTTTAATTTTAATACATACTAATTTGTGTGGTCCTACCAGAACACAAAGTATTCAGGGTGAGATTTACTTCATGTTTTTTGTAGATGATTATCCCAGAATGGTTTGGGTAACTTTCCTAAAAGAGAAGTTAGAAGCCTTCAAAAAATTCAAAGCATTCAAGAAATTGGTTGAAAATGAAACAGACAAAAGGATTAAATATATATAATATGATAGATGAGTTTGTAGAATTTTGTGAACAACATGGTATCAATAGAGAGTACTCAGCAATGATAACTCCCCAAAAAAATGGAGTAGTTGAAAGGAATAACAGGACTGTTGAAAACATGGCTAGAGTTATGTTAAATAGATCTAAAGTGTTATGTTGAAACATGATTAGCCTATTCCTATACTATGTGATAATACCAGTGCCATATGTATCTCAAAAAATCTAGTAATGCATTCCAGGACGAAGCACATTCCGATTAAGTATCATTTTTTGAGATAACAGGTGTCAGATAAACATGTCATATTGGAGTATGTCACTACAAAGGAACAGATAGCAGATATTTTCACAAAGACACTTTTGAGTATCTTCGAGGAAAATTGGGAGTGAGACTCCCACCCTAGAATTAACCACCTCATGTGGAGGTGGGGGAGGGGCTAAGATAAGAGGCTCATTCTTAGCCTCGATCCCCATGTTGCAAGTGTGAATAAGGATACTTTTTAAGTAGCATTATAAAAACCCAGTTTCAAGCCTCAGTGTGAAACCATTTGTAAATTGTCGGCAAATTGAGAACGTCGGCATGATTTTTTGTTTAAAACTTCTCCTCCGTTTTTCCCGCCTCCCTTCTCTCCTACATTTCCGCCTTATCCCTCCACGCTTCCCTATTTCCCCTTATCTCTCCACCTCTTCCGTTATCTTTTCCTCCACCCTCCTAGTCACCTATAAATACACTCTAATGTTGCATGATATATTGAAGGGAGCTATTTAAATTTTATTAAGATTTGTGTTGAATTTTTTTTGGTCCACCTCATTCTCCATCTGACACTGGTATCAAATCCTGAGCTAGGTGTCACACAAGGAGGGCACAAAAACTAAGGCGATCTGGGAGCTGGGCATGATCTTCAAGGCAAACCTGAGGGTACGGATCTCGAGGTGGATCGTAGGGAGTTGAGCTGGTGTGGATGTTGACTGGCAATACGTAGTTCAAGACGTAGATGTGGTACTGACTGGGTGCAAACTAGACATGCATTTTGATGCAAAAAATGGACAACACATGGACAAATAATGTGGAGGGCCCACAGCTCGAGGAGCTGAGGTGGTAGTAGAGCTGGCAAGTTGAGGTGGTGAGGAGTTGACACTTGGTAAAAAAAATTTGGTCTGATGTGGCGAGGTGATTGCAAGAGAGGATGCCACGTGGCGAACAACGATTCATAGATAAGGGCAAAATTTTGATTTGGTGATTTCTCGAAGACAATCGATTCATAACATGCACCTTCGCGTTAATAAATCCCTCCGCACCCATCTCACAGTGCATGTGGGATAAAAGGGAGGTTCATTTAAAAAAAACCTTTTTCATTACGAGCTTTAAATTGTCATTATTTTCCCTTGATGTCCATCCAAAGCGCATAGCGCAGTTGGCAAAGGCGGATGAGTTGTTTGGCGGAGGTCTTTGGTTCGAAACCCACCGAGGCGCTAATATTTTTTTTTTCTTTTTCCTTGTTTCTTGGCGAAGAAGGGTATAAATAAAATGCTACCCGCCTTTGTTCCCATCTGAAGGAGTAGACGGGCTGGTTGAACGCCCACCACGAAGACTTTACCTGGCGGTAGGTCGGGGGATCGATTCCCCTCCGCTCCAAAAAAATAATTTTTTTTGTTAAAAAAGGTTTTGCAAGTTTTTTAAAAGTTTTTTTTTAATTTTTATTAAAGTTTTTAATTAATTTAATAGTTTTAAAATTATATTCTTCAATTTTTTTAAATATAATTGTGTTTAAAAAATAATGAAGGATATAAAAAATTATTAAATTTTTTATGAAAACTTTATAAAAAAAATATTGAAAACCTTTGAAAACTTTTTGGAAAGGGAAATTGAAAATTTTTTTTTTGAAGATCAAAATTTCTTGAGCACTTGAAAAATTGACATATGCAACTCAACTAAATTTATTTTGCCATGATGAGTAGATGATCCGGTCAACCGGATGTTACCACGCCCTATGCTCTCTACTGAGGAGAGAATCAGCTGAGTCTTTTGATGAGCGGATCCGGAGAAATGGAATACATGTGGTATTCAGTCAACTGCAGAACTCAGTAATAGCCCACCAGAGGAAGCCCGATTCTGGATACGAGGCTGACTCAGAGGACAATATTTTTGGACAACGAGTGGAGGAGTCCGATTCAGTTGCATTTGAGCCTGAGGAACAATCCAGTGAGAGCTATACCCCACTCTCTCCAGAACCAGAGACTGAGCCAGCAGAGCCTGAGCCAGCAGAGGCCGAGCCAGAAGTAGTACCTAAAATTCTTGTCATTAGTGACGATGAGGATTCCATTGCAGACAATTTTGGACCTCCAATACTGGGCGATCCACAACAAGAGGAACGTGAAATCAGTGAGAGAATTAAAAAATCTAGATTTGATTTGAATCTGTAATTGCTTTGTACTTCCTATTTTTAGTCAAATCAAATTTTGCTTTCAAGTAGTAGAAATGGCCTCAAATTCAAATCTCCCAATTCCTGAATTTAATGGTAGTGATTATGAATACTGGTCAATAAAGATGAAAACTATGTTGATTGGTAAAGGTTTATGGGAAATAGTTGAAGAGGGTTACATAGAACCCTCTGTTGCTGACTGGTCTGCTTTAAGTGCTGCCGATAGAAAAGCCAAGAAAGAAGCCCAAAAAAATAATTCCTTTGCCCTGTACCATTTACAAGCAGCTCTAGATAAAAGTATATTTCCTAGAATAGCATCCTGTGTAACAACTCAAGATGCTTGGAAGGCTTTAAAGGAAAGTTTTCAAGGGAGTGATCAAGTGAAGCAGGTCAGACTTCAAACTCTGAAAAGAGATTTTGAAAATCTCAGAATGCAAGAGAATGAGAAAGTAGGAGACTACTGCGTGCGAGTCAAAGCCGTGGTAGATAAAATGGTCACTCTAGGAGAAGTTAAACCTAAAGGTGTAGTGAATAAAGTGTTGTGAACACTTCTTCCTAAGTGGAATCATGTAGCAATCATTATTGAAGAGTCAAAATATTTGACTACACTTTCCTTTGATGCACTAATTGGTTCTCTTCTTTCACATGAAGAAATATTGTAGGAATCTTCTTCCACTAGCCATGGAGGCGATGACAAAGCCTTCGCTTCACAAGAAGGAAAAGGCCAAGGTAGAGGTCGTGGCAGAGGTCAACAAAGAGGAAGAGGTAGAAATAGTCCACGAGGTGGAACTCCAAGCAGAGGAGGATCTTCAAACATAAGTGGAGGTCAAAATAGAGGTGGCCAGAAAAATAAAGGAAAGCATCCAGGCAGAGGAAAAGGAAGTGACAAGTCAAAGCAAGTTTGCTACAATTGTGGTAAACCTAGCCACTTCGCTCGTGACTATTGGTCAAAACCCTCACAAGGGAGTAGCAACAGCCAGAGCAGTCAGTATGGCAATTTTGGAGAAGAGGAAGGGACCTCAAATCTCTTTCTTTCATATGGCCAGTCAGATCAGAACCTGAATGACACCTGGATATTGGACACTGGGTGTTCAAATCATATGAGTGGCAAAGAAGAACTCTTTGCTACCCTGGATTCTTCTTACAAATCTAGCATCAAGTTGGGGGACGACAAGTCATTGGCGGTTGAAAGCATTGGAGCCTTGGAGGTTCCAAAAAAAGAGGGCGTCAAACAGGTGAATGATATCTATTACACACCTCATCTCCAACACAATCTTCTTAGTGTTGGTCAAATATTGGAGAAAAACTATAAGTTGCTATTTGATGAGGGTAAATGTATCATTTTTGATAAAAATGATAGTAATAGAGTCATTACACAGGTTCCAATGACTAAGAACAGGTTATTCCCTTTGAAGTTTGGCCAGCCAGGAGGAGATCAATTGGCAAATGTTGTTATTTCAAATCCAAGTGTGTTGTGGCACTTGAGATACGGTCATCTGAATTCAGCTAGTTTGAAGATGTTAACTTCTCAAGTGATGGTAACCGAACTTCCTAAAGTTCAGGACAATAAGGAAGTCTGTGAAGGTTGTGCCTTGGGCAAGCACGCTAGAACCAAATTTCCTCAAGGGCAAGCATGGCGGGCCAGTTATCCACTCCAGCTAGTGCATTTGGACATATGTGGTCCAATGCAGACCAAGAGCATTGGTAACAACTCTTACTTTCTTCTTTTCATTGATGATTTTTCAAGAATGTGCTGGATATATTTTTTGAAGCATAAAGATGAAGCATTTGACTGCTTCGTAGATTTTAAAGCAAGAGTTGAAAATGAAAGTGGATATTCTATTAAGTGTCTCAGATCATATAAAGGAGGAGAATACTCCTCTAATGAATTTTTGAATTTTTGTAAAGAACATGGAATAAAGAGGCAGTTCACTGCTGCCTATACTCCACAATAGAATGGTGTGGCTGAGAGAAAGAACCGCACCATTGTAGAAATGGCAAGATCTATGCTTCAAACGAAGCATTTGAGCAATATGTATTGGGCAGATGCAGCCAGGACCAGTGTGTACATTTTGAATAGGAGCCCTACTTCAAGTTTGAAAGGGAAAACTCCTTACCAAGCATGGTATGGTAAGAAACCAAATGTCAAGCATTTCAAAGTGTTTGGTTCATTGGATTACTCACACATTCCTGATGAACAAAGGAAGAAGCTTGATCCCAAGAGTCAAGCATGCATTTTTGTAGGGTACTGTGAGAACACAAAAGCTTACAGACTCTACAATCCCAGGACTCGAAAGATAATACTTTCCAGGGATGTGATTTTTGATGAAGGGGGAGAATGGGGACATCCCCAAATTTATAGTGATGTTGAATCTCATGATGCAGGTTCTTCACAAATTCAACATGCACCAAAGAAAGGCAAGAAGTCTCCTCCTCCAAGCCCAAGTAGACATTCAACTTCCAGTTCATCTTCTTCACCAAGTCCTTCTCCACAAAGGTCAGTCAGTTCCTCACCAATGGATATTGATTCTCCATCTAGAGGTAAGAGAACTCTCCAACATCATCCATCTTATCATATGTTGGATAAAAATTTTTCAAGAAGATATACTAGAAGTCAAGCTAGTGAAATGAGTTATGTTTTGCAAAGACTTGAAAATATGCATTTGTATGGTGATGATGACTCCCAAGAACCTCGGGGAGATGTAGTTAACTATGCTTTGATGACTAGTGCACAACTTGAACCTTCTAGTTATGAGAAGGCATGTACTCAGAAAATTTGGCAAGATGCCATGAAAGAGGAGATAACCTCTATAAAAAACAATGACACTTGGGAGTTGGTAAAGATTCCTAAAGGAAAGAAGTGTGTTGGATGCAAATGGGTCTTCAAGACCAAATTTAATGTTGATGGAAGCATTGAAAGACACAAAGCAAAAGGATTTACAAAGAAGTATGGTATTTATTATGAAGAGACATTTGCTCCTGTAGCCCGACAGGAGACCATCAGAACAGTTCTTGCTTTAGCTGCTCACAAGGGTTGGAAAATTCAACACATGGATGTGAAGAGTGCCTTTCTTAATGGGTACTTGACAGAGGAAGTGTATGTTGAACAACCTCAAGGATTTCAAGAGCAAGGTAAGGAGCACCTTGTTTACAGACTGAAAAAGGCACTCTATGGCCTCAAGCAGGCATCACGAGCTTGGTACTCACGCATTGATGGGTACTTTAAAGATTTTGGGTTCACCAAAAGTAGAAATGAACCCACCCTTTACTACCTGAAGCAAGGTAACGACATCCTCATAGTTTGCTTGTATGTGGATGATCTCATATTCATGGGTAGTAATGAAAAAGTGAATATGGAGTTCAAGTGCTCCATGATGAAGTAGTTTGAGATGAAGGATCTTGGCTTAATGCACTACTTCCTTGGATTGGAAGTTCATCAGTCAGATACATGGATCTTCATCTGTCAACATAAGTATGCTCGGGACATGATCAAGAAGTTTGCTATGGAGCATTGCAAACCAGTTGCAACTCCTGTTGGACATGGGATCCAATTAAGCAAATATGATGGAGCACCAAAAGTTGACGTGACCACTTTCAGGAGCATGGTTGGGAGTTTGATGTTTCTCGCCAACACCAGACCTGATATTCAGTATGTTTTTTCTCTTGTCTCTCGATTTATGGCTAGCCCATATGAGCTGCATTTGCAAGCAGCTAAGAGAATTCTCAGATATGTGAAGGGGAAGCAAATTCCCAAGGGGAGCAAAAAAGAAGGTCAGATTTTGGTAAATGAATATGGGTTGCCATCAATGAAAAATGGGGAGATTATTGGAAATTTTGAGTCCCTAAGCTAAAAATTTGTCATTGATGTCAAAAGGACCTATGCAAGTAAGCACTATGATTTTCTCCACAAAGAGCTTCATGAGAAGCAAAGGTTTTGATCAAAAGGATGCATGGCATTTGGTTCCAAAAATCAGCTTCAAGGGAAGCTTAGCAAAGGGTTTTTATTTAAAACCATGGATGGTAGATTTGAAATGGGTTTTTTCTTAAAACCCAAGTTGGTTTTTTGATTCATCGAAAAAGGTGCCCTGGTGATGGAGATATTTAATTTTAATATTTGGTTGAAATTTTTAATTATTTAAAATTTTAATTTTAATTTTAAAATTAAATGTAAAATTTTATCCGCTGAAGTCATGAGGAAGCCTCGACATTTCCAAGCGGAGGGAAGGCATATATATGCCATTAAATTCTTCAATTTAAATTATCCTTGCTCTTATTGTTAATGCGATTATCGAAAAGCGAATAGAGCTCATGCGAAAAAGGTTTTAGTGGTGGAAGAAATAAATAAATCGGACGACGTGCAAAACCCAAGTCACCTTGGGCAGTGTGGCATATTGGAAACTCGGGCAACACAGAGGCATTTGGTAGAATGAGGTCATGCCTTCAATTTTTTGCAAGGTTCATTCGTTGTGCTTTGTGGTGGAAGTTCTTAGGGCGCATAAAGTTTTTGAGGCACATGGACCTGCAACAAATAAAGGGATATTGGTTCCCTTTTGCAATACGAACAAGCGGGTAGCTCATTTGGATACCTTATTCATGGCTAAGGCGCCTGCGATGACGTAGGTCAAGGGGTCAAAACACCTTGAGGGAGGTATGTGATTTTTTAATTAAAATTTGTTTGAGTGCTCTAAAGTTTGGAGTGATAAGGGTTAGGAAATATTTTATTTTGTAAAACCTTTGTTGTGTTTAAAAGGTTAAATAATTATTTTGTTGGTGAAAACCATAGATGATTATTTGAACTATGGTATTGATTTGAATTTTTGAGAGCATTATTTAGGAGAAATAAGGGTTTTGAATTTGAGGATTATAAAAGTGACTTATTGATTATTATTTTAGAGGGTTTTTCTATAGATGGACTTTGGTGGATGTGATTATTGAGTTGGAATAAAAAGGTGTAAATTGAGTTTTACTTTATCTTGTGATTATTATTTGAAGTCCACTAACCCTTGTTGATATTGGAAAAATAAAATGTATCGAGTGTGGCAGATTTTGTGGATAACTTCTTGACATAAAAAAGGTATGGGCAATATTCTCCATTAATTTTATTGGGTGGTTGATTTTTGAAAATATCATTGGAGTGAAAAGGATTGATTGTGGTTTCCTTTTGAGAGTTGTTGGTTGAATGCTTCAAGGATTTTTGGTTTGAGAGTTATGGTTAAAACCTTGTTTTATAAGCATTGTTATTGTAGCCATTAGTTGTGTGAAAAACCTGAGTTAGTTTTTTAGAAGAACATGAGTATCATTGTTATGTAAGATTTGTTGTTGAACATTATTAGAAACATTTTGAGTTGATTGATTCATGTTTGGACTAGGGTTTGTGAGAAAGAGTTGCTCCTTGTGGTGATTGGTTGAGTAGAGTTGTTTGAGCCTAGTCAAGTGATTGTGTGAAGTGGTTGTTCAATCTCCATAAAAAAAAACTATTCTATATTATGATTTGAGTTGAGTTAAGATTGATTTGGTTTGAGATTGGGATTTTAGTATAGAACATATTGAGTCTCTAACAATTCTCTTTATGCTTCTATGAGATTGCTGAGTTGAGATTGGGATTTGAGTATAGAACATATTGAGTCTCTAACAATTCTCTTTATGCTTCTATGAGATTGAGTTGAGATTTTGTTGAGCTGATTTGAGGCAAGTCTTTGAGAAGGCTTGTGGACTGATTTTGAGTAAGCTTTTGTGAAAGCTTGCTATGCAAATTTGAGCAAGTCCTAGAGAGGACTTATTGAGCAGATTTGAGAAATTCCTAGAGAGAACTTATTGAGCAAATTTGGACAAGTTTTGAGTGAGTTTATTGAGCAGATTTGGACAATTTCTGAGTGAGCTTATTGAGTAGATTTGGAAAAATTCTAAGTGAGCTTGTTGAGAAGGTTCTGAGTGAGCCTAATGAGCAGATTTGAGCAAGTTTGAGTGAGCCTATTGAGAAAATTTGAGTAGGTTCTGAGTAGACCTATTGAAAAGATTTGATAAGGTTCTGACAGAGCCTATTGATAGAGCTTTGGAGGTGATAGAGTACAGAGGACAGAGTCTTAGTGGATAGAGATCCAGAAGCTAGGACAATTGAAGATAAATCTGAGTAAGGAGTCTTCAAGTGGAGAGAGATCCACATGTCAGTGCAGCAGAGAGAGATTCTTCTAGAAGATCACTAGCCAGAGTAGAAGGGGAAAGAGTTCTCCTGTGGAAGAGATCCATGAACTTGAGATTTAGTGTATTAGCATCTCCTTTGGACAGAGGTCCATAATCATTGTAATTGGGAAGGATTCCCAATAAATTATTTGAGAAATATTTAGAAGAAATATTTTTTGTGGAGGTAGCCCACATTGGGTGAACCACGTTAAAAATTATGTCTCTCATGTGTGTGATGCTTTGTGTGATGTTTATTGCTTTATTAATGTTGATGCTACTATTTGATGAAAAGTTTTATATTATATTGTTCACCCCCCTCTTAGTATAAGCACATGTTCTTCAAATATTATTTCAAATTAGGTTTTGGGTTCCCTATAAAACCCTGTGTATAAGGTTTCAAGTCCCTCAAAACCCTGTGGACCTCTTTGAGGCTTGTTTCACTCAAGGTTCTGGGTTCCTTGTAAAACCATGTGCAAAGGTTCTGGGTCCTTTCAAAATCCTATTGTCTTTCTTAGGGTCATCTTCTCTTCTAGCTTGGTTTTTGTGTGTTAATCCTACTAGGCAAGAAAGTTTCATTCAAGCAGGAAATTTAAAATTCAAATTCTTGGAGTCCAGTTTCAAATTTGGTGTTTCAGGTAGGAGAATGCCTAGCTTCATTTTTTAATTTTATATTCAAATCATGCTTCGGTTGTCCTTCGATTCTCATTGTGATTCGATATTTATTTTGCAGCAGCTTTGGTTTAGGTTGGCCCCCAATGCTCTTTGAATATCTTAATATGGGAAATTTTGTTATCTTAGTTTCTTAATGGCTAAATCTAAGGTTTGGGGGAGACTTTCAAAACTAGAATGTAAAAGGTTCTGGGACCCTTTAAAAACCTCTTCTTTTATCTAATAAAAAAACTTCAAAGGTTCTAACAAACTTGGAAACTTGAAAATTTTCATTCAAAAACTAAGGAAATATAAGGTAGATGATATAATTGAAGATTTCATTATTGACTATTATAATGGAGATATAGAGAATAAGCTTAGAAACTATTTTCAAAATTTGGTAGAAATATTTGATAAAAGAACAATAACAAGTATTCAAAAATATCAAGAAGATAAATCATTGAATCTTGTTACTATTCCAGATACAAAATCTAAAACTCTTGAATATCTCTATGAAAGAAGTAAAGTCAAAATAGCTTTAATTGCATGCATTCAGCCACATAACATGAAGGAAGTGAATAGGCAAATTTTGAGACATTTCAAAGAGAGTTACAAATAGGGATCCATGAAAGGAATCCTAACCAAACCTCACATGATTGAAACCAAGTGATCATCCTCTCTTCACACGTTTGTAGACAAGGGAAGCACGGTGAAACGCAGTGTCAAAGAAATGTTTTCCAAGTAATGTGTCATTAAGGAGGTAAAATAGGATTTTTAAAGGTTTATTAAATTTTACCAAGGTTAAAAGGAGAAATAAGGAGTGTATACTTTTAAAATTAATTTTTGCTAAGGTTTATTAAGTTTAATGGAGAGATAAGAAGGTTAATAGGGAATTAATACCTTAATTTCTTTTTAAAGTTTTGGAGTTATAAGTAGGCATTAGTATATTTAATTTGAATTTTTTTAAAGGGTTATTTAACATTTGAAAGCTTTATTGGTTTATTATTTTTTGAAATTCAAAAGCCATAGAATATTTGCAAATAATTTAACTATGGAGAGATAAGGAATTCTACTTACAATTTAGGAATTTTTAAATTTGCAAAATTCTTAATTTTATAGTTTCTAATTAATTAGGGAGCCATAAGGTATTCAACTACAAAGGTTCTTGACAAACTTGAAAACTTGAAATTTATCATTCAAAAACTAGGGAAATATAAGGTAGAGGATATAATGGAAGAATTCATTAATGACTATTATAATGGAGATATAGAGAACAAGCTTAGAAACTATTTTCAAAATTTGGCAGAAAGCTTTGATAAAAGAACAATAACAAGTATTCAAAAATATCAAGAAGATAAATCATTGAATCTTGTTACTATTCCATATACAAAATCTAAAACTCTTGAATATCTCTATGAAAGAAGTAAATTCAAAATAGCTTTAATTGTACACGAGTGGTTATATTATTTTGTCAAAAAAATAGATGAACTTGAAATTGTGTTCATTGCAATAGAGTTGGACATGAAGAAGCAAATTGTTGGCATCTACATCCATGTAAATATTATGAAATAAAATCTCACTCATCTATTTTCTGTTATCACAAAAAGGAGTATTACAACAAATTTGAAAAGACTCTAACACTCAGATTAGATTGTCTATTTCAAAAACTTATTTTTGAAGTATTTACTAACAATGGATGCAAGCGTGAAAGTGTTGAAGAATAGGAAAGAAAATTATTCAAAGAGAAAGAAAAAATAAAATGGACTTGTGAAGTAATTAGGTCTCTTGCTCAACAAGGCTATCTAAAAAATCTTGAAGACTCAAGACCAATGCAAAAATCAAAGATGAAGACAATCAAGAAGAAGCAAGATCTGGTCAAAACTAAATCTATTGAAGATAAAAATCATGTTGAAGATTTTTACATGAAGGATCTAGATATTAATCTACTAGAGGTAGATTGAATATTCAAATACAAAGACCATATTGAATACTAAAATCTTCAATAACCAAATAGTATAATATAGGGGGGTGTTGGAGAATATTACATTATTTGGTATACATCAATGTACCACCTTGGTACATTATTATATTAAGTTTGCGTTTTAGATTAGAGTGTGAGTTTATATCTCATGTAATGTAATAATGTGCAGGAAATGCATGTGTCATGTAATTATGTGTTCAAGTGTTGTGAGTGTAAATGTGCACAAGTGTTCATTATGTAAGAGTGCACGTGTGTCCTTAGAATAGGAAAGAAGAGTTACAAATAAGAGTGAAGGTCAAGAGTGCACCATATGAGGAGTCACATACAATTATATATTTATGACAAAGCATTGTAATTTGTATAAAAAATGCATAGCTTCGTGCATGCATTAGTAGACCTTTATTCAATAGCATTTTCAGTATTTCCATGTGATTATTTTGTGAGTATTTAAAATTTATTCTTGTGTTATTCTATTTGATATTATATTTTGAATTATCTCTATTGAATTCATTATATTGCAACTTTATTATATTCAATCTTGTGATTATTTTCTTGTAAGATTTACATTAAGTATTAGGCTTCAAAAGCCATCATGCTTTACCAAATGTGGATTGCTAGTTTCCTTCCTAAAGCATAAGTGCAACCACAAATTGTAATAAATAGTTTATATGAAAACACATTAATGTTATAAAATAAATAAAATATTACCAATGAAAAACATTAAAGTAAATCTTAATCATTATTGATTCAGGCCGTCAACATTTTCTTGTTAGCTTCAGCTAAACTTACTACTTCCCCTAACCATGGAAAAGAGAATTTAACTTCATGGTCCTCAATTAAAACCCCTCTATTGGTTAGCCTATTTGCATATTTTTTTCTTCCCTTAACGAATATGTAAACCTGATTTCTTCAAACTCTATAGCACGGTCTTGAATTTCCATAATTATCTCTTGTATATTCCATGGAGCCTTTTCTTTCCTCAAAATTACATTTATTACTATGAGTGAATCACCTTCCATCCATACTCTATTCCATTTTATTTGTTTGCATATTTTTAACCCTTTCAAAGTTGCCCAAGCTTCAACTTCATTATTTGTCTTAAATCCACTATTGAAAGCATAATGAGATAAAATATCTCCTCTATTATTTCTAATTATTCCTCCTCCTCTTGTTGGTCCTAGATTTCCTTTAGATGCTCCATCAAAATTCAATTTTACAACTCCACATTTGGTGGTTTTTACTTTAAATTTTTTGCCTTCTTTTTGTTTCTCCTATGCCCAACATCATAATTCCACTTGATGACTTGATTCCATCTATCAATGCTCTCTTCTTCCAAATTAGGGATTAGATGTGTTGATAAGGTTCGTTTAGAATCTTCTATGGCTAAAAAAATATTCCTTTTCTTTACCTCTAAACTAATTTTATTTCCTTTAAATATTATTATATTCCTTTCTA
The DNA here is from genome assembly GCA_028583015.1 of Wollemia nobilis. Lineage (NCBI taxonomy): Eukaryota > Viridiplantae > Streptophyta > Pinopsida > Araucariales > Araucariaceae > Wollemia > Wollemia nobilis. The sequence continues at coordinate 1,689,346 of JAQPPZ010002501.1, forward strand.
GCCATACAGTCCAAAGTATTGTATCTTTTGATATATCCCAGATTGTTTGTAAAGCCTCACTTTTAAAAGTGCTCTGCCATTGATTTAACCATTCTTCAATACTTCTACTGTTCAACATACATTTACCATACATATTAAGAATCCATTGCCATTGATTCTATATTGTTGAGCAGTGTCCTAAGAGATGGTCTATACTCTCCTCCTCCCTTTTACAAATGACACATTGTGAGAGGCCATGGAAACTCCTTTTCATAAGGTTATCCCAAGATAAAATTATTTTATGGCCTACTAGCCAAACAAACATTTTGACTTTAGGAATGCTCAAGCTATCCCAAATATATCTTCATATTCTTGTGATATTTCTATTTTGTTGTTGCTTTATATTATATCCACTTCTTGTTGTGTATTCTCCTAAGCTATTTAATTCCCAAATTAGCTTATCCTTGGATCCCCTCAAAATAATCATTGTTGTTATATTTATGCTCAATTATCTCCTAGCATAAATGTCCAGTGTACTTGTAAAAAAAAATCCATTTGTATCTTCCTTCTTGACCCTTGCACATAATGTTTGAAACCCTATCACCATATTTATATTTAAGTAATCTCATCCATGGTTTCAAAATTGCATCTAGGTTGAGTGGTTTTTTATCACATCAATTATCCATCCAAATGGAAATATTTTCTCCAATTCCCACCACCCATCTTAGAACTTTAATCATTATTTCAATAAATGTTTTAAAACTATTCCATAAAGCAGACCCATTTGGAAGTGAGAATGTAGTAAATATTAAGCTTGGGTCATTGGGCTCAACATAATTATAAGAATTCTTTCCCATTGTCTCTGACTCTCTTTGTATAATCTCTAAATTAATTTTTCCCTAAGAGCTAAGTTTGCATGCATAAAGCTCTTAAACTGAGACCTTCCCTAATTTTATCATCACATACCTTGCTCAATTTCACCAATGGAAATTTCCTTTTATCATGTAAACCTGACCATAAAAATAACCACATAATATAGATTAATTTTTTTTATATCAATCTTGGTATATTATACAAGGACATATAATAAGTTATAGTGGCCTATACTATTAATTTAATTAGTCGCACTCATTATGCTAATGATAACCATATAAATTTCCATGCCAATAGTTTATTTTTAACTTTACTAATAACTAGATTCCATAATTCTATCCTTATTCTCCCCTAAAATAAGGGCATCCCTAGATAAGTTGCTGTTAAATTTACCTCCTCCATTTGAAGTAATCTGCATATCCCTAATTTGATTCTAGTTGGGGTGTCTAGGAAGTAATTTTTAGATTTTGTCCTATTGAATCTCTACCCTAACACTCTTTTGTATTCCTTTGATAATTTATTCAGATATCACCCCTAAGGGCTAGGTAAGTACTATTCTGGTTGGGTACTTACCAAGAAGAGACCCAGGTTCAAACCTTGGGGGAATCATGTTGCAAAGGTAGTAGTTTGATCTGAATCCTCTGAGTGCACATCAGACTGATGATAATGGTATGAATCTCGAGCACTCGATGGTCCATTTCATGTTGGGATATAAAACTATAATAAAAGTGAGCATTACGATTGAATTGATAATGAAATAATATATAGTACAATACATGAATCCAATGAACTTATAGTTCGTGCAACGAACTTCCCTAACCACATCTTAGAGAATGTGCTAACATAATGTCATAAAAAATAATGTAATAACTATGTAATAAACTATGCTAACATCCCCCTCTTATTACATTATTTTGAGATACAAAGAGTGTTGCAAAACAATTCAAATTTGACATGTGCAATTGCCTTAGCGAAAATATTCGTAACATGTTCATAAGTGGAAATGTACTGGAGTTGTATCTTGTGTTTTGGAACTTCATATCAAATAAAATGACATTGAGTTTCAATGTGTTTGGTGCGTTCATAAAACACTGGATTCTTAACGAGCTTCAAAACACCTTGGTTGTCGCAAAACAAGTGAATTGGAAGTTTATTGGGAAGACCCATACTTGCAAGAATACGACGTAACCATATCACCTTGCAAACTACTCCATATGTTGTACAATATTCTACCTCTGTAGATGATAAAACAACCACCTACTACTTTTTACCATGCCAAGAGATAGGACTAGAGCCAATATGAAAAATGTATCCAAAAGTGGATTTCCTATCATCAATTGACCCAATATAATCAGAGTTTGTGTAACCTTGCAAGAAATTTTCATTCTTCTTGTATTCCAATCCATATTCTATACTGCCACTGACATAATGAAGAACTCATTTTGCTACTTTCCAATGACTAACCTTAGGTTCTTGCATGAACCTTGAAAGATAACTCACTAATAAAACTGATGTTTGACCTAGTGTTGGTCAAATATATGAAACTTCCAATCAACTGGCAATAGAGAGTACCATCTACCTGTGGAGAAGTATCATATCACGATAACTATAGCCTTGTTTCCATTGGAGTTGCTTTAGGCTTACAATCAATCATTAGATATTTATAAATTAATGTCTTGGCATATTTATTTTGTGTCACTCTGATATGATTCTTCTTTTGTGCCACTTCTAAACCAAGACAATAATGAATAAGTCCTAGATCTGTCATCTCAAATGACTTTTTCAAGTCACCTTTCACTGCATTTATTAATTTCTCTGAACTCCCAGTGATAATCGGATCATCAACTTAGAGTTCTAAAATCACTATTTCAGAACCATTTTCCTTGATATAGATATTAGCATCTGAAGGACTTCTCTTGAAACCATGTTGCAATAGGTGATTGTCAATATTTATGTACCAAGCTCGTGGAGCTTATTTTAACCCATACAAGGATTTAACCAATTTGTAAACTTTTTGCTCTTGGACTTCAACCACAAATACTTTTGGATGAGTCATATACACTTCTTCCTTGAGATCACCATTTAAGAAGGCACTTTTTACATCCATATGATGTAGCTTCCATCCGAACTAAGCTACCATAGCACAAAGTACACGAATGGTAGTCATTCTAGCAGTGGGTGCAAAAGTCTATTTATAGTCAATGTCTTCTTTCTATGCATAGCCCTTTGCAACAAGGTGGACCTTATGCTTATCTATAGTTCCATATGCCTTATACTTCACTTTGTATACCCATTTTCAACCAATGAGATTATTTCCAGAAGGTAGATCAACTAGCTTCCAAGTCCTATTTTTTATGAGAGACATATGTTTTGCATCCATAGTTACCTTCCACTGAGGTTCACTAAATGCATCTTGGACTGTGGTAGGTTCATGCTCATCCAATGAAGATATAAAAACCCTATCATCATCCACATCCATATCTTCTTCTCTATATTCCTCTGCATCTACAAAAAGTTCTTCAAAGTGTTGGCAAAGATTGTCAACCTTTGAAGTTGATGCTTTCGTTGAAGTTGATGCTTCTACTCTCATTTTATGAGTCATACTTTTTGTATGAGGTAAATCTAAAGTTAGATCTAGAGGTGTAGTCACTTTTAAATTTCTCATTATGCTGGTATACCATTTGGGAATCTTTTTCTATGGGGGAGGAGTCTCTTTCTTAGGCTCCTCATCATCCAAGTATACAACTATAGATGTGTTATTTGGTGTGAAATATTCATCAAATACCACATCTCTACTGATGTGATTTTTCTTGGTTTTAGGATCTATAAAACAATATCCCTTGGAATTCTCATCATAACCAAGAAAAATACACTACAACGATTTCTCATCTAACTTCTTTCTCTTCGCTTTTGGAATGTGCATGAATGCCTTACACCCAAAAATCCTTATATGAGAAATGAAGGGTTTTCTACCACTCCATGGTTCTTGTGGAGTCATTCCCTTAAGAGATTTTTTGGATGCTCTATTTAGGAGGTACGTTGTTGTATTGACAACTTCTACCCAATACTGCTACTCAAGATGTTCCCCTGTAAGCATACAATGAACCATTTCCATGATGGAACAATTCCTCCTCTTAGAAACTCTATTTTTCTACAGAGTATAAGTTGTAGTAAGCTACCTCTTAATCCCATGTGCACCAGGAAATGTGGAAAATTCTTTTGAGGTATATTCCCCCCTCAATCTAAGCGGAGGGTCTTAATAGAAAATCATGTTTCCTTCTCAACACTTTTCTTGAACTACTAAAATACAGAAAGGTATTTGACTTCAGTTGTAGAAATAAAACCCACATCTTCTATGAGTAGTCATCAACGAACAACTGAAAATACCTCTTTCCCCCATAACTATTTGGCATAGGACCACATAGATCGGTGTGTACCAACTCCAATGGTCTTGTGGCTCGTGAGGAGCTCAACTCAAAAAGTACTTGGTGTTGCTTCCCTGCTAAGCAATTCGAGTAAATAGGTAAAGTGGATGAAATGTGGGGAAGACCTTTCACCATTTCATATTTGTTGGCAATTTTGGGTACCTTGGGTACATTGTCTTTGCTCTAAGTGTAGATGTTGTCATTGATGTCAAGAAGGTCTTGAAGCAATTTGGTTTGATGTCAAAGAATGTGTCTTGATGAAGGTTTCAGCATGGACAGTGAGTTTCCAAGAAGATCAGGGTAGCCCAGTTGCAAAAGATCAAGAAAAAGACAAGTAAGAAAAAGTATGCAGGCGGCTGGAAAAAATGTCATGATTTCATGACATGTTTGAGGAGAGAGAAAGTTCGGGCAAAAGTGTCACGATTTTGCGACATGCTGGAAGACAGAGACGAAGCGGCAAGACTGTCGCGATTTCGTGACATGTCACATTTTCGTGACTCGAGACAGTGTAGGTAGGCAGAGAAAGAAAAGTGTCGCGATTTCGTGACATTCTGCAAAGGAGGATGTACAGACGGAAAAATGTCACGATTTCATGACATGTTGCAGAAGAGAGAGTCTGTAGTGTGAGCTGTTGCGATTTCACGACAAGATCGAAGAGAGTGAAAGTTTTTCAGGAACTGTCGCGATTTTGCGACATGATGCAAAGTTCCAAGTGAGGACTGTCACATTTTCACGATATGCTATAGAGGTCGAGGTGAGGACTGTCGTGATTTCGTGACATGCTAAAAAAGCTCAAAATAAGAAGCGTCACGATTTCGTGACATGCAGCAAAGGGAAGAGTCTGAAAGGAGCAGCGTCACGATTTCACGACAGGCAGTGGAGAAAGCATACGGAAGCCAGAAGTGTCATGATTTTACGATAGGCAATGGAGAAAGCGTACGAAAGCCAGAAGCGTCATGATTTCGTGACAGGTTGCAAGGAAAGCTTTCGAAAGCTGAAAGCGTCACGATTTTACGACAGGCTACAAAGAAGTTGTACGGATGCAGAAAGTGTCATGATTTCACGACAGGTTGAGTTGGCAGCTTATAGTTGGAGAAAGTGTCACGATTTCATGACAGAAACAGTTAGCAAGTCTTAAACAGAAGAAGCATCGTGATTTCATGACGAATTGAAGAAGGAAGAGCTCGAAGGCGAAAGCATCGTGATTTCGCGACATGTTCTAGTTTCATGGGCATATGGCAGAAAAGAGCTTAAGGCAGCGAAAGCATCGTGATTTCATGATAGAGTTGCAGATGACGTCAGCAGAAGCAGATGTGTCACGATTTCATGACAAAAGCAGAGAAGAAGGCATTGTAGACTAAAGCGTCATGATTTCGTGATAGAGTGAAGATGACGTCAGCAAAAATCATAAGTGTCATGATTTCACGACAAAAGCTGAGAGGAAGGCCATGAAGACTAAAGTGTCATGATTTCATGACAGAAGTGAGATGACGTCAGCAAGAGGCAAAGGTGTCACGATTTTGCAACAGCAGGCTATAGAAGGTGTACGGCTATAAGAATGTCGCGATATCACGACATGTTGTAGTTTCGCAAGGACAACTACAGAACCAGAGGCGATTGAAGGACAGAGTTAACTTTGAGTCGACAAAGTTAAAATATGGGCCGACGCAGCACAGGGTTTTGCAGCCGACGTAGTTGAAGAGTAATAGCCGACTAAGATTGAATGTAATGATCTTGAATCTTACTCTATAAAAGGAGGGTTGTTTGAATAGTTTGTGCATCGATCAAGTGTGCGTTCGAAGTGTGATTTACGTAGATAGAGTGCGGGGAGAAGTTCGATCGCAGAGGTGCATAAGTGGAAGTCTGATTGACTGTTGTGTTTGCACAGAGTGTGCGACGACTGTGCTACTGTGTTTGCGTAGAGGTTGCAAAGACAGTGCTATCGTGTTTGAGAAAAGAGTGCGAAGACTATGCTACTGTGTTTGCGCTGGATGTGCGAAGACTATCTGTGTTTCGGATGGACTGTTATGTTTTCTCAGAAGAGCATAAGTTGATCATGTGCTGTTGTATTTTCTCAGAAGAGCATAAGTTGATCAAGTGTTGTTGTGTTTGCGCAGACTATGAAAAGTTGGTTTCGACCAAGTGCAACTATAATAGAAAAGAATAGAGGAAGAGGACAGATTTGTGCTAGATCGAAGGACTATGTTTGGTGCGAATTTGAGGAATGGCTTTGCAGTGATAGAGTTGAGGACAGAGATCTCCAGCCAGAGCAGGGAAGACAGGTGTCTTCTGTGGATAGAGTTCCACTTGCTAAGGGCAGAGGAGGTAGAGGTCTTCTAGAGGATCACCACTAAGAGCAGAGCTAGGGGAAGGTGTCTCCTTTGGGTTGGTGCCCATAAAATTTGTAATTGGGAAGGTTTCCCAAAGAACTGTGATATAACTTTTAGAGAAAAGTTTTATCCGTGGAGTAGCCCACCTTGGGTGAACCACGTAAATTGTTGTGTCACTTTGTGGATGGTGTGTTGTGCATTGATTTGATTACTGCTATTTTTACTGCTATCTATACACTGCATTATACTGTTTTGAAAGTTGATTTTAAAGCAAATTGAAAAAGTGGTCTTATACTGTTCACCCCCCCTCTCAGTATAAGCTTGTGTTCTTCAATTGGTATCAGAGCGGGTTCCTTCGAAAAGGTTTAACAACCGAAAGGAAGAACTGGTTAAGAACACAATGGATTTTTTAGGTGGCAATGCAGCACCTATTCTTGATGGATCAGATTTCGGTCTGTGGAGTGCAAGAATGAGAGTTTATCTAATGGCACTTGGTAATGAGGTATGGGAAGTGATTGAAGATGAATACACTATTCCTAAACATGGTCCTTATACCAAAGAAGACAGGCTCATGCTTCACAACAATTCAAAAGCCATGAATGCAATCCTGAGAGGCTTACAGAAAGCAGATCTCACCAAAGTTATTCACTGCAAGACAACTAGTGAAATGTGGAAACAATTGCAGGTGGTTCATACAGGTGATGCAAATGTTCGAAAGGCCAAATTGAGACATTTTAAAGGTATGTTTGAACAACTCAAAATGAATGATGATGAAAATATTAGTGACTACATGCTTCGTATGGATGAGGTTGTTAACTCCATGAAAGACCTTGGTCTTGAGCTTGCTGAAAATGATGTGTGTGATAAGATTTTAAGATCTCTTCCTAATAGATTTAGTGAAAATATTTCTGCTATTGAGGAAGCTAAAGATTTAGATAAATTGAAAAAGGATGAGCTCCATAGTATTCTTGCAGCATTTGAGCTGAGAACTCAAGTAAAAATTGATGTCAAGAAAGAGGCAGCTTTCAAAGCCACCAAGAAATCAAAGGGCAAACAGATTCAAGAAAGTGATGAGTCTTCTAGTGATGAAGAGGCATATTACAGCAAGAAAGGCAAGTTCTCTAGAAAACACAAAAGCAAGAAAAACATAAGATGTTTCAACTGTGGAAAGTTTGGTCATTATGCTACTGACTGTACTGTTTCCAAGAATGAAAGTGATGAAGATATACAGGATGTTAAGAGCAAGGATTCTAAAAAACACAGGTATTACAGAAAGAACAAAGATGAGCACAACAATCAAGGAAAGAGGCATTCACACAAGAATAAGAAGAGCTTCTACCTAGACAAAGCAAGTAAGTGTTCTAGCAGTGATAGTGAAAGTTCTTCTAGTGATGATGAAAATGAGATGTTGTTCATTTCAGAAAAGGAGGAAGAACCGAAACATAAATTCATTGTCATGAAATGTTTTAGATGTGGAAATTTTGGGCACCTTGAGGATGATTGCACAAATAATGAATTGGTTGCTAGTATGTATGAGGATGCTTCAGAAAATGATAAGGAAGATGCTTGTATGGTTTTTGAAAAGGGTAGCACCTCTAGTGATAAGAAATCTGAAAAAGGCCTTGATATTTCAAAATGCAATCAAATAGAGGATCTTGAATGTGAACTTACTAATGCTCTTAGTGTTTTGAAAAAGGAAAGGAAGAAGAATGCTAGACTCAAGGATAAGTTAGATGAATGTTGTATGGAGAGAGATGAACTCATAGAAAGTCTTGACATCTCTATGGCTAAGACACAAGAACTCAAGAATGAGTTAGAATCTAAGATGCTTGAGTATAGTGAATTAGAACAAAAAATGGCTGCCATGAAAGAGGAAAATAAAGAATACAAGGATAAGCTATACAGGTTTCAAGATAGCTCCAAAAGGGTTAAGTCTCTCATCCAAAGTCAAAGAAATCCATCAGATAAAATAGGTCTTGGTTTTGTTAAACCACACAAAAACTAGGTTGGGGAATCAAGTAAGAGATTTCAAAAAGAAGAGAGTTTTGATGAAGAGAGTATTTCAGAGAAAGAGTCCATGAGTGATAAATGCGCAGAAACAGAAAACAAAATTTTGAATACGAAAAAGAAGTTTTCGGGACCCAAGAGGTCAAACAAAAGAATATTTCACGGCAGATGTTTTGCGTGTCACGGGTTTGGCCACATGGCTTCACAGTGCATGACTCAAGTAAGGAAGATAAATGACAATTTTAGGGGCCGTAATTTATTTCAAGGGTATTGCTACTCTTGTAATCAGTTCGGGCACAAGGCAATTTTTTGCAAGGCAAATAACAAGAACTGGGTTAGTCAGAACAGGCGGATTCAAAGAACAGCTATGCCCGAAAGAAATAATATTGTTACTTGCTATAAGTGCAACAATGCAGGTCACATAGCCAGACAGTGCAGAGCTGATCTTCCAAGGTACAAGAATAGGAACAGTGGTATAAACAGGTCCAAGGATCAAGGTATGGACAAGAAAAGAGATGAGAACAAGAACAAGAAAAGTGACAAGAACAGAAACACTGACAAAGAGTTCAAGAGAAGGCCCGACAAAGAAATTGTAGACACTGATGATGATGAGTGCCTAATGGGAGTTTCACTCCCACCCTTGTTTTAAATCACCTCATCAGGAGGTGGGGGAGGGACTAAGCTAAGAAGCTCATTCTTAGTCCCAAGCCCCAAAGGTGACCCTTTGCCATTGATGACAAAGGGGGAGAGATATGAGTAAGGGGGAGAGCTTCAAGTGAAGAAGAAAGCTTCAAGTCAGGGGGAGCAAAAACTTCAAATGTAGATTCTCAGTTGTTGGATCAGTTGGTTTCAGTTTTGGCTCTTGAGTTGTGTTTTCAGTTAAGGTTTGCCATCAATGACAAAGGGGGAGATTGTTGGCAATTTTGGGTACCTTGGGTACATTGCCTTTGCTCTAAGTGTAGATGTTGTCATTGATGTCAAGAAGGTCTTGAAGCAATTTGGTTTGATGTCAAAGAATGTGTCTTGATGAAGGTTTCAGCATGGACAGTGAGTTTCCAAGAAGATCAAGGTAGCCCAGTTGCAAAAGATCAAGAAAAAGACAAGTAAGAAAAAGTATGCAGGCGGCTGGAAAAACTGTCGCGATTTCGTGACATGTTTGAGGAGAGAGAAAGTTTGGGCAAAAGTGTCACGATTTCGTGACATGTTGGAAGACAGAGATGAAGCTAGCAAGACTATCACGATTTCGCGACATGTTGGCATAGAAAGAGAGCAAGCTGGAAAGTGTCACGATTTCGTGACATGTCGCATTTTCGTGACTCGGACAGTGCAGGAAGGCAGAGAAAGAAAAGTGTCACGATTTCATGACATTCTACAAAGGAGGCTGTACGGACAGAAAAATGTCACGATTTCGCGACATGTTGTAGAAGAGAGAGTCCGCAGTGTGAGCTGTCACGATTTCACGACAAGATCGAAGAGAGAGAAAGTTTTTAGGAACTGTCACGATTTCGCGACATGATGCAAAGTTCCAAGTGAGGACTGTCACATTTTTGTGACATGCTACAGAGGTCGAGGTGAGGACTGTCGGATTTCATGACATGAAAAAAAATTGGACATGGACAAAGGGAAGAGTCTGAAAGGAGAAGTGTCACGATTTCACGACAGGCAATGGAGAAAGCGTACGAAAGCCAAAAGTGTCACGATTTTGTGAAGGGTAAAACAAGAAGTGTCATGATTTCATGATAGGTTGCAAGGAAAGCTTTTGAAAGCTAAAAGCGTTGCAATTTTGTGACAGGCTACAAAGAAGTTGTACGGATGCATAAAGTGTCGTGATTTCGTGACAGGTTGAGTTGGCAACTTGCAGTTGGAGAAAGTGTCACGATTTCATGACAGAAATAGTTAGCAAGTCTTAAACAGAAGAAGCATCATGATTTCATGATGAATTGAAGAAGGAAGAGCTCGAAGGCGAAAGCGTCACGATTTCGTGACATGTTCTAGTTTCGCGGGCATATGGCAGAAAAGAGCTTAAGGCAGCGAAAGCGTCGCGATTTCACAAAGTTGCAGATGACGTCAATAGAAGCAGATGTGTCATGATTTCATGACAAAAGTAGAGAAGAAGGCCTTGTAGACTAAAGCGTCACGATTTCGCGACAGAGTGAAGATGACGTCAACAAAAATCATAAGTGTTGTGATTTCATGACAAAAGCTGAGAGGAAGGCCATGAAGACTAAAGTGTCACGATTTCATGACAGAAGTGAGATGACGTCAGCAAGAGGCAAAGGTGTCACGATTTCATGACAGAAGCACAAAGGAAGTCGACAAAGGCCAAGGTGTCACGATTTCACGACAGTAGGCTATAGAAGGTGTACGGTTGTAAAAATGTCGTGATATCATGACATGTTGTAGTTTCGTAGGGACAGCTACAGAACCAGAGGCGGTTGAAGGACAGAGTTAACTTTGAGCCGACAAAGTTAAAATCTGGGCTGACGTAGCGTAGGGTTTTGTAGCCGACGCAGTTGAAGAGTAACAGCCGACTAAGATTGAATGTAATGATCTTGAATCTTACTCTATAAAAGGAGGGCTGTTTGAATAGTTTGTGCATCGATCAAGTGTGTGTTCGAAGTGTGATTTGCACAGATAGAGTGCAGGGAGAAGTTCGATCATAGAGGTGCATAAGTGGAAGTCTGATCGACTGTTGTGTTTGCGCAGAGTGTGTGACGACTGTGCTATTGTGTTTGCGTAGAGGTTGCGAAGACAGTGCTATCGTGTTTGAGCAAAGAGTGCAAAGACTGTGTTGTTGCATTTGCGCTAGATGTGCGAAGACTATGCTGTTGTGTTTTCTTATAAGAGCATAAGTTGATCATGTGCTGCTATGTTTTCTCAGAAGAGCATAAGTTGATCAAGTGCTGCTATGTTTGCGTAGACTATGAAAAGTTGGTTTCGACCAAGTGCAATTGTAACAAAAAAGAAAAGAGGAAGAGGACAAATTTGTGCTAGACCGAAGGACTATGTTTGGTGCGAATTTGAGGAACGGATTTGCAGTGATAGAGTTGAGGACAGAGATCTCCAGCTAGAGCAGGGAAGACAGGTGTCTTCTATGGATAGAGTTCCACTTGCTAAGGGCAGAGGAGGTAGAGGTCTTCTAGAGGATCACCACTAAGAGTAGAGCTAGGGGAAGGTGTCTCCTTTGGGTTGGTGCCCATAAACTTTGTAATTGGGAAGGTTTCCCAAAGAACTGTGATATAACTTTTAGAGAAAAATTTTATCCGTGGAGTAGCCCACCTTGGGTGAACCACGTAAATTGTTGTGTCACTTTGTGGATGGTGTGTTGTGCATTGATTTGATTATTGCTATTTTTACTGCTATCTATACACTGCATTATACTGTTTTGAAAGTTGATTTTAAAGCAAATTGAAAAAGTGGTCTTATACTATTCACCCCCCCTCTCAGTATAAGCTTGTGTTCTTCAATATTTACTCAACTCAAGTAAATATCTTGAACTTAGATGACCATATATTTTGTGCCAAAGAGAAGTGACCTCTTTTGTGTTTACCGACATGGCAACATGAGGTGTAGAAATGGCATCTAAAGCAAAAAAACCATGCTTGTAGGAAGTTGTTGTTGTATTTGTTCCCTTACTTGTGATGAAGCAACGCTTCTTTCCATCCTCAACTCTGAAATCAACCACCATATTTTTATCCAAGATCTGAGGTACTGAACACAAATTATTTGCTAATCCTGGAACATAAAGTACTTTCTCAATCTGAAATTTTCCATCTAGAAGAGTGACGAAAATATTTCCTTCACCCTGTACTTGGTAGGTATTATCATTAGATATGGTAACTGGTTTGTCTTCCTTAGCCTCAAATGTCTCAAACCATGATTTATCACCAATTATGTCTTTACATGCTTTGAAATCAATTTACCTGTTGGCATTTTTGCCACACTAAAAATAAAATTTTAAAATTTTCCAAGTATGAAATGAATTCAGTGGTGAAAGAATCACCCCAATATCCTAAACGGTTTGATAGATTAAATATTTTATCCCAAGAAATCTTGCTAATAAAATTTAAAAATAAAATTTGAAGAATTTAGAGATCCCAAAAGATGATTAAAATTGGACAAAATGATATTTAGTTTTTTTTTTTGCAAATCCTTTCTCAAGCTTTCCAGCAATATATTACAATAGACAATCGAGTCAACGAATCAAAAGTTATGGCTCCAGGAAGTTGTACCACCGAAAATCATTTTTGGGCACTTTTCGGGGTGAAAATAATTTTTAGGCACTTTTTTGGTGAAAATCAATTTTCGAGCACTTTTCTAGAGAAAATCATTTTTGGGGTGAAAATCATTTTTGGGCACTTTTCTGGTGAAATTCATTTTCGGACACTTTTTTGGGCGAAAATCAATTTCGGGTAATTTCTTGAGCGAAATTGATTTTCAAATAGTTTCTTCAGCAAAATTGATTTTTGGGCAATAAAATTAAATTTTCAAGCATTATTTTCGGCAAAGACCAGTTTTGATAAATGACCAGGGGGTAGCCAAAATTAAATGTCATCATTTCCCAAAATGATCTGCTCTTATACGATGTTGTTGATTTTCAAGGCACCGCCCATGAAGGTGAAAATTCTATCGATGATTCTTGTTGAGTCCCAATATGCTACCAACTGTAAATGCTCGATGATTTTTGAGGTACGATTTGATTGGTTCTTTGCTATTGTTGAGGAAGAAAATACTACCGACCATGCCACCAACTTGCCACCATTTTATTTAATGCTTATTAAATTTTAAGGGCGAAATCATCTATAAATACTATAAAACTTGATAAGTTTGATGGATGGCATTTGCTTGTGAAACTCTCTGAGTTTAAACATTTATTGTGATATAAAGACTATTTGGCTCTAAGTTCTTGATCATTTTGTGTATGTTTATACTTTTTGCTCTGCATTTCTATTAGATTTATATCATCATTGGTGGATTAAATTTTGAATTTGGATTTGATTTTCAATGAAGAATGAATGTTGGAATACCATTGGAAGTCATGCTTATATGATCTGAGTTCAGTTTCTATTTTGTCTTTCTATTGAATGTTGTTAGTTTAAACTAGGTTGTTAATCTTGTTGTTAGTTCATCCCTGCATTATCTCTTTGGCTCACAACCATATTTCCCATTTCTTTCAGTTATTTTCCATTTCTTTCTATAGATGCAAAAGCGAAACACCAAATATAACAAATAAATGAAACCAAAAGACAATATTGCACAAAAGAGAATTTTATTGATATGAGGGGAGCCTCAAATCTCCAATGTTACAATAAAATTTTTGATTTCTTTTGATACAAAATATTACAATACTAGGGTTCTCCAAAACCCTAGTGAACAGTGTTGGTGGTGTCTTCAAACTCACTTTTGATCCCAACAGAGGTGAGTGGGCTTCATGTTATCCAATACTGGGCCACTTTAGCTTAAACAACTGCACAATGTAGGTGTAGTATCTCCATATCTACACACAAAAGACAACAAACAAGTTAGTAGCAACTATGAAGGCTCCACAGTGTGAGACCCTCAGGAATTAATATAAACCCTAGCTATGCAATATAAAAAAAGTGAGCAGAATATAAAAATACATGAAATAAAATAAATCAATGTTGGATTTACCTTGTTCACTTGTTGTTCTCTGGTATGTAGTAGTTGTTGCAAGAAAATAGTGCGGCAATGCCCTAGCGACACCCGAGGGTTAGTAGGGCTACAAAACTATGGTTAAAATACCTGCGAGTGTTTGGTGGTAGTAGAAGACACCCATAGGTGTTTGAGGATGGTGGAAAGTGTCCAAAGGTGATCAAGAGTGGTAGAAATCATCCAGTGGTGATCAGGAGTAGCGGAGGGGCATTCATGGAGTGAGGCAAGGTCTGCAAAAGCAGATCTACTTCAGACAAGGGGTGCACTAATGAATGTAGCGATGGATGCAAAGGTGAGGGTGATGATGGGAAATTATTAGATTGCTTAGGGTACTCTAAAAACTCAGGAAACTTAGGATTAAAACTCAGATAAATCAAGGACATTAATTGCTTAGGAAAACTCCAGGGCAAAAGAATTAAGGGTTGAGCCATCAAAATGGCTCCTATTTATAATCTTACCTAGGGCACATTAGGATTTTGACAACACAATTTGTGCGGTCAATATTAAAACATGACAAAGGGTAGAGATTAAATCTAGGTATGTGGCATGGATCAAGGCGGATGAATGGATGGGATTAAAATAATATGGATGGTTGGGATTATATTACACGTATATATACATTTATTAAATATATAAAATATTAATATTTAAATATATATTAAACAAATATATATAAATATATGTAAATAATAGGTAAAAAAATGCGGGAAGACCTAGATGGACGATAAGTGGCTAGATTTTGGTGTCTACATATGCTCCTTTTTGTACTGCTTTGCGTGATTTAAAAACACAAGACACATATTTTGGCCTGATGCAAAAGCAACATTGTTGAGCTATGGATTTGAGCTTGGAGATAAAAGAATTTTGATTTGTGTAGCTTACCCCCTCAATTGGCGAATGAGTTTGCGGATGAATCTCATGAGCCAATTGATAAATGAGTGCAAATGATTGTGTGAATGAATGGCGTGATTGTGGATGATATGAATGATGTAAATGTGATACCATTTTTGCCCCAAGGGGAGAGGGGATTGGTGGATAATGTGAAATGATTACATCTATTTTTGTCCCAATATATGAAGGTTTTTGTGAATATGTGATAAAAATATGTCTATTTTTACCCCAACAGATGAAGGGATTTTTGCCAAGTGTATATACCATGATCATGTAAGATGTATCCCGTTGAGGGGAAATCAATACCAAATGTGGTTGGCCCAAATTTGGGGTGATTTGATGCTACTGAAAAATGTGTCTGTGGGTGTTATTGATATGCAAAGATAAAAATAGTCAACTTTGGAGGGCCAACTAGTTACTGTCAGATAATTCCTATGATCAAAACCAATCACCCTAGCTAAGGCCAATCACCATGATGACTGTCAAGAAAATGTGAAATGATGAAATGTGATCGTGTCCATGTTTTAAGCCCACGAACTAGGCCAACAATGACAACTTTTGTGTAAATTGTTCTTGTCAAGGTTTCACACAAAATGTGAAGTACAAAAAGTGATGTTGTTTTCGAGCAATGAGATAGTGAATGATGAATATGGCCAAGTGTCCTTATGGTAATTTATTCATCTTACTAAATTACATTGATGCAAATCATTGCAATCACCAAGTAGATAGAATAAACTACTTGATACGAGGTTCAATTGAATGTTGTTTGAACTTGGTAAATATGAAAATATCATGATTGATGAGTGGAAATGATGTCAAAGTGAATTATTGATGATGAGAATGATGATTATGTATGTTTTGTGAAAATTTGGACCATTTTGAAGTGCTTTTGAATTTGATAAGTGATTTTTACACCTTTTTGGATGCAAACAAAAATTATGTGTCCAAATTGGTTTGGACCTTCACAAAACTTGATAATACGATGAAATGGATGCATGAATGCAATTTGGAGTGATTTGGTGGGGGTAAGCCACTGTTTTACATTGATTTTACCTTTTTGTCAATGTTGATGCCAAATGTCGGTTGCCACTTTTGGCATGCACAAATTCCTGCCAATGTTTGGGCATTTTGTAAATGCCTTCGTGCACTTAAATGCACCAAGAAACACCCATGGGCATTTCAAGGCACCTAAAGCAGCTATAAATAGCTTGCAAGGCTAAAATAGAGCTTATTTGTGCATTTTTGAATTTGTGAAGCTGCGTCTAGGAGGTGATGTGAGGTAGAGTGGAGTGAGGGGAAGTGAGGTGAGCGCAGAAGCTATGGAGGTAGAGGGAGTGTATGCAGGGTCGGAGCTGGGGCTAGATTATGATTTGCTGAGGTAAGTCCCACTTGGAGGCTCTTTTGTTTTATGTAGAAATTTTATATATTTTTTTAACATGTATTAATAACAAATGTTTTGTGTTGTGCTACAGCTGAGGATTTTGGAGGCTCAGTACAGGTTCTCACCTCTCATCCTTGGGATGAGGAAGACATTGGAGAAGGAGGAGTGGGATGTGCTGAAGACTATGGGGCTAAAGGAGGTAGCTCAGATAGATGTGGTGAGGGTGGATGAGGGGTACTTCTCTAGCTTGGCAGAGAGGTGGGATCCAAATAGGGGGATATTTTAGTTCCCTACTAGAGAGGTTACCCTTACACTTGAGGATGTATACCACATCCTCAAGCTACCGGTGGAAGGGATTAATGTTGAGGTTGGACACAATCGGGGGGTGAATATGAAGAAGATGTTTGGTGACAACTGGCAGAGTGTGAGGGTGGAGTGTGGGGGTATTCCATACTTGTCCATGTATGTGGAAAAGGAACTAGATGCCCTTCAAGCTTTGGTAATGTTCATGTTGGCCAACATCATGGCCCTGTATAGTACCAATTGTATGTTCCCTTAGAACCTGATAGGGTTCATGAGTGATATGCTCGCTACATCGTAGGTGTATGCATAGGCTCCTACCTTATGGGCATGGGTATCCCAGGAGCTCTATGAGGTGAGGAGGTGGAAGAGAAAGGGTTTGGGGTGCAGTTTCCTACTATAGTGTTGGGGATGGGAGCATTTTAGCATGGCTCGATCAAAGGGTCTACCAGTTGCAGTCTAGGATAGGGATCAACTCTATGCTAGGATATGGGTAGTGGTAGAGGAGGTACAGTCGAGTCATCCTATGCATATGAGTCAGTGGTATAGGGATTTGTGGGATGGATTCATATCCACTCAAGTGATATGGAGGCCATGGTGGGGTACCATATGGATATGATATAGAGATCATATGTGATGGGTTAGGTAGGCCAGGTGGATGGTTGGGAGGTATCGAAGTGAGGTTGAGTATATTCAGTTCTTGTGGGTACTCCATCAGTTCAGCTTGAGGTAGGGGGTTCTTGATGAGCTAGTGCTCTATAGGAGGTATTAGGAGGAGATAGGGTTACCGTGTGTTGAGCCATGGAGTGAGGCTTACGAGGATGATGAGGAGATAGATCTCCTTGATATGGATGATGTGAGTACTACTATGGAGTATGATGTATGGTTTGTTGCATAGCCTCCATGGTGGGGTACCATATGGACAGGATATAGAGAGTATATGCGATGGATCAGGTAGGATAGGTGGGTGGTTGGAAGATATCGAAGTGATGCTGAGGATATTCAGTTATCATGGGTACTCCATTAGTTTTGCTTGAGGTATGGGGTTCCTATTGAGTCAGTGCTCTATAGGAGGTATCGGGAGGAGATACGATTATCGTGTGTTGAGCCATAGAGGAAGGCTTACAAGGATGATGAGGAGATAAATCTCCTTGATATGGATTATGTGGGTACTACTATGAAGTATGATGTATGGTTCATTGCATAACCTCTATGGGTATCGACTCTAGTAGTAGCTGGTGAGGATGAGGTTGAGGTGGAGGAGACCCATGAGACTCCCAAGAGAGGCACCTTCGATATGATAGTCTAAGGAGGAGAACTAAGGGTGTGACGAGGTAGGATCTAGGGAGTGGAGGAGATGAAAAATATGGGGACGATGTGGAAGAGACTCCGGATGGATTTCTAGGTCGAAGTGAGGAGGATTGGGTAAGGTTGAAGCAGCAGGTGGTAGAGCAGGATGCGATGGTGATGGCTCGGGATGAGAAGATTTTGAGGCTTTAGGAAGAGCTACTAGAGAGGGATAAGCATCATAATATTGACATAGCATGCATTTGATTTTGGCATAGGTATATTGAGTCTTTGGAGGATAGGTTTATGGAGCATCATATTCCACTTCCTGATCCTCCTACCTCATCTGTATATGAGGTTGCTAGGCATAGCAATTCTAGGTATAGCTCTAGGTCTAGAGCTCCTTCTAGGTCACAGGGGTCCTCTTGGAAGGCTTAGCTAGTGTTTAGATGCACTTTTTGTATATGATCCTTGGTGATACATTGTATGTATCCTTTTGGCACTCATTGTATATGCGATATTTATACATATATATATACATGGCTTTTACTTTTTGTGTTATATGATTGTATGAATGCTTTTTTGTGAAATACATGTTTAAATGGATGATTAATACATATAATATGTTATGGATTATTAATGCAAGTGGAAATGTATGGATTATTAATGCAAGTTATGGGGTGCAAATGTTCTAATGATCATTCATAGTTTTAGAATTTTCTTGGCCATGTTCTAGCATTGTTATTTAATCGGGAGTACCAAACCTGGTGGCATATGACATGGATGACTCATGAAATGACATGGATGTTGACATGGAAGAATATATTGAAGAATATATAGATGTCGATATGAGAAGATATGGATTTTGATATGAGAAACTGACTATTTTGTAGAGACTCAAACATACTAGTGGCATCAAACAAACTCACTAAAACTACCTAATTTATCTAGGACAAAAAGTGTGTGTAGTGAATTCATTTACCAAATCAAGAGTATGGTAATGACTCAAGACAATCAAGAACCAATGTGTGTGCAAGTGATTTCATTAACTCATATTGAGTAAACTGGGTATGACTTGTTATGGGTGAAACCAAGATGCTATTTTGTCCGTATGTGCAATCAAATGTCTCTTTAAAAGAGACGTGTCACCACGCATGAGTGTACTCCACTGCTATTTAAGCATCTATAGCTCCAATGGAGGCTAAATCCATAGTCCAAGGATTTGATCTCTTAAGTTTTTGGGATGACTACCTAACCGTCTAACTAGAAATGTAGTACGATCCTTACAACCCAATGATCAATGGTGTGTGATGTAAAAGATTTAGAGTTTTTGTTAGGAATTTTTTCCTACTCTTTATTTTATTTTTGGAATTGTGATAGTGGTAAAAACCACTATTTTTGTGGATTATGTTACATTATGGGATAGGCGAGGATTACCCTTTTCACTTCGAGGTTCAAACCAAGTATGGTGTTATCCCTCTTTGACACAAGATGTTTTTTAATATGTGAAATTGTGGTTGGTTCAGGAATGTTTTTGATTCAATTCCCAGAACTCAAGATTTTCTTAGTGAATATGTGTAATGGTCCTAAAAGGAACTCAACATGTAGTTGTGGTTTTCTTAAAACACTAGGAGTAACTAAGTGACCGAAAATACCTAGGACATATGGAAGCAAATGAAAAATTAGCTTGGTGGAATGTTGTGGATGATGTTATGAAGGTGCCCTTGATTAAGGCAACATTACTTTATTAGACCAATTAAGATATTGAATGTAATAAATGATCCCTACTATGAAATGTGAAATGGTAATGGAATTTGTGAAATGCTATTTGTGAAATGGAATGTATGAATGCAATTGTTTTTAAATGAAATGTGTGCAAATGAAATGCAATGTTTTTGAATGAAATGTGTGCAAATGAAGTGCAATGTTTTTGTGTATTAGCCATGTATATGTACATATATAAATCACATTATGCATAGAATGCTCTCAAGTGTATAATATTAAGTGGTTCGGGTTCTTCCTCTCCCTCTAGACTAGTAATCCTATAAGTACCTTTATCCAATTTTTGAGTGATAATATATGGATCCAACCAATTAGTCATAAATTTATCATGAAGATGCGACAATGCATTGGTGTTTTGATAATTCTCTTTAAGGATAAGATATCCCACTTGGAATTCATGTAGATTAACTTTTGCATTGTAAGCACACTTTAGGCAGTCTTGATAAACTCATAGATGCTCTAAAGCTTTGACTCGCTTCTCATCAAGAAGTGTGAGTTGGTCAAGATATGCTTGTCTAGCAGTGTCGTCATATTTGAATTCTTGCAAAGAAATTTTCGAGGGGATATTAAGCTCAAGAGGCATGATTGCTTTGAATCCATAGACCAATGAAAATGGTGTTGCCCCAGTAGGTGTGTAGATGCTTGTTCGATAAGCCCATAATGCCAAGGGAATTTTTGTATGCCAATCTCTATGATTTTCATTAACAATTTTCTTGAGAATAGAAATTAAGGTCTTATTGGTAGCCTCAGCTTATCCATTTGCTTATGGGTAATAAGGAGTCAATTCTTGAAATACTTGTCATTGTCGAAGATTATTTTTGAGGGAATACCAAAATAACAAATGATATGGTGAAGTATAAACTCCATAATTCTAGGTCCTGTCATACTGGTTAGAGGAATTGCCTCAACCCACTTTGTGAAGTATTCAGTTGTTGTGATGATGAATGTATGTTGTCTCAAGGAAGGAGGTGAAATTTTACCAATTAAATCAAGATCCCATTGTGAACAGTTCTAAAGGCTTTGAATAGGTTGTAAATATTGTGATGGCACATGAGTTAAATTAGCATTTTCTTGACATTTATTACAATGTTTAACATAAGTGCAATAGTCTCGTTCCATGGTGGGCCAATAATAACCCATGTGTACTATACACTTTGTGATGGACATCCCACTAAAATAACCACCACAAGTACCATCATGAGATTTAGCTATGGCTCTTTGTGCCTCAACAGCATCGAGACATCGAAGAAGGACTCCATCATAACCACTCTTATACAACATGTCTCCCAAGAGAATAAAACGAGCTACTTTTTGCTTGAAAGTGTGTTTTGCAATTTGAGATAATAAGGGGTTGTACCTCTCCTAAGAAGTCTTTTGGAATAAATTATCCAAGGGAGGTCATCGCATCTGCAAATCTATTAGTCGAACGTGGAAAACTATCGATTTCATACCAATCAAACTTAGAGAGCAATTTCATTGCTACTTCATGGTACAGTTTAATGGTAGGTTCTTTGCATTAGTATTCTCCATTTATTTTCTTAAAAACAAGTTGATAATCACCAAATATTTGGATACACTTAATGTCCATAGCTATAATTGATTGAAGGCCTAATATTAAGGCTTCATACTTTGCAGTTTTGTTTGTGCATTGGAAATCAAGTTTGAATGATAAGGGGATAGGTGCCCCGAGGTGTATGAAATATGACTCCAGCATATTGACCTTTCTTGAACTTAGAGCCATCAAATAATAGTGTTATATCGATTTATTCCTTCGGAATGACATCTTATTCTTGTTCGGTGATGGCAAATACCGAATCATCTAGGAGCTCAATAATCAAGGGATGATCACTAGGTAGGAGCTTTCACAAGTTGATCGACTATGACCTGATATTTAATAAATTTTTGGCTTATGAACTCATGGTCAAATTCAATAAGAAGCATTATCTATTTAGTGGTGTGAGTGTTATTGTAAGTGAGAGACATCATATAACGCGGAGGATTTTCTCTAGCTATGATATATGTTGTGTGACTAAGCATGTAATATCGAAGTTTCTTAGTGGTAAAAACCACTGCTAAGCATAATTTTTCCACATAAGTGTATCTAGTTTCATAGCTTACTAATGTTTGACTAATGTAATAGACAACTTGCTCTCGATTTTATTCATTCTTTTGTGTAAGCATTATCCCTAATGAAAATTTCGTTGCTGAAACATAAAGATAGAATGGGACCCCTAGACGAGGAGGAACTAAGACTGGAGGAGAAGCTAGGTATTTCTTAATGTTATAAAAAGGCTTTTTGGCACTCATATATCCAATAAAATGGCACCCCCTTTTGTAGCAGATGATTGAATGGCCTACATTTGTCAGAAAGTTACGCAATGAAATAACGGATTGATTGGATCTTTCCTTGTAAACTACGTAATTCCTTTACGTTTGTTGGGGGAGGCATCTCCATGATGGCTTTGACCTTTTTTGGGTCCACCTCAATGCCTCTTTTGGAGATAATTAACCCTAGTAGTTTGCCAAAGGTAACACCAAAGACACATTTCTTGGGGTTCAATCTTACATTATGCTCTAAAATTTTGTCAAAAACTTTCTCCAACACACCAATGTGCTCTTTTCGAGTTTTAGATTTTGACAAGAGGTCATCCATATAATATTCGATAATATTATGCATGTAGCCATGGAAAATGTATGTCATGGCACGTTGATAAGTGGCACCAACATTTTTAAGGCGAAAGAGCATCACCTTGTAACAAAAAGTTTTCCAAGGTGTAGTGAATGTTGTTTTGTGTTGGTCATCAAGATTTATTCAAATTTGGTTGGATCTCGAAAAACCATCCATGAGAGAAAATATTTCATGGCCAACACAAGTGTCAACAAGAGTGTTGAGTGGTATTTTCACCCAGTTGTGAAAGTACACTCTCCTTTAGGATTTGGGTTCCAAATCCCCTCTTGCAAAGAAGTTAAACAAACAACTTCTCCAAGGTCTCCGTTGTATTAGCATTTGCATATGTGTATTAGTAATCTCAAATATAAGATATTCAATTTGAATGCTTGGAACACCTTAGTGATTGCAAGTAACTGTAAACAAGGGGCAATGTTGGTTTATTTCACCATGAAACTTTAGTGATTGTTCATTGTTTTTTTTTGGATTTTGATATTTTTTAAATGTTTATTTTAATGCCTTGAAAAGTTAAAAATTTTGAAAAATATAAAATGCAAAAAATGAAAATGAAATGCAAAAACTGAAAATAAAATGCATTCAGTATGATGCTATCCTATTTCGACAAAACCGAAGATGTGAGGTCTCCGTGCATGCAACCTAACCTATTGGACCTGCAAACAAGCACAATCCCCATAGGCTAAGTGTTGGTTCCTAGGGTACGAAATAAAATTCAGATTTCAAATATTCGCCTAATGTAACCCAAAGAAATGGCATCAACATTATCTATAAATTCAAAATCTGAAAAGATGAAAGAATAAACATTAAATCCATAGCATGCAAAGAAAATCTCCTTCTTTCTTGCCCACAAGATGCAAATTTTTGAACATTTCTGCATTAAAAATGTGTCATTTTACAATAGCAGAATTTTTGGTTTTCCCAAACCCGTCTGTGGAAGAGAAACAACTCAAACAGGCCCAGAATGGCCTTCTCGCCTTCAGCTCTGCAACTCTGCTTGCAGCGGTTTCCAACCCTTTCTGTGGAAGAAGAAAAACCAGTCCAATGTAGAAGAAAATATCCAGAGAAACCCAGTGCTAAGGCCTCGCCTTCATTACTGCAATCTTCTCTGAAGAGTTCCTCCCCCTCTCGGCCTCTTTGAATGGCGTATTTAAACTTGTGAAAACATTGTTTCTCCTTCCCTGACGGTTCGTTTCATTTGCCGATGGCTGTTCGTTTCACCTTCCCTGACTTTTCATTTCACCTTCCCTTGTATGCGTGTGCTTTGCTTTCCATTTTGTGGCCCTTCGCTGCATTTTCTCCACATGGGCTTGCATCCGTTTCCCTCCATGCGTAACGACCATCTTAAATGATTTCAAATCATTAAAGATTCCTTATGTAACGCTTGTCTTATTCATTGGATTTTGTCCTTATGTCCACGTCACTATGCAGGTCCGTTACCTTGGCGAAAATGGAACATGTCGCGATATCGCGACACTTCTTGCCTCCTTGCTCGTCTTTTGTTGCCCTTTTGAGCCATGAAAATGTAACATGTCGCGATATCGTGACACTTTTGGCTCCTTTCTCTCTTTTTGCTTTGAGCCATCCAAGAAATGCAACATGTCGCGATATCGCGACACCTTTTCTCTTTTGGCCACGAAATGCAACATGTCGCGATATCGCGACACTTTTTCATCCTTGGCCGCGATGATGCAACATGTCGCGATATCGCGACACTTTTTCTCTTTGGCCGTGAAAGTGCAACATGTCGCGATATCGCGACACTTTCTTTTTCTCTTTTGGTCACGAAACGCAACATGTCGCGATATCGCGACACTTTTCTTTCTTGTTCTTTCTTTCCTCGTTTGGTCATGAAAATGCAACATGTCGCGATATCGCGACACTTTTCTTTCTTCTTCTTTCTTTCCTCATTTGGTCACGAAAATGCAACATGTCGCGATATCACGACACTTTTCTTTCTTCTTCTTTCTTTTCTTTGGGTCACGAAAATGCAACATGTCGCGATATCACGACACTTTTTCTCTCTTAGCCATGACAGTGCAACATGTCGCGATATCGTGACACTTTTTTCTTTTGGCCGCGATGGTGCAACATGTCGCGATATCGCGACACTTTTTCTTTTTTGGCCGCGATGGTGCAACATGTCACGATATCGCGACACTTTTTCTCTTTTGGCCGCGATGGTGCAACATGTCGCGATATCACGACACTTTTTCTTTTTGCCGCGATGGTGCAACATGTCGCGATATCGCGACACTTTTTCTTTTGGCCACGATGGTGCAACATGTCACGATATCGTGACACTTTTTCTTTTTGGCCGCGATGGTGCAACATGTCGCGATATCGCGACACTTTTTCTTTTTGGCCGCGATGGTGCAACATGTCGCGATATCGCGACACTTTTTCTCCTTGTGGTGTTTTGCTTTTTTCTTTGAACTTTAGCCTATGGGCCACTTCGGTCTTCTTGGAACACATGCAAAAAAAGGTGGGTCCCCAATTTTGGGGTACGTTGTGGATCAGCCACAACAAATGGCGACTCTGCTGGGAAATGCTCCTGAGCATTTCGGTGAGAACTCAACCTGAAAACACATAGACTCAAATACAAGCATTAGAAAATATCCCAAGAATGAAACTAGACGAGAAATACATGAAACATTAGAATTATTAAGCATCAGCTCGGTGTGTGCAATGTGCTTCATTCCCTATCGTTTGAAATTGATCAACATTCCATTGTCAGTTTCACTTATGATTCGTATGCAAGGCTATGAATGATTTGTGCAGGATTTGATGTATGATGAAGATGCTAGAGATATAACAACCTGCTTTGCAAAGGCTCAGACCTTCTAGTATCATGAACAAACATATTAAAACTGTCAAACCCTCTTAGGACCAAATATATGTATACTGAATTAATTTACTAGATCCCAAAGTTGGTTATGTGTCACTACCATCTTGAACCCATGTGCAAGTGTAAGTGAAATCAGAGCTTTGGGGAATAGGATTCCCAACCTAAGCGAGATGGGAATTTAACCCTATCCTTACTACTCGATCCGGAGTTCATTACCTCATCTTGAACAAAATGATTTAACTTGTTATGGATGAAACTGTCAAGCTAGCCTGTCCGTTTGAGCAGTCAGTGGTCTTGCTTTTAGACAAGACATGTTGCCACGCATGAGCATACTCCACTTGCCGACCAGGCGTCTATAGCCCCGATGGAGATTAACCCCATAATCCATGATTTGGCTTTACTTTTGATTTCTTGGACCTTGGGGATGACTACCCATCCTTGCAAGGGACATGTAGTACGATCCTTCCAATCCAATATTAATAAAGAAATGAAAAATATTTTCTTTTGAATTTTAAGTTCTTGAGTGGGCAAAATAGAAGCTTTGGGGAATCGGATTCTCAACCTAAGCGAGATGAGAATTAGACCCTATCCTTACTACTCCATGAAGGTCAAATCAGAGCTTTGGGGAATTGGATCCTCAACCTAAGTTCGATGAGGATTTAACCCTATCCTTACTACTCTGATTTTAGGCTTTAAGCATTATGGGAGTGGTAAAAACCACTGTTTTAAGGATTATGTTGCATGATAGGACAGACACGAAATATTCCTTTCGCCTCACCTTTTCTTCCAAGTATGGTTTTGACCATTTTACTCAAGATTCTCTTTAATATGCGTAGAACGTGCTTGGTTCAAGATAGTTTGGGCATCAGTTCCCAACCTTAGGATCCTTTTAAAATATGTTATGTAATAACCCTAAGAGGATTCGACACCTTTTCAATGATTGTACATGAAATGAAGATGCAACTGAGATGAAATGTATATGCAATGCGGAATGTAACATGAGATATGAATGCACTGCTTCTTTTGAAATGCGGATGGATTAAACCACCTACTTTGCCATAATTTATAAAACTGACAATTTCATGCATCACAAGTTCCAAACGATATTCCTTAATGTGTTTGCGATATTCATGGAGCTTTTTGCAATACAATTTCGATGTTTCATATTCTCCTAGTCTTAGTCAACATTCGTAAGGACCACACACAAAACTTAAAACCAAAATAAGATTCAATCCAAAACCGAAACACGAAAACCAAAAGTATATACAAATGTACAGAAAGTTTGAATTATCATTTTCCCGGATCCCAAACCTGATTAGAATTCTTTAAAAGACATATGACGTGATACGCATACCAAGTTTTGTAGGAATCCAACAAAAACAAGATCAAACCAAACAAAGAAACAAATTTCCACTTGCCCCTCTCACCATACCAATTTGATTTAATTTCATTAATAATCCTGTAGTGGAGTTTCAAGTTTTCAAATTGATTAGACAATGATTGATATTCAATTCCTTTATGTCTATTCTTTAAGGTGTTCATTCCGCACTTTGATTCACGATGTAGAAATAAGCTTTCATTTTCATTCAATAAAGCCATAACATTAATAATATTTGAATCAAACCATTCATTAGGCAAACCCTCATTCGAATTTTGCATGGTGAAACCAAAACGGTGAGATTTTACCTTTGGCATGTTTTCATTTGACCTTACTTGAAGAGGATTTGAAAACTCCTCTTTTCTCTCATGACATTCATCATCATGTAGCAGCACTTGTTCCTTCTCCATGACTTGTTTATCAAAGGCACCAAACTTAGGTACCCAATTGAAAATATGTCCATCCCTTTCAAACCATAAGTCTTGTCTATCTAGGGGTGGGTTAACTAACACATTTCCGTGATCAATCACTTGGGTTGTTTTGGGTAACGTGAGATTTTCAATTGGATCATCAATGATATCAAACCCAAATGATTCAAGTTTTGTAATTTTCTCATCTTGAAATGGCATAATCATTGTAGCACAAGTAAGTGGATCTTGATTTTAAATTTCTTTACCTTCAAAGGAATCTAAAGCAAATGACTCTCTTTCTTGATTCACGGTTATAGAATCCTTATCATGTTCCAACATTTGATGAGATTCGAATTCCTCTTCCAAAACTTTCTCAAATTGTACAGGATTTATAGTATCCTCATGTGAGGAAGCCATTGAGTTATCCTGCATATTAATTGATGCAACAAGTTTGTTAGAAGATTTAGATTGATAAAATTCTTCCCATTTCTTCCACGAATCATAGTAATCATCTTCCAAGTTCAAGTCGTGATGCTCAAGCACTTCTTCTTCATCTTCTGATTCATCAACATGCTTCTCATCCAATTCATCTTCACCTTCCATAGATGGTCCAGTTATTTCCAAAAGTGGGTTATTTCTTGAATTCAAATTGGTAAAGCTATCATAATCCAAATTAGTAACCCATGATTCGATTTTATCACAATTTGGAGGGTGAAGAATTTTTTGATCATTAATTCCAAACTTCTCATCGAGAGTGTCTTCCGAGAACAAGTGGTGAAATTCTATCATATCTTCAAATTCATTTATTGATTTTCTTACAATTTCACTTTCAACCACTTCCTGTTCCAAGATTTCATCCTCTTCTTCCTCATTCTCACTCTCTTGATGATATAGAGTTTCCACCACCAAAATGTTGTCCGCTCCTTGTTGATGTTGGGGTGGACCCTCATTTGGCACAAGTTCCAAATCATCCACTTGAGCCTGGAGACAATGGGTATACATAGCAATTTCGGGACAATTCCTTTCATTATGCTCCTTTGTATCATGCAATCTACACCCATTTTCCCATGCAAAATCAGAAATATTAAGAATGGAACTAGAGTGACTTGGTCCTGCAAAAGTATCTATATGATTAGCAATAGGGGAAGGCACACCCCCATTGTTTGGCTTCGTATTCCACTATCTCCCTCTATTGTTGAAATTTTTATTTGGGTGAGGGGCATGGGATTCATACTTCTGTTTTTGAACCAAATCATTACTCAATTTGTGAACCATATTTTTGAGCTCTTCAACCTCTGAATAAATCTCTTTTGGTTGAGCTATGTTATTGCTAGTTCCAATAGGATTTGCGTAATTGGTGAGATCTTGACTTAACATTTGAGTTGGATTTTGAACCACTTGATTTGCATAGGGATTCACACTTTGAATCGAAATTGGATTGGGAAAAGGAACTATAGCCTGAGAATTAATCGGACTAGCTCCTTGCATAGTCTGTTGACTATTTTGCAAAAATGAAGGAATGGGGGAATGGATGTGATTGGTTGAATTGGAATGGGTGCGTAAGCGGGTGTTGATGAATATGGTTGTTGATAAGGCAAAGCATTTATGCCTGATATTTGTGGTGCCATGATCTGATTCATCATAGGAGCTTGACCATATGGACCATATTGTCCTACCATAGGCATCTGGGAAAACCCATAACCCTGTGGTGTCATTTGTTGTTCAATGGTCATAGCTTCATTGTAGGCTAGAGCAAGCGTGGTAACTTGAGGATTTCACCTTGCAAACATTGTCGTCATAGGATCCAATGCCCCAAAATATATTTGCAAAGCTACTGCGGGATCAATGGCAAAATGCCGAATTGCTCTATTATAGCACTTCTAAAATCTCTGGTTAAAAGTTGGGATTGGCTCACCCTGGCCTTTTTTGCATGTGATGAACTGATTATAGATGATTGTGGGATCTAATGGTGACCTGAATTGGTTGACAAAAGCATTCTCCATTTGCGTCCATGACGTAATGGAACCAATAGGTAAGAAAATATACCATTCGTAAGCCACTTGGTCTAGGCTCATGGGGAAGAGTCTACAAGCCACATCTTCATGTTGAACGTGCAATCTTATCAAAACATCCCTATAGGCCTGAATATGTTCTTCTGCGGTCCTTGGGCCATCCGGTTTGTATTTGGGCAAAAATATCTCTATATTCCTAGGGATCTCGTGAATATCCCCTAAAATATTCAAAGGAATGTTATGGGCTCCGTACCAAGGAGCTGGTGGAGGTTGGGCCATTTGATTCAAAATCGATGATGATAACCCTACAAGAACCTGACAAAACTCTCAGTACCTCACAGAAAACCTGCGACACACAGAAAATCCTGCAATTAATGAAATTCAATGAATAACTTCAAAACCAATTTGTTAGTCGTGAATGAAAGAAAGAACCATGATAAAGCAATATTCTGAAACAATGCACAATCAAAACACCTTATTCAAAACATCTTATTCCTGTATGAACAATCAAAAGCGTTAGAACAATGCATAGCAATTCATGTCCTCCTTTTAACACTACAAGGTTGTATTGTTAAAAGAGGGCTAAAGATAGTAATCAATAGGGCATGAAATATTCAAAATTTAAATCCCTATAGCATTTAAATCACACTGAAATAAACCGGTTCAGGCCCTCCTTCTAGCGCCAATCTGTTGAGTGGTATTTTCACCCGATTGTGAAAGTACACTCTCCTTTAGGATTTGGGTTCCAAATCCCCTCTTGCAAAGAAGTTAAACAAACAACTTCTCCAAGGTCTCCGTTGTATTAGCATTTGCATATGTGTATTAGTAATCTCAAATATAAGATATTCAATTTAAATGCTTGGAACACCTTAGTGATTGCAAGTAACTGTAAACAAGGGGCAATGTTGGTTTATTTCACCATGAAACTTTAGTGATTGTTCATTGTTTTTTTTTGGATTTTGATATTTTTTAAATGTTTATTTTAATGCCTTGAAAAGTTAAAATTTCTGGAAAAAATAAAATGCAGAGAAAATGAAAATGAAATGCAGAAAACTGAAAATAAAATGCATTCAGTATGATGCTATCCTATTTCGACAAAACCGAAGATGTGAGGTCTCCGTGCATGCAACCTAACCTATTGGACCTGCAAACAAGCACAATCCAGATAAGCTAAGTGTTGGTTCCTAGGGTATGAAATAAAATTCAGATTTCAAATATTCGCCTAATGTAACCCAAAGAAATGGCATCAACATTATCTATAAATTCGAAATCTGAAAAGATGAAAGAATAAACATTAAATCCATAGCATGCAAAGAAAATCTCCTTCTTTCTTGCCCACAAGATGCAAATTTCTGAACATTTCTGCATTAAAAATGTGTCATTTTACAATAGCAAAATTTTTGGTTTTCCCAAACCCGTCTGTGGAAGAGAAACAACTCAAACAGGCCCAGAATGGCCTTCTCGCCTTCAGCTCTGCAACTCTGCTTGCAGCGGTTTCCAACCCTTTCTGTGGAAGAAGAAAAACCAGTCCAATGTAGAAGAAAATATCCAGAGAAACCCAGTGCTAAGGCCTCGCCTTCATTACTGCAATCTTCTCTGAAAAGTTCCTCCCCCCTTCTGGCCTCTTTGAATGGCGTATTTAAACTTGTGAAAACATTGTTTCTCCTTCCCTGACGGTTCATTTCATTTGCCGATGGTTGTTCGTTTCACCTTCCCTGACTGTTCATTTCACCTTCCCTTGTATGCGTGTGCTTTGCTTTCCATTTTGTGGCCCTTCGTTGCATTTTCTCCACATGGGCTTGCATCCATTTCCCTCCATGTGTAATGACCATCTTAAATGATTTCAAATCATTAAATATTCCTTATGTAACGCTTTGTCTTATTCATTGGATTTTGTCCTTATGTCCACGTCACTATGCAGGTCCGTTACCTTGGCGAAAATGGAACATGTCGCGATATCGCGACACTTTTGCCTCCTTGCTCTCTTTTGTTGCTTTTAGCCACGAAAATGTAACATGTCGCGATATCGCGACACTTTTCTCTTTCTCTCTTGTCGCTTTCGATCGTGAAAATGTAACATGTCGCGATATCGTGACACTTTTTCCTCTTTGGTCGTGAAAATGCAACATGTCGCGATATCGCGACACTTTTTCTTCCTTGGCCGCGATGATGCAACATGTCGCGATATCGCGACACTTTTTCTCTTTGGCCGTGAAACTGCAACATGTCGTGATATCGTGACACTTTTCTTTCTTTTTCTCTTTTGGACGTGAAACTGCAACATGTCGCGATATCGTGACACTTTTCTTTCTTGTTCTTTCTTTCCTCGTTTGGTCGTGAAAATGCAACATGTCGCGATATCGTGACACTTTTCTTTCTTGTTCTTTCTTTCCTCGTTTGGTCGCGAAAATGCAACATGTCGCGATATCGTGACACTTTTCTTTCTTCTTCTTTTCCTTTGCTTTGGGTCGTGAAAATGCAACATGTCGCGATATCGTGACACTTTCTCTCTTGGCCGCGATAGTGCAACATGTCGCGATATCGTGACACTTTTTGTTTTTTGGCCGCGATGGTGCAACATGTCGTGATATCGTGACACTTTTTTTTTTGGCCGCGATGGTGCAACACGATATCGCGACAGTGCAACATGTCGCGATATCGCGACACTTTTTCTTTTGGCCGCGATGATGCAACATGTCGCGATATCGCGACACTTTTTCTTTTTGGCCGCGATGGTGCAACATGTCGCGATATCGCGACACTTTTTCTTTTTGGTCGCGATGGTGCAACATGTCGCGATATCGCGACACTTTTTCCTTTTTGGCCGCGATGGTGCAACATGTCGCGATATCGCGACACTTTTTCTCCTTGTGGTGTTTTGCTTTTTTCTTTGAACTTTAGCCTATGGGCCACTTCGGTCTTCTTGGAACACATGCAAAAAAAAGGTGGGTCCCCAATTTTTGGGTACGTTGTGGATCAGCCACAACAAAGAGTATCAATGTTTGGAAGGGGAAAGTCATCCTTAGGACATGCTTTGTTAAGATCTCAAAAGTCAGTGCAAATACGTATTGCCCGTTAGGCTTGCAAATTGATACCATGTTTGATAACCACTTAGGATAATCAATGGGTATAATAAAACCCACATCTAATAGCTTTTGGAGCTCTTATTTGACCAAGATGGCACTGGTAGGATGCATCCTTCTAAGTTTATGTTTGATCGGCTTAGCATTAGGATGTAAGGTGATATTGTGGACAACCAAGTTAGGGTCAAGGCTAGGCATGTCTTTGTAGGACCATGTAAAAATACCCTTCTTCCTCTTGAGGAGAGCAATTAATTGCTCTTGTTCATCATTGGATAAGCTTTTACCAAGCTTGACAATTTGGGTATTGTATTTGTCTGAACTAAGGTCCACATCGATGGTATTTTCAATGGACATGTGAGAACATTCCTCAAGTTGATGGGACATAGGGATTAGATGAATTTCGTCTATGATGTCATCCAACTCTTATGATTTATCCTCATCTATGTCTACCTGGAAAACCTTGGAATTAAGTGGTGAAGGTTAAGGTGAAGATGGAGGGGATGGAGGAATGTAGTTGGCTAAAGCCCTTAACAATTACTCAAACAAGACAAAATCAGATAAGGATGGAGGTGAAGATATTTGGTCCATATCAATAAGGCTCATATCAATTGGGATTGGCTTCGCCAAATCATATGGATTACGGAGTGGGGTGAATAAGTCAATAGAATTCATGTTGACTTAAGGGAAGATGGTTGAGGAGGTTGGAATGAATGGGATGAATGGAGCCTAAGAATTGATGCTAGGAACTTGGTAAACCTTTACAGTAGCAAGCAACACAAATAAATACACTTAACTAAATGTTATGCAATGCAGAAAAAGAAAAAATGGTTTTGTTTGATTTTTTTTTTAGTGGTAAAAACCACTAATTTTTTTTTTTTTTGTGTTATGTACATATATTATAAGTTTTGCTGATGATATGGATTAGTGAGATGTGGTGGTTCACCGGTAGGTGAGGCTCGCTCTTGTGGAAGAAGCAAGTGAAATATGGGCTCATGGATGGGGAAAATTCTAAGATAAAACTCATCCTGTTCGGCATGGGGAATGATGGGCTTTGATTCCTCTTCATATTCATTATAAATTATCAACATGAGTTCAAATTATTCATAGATTTTATCATTAGAGTCATCAAGGTGGAGAGCTTATTCTCCTGATTTTAGATTAAGACTTTGGAAGGCTTGTTCAATAGAAGAGGTGGTAGAAAGTGGAGTGTAACCTAGGCCTAAATGGCCATGTATTTCTTGATATGGAACATCAATAATATTGTGCATTCCCTGTTCATGCAATCCTAAACCATATCCCTACCAATTAACTATGTGAAAATAACAGGATGGAAATCCTAACATGTTTTATATGTTTGCAGGTGTTGGTTCTTTGGGTTTTTCTAGGGAAGCTAGATTGGACGAAGAATCAATCCCTCCATATGCAAAATCTATGCTATTGGGAGCTAAACCCATGCCATATACCACTATTATAGATAAATGTGGGTCACATGGGTGACTGAAACCCTTAGTAGTAGGAATGGTGAGTGATGTAATTATGATGTCTTGGACCACATATTCACTAATACTAGGATTAGTGAGGTGGACCTTGACTTGGGATGATGTGGAAGGATCATGGTTGGATAATGGCTCGAGGAATGGTGGAGATGAAGATGTCTCACAATCTATCAACTCAACTTGTGAAATGTTGGCTGATGGAGATGGATTGGATTGGGAAGGTTGTTGGATGGATGATGATGACGTGGAAGGTAAATTTGTGGAAGGTGATGATGTTGATGATATGGATTGACTTTGACCACATGTGCATGTATTCAATGATGAATATGATGGGGGCGTGGAAGCTTGGTGGGGATTGATGATAAGGAGCTCCTCATGAATGGAAGATTTTAATGAAGAAATGGGCAGAGTGGTAGATGGTTGGCTGATGGTGATAGGAAAATATGGGTAGAAGGAAGCATAGATTCATATGGATTTGAGATGAAATTACAATACTTAAATGGTTTGACATTTGCTAGTATACAATGTACTTGTCCCTCATGAACGTATTTTAAGCATTGATGTAGTATGGAGGGATGTAGTATGGATGGAAAAAATCTCATCTCCCTCATCCAAGATCTTCCAAGGAGTACATTGTACGCCTTGGATCCTTCCAATATGTGTAGCATAGTGTGCAATGTTTTGACCCCCACTTCAATGGGTAAAACAATAGTGTCAACTGTGGAACATAAAGCATCATTGAATGCTTTTAGGGTGAAATATGACTTGGTGATATGAGATGGAGGAATGTTAAGATGATGAAGAGTAGACGTGGTGATGATATTAATGGAGGATCCAATTTCAATTAGAACTCTTTTGAAATACTTATTGTCAATTAGAGCCATGATGTGCAATGGAGGATCTACTAATTTTGATGAGATTGGTTTAATATCAAAGTCATAAAATGTAATGGAAGGCTCCATGCATGTTTGAATGCTCCCTAAAAATTTTTTGAAGGCATTAGCATCTTGATATTGTAATTCAATGGATTTTAGAATGTCCATTAATGCCTCGCGATGTGGGGGAGATTTTTGAATTAGCTCATATATTGACAATTTGGTGGAAGCCATCTTTAGGCTTGTGGTTAACCGACTACTTAATGCTATGCCTAGTCATGGAGGATGATTTATGGGATGAATGGGGGGATTTGGTTGGCTAGGAATATAAATTGGCAAGGAAGGATTAGGGGAAATTTCAATGGGAGGTGATGTGGTAGGTTGTGACATACTTTCTTGAGGTTGTTGCCTTGCATTTTGTTGGTTATTTTGTTGACCTCTAGTTACCACATGAATGGAACCTATAAAACCTTGGTATTTTTGAACATCGTTAACTTGATTGGGAGGATTTTTTGTGTTAGCCCCTCCCATAGTTGGTTGCACCTCCTCATGATGAGGTAGTGGTGTTTGGAAAATACCAAGATTTTGGTTTTGTTGAGCAAGGGATTGTCAAGCTTGATGGCACCCAATTCAATAAGGTCTTGAACTATGTCTTTAAAAACATGGAAATTATTTATGTTGTACCTATTTTACCTATGGTAAGGACAAAATAAATGCTCCCAATAATATTTACCATGTTTAGCGGGATCATATGGTTTGATTTTGGGTAAGGCAAGTTTATTTGTGTTGTACAACCTTTGAAAGAGGGAAGTATACGACTCAGTCAAGAGGGTGTATTGGTGAATCTATTAGACAGACTATCATCAAGGATGGTTCACCACATTTGGCACTATGCTTTGCATTTATTGGGATACTAAGGGCATCGCATGATAGGCAATTTGTTGTGGTGGTTCTTGCACTGATTGTTGTTGAGCTATTACCAGTTGGCTCATGACAACTTGATTGACATGATTAGGCTGATTGGTCAGAGTGGCCTGTGTTGATTTTGATTGGCCAGAATAATTACTTTTGTATTAGCCCTTGTTTTACCATTCCTTTCTCCTAGGCTTAAGTATGCCCTCTTTTATTTTTATCTCCTTGATGACACTGGCCTGTGGTAGAGCTTCTTCAAGTGAGCGATATGTATGTAATTGAAGTATCTAAGAGATGGGTTTTAAACAAATCTTGGTAAATAGCTTGATAAGATCTTCCATTGGTAGGGTGAATGGCAATTTAGTAATGACGACCCTCCAATGGTTGCAAAAATCATAGATAGACTCATCGTCATGTTATCTTAAAGCATAAACGTCGAACAATGAGACTTTATTTCTAACATTAAGGACAAAGTGCTCAAAGAATTGGTCAACCAATTGTTCGAAAGTATAGATACTATGACTAGGCAATTGGTTGTACCATTCTATGGCATTTCCACCTAATGTCTAAGGAAATGTTCTAAGCATGAGAGCATTATCATTTTTGATTCTAAAGCATGAATGTACAAATGTGCTTACATGCTCTTTGGGTTCCTTAATCCCCTTAAATTTATCAAACTTTGACACCATAAAATATGTTGGATATGGCGATGATGGTACCAAAGGGTAAATGGGTTGGTTAATCAGTTGACGTAGGGTTGTCTTCTAGTTTGTCATATCAGGAGTATGTTGTATCAACTAGTCTATTTATTGTTGCATGGCCTTGACTCTAGGGTCTTCCACAGGAATATGGAAGCCTTGAATCACCTGATGATTTTGAGAAGGCGTGGTAGAAAAATATTGTGGGGTAACTAGATGATGATGGGATTGATGATGATGACTAGGTGAGGTTGATGGGAATTTATGAAGAGGATATTGATGATGAAGATATGGAGAATGTTGGAATGGGGATAATGCATGGGGACTATGGTTGGGTTGGCCTATGGGAATGGAATTGGTATGGTTTATGGGAATGGAATGGGTATTGGTATGGTTTGGTGGAGGAGTAGGGATGGAAACCATAGAATATTGTGGTGCCCATGATGGAATTTGGTTAATGAGGATGGTCTGAGTAGAAATTGGTAGAGGCTTAGGGTTCACCTGCACTTGTTGTTGAGCGTCTTGACATTGCTTAAGCAATTTGTTCAAATTTTCCCAGGCTTCATGAATTTATCTATCATAAATGGAAGGTGTGGATGTAGATGGCATGGAAGATGTGGCCAAGGTGTAATTTACACTTGGCATGGTAACTTGGGAGTATAAAACTTGTGAAGCAACATTTACATGTGCTTCATACAAGGGATTGGTATAGGTAGATGTGTATGAGGATGGGATGGAAGTGCTAGGAGCACTTGGGTATTGGGGAATGGATACATGAGAGGAAGGTGCAACCGATTCCTCAAAAAGAGGGTTAGTGTACACCTGGGTAAATTTGGATGGTTGGGAATGAGCAAGTTCCTACTGTAAATTAGGATCTTGACTAGGGGAATCATGAATGGACTCTAATACATAGTTAGTCAATTTGTAGAGAGCCTCTACTTTGGCCATGTCTATGTGGGTGATATTTTGTAGATGGATGGCAAAGATGAAGGAAAGTATTGGTATACCTGTATGAAACATCAGTAGTCTCTACAGTGTGTGATGGACCCATAGATAAATCTATCTATGTCACACTTGGGGAATCTACCACATAAGTGGTGGGGAAGGTGGATGAATGTTCCATGGAATTTTTTTTATTTAATACTTTCTATTGATTTCTTGTTAAGACCATAAGCAACTAAACCAAATACAAATTGTGCAGTAAAATGAAATGTAGAATTGAAACTTCACAAAAATCAAATTAAGACAAATCAATGCTAAGTTTGTTCAACAAATGTGTCTTACCTCATTCATTGATTATCTCATTTTAGTGTGAATTAATTCTTTTAGATTTTGATTTTGTGTGTTTCAATGTGCTAATCTAAATTAGAAATGGGTGAATACTATGGCTTGGATAGGGCAACAAGATTCTTGTTGGTGATGAAATCTAGCAAGTTTGCTCGGGGGTAATCTAAGGTGTCTAGGGGTAGATATTGGTGGATGGAGATGAAAGCCATCATCACCAGATCTCAAGCAATGGTTGGTGATGAAATCCAACCATTATTGTTTAATATGAAACATGAAGTGTGTGTGAGATTCCTTTTAAGGTTCTATTTTCTATGGTGCACATACAATATTAGAAACAACTGATTTCACTAGTCTAAATCAGAAGCCAACATTAAGAGTATCAATTTCTCCAAAGGATGTGAAGTACACCATTTAAATCCCTCTCTAAATAGTGGGGGTTCATCCACTCCTCTGCCTGGAATCACCCAATGCGGGGATAATTTTGATACACTAATTATGTTCCTACTTAGACCCGCAAAAGGAGAGGTTTCTAACCCTACAATGCAGTCTAATTTATGCAATTTAATAATTCACATGCAACCAAAATGCAGGATTTTTCAATTGCAATACACCAAAAAACTAGAAACACTAAATGGAAAATGGAAATGTGTGAATGAATGCAATGACTAATCTAATGCCTAGAATACAAACTAAAATGATTATTTTTACCAGATTTATTAGTGTTCTTTTTAATCCAAAAATCTGTAAAAACGTAAGAATATGAAAATACGTAAAAATAGAAAGCTCAAGGTTTCTTCTACAGACTTATAGAGAAGCCTATGAAATCACTATATCTTCTTTTAAAACGCCTCTGGGAACTTTTAAAATGTCCTTGGATGTTTTTGGATGACCCTCGAGCACCGTAGGGTGTTCATGCACCTTCTACAACTTTCTGTGAATCTTTAGAAACCCTAATCCAAAAAAAATCATGTGATCTATACTTCTGAAAACCCTGCAAGATAAGACAGAAAACAACAAGTTAGTCAACAAAGTAAATCAAAATGAGAAACCCTTAGGGGGTCCCACCGTGATCGCCATTTGTAGATGCAAAAGTGAAACACCAAATATAACATATAAATGAAACCAAGAGATAATTTTATTGATATGGGGGGAGCCTCAAATCTCCAATGTTACAATAAAGAATTTGATTTATTTGATAAAAAATATTACAATACTAGGGTTCTTAGAAACCCTAGTGAACAGTGTTGGTGGTGTCTTCAAACTTGATTTTGATACCAATAGAGGTGAGTGGGCTTTGTGCTATCCAATACTACGCCACTCCAGCTTAAGCAGCTACACAATGTAGGTGTAGTATCTCTAGATTTGTACACAAAAATAACAAACAATTCAATAGCAACTATGAGGGCTCCACAGTGTGAGACCCTCAGGAATTAATACAAACCCTAGCTATGCAATATAAAACAAAGTGAGAAAAATATGAAAATACATGAAATAAAATAAATCAATGTTGGATTTACCTTGTTCACTTGTTGTTCTTCGATCTATAGTAGTTGTTGCAGGAAAATGGTGTGGTGATGCCCTAGTGACACTCGAGGGTTAGTAGGGTTGTAGAACTCTGGTTTAAAATACTTGCAGGTTCTCTATGGTAGCAGATGATGTCCATGGATGTTTGAGGATGGTGAAAAACACTCAAAGGTGCTCAGGAGTGGCAAAAAGTGCCCAACAATACTCAGGAGTAGCGGAGGGGCATTCGTGGAGTGAGGTGAGGTCTGCAAAAGTAGATCTACTTAAAAAAAAGGGTGTGGTGATTAATGCAGTGGTATATGCGAAGGTGAGGGTGAAAATGGGAAATTCTCAGATTGCTTAGGGCACTCTGAAAACTCAGGTGACTTAGGATTAAAACTCAGGGAAATCAAGGACACGAATTGCTTAGAAAAAATTCAAGGTAAAATACTTAGGGGTTGAGCCATCAAAATGGCTCCTATTTATAATCTCACCTAGGGCACATTAGGGTTTCGACGACACAATTTGTGTGGTCAAGATTAAAATGTGATGGAGGGTAGAGATTAAATCTGGGCATGTGGCATGGATCAAGGCGGATGAATGGCTGGGATTAAAACAAGATGGATGGCTGGGATTAATTTACACACACAATATATATATATATACATTTATTAAATATATATAAAATATAATATAAAATATTAATATTTTAATATATATTAAACAAATATATATAAATATATGTAAATAATGGGTAAAAAATGGCGGGAAGACCTGGATGGATGACAAGTAGCTAGATTTTTGTGTCTACACTTTTTGTTATTTTCCATTCCTTTTCATTAATTTCTTTCCCTAAAATTCATACCAATATTAGAATAG
Source organism: Wollemia nobilis (assembly GCA_028583015.1). Lineage (NCBI taxonomy): Eukaryota > Viridiplantae > Streptophyta > Pinopsida > Araucariales > Araucariaceae > Wollemia > Wollemia nobilis. The sequence continues at coordinate 1,729,338 of JAQPPZ010002501.1, forward strand.
CAAGGGAGCTAGCCCTCTCTAGAGATTGGCCTGAAGGACATTTCTTTCCTTTAGCCTTTCAATGTTGGCTGAGTCTAGGGTGCACATACATTTTATCCTTAGGTAGATTCTTGACCAACAATACCACACAGGATCCTTTTACTAAGAAGTTGTGTGATTCATGAGCATATTATGTGCCCTCTCAGAATCTGAGTCTGATTCCTCATAAGCAACATGGTCCTTTGGTTGCTTATTCTTATTTTGTGGTTTGTACTTGCCCTTTTTCTTTTTACCTTGGTCGTGTGGTTGTTTATTTTTTAACCAACACCTACTGGTGTCATGGTTTTCCATATCATAAATTTTGCAATACTTCTTTTTTCCTTGTTGATGTTGCTTGCCTTTGGAATAAGATCCTCCCTTATAAAAGTTACCCTATCTTCTTGATCCCTATTTTGAGTAAAGTGCATTATTTGTCACTTCATCTCTTTGAAGTTGATTTGCCTCCTCAATTTGAAGTAAATTTACCAACTCCACAAAAGTAACTTATCTCATGGACACTTAAAGGGATTTGATCAACACCTTTTAGTAATCTGGCAAAGCTCTCAAAATGACTGAAGTCAAGAGCTTATCCTCTACTGCTTCTCCCAAAGTATTCAATTTGGACTTCAATTATGCCACTCTACATAGGAAAAAATCTACTGATTCACCAGAGTTCATATTGAGAGTATGAAGTTGGGATTGAAGGTTAAGAATGGTGGACTGATTCATCCCTTCATATATGGTAACTAATGCATCCCAAGCATCTTTACCAGTTTTAGCATCACAAATATGAAATTGTACTTTATTAGTAGTAGCAAGCAAGATAAGCATGAGGGACCTTCTATCCTTTATCATATGCTTCTTGATGTGCACCTGATGTAGTAGAACATTTTGTAGTTCCAATCACTACATCCCATAAATCTTCAACTTGTAGAATGACTCTCATTTTGGTTTTCCATGGAGCAAAATTGGAACCTTTAAGTAACTATGTATCTAAAAGATATTTGTGTATAGTGCCCATTATGAAGGTTCCTTATATCACCAAAATGGTCTCTCTTTCTATATACCATAAATGAGTATTGAAATAGAATTCACTCAAATTGATGGCACCTACCTAAAAACCCTTCCAAAAAAGGATGATTAGTTGGAGGAAATTAAGCCAAGCAATAGGAATGAATTAGGGTATATGATGGAGTGAATATCAAAATAAAATTGGTTGTCCTTATTTCTCCTCGATGATTTATAGAGAACAATAGCTTAGAATTTGTTGTTGCAGCTTTATAGGTGCTAGATACAGTAGCCCAAAGAACGATATCTTTACTTGTAAGTGTGGGCCAGAGGTATCATAAATACCAAACACTGTTATGCAATAAATTACACAAAAAGGTTTAAAATTAGGGATCTTATGTGCTTTTGAATTTTAACTTATGATGTAAGTGCAAAAAATAGAAAATTAAATGCAACATACAATCAAAAGTGCCCATAAATTTTAAAGCATAGGTGTCAGATTCCACCGAAAATGCACCTATTCTACAATGTCAATTTTAAGGTGTCGAATGCAATCGAAAATGCACCTTTTTACAATAATTTTTGCAAGAAATTTTGTTTTGTGTTTGCAAAAATTGATATTCACATTTCTTCCCTTGTGTTAAAATTTTGCAAAAAAGAATATTGTTTTGTCCCCCCTTTTGTTTGCAAAATAAACAAGGTGTTAATGGAATTTTGAGAACCCTTTTAGTTTGCAAAAAGAACAATGTGCAATTCTTGTTTTGTATCCCTCCTTGTGGAAAAAAATGCACTAGTTGTCTTTGTATTTTACAAAAAAAAAAATGTTTCCCCTATTTCTTTGTTTGTATTTGCAAAAAAAAAAAGTGATGCAAAGTATTAAAAAATACCTTGGAATTTTTTTTTTAGCAAAAAATTGGTTTGCTGCACGCTCGGTTTGAACACCCGACCTCTCACTTTCAAAGCCTTATGTGCGTCCAAGCTACCAACCTGACTTCCCGAGTCGTTGGAACATAAAGGAGAAGAGGGAATATTTGAAAACCGTCTTCGCCTGCCTCCACCATTTTTGGTAGCAAAAATAACTATTGTATATGCGCGTGGGATTTGAACCCCCGACCTCCTACCGTGCACAATATTAGAACTTCCCTACCGATCGTCTTGGCTGCCACTCCAAACAAGAACAAAGGGGAGGCTGGTGTTATTTGAATATGTCACACTCGACTTTATTTTAAAAAAAATATGGGATATTTATCCCACATGCAACCTATTGTTGCGTTTGTGAGACTTTAAAAATAACTAGCCTCACTAGTCTCTTCAATTACCTTTGGGTAGTTGGGAAGACTATAAATGAGATTTTTCCACCCATGTCAACCAATGAAGGAATGCCATGCATCCATAAAGAAGCCATGTCAGCAATAATATGGATCAATCATGTGATACCACGTCATCACCTTGCCAAGTCAGTCATTGCCACATCAGCCTTCCACCATGTCACACGTTAGCTTGTAGAGGTCCACGTCAACTATGCCACATCAGCCTTCAACCACATCACACATCAGCCTATAGAGGTCCACATCAACAACATGTCAATCGATGCCTCGATCCACGTGCCTACCATGTCAGATGCTACCATTATTTTGAGTGATGTCTAGGGGTCCCACCTACTTTGGGATTTATGCCCTATTTGCCTATGCCCAGATCCACTGCTCCACCTCGAGAATTATGCACAGCCTCAAAAACCATGAACATCTCCCACTCTTGCTCTAATACCATATAGAAAAAGTGAGCATTACGATTGAATTGATAATGAAACAATATATAGTACAATACATGAATCCAATGAACTTATAGTTCACGCAACAAACTTCCCTAACCACCTCTTAGAGAATGCGCTAACATAATTTCATAAAATATAATGTAATAAACTATTCTAACAAAAACAACGATGTGGAATAGGTTTGGTGGATGCAACTCCTATAGTTTGAACCCTACGCTTGTCAGCTACTAAAAATAGTTTGGTTGTAACCAACTCTCTTATCAAGCCAAAAAAAATGTTATTCAAATATCTAACCTTGTTTATCCTTGTCCTCCCAAAAATGGTTCTATGATCTACAAAATGTTGATGGGTTATGTTGTCAATGTTATTACTAACCTTAAGACCACTTATCAGCCCATATTTATTAGCCTTCTTCAAGTTCCTACCTAAAATATTTGCCATAATAATGAACAAACATGATGATAGAGGATCTCCCTATCTAATACCTCTCTTGGATTTAAATGATTATGTTACTAACCCATTGACCAACATTGAATATGAAACTATAGAGATACAAGTTTTAATCTATTCGACCCATTCCTTACCAAATCCGAACTTTTATAATATTGCAAAAATAAAATCCTATTTAACCCTATCATAGAATTTACTCATATCAAGTTTTAAGATCATTGCTCTCTCTTTTCTTAAAGTTGTTGAATGCATAACTTCATGAGCTACTATGATCCCATCCAGAATTTGTCTCCCTTTCACAAATCCTCCTTGCTCTTCTAAAATATTTTTTTCTAACAAAGGTCTAATTTTATTTGCCATAACTTTGGAGATAATATTATATTCCATATTACATAGGCTTATGAGCCTAAATGAATCAAACAATTATGCATCATTTTTTTTGGAATTAGGGTAAGATATGTTGCATTTATTTTATAATGAATATATTATTTTACCCTAGACTATTCCACTGAGACCAATATATAATCCTTCACTATATCCCAACTATGGTGATAGAATGTTGCAGAGAGCCCATTTGGACCTAGGGATTATTCCTTATTAAAAGAGAAAAGAGCTAAAAGAACTTCTTCAAAAGTAATAGGCTCCATTAGTTTCCTATTGTCTTCATTTGTTATAACCAAAGGTACTTCTTGTAGAAGTTTATCATTAAGAACTTCAAACTCTTCTGATCCTAGAATATTTTGATAAAATAAACCTTGTCTCCTTTCTAATCTCACTATAGTCATCGATCCAAACTCCTTTTGTTGATTTAATTCTACTAATTTTGTATGTTGATCTTTGTACTATTGTCATCCTATAAAAAAACTTTGTATTTTTATCTCCTTCTAACCAAGTCTATCTTGATTTTAATCTCCAAAATTTCTCTTCCTTACTCAAAATATTATGATATTCATTAAGCAACTTCCTTTCCTCCAAGCTTGGATTATTATGATCACCTTTTTGGAATTTTGGAATTTTATATTTTAGTTCTTTCTTCTCAAAAATATTTCCGGAAGTGTTCTTGTTCCATTCTTTTAATCTAGATGTCATTGATTTAATTTTTTTAGGAAGTATATACAACCCATTATTTTCTTAAGAATTCCATGTTTGTACTATCATATCAATAAATTGAGGATGGTCTTCCCACATCAACTCATATTTAAATTATTGTCTTTTTTTTAATTCCCTTACCACCATTTTAACTCTTATTGTCCAATGATCTAAACCAATCCTTGTCAAGGTATTAATTATAGCACAAGTCCCTTCATCTAGCCAATGATATGAGATGCATCTCTCTAATTTATTTACTATTAGGTTATATCCTTTGTTTTTTTTGGTCCATGTGTAGTTGTTTTCTTCAAACTCAACCTCCCATAGATTATTATTTTGAATAAAACTAAGAAATCTCTCATACTTTATGTTAATTTCCTAATTACCCCAATTTTTTCATCCAACTTGGTAATGTCATTAAAATATTCTATGATCATGAATCAATTTTCTTGGTCTTTACTTCTCATAAAGGCTTAAATCCCACTCTATACTTCTAATATATATAACTGAGTTGTAGGTCTATAAATGTTGATAAGGATGAAACAAATATCTGTAAAGTAACAAGTGACTAAAGAGGCTATCCAATGCCTATTTTTATGAATGGTTACACACGAGGTTCTAATAGAGCTACAACATGTTAGAATTCCCCATACCGCTCCTTCAAAATACACAACATCTCATTCACATCTTGCCTAGATTGCTTTCATAGTTTTGGAAACTTCTTCCTTTGTCATTTTAGTTTCCTAGATACAAAGAATATCAAGCTTATTACTTAAACAAAGGTCCTTGATACACCTATGCTTTAAGGGGGTATTAGTACCTCTTATATTCCATGAGATAGTAATCATGTCTCATTAGGGGCTACTAGCCCCACCTGCAAATTACCAATGTCATTTTATTGTTTGGTAAAGAGAATTTCAACCAAATTAGTTTATATTCCTTTCTCTATATGTTCTCTTGCTTCCTTGGATCTCACTTGATAATTTGAGGGTTTTCCTATTTTTTCCTTACCTATATCAAAAGTAGGTCCTATTATTCTATTCCTAATATTCTTTCACAACTTTCTTTTTCATTATATTTTCCTCTCCTGGCTCTACTACAAAAGCTTTTGACTTGTCCTACTCATTTTTTAGTATTTTCTTATTAATAGTAGAGGTATTAACATCTAACACTGCATTTTATCTACCAATTTTCTTCTCCTAAATGGTGCATGGTACTTCAAGAGAGTCTTCAAAATATGATGAGACACATTCCTTAGGTTCATCAAGAATGTTTATCCTTAAATCTGAATCATACTAAATAGATGGTTCCTTGTTAATATTATAAACTTATTTTACTGTGTTCTCTAAGCTATGATATGTTTTTTATTCATAGGCTAAAGCCTCAAAAAATTAGTGTTTTTTCCAATATCGTTCCTTATTGGTCTCCACTGTTTATTTATTGTCATCTATTTAGACCTATTTTTTGAAATTTGAAACCCATCCTCATCCGTATCCATTTGTAAATTTCTCTTACTCTACATATGATTATGTTGGACTCTTCTTAGGGAATGATCTTTCAATATGCCCTACCTCATGGCATATTCTACATCTAAAATATATGTTTTCATAATCTATGGTTTGGATCCATAACTTACCCTCATACTTAATAATTATTGATTCTAATAAAGGTTTACTTATATCAATCATGACCAATATCCGATCATAAATAGCCAAGAATCCATATTTTGTAGTTTTTAAAATCTCAAGGAATTCTCTCAAAGTGTTGCCTATTGCCTTAAAGGTTTCTATTTCCTAAAAATTCAATGGGCAATATATACATCCTAACCCAAACTGATACTATGGATAGATTTACATTTTTATATGCAAAGCCTTCAAACCAACTGGTTAGGAAGAGTCCTACTCTTCCCATAAACCAAGGACCCCCTTTTAGGATTCTATCACTTCCCTCCATGGAATAAAAAATGTTTAGTAAGAAACCTTCGAAAAAAAATGACAGAATCATTCTTGAATACTTCCAACTCCTATCAATCTATTTTCTCAAGGTTGAAGCCCCTAGCCAACACCCATTAAATTTACCAAAAATTACCCCATCTTTGAAATATGAGTGAGTGTAATCGGAGTGCAATTCGGGAGTGAGTGCAAGTGGAAGTAAGCATGAGCTATGAGTGTGTGCAATTAAAAATGAGCACGATCTAGGAGTGAGTGTAGTCAAACTATAAGCCAAGAACGAGGAGGAAGTGTGAGTAGGAAGCAAGAAGTAGAAAGCAAAGCATGATCAAGGAATAATTTCCACTTCTTATTCTAGATCTTAGGTGAATTTAAAGAATTCAATTGAAGAAAATCCAAAAAATTACCAAAGCGAAGAAAACTCAAGAAAAAAATAGATAAGGGCAATTGTGATCTAAGAGGGAGTGTAAGTCGAGAGTGAGTGCAAGTTGGGAGTGAGTGTGAGGCAGAAGAGAGTATAAGCCAAAAGTAAGCATGAGCCAAGAGGGAGTGTGAACTAAGAGGGAGTGTGAGTTGGTATTAAGTCATGGTGAAAGAGTGGTAGGTTCACCTGGAGTGCATCAATGCTTCAAACCCTTACCATGAATGCATGGAATATTGTTTTTAAAAAAAAATTGAAACAAAGGAACACCAATAAAAAAAGAGACAGGGTCAATTGTGAGCCAGGAGGGAGTGCAAGTTGGGAATGAGTGCAAGGTAGGAAAGAGTGTTGTTGAGTGAATATTTTTCCCTATTGCAAAATGATCACCACAAATAGAGTATTAAGTTGAAAACTCTCTCTTGCAAATAAATTAGATGAAATCACCCATTTCTCCAAGGTTCTAGTAAGCAAACATTTGTGCATATATATAATCAATGAATATTGAAATAGAAACAGATGTATACTAGAATAAACTCAAACCTGCAAGTGACAGTTAACAAGGGGCCTTAATAGTTCAAACAATGCTTAGAAATCATGATCCTTAAACCTTCAAAAGTGCAAATGATTGGTTCATTTTAGTGCTCTTGATATTAATCTGACTTACCCTGAATCCCAGTCAGTAAGCTCCTTTTATCTTCAAATTAAAAGGTTCCAAATGAAAAAGTGTGTGGAATAGTCCACTCTATTTTAAGTTCCATGCCTTTAATGTGAGGTTCATTTTATAGTTAGTGGATTCATTTTATCTTCATTATAGGTATTCCACTATCACTACGTTAGAATTTGGTGTTAGTAAAAATTAGCAAGTTATAATGTTAGTGTTCATTTGCTTTATCTGCCTTAGTGTGAATTTGGAGTTAGTAACCCCTCCTAAAATGGATTTTATCTATAGATTAGATTAATGTAGTTTGGAGGTGCAAAAATTTTGGATAAGGACCAGAATAAAAGTAAATGAACAAGAAATGCGAAAATAAAATTCTAGAAAATGGACCAGAATAAAAACTAAAATTAAATGTAGAAATTCTGGAGGGACCAAAATAGAAAGAACTAAAAATAGAAATTCTGGAAATGACCAGAATCATAAAGCAACAATATGAAATAAAAATAGATTAATATAAGTAGCAAAAAATAAACAACAAAGAAATGTCTACAAAGTTAGCTGGAAAACAAAATGACATCAGATTTTGGTTCACAATCCCCTCCCTGCAAAACCCCAAGTTATGAGACAAATCTAGAAGCAACTTGATCTAAAAGACCTGCAGAAAACACAATCAAGTTAGATCAAGTGCAAGACTCAAAGGATAAAAACATTAGCATTTTATTTCGATATTCACCTAGTATAACCTTGAACGACATTAATACATAGATATAAATCAGAAATGAAATGCAATAAAATAGACAATAAAACAATAGCTTTAGACGAAGTCTCCTTTTGGTTTTGCTCACAAGGTTTGTTCTTGCCAAAATGGAAGCATTTGATTTCAGAATAATCTTGTTTACAAAAATTTCCAACCCTCTTATAATGGCCTCCTTGAATATTTAAGGCATTTCAAATGTCCTTTCGTTTCAACTTCCTCGTACTTATGACTTTAAAATAACATAAAAATCAACAAAATAATAAAATCTCATTATTTTATTTATTTCTACATCCTTTGACAAAAATAAAAATAAAAATCTTTTTCTTTTTTCCTTGCGAACCTTCAATATCCTTATGACTCCCTATACCAATGGTATAATATATAACATAAAAACTCCCCTCTCATGTAATACGTCACATTACAATAATAACAAAAAAAAAAAAAAAAAAACCCACTGTATATCAAAGACATATGCCAAGAACCTTTAATATATCATAACAAATCAAAGGCTCCTGGCACAGACCTTTGGCTCATTATAATAAAATAACCAACAGGATACCTTCGTCTCGTAATTGTATGACAGTGGGGAATAACGAAATATTACTCTGTATCCTGCGTCCGAGCTTCCTACCTGACGACCCATGCTTTCGATGAACCCCTGCGATGATGCCTCACGGTAAAAACGAAACAGTCCTCCATGATATGGTTTTATGGTATGGATATTAAGGTTAGGATTGCATGCTTCGAGATTCTACCCCTGTGAATTCACTATGTAACCGCCTCTGTCCTTTGTGAAAATCCGTGTCGTCTGCCACTGGACCCTATGTGACGTTACTTTTTTAAACCTACCGTTGACCCCCTTTATTTGCGCAGAGTCGGCGTTGAATAGATCTAACAATCCCAGTCTTCTCTGAGTGCTATTGGGCTTACATCTGCACTCTGCGTGAATCTTCGTGTACCTTATACTTCACCTCCATCTGAGGCCGCCTAAGCATCGCCTCCTCTGCTGAATGTCTGCATGGAATCTTGACATGGCCGATGAAATGTCTTGCTGGTTGAAATGTCTTGCATTCCTAGCTGTCGATGCGCTTTTGTCGATTGTGTTATTGAAACCTTCATGACATACCATAATGTCCATCCACATTTGACATGTCTACAATCCCTGTTGGAATTATTCCCTCATTGGTTTTTCGCTGGGTACGTAAACCCCGCCATGTCATCTTCGTGGAATCTACATCCAATCGACACCATTGGTCTTATATGGGTCCCTCCATGCCATTGTCGCCATCTGTGTCGCCTTTCGCCAAGCCTTCGATGAACTCGTTGCTATTGATTGCTACCTTCCTTTACCGCGACCCGTCAACCTTCATGACGTTGTTCTACCGGCGTTTACGTGGCAGCCTCATCACTGCACCAAACCCCATCCAAGATACCCTTGCTTGCCGGTATGTATAGCTATGGCCAATCGTGCACCGTGCATACCCGTGTAAGCCTTTACGCTTTGTTACATGTAGACGACTTACCCTAAACTTAGATGTCGTCATTGATTCCCTGCAAACCTATTCACTGAGATGTATTTCTTCTACCGCTATGGAATCCGTGCTATTAGTCATTACATGCATTGCTGTGTTCTCTCGATTAATCGCTCTACTACTGTCGAAAAAATCTTGCTGCTGCTATATCCCATCCACCATTATCACTGCAGGCGGTCCTTGCATGTCCTCCCTGTGCAATTTTTTACCCTGTTTGAATGAGTAATGTGCTATCAATAGCTTTTCCATATAGGCTGTCCACCATGCGTGATTGGCGCTGCTTGTTATCCTTGCACGAGTCATTCGGGTGGGGTCCATCTTGTTACGTTCCCCCTTGAGCACTATCGAGGCCCTGGTAAACCTGCACACACGAACACACAGAAATATTAACCACCAAAATGACGCGTCAATACCTGGATGCTACACTTCAATTAAGCTTTATATTAAACTTTCATATCGATAAACAAGAAAAACCCATCATATGAACTATAACGTAAGGGCATGAGAAATTCCCATTAATCTTTTGTTTAAAACTTTCTCTTATATATATATATATATATATATATATATATATATATATATATATATATATTATTAAAATATAATAATATATATTTACTTTTATTATATTTTTATTTTGGTTTATTAAATAAGAATATATATATATATCTTTTAATTAATAAACAATTTTTATAATTCCATTTTATTTGATTTCAAATATTTTAAATTTATCCTCAACCAACTAAAATTGCTCAAGACGTTATAGAATCAAACGAGGCTAACAGCTAACCGAAACCCTACACAAATTATAGAACCATTAAAAGAGATTGTTGCCTTAATAGCCCAAACCTCATTGTCTATGTTGCAATGTTAAATGAGAGCGCTCTATCGACCAAATGCTCGAAGCCACATGAAATCACTAAAAACACAAAAACCATATCTTTGGAGATAAAACAAGAAGATGATACTTCAATCAAGAAACTTGGAAAACAAGCTCATAGGTGGAGACCTACTAAGCTTATTACTCAAACAAAACCCAAAATTTCCCAAAACTCCAAAGCATAAAAAATAAACAATGGGTCCCCAATTTTGGGGTACGTTGTGGAGCAGCCACAACAAATGGAGACTCTACTGGGAAATGCTCCTAAGCATTTCGGTAAGAACCCAACCTGAAAATGTATAACACCCAAATATTAGAATTGCAAGCATCAGCAAGTATCCAAAGAAAGATAATAGACCAAAATACATGAACCATCAGAATCATTCAGCATCGACTCAGTGTGTGCAAAGTGATTCATTCCTTACCGTCTGAAACCGTTCAACATTCCATCGTCAATTTCACACGGATGCTTATGTCTTTTTTATTTATGCATATGATATATTATGGATGATTTATGCAATATTGAATGTATTGAGAGAATGTAGTGATATGAACGACCTATTTTTCAGAGACAAACATTCTAGGACCATAAACAAACACACTAAAATTGTCTGAACCTCTTAGGACCAAATGTGTGTGCAGTGAATTCATTTACCAGATCAAGAGCTCAGTTATGAACTGCTACAATCTAGAATCAGTGTGTGCAAGTGGACTCATATCTTTGGGGAATCATAATCTCAACCTAAGTATGATGATAATTTAACCCTATCCTTACTACCCTGATTTTTGAGTTTACTACCTCATTTTGACCAAAATGGTTAAACCTGTTATGGATGAAACCACAAGGCTAGCCTATCTGTTTGATTGGTCAGAGGTCTCGATTTTAAACAAGACATGTCACCACGCATGAGCATACTCCACTGCTAGTCAAGCGTTTATAGCCCCAATGGAGGTTAGCCCCATAGTCCAGAATTTGGCTTTTGATTTCTTGAATCTCAAGGATGACTACCCATCCTTCTGAGGAACATGTAGTACGATCCTTACAACCCAATAGTCAGTGGTATGATGGAAGCAGACTTAGAGCTTTGGGGAATCGGATTCTCAACCTAAGTATTATGATAATTTGACCATATCCTTACTACTCTGATTTTGGGTTTCAATTATTGTGGAAGTGGTGAAAACCACTATTTTATGTACTATGTTGCATGATAGGACCGACAAGAATGACTCTTTTCACCTCACATTTTCTCCCAATGATGGTTTTGGCCATTTTACCCAAGATGTTTTTAATGTGTAAATCATGTTTGGTTCAAGACAACTTCGGCATCAGTTCCCAATCTCAAGATCTTCTTAGTGTATATTGTGCAATGATCCTAAGAGAATTTGACAGAAATGTAGTTGCAAGTGAGATGCTATGTTTATGCTCTGTGAAATGTACCATGAAATACGGATGAATGCATTGTTTATTTGAAATGCAAATAGAGCATACAAAATATTTCACTCTAATTTGCAAAACTGACAACTTCACATATCCCAATTTTCAAATGATATTCTTAATGTGTTTGTGGTACTCGTGGAGTCTTCTACAATACAATTCCAATGTTTCATATTCTCCTTATATTATTAAACATTCATGAGGATACAAACTGACATCTTACTTTTCTTTTCTTTTTCTCTTTTTTTTTTGTTTTTCAAAACAAACAAAAATGGCCCAAAATACCAACACCCAATGCAAAAATTCGACCTGAAATCCAAACGTAAAAAACTAAAAACAAATACCCAAAGCTGAAGAAAATTTGAATCACCAAAAATTTTGAAACACACTCTACAATGCTAGAAATCAATGAAAACTTGGAAGCAAATGAATACAAAACACACAAATCAAACTTGCAAACATCAAAACATCACATATTTACATATAATACAGGACTTTACCTTTTTCAGGCCTGGAAGTAGTGCTTTAAATGTAGCCCATTAACGGGAAAAGCCAAATCGTTCCCATCCAAGGTTTTTAATCTAAAACTGTTCTCACCTAGGACTTCAGAAATTTGATATGGACCCAACCACAAACAATCAAATTTTTCATGATCTCCTTTATTTTCATGTCTTTTATCCCACAATAATACTAGGTCTGAAACTTTAAATGTTTTGATTTTAGACCTCTTGTAAAACCATATTTTCACTACATCTTCATGTTTGCTGAAATTAAGCATAGCTCATCCCTTTTCTCATCAAGATGCATTAACTATGTTAACCTAGTTTCAAGTTTATCATTAGTTCCAATATATTCCTTCATGAAATGCAATGTTTGTAATCTTAAATTTGTGGGAAAAATGGGATCCTACCCATAAACTAAATGATACGGAGATTTTCCTATTGATTCTTTGGTTCTAATCCTATCAGCCCAAAGGGTAAACTTTAACTTGCTATGTCAATCCCTAGGGTTCTTTTCAAGTAATTGTTTTATTACACATAGCAAGTTCTTATTAGAGGATTCCACTAAACCATTACCTTGTGGGTAATAATTTGAGGAGAATTTCAAGCTTACCATATTATCATATGCCCAAGTTGTAAATTCCAAAGAAGAAAAGGCAGATCCATTATCACTTACAATCATGTTGGGCATTCTGAAACGAGTCACAATATTGTCCTCTAAAAATTTAATAACTTCTAAAGTAGCATGCTTAGTGGGAATGGCTTTGGTCCACCTTGTGCAGTAATATGTGGTAGTGAGGATATATTTATGAGAATCGGATGAGTTAGGATTGATGATTCCAACAAAATCCAATCCCCATTGTGCAAAAGGCCTTGCCTCTACCACAAACTATAATGGCATTGCAATATTTCTTTCTCTATTGGCCGCCACTTGACACGTGTAGCATGATCTCACATGAGCATGTGCATCTTTGAAAAAATGGGGCGAATAGTATCTAGCCCTAAGGATTTGATGAGTCATAGCATTAGCTAACTCGTGTCCAGTTCCCTTACTTACCATGGAAATCCTTAAGTACTTGGGTTGCCTCTTCTTGTTCAACACAACGAAGGTAAATCCCTTCGTGGTTCTTCCTGTACAAAACACCCGACTTAATTAGAAAATTTGTCGATTTCAAATGCAAATCTTTGTTTTGAGTGGAATTGAGATGCGATGGGCACTTACCATGCAACAGGAAATATACAATATCAACATACCACTCATCTTTGGTTATGTCATCTACCTCATAATGTTGATATGATATCAACGGATCTATTTCTGCGATTGACTTGACCAAACCTTGTCCACGAACTATTTTCATAGGTTGAATTTCTAGATCAAATTCTTGGACGGTCGAAATCCATTTTCCCCATCTTTCACCTAGTTCGTTTTGCAAAAACATAGACTTAATAGCAGGGTCAGGAACTACAGCAAAGACCTTACTATGAACTATGTAATGTCTGAATTTCTTGATGGTCTTGAACAATGCATACATTTGTTTCTTCGGGATAGAATATCTCATTTTTGTATCTTTCAAAGGGGAACACAAGAAGGCTATGGTATTTTCAATGTTACCTTCACTCTTCTGAGTTAGGATGCTCGCAAAAGAATGATATGAAGCAAAAGTATAGACATATAAAGGTTTTGTATAATGTGAACTAATTAAAAAAGGGATCTAAAAATAGCATCTTTGATGCTTTTGAAAGCATCCCTATTTTCATTTTTCCATTTTATTTGAACGTCCTTTTTTAGCATGTCATTCAAAGGGTTGGCAATCTCGGTAAATCCTGAAATAAACTTCCTTACAAAGTTGATTTTACCGAATAAGGATCTTAACTCTTTCTTGTTATTGGGTGGAGGAATGGCTAGTATAGCTGCTATTCTTTTTGGATCAATAGCAATCCCATCCTTTGAAATGACATGGCCCAATAGCTTACCTTTTGTTACTCCAAAAATGTATTTTTTCAAATTGAGGGAGATCCCATGTTCCCTACATCTCTGGAGTACTTTCCTTAAATCCCTGACATAATCTTCCCTTTTCTTAGAGAAAACAGGAATGTCATCAACGTAAACAATGATACCTAAAAACTTAAGGCACTTAACTTTCTTCCTTAAGACCATTTGAAGTCCAAAAATTAGCGCTTCATAGTCTGCCACGTTATTGGTGGCTAGAAACTGTAATCTATAGGCAGCAAGCATAGGCTTGCTACCAAGACATGTAAGTTCAATACCAACTCTAGCACCTTGTTTTGACTTAGATCCATCGAATATTAGAGTCCAGACCAAATTATCCTATTTTGAAGTGTTACAAGAAATATTATCCTTTTGAGGTTCTTCGGTAGTTTCTTTTATATCCAAATTGTAAATCCCTAACTCAATTTCAGCAGATTGGATTTCATTGGGTTTATTATACTTTGTTATCATCTCCTTGAGTCTTGGCTCACTATCCACCTGAATTTGATTTACTACTCCTCTCCAAGGCAACCACATATGGGAAGAATCTATAACTATGTAACCGTTTAGGTTCTTACTCCAATCTCTTCCCAATACCATGTCGTATTTGGTGGGGATATTAAGCACCAATATGTCCATGTGATGTTGAACCCTAGGTTCTGAGTTAATCTGAATAAGGACATTGTTTAGACTTCCAACCGCATCCATCACCGATCTATCCAATTGCACCACCTTACTCTTAGAAGGTATTGGTGTGAATCCTAACTTTTGGCAAATCTCAAGGGGCATGATATTAGTCGAAGTACCCGAATCTATCAAACAATTGTGTAAGTTCTTACCCGCAATTCTAATGGTTATGAGGAAAGGAGGTACTTCTCATTTTTCCTTCTCACCACTAATTGGGACTCAACACCTTTAACTTCATGAATTCGATTAAGTGGATTCAACCTTTTCCAAAAATTTCTCTTGTCCCAATAGATGAGCAACCTCAAACATCAATATGTTAGCCTTAGTTTTTTCATATCCTCTTCTAAGGCGTAAGTGGATTTTTTAGAATTTAGCACTTTTTGCGTTGGTTTGAATACTTCAACAACAGGAGGTGGAGATGGATTAACGTCACCTTTTACATCAGGAGGAAGTAAGGGGTTTTTTGGAGGAGTAGAAGAAGTTTTGGGATCCTTAGAACTTCTTGTGTAATACCCATGATTTCCTTTCCCAAAATGTCTAATGGCTTGGACTTCCAAAGTTTCACCATCTTCTTATCCTAAGACCTCATTGTCCTCCTCTTCCTCACTCTCTTGAATGTGGACAACTTTAGTCACCAAAGCATCCTATTTTCCTTGACAACAATGGGGTAATTCCTCATCACAAGGCTCTAATTCACCAAAATCTTCCAAAGTTTCTGCCTGATTGGCTACAGGGTTGGGTACATGCCCATTGTTGGGTTGAGTATTATACGGTCCTGTTTTTCCTCTATGGTTGTGATTTTGGTTATATCCAGAGGATTGTATAGGATTTTTTTGTAGGTGTCCCATGTGGTTGGTCAGTTTGGTAACTTGATTTTCCAATACATCTATCCTAGACTCATACCCTTGTGGTTGGGGCACTGTAGTCCCAGATTCAAATGCATTTCCTGTATTAGCCACCTCTAGAATGAGTACGATGGCTTGGTTCTGAGCATTTTGGTTCCACCCAAGGTTCACACTTTGAAGAGGTGTGATCGATGGATAAGTTGTTGAGCTTTGGGTATTGATCACACTAAATCTAGGCATGGCCAACTGATTGTTGATCATACTAAACCCAAGCATGGTCATCTAATTGTTTGCCAACATGGTTGTGGGTGGAATGGATGCGTTAGGATAAGTGGGAAATGGTGAATATGTGGGCATGAATGGGTATGGTTGTTGATATGGTAAGTTGTTCATTATTGGTACTTGTGATGCCATCATATGATTCATCATGGTGAACTGACTGTATGGACCATATTGTCCCATCCCAAATAATTGAGACAACCCCTCACCTAGTGATGTCATTTGTTGTTCGAGGGTTATTGTCTCTGTGTATGCTAGGGAAAGGGTCACAACCTGAGGATTTATTCTAGAAAATAGAGATGTTAAATTGTCTAGGGCTCCAAAATATAATTGAAGGGCCACAATGGCATCTATCGTAAAATGGCAAGTTACATTTGCATATAGCTTTTGGAACCTAGCATTGAACATCCTAATAGGCTCATTAGATAACCTTTTATAGGACACGAAAAAATTATAGATGATGGAAGGATCTAACAATAACCAAAATTGGATAATGAAGGCAGCTTCCAATTGGTCCCATGAAGTAATGGACCCTACAGGAATATTCCTATACCATTCTTGAGCCATATGGTCTAGACTGCCAGGAAAAACTCGACAGGCAACATCTTCGTGAGTAACCCCTTGTCTAAACATATAATCTTTGTAAATTTGGACATGCTCCTCAGCTGTAATGGGACCATCATGTATGAACTTGGGTAGCGACCTTTCAATATGCCTAGGTATGTCATGGACATCCCTAGGTATATTCAATGGAAAGCTTTGTGCACCACACCAAAGAGTGGGTTATTTTTACTATTATTGTTGTTGAGACATGTTATTCAATGGTGATGACCCTACGAGAACAATAGATGCAATCGTAGTAACAGGGACAAATACACTTGATGTAGCTTCTGTAATGGAAAAAGTGGGTGCAGATCCACTAGATGTACTTGATTCTAATGATGACCCTAGCTCAAGTATACTGGATGGGATTTCAATCTATTGAGTTTTGTTTCTTGGTCTTCTAGAATTGGGAGAAAGGCTTTGGAAAATAGTTTCCTCGGTGGTTTTAGACCTAGTAGCTATGTACTCAGGTTGATCCATCTTGGGAATCTTAACACTCTAAAAGACTTCTCACAAATAACTCACAATAAAACTTGAGTAAATATTGTACCTACAAGCACAATAAGGTGGAAATAAAACTACCCACATTAGTTGTTAGAAAATAAAGATCTAAATCACAAAGCTATGAAATACTGCCCTCCTTCTAGCACCAAAATATTGAGTGACTATTTTGCCCTATTGGAAAATGATCACCACAAATAGAGTATTAAGTTGAAAACTCTCTCTTGCAAAGAAATTAGATGAAATCACCCATTTCTCCAAGGTTCTGGTAAGCAAAAATTTGTGCATATATATAATCAATGAATATTGAAATAGAAACTGATGTATACCAGAATAAACTCAAACCTGCAAGTGACAGTTAGCAAGAGGCCTTGATAGTTCAAACAATGCTTAACAATCATGATATTTAAACCTTCAAAAGTGCAAATGATTGATTCCTTTTAGTGCTCTTGATATTAATCTGACTTACCCTAAATCCCAGTCAGTAAGCTCCTTTTATATTCAAATTAAAAGGTTCCAAATAAAAAAGTGCGTGGAATAGTCCACTTCATTTTAAGTTCCATGCCTTTAATGTGAGGTTCATTTTATAGTTAGTGGATTCATTTTATCTTCATTATAGGTATTCCACTATCACTACGTTAGAATTTGGTGTTAGTAAAAGTTAGCAAGTTAGAATGTTAGTGTTCATTTGCTTTATCTGCCTTAGTGTGAATTTGGCATCAGTAACTATAGGCCCAAAATGGCCACATACTTAGTAAAATTTTGTATAAATTTGACTAAGTGATAAAATCATTATTCCGTAAACCTTGCAGCATGCTTTTATCTAGAACCGGGTCAGAAGATATGAATTCGCTCAGCA
This sequence comes from Wollemia nobilis, assembly GCA_028583015.1. Lineage (NCBI taxonomy): Eukaryota > Viridiplantae > Streptophyta > Pinopsida > Araucariales > Araucariaceae > Wollemia > Wollemia nobilis. Next base: position 1,747,573 of record JAQPPZ010002501.1, read on the forward strand.
GTTAGTGAAGTTTTCATGTTTGGAGTGATTTTGGGTGACTTCACTCTAGCTTCAGAATGAAGATAGATCTCAAATCCATAAAAGTTCCTAAGAGATGATGACATCAGCAATGGAAAAGTGTGAAATGGCGATTCTGGGAAGGTCCTTTTTGTTTTCAACTCCAAAATAAAGACAAATCTCAAATCCACAAAAGTTTCAAGGAGATGATGACATCACTAGCAGAAAAGTGTGGATTGGTGATTCGGGGAATGAACAAGCCTTCCCTTTTAGAATGAAGATAATACGGGACGCTAGAATAACAAAAGTGTGGATTCATAACGGAAGAAGTATGTGACTAGCTCTAGACCCATATTGAAGAATATAATGTTGAAGATTAAGATCCCAGAGCGGATTCAAGGTTCAGAGGTCCTGATTGGAGATTCTATTGTTTTTGATAAGAAAGACGATGTCATCAATTTTAAAGTGGAATGGCATTTAGCTTGTGCCAGATTGAATTTGAATCATGTGATGAAGAAGATCAACGATGGAGGTTAAGCTGCCAAATCTTGGTTGTTTTAAAGATATTGTTGTATCAAAATTGTAATAGTCAGCCGAAAGATGAAGCATCGAGGGTTTCCAAGAAGATCAAACTAGAGGCGGTTATATATCGATGGTGGTAATTCACTCCCAAGAAGGATCGATGGAAATACGTGATCTTTAATGGCCTAAGCTTCAATTCCATTGAGTGATCAGCAAGTTGTAGAGACCCCGAGCTATCATGGCAAAATTTCTTTCAGTGGATTTCCTGGAGGACGGACCAATGAGCTGATGCCAGCTAAAATATTTGTTGTATTGTTGTAACAAGATTATGTGTATTGTTTCTTGATTATTGTAATAAGAAAACTATAAGTAGAGGTCGAACCCTCATTTTTAAGGGTCGACTCTAGCATGTTTGTCTGTACCATTGTAAATATTTTTGAAGAGCTGAATGAAAGGAGCAATACATTGATCTTTGCCTCAAGTTCACATTCTCATGCTTGATGTCAGAGGTTCATATTTCATAGTTGCATTTCTTTAAATACTTAGATGGTTAGTTTGTGCCTATTTTGGATTACTAGTTGTTATAAGTAATTGAAATCTGCTTTGAGTTCATTCTATGTTATTGGAAAGTACATTTTTGTGAAATCTAGGTGTTTGGTGAATTCTATTATTTGGATTATCATTCCTTGGATATTGAAATTGCTTGCTACAACATTTCTCTGTTGTGCTTTAATATATGAAACGGTCTATTTTGGGATAAATGTTGATCTGAATGTATGTCCTTAGTATGGTTTTTTAGGAGCTTTTTATGGTAGTGCAATGTTGTTAACCTATATGTCCAATGTTATCTACACCTCTCTAACCCTAACCTTCTCTTAACCTAAACTCAAAATCCTAAGTGAGCATAATTGTGTCAACAACCTACTAAGTTGACAAGGAACCAACCTACTCTAGAGGTTGGATCGAAAATCCCTGTTTTGGTCCATCCAATGTTGAGTGTTGAGTTGCAGCTATCGGGTGCAAGCCTGGATAGAAAGTAGGAAGATAGACAGTCGTAGTATCGAGTGAAAACTTGGTGAAATTCAGTGCCCAATAATTTTTGGCACGCTCGGTGGGACCAGTTCACAAGGAACGTGAAACCCATCTAAAGAATTATTATTATCTCAACCCGAAGGAATCAAGATTGGGTGAATTGTCTTGACCTTATTAGCAGAGAAAAGAAAGTTCACCTAGTGACTTCCTGGTCAGAAGACCCTAAAAAAGTATTGTAGACCAATACCCTTTCATGTATACCAGGTATTTCAAGAGGAACAACCCTGATTCTTTCTTTCATTATGAGTTACCTCAAAGAGGGGTTTTTGTTATAAAAAGTTTGGATCAAGATTTTATTGAAGAAGAAGAGCTTCTAGAAGAAAACCCAATAGTTCTCCCAAGAATACCTGCAGCCAAAAATATGGCACATAATGTGGCTCCTAATCAGCCACTTCATAATTACCCTAATTGAGATTCAACTGGGCCCTTTAGATTAGCCCAAATGGATGCCATTACCTAGGCTATATCTAAGGCAACCCCCATGTATGATGGATTTGGAAAAATAGCTTACGAGCACTACCAAGATATCTTGAATCTAGTAGCAATCCACAACATAAAAGAAGAAAATACTATTGTCAGAATCCTAGCCTTTTTCTTTCGTGGAAAGATATTGCATTGGTTTAAAACTCTGGAAGATAATTCTATTACTTCATGGCAATCATTGGCTGAGCCATTCATAGAAGAATTTAATGAATCTGCTTATCCTTTTTCCCTACTGAATTAGTTTACAACCATGCAAAAAACCCAATAAGAAACTATCTCAGATTTTAATACTATTGTCAGAATCCTAGCCTTTTTCTTTCGTGGAAAGATATTGCATTGGTTTAAAACTCTGGAAGATAATTCTATTACTTCATGGCAATCATTGGCTGAGCCATTCATAGAAGAATTTAATGAATCTGCTTATCCTTTTTCCCTACTGGATTAGTTTACAACCATGCAAAAAACCCAACAAGAAACTATCTCAGATTTTAATTTGAGATTTAGCAGAACATGGAAGAGAATGCCCCCCACTGCTTGTTAGAATATATTTCAATATTTCTTCTTTTTAATTAATTCGATCCTAACAATCTTATATTGTTGGATTTGATTTAATTTAGGCTAGTTGTTATTTGTTGCAACTGCGCCTATTTTAGTCTCGGGTGGTTCCACAACCTCCAGACTAATCTTGGCTCGAATGTATTATTTATACTTCATCACATTAATGAGAATTAGTTTCGCTTCTCACATGGTATCAGAGCAATATCTCCATCCTCTTTGCCACTCTCATTTTTAATGATCTTGTAGTAGCGGTTAGAGAGCGAAGCTTTGGAGGCGAAGCTACGAATTAATTTGGTTTTTTTTTTTGTGAATTTTTAAATTCCTATTGGAATTCATGCCAGCATAATCCCAAAAATTTGGGATCGACCAACCGGTCGAAAGGTGGAACCCAGATCGACCAACCGGTCGAAAGAGAGGTCGAAGGTCGAAAGTCGAGAGAAAGGTCGAAAGTCACAGAATCAAACGAAAGCAAGCAAGGGAAAGATCAATAGAAGCGAGCCACGTGGCAGCCAACACTGAGGCCACCAGCACCATGCGGGAGGAAATCCCATGCCCTCTCGGGAGAGCCTCTCCCCGAGAGGAGATACTCCTTTATGGAGTATAAAGTGTTTTAAACACTTTAATATCTCGCAGTCCCGTCGATGTGGGACAATTGCTCACCACAAAATGAAATCTGTCACCTGCACTCTACGACCAAACCATCAACGATGTCACCTAAACACACCACCTCCTATTTTTTGTTATGTCTGTGAGTGCTCTATCCAGATTCTGAGAGTTTTAAAGGATTCAGGAGGCAAAACCGGCACGATCTACTGGATTGGTTTTTTTATTTTATTCTCAGATCTCATCGAGGAAGAGAATTTTTCTCCTGAAGGACATCAAACTCACTTTGACAAGTTGTCTATTCAGGGTGTTTACTGAGTTTTTTAGCTACAATATTTGTGGGAATCAATTGCTGAGAGCATTTCATGCATCGAGCGAGCAGTTTGAGTGAAAAAATATTTTTTTTTGCACTGTTGAATCGCCACCCCGTAGCCACTCTGTCTCCGCCACCTACCCTCCATGCCACTTTATCGCTCGCATGCCACCCTGCTACCGCCCCGAACCATTGCCCGAGCGTCGCCTGAGCCACGGCCGAGGTGGAAGAGCCGTCGCGAGTTTTCTTTTCGCTCGTGGCTACGCTATTTGAGGGAGGGCACCGAGATCAAATCTCGGATCAGCCCACTGGCTCACTGGTTGTGAGCCGAGTGGTAAGGGCTCCGGGAGCCCTGAGGTCGTGGGGTCAAAACCCGTCGACCCCCCCCCAAAGCAAAGGTAAAATTTTTATTTTTTTAAAGTTATTTTTTTCATATTTTTTTTCTAAAGTTAAAAAAAATTAAATTATTTTAAATTATTTTTTTATAGGTTTAAAGTTATTTTTTTTATAAAATAATTTTTTGCTATATGAGATAATTTATTTTTTTTTAACTTTAGTTATAAAAAAAATGTTTTAAAAATGCTTTAAAAAGAGAAATTTTTAAGGGGGGAGTATTTTTTTCAAAAATCAAAGGGGGATAGAGAGTAATTTTTTGAGAAAAAGCAAATTTTGGCATTATTGTAAAGGTGCATTTTCAGCAGTGCCCGACACCTAGTGGTTTATTTCTGTGGGCACTTTTATGTTGTATGTTGCATTTTTTCTTATTTTGCACTACATCATTAAAAGTTAAAATCAAATTCACTCCCTAAGTCCCCAAAATAAATAAAACCCATCCGTGCAATTTATTGCACTGCAACGTTCGGTATTTGTGATACCTCTGGCCAACACTTACAGGTAAAGCTATCGTGATTGCGCTACTGTATCCACCGCCTAATATAGCTGCCAAAATGACGTCTGAGCTTGTTCTCTATTAATCGTCGGGGAGAGATAAGTTTACCATTTTGCTATTTTTTTACTCCATCCACTACCCCAATCGCTCTCGTGTTTAGGCTTAAATCCAGATGAACGTTCGGATATCCAAAGTGTTTAGGGGAAGTTACGCCCCACGCATGAGGATTGAAGACTTTCTAAGGTTGGTGCCATCAACGAGGTGATTCCCTTTCAGTACCGCCTAAGTACCACGTATCGTATAATCATTAAAATTACCTATAGTCTCCCTCACATAAGGGCGGGTAATTTTTATGGTTTTTCAAAATACCTATAGTCTCCCTCACGTAAGGGTGGGTATTTTATATGGTATAACGGCCTGGAATTAAGGTATATCGAAAGGGGGACCATTTGGTGTTATAAGGAACCTTCACAATGTCTACAAAATTAATGACTGATGCTCATCAGTTGTTGAAAGGTCCAAACTATACACCATGGAAAAACAAAATGAAGGCAATCCTAGAGATGGATGATCTTTGGGATGTTGTTTCTGGAACAACAGTAAGACCTTCATCTATAGCTGGAGCCACAACTCTCACTACTGATCAGAAAGACTTTGATAAGATAGATAGCAAGGCAAAAGTGCTCATTTTGCTTGTTGTCTCTGATGAAGTTCAACCCCATATTGTTGATTGTCAAAATAGTAAAGAGGCATGGGATGCTCTTAAAACTATTTATGAAGGAAATAATGATTCCACCATTCTATTTCTTCAATCTCAATTACACAATCTAAGCATGAAATAGGGAGAAACAGTTGAACTCTTTCTCTACAGAGTGTCTGAGTTGAAAGGAAAGTTGAATTCTTTGGTAGCACCAGTTGATGATAAGCTCCTTACCTCAGTGGTATTGAGAGCATTACCTGATTATTTTTGAGTGTTGATCACCTCACTTTAGGTATCACAAAGGAAAGTTACCTTTGTTGAGTTGGTAAATTTACTCCAAGAAGAGGAAGCATGCCAACTATAGCGAGATGATTCTTCTAACACCGCCCTCTACACCAATAGGAAGGGCCCCAAGAAGAAGGGTAATTTTTAGAAGGGAGGGAATTCTCAAAAGGATTCAAAAGGGAAACACACTCAACAACCTCAACAAACTAAGAGATATTGCAAAATCTGTGACAAGGAAGGTCATGATACAAACAGATGTTGGCATAAGAATAAGCAACAAAAATAGAAAGGCCAGAACAAACCACACAAGAACAAGCAACCCAAAGTGAATGTTGCTATTGAGGAATCTGACACGGATTCTGAGCGAGCACACAAAGTGCTCATGACTACCATAGTATCCAAGCAGACGGATCCTGTATGGTATGTCGATTTTGGAGCCAGTAAGCACATGACTGGCGACAAATCATGGTTTGAGTCTTTTGAGGCCAAAGAGGGCAAACCTGTCACTATTGTCGATGATAAAACCTACAAGGTTCAGGGAGAAGGTACAGTTTTTGTTACTCTTCCTGATGGCAAGTGCCAGATTGAAAAGGTTCTCTATGTTCCAGGATTGGCGAACAACTTGTTGTCAATCACACAAATTCTGGACAAGGATATGGTTGTAAACTTTAGTGTTGAGGGGGGCAAGAAGTGTTGTTCTATTACCAGGAGGGGTAAGAACATAGCAACCGCTTCATATAAGCATGGCTTATTTGCCCTAGATGCTATCTCTACTCCAAATGTTGCCATGACTGTCTCTACAAGGGAGGAAACTTCCCTATGGCACAAGAGATATGGACATATGAGTTCTGGTTACTTACTTGAGTTGAGTAAGTATGAGATGGTAAAGGGTCTTCCTTCCCTTTCTACCACATTGCCAGTTTGCTCTGACTGCTTGGCAGGAAAGCAGCATAGAGTACCTTTTGAGAGAAGCTCTACAAGAGCAAAGAAACCTCTGGAGTTGGTTCACACCGATCTATGTGGTCCTTTATCACCCAACAGTTGTGGGGGAAAGAGGTATTTTTAGTTATTCATGGATGATTACTCACGCAAGATGTGGGTATTCTTTCTTCAACTGAAATCTGAAGCATTTGGCTTCTTTCAACAATTCAAGAAATCTATTGAAAAGGAGTCAGGGACTTCTATAAAGACCCTCCGCTCAGATCGAGGGGGGAGTACACCTCTAAAGAATTTTTTGCATTCTTGACTAAAAATGGGATCACACGATAGTTAACCACTGCTTATACTCCTCAGAAAAATGGAGTTGCTGAAAGGAGGAACCGTTCCATCATGGAAATGGTTCGTTGCATGCTCACAGGAGCTAGAATTGGGCAACAATATTGGGTAGAAGCTGTCACCACAATAGTATATCTATTGAATAGGGCACCCACTAAGGCCCTACAAGGAATGACTCCACAGGAAGCATGGAGTGGCAGGAAACCCTCCATCTCTCATCTACGCATTTTTGGTTGTAAAGCATTCATGCACATACCGAAAGAAAAGAGGAAGAAGCTAGATGAGAAAACATTGAAGTGCATTCTTCTTGGGTATGATGAGCACTCTAAGGGTTATCGATTGATTGATCCCTTGACCAAGAAGATTCACATCAGTAGAGATGTAGTTTTTGATGAGGCTTTCACATCAAAAAACACATCAGATGTATACCTAGAACTTGTGGAATCCAAAGTTGAGAAGTCTCCTTCATCATCAAAGGTTGGAGGTCCTTCTTCATCTTCTTCAAACCCATAGAAGAAGAATCCAAAGTGGTATACAAATACAATCAGAGACTCTAAGCTATCCACTCCACCAGATTTGACTTTGGATAGGCCTCGTACTCGTAGCATGGCTCGATAGGAGAGAGCTGCAGCAGAGATTACTGGGGTTGATGATCTTTGTCAATATTTTGAGGAACTTTCTGTAGATCCAGAGAGAGATACAGAAGATATGGATATTGATGATGACAGGGTGTTTATGTCTTCAATAGATGAACTTGAACCTACTTCAGTGCAATATGCCCTTAGTGAGCCTCAGTGGAAGGCCGCTATGGATGTAGAGTATAAGTCTCTGATGAAAAACAAAACTTGGAAGCTTGTCGATCTGCCATACGAAAAGAAGCCCATAGGTTGCAAATGGGTGTACAAATTCAAGTACAAGGCATATGGGATGATAGATAAGCATAAGGTCCAACTTGTTGCAAAGGGCTATGCTCAAAGAGAAGGCATTGACTATGAGGAAACTTTTGCACCTACTGCTCGGATGACAACCATTCGAGTTCTTTGTGCTATGGCAGCACAATATGGGTGGAAAGTGCACCAAATGGATGTCAAGAGTGCCTTTCTAAATGGTGATCTCCAAGAGGAAGTCTACATGACTCAACCGGAAGGATTTGAAGTGGAAGGCCAACAATAGAAAGTTTGCAAATTGGTCAAATCCTTATATGGTTTGAAACAGGCCCCTCGAGCTTGGTATATAAAAATGGATAATCACCTACTACAGCATGGATTCAAGAGATGTCCATCGGATGCAAACCTCTATTTCAAGAAGCAAGGCTCCGAAATAGTGTTGCTTGTACTCTATGTTGATGATCTGCTCATTACAGGGAGTTCAAAAACAATGATCTCTTCTGTCAAATAGGATTTGAGAAAATCTTTTGAAATGATAGATCTCGGACTTCTCCATTACTGTCTTGGTCTGGAAGTGAACCAGAAGGAGCACTACATCAAAGTGTCCCAAAAAAAATATGCCAAGACACTACTAGAAAAATATCGCATGACTGATTGCAAGCCGATGGCAACACCAATGGAATCAGGACTTCAGTTATCATGATATGACAAATCACCTTAGGTAGATGCTACTCTCTATCATCAGCTGATTGGGAGTCTCATATATCTGACCAACACTAGGCCAGATATCGTATTTGCTGTCAACTATCTTTTGAGGTTCATGCAGGAACCTAAGACTACACACTGGAAAGCAGCAAAGCGAGTTCTTCACTATGTCCATGGCACAATGGAATATGGCCTAGAATACAAGAGGAACAACAAATTCTTCTTACAGGGATACACGGACTCCGACTATGCCGGGTCATATGATGATCATAAATCAACTTCAGGATATTTGTTTCATCTTGGATCTGGTCCTGTCTCTTGGCACAACAAGAAGCAACAGGTGGTTGCTATCTCATCAATAGAGGCAGAATATCACGCCACACGTGAAGCTATGTGCGAAGTGATATGGTTGCATCGCATCTTGACAAGTATGGGTCTTCCATCAAAATCTCCAATACACTTGTTCTACGACAACATGGGTGTTTTGAACCTTGTTAAGAATCCAATGCATCATGAAAAAACCAAGCACATTGATACACAATGCCACTTTATTCGAGATGAAGTACCAAGGCACCGAATTCAGCTTCAGTACATCTCCACCAATGCTCAAGTTGCAGACATATTCACTAAGGCACTTGCACATGTCAAATTTGAATTGTTTCGTAGCTCTCTATGTATTTCAAAATAATGGGGGGATGCTAGTATAACTAGTAGTTATAAGTTTCCTCAAATATTGTAATAAGGGGGGATGTTAGAATATATTTCAATATTTCTTCTTTTTAATTAATTCGATCCTAACAATCTTATATTGTTGGATTTGATTTAATTTAGGCTAGTTGTTATTTGTTGCAACTGTGCCTATTTTAGTCTCGGGTGGTTCCACAACCTCCGGACTAATCTTGGCTCGAATGTATTATTTATACTTCATCACATTAATGAGAATTAGTTTTGCTTCTCACACTGCTAGACCAGCTACATGTTTGGCTTATATGTATTATATTCGTGCCCTGGGATCAGATCTAGGTTTGCAAACACAACAATATGGAGTAGAAACCTTCCCCCAAGTTTATAATGCAATCATCCATGCTAAAAATATCCTAATCAATGTGGGAAGAATTCCCCCCAAAATTGTGTTTCCCTATAACTCATAAACCAATAGTGGCCATGAGCAATCCATAAATCCCTCCTACATGGACCCCCTTTCTTTACCATCTCCATCTCCATAAATGAATCTGATTCCTTGGTCTAAACCTGTATCCTCTACACCTCCTTTTCCTCCCCTTCCTTCCCAACCTTCTCAAGAATTGTCTGCTATTCTAGATATACAAAATACCATGAAAACTTTGAGTAACAAAATGAATTCAATGGAAAAGAGAGATCAAGAGGCAAAAGAGGAGATTCCATATGTGAACAAAGATCAAAGGCCTGGTCCTAGTAATAGTACTGGGGTTAGGGTGAATGCAGCATATGAGGAGCCGAAGTGTTCTGTAGATACCACTCTTGCAAATATTTGGTGTTTGGTATGCAATGACCCCCATGACTCACAATCTTGTGTGATGTATCAACACCATGTTCAACAAGCTATGGATCAAGTTGAAAGGAATCAAAAGGGGAGGGTTAATATGTTATGGCACCCTGATCAGATCATGGCCAGAAAAGAGTTAGAGGAAGAAAGCCCAATTGCTATTATGACAAGATCTAGAAAGAAAGCTTTACAAGTAGACCCCCAGAATATGGGACAATTCCAGGTCCCTTCTCAAAAGAAAGTTGACTTCCCCCCTCAAAGTAGTGACACTTTTCCTATTCCTCAAGCTAGAGGGAAGGAGAAGACATATAGTCTCCCTAAAAATCTTGAAAGAGAAACAGAAGGAGACAGAATGAGATCCAAGGGTGAGGATCAAGAAAGGCTTAGGTTCCCCTCTATTACCAAAAGATAAAGATTAGAGGCAACCCAACAATACAAAAGGAAATATGGTGAGCCAGACAGAGGACTGGAAAGACTATCCCTGACCAAGTCTGAGTACAACATTGTTGAGGAGATGAAAAGGATTCCATCAAAAGCTAGCCTATATGACACTCTTTTCATTCCATGGGCTAGATTGACCTGCTTAAAGCTTCCCTCAGCAAAAATCCCCAGAATAGACCAACCACCACCATCCTTAGTATACCACCAGAAAAGAGAGAAATGACACCTACTGTTCTAAAAAACAAACCTCCCCCTTTCTACATATCCTTAAGAATGGAAGGATGGGTAGTCCAAAATTGTATGATTGATTCAGGAGCATCAACCACAGTTATGCCTAAGGCGGTCTATGAAGAAATGGGTATGGAATATACCCGGTCTTGTCCTGGAGTGTTGCAATTAGATGGGACACCTGTCAAGATAGTTGGGGTTATTAAAGATGTACTGATGAGGTTGCACAGAGCTCCCGAGGTAACAGTGGTGCAGGAAATAGTGGTGGTGGACTTGGAACCCTATTTTGGGTTATGCCTCTCAAGAGAATTTACTACAAAACTAGGAGGATGTATGTACATGGATTATTCTAGCATGGTAATCCCTTTCAAAGGAAAAAGGATAAGGATAACACCTGAGAAACCAGTTGCTTATCATATTGAAAATATTGAAGAGGATCTGTGCAATCTTAATCCTGTGGAGGAATTTGAGCTAGTGGAAAACATTGAAGAGCTAGACATTGAAGATGAGTTGCCTTTTAGAGAAGACTATAGTCAATTTGGAACTGGTATGGGTACATACAACATCACAACTGAACTGGAAAAGAAACTCCCTGCTATTTCTAATCAATCCCTAAGAAACAAAGAAACATGGGTTATGCATTTTGATGGTGCTAAATGTAGAAATGGTGCAGGGGCTGGTGTGGTTCTACAATCACAGTCTGAAGGGATAAAGAATTTTGCTTATAGATTGACATGGTCATGTACCAATAATGCTGTAGAATACGAGGCTTTGTGCCTCGGATTGATGCAAGAAGAAAGCATGGGCATCAATATTTTGAACATATATGGTGATTCTGAGTTGATAGTCCATCAGGTAAGGAATAAGTGCAGCAGTAAGCACCATTACTTGAAAGCTTACAAAAATAGGGTATGGGACCTAATGGATTCATTTGATGCCCTGAATCTAAGTTTTGTGCCTAGAGAAGAGAATCACCTGGCAGATTCATTGGCAACGAAGGGAGCTAATTTCAATCCTCCTGTAGATTTTGGAACTAAGAAGACCAAGGGAATTAAAATGGTTTTTAGACCTGCAGTGCCAGACAAGCAGATATTCTAGCAGGTTTTTGAAAGTGATGAACAAATTCTAGATTTTATGATAAGAGAAGCATGCTTCTCAACTGTCCAAGAGGAAGACTTGGAGGAAATAGATCAGCAAGACTTTATCCAACTAAGAAACAATCATATCCCAAGGGGATTGGTCACCCTTGAAAGTCTATTTGATAATGAAGATAGAAAGAAGGTTGGAGCTATGAAGGTCGGTAAAAAGATCTATAAAGAAGTGGAGGTCGAAATAGGAAAGAAGCTCAATGTTGGGATCCAGTGTTCACCTGAGGAAGCAGAGGAGATTAAAGCTTTATGCTTAAAATACCAAGACATTGTGGCTTGGTCATATGAAGACCTTAAGGTGTATGACAAAAAGATTATCCAACATACTATTGAGTTAGAACCCGATGCTAAACCATTCCGAAAAAAATAGAGGCCTATCAATCCGAGGATAGAAGCCATTATGAGAGAGGAACTCTTAAAGCTACTAAAGGCTAGGATAATATATCCAATAAAACATTCCACTTGGGTAGCCAATTTGGTACCCGTAAGAAAGAAGAATGGGGATATACGCCTATGTGTAGATTTTAGAAATCTGAATCAAGCATCCCTCAAGGATCACTACCCCCTCCCTCAGATTGACCAGATCTTACAAGTTGTACCTGGAGCAGAAATATTCTCACTATTGGATGGTTACTCTGGATATAACCAAATTTGGGTAAAATACGAAGACCAATACAAAACAACATTCACCACAAAATGGGGTACATTTTCCTATCAGAGAATGCCCTTTGGGCTGTCTAATGTTGGAGCTACATTTCAGAGGGCCATGGACTATGCCTTTGGTACACTTATAAACAAAGTTATTCTGATTTACCTGGATGACATGACGGTCTTTTCTCATGATAAAAATGATCATCTATCTCATTTGGAACAGGTTTTTCAAAAGTGCAGAGAATTTGGTATCTCACTTAATCCTAAGAAGTCATTCTTTGCAGTACATGAGGGAAAACTATTAGGCCATGTGGTCTCAAAGGAAGGTATGGCCATAGATCCAGAAATAATTGGAGCAATTCTAGCTATTCCTTTGCCTACTAATCAGAAGACCTTGCAGTCTTTCTTAGGTCAAATCAATTTCGTCAAGAAATTCATTTCTGATTTTGCACAAAAAGTGAGGCCTATATCTGAACTACTCAAGAAAAAGGTAGAGTTCAAGTGGACTGAGGTTAGGAAGCAAGATTTTGAGGTCATCAAGCAATCCATTGCAACAGCCCCAGTCTTGATAAATCTTGATTTCACTAAATATTTTATTCTCTATGCTTATGGAGCTGAAGAAAGTTATGCCTCGGTACTCACCCAGAAAGATAGTCAAGGGGATGAGCACCTTGTGTTCTTTTGGAGTCAGAATTTACATGATTATCAGGTAAAATATAACTTTATTGAAAGACAAGTGTTCACTGTAATGAAGTCACTAAAGAAGTTTAGACAATATCTGGTACAGAGCAAAACCCTGGTATATGTGGTTCATCCAGATGTAAGAAGTTTTATTTTACAAGGTGACTTGGGAGATAAAAGGGCTGGTTGGATTACTAAGATCCAGGAATATGATGTAGAGATACGTCCCACCAAGCTGGTAAGAGGTAGAGCCTTGTGCCAAGGATTGACAGATGCTTCAACATTGGCCAAAATGACCACTTGTCAGATAACAGAAGAAGATCAAATAGAGATTGTACACACTCCATATTCTGATTGGATTGAGAAAATGACCAGGTATTTCCAAACTGGGATCTGCCCACCTGATCTGAATTCTTCTCAAAGAAGGAGGTATAGAATTCATGCTCTAAAATATGTATTACTACCTGAAGGGTTGTTCAAAAGAAACTTGGATGGTATTCTCCTGAAATGTTTGAAGGAGGACCAACAAAAAAGAGTCATAGAAGAATTTCATGGAGGGGTAGCAGGTGGTCATAGCTCAGGAAGAGTTACAACTTTGAAGATAATAAGAGCAGGCTATTATTGGCCTTCTATGTTCAATGATGCTTTTAAAGCTACATAGGCTTGTGACAAGTGTCAGAGGTACGTTGGAAGAACCAAAAATGTTGCATCTCCCCTGAAGCCTATTCAAGTTGAGGAGCCTTTCCAACAATGGGGATTAGATTTTATAGGAGTTATAAATCCTAATTCTTCAGCAGAGCACAAGTTTATCTTGACAGCTATAGATTATCTTACCATATGGGTAGAGGCCATTCCTACAAAGAAGGCAGACCAGGAAGTTGTGATCAACTTTATGGAGAGTTTGATTTCCATATTTGGAGTCCCAAAAGCTTTGGTGAGTGATAATGGCCCTGCTTTCATAGGAGCCAAGTACATTGAGTTTTCCAGCAAGTATGGCATCACTCTTAAAAATACTTCAAATTATTATCCACAAGGTAATGGACTTGCAGAATCTACCAATAAAAACCTATTAAGGATTTTGAGAAAATATCTGGAAGGTAACAAAAGGAGTTGGCACCTATTGCTCAACCATGCTCTATGGGCAGACAAGATTACTATTAAAAAGTCCATCAAAACTTCTCCTTATGCATTGGTATATGGAAAAGAGGTGGTATTGCCGATTCACTTAGAGATCCCAACGCTTAAGCTTGTCAGTACAGAAGAAGAATTAGAGGATGATCCAATTAAAACCAGGTTGACACACTTGCTGCGATTGGAAGAGAGCAGGACTCAAGCATATGATCATTTTCAAAAGCACTCATCAGACATTAAAGCATGGTTTGATAAAAAGGCCAGGTTCAAAAAACTCCAAGTTGGAGACTCAGTTCTCAGGTGGAATGTTGACAGGGCAAAACCAGGCAAACATGAAAAGTTTGATTCCTTTTGGGATGGTCCTTTCGAAATAGTGGAAGCTAAAGAGTCTAATGTATTTCAGTTGAAGGATCCAGAGGGAAACATACAACCAATTTCGGTGAATGGTTTCCACCTCAAGCTCTACTATATGTAAGAAGTGAGCTCATTGTAACATATGTATATACATTGTACAAATATTTCCCCTTCCTTTCTGCACTTTGTATTTGATTTCTTTTCTGCACTTTGTAATTAGTTCTTTTCAAAGAAATGCTAAAAAAAAGAGAGAGAGAGAAGAAATTTTGCAAGAAATGATTAAGTGTTGGCCAAAATGCATGGTAATGTTCCATTCCGCACACGGTGTTGTGTACTCTCCGAAATGGCATTCCGCTCTCAAGTCCGCACGGTTAAATCCAGATTTCCATGGAGTGGTCTATCAGTTTCTATCCCGCATAAAGAAGGACAAAGAATGGTGCTAATCCAAAAACCTTTCAAATTTGGAGATAGCCAGAGCGGAATCGAGGTAGAGTGCCATGCGTGCAAGCTTCAAGTACCAAAGTGGACTCGGAAGGTTCTTAAGACACTAGAGCGAAATCAGGCCAAAGCTGAACAACAAGTCCCAATCTGACACATGGAGGCTAAAGAGTGCTCCCGCATTCAATTCTAACAAACTCATGCATGAACCAAAGAGTAGCCGAAGGGATGTGATGAGCTGGTAGCACAATTTCAAAATTTGACCAATAAGAAGATAGGACGTCACCTTTGAGCCACCAAAGAAATAATGAAAAGGATTGAAACGTGTGCCAACAAAGATATCGTGCAATAGCTGCATTAATGGCGAAGGATACGCGGGCTCCAGAGGAGAGAAGTAATGAAAAGCATACACGAAATTCATTTGGAAACCCCTTGCATCTACAGGAAGGGAGAAAGGTACAATGATACCTTGGAGAATTTTTTGCAAATCGAAAGGACGAAGTGTGCTACTATTAGGATGGCACCCAAAAATTCATCCACCAAATTATCGAAGATAGCGACGAGATTGCAGGTTCATGTACATCGGACTAGTTGAGTCACAGATATAGTAATGACAAGAGTGAGAAGGACCCACCTCAAGATAGGTTTTGAATTTTTATATTTTGAAGGAAAGCCAATGCGATGACAAGGTATGATAGCCATAAAATCCTTTTTGTTCTCTTATATCTATGATTATGTGCACCACTACCCCGAACTAGTCTCTGCTATGATTCAATTCTATGATTCTGAAAATAGAACAGTCAGAACCCCTGAGGGCACTCCCCTATTTTCCATCACAAGAGAGACTTGCTATGAGTTATTCGTCATAGGGGTAGGCCCATCCTCAGAGCTCAGATCATTTAACATAGCAGAGCTTGACAGGGCTTACACTAACATGATGGCCTCAGAGGAAAAAAGGGAGGCACTAGAAAAATGGCTTCATTTTAATTTTATAAGGATAAGGAATCAAGACGAAATGCCCGAAGTCCCAATTCACATTGATGAATTTGCAAACCCAGAATTATTTTCTATGTTGGCTTGTATGGAGGGTTTGGACTCTGACAGGATGGTTCATGGTTGGCAAATTGTCATGGCATATTGTATTTCTGATGAAAGGATGTACAAGAAAGATGCGAGAGAGAGGGGTACCAGAGTAATTTACTTTGATTGGCCAGCTTTTCTCGCTCAAAGGATCCATGAGCAACTGGTAAACATGAAGAAGGGTGTTGGTGCTCCCAGTTTTAGACATTGCTCGAGTCTGGTGTGGATGTTCTATGCAGCCATCAAAAGCAGAATGTCATGGATCCCGGCTAAGGATAAAACCAGTGATGGAGAACCCTTGTCGGTCTATTATTGGATGGATTATTTGAAGAGCAGTGAGTCCTATTACAGATTCAACTTGGAATTTTTGGAACCTGCCCTAAAAATAATGTACAATGAGTGCCCTAGGTTGCCCTCCTTAGCTAAGAAGATTTTGAGGAAAGAATACGTTGAGGAAGGAGATTGGTATCTACTAACAGAGGGCACAGTAATCAGGTTATATGGTTTCATAGGTAAACCCTTTCTCCTACCTCACTTTGTCACAGAAAGGCTATTTACCCTGGAATACCTAAGGCAGGTGGTGTACATTGATGCAAGCTACGGTTCTGGAAGGAAGAAGAAGTCTTTAATTACTTACCGCACTAAAAATAATATTATTGTATCCGAGTGGCAGAGCCAACAAATTGATCAATACCTTGATAGATTAGGTCTATTTTATATTCCTCAGAGATGGAGTTATGATCCTGATGACGTTTTCACTATGAAAAATAAAACCCTAAATGGAGACAAGGCCTATAAATTTGAAAAAAGGCCTAGGGCTAATTTTGAACAGGGAAGGAATAATGATGAAACTGCTCTTTTGGAGTGGAACATCTCAAAGATAGATCAGTTACCTCCATGGTTGGATTTTTATGAACAGATTGTAGATTTCAATCCGGAGCATGAGCTCAACCATCGACTTACAAAGGATACAATTAATAAAGTGAGGGTTGAATCTACCAATATGAAAGACACTCCCTGAAGAAGATGTAGTAGAGAGAGGAAAACCAAAGGAGAAAGGACCATGGAAGGTAACAAATATTGCAGATTGGTGGCGTATGAGGATCGAAATTGGAAAACCCAAATCAAAGTTTGGAATGAAAATTGATAAGGAATTTTCAAGGATTTATAATAAGAACATTGAAGCCTGGAGACCAAAGGATGTCAGAAATATAGTATTGATCAATGAAAAACCCTAGAATGATTTTGAGTCCCTCTCTCCTCTTACAAATCAAAATATTCAGACAGAGATGCAAAAGGTTCCTTTAACCATAGCTGAAGTACTCAAAATCTCCAATCCTACTTCTAAGCAGGTAGAGAAGTTTCCTGAGAAGGCTAAATTGGTGAATGAAACGCAATTCCCCAAAGAAAGAGTTGTCAATATTCCACTAATTGAAATAAGATCTCCACCTTTTTCCATCGTCTCTACAACATCAGTTGAGTTACGACCCATATCTGAGCAGTCTCTACTTTCAAGAGTAGTTCAAGAAGATGAAGAGGGAGAAAATTCTGAAGGAGAAATGGCTGCTTTCCAATTAGTTTATAGGAGGACTAAGAGAACCCCAAAAATAGAGGAGAGAGAGGCTTCCAAGAAGCAGAAAATGAGTATGGAGGAAATTGTTGAAGAGGTAGCTGCTTTTAATACAGAAGGGTTAGTTGAACAAGAACAACAGCTTGAGACAGAAGCTGAACAAGAACACCCTACATCTGTAGGTGAAGGTATGGTTTCTAATCCCTCTTCTCCTTCTCATCTCCATGAATCCCCAAAAGGATTTCCCTCCCTTTCTAGTCAAGAAAATGTGGTAAATTTACCTCCTCCACCTCACAGTTCTTCCCTCATCCCATCAGTAGCTATGGAGGTACCAGTCAGTTCTGTTGTGTCACAACCTCCTCCAAACCCACCTTCCACTTTTGAGATATCCACTTCAATATCCACCATTGTTGCATCCTCATCTCTTTCATTACCACCATCCATGGGACACTACGTTCCAAGTTCATCCATCCCTTCTACTGTCAGTTTTGTCCCTGTTTCTCTGAATTTACCTATGTCAACAATAGTGGTAGTCACAGAATCTACCATTGTAATAGAGGTTGTTGTCAATGTATCTCCACCCCCACCAACAACAAGTCAGTCCGCCCTTATGTTTTTGATGTCATTATCTCCTTTGGCTGCTGATGTTTCAAGGTCTATTGTTGTATCAAAAGAATAGGCAGCCACTCAGAGCATAAATGACTATTGGGCAGAGAAGCTTACTAGGCCTTCCAATAGGATGGCCGTGACAAGGAAAAGTATGTATGTTAACCCTATCACTAGGCAAAGGGTTTCAAGGTCTTTGATTCCGTAGGTAAGCAAACCTAAAAATGAAATGACTACTCAGGATTATAAAGTGGAGGAAATCATAGAAGATATTGACAAGCTTCCTGCTGAAGATGAGTTAGGGATGGCCAAGGCTCACTTAGAGACCTTTTATGTGAAGACTGACATAGCAAAATATAAGGTAGATAAGCTAGAGCAACAAGTTGAAAAACTTAAGAAGAGCCTCAATGATCAAAAGGAAGTAGAGAAAGCTCTGAGGAAAGAGGCTAAGAGTTGGCAGGAAATATTTCAAAAGGCTAATGAGTTGAAATATCAGTTAGAAGAACAAAAGAAGTTGAATGAGGATCAGGCAAAAGAAATTCAAAATTTGAAACATCGACTTCAGATTGAGAAAGCCAAGTCCTCAGGTTTTTCCAAAGATAGTTTGAAAAGGATAAAGCAGGAGTTGTTTTCTGAAGTTCAAGAAAAATGTTCAGGTCTTCAACTCATAATCGACTACCTGAAGGATGCCAACCAATTGCTATCTACCATTCAGAAGGATTTAGATCAAATCACTGGAGAGTTACAACCTATGGTGATTTCGATGGAACAAATGTATAGGTTGGTTGGTAGTAGGCTCAGTGATGCTGCTAAACCAATTTCTAATAGAGAATGGAATCTAGCCGGGGTAGCCTCCAAAATAGTGGTGAAAAAGCACAGGGCAGTTTAGAGAGCCTGGTTGTTGTTTGATAGGATGGAAAGAGGCATTAAAGATATTATTGAAATAAATGAGGAGATGGTTCATGTTGGTTTCAAAGGACTCTGGAAGGAGGATCACAACTTGTTATCTATGGAAGAAGCCCAGCAAAGCATCAAGGAGAACCTACAGGATGAAGCTGAAATTGATTCATTGGAAGAGCCATTATCCCAAGAACAAGCTGCCAAATTAATTATGGGTTACACCCGCTTAAGATATCTCATGGAAGATCTGGTGACTAGAGGGAATGCTGCTAATTATGAGGATGTTGGGGAACTACAATATGTTTATAAGCAGCTTAAAGAGACATCAAATCCCTCTGAGCAAGCCTGGAAATAGGCTCTTCGGTCTTTGGAATCAATGGTCCAAGTATTTGGGGACACCTCCGGTGAAGATAATCAGAGACTACAGGCTCCGGGAGAAGATGATGAGGAAGAGGCTATAGAAGGTGATGACGAAGAGGCTGTAGAAGAATGAAAATAGGATTGAGCAGCTACAGGCCCAAGAGGGGCTCACACTTAAATCATTTCATTTTTGTTTGTACATATGCATAGTTTTTGTGTTTCTAATACATCAGTTTTGTATTTCTGTTTTTACTCTGACAATTGTCAGAAACAAGTAATAAAGGCATGAAGTCTACAACGCAACATTTTTGTGAAGGCATTTTTTGAAGTGAAGCCTTATAAAGGAGGTAGAGTTATGTATAGTTTTGAAGGCAGTAGTAATACTGATATTATGGATACAGTCTCTAGTTGAACAAGTGAGTTCTATGATGTTTTTTGCATGGTTTCGATATGAACCTTTACCCTCTAGGCAGAATTTGAGCTTTTAGAGGGTAGTGTTTGTATGGAAATTATTCCTTAAAACATATCTTTAAAGATAAGTCTTGTTTTGACTCCTAAGGCCCAATGGATAAGACTCTAGATTCGATTGGCTTTGCAAGAAAATCCACCCGAGAGGCGCCAGAATGTAGGCCCAAAATGGCCACATACTTAGTAAAATTTTGTATAAATTTGACTAAGTGATAAAATCATCATTCCACAAACCTTGCAGTATGCTTTTATCCAGAACCGGGTCAGAAGATATGAATCCACTCAGCAGTTAGTCAAGTTTTCATGTTTGGAGCGATTTCGGGTGACTTTACTCCAGCTCCGGAATGAAGAGAGATCTCAAATCCACAAAAGTTCCTAAGAGATGATGATGTCAGTGATGGAAAAGTGTGGAATGGCGATTCCGGGAAGGTCCTTTTGTTTTCGACTCTAGAATGAAGACAAATCTCAAATCCACAAAAGTTCCTAAGAGATGATGATGTCAATGGGAAAAAGTGTGGAATGGCGATTCCAGGAATGAACAAGTCTTCCCTTTTTGGAATGAAGATAAGATGGGGCGGCAGAATAACGAAAGTGCGGATTCATGATGGAAGAAGTATGTGACTAGCTCCAGACCTGGATTGAAGAATATAATAATTGAAAATATAATTAATTAAGATCCCAGAGCGGATTCGAGGTTCAGAGGTCCAGATTGGAGATTCTACTATTTTTGATAAGAAAGAGGATATCATCATTTTTAAAGCGGAATGGCATTTAGCTTATGTCGGATTGAATCTGAATCATGTGATGAAGAAGATCAATGATTGAGGTTAAGCTACCAAATCTTGGTTGTTTTAAAGATATTGTTGTATCAGAATTGTAATAGTCTATCGAGAGATGAAGCATCGAGGGTTTCCAAGAAGATCAAACCAGAGGTGGTTACAGATCGATGATGGTAATTCACTCCCAAGAAGGATCGACGAAAATGCATGATCTTTAACGACCTGAGCTTCAGTTCCACTGAGTGATCAACAAGTTGTAGAGACCCCGAGCTATCATGGCGGACTTTCTTTCAGCAAATTTCTCGGAGGATGGACCAATGAGCTGATGCCAGCTAAAATATTTGTTGTACTATTGTAACAAGATTATGTGTATTGTTTCTTGATTATTGTAATAAGAAAACTATAAGTAGAGGTCGAACCCTCATTTTGAAGGGTCGGCTCTAGCGTGTTTGCCTATACCATTGTAAATATTCCTGAAGAGCTGAATGAAAGGAGCAATACATTGATCTTCACCTCAAGTTCACGTTCTCATGCTTGATGTCAGAGGTTCGGATTTCATAGTTGCATTTCTATAAATACTTAGATGGTTAGTTTGTGCCTATTTTGGATTACTAGCTATTATAAGTAATTGAAATCTGCTTTTGAATTCGTTCTATGTGGTTAGGAAGTATATTTCTATAAAATCTAAGTGTTTGGTGAATTTTGTTATTTGGATTATCATTCCCTGGATATTGAAATTGCTTACTACAACATTTCTCTATTGTGCTTAATATATGAAATGATCTATTCTGAGATAAAGGTTGATCTGAATGTATGTCCTTAGTATGGTTTTTTGGGAGCTTTTTATGGTAGTGCAATGTTGTTAACCTATCCGTCCACTGTTATCTACATCTCTCTAACCCTAACCTTCTCTTACCCTAAACTCCAAACCCTAAGTGAGCATAATTGTGTCAACAACTTGCTAAGTTGACAAGGAACCAACCTACTCTGGAGGTTGGATCGAAAACCCCTATTTTGGTCCATCCAATGTTGAGTGTTGAGCTGCAGCTATCGGGTGCAAGCCTGGATAGAAAGTAGGAAGATAGACAGCAACAGTACTGAGTGAAAACTTGGTGCAATTTAGTGCCCAACAAGTAACCCCTCCTAAAATAGATTTTATCTGTAGATTAGATTAATGTAGTTTGGAGGTGCAGAAATTCTAAATAAGGACTAGAATAAAAGTAAATGAACAAGAAATGAGAAAATGAAATTTTGGAAAATGGACCAGAATAAAAACTAAAATTAAATGCAAAAATTATGGAGCGACCAGAATAGAAAGAACTAAAAATAGAAATTCTAGAAATGACCAGAATGGAAAGCCCAAACATATGTGCAGAAATTTTGGAAATGGCCAGAATGTAAAAAATAAAAAATAGAAATTCTGGAAATGACCAGAATCATAAAACAATAATCTGAAATAAAAAATAGATTAATCTAAGTAGCAGAAAATAAACAACAGAGAAATGTCTATAAAGTTAGATGGAAAACAAAATGACATCATATTTTGGTTCACAATCCTCTCTCTGCAAAACCCTAAGTTATGAGACAAATCTAGAAGCAACTTTATCTAAAAGACCTGCAAAAAACACAATCAAGTTAGATCAAGTGTAAGACTCAAAGGATAAAAACATGAGCATTTTATTTTGATATTCACCTAATATAACCCTGGACGGTAGTAATACATAAATATAAATCAAAAATGAAATGCAATAAAAATAGATAATAAAACAATAGCTTTAGACAAAGTCTCCTTTTGGTTTTGCTCATAAAACTTGTTCTTGCCAAAATGAAAAAAATTTATTTCAAAATAATCTTGTTTACAAAAATTTCCAACCCTCTTACATTGGCCTCCTTGAATATTTAAGACATTCCAAATGTCCTTTAGTTTCAACTTCCTCGTTAAAATAAAATAAAAATCAACAAAATAATAAAATCTCATTATTTTGTTTCTTTCTACATCCTTTTGACCAAAAAATAAAAAATAAAAATTATCTTTTTTTTTTTCCCTTTCGAACCTTCAATCTCCTTATGACTCCCTATACCAATGGTATAATATATAACATAAAAACTCCCCTCATCTAATACGTAACATTACAATAATAAAAAAAAAACAAAAACCCATTGTATATCAAAGACATATGCCAAGAGCCCTTAATATATCATAACAAATCAAAGGCTCTTGGCACAGACCTTTGGCTCATTATAATAAAATAACCAAAAGGATACCTTCGTCTCATAGTTTTATGACAATGGGGAATAACGAAATATTACTCTGTATCCTGCGTCCGAGCTCCCTACCTGACGACCCATGCTTCCAATGAACCCCTGCGATGATACCTCGCGGTAAAAATGAAACAGTCCTTCATGATATGGTTTTATGGTGTGGATATTAAGGTTAGGGTTGCGTGCTTTGAGATTCTACCCCTATGAATTCCCTATGTAACCGCCTCTGTCCTCTGTGACAATCCGCGTCGTCTACCACTGGACCTTGTGTGACATTACTTGTTTTAACCTGCCGATGACCCCCTTTGTTTGCGCAGATTTGACGTTAAATAGACCTAACAATACTAGTCTTCTTCGAGCGCTATTGGGCTTACGTCTGCACTCTGCGTGAATCACCGCGTGCCTTATACTTCATCTTCGTTCGAGGCCACCTGAGCGTTGCCTCCTCTACTGAATGTCTGCATAGAATCCTGACGTCGCCGATGAAATGTCTTGTTGGTTGCGCGCTTCGTCCAACATTCCTAGTTGTCGATGCATTTTTTTTGGTTGTGTTATTGAAATCTTCATGACATACCATAATATCCATCCACATTTGACACGTCTACAATCCCTGTTGGACTTACTCCCTCGCCGGTGCTTCGTTGGGTACGTAAATCCCACCATGTCGTCTCCGTGGAATCTGCGCCTAATCGACACCATTGGTCTTATGTGGGTCCCTCCATGCCATTGTTGCCATATGTGCCACCTTCCGGCAAGCCTCCAGTGAACTCGTTGCTATTGATTTCTACCTTTCAGTTACCGTGACCCGTCAACCTTGATGACGCTGTTCTACCGATGTTTACATGGCAGCCTCATCGTTGCACCAAACCCCATCCAAGCTGCCCTTGCTTGCACCAAATTTTGTTGCTGCTATATCTCGTCCACCATTATCGCTACAGGCGGTCCCTGCATGTCCTCCTTGTGTGATTTTCTACCTTGTTTGGACAAGTAATGTGCCATCAATAGCTTTGCCATACAGGTTGGTCGCCATGCGTGATTGGCACTGCTTGTTATCCTTGTGTGAGTCAGTCGGGTGGGGTCCATCTCGTTCCCTTCCCCCTTGAGCACTATTGAGGCCCTGGTAAACCTGCACACACGAACACACAGAAAGATTAACCACCAAAATGATGTGTCAATACCTGGATGCTACAGTTCAATTAAGCTTTATATTAAACTTTCATATCGATAAACAAGCAAAACCCATCATATGAACTATAACGTAAGGGCATGAGAAAGTCCCATTAGTCTTTTTTTTTAAACCTTTCTCTTATAATAATATATATATATATATATATATATATATATATATATATATATATATATATATATATATATATATTTATTTATTTATTTATTTATTTATTTATTTTAATTAATAAACAATTTTTATAATTCCATTTTATTTGATTTCAAATATTTTAAATTTACCCTCAACCAACTAAAATTGTTCAAGACATTATGAAATCAAACGAGGCCCAATAGCTAACCGAAATCCTACACAAATTATAGAACCATTAAAAGATATTGTTGCCTTAATAGCCCAAACCTCATTGTCTATGTTACAATGTTAAATGAGAGGGCTCTATCGACCAAATGCTCGAAGCCACATGAAATCACTCAAAACACAAAAACCACATCTTTGGAGACAAAACAAGAAGACGATACTCCAATCAAGAAACTTGGAAAACAAGCTCATAGGTGGAGACCTACTAAGATTATTACTCAAACAAAACCCAAAATTTCCCAAAACTCCAAAGCATCAAAAATAAACAGTGGGTCCCCAATTTTCGAGTACGTTGTGGAGCAGCCACAACAAGTGCAAGCCGAGAGTGAATGCAAGCTGAGAGGGAGTGCAAACCAAGAGGGAGTGCAAACCAAGAGCGAGCCCCATTAGCTAGTATGGAAGGAAAGTCATATTTGAAAGCCCTAATGGGAAGTTAGGATGCCCTAGCTAGAAATTAGGATGTCCTAATTGGAAGTATGGAGGCCCAAGTTGGAGATAAGCAGAAGAGTAAATACATGGTAAGTTTGATCCACGTAGCATATGTTACACCAGAAGTAAGTATCAAGGATGAGATGATTGAGCATGATATAATGGTTTTTAAAATTAGAGGTTTAATATGTAATTTCCATAGATCATGGCCAAGGTTTTTGGAGATTCAAAATTGGATCAAGTGGAAGCCGAGATTGAATTCAAACTACTCTGCGACTTCTCTTCCTAAAGGATTTTCCTCATCATCTTTTCTAGTTCAAAAATTAGGATAAAATAATGGTTGGTGGCCCATGGTTTAAGGGAAGAGATACACTTTATTTGAGACCATGGAATGAAAAATTTTCTATTGAGAAAAAAACTATTAAGAAGCTTCCAATGTGGTTTAGGATTTTTGGACTTCCATATCAACTTATAAATAAAGATGTTTTGAAGAATATTGGAAATACCCTAGGGAAATTCATCAAGGAAGGACTAACTACTAAGGAGCGAAAGCATACTATATATACTTGAATATGTGTTATTATGGATATTTCAAAACCTTTGTCACAATCCATTAAGATTAAATATGAATCAAGATAATGGGATCAACAAGTAGACTATGAAAATATCGCATTTTGTTGCCATAATTATTATGATATTGGACACATGGCAAGAGTTTGCACAGTAAAAACTATTAAAAAGAGATAAAAATTCTAGCCATGAGATAAAATTCAAGATGAAGCAAGTAAATCATATAGTAATAGAGGCTTAGATTAGATCAAGGATATTCCACTCCAAAATATGAGGTAAAGAAAGTTGATCTACAATATCATTTGGCAAGCTCATACAAAATTAAAGGTGCAAAAGAAAATAAGGAGATAAACCCTAAAACAAAGATGGTAAAAGAGGTCAAGTTTATTCCAAGTAAATCATCTTCTTTTTCCTCAATTTGTATAGAATCCTCTCCAGATAATAAAAGTAAAAGTGGTGAAGATGTTATCCCTTTCACTTTAATATTTCAAGAGTAATCTAATAAAGAAATGAGTGGAAGAAACCCATAACAATTTAGGGTTTTTAGGGTAGAATAAGAAGGTAATTACTAAAAAAATAGCATCCTTTCATTTTAGGGTTTCTAAGTTAACATAAAGAGGATTGTACTTTTAAGATTATTCCTTGCACTTCAGATCCTTCAGAACAAGGTAAACCTAAATATGGTAAGTCTTACTATGAGTAGTGTGAGAAGATTGAAGAGATTGATGAAGATGAACGTATTGCTAGGAATAAAAAACAAAGAGGAAGACCCAAGAATAAAAAACAAGAAGAAAAAGAAAGCTAGAGGGATATTGATATAGGAAAATAAAAGCAAATATCACAAGTGTTAATAAGAAGTGGGGCTCAACATACAAATAAAAACCAAAAATAACAATGAAAATAATATCTTGGAATATTAAGGGAATGAATAAGAACCCTAAAAAAAAGTATTTATAGACAAGATATTTATAGATATAGAAGTTAGGCAACAAATATTTTAGCCATTTATGGTGTTGAATTTATCTTGACATAATTTAAATTTTAGAAGACATTTGATATAAAAATAGTTGATTGTGGAAACTTAGCAATTTGAGGAAGATGGAGAATATCTTTGATAGAAAAACAAATGAAGAATATATTTGATAAAAAGGTAAAGTTTGATATGCTTTAATTAACTTATTAGAAATGTAATGAGAGCAATGTAATGTATTGTTTTTGTAATGGAAGTGACCCTCAATAAAAGCCATACATAGCTTATTCAAAAAATTATAATACGGGAAAATAACCTAAAATAATTTGCGAGCAAAATTTCTAAGAAAAAGGAGAAAAATAAAATTAGCTAAAAAATCTATACCAAGATAGAATGGCTTGCCTCACTGAAACCCTATCCTTCCATTGCTCCTCTCGTCATCCAAACTCTAGTTGACATATGTCTACAATTTTATTTTTCATCACTTAAAAATTTGTCATTGCCCTTGTTTTGAATGGTCGACTTCACAAGGTTGTATCTCCCTCAATATTGATTGAATTCCTTTATATGACCACTCATTAGCTCTTTAAATTCCACACAAATTGGTGCAAAAATCAGCTGAATTGAACAACCCTTTGCAAAGATAAGGCTCCTAAAAGATGAAATATTTTTTTTAAATTACCCTAATGCTACCTTAGTTTCGAATGATTGTCTTCACATGGTCATATCTACCTCAATACTACTTGGATTCTCTCAAATGTCCATTCATTTCAAATATTTTCAAAGTCCACACGAAATGGCACAAGAATTGTCGGAATCAAACAACTCTCTCGAAAGATATGGCTCTTGAAAGATTCATCGCTTTTCAAAAAAATTGCCCTAGCTCTACTGATTCATAATTTCGCTCTATTAAAATGTAAAAATGTAAATTATTATACTAATATTGAATTAAATTACTAATTTAAATATATATATTATTTTTGGTATGCACTCACTTCTTACTTCTAGATATATTATCTTTATTTAGATAACTAAATTTTATTATAAAAATAACTTTCTTTTATCCAGACTTTAAACATATTTAAATAATAAGTATAAATTTTAAAATTTATATTTAATTTTTTAAAATAAATGATAAGGTTTAATCTATGCTAAAGGAGCTTGGCCTTGTTTCAAATCAACTAATTACCTTAAATTTTAAAGTAGTCCAAAATGAAAAAGCACAAGAAGATGGATAAAACCAATTACCTAGTTTTTTATATATGTTTTTATTATTTTCTAAATTATTTTAATATAGTTGCTAGATTTCTAGAAAATGGGTATTATAATGAATCTTGTGCCATCTTTCTTAAATATTAAAATGAAGTATGGGCATGGGAGAGTCACACTTTTTTGAAAAAATTAAAATATATTATAATAATAAAAGTTGTATTACAAAGTAAAATGAGTTGGATAGAAACCAAGGGAAGAAGAAAACCCTCCTCCAATCCCTCTTGGCTCAAAAATTTGCCATAAAAATAATATACATGTGTGTTTGTTGAAAAAATCACCTGAGGCCACCATAATACAGTTATCTATACACATCAACATTATCGTAGTTGAATTCCAATTTTTTTTAGTCATCTGAATTTCGCAGACCATCCATCTATCTTCATGATGTTTTGAAGTCATTATTGGTATATTGAACATGTCTGCTATTTGCATGTACCACATCTCACATCCTTTGGATTCTTTGGCATCAACTTATCTAATTCTCCATTTGAGAGTCCATATATTACTCTTCCTCCAATTCTTTTCCCTATTTTGCTAAATAATCTACCACCCTATTTCCCTCTCACTTGATATATGCAATAAAAACATCTTGAAAAACCTTCTAAATATTTTGAACTGCTTCCACCTTCCTTCTTTCTCCAATTCCCAACACTTCAAAGGGTCTTATCGGATCCAAGAATCCAGCTCATACCTGAGAGTCTATCTCTATCCATAACTTATGTAAATGTATATTTACAACTATCATTGATGTTGACAAGATCACTTGTCCTTCTGCTTCATTATTTGTTGTCTCCCCCATACCTTCTGCTCTCTAGTACACATGTTCTCCTTTCCAATTTCATATGATAATGACAAAATCAGATTTCCTAGGATTTTTAGTAGAAGCCCCATCTGTGTTTGCCTTCACCCACTCTCTAGGAGATGGTCTTCACTCTATGTTATTCGAGGAGATCTCACCTGCGCAACCAACCCTTAGTTGTTTTTCTTTTACAGTTATTCCAAAGCTCTTTAGAATAGTCACTTCCTCCATTTCTATATTTTTTTCCTCCTATAATCTAATGGATAGTATTTTAATTAACTTACTCATAATCCTCTCCCAAACTTGCTCCCTTGTTCTGTGCTCTGATCTAAATATGTGTGCATTTCATTCTAGCCATAACTGCCACCATATGAAGCTAGGTCCCGACTTCCATGCCATTTTCATTGTTCTAGTCTTAAATATGCATTGTTTCCATTTCTCATAAAAGCTTTCCTAGCTTTCAAAAATTTCCCAATGTTATCTCATCTGCCTCCACCAACTGATCCATATGTCTTTGGCAAAATAACAGCCAAAAAATAAGTGATTCAAGGTATCCTCTGTCTTTCCACACATAACACATTTGGAAGGCCTATAGAAACCTTTTTCTCAAATTATCAAATGTTAAGCACTTTCTATGGCTAGTTAGCCATGATAAAATGTTAATTTTTGGCCGTCCTTCCTTTTTCCAAAAAAATATCCATGGAAGTGGTACTGGTATAATCTCATATCCACAAACTACCTTGTATCCCTCCTTTGCCTTATAGATTCCCAACTTACTTCCTCCCCATCCAAGTATATCCCTCTTAGAACCATCTTGAACTGGATGTATTTGGAGATGTCTCCACAATTTTTTATTTAGTTCCTCTATGCCCCTCACTGGCCATTATCGAGGATGTTTCCATTATAGTAAGTCTAGCACATGTTGATTCCATGATTTCATATAGTAAGAGGCTTTCCACCACCTTGCCTTTTGGATCTCTGCTTTCCAGCTCTTTATCTCTAGGAATATTTGAATAATTGGTTGAGATTGATTCCATGAATCCTCCCAAAAAAGAACATCCTTTCCATCCCCTAATTATCAATAAAGTTATGGCTTTATTAACTCCTAGCCTGCTTCCATTGTTCTCCATATTCTATATCCCTCTCCTTCCACTCTGAGTCTTGGGATGTATTTCTCAGCCTCTCTTGGATAATATTTGGCTTGTGATAGTCTGCTCCATAAGCCTCCAATAGTTGTAATCCATATCCAATATAGCTTCCTTGCTAGTACCTTGTTTCTTTGGGATGTTGATCTTATCCCCAATACTCCTTGTTTTTTGGTTGGCATATCTTCTCCCACCCAACTAGTGCTAATTTTTGTTCTTCCCTTGCATCTGACCACAAAAACTTTCTTGTGTATTTGTCAATATTTTTTAGAATTTTCTTTGGAGCCTGAAGTATGGAAAATTTATAAATTGGGAGAGCTTGTAGCACAACTTTAATCATTGTAAGCCTTCCTCCCAAGCTTAGCCATTTGTATGTCCATATTCTCAACTTAGCTTGAATTCTATCAATCAACCCTTTCCACTCCTTGTTTTTTATTTTCTTTGCAGATAAATGTACTCCTAAATACTGTATGGGTAAAGGAGTTTCAATGAAGTTCAACAACTGTATAATTTTATCTCTCATCCTCTTTGTTGTATTGAAAAAAACTATTAGAGACTTATTTTGACTAAAACATTTCCCAGTAGCTTGAGTATACCCATCTAAAAATTCTTTTATGTTTCTTTCTACTAGGATATTGGCTTGACTAAAAAGAGCAATATCATCCACAAACTAGAGGAGATTTATCATAATCTGAGAACATTTTTTTAGATCCCTTAGCCTCCCCTCTTTTATCCCTTTTTTTAACAATCTCTGTAGACTCTCTGCATAAAGGATAAAAATGTAAGGGGAAATAAGGTCCCCTTGCCTCAACCCCCTTCCTGTTGTGAACATGGGAGATGGATTGCCATTTACCAAAACTGAGAAAGATGTAGTCTATGTACAGGCTTTTACCTAGTCTCTCCACTTTGCAAAACCCATTTTTCTAAAATCCTTTGCATAAAAGACCAATCTACTCTATCATAAGCTTTAGAAATCTCCAATTTAATAAATATACCTGGGTCCTTTTGCTTGGACATTGTGTGTATCACCTCTTGGGCCACTACTATTCCATCTAGAATTTGTCTATCTTAAAAAAACACTTTTCTCACTTGAAATCAGATTTGGTAAAAAAGGTTTTAACCTCTTTTCCATAAGCTTTGTTAATATCTTGTATACTACATTACATAGTAAAATAGCCCTATAGTTCTCAATTATCTCACTAGGTGGGCCCTTAGGAATTAAAGTACTAAAAGTATGATTCAAGGCTTTTAACATTTTCATACTCTATATGATTTCCTCCAGTGCCTCCACCACTGCTTTGCCCACAATTTTCCAAAATTTTTGATAAAATTCAATGTGGAATCCATATGGTCCTGGGGTCTTTCGTGTGAGGGGGTGGGTGTGTGGTGGCTGAGTGTTAAATTCCCTATTTATAAGCATAGCTTTCAACTTTACGAGGGATCAAGGTTGGGAGGAGACTGCTTAGCCCTATGCATTGGTCATAGGAATTTCTCACTGTTGGAAATCTGGCCAGCCATACATTAAAACTAAAATTCAGGCCATTAGATGATGTTTTGAGACTTGAAAAGTGCTTCCTCTTAGATGAGACAAAAAAAATCATAGAGCTTTGAAATATGTGCAATCTGAAAAAAACGGGCTCAAAGGGACACCCGAGTCAAAATTTATGGCCGAAATACTAAGACATGTAATAAACACCGTCGATGTAGATCCAACGAATGTGATTTGCTAGGGTTAGGGTTTGCTTTGTTTTTTCTTACTTAAGGCAGTTTTAAGGTTTTCTTTTATAATAAGAATTTTGCATTGTAACAAGTGTGTGAGCTCTTCCAGATGTGAGGAGATTATAACAGAGTACTGAAACTCTGCCAGAATTATTCCAGATAATAAGAAGATAATAGTTGCTCCAATTTTGTTTTATTGAACTATTGTAAATTCTTCATTTGGTATCAGAGTGAGGTGATCAAGAAATTGGGTTTGAGTAACTGTGGAATTTCTGCTGCAAGTTTTATAGAAGCTTCTCGAAGATCTCAGTTCATGTTGAAGGGAGCTATTATGGCCAACAACACCAATTCAATTTCAATCCCAAAATTTGATGGTTCCGACTATGAATACTGGAGCATTTGGATGAGGACGATTTTGAAGGCAAAAGGAGCTTGGGAAATCATTTAAGATGGGTTCACCGAACCAAAATACTGGAGTGCATTAACTGTAGATCAAAATAAGGAGATGCAGGAGAAAGAGAAAGAAAATAATTTGGCTTTGGCTTTCATCCAGTCGGCTCTAGTCAAGAGTCTCTTTCCCTAGATTTTTGCCTGCATTTCGGCTCAAGAAGCTTGGAAGGCATTGAAGGAGAATTACCAAGGGAGTGCCCAAGTTAAGGAGGTGAAGTTGCAGACTTTACGGAGAGATTTTAAAAATCTCAAACATGAGGAGAATAAAACTATAGTAGATTACTATGTTTGGGTAAAAACAATAGTAAATAAAATGACCACACTTGGAGAGATCATAAAGCAAAATGTAGTAATTAAAAAGGTTTTAAGAACCTTGACAAAGAAGTTTGATAGTGCAACCCTTATCATAGAAGAAACGAAGGACCTCTCAAAATGGATGTAGATTCATTAATTGGCTCTCTCACATCTCATGAAGAGAGAATTGCCAAGAGGAAGAAGGATAAAGAAGGAGGTTCTACTAAGGAATAAGATTTTTTGGCAAAAGAGAATGATGGATGAAGAGGTCACGGTAGGGGTTCCAGAGGACAAGGAAGAAATGGAAGAGGAGGTAGAAGAAGCTCCTACGGTGGTAGAGGTCGAGGAAGATCTCAAGATTCAGACAATGACCAGGCTCATGTTGCAAGAGGAGGATCCAATGCAAGAGGAAGAGGTAGAGGCCGAGATGTGAGAAATGTACAATGTTATAATTGTAACAAATATGACCATTATGAAAATATTACAGGCTAAAAAAATTAACACATTATGGAGAAGAGGATTCCTATGAGGATGATACTTTGTTCTGTATGATTGAAGAAAAAGTGGAGCAAGCAGCTTTCCTCTCTACACAAAATAGAAAAAAGGAGACATGGATCTTGGATAGTGGGTGCACAAAACATATGACTGGAAATAGGGATGTATTTTCATCTCTTGATTTTTCTTATCAATCTGATATCAGGCTTGGGGATGAGAAGAGCTTGGAGGTGGTTGCGAAAGGAGAAATGGAGGTTCCTACCAGGAAAGGAAAA
The DNA here is from genome assembly GCA_028583015.1 of Wollemia nobilis. NCBI lineage: Eukaryota > Viridiplantae > Streptophyta > Pinopsida > Araucariales > Araucariaceae > Wollemia > Wollemia nobilis. The sequence continues at coordinate 1,780,465 of JAQPPZ010002501.1, forward strand.
ATAATGAAGGTAAACTATATTTACTATGCACCCCATTTGAAGCATTCATTAATGAGTATTGGTCAAATGTTGAAAAAGGATTATCATTTAGTGTTTGAGGATAGAATGTGCAAAATTTATGATCAGAGAAGAAAATTGATTACCATTGTAAAGATGACCAAGAATAGGCTCTTCCCATTACAATTTGTAGATCAAGGGGGAGATCTAGCATTTATTGGTGTAGAAGGTAAGGAGAGGCTATGGCATTTATGGTTTGGGCATTTAAATTATAAGAGTTTGAAGATGCTTTCACCACTTGTCTATGGTTGCCAAAAGTTGAAGACTCCAAGGAGGTTTGCATGGTGAAGAATGGAGGGCCCAACATCCATTGCATTTGGTTCATAGTGACATTTGTGGACCAATGCAGACTTAGAGTATGGGTAAAGCTTCTTACTTTTTGACTTTTATTGATGATTTATCTAGATATTGTTGGGTTTATTTTATTAAGCATAAGGATGAGGCATTCAATTACTTCAAGAATTTTAAGGCTCTAGTTGAAAATGCAAGTGGTCATTATATCAAATGTTTGAGGACAGATAGAGGAGGTGAGTTCTGTTCTCATGAATTTGATGATTTTTATAGTGAGTTTGGGATTATAAGGCAGAAAACAAGTCCTTATACACCTCAACAGAATGGGGTGTTTGAAAGAAATAATAGGACTTTGATGGAGATCGCACGATGCATGATGCAATAAAAATATATGAGTAATTTTTATTGGGTTGAAGCAATTAGGACTGCTAATTACATTTTAAATAAAATTCCTACTAAGAGTCTTGAGATTATTAACCCTTATGAATGTTGGTACATCAAGAAGCCAAATGTAAATCATTTTAGAGTTTTTGTATGTGTGGCTTTTGTACATGTTAATGCTGAGAATAGAAATAAGTTGGATGCAAAGAGAAAAATTTATTTATATTGGGTACAGTGAGCAATCTAAGGCTTACAGGTTCTTTAACCCTATTTCACATAAAATAATTTTATCTAGAGATGCAATTTTTTATGAAGGGGGAAGTTGGGGATCACAAAAATTATTTGTTGAGGATATTTTTGGTGAAGAGAAGGTAGAACCAAGCCATATTTCAGTTCATACCAGCCATGAAAAAGTTTCCAGTTCATCTTCTGCAAGTGCACCTTCAAGTACAAGAGAAGGTTCTTCCAGTAGTTCTCCACCTCCATCACCATCGACAAAATGAAAAGATAAAATATTATTGAAGGATCACCTAGAATCTCAAATTATTGATAATAATTTCCATAAGAGGGTGACGAGGAGTCAACATACAAAGATGAATGCAGTAATAAAGAGGTTAGAGAACCTACACCTTTATGGAGATGATGATAGTGGAGATCCCAAAGGTGATGTTGTAAACTATGCACTTGTTTCACAAGTTTCTAAAGTTGTTGTTGATGATTTTTAACCTTCATGTTTTGAGTATGATAGTACTAACAAAGTGTGATGAAGGTTATGCAAGAAGAAATGCATTCTATTGAAAATAATGATACTTGGAAGTTGTGTGATTTGCCCAAGGATAGGAAATGTGTAGGATGCAAGTGGGTCTACAAGATCAAGAATAACAGTGATGGATCCATTGAGAGGTACAAGGCATGGTTGGTAGCAAAGGGTTTCACTCAAAAATATGGTTTGGACTATGAGGAAACATTTACTTCAGTGGCAAGGCAAGAAACAGTAAGGATGTTGCTATCATTGGAAGCTCATAAAAGTTGGAAGGTGCATCATATGGATGTCAAAAGTGCATTTCTCAATGGGTATTTATATGAAGAAGTATATGTGGAACAACCACAAGGTTTTTTTGTCCAAGGAAAATAAGATCAAGTCTACAGGTTGAAGAAGACTCTATATGGGCTGAAGCAAGCTCCAAGAGCTTGGTATGATAGAATCCATGACTACTTCCTGCAGTACAATTTTGAAAGGAGTAAGAGTGAGCCTACTTTGTACTAAAAAAGGGAAGGTAATGATATTCTTATTGTATGCCTTTATGTTGATGATATGTTATTTATGGGGAGTAGTTCTTCTTTGACTGATTCTTTTAAACATGATGTGAAGGAGTTTGAAATGTCTGATTTGGGTTTGATGAGTTACTTTCTTGGTATGGAAGTACATCAAACTAGCAATGAGATTTTTGTTTTTCAATCCAAATATGTAAGGGATATGCTAAAGAGATTTGGTTTGAGTGAATGTAAACCTATAGCAACATCCATTGCACATGGAGAGATCTTGAGTTTGGAGTATGGAGCTGAAAGTGCAAACAAAACAGAGTACATGAGTATTGTTGGTAGCCTTATATTCCTTTGTAACACTAGGCCGGATATATGCTTTGTTGTTTCATAGTATTCCAGGTATATGGCTAATCCATCATAGTTACATTTGAAGGCAACAAAGAGGATTTTGAGGTATGTTCATGGAACAATTGATTATGGGATCCACTACTCACAGGCAAAGAATTTTAAGTTTGTGGGATTCAATGACAATGATTGGGGCAGTAATATTGATGACAGGAAATCCACGAGTGGTCACTATTTTTCTCTTGGTTCAGGTTTGGTGACATGAAGTTCCAATAAATAAGCTACAGTGGCGTTGTCTTCTACTAAAGCAGAGTATATTGCACTTACATCGGCAAGTGCACAAGCATTGTGGATTCAAAAGGTGCTAGGAGAGATTGGGGAGAAGTAAGGGACTCCAAATACTTTATTCTATGATAATCAAAGTGCCATTAAGTTGGCACATAATCCTATCCACCATACCAGGTCCAAGCATTTCGACATCAAGTACCACTTCATTCGAGACATGGTAGAGAAGGAACAAGTTAAATTGATGTATTACTCCACACACGATTAAGTAGCAGATATTTTTACTAAGGTAGTAGTAAAACCTCAGTTTTTTTTGCTAAGGGACTTGATATTCAGTCCCCTTACCAGCAATGCGGAGAATGTTGGAAATTTGGCCAGACATAAATTAAAACTAAAATTCAGGTCATTAGATGGCGTTTTCAGCCTTGGGAAGCATCTTCTCTTAGAGGAGACAAAACTAAATCGTAGAGCTTTGAAATATGTGCAATCTGGAAAAAAACGGGCTCAAACGGACACCCGAGTCAAAAGTTATGGCCGAAATACTAAGACATGTAATAAACACCATCGATGTAGATCTAACGGATGTGATTTTCTAGGGTTAGGGTTTTCTTTGTTTTTCTTACTTAAGGCAGTTTTAGGATTTTATTTGATAAATAAGAATTTTGCATTGTAGCAAGTGTGTGAGATCTTCTAGAGCCTGTGAAGAGATTGTAACAGAGTATTGAAACTCTGCCAGAATTATTCCAGATAATAAGAAGATAATAGTTGCTCCAATTTTGTTTTATTGTATTATTGTAAATTCTTCACTTACACTAACCAAATCAAAGATAAATAAATAAATATGAGGATATGGAAAAAATGAGAGATCCTTACTCAATTGGCATAGGGGAAATCAAGTGGATTGGCCACTATGTGGAATCCCCAATTGTTCCTAGCAATAGGGGATCTCCGCAAGAGGGGTATTGATGGTTCGATTACAAAATAGGGAAAATAGAAAAAAATGGACTATACGGATGATATGTTGCAACATGAGGCATAAATTATTAGGAGAGAGGAAGCTTTGGAGGAACAAGAAGATATATATTGGAGTAAATAACCAAAGTTACATGGTTAAAGGAGGGGGATTAAAACACAATTTTATTTCATAAGATAGCAATAGCTAGATGACAACATAATAGAATTACAGGTCTTACAAATATGATGGGTCAGGTAAAAACCAATGGAAGTGAAATGAAAACCATAGCAAATCAATACTTCCATACTCTTTTCAACAGCAACAAAAATTTAAATGCAACATGGCAGGAGAATATACTAGAGGTAATTCCATAATTAGTCAAACCTGAACACAATAAATTATTAATGGAGGAAATTTCTTTGGAAAAAACATCGCAAATCATAGCAATAGGCAACTTACTCAGGCATTATCAAGGTAGATCAAGAGAAACAATTTTAGGAGGATCGATAATGTTTTCTAGGGTTTGCGTAGAACTTGATCTTAGTAAACCTCTTCCAATAGAGATAGATCTAAAAATAGAGGAATTTTTTTTGTGCTAAAAACTGGTTTATGAGGCTATTCCATTCAGATATCGGGGTGTCACACTCATGAACATCTGGCTAGAATGTGCCCAACAGTTAAAGATCATCAATTTGGATAAAAGAGGACAAAAGCAAATATTAACATGTGGGCCAATATCTTTAGCAAAAGGTAAATTAGAAGGAACAAAAAGACCCAACAGACTCTAAGGGCTTCCAAAAAGTAATCAGAAGGTCAAACAAAATAATCAGCACAATAACTAGAGACAAGGAGAAAAAGTGGGAAGAATAAATAATAGATATGAGATATTCAAACAACTAGGAAGCTTGAAAATAGAAGGGGATTTTCAAATGGAAAGATTAAAAGAGGATACTCATAAAGTCGCACCGATGGATCAGGAACAATACTTCGATCTAGTGTCAAGGAACAAGCAATGAACAAAACCAGACACAACCTCTCTCATGGAAGAGGAGATTCAACCTACAAGGGAGACCATAGGAAGGGAATCAGAGCAGAGGATCGTATTAAATTAGGAAATAGATATGAAATAAGGAAATAAGAACAAAAACAACCCTACTTTAGGGATTCATCAAGTGGAGAAGAAACAAAAACTAAACCAATATGTAGGGAGGAAGTCAAACAAGGAAAATATGGAGGAACAAGCAAGAAATTTGAGCTAGAATAGATAGATAAAATCGATGGCTGATTTTTTCTCTACCTATTCTCAATGATTTTAATTACTTGGAATGTGAGGGTTTTAGGCAGCTACCCCAAAAAAAAAGGCAGTCAAAAATATTATCATGGATATAAGTCCAGATATAATTTTGTTACAAGAAACCAAAATGCAAGGAGAAGACTTACAAAAAATAAATAGGAGGTTGACCTCCCGAGGATAAGTACCTCCTCTTTCCAAAATTCAAGATGAAGGGCAAATAATATTATCTATATTGGTACTACATTCGGTTCCACCCTCGGATTGAATCCCATCTTCCATGGTTGTAGGAATAGTCCCATTGGCTCGTGATGATACAACCCTCCCTCAAATACTTTTTGTCGATCTGCCATTGATGTGAACTCTATAGAAAAATACCCATTTGGGAGAGTTAAAATTTTGTATTCTCCTTCCAAATGCCATTGTTTCCTTATCCACGTGTGGAGGAAGTGCACATATGGTCTGAAACCCATAAATTTACCTATCAGGTTGTGTTTTATCTTATAAACTATATCCTCAGCTATCCAGTCCTCTACTATTTCCAATACTGGTATTTATTTTGTTTGTGGTAAATATTTGTTCACCCTTCCAAGAAAAGAATCCCCTTTTTTTTTCACTTTTCCATGGCGATTATGATTGTCCTTGCTTGTGTTAGACAATCATTTAAGTTATATTGGGTTCCACATAGCTTATCCCAGTATGAGATTCCTTGATTTGGAGGATCTGGTACCGAAGTACCTGTCTCCCATTCTTGGTCGTGATCCTTACTATTGAAATACCCTCCAAAAGTATTGATCCTCTTTGATGGTTTTTTTTTAATTAAAATGTTCTCCAGGCCTCTACCCTAGCCCTTGAAATTCCTCAGACTTTCGACATTTCTCTTGTTACTTGCACTCCAATAATTCAAAATGCTACTGTAATACCGTAGACCTCTGATATTCCTCCTCTGAAACCCTAGTTCAATTCCTCAGACCGTTGATATTCCTCCTCTGAAACCCTAGTTTGATTCCTCAGGCCTTCGACATTCCTCCTCTAAAACCCTCCTTTACCAATTAAACTATATTAGTTTACCTTATCTTGTACTTTTATATTTTTTCCTATCAAATTGCGAGAGAGTCACACTTAACAAGTATGTTTACAATCAATTTAATATTAGTTCAACTAGTTCACAAGGGCTAGGTGGATTGGTGAGAAGTTGGCCACTTACCAGGAGAAGACCTAGCAAAGGTAGTAGTCTAACCAAAGTTTGTTGAGTGTGCACCAGCTTGATGACGACGGTACCAACCCCGAGCCATCAGGGGTCTCCCTCATTCAGGGCTGTGTTTACCGAGGTGAGGTAGGGGTTATAGTGATAGCACCATGATTTGACACTACAATCAAAGGCAATGCAACTTGACTCCATGACCAGTTGTTCAAAAAGAAAAGGTAGTTGTCTATTCCTGTATGTATCAATATATATATGATTTTAATACTATTTTGTTATTACTTTTTATTAAATAAATTTAATACTATTATGTTATTACTATTATCACCCTCTTTTAATGTTATAATAATTCATGGTAGAGAGTAGATTTTCTTTCTTGATAAGATACAAACAAAGTTTTTTATTTAATTTGGTTAGTGTGAGAAACCCCTATCACCAACATTTAGGATTGAGTATTTTTATCTCAACCATAGTTGGCCCCTCGTAAGGTTGAGACCTAAACTTATCAATAGAATATTAACACTCATCCACGCACATGTCACAGCCTAAACCTTGGACCTTTCAAAGAAGAGCCAAACCCAAACCATTGTGTTGTTCCTCAGGACAAAACAAAGCTTGACCCCAAATCATTGTGTTGTCCCCTTGGGACAAAAAAAAGCTTGAATATTATTCGTTTATCGCTTGTCAAGATTTCAAGTTTTTTTTGAGGTTGAATGAATTTTTATAACCCTAGTTGGTAAAGATAAAGTCAACAAGACCCAACTATTTAGGAAATCGAACCAAGGAAACTTTTTAGCAAGCACTCAACCACTATCCCTTTCAAGTTGATTGAAATGAATTTTATTTATATTACATTTACAATGATATGGTGTTATTATAATAGTTTAGCAATTATGCATATATTGTTTGGCAAGATTTAAACCTCGATTTTTGCTTTGAAAGTTAAAGAATCTATCATTTGAATTAATACCATTGGATTAGGTAATTTCAATTTTTACGATATTAATGGATAATAATTATAATAAATATTGGAATACATTAATCTTAATATAAATATATTTAACTATTGATATTATTTATTGTTTATTTATAGATTTTAATATATGTTTTTATTATTTTCTAATAAGTTATATGGGATTTGTAATGAAGGTCACTTCCATCAAAATGAAAAAATATTATACTTATTGTTATTTAACTAAATCATATTTAAAGTTCCAGCCTATAGCTAAAATAATCGGTCTCCTTTGCAGGGAGATCTCGTGGCCTACCGAGATCTCATGGTCTGCTAATCCACTTTTTAGGTTGTGTTTCTCCTTTTGGTTCTAGCCTGAGATCTTCTTATGCCTTCTGGGATGAGTTCCTCTTTCCTAGATGAGACTATGATCTCCTCGTGCCTTCCTGTATGGGGTTCTTTTTGTAGGGCTAGTTTGTGGTTTTCTTGTGCCTTCCTGGATAGGATTATCTTTGTTGGGCCAGTGTGTGGGTTTCTCGGGTCTTTCTGGACAAGTTTTCCTTTGTTGTAGCTACTTTCATATTTTCCCTGTGATTTAATCTCCAGTAGGTTTTCTCTGTTCTTTGTTGCATTTTCTCGGGCTACCATTAGACGTGTTTTTCATGTTTTGGCAGTTTTCAAAAATTCTTGCAGGGCAAATTTGATTTTCAGTTTTTAGGATTTTTCAACTATAGCCAGTTTTCAGTTTCCTATTTCTCTTGAGCGGGAAACATCATTTCAAATTTGCAGACTATTTTTGGGCGGGATACCCTGGTTCAATTTTTTGGGTAGGATTTTATTTTTCAATCTTCTGTTGTCTTTGTTAGCTCCCGTGCCCTTTTCGGATGAGCCTGACACTTTATTATTGTCTCGGGCTCCTAGAAGCCGGGTTTTCCTTTTAGATTTAATTTATATATTTTTTTTGTTCTCTCATTCCCGGTATGGAAGAGACTCCTTTGTTGTTCATTTTATCTCGAGCTCTCACAAGCTAGGTTATCCGTTTCTTGTTATTGGTAATGCGGGACGATCCTATTTTTTCAATGAATGGTTTAGAGATAGTCCTTTCGTGATTATCTCTTGTGCATTTTTTTTGGTGGAGATCATCTCCCTATGGAGATTTTCTCCCTGTCCCAATTGTAAAAGGTTTGGGGTCCCTTTCAAAACCCTATTACCTTAATAAAAAAAATCATATTTAAAGTTGTAAGCTTACTACAGTGGTAAGAGCTTTGGCCTTTCTTTGAGAGGTCTAAGGTTCAACCTCTGCTTAGTATAAGGGGACTATGAACCCTCATAAAAACATGTATAAACTTATTTAAAATAATTAAATCATATTTAGCTTGTCCTTTTTTATTAAAGATATTATTCATTTTCTTTTCTATCAAAAATACTCTTGTATTCTTTAAATTGTTAAATCTTTGCAATCATTGATATCATTTTCATTAAGAAAGAAAATATCACTAGCTAATTGCTTTCTAAAATTTTAATTTTACCACGACGATCACCTAAATTATCTGTTACTTGATTTTCTTCTCTATAGATATGCTCATAATTCCAAGAGTTTACCTCCAACAATAGGTGATGAAAATCAATAATAATGTTAATTTTCCAATCCCCACAACCATTTTTATTGATAACATCGATGATAATTTATGAATCCCTCTCAATTTGAAATATATTTTATTTCTTTTTCAATTATAATTTTGATCCCTATATGTAGTGCCCTAGCCTTGCATAGGTAGTTGAAATTTTATATGATTTTGGATGAGTGAGGAGAATTTTTCCTCTGTTATTTTAAAAGAGACCACCTTCATAAGCTTATTTTGGATCTTCTTCAAAAGGACAAACAAAATTAATTTTAATAAACCCAGTTTCTAGACAATTCTATATTACCATAATCAAAGCAAATCTTTTATGTTGGTTTCATTGTTGTAGATGACTCTTCTATATATATTCAAATCTTATGACTAGGACACTATCACCTCTTTTGCCTCACTTGAAACTTCCCTTGATGAGCACCATGTTTATAAGCATTCTACAAGAGAGGCAATAACATATTTTCAAATTTGGGCATGATTTTGGGGCTTATTTTAAAAAATTATATTATTCCTTTCAATCCATAAGTTTCAAAAAATAATGACAATACATCCCCTATAGAATACATAATGCTTTAGCTTTGAAATAATTAACCCAATATTTCATCAACTCTTTCAATGTTGGAGCTACCCAATATATTCTCATATTTTTCAAAAAGCAACCTCAAATTGTGTAAGCAAAAGGGCAATAATGAAGTAAGTGGTCTAATGTTTCTAGATATTTCTCACACAAGGCACACCCAAAGGTGAATGATATCATTTTCTTTGTAGACTCTCTCTTGTAAGAATCTTACTTTGGACTGCTACCCAAAGGAATGTTGAGGCCTTAGAGAGGACCTCTAGTGACCAAGAATTTTTCCAAGGGAAATCATTGGTAGTAGGAAATTTTGATTGCCCTAAATACTCATATCCCAACTTGATCGATTGTCCACCATCTTTTGATATATTCCAATACAACTCATCCTTTTGCATAAAAATAGGTAAATAAAACTCTTGAAGCATCTTTGAAGCCCATCTACTATTTGTTTGAGTTTCTCTCCTAGTTTACTAATAGAAATCTATGACTTGGAGTTGTTGTTCACATTAATATACTCTTTGACCTTTGTAACTTTACAATCTAGACATGCCTAAGCCAATGGTTTTCATTTTCAATCCAAAATAAGAGGATAAGGCTTCAATCAAGCATCAAACCAAAAAAAAAAATAGAATCTCCCTCATTGAATGAGCATTTAATATATTTCTTAATCAACTGTTAACTAATTGATATGAAGTTCCATGTTGGCAATCCTTTGAGTAGGGTTCGTTACCTAAGTAATTTTATTGCATCAAGAGAACCTATATGTTTTTGAAGTAATATTTTTACCCTACTCTTTCCTTGATCTTGAATAATCTCTAGCTAACTTTGTCCTTAAGGCCAAACTCATAAATTTACAATTTTGCAATCCTACCTCTCTAATATTCTTTCCTTTGCAAACCCTATCCTCACTTACAAAAAAAAAACCTAATTTTTTTCTAAAATCCTTTTCAAAGAAAATTTCTTTAAATTATATGAAATTTGGATGTCATACATATTGGTAATTTTTAAATTGACATCATATGTAAACATGGATTACAATATAGTCTTGAGGAGTTGTAGTCTTCCATCCATGATAAAGAACTTACATTTCCAAGTTACCGGACAAGATTTCATTCTATCCAAAATTGAGTCCCAAAATCATTCTTCTTTCTTTATGAGACAAAAGAATTCTCAAAAATATTGATGGAAATTTTCTAATTTTAAATGCTTAAATGTCTACGATATTCCATTGTAAATTTAAATAAATGTTAATGAAAAATATCCTAGATTTTGAAGTATTAACCAACTATCAAAAAAACAAGAAAAAGTGATACTTGCTCCTTACTTGCACTTGCTTCCTGCTTACACTTAATTTCTACTTATGCTCACAATACTAATGTGTTTTTTAAAATACAAAAAAAAAATAAGACTTATTATTTTTTTAACAAACTCACTTACATAGCTACACACATATCCCATCCTGGTTTGAACCCGGGTCTTTCAAAAGAGAACCCAAAGCCCTAACCACTACGTTGTTACACAAAAACTAATAAAACTTACTTTCAATATATACTTACTCTTAACTTACTTCTAAATATATTATTTTTAATTTATAACTACAATTTATCATCCAAATAACTTTCTTTTACCCAAACTATAAACATGTTTAAATAGCAATTTTAAACTTTTTTATTTTTATTTTGTGTTTATTTTTTATACATAAATTATAAGGATTAGTCTATGCTAAGGGAGCTTGGCCTTGTTTCAAAACAAGTAATTTTCTTAAATTTCAAAGTGATCCAAAATGAAAAAGAACAATAAGATGGATAAGACCAATAACTTATGTTGTTCTATGTTTTATTTTTCTATATGTAACTAATTCACATAGTTGTCCTTGCCTCTAATAAAACGAGCTTAATAAGACAAGATCACCTTGAATTTATAAAAATGAAATTTAAATATTATATTACCCATAGAGAATGGATAGAGGTTTTTAACCTTACCTTATATTAACCTTATCCTATAAGAAATATGTATATTATACTACAATGAGAAAAATCTTCCAAATGTTTATTTGTTTTATTGATGATTGACAATGGAAGGGAATCCGTATCTTCCCTTAAAAGGTGCCTCCTTTTCTTCCTTAGTTTCTCCATCACTGTCCTTCCTTTTGTCCATCACTGTCCTTCCTTTTTCAGTAATTGGTTTCATGTTAACGATGTGTTCACTTTGGAACACAACACTTTATTTGCTTTTGACACATAACAAGCTATTTGTATCAAAGCAAATCCCTCTATCTTGTGTGATAAAAACAAGTTTTTTAAGGTAGTTTTATCATTTCAACTTATTTTATCTTATTTTTATTTGATGTTATATATATCTATAAAAAATTAAGTTTTGGATTGGTTGGACACTCATGTGATAAGGTTTTGAATTTTTTTTTGGAAGACCCAAGTTTAAACCACTATAAAAATATGTACGTATATTAATTAACTTAGAAAAAAATACTATCTAAACCTTATTATCAAAATATAAAAAATAAACTCCCTTTTCTTGGGTGATTGAATTCCATACGGCTTAAGTTCATGCGTTTATTGCTTATTTATATACATATCTCACCATTCATCTATCTAAATATGGCTTGAATACAAAGATAATATTGTCAAATTAAGTCCTTACCTACTTAAAGGATGAAAGGTGTTTCTTGTAAGCATGTCTACCCAATAGTAGAAAGGCATTGGAGTCTTGACTAAAAGGAATTGTATAGGAAGTACTTGTTGGTCCACACGCACAAAGAAAATATACTTTATTCATGTGATTACACAAGCAAAATAATGTGTACCTTTATATACCCTTGACAAAGTTTATTGTGTTTTTTTTAAATAAATAATTTTTCAAATATTATGGTGTTTTTTTTTTATTTTCCAGGTTTTTTTCAACAACGCATATTATCACGTCAAACAAGTGATTTTTCATGATATAAGGTTGTTTTTCAATAACAAATTTTTTAATTTATTAAAATTATTGTGAGAGCATGAATTATTAGTTATTATTGTTTTAATACTCGAGGGGTCATGGTTGGGAAGAGACTGCTCAGCCCTGTACGTGGGTCATAGAGGTTTCTCACAATAACCAAATCTAAAAGAAAAAAAAAAAATTGTTATATTATTAAAACATTATAAATAATAAAAATTATTATTAAAGTTGATAACCCTATGTTTATAAGTTTTTGGTTCAAGTGACATATTGATGTTGTAATCCACACCAAGATTCACTAAAAGGGAAAGGACAAGCAGTTGCCCTAGTGGCTAAAGATGGTGGTTGTTTCTTAAGTGGTCTTGTGTTCAAACCCATTGAAGGTGGTTGTTTATGGTTGGTACCATAAACAATGATACCATTATCACCATGATGAACATTGGAAATCATCATTATGGTTGTAATTAAACTTGCCAAACAACTAACTCTAACATTAGACCAATAACTATCATTCCTTGATGAACTTTTCAAATAATGAAGTATCATGTTGGACTATAGATCGTTGGACTAACAATTATCATGATCAAACTTATCAAATAACTTATTACAAGTCCAACAACTATTATTTTAATATTTTTGGGATTTGGTTAGTGTGAGGGTGGTTGTTTATGGTTGGTACCATAAACAATATACCATTATCACCAAATAATGAAGTATCATGTTGGACTATAGATCGTTGGACTAACAATTATCATGATCAAACTTATCAAATAACTTATTACAAGTCCAACAACTATTATTTTAATATTTTTGGGATTTGGTTAGTGTGAGGGTGGTTGTTTATGGTTGGTACCATAAACAATGATACCATTATCACCATGATGAACATTGAAAATCATCATTATGGTTGTAATTAAACTTGTCAAACAACTAACTCTAACATTAGACCAATAACTATCATTCATTGATGAACTTTTCAAATAATAAAGTATCATGTTGGACTACAGATCGTTGGACTAACAATTATCATGATCAAAATTATCAAATAACTTATTACAAGTCCAACAACTATTATTTTAATATTTTTTGGATTTGGTTAGTGTGAGAAACCCTCTACTCACGCTCAAGGTTGAGCATCCCCATCCCACCATGACCTTTCATAATGGAGAGAGTTGAGCTTATCAACAAGCTTAGACATAAAGGATATATATCTAAAAACGTTGAGAGTTATCAAACTCGAGGTGCCTATCTCATTTTTATTGAAAAATCTTAAATTATTTTAAATGTTTGTAACTGTTGGTTAGTCGACTGTTTTAGTTTAAATTTTAAATGTTTTTGTTAATATCGATTTTTTTAATAAAAAAATAAAAATTGTTTACGGCGTGACATGTATGACCTCTTTGCCTCCCACCCCTTGTCTGTCATTGTAGGAACGCCTCTCGACGTAATAAGGGATGTAACACACATCCCCACACACACCATAGTTTGAACCTTGGACCTCCTAAAGAAGAACCAAATCCCAAATCATTGCACTTTGAACTGTCCCTTAAAACACCAACAACTATCATTTATTGAGCTATAACATTGAACCAACAACTATTATTATCACCAACAACCATCATTCATCAATACCAAACTAATAATTACCCTAATCAAACTTGTCAAGCAATTAACTACAACATTGGACCAACAACTACCATTATCACCAACAACTATTATTCCTCGTACTTGTAAAGCAATTAAATGTAATATCGAAGTAATAGTTACCATGATCAAACTTGTCAAGCAACTAACTGCAACATTGAACTAACTACCATTATTAAACTTTTTTAATACATAACTATAATATTAAACTAACATCTACCATTCATCAAGTTTACTAAACAATTAGTTATAATATTTTATTTTTTATTTTTATTTTTTAAATATTGGTTATATTAATAAAAAAATCAAAACACAAGACATTGCATCAAATTATAAAAATCTACTCAAGGACATCCAACCATCTGACTTGTCTTGAACAAAGCAGTCTTTGAGATCTTTGATTATAAGCCTCTTAAATGCTTTACATTGAAATTGAATATCAACAACAACATTGGACACAATATCAGAAGTAGGAATAGCTTTATCTCGAAAAACTAAACTACATCTCGTCTTCTAAATAGTATACAAAGTCATTGCTCTGATAACAATCCACACCCCCTAAGATACTGAGGGCAGCCAAAGACATCTCCCAAGAGAACCAATTTCCAACTCCACCTATCACCTAGGAGAGGTGATAGGATAATATGTCCACTTCAATATTTTTCAAACATTCCTTGCTACACCACAATCCAAAACGATACTGCCACAATTACTACAAATATTTGAGATATTCATCACCTTGTCAAAGTAAGAAGACTAACATTTTATTTTTAACAAGCTTATTCACACACATACCCCACCATGGTTTGAACCTAAGTCTCTCAAAAGAACTCAAAGCCCAAACCATTATAATATCCCGCATGAACCCCATTTATAACATTAAACTAACAACTCATTATACAACCTAAAGTTTAATCTTAAATATTTTAATAAAAGCACAAAAATACATATTATATCATAACTAATAAATAAAACTTTATTAGTAACCTAAATTATTACATAAAATTTAGATAAAATATACTACAACCATATATCTAAACACACAATTAAAGTTAAATTATAATTGATATGCACCAAGGTATATTCCCTATTCATCATATAGGTATCGAATAAGTTATATTTTATATATTATAATGGTTGATATCGTGTTCCTTGCAAGACAACGCAATTGTTGGGGTTTTAGTTCTTTTTCAAGAGGTTCAAAGTTCAAATGGCGTGTATGTGTGTGGTTGTGTTAAATTCTCTATTGATAAACTCAACTCTTTCCTTATAAGAAATCAAGAGGTTCAAAGTTCAAATGGCGTGTATGTGTGTGGTTGTATTGATAAACTCAACTCTTTCCTTATAAGAAATCATGGTGGGATGAGGATGATAGAAGTTTTTCACACTAACCAATCTTAAAAAAATAACAACCTTTTTATTTATTCACACTAACCCAATAAAAATAATCACACTAACCAAATCTTAAAAAATAACAACTTTTTATTTATTCACACTAACCCAATAAAAATAAAATAAAATAAAAATAATAATGGTTGATATCTATTACATCTAGAAGTTTTTCACAGAAGTTGGAATACTATATATCTATCATAGAAGTTTTTCACACTAACCAAATCTTAAAAAAATAACAACCTTTTTATTTATTCACACTAACCCAATAAAAATAATCACACTAACCAAATCTTAAAAAATAACAACTTTTTATTTATTCACACTAACCCAATAAAAATAAAATAAAATAAAAATAATAATGGTTGATATCCATTACATCTATTCTAATTTTTCATTCGTAAAGGTTTTGCTAAAAAAAATTCATTTGGGAAGTGGAGGTTGTTTTCTATGGGAAGTGGTTTATATTTATTTTAAATAGAAATATAAAAAAGTTATTTATGTTCATTTTGTGGTTTAGATTAAGTTTTTTTTTAATAATTTATTTTTTTATAAAGATTATATTCTTTATTTTTAGGATGGTGGTAAGAAGTTGAATATACCAAAAGATAAAGTTTTGTTTAAAAAGTTTATGATCATTACTTAAAGTTATTTATATTTATTTTATAGTTTGAACTTATGTGATATTAATTTGGTTTTCAATAAATATCAATAAAGCCTTGTTTCCAAAGGTCATAATCATGACTTAAAAGTCATTATCAAGATTTTATTTTATTTTAAAAAGATGGTGATAGAAAATTGAATATGCCGGAGCCTTGTTTTGAAAAGTCATGATCATTACTTAAAAAGTTATTTATATCTACTCTGTGGTTTGAACTTGATATTAATTTGGTTTTTCTAAAAAAAATTCAATAAAACCTTATTTTTCAAAAATCATGATCATTACTAGAAAATTATTTATATCTAATTTATAATTTTAACTATTTGGTTATAGACAAAAACCATGTTCCCTATTTATATGGTGGTAGGAAGTTGAATACACCAAACAATAAAAGCTTGTTTTCAGAGGTCATGAACATTGCTTGCTCCAACATGTTTGGACATGCAAGGAGAAAAACTTGCAAGGGCAAGCAACCATAAATATAAGCTAAATAAACAATGCCCATCAAATCATGTATTGACTTCGCCCTCTTAGGTAAGATGTCCAATGTCTATCTTGAAAAAGCTAACATGTCCAATTTACTATTTTAATGTCAAATTTAATATTTTGAAAAAGTAAGCTGTCAAATTCGATATTTTGAAAAAGGAAAAAATTAATTTAATATTTATATAACCACGTGGATACGAACCTCATCCTTAATTGCAGAATACACATCGCCCAAAGACGGTAGTTGACAAGTTAGTAGTGCCCGTCAAAGTTGGTTGGCTGGTCCTAAACCCTATCCATTTCTAGCCTCAATTAAATATATATATATTTTTAAACCTTAATTGTTGAGTAAAACGAAGTTAATTGGCCCACAATTATTAGGAAATTCTACTAACAAACATTTTGCTACCAACCAATCTATCTCTTCTTGATATGACATTATTATTATTTTTAGTTACACTGGGGAATCATAACTTCCTTCATTTTTTACTATCAGACTTGATTCAAATCGTTGGAGTTATCACTATAACTTCTACTTCACCTTGTTATTAGTGACCCAGCCTTGAAAGACCACGGGTGGAGCATGAGAGCCCACGGGTGGCTCAGAATTGGGATTGTGATCATGGGACTACGGAGTCAGGACAATCTACTACCTTTACCTTAAATAGGCTTACTTCAAAGGTTTGAACTTAGATCTCTTCTTTGCTAGGCTCCATATACTACCTTTGCCCCAAACAAACTTGTCATTAAAGTTTGAAAACCTAAATCTTCATTTGGTAAGTGCCAAACTTACCTATCCACCATCTACTACCTTTGCCCCAAACAAACTTGTCTTCAAAATTTGAACCTAAATCTTCATTTGGTAAGTGCCAAGCTTACCAATCCATCCAATCTTTGAGACTAAGTATTAACTCATTATCATATAAAATATTACATTATTAATACATTGTAGATTATAGCAGTTTAAATATTTTATTAAATCTAAATCTCCTAATTCTCTTTTAGATATAAAAAAATTACACTAATACTATTTAATCAATTAAATAGTGTGATTAAATAGTATTATACACTTGCACATGATCCTTCCAATTACGTTCAATGCAAACAACCTGAGGGGAAGATTTTTCTCCGGTCTTTAAGAAAACGTAACCGTACGTCAGGGTGTTGAAGGGCGGTTGTTTCGAGGCGGGGAAAGATTTCTGTTTGGTGACGGAACTCCCGTAATAAGCACTCCACCATATCAGTGGGAAGACCGTACAGGGAAAGCCGGGCGACAGATAGGAAAGACAGCGACAGTCAAAGCTACATGGTCCGGTTTTTACGATAACGATGTCTATTATCTTTAACATGATATTGACGTTATCTGAAAAAGATAGGTTAGTTGATAATTATCGATAATTTATTTGATATTATTTGATAGATTAAGTAAGTTTGATGTCATCCGGGGTGGTAACGATCAATGCTTGTTTTACCATTGATCCATGCTTGTTTATGGGTTGTCTTGGTTGATAGAGTCAGGTTGTAACCATCAATGCTTGTTTGTGGGTTGTAACCATCAATGCTTGTTTGTGGGTTGTCCTTATGGGTTGTCCTGGTTGATAGAGTCATGGTTGCTTGTGGGTCCTGGTTGATAGAGTCATGGTTGAGTCATAGTTCCATCAAAAGTTGGTTGGAAATGGTCAAATGTTTGCTTGGGGTTGGTAATGGTTAAATGTTTGCTTGGAGGTTGCCCCCGATAATACAAGGTTTTGTTGTTCAATCAACTAGGGTTATAGTGACCACATGTAAGTTTAATTTGAAGTCATACCCTTATAATTAAAATTTTATTAACATTTTGTTGGTGTACTCTATGTGAGGAACACTTCATCTACAAATGCTCGATATTTTCAGATATTTGTGATAAATACAAAGAAACACTTGAAAAAGAATCTATGGCAGAGTTATTTGAAGACAATAAAATAAAAAAAGTTAGAGTATTGCTAACCCAAATCAGGAGAAAGAACAACCTTTTCAAAGATATTGAAAATCTGATTTAAGTATTTGAGATCCTATATTTGAGTCTAATAAACAAAATTAAAATCTTTTATTCATTCAATGGTCGAGTGCATGTCATTATAGTTATAACGACAGCTTGCGAGTTCAATGTGAGTTCATACCCTAGATCAGACAAAAAGAAAATGTTAAACAGCGGTGTTGGACATGCCATAGCCATGGGCATGGACATGACATGACATGGCATGGGCATTCGCTTTCTTGCCCGGCCGTGGAAAGCGCACGAGGACCTCACGCGGAATATTCCGGTGGAGAGAATGTCAATTGTCAAGTCGTGCTCGATATCTAATGAGATGGATGTTGCCACGTCACCACCGATATCTAATGAGGTGGATGTTGCCACGTCACCACGTGACATGACACAACGCATGCGCGTAGGGGTAGGTGCGTCAATGGAAACAATCCACGTCAGAAATTGGGTGGGCGGAAATAAAAATAGTGAGGCGTGTTTGGATAAGGTCTCCCCTGTGGTGGACCCCACTTTCGGTGGCCGTTACGCCACAGCCTGGCCTGCACAGCTGGCAACTGCAAAACCGCCGTGTGGAACTCGCAATTAAAACGTGCGTATGTTGGTTGCGGTCTGGAGGTTGGCTGGTGACTTGCTGGTGCCGCGTGAGAAGAATAATGGCTGACTTGATTGGATCGAGTGGAATTAATTACTTGGTTTTATTAGGGTGCCGTTGAGTTTCTTAATTTTATAGCCAACTTGACAAAGTTTAGGTTAGTTTGAGATTGAAAATATATTATTGCTGGATTTTATAAGGTTACAAGTGATGATCTCAACAACCCAGGCAGCAATCTGTTGGTCAAACATCATGCATTCTGCCTCAAGGTTTGGTAGATGCTTGAAATAGGTGTTTTTAATTTCGTATATATTTTTAAGTTTTTTTTTGGTATATAGGTAAATTGGTTATAATTACAATTTGTAGTAATTGTCAAGGTAGGGTTCCAACTCTCAGTAACTGGGTTCAACAAACTCATTCTCTCCTTGATATATTTTTAAGTTTTTACTAGAGATTTAGGTTCAAATCATGAGTCAAAATATTGAATTAATATATTTTTAGGTTTTTAAAAAAAAATTAAGTTCAAGGAACAGGATTTCAAATTGAAATATTTTTAGTTTTTTATCAAAGAAATTTAGGTTCAAACTAAGGGACAGGACTTGGTATTGATATATTTTTAGGTTTTTATCAAAGAAATTTAAGTTCAAATCATTATTTTTTTTTTGAGGTTTTTATGGAAGAAATTTAGGTCCAAACTTCAAACCACCAACAGAACTTGAATTAATATATTTCTAGGTTTTTATTAAAGAAATTTAAGTTCAAACCATGAAATATTCAAAAAAATTTAAGTTCAAACCATGAAATATTCAAAAAAATTTAAGTTCAAACCAAAAGATAAAACAAAATGTTTTTAAATTTAAAAAAAAAATTAAATTCAGTTTTTTTTTGGGTAGAAATCTTGATAAAATGATAAATAGAACTGTAAAATATCTTTTATGGTCTGAATAACATGAAAGGAGAACACTCTTTTGATCCGTAGCATTTTTCACCTGCATACATGAGAATTTTTGCCATTGCCGCCGTGCAATTAGGCAGTATATTCATCTTAAAATGCCAACTGTATATTCTTTCGCATATTCAGCTCTGCCCTCGATCAGGCACTACTGAACAAAATTGGGAATATTGGCACAATGAATTCAAAATCGAAACAATTTAAAGGAAATTGCAACTTGAATCCAACAAAACCACGCGTGGATCTCTAGAGACTTCTTCAAAATTTACAGCTGTAAATGGCATTCTCTGCTCGTTATTTGTTTTAAAATATTGTTCACAGAGAAAAGGAGAGAATAGTCTTCCATAAACCTACTAACCAGGGTAGAGTTCTTAAAAATTCATAAGAATTATTTTTATCAAATTATTTTAAATTCTGTATTATATTTGTTAGGTATTTGAAAGTTCAAAAGCATTATATCTGAATTTTCTAAATATATTAATTATTTATGTAAGGTTATCCGTTTATACTTTGAACCCTACGCCTTCCGCTGTAAGGTGTAGGTAACCCACCTGTCGGGGTTTGAGCCTCCCTCGTAGCGACCATCCATGATGCATCTCAACGGCGCCTAATCAATGAATTTCTCAGACACATTTCGTCAAACATTTGGCGGACGGTGCGATCCACACTGCCTTTCGCGTACGGACATATTTTTCTAGACCGGGGGGGACGGGGAGTTACTTTTTTATATATGCATGCCGTTTCCTCCCGAGACCCCATCCTATCCACGAACAAATCCATTGCGTACATGCACGAAGAGTTTTTTGAGTTTTTCATTCATTTTTCATGAGCATGAGCGATTTGTCATTAAAAGACACAACATTCACGGCGTGTTGACTTGCCGAGGCCGCGTCGTCTCCATCGCCACGCCTGAACGTGATCCATTCGCTAATCTGCGGGACCCAAGGCCTTCGGCGAAGTTGACCCCTTGGTAACTCTGTCGGCCAACCTTTCCTGACAATTTTTTTTTGGCCTGAGCTCTGCTCTTTAAATTCCTCTTATACGCTCCTTCACTTGTCTCGGATTCACCTTCATTTGGATCTCTCTTCAAAATAAAATTTTGCTTCCATATTCATTTTCTTTTTTCTTTCTCCGTTTATGTTTCTCTACGTCGCGTTCGCGGTTCTGCGAGCCTCAGATTTTTATTTTTCTATTTGTGCGGTTCGTTCCGCAAATTATACACCCGGTTTCTTAAGTATTCAGCCAAAATCATCATTTTTTGATTTTTCTTTTTCGGTGCTGAAATCGTGGGAAGGGGATTACCAGGGCGTGGTCGTTGAGGCATTTTGTCAAACGGTTGGCGTGGAAAATCCTTAAGCTTCACAACGAAATCTTTGTTCCATTGAAGATGCCGTCGAGTCTGATGACGATCGATTCCCTGTCGTTGGATTCCGCCGACGAGGGTTTAATGATGGACATGAGGCCGAGGCCGCTGAATCTGCAGAACAGATCCATGGAGGAGAAGTCGCTGACCGAGCTGGCAAAGGGTATGGAGCCCGTGAAGAGCTCGGAGCGCCTGGAAGCCCTGGCGTCCCCCAGCTTGAGCATCCGATCTTACTTAGGGACCCCCCGTTCCTCGGTCCACACCCCCTTTGCGCCCCACCCCATGGTGGCAGATGCCTGGGAAAATCTCAGGAAATCTCTTGTCTATTATCGGGGAAAGCCCGTCGGCACCATCGCCGCCCTGGATTCCACAGAGGAGGCCTTGAACTATAATCAGGTGCGCATGAACTACTATTTTGTTGTTTGAATTCCGTTGTAGCATTTCATTACATTTCAAGTGTGATTGTTGTTCTTCCTCAAATCGGGGACAAAGGTCACAACCACTTGAGGACATTTCAAATGAAAAATTTAATGGGTATGCTTGGTTTTTTTATTTGGTCTGAAAATTTAGGTGGTTGGGCTTTTGAATAGCTAGTATGCAATCTTTTCAATCCATTATACTAGCGGGAAACCTCCCTTGTATGTTTCTGTGTGGAACAATACTATATCCGATGACTTAAAAGTGTGATAGAGTCTGGCTGGTCGGACACAGTTCATATTTGTCGTTCTGGTTAGATATGGAGGATTTATTTACACCCAGAATCTCATTTATGGAGCTGCATATGACGCATTCAATGGAGGCTAGTCTTGTCCATTGTAGGACCTTCTTAGCAATGCATACCGTGACACATTATGAGCAAGATCTAATTCCTTTACGTAATGGATCTTAGTCCCGGCTTGTTATATAATGTGGAATCTGTATGATCTATTCTTTGTGAATGGAAAACATCTCCAGGAACCTCTTTTTTCCTTACGTTGTCATTGACGATATGGTTGGTAAAATATATCCACATTGCCATAGAGATATCGGCTCAAGGAGATTTGAACCTGAGCCATGTCGATGGTAAGGGCATCCACTTAACGCTAGACCTCAGCTTGGTGGCCATTTTGTTGGATGATCTCACCTTAGAAGCATAGACAGGGGGTTGTGTTAGCGTGGTTGATTGTAGGAGATAAGATTGTATGTTGATGATGGCTGCCGAAATTGTATTCTGGATTTTGTCCTTAGATTTCTAATACACAGATTATCTTGTTAGTAAGGTTGATTGTTATATACTTTGTCAATTGCATTGTCTTATGACGGGAAGATGAGATTGAATGTTGACAATGGATGCCAAAATTATGTTCTTGATTCACCCTTACATTGTGTGGGTGTTTTTTTTATTTGTAATTATGGGCAGGTGTTTGTTAGGGACTTTTTCCCGAGTGCTTTGGCGTTTCTGATGAATGGGGAGCCTGAAATAGTAAAGAACTTTTTGTTAAAGACTCTTCATCTTCAAGCATGGGAGAAGCGGATAGATTGCTTTACTCTTGGTGAAGGTGTTATGCCTGCTAGCTTTAAGGTTCTTCACGATCCTGAGCGACACACCGACATTTTAATTGCTGATTTTGGGGAGAGTGCCATTGGTAGAGTTGCTCCTGTTGACTCGGGCTTCTGGTGGATCATTCTACTCCGTGCCTACATTAAATGTACTGGAGATCATAGCCTTGCAGACATGCCTGATATACAACGAGGGATGAGGCTTATCTTGACTCTATGCCTTTCTGAAGGATTTGACACCTTCCCAACTCTTCTTTGTGCAGATGGTTGCTGTATGATTGATAGAAGAATGGTCGGCCATCTTACTTCAATTTCTTATTGCTTTTGCCATTTTTATTTTTAATTATTCATGCTGTTTATTAAGTGCTTCCCTTCAGCAAGAAATTCATGAGCTAATCCGCAATATAATGCATGTGATGTGAAGCTCATTAGCACGTAGATCTTGTATATCAAGGATTCTTTTTCCAATCTGTGACATATATGTCACCAGATTTTTATTTTGTTTGGCATGCCCTGTTCTTGTTATAATTTATAAGTTACATTTCCTATTTTGCAGGGTATATATGGTTATCCAATTGAGATTCAAGCCCTTTTCTTTCTTGCATTACGGTGTGCAAGAGTTTTACTTAAACCTGAGGGTGGAGGCAAGGAATTTATTGAAAGAATTGATAAGCGACTTCATGCCTTAAGCTATCATATGAGGACATACTTTTGGCTTGACCATGAACAACTTAACAATATTTATCGTTACAAAACAGAAGAATACTCCCATACAGCTGTAAATAAATTTAATGTTATCCCAGATTCCATTCCTGATTGGGTTTTTGATTTTATGCCAATGAGAGGAGGATACTTTGTAGGAAATGTCAGCCCTGCCCGAGTGGATTTCAGGTGGTTTTGTCTTGGTAATTGTGTTGCAATTCTGAGCTCACTGGCGACACCAGAACAGGCATCTGCAATTATGGATCTCTTTGAAGAAAGATGGGAGGATTTAATTGGGGACATGCCTCTCAAAATTGCATATCCTACCCTAGAAAACCATGAGTGGCGCATTGTGACAGGGTGTGATCCTAAAAATACCAGATGGAGCTATCACAATGGTGGGTCTTGGCCAGGTGAGTGAACCATGTGGAAAGCAGTATGCATTTTCCTGAAATTTTAATCTTCGTTTTGTTTTTGGTGGATTTTCTCATAGGAAATGATGCATGCTTCTACAAAGTCCAACTTTCCATTATGTCAAAGTATAAAAGCATGCTTCTTTTAATGAATAGAAGTCCTAACATGTTTAAGTGACTTAGAAGCTTGTCTATCTGAAGCTATCTGAAGCAGATGCTTGTGCATTGTTTAATATTGATCATCACAACTTAACCAATATCTGTGTTTACATCATGCCTATGCTTTTTGTTGTTTTGCTTGGGCATGTACCATCTCTATGTCTTGAATGCATACCTCCAAACTTGTTAGGACAACAAGCATTTTATCTGCATCATCTAAGCATATGGACCTGTCATTATGATTTGGAAAAATATGTCCTGTTCATATTTTGTAATTTTTTATTTGGTGGGATTAGTATATGTATTGTTTTATAGTTCATGAGATTTGTAGTAAACTAGTCTTCTTCATGATGTAAAACATAATTCTTTTTCATTTCTAATTTGATCTTTATAAGCTGAAACATGATTAGATACTTTTGTTAGACTTCCAATTTGTTTTTGTTGTCAATGTGTACATTCAGGTTTGTAATTGAATGTTTTAGCTTCCAAGACCTCCAAAAAAGCAAATCAACTTCTTTTTCTCATCTTTGTCTCTAGAAGTAGTTGGAACTTATTTTAATCTTCTGAACCATTTCTTCTGCTTCGAACTGTATTTTTACAGCTAGTGGCATGTGATTTTTTTTGTCTTCAGTGTATCTTAAATGATGAAGACTTCCCTGTTTATTTATATAGTATGTCCCTGATAATTATCCTTTAATTAATCACTCATTCTACTAATCATTTATGCCTTGTTCATTAGTCATTTATTATTCAATGCTCTACTTTTATGTAATGGTATTTAATATTTATGTAAATGACAAAATGAAAGAAAAACTTTGATCCAGTATGTGTCCTAGGCACATGCTGATGCCACATATGTATGCAACTTGTTTTCTAGTTCAAGCCGTAATCATCCTTGATATTTGGTTTGCTAGGTTTTATGTCCTTTTTCTTCAGTGTTATATTATTACAAGACATCCTTTCATTTTCTCTGAATAATTGTATTAAGGTGAACTGTGGGTCTGTGCAGTTTTGCTGTGGTTATTGACAGCGGCATGCATCAAGACAGGGAGGCCACAGATAGCTCGTAAAGCAATTGAACTTATGGAACAACGTCTGGCTAAGGACCACTGGCCAGAATATTATGATGGAAAAAATGGTCGTTATATAGGCAAGCAAGCTCGGAAATACCAGACCTGGTCTTTAGCTGGTTATTTAGTCTCCAAAATGATGTTAGAAGATCCTTCTCATTTGGGAATGATCTCTTTAGAAGAAGACAAAAGGATTCTGAAGCCACGTCTCACAAGATCTGTTTCTTGGACATGCTAATAGAAAACAATCATTAATGCCACTTTTGGCACATTGTATCATCATTGTTCATTTGGAAACTGTTCTGATACATGAGAGTTCAGCACCTGTCCGGCTTCTCTCATCTTGTATATGCTAAATTGTTTTCCTCTCTGTTTTCATAAAGCAGATGATAATGAAGCCCTTGATGTCCGTGCATGCCGTTCTCTTATGTTTTGCAATTCTCAATATTGTTTGTATTTGATAAATTGTCAAGGATAAGTTTCGATTAGAGTGTTACTTCTATATGAAAGGATATCAGATGAAGACATTATTCAAAGACGAGGTATCTCTATTTGAGTTGAATCTTGGCAATAAGCAATAATCATTTTCTTAAAGTGACCATTTTAATGATGAGGTAGATGAATGTTAAAGTCAGAAAGGTCCAGTGGATATCATGTTCTCTATGCATGGACATCTCAATTTTGAAATTGACAATCCTTAAAGTTCAATTGTGCCTACAACACGTTTGGTTCTTGTTTTTGTAGAAGTTAGTTGCAGAATAGAGATCAGGAAACATAATGGTCCTACCTGACACATTTTTGGTTGTTGATCTTGACGGTGCCATAATAACTGTCAATTTTGTTTAGGATAAGCAGAGCACAAATTCAAAATCATTAAATTCAATATGGGACTATGCATCAATGGATATAATATCAATTTATTGTTATATATACCTGCATATAACTATCCTTATTGGAAAGATGGCAAGGCCTGTATTTGAAATGCAAAACACCTTAGAATTGTGGATTGTCTAATATAATGAAATAGAAATCTGTGCAAAACAAATAATATTGATTTTGAGTAGGACTTGAATGCTTAAAGTGAAGTTGATTTCCCAGAGTAAATTACATGAAATGTTTTTCCTTAAAATGATTTACAACAATTGTAATTGACTCTGCCATCTTTTTGTTAGCATTGAGTTGATACATCAAAGGTAGTTGTTGGAACTTGTTTGTCATGGATGTGATTGATGAGACCTTTTTAATTAGCCCCATGAAAGTAGTTAAATTATTTCACTTTGGTAGACAGATGTGTAGGCAATCATTAAAAAAACATTGCCTGGACCTTTTTGATGCCACTCCTTTTGTCAAATATTTTCTAATTTTTTTTTTTTTTAACAAGAAAAAAATTATAATTTTATTTCAAGAATGAAAAAAAATTACACTTCTGAGGTGCCTTAGCACAAACAAAAAACCAGATAAAAATAGATTACTCGGAGTCAAGATATAATTACAGTTAGGCAGATCGGAGAGGAAAAAACCCATCTTTGAAATAGCATGGGGATAATAAGGATAAATATCCTTATATCTTCGAAATAGCATGGGGATAATAAGGATAAATATCCTTATATATCAATACTTAATCATCCAAATAACCTCCATGTCCAAATCCTGGATAGATATCACTGAAAAAGAATTTAGCAAAAAGAAAAGAAACACCTAAAAATTGCCATAAAGCTCTAATCAAATGAACATGCCCACAATACAAACCATTGCAAGAAACCTTTTGGAACCTATTGACCTTTTTTTTTTTT
This sequence comes from Wollemia nobilis, assembly GCA_028583015.1. Lineage (NCBI taxonomy): Eukaryota > Viridiplantae > Streptophyta > Pinopsida > Araucariales > Araucariaceae > Wollemia > Wollemia nobilis. Next base: position 1,807,444 of record JAQPPZ010002501.1, read on the forward strand.
TTTTTTAAATTTAAATAAAAGGGTAAAAATTTATTGATAAGAAGACAAAATGACAGAGTACAGCGAAGCCCCCAACCAGGACTCAAGTAAGCAACAAAACAGACTAAAACCACAAGACAGGGTCAAAACCCGAAGAAGACAGCAAGAGCAAGCCACATTAAGTTTGAAAATCCTTGTGGATCAACTCCTAGAGGCACCGAGAGTCCCCAGACAAGAGACTCTCCCATTTATCCATAATCCAAGGACCCGAAAGCTCAGAAGCCCTTTTGGCCAAATAATCAGCAACCCCATTCAATTCCCTTGGAATTTGCACAAAGGAGATGAATTCAAACTCTTCACTAATTCTGAGAATTTGAATGGCCACAAATGCCAACTGCCAATTAACATCCTTCAACCTTTTGCTATTTAAAAGATCAACCAAAATTTGAGAGTCGGACTCGCAGATGCTCCTGTGCCAACCAAGAGAAAACCCCTCTGCAAGGCCTCAAGAATCGTAAGAGCTTCCATAAAATTGTTGGAGTGAACACCTTTATAAATGGAAAAGAAAAAATTGACCACGCCAACAGAGTCTCTCCCAACATCGCCAATTCTAGCATGTCTAGGATTGCCCCTGGACGACCCATCAATATTAATTTTTAAAACTCCTCTAGGGGGCGGCCTCCACCTTCCATCTCTCCTATCTTTCTTGTTGAGCTGAGAAGCCCTGTTAGGGCGAGAATAGTCCACGCCAACCCTAAAGAGACCAAGGGTCTGCCATACCTTCTCCCTAGAATCCAAAAGAGGGTTCACATCGCATTAGCTATGGATAGTTTCCTGAACCATACCCAGGGTCCTTTGCCATATCTGTTGAACAACCAAATGACTACCCTAAAATATGTGATGGTTCCGTTCGAGCCAAATCTACCTGATGATGCAAGAAGGGCCCAAATTCCAAGCAACTTGGAGGAAGGGGGCATTGGCCGAAGGTCTGCCCAGACTACTCCAAAACTCCACCAGGGAGAGCACATGAAAACAAGGATGGTTCCAGGCACTCCACCAATGGTGCCAAATGTCTCTGGCAAGGGAGCATTGGAAAAATAAATGAGAAGAGTTATCCTCATTATTACCACAAAGAACACAAATAGAGGGACCCTGAAATCCCCTGTTCCTCAAGTTCTCCCAAGTGAGGCATTTATTACGAGCTACCAGCCATAGAAGTTACATTTAGGCCAAGCAAATATGTTCCACACCTTTTTCCACCATGTGACAGGGAGGCTCCCAAACTTTTGCATATCAAGAACCTGGTAACCATAGGCTACAAAGTAGGTTCCCTTGGGATCAGGGTTCCAAGCCAAACTGTCTTTACCCCTCAATGAAGAACAGGGCCTCCTCGCAAGAATAAGAGCAAGCACATCTTTGTCCTCGGCCAATCCCCCTGGGGCCATTCCTACGGATCTTTCCACTTGTACATCTCCAGATTACCAAAATATTGGATTGTTTTAAAGTCCTCCACATGAGACCAACCCGCTTCCAAAAAAACACGCTTAGGGAATGTAGCTTGGGATATTGAGTCAAGATAGGAGGGAGGCCATCCCAAGAATCCTCCTAGAAAAGAGCATATGATTCCCGATTGCAAATCAAGAACAAACCCTGCTTAATTAAATTAGCCCCTCTTTTCAGAGTGTCCCAGATAACCGAACCTTTCCCAACCAAGCTGACTCTAGGGATCTCAGCCTCGAAATACCTCTCAAGTACTTATAAGATAAGATTTTAGCCCAAATCTGATCTTGAGAAGTACACCATCTCCAATAAAGTTTCGCAGCCAGAGCCTGCCCAGAAAGAGCCGCCTGTCACAACCCAAGGCCTCCTTGAATCGGCCTACAAAGAGAATCCCACCTAACCAAACTCCATTTAGATTGAGCAAGTTTTCCAGACCACAAAAATTGTCTTGACAAAGCATCCATGTCCTTGATGAAACGAGAGGGAGTTGTTTGCACAAAACATCTGTAATGGGTAAATCTTGAACAACAGATTTTAAAAGCAACACTCTACCCGCAAAGGAGAGCCATGTGATGGTCTAGTGATTCACTTTGTTTCTAAACTTATCCAACATAGACTGCCAAGAAGATTTAGGCAAATAATGAGACGAAATCAGAATACCAAGATAAATGAAGGGGAGAGTCCCGACCTGAAATCTTAGAATTCGAGCAATCTTAGTTGAATAAGAGGAGGGGTATTGAAGAAGAAAATAGAAGACTTGTCCTCATTAATCAACTTTCCAGAAGCACCAAGATATTTTTCAAGAGATGATCTAATGTTTCCAGATTCCTTGATAGTGGCAACTCCCAGCAAAACAGTGTCATCAACAAATTGAAGGTGGGAAAGAGGCAGGGAACTACTATCCCACTTCCAACCCTGAATGAAACCATGCCTAACATGAGACTTGAGAAATCTTCCCAACCCTTCCGCCATAATGATAAACAAATAAAGAGATAAATGATCTCCTTGCCTCAATCCCCTGGAGGCCTCAAATAGCTTCGACGACTCATTATTAACAAGAATAGAGAACGAGGAAGAAGAAACACAACTCATCACCCATCTAATCCAATCCTCCTCAAAGCCAAAAGCAATAAGAAATTTCTGAAGAAAGGACCATTTGACCCGGTCATAGGCTTTGGCCATGTCCAACTTAATGAACATAGATTTCTCCTTAGAAGTTTCCATCGAGTGAATAGCTTTCGTAGCAATAACAACCCCATCTAGGATTTTTTGGCCAACAACAAACCCACCTTGCTCCTCAGAGATGATTTTGCTCAACAATATCTTTAGCCTCTCGGTAATAATTTGTGTAATGATCTTATATACAACATTGTAGAGAGAAAAAGGCCTAAACATATGTAGGGAATTCGCTCCCTCTTTTTTGGGAATAAGCACCACAAAGGTAGCATTTAGGGCCCTCAACATCTGTTTGTTATTTTGGGACTCATGGACCACCTCCAGAAGATAAAATTGGATTAACTCCCAAAACTCATGATAAGACTCAATCAGGAATCCATCCGGGCCCGGGGCTTTCCCTTTTTTCATCTTGAAAACAACATTTTCCAATTTCTCAAGGGAAATTGGACCCATCAAATGCTCATTCATCTCTAGAAACAATCAAGGGAATACAGTTTAGATTAAGCTTTTTAGCCTCTTTATCTGAGAGGGAGTCCTTAAAGAGAGGAAATATACCTCATAGTCTCTTCTGAAATATCCCTGAAAGAAGAGAGAAGGGCACCCTGAGAATTCACAAGAGAGGAAATCAGGTTACCATTACAACGAGCCTTAACTGAGTTAAAAAATAAGGTCGTGTTCCTATCCCCTTCTTGAAGCCAATCCACTCGAGCTTTTTGTTTCCAAAAAAATTCTTCCCTCAACTCCCATTCAACAAGGTCTTTCACAGCCTCAGATTCCTCAATGAGAAGCTCCTCCGTGAGTCCATGATCTTTGATCTTCCTTGAAGCTTCTTCCACCTTCCTAAGAGCCGTCAACTTAGTAAAGGAAAGGTTCCCAAAATTTAGACTATTCCACCTCTTCAATTTATGCTTAACGAATTGCAGCCACTTCATAAAGGAATACATAGTGGTGCCATGAGAAGGTTTGTCATTCGTCCACCAGCCTCGCATGAAATCATGAATCTTAGGATCCCAAAGCCACATAAGTTGAAACTTAAAGGAAGAATTCTTCTTTAGCCCAAACTCAAGAGAAGAGAATTTGATAGGCCAATGATCAGATCCCCTACCCTCCAGAATCACAGAACTAGCACTTCTGTTATTACCAATACAAAAACTGGAGATCAAAAACCTATCCAGTCTCTTTGAGATGGAATCTTCCCCACATCTTCTATTGTGCTAGGTAAATATCCCATTATTTGGCTTGTTGTCAATCAAGTTTAGGGCCCGAATATGAGCATTGAAAATAGAATAAAAAGGCTTGAGACGATCAACCCCACCGCTTTTCTCCTCCAGAAAAGTGACAGAGTTGAAATCTCCAACCAAAATCCATAAGTACAGGGGATCCAGACTTCTCACAAAGCCAATGTCCTCCCATAATTTCACTTTACCGTTGTAATCAATAGGAGCATACACATTTGTAAGTAGGATGGTTTCGCCAGATTCATTATCATGCTCGATCATTGAAATAGACCATCTGCTAGAAATCCAAGTAAGAGGATAGATCTTAACCAGATCCCATAAACAAGCAATGCCACCAACATATCCACATGCACCAATACACTGGCATTGACCCCTTCTCCACAACTTGGGAGCAATATTAAACATACTATCAGTAGCCAATTTAGTCTCCTGAATAAACACCACATTTGGAGAATGAACACGAACCAAATCACGAACAACTTTCTGTCTAGGGATGTTGTTCAACCCCCTTACATTCCATGAAAGGATAATCATTTCTAGGGGTTAGAAAAAAAGGGAGTCCAATGTTCTCACCAAGCCTGACTCCACAAAAGTATCCCCCATTAACTTAACTTTATCTTGGTATTTCTTTCGATCCACCTTCATATTATTATCCGAAGCACTTTTTTAATTATTTTCCACTGCAATCCCAACACCGTAGGAGTTTTGCAGTCCAAGGATGATTGCATCAGTGTTTGAGTAGGAGAGGGCATAACTAAATTTGTGCCACTTTCCAAAATATTTTCCCCTCTAGGGCTAGAACCATCCATATCACCTATACTCAGAACCAAAGCCATCTGTTCTTCATTTAAACCTCCTAGATCTGATTCCTTAGGTTCCACCTCAAGAAGAGACATCTGATTTGGCCTTGTTATATCTGCACCAGGTAGCGACATTTTAGGTATCTCTATGCATTGATCAAGATCATCTAGTATCTCAAAACGGTTGAGCAGAGCATTTGGTTGGCTATCCTTAAGGTCTCTTTTTGCCCTTCTTCCTTTGTTTCGAGGTTTTACAGGAACAAAACCTTCCTTATCCTGATCCTCTTCCTTTATTGAGGCCTTTTCTTTGTCCAAATTTTGTGCAGATCGAGAGGTCCCAGGATTTGAAGCCACGAGTGGGATAAACTTAGGGCATTTTCTTTGCAGGTGGCCGTATTCATGACATATCCGATAATGAAACAGAAGAGCTTCATTGTCAAGTTGTTGAACCCATGTAGTCGATCCAAATCGTATTTCAGCAGAATTTAGAATAGGATTGTTTAAGTCAATTTCAACATAGATAAGGGCAATAAATATTACCTTTTTATCCATCGTCTGTTGTGACGGTCCAACCGACTTCCCAAGAAGGGCAATCATATGCAAGATGTCGTTTCTCCAAAATTCCAACAAGAGCCACGGGAAACGAACCCACACTGGAACCCTCGATGACCGCTCCTTTAATGGGTTGAAACCCACATGCTAGGGTTTAAGAAAGAGTCCCTCTTGGTTACAGAAATAGGGACCCCCTTCAAATGCTTTGTTATGATCCGCAAGACAAGAGAAAACCACCATAAAATAGTTATTCGCACTCAACATCACCTCCACGTCCCCTTCAGGGTTCCAAGTCTTCCAAACCCAAGCCTCCACAAAGGGAAGAGAAATTCGGATGCCCATATATTTACCAATAAGTGCATGCTTGGTTAAATACTCCACATATTCTACCACCGAGTCTGGTTGAACCACTAGAACCGTCCTAGCTTCACATCATTTCAAAAATCCATTGTTCTTTAACAAACGATTCCCAACATGCAATGGGAAATTCTATTCCTTCCAATCATTTTTAGATGAAAAAACATCACTTGCATGCACGTTCTGTGACAGGCCTGATGCCATCACAACATTCCTCCAATTGTTTAGACCTCCAAAAAATTCTGCCATATCCTCCAAGTTTTTTCCTCCGACTTTGTTAGGGTTTCTTTCGAATATTGTTGACCTTCTTTTGATAGCGTATCTGCTTATTGATATTCCCTATAAAAATGAGTAAAAGAGATATTTTCAAAAAGATAAATTACCTCCAGTAGTTCATCTCCCACTGGTCTAAGAAAATTATTTTTTAATTGAGTGAATCTATTCATCCAATTGATAACTAAAGTAGAATCTCCAAAAAATTATAATTTTTTCACATTTCTCTCCACAACACACTTCATTAGCAATATCAACGCCTAGAACTCAACAAAATTATTGGAACTTGTCCCAAGACCTACTTTAAATTTGATAGTAGGTATATGAGAAGTATAGAATGCCTCTTGCACTACTTAAAGATGTCTGTCTCTGACTAGCTCCATCAAAAAAACCCCATGGCTAAGACTTTTCAATGAACAAATTACCTACTTGTCGAGGTTTCTTATGTTTTTTAGGCCCTTTATTGATTGAGACCAAAGTCATCACCTGAAAAATGACCTGAAATAGGGTATTAGCTTTCCTTAAAAATAGCTATATTTCATGCCAACCATATACCCCAACATATAAGACATGGTAAAGAAAAAGATTGTTTCAACTATTTTTTCAAAAACCACTGTCTTAAGCATACCTCCATTGTTTCTCCTTCCCAAATATTTTGTACTCCAGATATTTGTTCAACTTCTAATCAAACCTGTTGAGAAAAAGGGCATTTGATTAACAAATATGTGATGTTTTCCTTCTCTGATTGACACAACATATAAATACGTGGGCCTTGTTTGCTTCTCCTCTATAAAACTTCCCAAGTCAGCCTTATTTCTCAAAGCTAACCACATGAAAATAATTGTTTTTTTGGGGCAAATAATTTCCAAATTTGCCCACCAAGTAGGCCCTTGAGGATTAGTGTCAAAACTTGCTTTGTAACCAAGTCTAGCCGTATATTGACCCCTAGATTTGTTGTATGCCCAAGCAATAGTATCTGGTTCAAATCTCAACTTGATATGACTTATTAAGACTATCAGTGTAAGCCTTCCACAAAACAACCTGCTCATTAGAAAGACCCAAGACCTGAGTCTACTTCCAACCTTGGGTCCAAAGAGTAGAAGAATATGATTCCCTCACCTGATGAAGAAATAAAAAACCTTTGTCTTGGAAAGAACTTATCATAGCTTCTGGCAATAAAATGTTTTCTCGACAACCCAAAATAGAATCAGCCCCTATTCTGACTTGTTCACCATTCCCCACTTTCCAAACCAAATGTTTTCCAATCATAGGAAAGGCCTGTACTAGTTCATTCCATTGAATTGAAACATTTCTAATGTTTTTTCTGTGGACTTCTGATCCAATCTATAAAGGTCCTTGGACAAATATACTTTTGTTCAATAGTCTTCTTCCATAACCCTTCTTTGGTCAAAATCCTCCATAAATTTTTTGCTGCCAGAGAAGAACAAAAAATATGGATATTTTTAAGACCCCAAATACCTTCCTCCTTTGGCCTAGCAATACTTTACCACTTAACTAAAGGAATACCTTCATGTTCCTTGCGTCTAGTCCAAATAAATTTGAAGTAAAGTTTTATTATTTTCTCTAGAACTCCTTTAGGAATGAAGGCCAAGGAGTGCCAAAAAATAGGAATTGCCTCAAGAACCGACTTTACAAGTGTTAATCTCCCATCAATATACAACCATCTATTACACCAATGGTTAATCCTAAATTCACTCTTCTGTAAAAGCCATCCCCAATCTCTCTTCCTGTAAGTATATGGCTTCAATACAAAACCTAGATACTTAAAGCCTTCTTGGAAATATAAGATATTAAAAGGAAAAGTTATGATTAGACCTTGTTCAATCTCTTGCTCTAGGCCATTAAAGCAAATAGATGATTCTTAAAAATTTATCTCCATGCCGGTAGCAATACTTTAAGTGTCCAAGATTTCCTTCAACTTTCTAGCTTCCATTAAACTACCATTTGTGAACAACAAAACATCATCAAAAAATAATAAATGAGATAAATAAAGGACCCCCACTTTAATCCTAGTCAAGGATCATGCCCTCTTTGCATCCAAAACAACTTTATTCAATCCTTCAACAACCAACAAAAAAATTAAAGGAGATAAAGGACATCCCTGTCTTAATCCTCTCGAGGGTCTAAAGAATTTGGAAGCTAATCCATTGATAAGAACAACAAAAGATACAAACGAAATACATCCTATAATCCACTTTACTATCAAATAGCTAAAGCCCATATGTAAGAGCATCAATCTGAGATACAACCAGCTAGTTCTATCATAAGCTTTAGATAGATCTAGTTTAAGGACCATTGCAGGAAGATTTTTATTTTTAATAGAGTGAAGTCCCTCTTGTGTAGCTCCTATGGCTTCAAAAATCTGTCTACCTGCTAAAAACCCAAATTGCTCTTGAGAAATGACTTGAGAGAAAATCTTCTTCAATCTAATAGCCATAATCTTTGCAATAATTTTATGGATACAGTTACACAATGAAATGGGTCTAAATTCATCAAAGGTTTCAGGTTTCTCCTTTTTTGGAATCAAAGCTAAAAAAGTGGAGTTAAAAGCCCCCAAAACCTGATAACTCAACCTACATTCCTCCATTAATTTGAGAAGACCCTCCTCAACCAGGTCATAGAAAACTAGAAAAAAACTCCACAGGTTATCCATCAGGCCTTGGAATTTTATCCTTTTTTAAAGAAGTTAGGACAACTTTGAATTCTTCCTTTATGACCTCCCTCATAAGTAAGTTATTGTCTTCCTTTGTCACAAAACTGGGGAAAAAAGTACTTAACTTTAAAATTTCTCCAATATTGACTCTATTAGGTTATTTATAGATTGTTTGAAAATGTTTTACTCTCAAATCTACTAGCTCAACAAAACTCCTAACGAGAGCCCCTTCTTCATTATGCATCTCCTATATAGTGTTAACCTTCTTCCTATTATTAGAAAAATTATGAAAAAACTTAGTATTTTCATCCCTTTTTTTAACCATACAACTCTACTTTTCACCATTCAACTTCCCTCCACTCCAAGAATTTGTTCTTCTTAGTTTCTAGTTCAAACAGTCTTGTTTTCTCCTCCTATTTAAACAAAACAACCTCATTCTTTTTATGAATTTAAAAAAATTTCCTTCTCCACCAACTAGAGATCTCTATCCATACTCTCCTTTTTAAATGCAATCCAAGATGACACAACTCCCTTTAATTTTTTTTAAGCAACAACAAATTGAAAACTCGCTGATGATCTGTAACTTTGGTCATAACCAATCCATTATTTTTTAATCATTTGTTAAAAATATTCTTCCTCCAACCAAATTGGATTGAGCTTAAAAGGATTGGCAGGTTTTGCCTCTTGAATTTCTAATTGAAGAAGTATGGGAGAATGATCCGAGCCACCTCCAGTCTCAACCCATGATCATTTTTTGTTTATTTCAAAAATTTGTCCAAACTCTTTGAGATCCTAGCTTCCCCAGCTCTATTATTTCTCCATGCAGACATTAGTTTTATTGGTTCCAAATCAATTAAACTAGCTTCTTCAATATTATGCTTGAAGTAATCTGCAAGTCTATCAAGTCTTGCAGATTCTCCCCATACCTCACTTCTATTCATAGTAAAATTTAAGTCCCCACCAATGATAACTCTTTCATCCCTAACACACCTTTGAGAGAAAAAATATTTCTAGAAGATCTATCTATTTTCATAGGGACCATAATAATTAATGACTGATAACCTCAAACCCAAGTCTTTAAAAATTAATTCTGTTCACAAGCTTGAAACCATAAAGGAAGAATTAATTAAGGATATCGAGTTCTTCCAACCAGTCAAAACACCCCCTAAATTTTTGATAGCATCTAGAGCCAAGAACTCCTAGTCCCTAAGCAATTTACTTAACCCTTCAATGAATTTTGTACTTGCCCCCATGGTTTCTTGTAGAAGGATAACATCCGGATTATGAATTTCCACCAGTCTAGCTAAGGCAAGTCTTGTAGAGATACTGCCAAGACCTCGAATAATTAGGGATAACAAGATCATTTAAACATCTTTAAGGGTTTTTGTTCCTCTCCAAGGACCCCTTTGATAAATTTTTGTTTACCTTGATGAATTTCCTTCAAAGTCTTCTCCTGTGCCTGAAATAAAAATGATTTCCTACCTGTTGAAGTAGTGGAAGATTCCTTTATATGGTTCAAACCTAATACCAACCTTCCAAACACTGTACAAGTTTTCAGCTCAAATTCCCTTTTCCTAGAACACAATAAATATCTACAAGAGGAACCTATATCCAAACTATCCCATAAAATAGATACCTCCCTAGAAGATTCACCTGATAGATCACAAATACTTACCCTAATAGTAGAATTATTTGGATCATAATCCCTATTCAATATGTTTGAGGTTACCGATCCATTGTCCAAAATCTTAGAAAATTTCTTGTCCCTGGGACTTCTCTTCGAATATTAATAAGGAAGTGTACAAAGTTCTTTATTACCTAAGTCCATATTATTATCATGTATTGTACAGTGATTTTCATAAGGCTTAGATGTCTGATCAACAAACTTAACAGTATTGGGTTCCAATCCTTTCATAGTTTTATTTGACTCTGTCTCCTTCTCAAACAACTTGTGAAAAGTGAAATGAAGACAAAGCTAGGCCCAAAATTTCTTTCTCATTCTCTACAGTTTTTGTTCTAAGTTCAACAATAGTCTTTTTGTTTGTTTGTGCCAAATTAGGGAGCACTATTGAGGTCTGAAAAATAAGTATCTCTTGATTGTTGTTAGATGACTTGAAATCCCCACTAGTCAATTGTTTTCTCCTCCATCCTTAATGTATGAAATCTTGAGAACATTCCTTAGCAATATGTCCATAAACATGACAACAAACACATATAAAGAGAATATTCAAATAATCCAAGATTTGATTATGAACTGTATTCCTTACATCTATCTCCATACAGTTCGGTAAACCTTCATTGATATCCATCTCAACCAAATCCTGAGATACAAATAAAAAACACTAGATTTGAAAGAAATATATATATATCCAAGGTTTTACTTAATGAATCTCCAATCTCTTTCAACGCTCTTTTTGACCATAACTCCATTGGTAGACCTGGAAGTTTTACCCAGATTGGGATTCTCCTAGCAACTTTAGTCCTAGGATCAAAGCAAGTTGTCCAAGCCTTCAAAGCCAAAAAATAAGACCCCCAATACCAACAACCTCCCATAATTTTTTGTGCATCTTCCTTAGATCAAAAAAGGAAACCTATCCATCCTCTGGCAAGTAAGTGAAAAATTGACCCATATCCTAAAATTGGGACCCATACCTTCTGCAACCACTAATTTAGTGTATTATCAACTATTTGACGTCAATGAAACTTTCCAATAAGGGCCTTCCTTGAAAACTCCAAAACTTGTTCCATCCTTAAGTCTTCCCCAAGTACCATTATGATCTTTCACCTTCTCTTTTTAATCACTTTCTGTGCCTTACACACTTTAGTGACCGGAGTTGTAGGCTATGCTAATTGAAAGTTTATACCGACTCCACTTAGGGCCTCCAAATCAATACTTTTACCAATAAAACCTGAACCAAACAAAGGAAACTTTATCTGACAAAGTTAATTTTGGGTTGTTTGGAGTTTTCTCAAGTTTTTCCTTGCAATGAAATATTTGCTCATTCATTATACCCATCACTTGAGTAGAGTGATTTGAGACAACTGAGAATGAGAAATCAATAGGAGAACTGACCTAGTATGAACCTTTTGACATAAACTCCCTTCTGTCCACTAAAGTCTAATCACTTGCACTATTATTTCGATCACTCAAAAAATCCAAGGACCCCCACATCTCAACTTATAAGTCTTGTTAAAAAATAGGACCCCTGGCCCTTGGAGTTGAAAAAATGTGTTTCCCCTCAAAGGGGTTCTCTGAGAAGTCCAAACATTCCTCTTCATTCTCCATAAAAAAACAAGAAACCAATTTTCCAAATTATACTTTTGCATGCTTTGAATCTAGAAAGTAAGTTGTCTAGCCTTCATTTTCTTCACATGAACAAATCTGAGCACACTTCTATTTTTAAAAAATGATGATGCTTCTTGTGTCATATTTTTTAAAGATATTAGTCAAGAACTAGATCTACCTTCATTTTATTCACATGAATAGATCTGAGCACATTCTAGTTTTAGGAAAAAAAATACAACCACTTGTATTTTTTACTTTTCTCTATGCTTCACTTATAAAACCTAGATTTAATGTGTGCACTTCATAGTTCTAGCCAAAAAAAATTCTTCAAACTGTTGTTCACATGCACAAAAATATTTCTTTCTAGAAAAATAATTCCTTTCACCCCTTCGAATTAATTCCTCTGTGCTTTACTTTGCAAATCCTAGCTTCATTGCATGCACTTCATGATTGCAACCGATAAACTTCATCCAAAGAAAATTTAAATGTAAGAAAGATGAATGCTTACCTTCTTCATAGTTTGAGCTTTCATCAAAATTATAGATGAGTCTTCAATTGTTACCGGGAAGTGATGATGGATCAACCACAACCTGGTTTGACAGTGGCAACAACCTCCAACGAACCCTCTCCTCCTTGAAAATCCTCTTACATCATTGCTCAGATCTTTCACAAAAACCTCTTACGTCACTGCTCGATTTTATCCACAAAACCACTGGATGTCGCTACTCATATGTTTTTCATAGAAATCCTCTAATGCTACTGCTCAAATTTTTCCACAAAAATCCTCTTACATTGTTGCTCAGTTTTTCCACAAAACCCTCGGATGTCGTTGCTCAAATGTTTTTCACATAAACCCTCTAACACTGCTGCTCATATTTTTCCACGAAAATCCTCTTATGTCATTGCTTAGTTTTTTCACAAAAACCTCGAATGTCATTGCTTAGTTTTTTCACAAAAACCTCGAATGTCATTGCTTATATGTTTTCCATATAAACCCTCTAACACTGCTGCTCCCGAATATTTTCTCAAAGTTACCTAGTAGGTCAGACAATTATGTGACTGAGCAAAATAAACTTATTTGTGATAAAATAAATTTGTAAAATAGATCAAGCAAATAGTGTGTATAAATATAGTCCATTTAGGCACAAGGATGATATGTTTATTTGGTTGAATCTTGTGGATGAACCATTAATTGAGCCTAATTATAACTATATAAAAAGTGCAGTCAATCATTAAAAATTGTGTACTTTCATGTCATTCTTTTACCATTGTGGGTTAATTATTTTTAAAAAGTTGCCTTGTAGGCTGAAAAATTACTATTTATATGTGATTGAGCAAAATTAAGTTATTTGTGAGTTGACTTTAATAAAATAGATTTGTAAAACAGAGAGCAAATAATGTTTGTATAAATATAGTCCATCGAGGCACAAGAATGATATGTTTATTTAGTTGATGCTAGTGGAGCAACTACGAATTGAACCTAATTGTAGTTAAAACTATAGTGATTGTAGTAAAATACATTTTCAAAGAAAAACAATTATCATAGTACAAAAAGTGTAGTCAATTATAAAAAATTGCTTGTATCTTATTCTCTCACATGTTGGATAATTACTACTTGTACACACCTTATTATCTCATAAGTTGAATAATTACTACTTGTGCAATGGGGTAAAATCAACTTATTTGTGATGTTTGAGTTTGACAAAATAAATTCATAGAATAGATTGAGCAAATAGCATTTGTATAAATATAGTCCATCAAGGTGCAAGGATGATATGTGTTTTTTGGTTGATGTTAATGGATCAACCACTAATTGATACTAATTGTAACTAAAATTATAGTGATTGTTTGTTATAAATTACCCTAAAAAATTGTTAGGAAACAATTATGTATAGCTAAAATTATAGTGATTGTTTGTTATGAATAACACTCCATAAAATGAGTTAGGAGGTAATTATTTATTTTTTTAGTTATATTTTTGAGTGATCTTGTGTATATGATCTTCATTATATCAATGACGATCTATTGTTACCAATTTTATTCATCAAATGCTTGCATACTATAAACAATTGAATGCAAAGAAAACACAAACCCTATATTATATTGGCATTCTCTAGATTTGATATCTCGCTCTAATACCACTATTGGAAAAATTGTATTAACAAAAACATATGTTTATACAATCATGATGGAGTTAGTTCTCACAATTGCCTATAACCAAATCATTTATACGAGTGTAACCTGCTATAACTTATCTAAGAACCTATATATCATTGTAATGGTTATTATATAGGTAACTAACTCATGTATATAAGTGTTGGTTGTAGGCAGTTATGAGAACCAACTCCATCATGGTTGAATAAATGTATTTATTTGTTTTAATACAATTTGTCTAGTACCCTTTGTTGGTCCAACATTGTAGTGAAATATAAGAATGATATATTTATTTGGTTGATATTAATGGAACAAACCACCAATTGAGTCTAGTTGTAGCTAAAATTATAATAAAATACATGTTTAAAGGTTATAAGGGATTGAAATAGCCTATAAAAACTTCAATATAGCCATGTCGACTATCTTTATTATTGTTAGCTTGAATCATTAGATTAGGTTAGTGGGCCCTTGCGCATTAGGATTAGGGTTATTATTTGATTTAGTCGATAAATAGAGTTATGTTGCAATTGAGAATATCAATCATACTTGTTATCTTAGGCCATATCTATTGCGTGTATGAGAATTTACCCTCTCTAAGTGGATAGGATTTGTACTAGTTTGGAATGTTTGGAATCTAGAATATGTTACTTGCATTACTGATTGTTTAATATTGAATTTGATTCATTGTTCTAGTGAATATTTCCTTTTGTACATTATTGATTTTCTACTATTGTTGCTATATTTTTGGTTGTTTAGTTACAAGTGGTATCAAAGATCTAATATTGGTTCTCTGTAGGGGTGTGAAAAAGTGGTAGAAGGGCATGTAAACCATCCCAAGACCTCAGTCAACCATATTGGTTTCCTATTGTCCACACAATTTTTGTCAATTATTTTTAGGCTTCATATTTGAACTCATTTTTGTTCTATAATTGAAGAACATGAACTTATACTGAGAGGGGGGGGTGAACAGTATAAGATAAATCCATTTAATAATTTTAATTTCAGATAGCAGTGGCATTAACATAACATTAAACAAGACAGAAAGCATCACACATAAAAGACCCATTTTAACGTGGTTCACCCAAGGTGGGCTACTCCACGGATAAAACTTTTCCTCTAAAAGTTATATCAAAAACCTCTGGGAATCCTTCCCGATTACAATGTTTATGAGCCTCAGCCCAAAGGAGACACCTTCCCCTAAATCTGCTTTGCTAGTGATCCTCTAGAAGACCTCTATCTCTTTTGCCCTTAGCAAGTGGAACTCTTTCCACAGAAGACACCTGTCTTCACTGCTCTGGCTGGAGATCTCTGTCCTCAACTCTGTCACAGCAAGCTGGTCCTCTTTTCTGCACCAAAACACAGTCCTTCGGTCTGGCACAATTCTGTCCTCTTCCTGCCTCAAATTCTGTCCTCAATCTGGTCCTCAAACTGGTGAAAGAAGAACGGTTCACAAGCTCTTCAAATGCTTGCACAAAGCTACCTCCAAGTCTTTACTGTTCTGTTACAATCGTGTTTGGTCGAAACCAACTCTCGCATAGTTCTACGCAGTTACAGCAGTACACAGCAGTACACAGCACTTCGACTGTTGAACCCTTCACTTCTATGTGCTGTCTTTGAATGTTGCAACAACAACACCTTCTGCTCCTTTGCGCATCCACCGTAGTACTGTCTTCCCTCTCTGTGCAACCACAACAGCACACAGTAGTACACAACACTTCGACTGTCGAACCCTTCACTTTTGCGCGCTGTCTTCGAATGTCACAACACCAACACTTTCTACTCCTTTGCGCATCCACCATAGTACTGTCTTCACCCTTTGTGTAACCATAGCAGCAAGACTTTCCACACTCAACTTCTTGACGATCAAACTTATCCCCCGCACTTTACTTGCGCAGATCGCATTACGAACGCATACATCAATCACACACAAAAATGCTCAACTAGTCTTCCTTTAATACTCACAATCTCAAGATGAAATCTTTGATCTTTAGTCGGCTGTTCAATCTTCTACCACGTCGGCTGTAAGACTTTATACTTTGTCGACAAAGGTTAACTTCGTCGGCTTCAAACGCTTCTGCTGTTCTGTGGCTTTTTTCCTGCGACACTCAAATATGTCGCGATATCGCTACGCCTTGGTCTGTCGTACACCTTGTATTACACGCTGTCACAAAATCGCTACACTATAGCCTTTGCTGACGTCATCACAAATCTTGTCGCGAAATCGTGATGCTCTAGACTTCACTGCCTTCTTCTCCTTTGCTGTCACGAAATCGCGATGCTACAGCTTTTGCTGACGTCATCATGAATCTTGTCATGAAATCGTGACACTCTGGACTTCACTGCCTTCTTCTCCTTTGTTGTCATGAAATCGTGATGCTACAACTTTTGCTGACGTCATCATGAATCTTGTCACGAAATCACGATGCTCTAGACTTCACTGCCTTCTTCTCCGCAATCGTCATGAAATCGTGACACCTTTGCCTCTTGCTGACGTCATCATGATTTTGGTCACGAAATCGTGACGCTCTAGACTTCATTGCCTTCTTCTCCGCAACTGTCACGAAATCGTGACACCTTTGCCTTTTGCTGACGTCATCAGCAACTCTATCGTGAAATCGTGACACCTCTTGCTTCTTCGTCCTTCTCTTGGTTTGCACTGGCGAAAATGAAACATGTCACGAAATCGCGACGCTTTCGCTGCCTTAGAATCTTTCTTGCCAACTGCTCATGAAACTGGAACATGTCACGAAATCGTGACACTTTCTGCATCCGTACGACTTCTTCGAAACTTGTCACGAAATCGTGACACTTTTTGCCCGATGTGCTTCTGCCTTCCCGCATGTCACGAAATCATGACAGTTTTGGCCGAAATTTCTCTCTCCTCAAACATGTCGTGAAATTGTGACACTTTTGCCCGCTTTGCCTCTGCCTTCCTGCATGTCGCGAAATCACGACAGTTTGGCCAAACTTTCTCTCTCCTCAAACATGTCACGAAATCGTGACTTTCTCTCTCCTCAAACATGTCGTGAAATCACGATAGTTTTTCCAGCAGCCTGCAAACTTTATTCTACTTAATCTTTTTTTGGATTTTTGGCAACTGGGCTACTCTGATTTTCTTGGAGGCTTACTGACCAACTAAAACCTTCAACAAAAACACATCCTTGGACATAAAAACAAGTTGCTCCAAAGGTTCCTCGATATCAAAAACAACATCTACCAATAACTCTTTGACATCAATGACAACAACTAAACTTAGCCAAAAGCAATGTACTCAAGGTACCCAAAATTGCCAACAATCTCCCCCTTTGTCATTGATGGCAACCCTTAACTAAAACACATCTTCCAAGAGCCAAAACTGAAACCAATCTCTCCAAGTTTTGCTCCCCCTGATTTGAAGCTTTCCTCTTCTCTTGAAAACTCTCCCCCTTACTTAACTCTCTCCCCCTTTGTCATCAATGGCAAAGGATCACCTTTGGGGCTTGGGACTAAGAAAAGAGCCTCTCGGCTTGGTCCCTCCCTCACCTCCTGATGAGGTGATTAATCTCGAGGTGAAAGTACAACTCCCAATTTCTCCCTTAGATACTCAAACGTATCTTTTGGAAGGGGTTTGGTGAAGATATCTGCAATTTGTTCTTTAGTGGGTACATATTCTAGCTTGACCTGCTTCTCTTGCACTTTTTCCCTTAGAAAATGATACTTGATAGAAATGTGCTTTGTCCTTGAGTGCATTACCGGATTTTTAGAAATACTTATGGCACTTGAATTATCACAAAGAATAGGAATAGGTTGTTCATGCATGACTTTGAAATCCTCCAAGGTTGTTTTCATCCATAAAACCTGAGTACACCCAACCACTGTTGCTATGTATTCAACCTTCATTGTAGATAAAGAAACTGAAGGTTGTTTCTTACTTAGCCAAGAAACCAGACTCTTTCCTAGAAAGAATGCTCCACCACTAGTGCTCTTCCTATCATCAATACTGCCTGCCCAATCTGCATCTGTATAGGCTGTGAGGGTGAAATCACCACCTTTGGGATACCAAAGCCCAAAATCCACAGTGCCCTTCAAATATCTGAATATCCTCTTGACTGCCATAACATGAGATTCCTTTGGAGCTGCCTGAAATCTTGCTACTAATCCAACGGCCTGCATGATATCCGATCTGGTAGTTGTACTATATAGTAAACTGCCAATCATAGATCTATACAATTTCTGATCTGCTGCTGGGGATTCATCATCCTTACTCAGATTGCACCCTGTAATCATTGGAGTACATACAGGTTTGCTGTCCATCATCCCAAATTTTTTTAACATCTCTTTGATATATTTTTCTTGAGAAAGAAATATACCATTTTTTGATTGCGCAATCTGTAGTCCTAAAAATAATGACAGCTCTCCAATCATGGACATCTCGAATTCCTTTTTCATGGTGTTAGCAAAAACTTTGCACATCCGAGTATTATTTCCCCCAAAAATAATATCATCGACATAAACAACTATGATAATCATATCATCACCTTTATTCTTAATGTACAAGTTGCAATCTGCCATGCCTTTCCTGAACCCTTGTTCATGAAGATACCCGTCAAGTCTTGAGTACCAAGCCCTGGGTGCTTGCTTTAACCCGTACAGTGCCTTTTTCAGTTTACACACATAGTCTGGCTGTTCTGAAAGAGACACACCTTCTAGCTGTTCTACATAGACTTCTTCATCCAACACTCCATTTAGAAAAGCAGACTTTACATCCATTTGAAACACTTTGAAGGAATTGAAACTAGACAGGGCCAAAAACATTCTGATCGCTTCAAGACGAGCAACAGGCGCAAACGTCTCTTCGAAATCAACACCTTCGACTTGAGCATACCCTTTATAGACTAACCTTGCTTTGTTCCTGACAATCTTTCCATCCTCATTAAGTTTATTTTTGAAGACCCATTTTGTGCCAATGACATTCTTATTCTTAGGTCTTGGAACCAAGTCCCAGGTTTCACTTTTCTCTATTTGATTTAGCTCTTCATCCATTGCTTGTACCCAAAAATCATCTGTACATGCTTCATTGAAATTCTTTGGCTCAATCTGAGATAACAATGAAACATTTGCAGATTCATGTGAAGAAATGACTCTTCTTCTCGTTTGCCTGCTATTTGGATCACCGATGATCAAGTCTTTGGGATGATGTTTCTGGACATACCGTGAAGGGGTTTTGGGAAGCAGCTGTTGTTTTTCTTCTTCTTCATCTGACACTTCTCTGAATTCTTCTTGACAGATTCCATCACTGAGTTCCTTGACTGGTTCTCTTATTCCTGTCTTTTCATCTATTGTCACATTTATGCTCTCTACAACTGTATGAGTTCTTTTGTTGAAGCATCTGTAGGCCTTACTTTTGCTGGAATATCCAAGAAATATTCCCTCATCACACCTAGGATCAAACTTACCTGGATTTTGATCTTCCCTTCTGATGAAGCACTTACTCCCAAACACTTTGAAGTATTTAACTGTAGCTGGTCTTCCTTTCCATAGCTCATAGGGAGTTTTATGATGATTGACTCTGAGTTGAGCCCTGGTAATGATGTGGACTGCTGTATTTACTGCTTCTCTCCAAAAACCATCTGAAAGTTTTGACTCATCTAACATTGCTCTCGCCATATTTTCAACAGTTCTATTTTTTCTTTCAACTACTCCATTTTGTTGAGGAGTTCTTGCTGTTGAATATTCTCTTTTGATTCCATGTTGTTCACAGTATTCCATGAATTCATTTGAAGTGAACTCTCCTCCTCTATCTGATCTTAAGCATTTGATTCTCTTGTCAGTCTCATTTTCAATCATTTCTTTAAAAATTTTAAATTTTTCAAAAGCTTCAGATTTTTCTTTTAGAAAGGTAACCCAAGTCATTCTCGAGTAATCATCTATAAACAACATGAAATAGCTATCTCCCTGAATGCTCTGAGTTCTGGTAGGACCACACAAATTAGTATGAATAAGATCCAAGGGTTTGGACGAGGAATACCCTTTCGATTTGAAACTGGTTCTGGTCTGTTTACCATGTTGACAAGGACCGCAAATGATGTTTTGAGGCCTTTTTATTTTGGGCAAGTCTCTAACTGCTTCCTTGTTACTAATACTGACCAGATTATCAAAACTCAAATGTCCCAATCTTTTATGCCACAACCAACTCTCATCTTCTTGAGTTAGAAGGCATTTTTCTCTTTTTATCTCACTCAACATGTAAATATTGTTTGGAGTCCTTGTAGCTTTAGCAATAAGCTTTCCATTTAATTCTTTACTTATCTCACATCTATCAGAAAAGAAAGATACTATGTGCCCTTGATCACAAAGTTGACTCACACTAAGCAGATTATGTCTTAGCCCTTCTACATAAAGCACGTCTTCTGTTTTGGATTTCCCATCCAAACTAAGAGTTCCTTTACCACAGATCTTTGCGGACCTGTTATCTCCAAAACTGACTGTTCCTCTGGTTGCTTCTTTTAAAGACAAAAATTTTCCTTTTTCGCCAGTCATATGTTTTGAACAACCACTATCAAGATACCATTTTTCTACTTTGTCTTGAGCATGAAAAGCAGTTTGAACTATCATTGACTTAGATTCTATCACATTCCTCCTTTTTGAGACCTCAAAGCTAAATTTGTCCAAGCTGCACATCCTTGCTATATGCCCAAAATTATTGCACTTGTAACACATGATATTTTTATTCATAAGAGGTGCAAATGAATTAACATTTTCCTTACTATGACTCTTCAGAGATTTATTGCAATGCATAGCTATGTGACCAAATTTTTTATAGGAAAAACAATATCCATGGAAGGTATTATGTAACCTGTTTTGATGCCTTGGAGGTTTGTTCTTCTTGCGATCAACTGGAATCCATTGCTCTTCAGAATGAAGATTGTTCTTGCTTGAAGACCCTATTTCATACATGGTGATGCCATCCTTCTTTTCACACGTAAAATTCTGTCTGAGAGTTGACTGTTCCAACTTTACTCTAAGAGACATAATCTCTCCTTCTAGTTTCTCACAATCAACTACCTTTTCTTTTAGATCTTCTATTAGAACTTGTTCAATCTTCTTCCCTTCTTCAACAAGAATTTTGAAATCTATAATATGTTGAGCCAATTCTGATCTTGCTATCTCTTTTTCTTGACAATGCTGCTTAAGAACAGAATTCTCTTCCCTGAGTTTCTCAAGCTTTCTCAAGGCCAAGAAGAATTCACTCTTGAGATCGAATTCAAACTTTTCTGAATTTACATGTTCCTCTGTTAGATCCTTCTCCAAGCTGTTAGGCTTTTTCTGGAGAGACCTGCTTTGATACCAATTGAAGAACATGAACTTATACTGAGAGGGGGGGTGAACAGTATAAGATAAAACCATTTAATAATTTTAATTTCGGATAGCAATGGCATTAACATAACATTAAACAAGACAGAAAGCATCACACATAAAAGACCCATTTTAACGTGGTTCACCCAAGGTGGGCTACTCCACGGATAAAAATTTTCCTCTAAAAGTTATATCAAAAACCTCTGGGAATCCTTCCCGATTACAATGTTTATGAGCCTCAGCCCAAAGGAGACACCTTCCCCTAAATCTGCTTTGCTAGTGATCCTCTAGAAGACCTCTATCTCTTTTGCCCTTAGCAAGTGGAACTCTTTCCACAGAAGACACCTGTCTTCACTGCTCTGTCTGGAGATCTCTGTCCTCAACTCTATCACAACAAGCTGGTCCTCTTTTCTACACCAAAACACAGTCCTTCGGTCTGGCACAATTCTGTCCTCTTCCTACCTCAAATTCTATCCTCAATCTGGTCCTCAAACTGGTGAAAGAAGAACGGTTCACAAGCTCTTCAAATGCTTGCACAAAGCTACCTCCAAGTCTTTACTATTCTGTTACAATCGTGTTTGGTCGAAACCAACTCTCGCATAGTTCTACGCAGTTACAACAGTACACAGCAGTACACAACACTTCGACTGTTGAACCCTTCACTTCTATGTGTTGTCTTTGAATGTTGCAACAACAACACCTTCTGCTCCTTTGTGCATCCACCGTAGTACTGTCTTCCCTCTCTATGCAACCACAACAGCACACAGCAGTACACAGCACTTCGACTATCGAACCCTTCACTTTTGCGCGTTGTCTTCGAATGTCACAACACCAACACTTTCTACTCCTTTGCGCATCCACCGTAGTACTGTCTTCACCCTTTGTGTAACCACAGTAGCAAGACTTTCCACACTCAACTTCTTGACGATCAAACTTATCCCCCGCACTTTACTTGCGCAGATCGCATTACGAACGCACACTTCGATCACCACAAAAATGCTCAAATAGTCTTCCTTTAATACTCACAATCTCAAGATGAAATCTTTGATCTTTAGTCGGCTGTTCAATCTTCTACCACGTCAGCTGTAAGACTTTATACTTTGTCGGCAAAGGTTAACTTCGTCGGCTTCAAACGCTTCTACTGTTCTGTGGCTTTTTCTCTGCGACACTCAAATATGTCACGATATCGCTACGCCTTGGTCTGTCGTACACCTTGTATTACACGCTGTCACGAAATCGCTACACTACAGCCTTTGCTGACGTCATCACAAATCTTGTCGCGAAATCACGACGCTCTAGACTTCACTGCCTTCTTCTCCTTTGCTGTCACGAAATCGTGATGCTACAACTTTTGCTGACGTCATCATGAATCTTGTCACGAAATCGTGACGCTCTGGACTTCACTGCCTTCTTCTCCTTTGCTATCGTGAAATCGCGACGCTACAGCTTTTGCTGACGTCATCATGAATCTTGTCATGAAATCGTGACGCTCTAGACTTCACTGCCTTCTTCTCCGCAACTGTCATGAAATCATGACACCTTTGCCTCTTGCTGACGTCATCATGATTTTGGTCGCGAAATCGCGACGCTCTGGACTTCACTGCCTTCTTCTCCACAACTGTCATGAAATCGTGACACCTTTGCCTTTTGTTGACGTCATCAGCAACTCTATCATGAAATCGTGACACCTCTTGCTTCTTCGTCCTTCTCTTGGTTTGCACTGGCGAAAATGAAACATGTCACGAAATCGCGACGCTTTCACTGCCTTAGAATATTTCTTGCCAACTGCTCGCGAAACTGGAACATGTCACGAAATCGTGACACTTTCTGCATCCGTACGACTTCTTCGAAACTTGTCACGAAATCGTGACACTTTTTGCCCGTTGTGCTTCTGCCTTCCTGCATGTCGCGAAATCATGACAGTTTTGGCCGAACTTTCTCTCTCCTCAAACATGTCACGAAATCGCGACACTTTTGCCCGCTTTGCCTCTGCCTTCCTGCATGTCACGAAATCGTGACAGTTTTGGCCAAACTTTCTCTCTCCTCAAACATGTCGCGAAATCATGACTTTCTCTCTCCTCAAACATGTCGCGAAATCGTGACAGTTTTTCCAGCAGCCTGCAAACTTTATTCTACTTAATCTTTTTCTGGATTTTTGGCAACTGGGCTACTCTGATTTTCTTGGAGGCTTACTGACCAACTAAAACCTTCAACAAAAACACATCCTTGGACATAAAAACAAGTTGCTCCAAAGGTTCCTCGATATCAAAAACAACATCTACCAATAACTCTTTGACATCAATGACAACAACTAAACTTAGCCAAAAGCAATGTACTCAAGGTACCCAAAATTGCCAACAATAATATTGTGATTTAACAACTATTGTGTTCCTTTTTCAAACCAGATTAAAAGAGTATCAGGGGCACTAGGACCCTTGCAAGAAAACCATCTCATTGCAACCGTCTTTTCAAGCCAATCAAAATAAGGGGTATCTCTAGGAACACTTTTTTGAAAGTGCTCAAAAGGTATTTTTAAGGTTTAATTTTCATTCCTATTGGAAATTTGAGCATGTTTTGTTGTCATTGATGTCAAGAGGTTTGATGTCCCAATTTGATGGAATTAATGTCAAGAGGTTAGAGGTCCTAAATTGATGGAAATATTTGTGAGAATATTTCTCTTGATGGCACATGAGGTATAAGGCAACAAGAAGAAAGGAATACCTCTCCATAATATTTGAGAAAGGATTTATAAATTACCTTGGTGGTAATTTGGCAAAGGTTAAAATATTCATTAATGGTGGCAAAAAAAAAAAAAATGGTGGCAAGGTTATCCCTAAAAGAAAAAGCCCAAAAGGTTTTAAATATTTAAATTATAATATTTAAATCCTTTAGGATTTAAATTATTATAATTAAATATAATAATTCAAAATACCAAAATTCGAATTACAAAAAGAAGCCGACGTCAAATAATAGAGTGGGCATGTGTATTAATAAGGCTAAGGTTTAGCCTAAGCCTTGGTGTAATTCGAATGATAAATCCCTCGAAGTAATTGCCTTGCACGATCGACATGGCGGAGGAAACAAAAAGGAGACAACGTAAATCTCGATGCAGAATATAGGTCAAAGTGTGGACGGGGTGTATCCCCACTTATGTGAGGTGGAAATCGAGTTGGCAAGCAAGGCTTGCATAGTGGCGTAGGAGGCAGAAGGCGTGAGTTCGATCCGCACGGAGGTTTCTTTTGGGCATGGACTTTTTGACTTTCGTATCGATAGAGAAGGATATTAAGGAGTGTGTGCTCCTTGATTCACATGGGTAGCATAGCCCATGCGATGGTGGCCCTTATGTTAGGGTGCGTGGGACCAAGAGGTCACGGGTTTGAGCAACGACAACAACAATTGTGGAAGCTTTAATTTTTTATTAAGGTATGTATACTTGCCATAGTTGGGAGTTATAAGGTTTAAATAAAATTTTTATTATTGCCATAGTTGGGAGTTATAAGGTTTGAATAAAGTTTTTATTTCTGCATGATTTGAAATTAAGGGTTAATAAATATTATTTTATCTCTTATTGAGAGTCAAAAGGATTATAAGTAATATTTTAATTTATTATTAGGAAAATTAATTTATAGTTTATTTATCTTTTAAAAGTGCTTTATTTTAAAAGTAGGAGATATAAGGTGTAAATGAGAATTTTTCTTATGTGATTGGTAACTCTTGTTGATGAAATTTATTGGCAAAGATAGGAGTAATAAGGTGTATAAGTGGTTTGGCATTTTATTAATCTTTGTATGGTGAAATATTTGTTGAGGTGAATATTCATGTGGAGATTTTGAGATAGACTATTGCTATCTAACCTTGAATTGGCACAAAAGGATTTCATTGTAAGTAAGACAGGTTTTGAAGACATATCTCCATCAAAGAAAAGAGGTATGGGCACATCATATTTTGTTTGAAATGTTGTGAAATATAAGGTGGAGTGAAAAGGATTGTTTGATAAGCATTATTGGAAATATTTGAGTGAGTCTTATATGCTTCATTGTTGAATGTTTAGAGAACATTTGAGATAGAGATTGGGAATTATTTGAGTTAGGGTTTGAGACCTACATTGTGCTCTTTATTTGAAGAAGTATGAAAACACTTGTTTAGGGGTTGTGAGCAAGTTGTGTTTCATTGGTTGAATGATTGAGTGAAACTTTTGAGTATTGGTTTGAGTGTGTTTATGAATAAGAAAGTCTTGGTGAAGACTTGAGAGCAGATTGAGCAAGTTCTTGAGAGGACTTGAAGGTATATTTGAGCAAGTCTTGGTGAAGACTTGAGAATAGATTGAGCAAGTTCTTGAGAGGACTTGAAGGTATATTTGAGCAAGTCTTGGTGAAAGCAGATTAAGCAAGTTATTGAGAGGACTTGAAGACAGATTCGAGACAGAGTTTGGTGCAGATTTATGAGTAAAGTTAGAGTAGATCTATACTAGACTTGGGATAGAGTTTGGTGCAGATTTGAGATAGAGTTGAGAATAAGCTTTGGAGGTGATAGAATAGAGGATAATAGTCTCTAGTGGATAGAGATCCATTAGCTAGGGTAGTGAGGACAGAGTTCTTATGTGGAGAGAGATCCACAAGCTAGAGTAGTGGGGGCAGAAGTCTTCTAGAAGATCATCAACCAGAGCAAAGGGGATAGAGTTCTCCTATGGATAGAGATCCACAAACTAGAGCAGAGGAGATAGAGTTCTCCTATGGATAGAGTTCCATAAACCAGAGCAAGGGGATTGGTGTCTCCTTTGGACAAGGGTCCATAAACATTGTAATAGGGAATTGATTCCCAAAATAATTCATTGAGAAAATTTATAAGGAATATTTTCTTTGTGGAGTAGCCCACATTGGGTGAACCATGTTAAATCATGTCTCTCATGTGTGTGATGATTTGTGCAATGTTTACTACTTTGATATTGTTGATGTTATCATATGGATTGAAAAGTAAAAAGTTTTATCTTATACTGTTCACCCCCCTCTCAGTATAAGCTTATGTTCTTCAATTGGTATCAGAGCGGGTTCCTTCATGAAAAGCCTAACAACTTGGAGGAAGATCCCACAAGAACATACATGACCTTAAAAAATGGAGAAGAGGCCATGCTCGACATAAAAGAGGAATTCTTTGCTGCTCTTAGAAACTTGGAAAAGGTTAGAAAGAAGAACTCAAGTTTGAAGGATCAAATTCAAGAGGATGAGGAAGCAAGGATGGAACTTCTACAAAATCTCATAGAACTCAAGATAAAAGTTGAAGAGGGAAAGAAAATTGAACAAGATATGATAAAACTATTAAAGGCAAGAGAGGTAGAATGTGAAATATTGGAATAAAAAATTGTCTCTCTAAGGAAGGAAGTTGAAAAGACTAAGGGTAAATTACAGCAAGACATAAGTTAGGGAAATAGAAAGAGGAGTCAAGCTTCCAAGAAACAAAGACATCAAACGAAGAAGAGCCCATGACTTATGCTAATGCACTAAAAGGAAAAAGCATCAAGAAAGAAGAGGGCAAAGAAGATCCATGGACAAAATTCAATTACAAGAACAGCAAAAGAAGAAGCACACGACCATATTATTCAAGGGACTCCAACAGGTTACAAAATCTCTTCCATGGCTATTGTTTTTCATGTAACAAATATGGTCATAGAGTTGTACATTGCACTAGTTATGTGAAAGATAATGTTGATAGAAATTTCAATTCTTTTGCACCTCTTATGAATGACAATATCATATGTTACAAATGCAATAATTTTGGGCACAAGGCAAAATGGTGTAAAATGGTATTTCCTGAATCAAGAAAAAAGAATACAACTTCAACAATTAGGAGAGAGAGAAAAGAGCAAGAGAAAGTTAAGTCAATGTTAGTACAAACAACTCTTCATGTACAAGATAAAGGAAAATAATGGTTTCTTGATAGTGGTTGTTCTAGTCATATGACAGGAGACAAAAGTAAATTTCTTGTACTTAAAGAAATCAATGGAGGATCAATAAAATTTGGTGACAATGGTTCAACAAAAATCTATGGGAAAGGAACTTTGAGTTTAGATAATGGAAAAACAAAGATAGAGAATGTATTGTATGTCAAGGGATTGAGGCACAATTTACTAAGTGTAAGCCAACTTTGTGATCAAGGGCACACGGTTACCTTTCATCCAAATAGATGTGAGATCAGAAAATCTAAAACTGGAAAGCTCATTGTAGATGCAAATAGAACTACAAACAACCTCTACATGCTAAGTGAGATTAAGGGAGAAAAGTGCTTTCTATCACAAGAAGATGAGAGTTGGTTGTGGCATAGAAGAATGGGTCATTTGAACTTTGACAACATAGTAAAAATAAGCAACAAGTAGGAAGTCAGAGATTTACCCAAGATAAAAAGGCCACAAAACACAATTTGTGCACAATGTCAAGCATGGGAAGCAAACTAGAACAAGTTTCAAGTCAAAAGGATTTATGTCATCTGAGCCATTGAAACTAGTGCACACTGACCTATGTGGTCCTACAAGGACAAAGAGTCTACAAGGTGAAAGTTACTTTATATTATTTATAGATGATTATTCCAGAATGATTTGGGTAGCCTTCTTAAAAGAAAAGTCAGAAGCCCTTGAGAAGTTCAAAGCTTTTAAAGAATTAGTAGAAAATGAAATAGGTAGAAGGATTAAGGGTTTAAGATCAGATAGAGGAGGAGAATTTACCTCAAATGAATTCATAGACTTTTGTGAACAACATGGGATCAAAAGAGAATATTCAGCAACAAGAACTCCTCAACAAAATGGGGTAGTTGAAAGGAAAAATAGGACTGTTGAAAATATGGCCAGAGCCATGTTAAATGAGTCTAAGATTTCAGATGGTTTTTGGAAAGAGGTAGTACATACAACAGTGTATATCATCAATAGAGCTCAAATAAGAGTAAATCACCACAAAACCCCATATGAGCTCTGGAAAGGGAGACCAACCACAATAAAATATTTCAAAATATTTGGAAGCAAATGTTACATAAGACGAGAAGAGAAAAATTTGGGTAAGTTTGATTCAAGATGTGATGAGGGTATTTTCCTTGGCTATTCCACTAAGAGCAAAGCCTATAGATGCTATAATAAGAGGACACATACTATTATAGAAAGTATAAATGTGATAGTTGATGAACAGATAGGGTCAAAAGAACTAGCAAGAGAAATTGTGTATGAAGAAGAAGAAAGTTGCCAAGAAGAGTTAGGTGAAGAATTAGAAGAAGAAGAAACACAAAGACCACTACCTAAAACTCCATCCAGGTATGTGCAAAAAAATCATCCAAGAGATCTAATCATTGGAAATCCAGATGAGAGACAGACAAGGAGGAAGATAATAGGAACAAGTGAGCATGCAAATTTTTCTTTGTTATCTAAAATTGAGCCCAAAGATTTCAATGAGGCAAGAGAAGATAAGTTTTGGATCAAGGCAATGGATGAGGAACTAGATCAAATAGAAAAAAGTGAGACTTGGGAACTTGTCCCATGACCAAAAGATAAGAATGTGATTGGCACTAAATGGGTTTTCAGAAACAAGTTAAATGAAGATGGTCAGGTAGTCAGAAATAAAGTAAGATTAGTATGCAAAGGTTATGCACAGGTTGAAGGGATTGATTTTGATGAGACATTTGCTCCGGTTGCATGACTTGAGGCCATAAGGATATTTTTAGCTTTCTCAAGCTTCAAAAACTTCAAAGTATATCAAATGGATGTTAAATCAACCTTTCTCAATGGTGTCTTGGAAGAAGAGGTTTACATTGAGCAACCTGAGGGATTCAGCCTAACTGATAAACCAGACTATGTATGCAGATTAAAGAAGGCACTTTATGGACTAAAGCAAGCTCCTAGAGCTTGGTATTCAATATTGGATAAGTATCTTCAGGAATAGGGTTTCAGGAAAGGAATAGTGGACAGTAACTTATACATCAAAAATGAAGGAAATGACTTACTAATTGTGGTTGTTTATGTGGATGATATCATTTTTGGAGGTAACAATGATAAGATGTGTCAAAAATTTGCAAAGAGCATGCAGAATGAATTTGAAATGTCAATGCTTGGTGAGTTGTCCTTCTTTCTTGGACTACAGATTTCACAATCAGAGAAAGGTGTATTTCTCTCACAAACCAAGTATATAAAAGAGATGCTGAAGAAATTCAAGTTAGAAGATTGCAAACCAGTAAGTACCCCCATGATTACAGGATGCAAGTTAAGTAAAGATGATGAATCTCCTGAGGCAAATCAGAAATTGTATAGATCTATGATTGGTAGCTTACTATATGTCACAACTACAAGACCAGATATAATGCAGGCAGTGGGACTAGTGGCAAGATTTCAAGCAGCACCAAAGGAAACACATGTAATGGCAGTAAAAAGGATTCTCAGGTATTTAAAAGGGACTATGGATTTTGGGCTCTGGTATCCCAAAAGTGACAATTTCACTCTCATAGCATATACAGATGCAGATTGGGCTGGCAGCATTGATGACAGAAAAAGCACAAGTGGAGGAGCATTCTTTCTTGGAGATTGTTTAGTCTCTTGGCTAAGCAAGAAATAGGCATCAATATCCTTATCCACAGTAGAGGCAGAGTATATTGCAGTGGTTGCATGTTGTACACAGGTGTTATGGATGAAGTAAACTTTAAAGGACTTCAAGATAGAGCATGATCACCCTATCTCCATACTATGTGATAATACAAGTGCTATAAACATTTCAAAGAATCTAGTGATGCACTCTAGGACCAAGCACATTCTGATCAAATATCATTTTCTAAGAGAGCAGGTGACAGATAAGCAAGTCAAATTGGAATATGTTACTACAAAGGAACAGATTGTAGATATTTTCACTAAGCCACTTCCAAAAGAGACTTTTGAGTATCTTAGAAGAAAATTGGGAGTAATTTTACTCCCACCCCAAAATTAATCACCTCAAGGAGAGGAGGTGGGGAGGGGGCTAAGCTAAGAGTCTTATATTTAGCCCCAAAGGAGTCCCTTTGCCATTGATGTCAAAGGGGGAGAGATTTGAGTTAGGGGGAGAGGAATTTCTCAGGGGGAGAAGAATTGGAAAAAGGTAAAAGGAATGCTTAAAGAAAAAGGGTTGCCATCAATGACAAAGGGGGAGATTGTTGGAAATTTGAGCATGTTTTGTTGTCATTGATGTCAAGAGGTTTGATGTCCCAATTTGATGGAATTAGTGTCAAGAGGGTTGATTAATGTCAAAAGGTTAGAGGTCCTAAATTGATGGAAATATTTGTGAGAATATTTCTCTTGATGGCACATGAGGTATAAGGCAACAAGAAGAAAGGAATACCTCTCCATAATATTTGAGAAAGGATTTATAAATTACCTTGGTGGTAATTTGGCAAAGGTTAAAATATTCATTAATGGTGGCAATTTAAATATTTACTAATGGTGGCAAGGTTATCCCTAAAAAGAAAAAGCCCAAAAGGTTTTAAATATTTAAATTATAATATTTAAATCCTTTAGGATTTAAATTATTATAATTAAATATAATAATTCAAAATACCAAAATTTGAATTACAAAAAGAAGCCGACATCAAATAATAGAGTTGGGCATGTGTATTAATAAGGCTAAGGTTTAGCCTAAGCCTTGGTGTAATTCGAAGAAGAAAATCCCTCGAAGTAATAGCCTTGCATGATCGATGCGATGGAGGAAACAAGAAAAAGATAGTGTAAATCTCAATGCAGAATATAGGTCAAAATGTGGACAGGGTGTGTCCCCACTTGTGTGTGGTGGCAGCTGAGCTAGTAAGCAAGGATTGCAGAGTGACATAGGAGGCAAAAGGCGCGAGTTTGATCCACACCAAGGTTTTTTTGGGTGCAAAATTTTTGAATTTCAGACTGATGAAGAAGGATATTAAGGAGCGCGTGCTCCTTGATTAACGTGGGCATCATAGCCCACGTGATGTTGGCCCTTGTGTTAAGGTTCATGGGGCCAGGAGGTTGCGGGTTTGAGCGACGACATCAACAATTGTGAAAGATTTAATTTTTGATTAAGGTATGTGTACTTGCCATAGTTATGAGTTATAAGGTTTAAATAAAACTTTTATTATTGCCATAGTTGGGAGTTATAAGGTTTGAATAAAGTTTTTTTACTGCGATGATTTGAAATTTATAAGGGTTGAATAAATATGATTGTGTATTCTCTTAGTTGGGAGTCATAAGGGTTAGTAAGTAATGTTTTGAATTTATTTTAATTGAAGAGAATTTAAATTCTATTTAATCATAATAAATTATTTTATTTAAGTGCTTTATTTTTAAAGGAGATATAAGGTGTATGTGAGAATTTTTTTATGTGATTGGTAACTCTTGTTGATGAAATTTATTGGCAAAGATAGGAGTAATAAGGTGTATAAGTGGTTTGGCATTTTATAAATCTTTGTATGGTGAAATATTTGTTGAGGTGAATATTCATGTGGAGATTTTGAGATAGACTGTTGCTATCTAACCTTGAATTGGCACAAAAGGATTTGATTGTAAGTAAGACAGGTTTTGAAGACATATCTCCATCAAAGCAAAGAGGTATGGGCACATCATATTTTGTTTGAAATGTTGTGAAAGATAAGGTGGAGTGAAAAGGATTGTTTGATAAGCATTGTTGGAAATATTTGAGTGACTCTTATATGCTTCATTGTTGAATGTTTAGAGAACATTTGAGATAGAGATTGAGAATTATTTGAGTTAGGGTTTGAGACCTACATTGTGCTCTTTGTTTGAAGAAGTATGAAAACACTTGTTTAGGGGTTGTGAGCAAGTTGTGTTTCATTGGTTGAATGATTGAGTGAAACTTTTGAATGTTGGTTTGAGTGTGTTTGTGAATGAGCAAGTCTTGGTGAAGACTTGAGAGCAAGTTGAGCAAGTTCTTGAGAGGACTTGAAGGTAGATTTGAGCAAGTCTTGGTGAAGACTTGAGAGCAGATTGAGAGCAAGTTATTGAAAGGCTTGAGGATAGATTTGAGATAGAGTTTGGAGCAAATTTATGAGTAGAGTTAGAGCAGATCTATACTAGACTTGGGATAGAGTTTGGTGTAGATTTGAGATAAGCTTTGGAGGTGACAGAGTAGAGGACAGTAGTCTCTAGTGGATAGAGATCCATTAGCCAGGGTAGTGAGGACAGAGGTCTTCTATGGAGAGAGATCCACAAGCCAGAGCAGTGGGGGCATAAGTCTTCTAGAAGATCATCAGCCAGAGCAGAGGGGAAAGAGTTCTCCTATGGATAGAGATCCACAAACTAGAGTAGAGGAGGATAGAGTTCCATGAACCAGAGCAAGGGGATTGGTGTCTCCTTTGGATAGAGGTCCATAAACATTGTAATAGGGAATTGATTCCCAAAATAATTCATTGAGAAAATTTATAAGGAATATTTTCTCCGTGGAGTAGCCCACATTGGGTGAACCACGTTAAATCATGTCTCTCATGTGTGTGATGATTTGTGCAATGTTTACTACTTTGATATTGTTGATGTTATCATATGGATTGAAAAGTAAAAAGGTTTTATCTTATACTGTTCACCCCCCTCTCAGTATAAGCTTATGTTCTTCAATTCCTACTGATATCACTAGCTAGTTGTGAATATATAGGTATTTGCAACTCATTGGTTCACCCAAATATGTGTGCATGAGTAGAAAGAAACAATAGCGCAAAATTTTTGAGATGTTATAATGTTCCTATAGGTATCAATAAATTTGAATTCTATGTACTTTCTTCTTTAGGAACCATGGCTACTCACATGCTTCCTCCAGTTGGTATTTCTATACACAACGCCATTAAAACTAATCTATGCACCTATATTTTATCCTAGGAAGAATAATCCAAGCTATTAAACATGGTGTCCTCTATCAAGGACATCCAGTAAACATAGATTTGACCCTAGGTTCAATCCAACATAATTTGGATCCCACCCATGTTGAGAATTTCCTAGATCATAAGTTTCAACAAGTCTTTGGGTAGTAGACAGAACGCACATAGTAAGAACAAAATTTAAGGGGCTACCAGTATCAAGACATCAACATATAGTAGCATCTATTGTTCAAACATAAACCTCCAAATTCCCATGGTAGCCACATGGATCCTATGCCACCAATATCACTCTTCTAGGTGTGGGTGGAATAAAATTAGATTTTGCTACTAATCTTGATCCCTTTACAGGAGGTGTTAATTTACTTACTTGGCCTCTTTATGTTCCAATTCCATACATCAATGTTTTGACCTTTGAGGGCACAAATTCATGTGGTTGGATATCCAAGATGAATAATGATAGGGATTAATATTTAATTCTTAATATTATTCCTATTCACACGGATCACATTGTACATCATTTAATGCTCACACGGATTGGATGCATTAAATACTATTTTTGTAAATGCAGACATGTCTATAAATATGTTTTTGGATTAATGTAATGTAAATTTTTATTTGTGCCATTTTGTGTCATCTATTAAGAGTGTTTTCAATATCATTGGTATCATAACTGAGTGTTTTATAGGTGAGTATCTTATTCCTCAAGTCTAGACTAGTTCAAAAGAGAAATGAGAAAACCACCAATGAATATTGGCTTGAAAAGAACACTATTTCATTTTTTGCACACGAATTCGAGCACTCCTATTTTAAAAAATCTTGTTGGGATCCCTTTGGTCACCGACCTACAGATAGCCAGGGTCCCTCTGACTCTGACCCTCGGCTCTTTATCCAAGTTCTCACACTTGGATTTATCATCCCTTGACAACTTGATGCAATATTGCAAACTCTCAACTAGTTGGGTCCCTTTGACTCTGACCTTCAGCTCATGATATTCATTCATAATTTTGACCATTTTGCTTGTTGACTACGTTGCACAACTTCAACAACTCCATGCAGCAATGGATGCACTTCAAAAAATCCATGCAGTAATGGTTACCAATTTTTAGTAGTTTACAGCTAAAATACTTGTTGTTGTTGTTGAAGCATCTATTATTGAAGATCTTGTTCCTACCGAAGATCTCATTAAAAAATTAGAATTCTACCTTTGATCCAAAAAAATAAGTTGTAGCCACACCTTGATTTGAACCAAGATCTCTAGGTGAAATTCCCAACATCTTTCCATTATATAATGTGGCTTCTATTGCTCCTGATACAGATTTGAGCTCTGTGGAACCTCCTATTGCTGAGCTAGATGTTTCACCGTCTACCATGGTTCATGTGATTCTTGCATCTTTGTAGCCTTGGTGTTCTGATTCCTACATTAATCTAGTTTTATTCATCCCCCACAACATTCAACATCCACTACATGAAGCTCTTTTTTGCTTGCATTTGCAGATCATGGCTCATGTTGATTCATCATTTTTTAAATAAAGGGATAAAATTATATTGATAAAAATTTTGGATTACAGAGTACAGATGAGATCCCAAACATGACTCAAATACGCAACAAAATAGGCTAAAACCACCAAACAAGGTTGAAACCTGAAGAAGATAACAAGAAAAAACCACATTAAGTCTAAAAATCCTTGTGGATAAACTCCTAGAGGTGCTGAGAGTCCCCAGATGGAAGACTCTCCTAGTTATTTATAATCCAAGGATCCAACAGCTCAAAAGCCCTTTTGGCCAAGTAATCAACAATCCCATTCCATTCCTTGGAATGTGCACAAAGGATATAAATTTGATCTCTTCACTCATTATGAGAATCTAAATAGCCACAGAGACCAACTGACAATTAACATCCTCCACCATTTTGTTATTTAAAATATTAACCAAAATTTGAGAGTCAGACTCATAGATAATCCTATGCTAGCCAAGAGAAAACCCCCTATGCAAGGCCTCAAGTATCGCAAGAGCTTCCATAAAATTATTGGAGTGAACACCTTTATAAATGGAAAAAAAAAATTGACCATGCCAGTAGAATCTCTCTCCCAACATCACCAATTTTAGCATGTCCAGGATTTCCCTTGGACGACCCATCAGTATTAATTTTTAAAAATCCTCTAGGGGGCGGCCTCCACCTATCATCTCTCCTAACCTTCTTGCTAAGCTGAGGAACCCTACTAGGGCTAGAAGAGTTCATACCAACCCAAAAGCGACAAAGGGCCTATCGTACCTTCTTCTCCCTAGAGTCCAAAAGAGGGTCCACATCACATTTGCTATGGATAGTTTCCTGAACAATACACATGATCCTTTTCTAGATATTTTGAATAGCAAAATGACTACCTTGAAATATGTGATGGTTCCATTTGAGTCAAAAATGACATATGATGCAAGAAGGATCCAAATTCCAAGCCACCTAGAGGAAGGGGGTATTGGTCGGAGGTCTATCCAGACTACTCCAAACCTCCACCAGGGAGAGCACATGAAAACAATGATGGTTCCAAGCACTCCACCAATGGTGCCTATTGAGAAGCAACACACCCCCACTGAAAAATGAGATTCCATCCTTAGAAAGCCCTGAACTTCCATTTTTGCAGCAGGGACCCTCTTGATAATTTTCAAGTTTTAAATCCAAATTTGCTTGCCTCCTTTTTAAAGTTGTGCTTTTTCTTGCATTCCAACTGTGTTATCCAAGAATTCACTTTTTACATGCTAGAATCATTCATGCACAAACAAAATCTTGCACCGGTACCGAGGAAAATCCAAAAAACAGTTGCATAAATTCATGAAAAATCAAACTTTCCATTTTTGGTAGTGTCGCGATATCGCGACACTTCCATTTTTGGAAATGTCGCGAAATCGCGACAGGTAAATCAAAAAGCAGCTAAGTCATTTTTGTGTAGCGAAATCGCGACACTTTCCATTTTTTGGAAGTGTGCTAATATCGCGACATTTCCATTTTTGGAAAGTGTCGCAAAATCGTCGCCGACCGGAGGAGAGAGAAAGAAAACGTACGGAAGGGCACGATTTTGGACATGTCGCGAAATCGTGACATGTCGCATTTTCACGATAGGAGAGAGAAAGTGGGCTGCAGAATGAAAATCGGCTAAGTCGCAAATGTGTCGCAAAATCGCGGTCAACGCGGTCAACGCATGCATACGGAACTGTCGCGATATCGCGACGTGTTCTATTTTCACGAGTTGTTGATGGAAAAAGTCGCTTAAGTCCAAAAGGTGCAACGCGTCGCTAACATGTCTCAAAATCGTGACATGCTTGAAGAAAGTTGTGCGACAATGGCAGGAGGTCGCGATTTCGTGACATGTCACGAAATCGTGACATGTCGCTTTTCACTGCCGACATGGGAAGAAGTAGCACGATGAATTGAGACGTCGCGATTTCGCGACATGTCGCGAAATCGTGACATGTCGCATAATCGCGATAGGAGAGAGAAAGTCCTAAGTTGACCTAAAAGTGCATTCCAACAGGAAACAGAAGGCATCCTGGGGTAGCGACACGTGTCAAAGCGTGAGGCAGACAAACAGAGGCCGACATGCAAGCTTATTTTGATGTTTTTAATCTGATTTTAATCTTTTAATGCTTTGATTTAATGTTTATTAAAGTGCTAATATAATCTTTTTGTCTTTCATGCAGGATTCCATCTGGCACTTACGGGACAACCGAGAAAGACCATAAAGTCAAAGTTAAAGTGCAGATTTGATCGAGGACCGCCATGCTAGAAGAGAAGATGCCGATGAAAGCATTCAATGGCAAATTTATTGCATAATTAATAGCATGAAGACAATTTCAACTCAGGGATGGCTTTACGGAGATCAAATTGATGGAGAAGTGGTGACTCATCCGGCTCACCAACAGAATTAATGGAGGCATTTATTTGCAACGGATGAATGCAAGTGGCTTTAGATTTTATCTTCTCCATTTATGGCAGCTGACTGCACAGATTTGCCGAAGGGTTAAGTTCTATCCGGACTTTGATTTTAAATGGATTTTTATTGTAAAACCCGGGTCCTAGGGTTTAGAATGATAATATTTGTAGTTATGAGAAGAAGATATTTTTGAAAAGATCAGGGTCTGTCCTGAGTCTATAAATACTTCTTCTCAATGTAATCGCGGGAGGCGGAGACTTAGAAATAAAAGGCTTATAAGCAATTTCTTGCAAATCTTGTGAAATCCTTTGTTTCTGGACTTGGAGTTGATGTGCTTTAGCTTTTCTGTGATAGCATGGCCAGGAGCCTAATATTTTGCAGAGTGTGATAAGTGTATCTTCTTTTGTTATCCGTTCCATTTAAAGTTTGTTAGATATATGTCGTGAATCTGTATTATCAAGTTTAAATATGTCGTTAGGGCTTCAGTTGTTCTATTGTCTGCTAGGGGAAATTACAGATTTGAGGTTAAGTTTGTTCTAATTGCTCTGTCTTCACTGTGTGAGCTAGGCTACCGGTGAAAGATACCAATTTTAACCAGCTGCCCTTGGATTTATAATTTTCTGCTAGATCTGTTTCACTCTGCCTTGTGCTCTTAGTTGAAAGTGATCTTAGACTGACTGGACACTTTCTTCTTTGATTTGTTCGTTGTGAAGCTCGATAGCATAGATAAGATTGATAGTTTAGGGTTTTACAGTTGATGTCTGATAAACTTCTCTTTCGCCCTACCCTACCCTCTCTTTGTTTTCGTGAATGATCCATTTTTATTTTCTTTGTTTGTCTTTTATTTAAATCACGACCCATGAGAGCTAGATCAAGAATTCAAGTTAAATCCGATAAACAACTGTGACAACTATCGAACAAGTTCAAGAACCCCCGTAAGGTAACAGAGCACCCATATTGAAATCTATTCCGAAGTGGAAAAGAGTGAATAGCCATTCGACCCAACTCTGTAACTCGCACCTTGGATAACCAACTAGATCCTAAAGTGAGTGGGATCCGTCCCGTGGGTGTCTCCGGTGGCTTCCTGCCCATCCTTTCGCGGGGTGCGTATGAAAGCCGGACCAACACCTAATTGGCGCTAGAAGGAGGGCCCGTTGAACTCAGTTCAAGTATTGTAAGTTTGTGAGTGCTGATTTAAAATTCTGTGGTTAGAGTTTTTCAACAAGGACTTAACACCAACATTTTAAAACTGCCCATGAAATGCGTATTGTAAGTTGTCAGATCTTTTTAAAATTGCCAGAGAAGACCTCAAGTTAAGAACAGCTTTATCTCCACCGGCAGCTTATCCAATTACAACTCGTAACATCACCGTCGGCCAAGTAATAATGGCAAATTGGTTGGGCCCCACTGCTTTGAATATTCCCGGTATAGCCCATGACTTGCCCATAAGCCCGGAAAGATATCTCCCTAGGTATAAACATGATGGGACAAGAACTACAGAAGAACATCTGCTAGCTTTTAAAAATGCTTTAAAATTGTTGAATATACAGCATGAAGATGTTGCCTGCAGATTGTTCCCGTTCACTCTCCAGGAGGGAGCTTATGACTGGTTTTTAAACCTCACCAAAGAATTCCATTACTAGTCGGGATGACCTAGAGAAAGCTTTTATATCACAATTTGGGGAAGTGATAGACCCCAAGGTGTTATACCAACAATTTTCCAAAGCATCAAGAGAGAGTCGGGAGAAACTGTCAGGTCTTTCAATATGAGGTTCCAAAGAGCTTACGGTAGAATGATCGGCCATTACATCCCAAATGCAAATCTGGCCTTAGAAATCTACAAGAATGCATTGGATTCGGTGACCTCTATTTTCCTCAAGAGAGACATCAATATCACAACCCCGGCAGGGGCTTATAAAGAAGCCTTAATTCTTGAAAGACAGCTTAGGGCCTCAAATTCCGAGCAAGTCCTTTGATATCCTATGTTACACGTAACATGCCTATTTTGGACCCCATTCCACATCATGAGTTAGTGCCAACATGTCATGCTCTACCCAAGGAGACTCCGTTAACTCGTGACATCCACTCAAAGATGTGCAAAATATAGAGAAAAGTTCGACAAGTTCAAAGTGGAAGTGCTTGAACCGAACAGCTTGTGATCCAGCACCACCCAAATCTGAAGTTTTTCCCGGTGAGTTAAATTTTCCTAGAGATCAAAGAAATATTGATATTTCTAGTTCACCCAAAAATAGTACAACCAGGGTTTCAGATTCTGTCACTTTTCCCGAAGAGACAGAAAGTCTTGTACAGACTCCTGTGGATGAAATGCAAGATTTTCAACAATTCAAAATGGACAGTTATAATTTGAGATGTCAGAGTCCAGAACTTAACAATGATCCTTCCTCATCAGAGGATGATGAAAGTGAGATTCAATGTCACTATGCGTAAGTAACTGAGGAGGATAACATCAT
Source organism: Wollemia nobilis (assembly GCA_028583015.1). NCBI lineage: Eukaryota > Viridiplantae > Streptophyta > Pinopsida > Araucariales > Araucariaceae > Wollemia > Wollemia nobilis. The sequence continues at coordinate 1,847,006 of JAQPPZ010002501.1, forward strand.
TGAGGATATGAGGAAACTTAAAGCCGACATCACCCTCTATGAACTCGCCTCGCATTGTTGAACAAAAGGTTAACTTGATTGAGGCTTACTCGGACCACCCGTTGAATTTCAAGAAAAGGAGGAAAAGGTAGTAAATATGAATGTGGTCAGCCAACTTGGAATTGATGAACTGTCTCAACATAAGCCTGCAACTTCTGAACATAATATCAAAGAAAAGGCTATAAACTGTGTTGATGCAGATATTGGAGTTTATAATTTGGCAACTGAAAAGGTGGGAACAGTTACAACTCTAATCAATCACAACAATGATGTTTGGACATTGCACATTGATGAGGTTAAATCTAAGCAAGGCTCAGGTGAAAAGGAAAATTGTAAACATTCTGCTAGAGGGATAAAAATTGAAGTCCTGGATATTGAAGCAGTACAAGAACCACAAAATGTTCAAGTTGTTAAGAACCAGGGCATACAGATAAAACATGATTTCTTTCAGCTGTCACATAATTTTGAAGATGTGGTGGTCTCGGGTCCGTCAAGATTTTAAGGTATTTGATCCTCGGGGTTTTTTACATTCAATTCTTTTGAAAGAACTCGCAAACCCTTCAATTAGAAGCATAAACATGTTATCATATGATTTGTTATTATATGATTTGTTTAATTTGAAGGAGTTGCAGATTTGTTTTTCAAATGGGACAGGGAAGACAGTAAACACAAGTCTTTCCCAGATAGCAAATTTTTGAAGCATAGTCTGGAGTGCATTTCGTCAACAGGACCTGAAAGGTAATTTTTCTAAATTACTTGCACATGGTCAAAATTTTTTAAGGCACCATTTCTCTGCTTTCCCAACTGCTGCATTTTTTGAGTATGAAGGGAAGTTGTAACATATGTATACATTGTAAGTAAGCTTTGAAGTTTTTCAGTTTTATTTATTTGTCTCGTACGCTTTAGCTTGTGCGCTTTATTTCTTTTGTCGTTGCTTTTTATTTCCTTTCTTTGTCTTTTTATGTCAGCTTGTTGTTTAAGTCTGTATAGTCTTTTGTTTCAGTTTTATTTGCTTTAGTTCTTTATTGCAGTTCTTTTTCTTTGCAGTTTAGTTTATTTCAGTTGCTTTAGTTTATTTCAGTGCTATTGCATTAGCTTTGTCACAGTTCAATAGTTTTAGTTGCTTTGCTTCAGTTCTTTTAGTTTGTTTCTTTTATTGCTCGTACAGCTTTTATTTTCTTCCTCGCAATTCCTTTTCTTTGTCTCATTTGTTTTATTTTCTTTCCTCTTATTTATTCTTTAGTCTCATCCTTTATTTTGTTTTGCTTTAGAGGCTCGTGTCTCGTCCTTGGAAGTCTGTGCAAAGTCCTTCAACTCTTAATATTCTGTCCTTTAACCTCTCGCTCGAGCAATCAATGAAAAGTCACCGCTAAAATTGTTTTATTCTCGAGCCGATAAATCCACAATCCAATACCCATTTGCTCATCATTCTAATTGAGATAGTCTCGCTTAAACGAATCGTAGAACTATTTTGTTATTTAGGACAAAGGTAGAGAGATGATGGGATCTTGTGTCTTACTTGCCACAGTTGTTTTAATGATAGAAAAACTGCTATGCTGTTTTGTTGGAGGAACTCCCGGGGAATCCAAGAAAAGCTAGTTATAAGAGGGGACTATGGTTCATGCAATTATTTGGGTATCCACAGAGGCTATCAATGCCTAGACTGAAACAGTTTCAAATTGATCAAATGATAAAAGAAAATTGTGATTTCCCTAAAAGCATTTCAGATATTGATATATTTCAGAGGGAGAGATATAAAAAAAAAAAAAAAGAGAAGAAAAAAGAAAAGAGTTACATTATGAAGAGGCAGCCAATATTAGATTCTGCCCTACAGTTGTAAATTTGGGTCGTGTAAATCTAAAGGGTAACTCTGTCTAGGTTGTAAAAGGCTAAACTAGTAAACGGAGCTCTACTCGGTTTCCCCTTTTACAATCTAGAAAAGTTGATTAATCCAAGTTCATCATTCAATCCAGTCATCCTTGAAGAAAGTTTTATACCCTTTGTAATTGCACATCAGAAATCTTCCTTGAAGTAATCCAGCCTAGTATGTCCTTGGGAAATTTTAACAGCTAGCAGTTAGTAGTCAATTTATTGTGAAGAATGTCTGTGGCAAGGCATGATGCATGGTCTTTTTGTTTTGAAACCGGAGTCTTGGGTTCTAAAATAGTGCTACTATTTTACCCGCAGATATCGCCATTTGTTGAGAAGCAACACACCCCCACTGAAAAATGAGATTCCATCCTTAGAAAGCCCTGAACTTCCATTTTTGTAGTAGGGACCCTCTTGATAATTTTCAGGTTTTAAATCCAAATTTGCTTGCCTCCTTTTTAAAGTTGTGCTTTTTCTTGCATTCCAGCTGTGTTATCCAAGAATTCACTTTTTACATGCTAGAATCATTCATGCACAAACAAAATCTTGCACCGATACCGAGGAAAATCCAGAAAATAGTTGCATAAATTCATGAAAAATCAAACTTTCCATTTTTGGTAGTGTCGCGATATCGCGACACTTCCATTTTTGAAAATGTCGCGAAATCGCGACAGGTAAATCAAAAGCAGCTAAGTCATTTTTGTGTAGCGAAATCGCGACACTTTCCATTTTTGAAAGTGTCGCGATATCGCGACATTTCCATTTTTGGAAAGTGTCGCAAAATCGCTGTCGACCGGAGGAGAGAGAAAGAAAACGTACGAAGGGCGCGATTTTGCGACATGTCGCGAAATCGTGACATGTCGCATTTTCGCGGTAGGAGAGAGAAAGTGGGCTGCAGAATGAAAATCGGCTAAGTCGCAAATGTGTCGCAAAATCGCGGTCAACGCGGTCAACGCATGCTGCTACGGGAACTGTCGCGATATCGCGACGTGTTCTATTTTCACGGTTGTTGATGGAAAAGTGGCTAAGTCCAAAAGGTGCAGCGCGTCGCTAACATGTCTCAAAATCGCGACATGCTTGAAGAAAGTTGTACGACAGAGGCCCGATTTCGCGACATGTCGCGTTTTCGCGGCCGACGGGGGAAGAAGTTGCCGATGAGCCAGGGACGTCGCGATTTCGTGACATGTCGCGAAATCGCGATAGGAGAGAGAAAGTCCTAAGTTGACCAGAAGTGCATTCCAACGGGAAACAGAAGGCATCCTGGGGTAGCGACACGTGTCAAAGCGTGAGGCAGACAAACAGAGGCCGACATGCAAGCTTATTTTAGCGGTTTTTAATCTATTTTTAATGTTTAAAAGCTTCTGATTTAATGTTTATTAAAGTGCTAATATAATCTTTTTGTCTTTCATGCAGGATTCCATCTGGCACTTACGGGACAACCGGGAAAGGCCATAAAGTCAAAGTTAAAGTGCGGATTTGATCAAGGACCGCCATGCTAGAGGAGAAGATGCCGGTGAGAGCATTCAATGGCAAATTTATTGCAGAATTGATAGCATGAAGACAATTTCAACTCAGGGATGGCTTTACGGAGATCAAATTGATGGAGAAGTGGTGACTCATCCGGCTCACCAGCAGAATTAATGGAGGCATTTATTTGCAACTGCGGATGAATGCAAGTGGCTTTAGATTTTATCTTCTCCATTTATGGCAGCTAACTGCACTGATTTGTCGAAGGGTTAAGTTCTATCTGGACTTTGATTTTAAATGGATTTTTATTGTAAAACCCGGGTCCTAGGGTTTAGATGTGATAAGATTTGCAGTTATGAGAAGAAGATATTTTTGAAAAGATTAGGGTCTGTCCTGAGTCTATAAATACTTCTTCTCAATGTAATCGCGGGAGGCGGAGACTTAGAAATAAAAGGCTTATAAGCAATTTCTTGCAAATCTTGTGAGATCCTTTGTTTCCGGACTTGGAGTTGATGTGCTTTAGCTTTTCTGTGATAGCATGGCCAGGAGCCTAATCTTTTGCAGAGTGTGATAAGTGTATCTTCTTTTGTTATCCGTTCCATTAAAGTTTGTTAGATATATGTCGTGAATCCGCATTATCAAGTTTAAATATGTCGTTAGGCTTCAGCTTGTTCTATTGTCTCGCTAGGGGAAATTACAGATTTGAGGTTAAGTTTGTTCTAATTGCTCTGTCTTCACCGTGTGAGCTAGGTCGTCGGTGAAAGATACCAGCTTTAACCAGACTGCCCTTGGATTTATAATTTTCTCGCTAGATCTGCTTCACTCGCCTTGTGCTCTTAGTTGAAAGTGATCTTAGACCGACTGGACACTTTCTTCTTTGATTTGTTCTGTTGTGAAGCTCGTAGCATAGATAAGATTGATAGTTTAGGGTTTTACAGCTTGATGTTCGATAAACTTCTCTTCTCGCCTCTACCCTACCCTCTCTTTGTTTTCGATGAATGATCCATTTTTATTTTCTTTGTTTGTCTTTTATTTAAATCGCCGACCCATGAGAGCTAGATCAAGAATTCAAGTTAAATCCGATAAACAACTTCGCAACTACCGAACAAGTTCAAGAACCCCCGTAAGGTAACAGAGCAATCCATATTGAAATCTATTCCAGAAGTGGAAAAGAGTGAATAGCCATTCGACCCAACTCTGTAACTCGCACCTTGGATAACCAGCTAGATCCTAAAGTGAGTGGGATCCGTCCCGTGGGTGTCTCCGGCGGCTTCCTGCCCATCCTTTCGTGGGGGTGCGTATGAAAGCCGGACCAACAGTGCCAAATGTCTCTGGAAAGGGAGCATTGGAAAAATAAATGAAAAGATTCATCCTTATTATTACAACAAAGGACACAAAAAGAGGGACCTTGAAATCCCCTCTTCGTCACGTTATCCTAAGTGAGGCATTTATTACGAGCTACCAACCAAAGAAAGAAATTATGTTTCGGCCAAGCATATATGTTCCACATATTTTTCCACCATGTGATAGGGAGACTCCCAAACTTTTATTTATCAAGAACCTGATAACCATAGGCTATAGAGTAGGTTCCCTTGGGATCAGGGTTCCAAGATAGAATGTCTTTACCACTTGATGAAGAACATGACCTCCCCACAAGAATAAGAGCAAGCACATATTTATCCTCGATCAATACCCATAGGACCATTTATACGGATCTTTCCACCTATACATCTCTAAATTTCCAAAATATTGGATTTTTTTAAAGTCCTCCACATGAGACCAGACCGCTTACAAGAAATAAACACTTAGGGAATGTAACCTGGGATATTGATTCAATATAGGAGGGTGGCCATCCCAATAATCCTCCCAAAAAAGAGCATCTGATCCCTGATAGTAAATCCAGAACAAACCTTAATTAAATTAGCTCCTCTTTTCAGAGTGTCCTAGATAACTGAACCTTTCCCAACTAAGCTGACTCTAGGGATCTCAAAATTAGAAATACCTCTCAAGTATTTACAAGATAATATTTTAGCCCAAATATGATCTTGAGAGGTACACCATATCCAATGAAATTTCATAGCCAAAGCCTGCCCAAAAAGAGCCGTCTGTTGCAACCCAAGACCTCCCTCTTGAACAGACCTACAAATAGAATCCCACCTAACCAAACTCTATTTAGATTGATCAAGTTTTCTAGACCACAAAAATTGTCTTGACAAAGCATCCATGTCCTTGATGAAACGAGAGGGACTTGTTTGCACAAAACACCTATAAATGGGTAAAGCTTGAACAACAAATTTTAAAAGCAACACTCTACTTGTAGAGGATAGCCATATAACGGTCCAATGATTCATATTTCTTATAAACTTATCAATCATAGACTACCAAGAAGATCTAGGTAGAGGATGAGATGAAATCGAAATACCAAGATATATAAAGAGGGGAGTCCCGACCTGGAATCTTAGAATACGAGCAATTCTGGCTTGAATAAGAGGAGTATTGAAGCTTGTACTCATTAATAAACTGTTCAAAAACACCAAGATATATGTCAAGAGATCATCTAATGTTGCCAGCTTCCCTGATAGTGGCAACTCCTAGCAAAGTAGTATCATCAACAAATTAAATATGGAAAAAAGGTAGCAAACTACTATCCCACTTCCACCCCTGAATGAGACCCTGCCTAACCTGAGACTTGAGCAATATTCCCAACCCTTCTACCATAATGATAAATAAATAAAGAGATAAAGGATATCCTTACCTCAAATCCCTTGATGCCTCAAATAGCTTCGATGCCTCATTATTAACAAGAACAAAGAATGAGGAAGAAGAAACACAACTCATCACCCATCTAATCCAATCCTCATCAAAGCCAAAAGCAACAATAAATTTATGAAGAAAGGACCATCTAACCCTATCATAGGCTTTGGCCATGTCCAACTTAATGAACATAGTTTTCTCCTTAGAAGTTTCCATCAAGTGAATAAATTTTGTAGCAATAACAACCCCATCCAGGATTTGCCAACCAACAACAAACCCACCACACTCCTCAGAGATGATTTTGCTGAACCATATCTTCAACCTCTCAATAATAATTTTTATGATGATATTATGCACAAGATTGCAAAGAGCGATAGGCCTAAACATATCTAGGGAATTCACTCCCTCTTTTTTGGGAATAAGCACCACAAAGATAGAATTTAGGGCCCTTAGCATCTATTTGTTATTTTGGGACTCATGGACCACCTCCAGAAGATAAAATTTGATTAACTCCCAAAAATCCTAATAAAAATCAATCAGGAATCCATTTGAACACGAGGATTTCCTAATTTTCATATTGAATATAACATTTTCCATCTCCTCAAGGGAAATTGGACCCATCAAGTTCTCATTCATATCTCTAGAAATAATCGAGGGAATACAATTTAAAATAATATTTTCATCCTCATCATCTCAGAGGGATTCCTCCTTGAAGAGAAAGAAAAAATACCTCCTCATCTCTTCTAAAATATCCTTGAAAGAAGAGAGCAGGGCACCCTGAGAATTCACAAGAGAGGTAATCAAATTACCATTATGATGAGCCTTAACTGAGTTATAAAAGATGGCCATGTTCCTATACCCTTCTTGAAGCCAATCTACTCGAGATTTTTGTTTCCAAAATATTTCTTCCCTAAGTTCCCATTCAAAAAGGTCTTTTGTAGCCTTAGATTGCTCAACAAGAAGCTCCTCCGTGAGTCTCTGATCTCTAATCTTCCTTGAAGCTTCTTCCACCCTCCTAAGAGCCACAAAATTAGCCAAGGAAAGGTTCCCAAAATTTAGTCTATTCCATCTCTTTAATTTATGGTTAAAAAATTGTAGCCGCTTCATAAAGGAATACATAGTGGTGTCATGAGGAGGATTTCCATTGGTCCACCAGCCTCGCATGAAATCATGAAGCTTAGGATCCCGAAGCCACATAAGTTGAAACTTAAAGGAATGATTATTATTTAGCCCTAACTCTAGAGTAGATATTTTTATAGGCCAATGATCATATCCCCTACCCTCTAGAATAACAGAACTAGCACTTTTGTTATTACCAATCCAAAAATTGGAGATCAGAATCCTATATAGTCTCTCTAATATAGAATATTTCCCACATATTCTGTTATACCAGGTAAAGATCCCATTATCCGACTTGATGTCAACCAAGTTCAAGGCCCGGATATGAGCATTGAAGATAGAAGAAAAAGGCTCGAGACGATCAACCCCACCGTGTTTCTCCTCTAGACAAGTGATAGAGTTGAAGTCTCTAGCCAAAATCCATGGGTATAGGGGAGCCAAAATTATCACAAAGCCATACCCTTAAAAATTCACTTTACCCTTGTAATCAATAGGAGCATACACATTTGTAAGTAGGATGGTTTCACCAGATTTATTATCATATTTGATCTTTGAAATAGACCATCTATTGGAAATCCAAGTAAGAGGAGAGATCTTAACTAGATCCCATAAACAAGTAATACCACCAGCATATCCACATGCACCAATACATTGACATTGACCCCTTCTCCACAACTTGGGAGCAATATTGAACATACTATCAATAGCCAATTTAGTCTCCTTAATAAACACCACATTTAGAGAATGAACACAAACCAAATCACAAACAATTTTTTGTTTGGGGATGTTGTTCAACCCCCTTACATTCCATGAAAGGATAATCATTTCTAGGGGTTAGAAAAATGGGATTCCAATATTCTCACCAAGCTTGACTCCATCAAAGTCTCCTCCATTAACTTAATTTTGTCTTGGTCTTTCTTTCGACCCACATTCATATTCTTATTTGAAGAACCTTTTTTAATTGTTTTATGTTGCAATCCCAATACCGTAGGAGTTTTGTAGTCCAAGGATGACTGCATGTCCTGAGTTGGAGAGGGCATAACTAAATTTGTACCACTTTCCAAAATAGTTTCCATTCCAGAGCTAGATCCAACCACATCACCTATACTCAGAAACAAAACCCTATGTTCTTCAATTAAACCCCCTTACATCTGATTCCTTAGGTTCCACCTCAAGAAGAGACATCTGATTCGAACCTGTTATATCTACATTAGGTAGTGATATTTTAGGTATCTCCATGCACTGATAAAGATCATCTAGTATTTCAAAATGGTTGAGCAAAGCATCTGGATGGCTATCCTTAAGGTCTCTTTTTGCCCTTCTTATGTTTCAAGGTTTTACCAAAACAAAGCCTTCCTTATCTCGACCCCCTTCCTTTATCGAGGATTTTCCTTTATCTATATTTTGTGCAAATTAGGAGGGCCTAGGATTTGAAGCCACGTGCAGGATAAACTTATTGTATTTTATTTGCAAGTGGTCATATTCATGGCATATCTGACAACAAAATGGAAGAGCTTCATAGTTAAGTTGTTGAACCCATGTAGTCGATCTAAACTGTATTTCAACAGAATCTAGAATAAGATTATTTAAATCAATTTCAACACAGATACAAGCAACAAAGATTATCCATCGTCTATTATTATGGTCCAACTGACTTCCTAAGAAGGACAATCATATGCAAGATGTCATTTCTCCAAAATTCCAACGGGAGCCAGGAAAGCCGAACCCACATTGGAACCCGTGATGACCACTTCTTTAATAGGTTGATACCCACATGCCAATGTTTAAGAAAGAGTCCCACTTGGTTACAAAAATAGGGACCCTCTTCAAATGCTTTATTATAGTCCGCAACAATAGAAAACCACCATAAAATAGCTATTCACACTCAGCATCACCTCCACGTCACCTTCAGGGTTCCAAGTATTCCTAACCCAAGCCTCAACAAAGGGAAGAGAAATTCGAATGCCCATAAATTTACCAATAAGTCCATGTTTGGTTAAATACTCCACATCTTCCACCATCGAGCCTGGTTGAACCACTAGAACCGGCTTGGATTCACATCGTTTCAAACATCCATTGTTATTTAACAAGCGATTATCACTATGCAATGGGAAATCCTATTCATTCCAATCATTTTAAGATGAAAAATATTGCTATCATTCATGCTTTGTGATGGGCCGAATGCCATCACAACATTCCTCCAATATTTTAGACCTCCTATAGAAACTGCTGCCATCATCGTAGAGCAATGTTTCCTCATCAAACCCTAGCAAAGTAGTTTTTCCTCATCAAATCCTAGCTCAAATATGTCCATCCTATCGATACATCATTATACGACATTGATCTACCACATTTCATTGACGACATATCTTTTTAGTCTGAAGTAACTGCTCAGTTCTCCACTGCATTCATTCCATCATCGAACATATTTTTTCCTCTTGGTTGCAACCTTCTAGCAGGCATAATCGATCACATTTTTGGCAAGTTTTCTTTGTTTCTAGGCAACGAGCTACGAGAATATTTTCTGCTAGCTTCCACCTCGAAACCATGGCGATGACCATTTGATCCCAAAAGGTGTTGCACATACTTCTGGAAACATTTCTATAAATTAAATTAAATTTTTAAATTTAATTTATTTTTTCTATCATTAAACTGCATTATTTAATGCATTTATTAAATTAAATTAAATTATTTATTTAATTTAATTTTTCCCTCATTAAACTGCATTCATTAATGCATTTATTAAATTAAATTAAATTTTTTATTTGATTTAGTTTAATCAATAACCGCCATAATTGTCATTTAATGCATGTCAAAATCAAAATTTTATCCCCTTTGGAATGCATTGGAGTCCAATGTTTCTACGGTGGGGAGGAATGATAGGGATTAATATTTAATTATTAATATTATCCCTATTCACATGGATCACATTGTACAACATTTAATGCTCACACGGATTGGGTGCATTAAATGTCACTTTTGTAAAGGCAGACATTTATATAAATATATTTTTGGATTAATGTAATGTAAGTTTTCATTTGTGCCATTTTGTGTCATCTATTAAGAGTATTTCCGACATCATCCATGGAAAATACAAGAGATAATTATGGAAATTCAAGATCTTACTAAAGAGTTTTAACTTTGAAAAAATCAAGTTTACACATACTTTAAGGGAAGGAAAAAAATGTGCAAATAGGCTAGCCAATAGAGGGGTTTTGATTGAGGATTATGAAGTTAAATTATCATTTCCATGGTTAGAGAAAGTAGTAAGTTTAGATGAAGCTGACAAGAAAATGTTGATTGCCTAAATCAAATAATGATTAAGATTTACTTTAATGATTTCCATTGATAATATATGCTTTATTTTGTAGCAATAATATGTTTTCATATAAACTATTTATTATGATTTTTTTGGTTGCACTTGTGTTTCGGGAAACAAACCAGCAATCCAAATTGCATAAAGTGGACTATGATAGTACAATTTTTTGGAAATATTACTCTACTAATATGCAATGCATAGATAGTAGAGGTGAAGTTTTGGTATTGTAAATTTTTCTATAGAAAAGTGTTAAGAAGGATGTTGAATTCTAGAATATTTGTATTCATTCATAAAATTGAAAAGATCCAAAAAATGAAAATTAAGAATTCAGACATTTTATGTAAAATGATGTATATTTATAGCTATAGCATCTCAATTGAGATGAGAAGTGTATCTATATGTAAAATCTCAAGTTCTAAAGAAGATATTTGTAATTTGTCAAGGGTGGTGTTGTCCCACCGTGATCACCATTTTGTAAGCAAAATATAGACAAAACAAAAAAATGAAATAAAGAGATAAGCAATGTGCAATGAGAATGATATTTGTTTTGAACTTCAATGGAGGCGTGGCCTCTGTTTACAAAGCTTTTTCCTTAAATGTACAAAGGTACGATTACAAATGCTTGATCTTAGAATGCAATGGTTAGAAAAGGGGAAAATTCCCCTTTTTGCCAAATATAAAGGATGGTGCTATCTTCAGTCTTCTTTTTCTCCAATCCAATTGGTGAGTGTTCTTGAGTATCTAGTGATGGGACACTCCAACTCCAATAGCTCTTTAGATACCTATCTTCTGTACACATAAAATACAAACAAGAATTTAGCAGCACCTATATATATGCTTGAGAACCAATGCAATAAAAACCATAAAGTAAACAAATATCAGTAGCACCTACATAAATGATTTAAAAACCAATTCCATAAACCCTTGAACTAATACTCGTAGAAGACACAAAAAATTAAATTGGAATACCTTGCTAACAAAAAATGAAACCTCATTGATCTAATCTACATTGTTCATGAATTTTCTCCTGCATACTGGGTAACCACAGATGCACGATTGTGGTTGATCAACCATGGACGGGCAATTAGACAACCGTAGGAGGGTGGTTACAAATGTATAATCATAGACAAGAGGTTGAGGCTAGATGGAAGAAAGCTCCAAAGAAGGGACTTTGGGGCTATGAACCTCTAGTGCATGTGAACTCCTGGTGTGATTTTGGTAGCCTAACGGTGTGTACTCTCAACCTATTTTGGTTTATGGGATTAAGGTGCCTTTATAGACCCCTTAGGATTTTGGAGGGAAAATGGAGGTGGTAAGCTAGGATTGCCAAGTGGTAATCCAAGGCTACCAAATGGAAGGGTAGTTATAGTGAGTTACCTAAGGTGTCTCACTTAACTAGGGTGACATGGCTAATGAGCAAGTGCAAGTGGAATGAGGTGTAAGGGATGTCCCATGTGAAGGGACAAGGGAGACATGGGTGTGTGAGATGCGGAAAGGGATGGGGTAGTGGTGGCTAGGACACATGTTTAGTGATTAGACAAGGTATCCTAGGTAGATTTTCTAAATTTATAAAATCTGAAAAATACTTTTATTGTGCAGGATTTATATGCCTAAGTTTAGACTTAGGTATATAATTTTATTATGCAGGATTGTGATGTGGGATGTAAAATAAGGTTTTGTAAATGCCTAGGTTTTGGTGTCTACAGATGCCCCTTTTTGTACCATGTGTAAAACACAATGTAGTGTAAAGCTCCAAAGGGATGTGTCTCTTTGGTCAATTCATGCATTCGAATTCCACCGCATAAATGCATTCATTTGTATCGCTTATCATATTAATCATCATTAAGTTTGTGTGGATAATTGTTAACCCATTATATCTTGTTGCCTTAATCAAGGATACCTTAGGTCAAACATCACTCACCAATCCATCAATCACAATAACACATTGTTTGCAAAACAAAATCTAGGTATTTTTAGTCACTTAGCTACTCCTAGTGTTTTGAACAACCTCCATTGAAAATCAAACAATATTCTAATGTAATAGGTTATTCCTAGTCAATAAAGCTTTCTCTTGGACCACTCACATCATAATATATAAAATATTGTGGAGCATAAGAACGATAAAGTCATTAGTTGCTATTACCTTAAAGTGAAAGGTTTCCCCTATTCATCCAATTATGTGCACGATCTAGAATGCTAAAGAGTTGACAAAAGGACAAGCTCCACCTTCATCCCAAAAACAAAATAAAAAATTCCTTTGCTCTTCCCCAAAGTGATCAAGTATCCCAGAAGCTTTCCAAAAGCAATAAAAATCCCTTGCTCTTCCTTAAAGCGAGCAAGTATCCCAAAAGTATTCCAAAAGAAATAAAAATCCCTTGCTCTTCTTCAAAGTGAGCAAGTATCCCAAAAGCATTCCAAAAGCAATAAAAATCCCTTGCTCTTTCTCAAAGTGATAAAGTATCCCAAAAGCATTCCAAAAGCAATAAAAATCCCTTGCTATTCCTCAAAACGAGCAAGTATCCCACGAGCAAGTATCCCAAAAGCACTCCAAAAAATAAAACAAATCCCTTGCTCTTCCTCAAAATGAGCAAGTATACAAAAATCAATATAAATGCATGTTGCCCCATTAAAAAATGAGAAAAATAAAAAATAAAATCCTAAAATCCAAAATCCAAAGTAATAAAATAAGGGAAAGGATCTTGAATCCCTAAAATTATTAGTGTTTCAAAAATTGTGGGATGATCCTCATTACAATAATGGGTTGAATGAATCATGCCTGGCAATGGGGTATCCTTACACATGGTACCACGTCTGTCATATTAGCGACCTTTTTTATAGACCTATGGGCACTCACATATGAGCTTGCTTGTTTGTATGAGTTACCAATGAATTAGTGTACCCTTACTCATTACTAGAAATGAACAATCATTGTACACACAGTTGGTCCTTGAGAAAATTGAAAATATTAGGACAACCTTCGCATCCTATGGATTTGTGAGATGAATAGATGAGTTTGTTTGAGATCACTAGGATGTTTGAGTCTTTGCAAAACATCTAGATCCTTTATCCCTAAGGTAAAAAAAGTCATAAGCAAACTTCCATTCCATACCACCATTGCATTGCTACACATATATCATAGTCCATTTCATCCTAAAAAATGTGGTCAAACCAATAGTAATGTACTGGTGCTCTTGATTAAGTAATAAAGGTAAATTTTGCTAAAACAATGGTCCATATTTGAACAATGATTAATAGGGTAACACAATTCATTCATTTGCATACATCACCACCAATTGCATTCATTCATAAGATATTCATTTCATCACATGCACACAAAAAAAACTGAATAATCCATCATTACACATATACATGCATAATCACATAAACAACCAACTAGAGGGGTTCAAGGTCTCACACCTTCCCCATCAGTCACATCAAACAATCAATCAAGCAACTTGGGGGGTTCAAGGTCTCACACCTACCCCAAAAATCACATTAAACATTCACATTTCAAATCATCTGCTAGGTTCAAAATGTTGCACCCTTTACCTCACATTCACAAACACAACACATCCAATTCCATTTAATTTCTTGCATTCATCAATTCGGTTCACTAGCTTAGATCCTCGAGTGAACCTCGTATCTAGTGATATACTCTAGTCACCTAGCGATTGCAGCGACTAGTTATCCATACAATCTGATAGGACCATAAGGACACTCTTCATTACATCAATTCAAAAGGCTCCAAAATAACCAAGCTCCTTTGGTCAAATTCACTCTAAAAGGCTCCAAAGGAACCAAAATTCCTTTGGTCACATTCAATCCAAAAGGCTCCAAAGATGCCTAATACCTTTGGTCAATTTCAGAAGGCTCCAAAGGAACCAAAATCCTTTGGTCAATTCCATCCAAAAGGCCCCAAAGGAACCTAACCCCTTTGGTCAAATTTCATTCTAAATGCTCCAAAGGAAACACACCCCTTTGGTCAAATTATTTCAAAGGCTCCAAAGGAACCAAAACCCTTTGGTCAAAATATCCTCAAGGGAACTTCGTATCTAGTAATATACTCTAGTCACGTGGCGGTTGCAAAAAATTCTTATCCATGCAATTCAATAGGATGAGTATATTACAATAAGTACACTTGTTGGATTATCACTCATTCAATAAGGTCAATTAACTCATGGGTTTCATCTGTTTTCATACTTCACCCATTTGTCACTTGGGGGAGTAAGTAAAAAAAAATCAAATTTTCCAATCACATTCAATTCAAAAGGCTCCAAAGGAACCTAACCCCTTTGGTCAAATTTCATTTCAAAATGCTCCAAAGGAAACACACTCCTTTGGTCAAATTAGTTTAAAAGGCTCCAAAGGCACTTACACCTTTGGTCAAATTAATCCAAAAAGCTCCAAAGGTAGCATAATTTCTTTGGTCAAATTCAATCTCAACAAGGCTTTTGAAAGAGTTTAAGTACTATAATCTCAACTCCCTAAAAAATCCATGCAGTTGGACTGCTCCATGGGATAGATATGTGCATTTCCTTATTCCACTCAGACTTAAGTGATCCTTGTATATAGTGACTTACTCTATTACCCTAGCAGTTGTAGTGATTGGCTATTTTTACAATCTGGTAGGAGTAGATTACCATAAGAAAAATGATTATTAACACAATTCAAAAATCCCCAAAGGCATCTACTGCTTTGGTCAAATCAATCCAAAATGCTCCAAAGGTACCCAAATTCCTTTGGTAAAAAAAAATCAATCAACAAACATAAAGACCACAAAAACAATATAAAACCCCCAAAAAATATACCTAAAAACCATCAAATCAAAAATATCTAATGAACCTCGTATCTAGTGATGTACTCTATTCACTTAGTGGTTACAAGGATTTGCTATCCATGCAAATCTGATAAAATGAGTACATTACCATAAGGCCACTCACAAAACAAAAACAAAAACAAAAACCTCCAATGGTACCTCAATTCCTTTGGTCAAAAAAAAATTCAATAGGCTCCTGAAAGAATAGAAGTGCTCTCATCTCAAATCTCTAAGAAGACCATGTGGCTAGATTTCTCTAATGGATAGAGGTGTACATTTTTTCTTCCACTTAGCGTCAAGTGATCCTCGTATATAGTAACTTATCTTATACACCTAGCGGTTGTAGTGACTAATTATCCATGCAATCTAGTCATATGGGTAGGTTACCATAAGGTCCTTGAACAATGATTCACCTCAAGAAAGAATTGAATTGTTATCATATCAATTCACTAAGAAAGTCATACGATTGGACTACTCGAGGGGATAGAGGTGTACAATGTGTCCAGGTAATTGAGAATGATTTGATAAATGATAAAATTGCATTAACCATATAGTTTAGGAACTATAGTTTAAATAGGTTACAAAATAGTGTCTAACTAATTTAGCTAACCTTACGCTAACTAACGCGCTCCAAGGATGGAGCGATAAGCTTAGACTAGTTACCCTAGGATATTTAGGACTAACCAATAGTTACCATTAGATATTTGTAACAGTAAATATCTACATGGTAAGTGGTAAAAAGTAAATGTAATAATCTATCTATGTAGTATAATGCAATATACTACCTATTTTACCTAGTGGAGTAAAAGGGTAAATATCCCAAAGAATGGAATATTACTCTAACATCCCCCCTTATTACATTATTTGGGTAATATATACTATCCTCCTATACAACAATATTTGGGTAAAGTATATAACTGCCCCAATACAGTGAAAGAAAATGTCGATCTGTTGGTTCTTGCTTTGTCACAATACTCTGGCTGCTCCTAAGCAAAAAGTGGGTCATTCCTCACTTTGTCTTCACACCAACGAATGTCCTTATAGTAATCTCATCATCCAACCGAATTGCATGGGTAACCAACCATTGCAATCGCTAGGTGTAGTAGAATAGATCACTTCATACGAGGTTCATTCATTTACAATATGAGTTTGCAAAAGATAAGGTAGCTAAGGTGTCGGTCACTGCTGAAAATGCACCCTTATAAGTTCCCCCTTCTCGTTGCAAAACATGTTGTAATTAATTTATGAAAGAAGTATGACTAAGGTGTCGGTCATTGTCGAAAATGCACCCTTATAAGTCTTCTTCCCTTTTTACAAAAAATTGTGAAGAAAAGAAAGTATATCCCCCCTTAATTGCAAAAGATGTGCAACTTAAGAGTCTTTGTGAAGGATTTTACAAATATTGCCTCCTAGGCAATTTTACACCAAAAAATTCCCTCCTTTTGTTACAAGAACTTCAAACAATGAGAGTTTGCTATTTATGAAGCCTAAAAGAGGTACAAACACCCCTTTATTACAAGTACTTCAAACAAAAACTTATGCTATTTATGAAGCCTAAAAAAGAGAGAGGAAATGGTGTTTGCTCAAGGTGACAAATGTGTTTTCCCTCTACAATATTGTCTTAGCAATGAGCACTCTGTGTGCTTTTTTTGAACCAGAATCAGAATCGGAACTAGACACTTCACTAGCAATATTGCCTTTGTTTTGCTTCTGTGTTGTGCCTTTATCTTTCTTGTTTTGCTTGTTTTTGAACCAACACCGATTGGTGTCATGGTTGTCCTTTTTACAATGCGAGCAAAACCTCTTTTGAGATTGCTTTCCCTTACCTTTTGAGGATGATCCTCCCTTTTGAAAGTTTCCTTTCTTCTTATCACCCTTATAGTTTGAATAAAGTGCATTGTTCGACACTTCATCATTTTGGAGTTGATTTGCTTCCTCAGTTTGAAGCAAATTGACTAACTCCACAAAGGTGACTGATCTTTGTGAAACATTAAGGGATGTAATCAACATTTTGTAGGATTCGGGAAGGGCTCTCAAGATTACTGAAGTCAAAATGGTGTCTTCAACTTTGGCCCCTAAAGCATTAAGCTTAGACTTCAGATCTGCCACTCTACAGAGGAATAGTTCTACTGATTCACCTGACTTCATATGGAGTGTATGAAGTTGTGTTTGAAGGTTTAGAACAATTGATTGATTCTTGCCTTCAAAAATGGTACTAAGTGCATCCCATGCCTCTTTACCAGTTTTAGCTTCACTTATGTGAGGTTGGATCTCATCAGTAGTTGCTAGGAGTATCAACATGAGAAGATGATTGTTCTTTTTGTCCCATGCTTTTTGATCTACTCCTCGGTGTTGCGGGTCTTGATTCAATGCCATCAACTAAATCCCACATGTCCTCTACAGTCAAGATGGCTTTCATCTTAGTTTTCCATGCTGAATAGTTAGGACCCTTTAGCAATTGTGTATCACTTAAGTATTTATTGATAGTTGCCATGATGAAGGTCCTACAATTTTGTACTAAGATGATCTTTCTTTCACTCTTAAGTGATATTTAATGGCACCTGCCTGAAAATTCTCTTGAAGAGAGATAATCAGTTGGAGGAAATTAAGCCAAACAAATAAGAGATGAAAGATAATTCACTCAAAAAGATATTTAATGGCACCTGCCTGAAAATCCTCTTGAAGAGGGATAATCAGTTTGAGGAAATTAAGCCAAACAAATAGAGTGAATTAGGGGTTTTTGTTTGTAGGAGAGAATATCAAATGAATATTGGCTTTAAATCTGTGCAATGGTTAACACAAATTTATTAGTGAAATTTTGGGGTATGGAGTGTTCTTGATTCTATGACTTATAATTGCAAAAGAAATAATGCAATAATCAAACAAGAATGCCCACAAAATTCTTATCACCTAGGTGTCGGATGCAACCGAAAATGCACCTAATTTGCCAATGAAGGTGTCGAGTAAAATCGAAAATGCACCTTTTAATTTTTGCAACAAAATATGAATGTGTGTTGTGCAAAAAATTGATATGTTTTTGTCTCCTCCTTGTCTTACAATTTTGCAAATAATGTGACAATAAACAATTGCCTATCTTTTCTAATTTTGCAAAATAAACAAGTTTGATTTGTTTTAAGTGCTCCTCACTTTTGTGTTACAAATTTGCAAAAGAAATACAATTTCTTGTCTTCCCCCTTTGTTTTGCAAATTTAACAAATAGCACTCCTTTCAAGACAAGTCGACACACGACCCGCGTTTGAAAGGCTTCCAGAACTAGTCGACACACGACTTAGTTTTTATGGGCCCAAGGTTACAATTTCTTCTCAATTTTGCAAAAAAAATATGTGCAATTTTATGTCTTATATCCCCCTTTGGAGAAAACAAATGCACACTTTCAATTTTGATGTTTTGCAAATTTTTAAGTCTCCTTGTGTTACAATTTTGGAAAAGAAGAATCACAAAATGTGATATTTCCCCTTTTTATTATGTAAAATTAACAAGGGTTTTGGAGAAGAGTTGTAGGCTTCAAATTTGCAACAAAATCATGCTAAGTTCTTGTCTTTTATCCCCAAATTTGGAGAAAACAAAGAATATAAATTCTTGTAGTTGCAATAAATAGAACCCTTTTTATTTTTATTTTAATGCATAATTTATAATTAATTTCAGCATAATTTAATTAATAATAAAATTAATTTGATACCTAGGTGTTGTAGGTGAGTTGGAGAGGAGAGGGCAATCCTCTAAGGGAGGTCCCAGGTTCAAATCTCCACCCTACCAAAAAGCTGAATTGGGTATCCAAAATCCAATTGATAATGTTGGTGCGGGCAGGGTCGAGTGCGACTCCTGAGTGACTTTGATGGTTTAGAACCCCTATTCGTGGTCTCTCAGGCCAAGGCGGCCCCGCAAGGGGTTTTTCACTTTTTAAGAAAAAATAAATAAAATTAATTTGATAAAAAAATCATTATAATTTCGGAAAAAAATATGATTTTAACCAAAATAATAAAATTATTAAAAAAAATACTTAAAAAAATAATTAAAAATAACACAAAAAAAATAAAAAAATATTTACCTTTGCGCGGTTTTTTTTTTAAAAGGTAAATATTTTTTTCATATTTCAACCCCGTTGGGAGTCGGGCTACCTAGCTGATCCGCCAACTATGGTAGCCGATGGCTACTTATTTCCTTTGCGGAGCCTCGCAAAGAAAAAAATGATGTGGGACTTTTAGTCCCACATCGATTAGGCAAACGCGTTTTTGGTGTTTAAAAACACCAATGCTCCCCTAACCATTCTATTGCCTACGGGAAATCACCCACCTTCCATAGAACCTTTTTGCCACGGACGTCAATGAATAAGAAAATACCACTTAGGATCAGTCAACGCCATGTCACTTAGTCAGCTCCCAGCTCCATGTTTGTCCATGTCAGTTGCCACGTTACCCTTCGAGATCCATGCCACATCAAGTTAGCAATAGGTTT
Organism: Wollemia nobilis; assembly: GCA_028583015.1. Lineage (NCBI taxonomy): Eukaryota > Viridiplantae > Streptophyta > Pinopsida > Araucariales > Araucariaceae > Wollemia > Wollemia nobilis. The sequence continues at coordinate 1,866,865 of JAQPPZ010002501.1, forward strand.
CCAGGTCGTTCACCAGCTGTTGAGGTCAAGTCAATCTAGTCCACATGGCGCTACCACATTAGTGTCTAGTCACCTCCATATGTGGGTCCATTTTAGGTAGTCTCATATCCGTCAGGTGCATCCATCTAGGTTTTAGTGCTGAGGTGTCAAGGTGCTCCTACCTAGACACCATTGTTCCCCAGAGTTTGAGGTGTCAGGGCACTCCTGCCCTGACACTATGGTCATCCTATTGAGAGTGCTCCTGCCCTTAGGGAGTGGTCAACCAAGCTGGCATTGTCAGAGAGCAAGCTCCAGTGGTCGACGCAGCGTCAGAGTGATTGCTTAGGTGGTCGGCCATTTGAGGGCACTCCTGCCCTCATTCAACAGTCGGCCAAGTTGCTGGTCATCAAAATCGAATTCCATTGGTCAGCCGAGCTGCTGGTCACTGAGCAGCTGGTCGACGAAGGCTTAACTCCGATAGCCACCTGTGGGTGAGCTAGCCTATATTTCCTGCCTACTCGATCTATGTGGGACCGAGTAAGGTAAGGCAAAAAAAAAACTAAACTTAGGAAATGATAAAATATGAAGTGCATAACAAATCAAATTAAACCCTACGCGTCGCCTTCTCTAGTGGAACAAGATCTGCTCTCATATTCTCCACTTGGAATGAGCGCTTCCTCCTCTGGCTCTGATGCCAATGTGTCCAGGTAATTGAGAATGATTTGATAAATGATAAATTACATTAACCATATAGTTTAGGAACTATAGTTTAAATAAGGTACAAAATAGCGTCTAACTAATTTAGCTAACCTTAAACTAACTAACATGCTCCAAGGATGGAGCGATAAGCTTTAGACTAATTACCCTAAGATATTTAGGATTAACCAATAGTTACCTTTAGATATTTGAAACAATAAATATCTACAAGGTAAATGGTAAAAAGTAGATGTAATAATCTATCTATGTAGTATAATGCAATATACTACCTATTTTATCTAGTGGAGTAAAAGGGTAAATATCCCAAAGAATGGCATTTACTCTAACATACAATTACTAATAATGGTTGAAATCATAGTTGTAACAAAAACAAAAATATCCATTTCATTCTAATCATTTTCACCTTTGTCATATGCTTCGTCGCTTTCATAATTTCATCTCTTCTTCGTTGACTCATTTCTTGAGGAGGTAGACAATGTCTAAACAACTCTAGTCTCAAATCAAGTCAATAGTCAAAACACTTAATCATGCAAATTACATTCATTCAAGAATCATTACCAAAGACTATCATATGCTCTTTTTGCTGGGGCAGATCACAAGAAAAAATCTCAATCAAACAAACACTTGGTATACCTAAAGCCTAAAGTGTAGACCTCTCCTTGTATGTCTACCTACGAATGAAAGTTATCAAGTGCAGGTAGACCTAAAGCCCAAAGTGTAGACCTCTCCCTGTACGTCTACCTAAGGCTAAAATTTTTACCAAAATCAAATACCATCAATGTGTCAAAAGTAATGATTTGATAATGTGCAACTTTTCCATGATTGGGGTAACCCACGTTGAATTTTATTTGTGACCATCTTACACAACTCCCCTTCAAATGCAAATGGCTTCAAAAACCCCCTCAAATAAACACAAATGCATTCAAATCATCATAAAACATCACCAACATCATCATTCAGTGATCCTTGTATCTATTGACTTACCTGACAGTTGCAGCGATTGGACATTTACCCATTCACTAATTAATAGGGTAAGCAAACAAATAAAAAATTTAAAAAATCATTCATTCTTAAGCAGCGAGAAGATATGAGTCCATTTATACATCCAATAAGAAAAAACATCTTTTGTTTTTCATCGAATTATGTTTTACACACCATGGTATAAAAGGGACATTTGTAGACACCAAAACCTAGGCATTCACAAAACCTCATTTTCATACCACATCACAACCCTACATAATAAAATTATAAACATAAGTGTAAACTTAGGCATATAAATCCTGCACAATAAAAGTATTTTCTAGATTTTATAAATCTAGAAAATCTACCTAGGATACCTTACCTAATCACTAGACATGTGTCCTAGCCACCACTACCCCATCCCTTGCCACATATCACACACTCATGTCCCCTTTGTCCCTTCACATGGTACATCCATTACACCTCACTCCACTTGCACTCACTCATTAGCCATGTCACCCCAGTTAAGTGAGACACCTTAGGTGACTCACTATAACTACCCCTTCCATTTTCCAACCCTAGATTACCACTTGGAAATCCTGGCTTACCACCTCCCCTTTCCCTCCAAAATCCTAAGGGGCCTATAAAAGCACCTTCACCCCATCAAACAAAATAGGCTAAGAGTACACATCGTCAGGTTGTCGAAATCACACCAAGAGTTCGTATGCACTAGAGGTTCAAAGTCCCAAAGTCCCTTATTTGGAGCTTTCTACCATCCAACCTCAATCACCCATCCACAGTTACATAGTCACGACCGCCCTCCCATGGTTTCCTAACCGTCCATCCACGGTTGATCAACCATAATTCTGCATCTGTGATTACCTAGTATGTAGGAGAAAATTCATGAATGAAATAGATCAGATCAGCGAGGTTTCAATTTTTGTTAGAAAGAAAATTTGATTTAATTTTTTGTGTCTTCTGTGAGCATTAGTTCAAGGGTTTTATGGCATTGGTTTTTAAATCATATATATAGGTGCTACTGACCTTTGTTTGCTTTAAGGTTTTTATTGCATTGATTCTCAAGCATATATCCAGGTGATGCTAAACCCTTGTTTGTATTTCATGTGTGTAAGAGATAGATATTTGAAGAGCTGTTGGAGCTGAAGTGGCCCATCAATGGATACTCAAGCCCACTCACCAATTGGATTAAAGCAAAAGAAGACCGAAGATACCACCATCCTTTATATTTGGCAAAAAAGGACATTTCTTCCTTTTCTACCCATTATATTCTAAGATCAAGCATTTGTAATTGTACCCTTGCATATTTGGAGAAAAGAATTGTAAATGAAGGTCAAGCCTCCATTGAAGTTCAATACAAAGATCATTCTCATTGCACATTGCTTGTTTCCTTATTTCATTGTTTGGTGTTGTCTATATTTTAGTTACAAGTTGGTTGGCTAGTTATGGGGTGGCAAGGCACTCTATGGCCAAACAAGACCAACAAGTGGCTAAACAAGTAGGAATGGTGGTTAAAGCTACCCACCCCATATTTTTTAACTAAGGTAATATGGTCAAAGTAGACATATATGGTCAAAAGTGGAACAAAAATCCATGCACATGCTTGTCAATAAATTTTCATCTTTATTAAACTAAAAATACATTAGATGACAATTAATAACAAAAAGGATGATGTTGCAAATATATCCAATTATTTGGATGATGTAAAATATGTTAATTGATATACATTTTGAGCCAATATTTAGGGGAAAAATATCACACCTGATAGTTTATCTATTTTCAATGTGTTTACATATTTTTTTATGAGGGATCTCAGCCCCCTCATACTAAGTAGGATTTGAACCTTAGACCTCTCAAAGAGAGGTCAAATCCCTTACCACTATAGTAAGTTTACAACTATGATAGTTTATATATTAAAATATGCATCAATAATGATTTTGGATGGTCTCATCATAATGTAATTGGATGGCCTTACCTTGAAAAAAGTTGTGAACAAGGGTTAAGCCTCACATTCAATTTTTGATACATAATGTTCATGCATATTTTAAAGTAGAAAATATACAAAGTTGAAAGATAACTACAAGAAATACATTTTTCTTAGATATAAGGATGAGTTAAAAGCCAATATACTCATGGATCCCAATATTAAGAAGTTACACATTAGCAAAGATATTTTTCTTGAAAAAATTTAGTCAAACTCACCTTCTCATGAGCCACCTATCTTAGATGAAGCTCCTATTCCATTTTCTTGATGATGAAACCTCTACAAGATGTTGGTTTTATCTTGATGATGCTCATGATCTTGATGGTGGATATGGTTCTAGTGATAATCTCGATAAATTAGAGCTCTTTTGTTTTAGAACCACACAATGAAAGTGATACCTTAATTTAGTTTGAGATTTGAAGTTGAATGGAGTCGTAGAATCATAAACTTTAGGATCAGGACTTGCTAGAGTCTATAATGAGGTTAAAATCTAGTTGTTATGAATACTATGGTATATTTTTTGAACCCTTAGTGGTTCAAGAATCCCTTGCATTAAAACCATAAAAGAATTCCATGGATGTTGAATATTACATTTTGATGAAGAATAATACATGGCAGTTTTTAAATCTTCCACATAATAAGAAATACATTAATTGTAAATGGAATTTTTAGATCAAATATTAAAAAATTAATAATTATAAAGCAATAATGATTAAAAAATGTAATTTATAGAATTAAGATATTGATTATAAGGAGATATTTGCTCCTACAACCACAATCAAGATCATTCATATGATAATTATAATGGGAGCTCAGTTTAGTTGAAAATTGCATCAAATGGATGTGAAGAGCACTTTTCTTAAGGAATGCATCAAAGAATAGCTAGATGGATTTGTCATACCTGATCAAAAGAAGAAAGTAAGTAAATTTATCAAATATATCCATAGTCTCATGCAGGATCCTCGTATCTATAAATTAAAATTGATGAGCATCTAATATGAAATAGATTTTGTCTCCATCCTTATGATCTAAACCTATATCTCAAATAACAAGGTGTCATTCATGATCATACATTTGATATGACAAAACTTGTGCTTATGTTTTCTTGTATTAGCTTGGAGTTCTAGAAAACTGAGAATCATATTTTTATAATGAATATAATGTATGCTAAGACACTACACCAAAATTTCTAGATGAGTAATTTTAGGAATATGCCAAATACCATGGAAATAAGGATTCAACTATCTCAAAATGGCCCTTTTTCATAGGTAAATATAAATATTTATCAATAGTTAATTAAGAGTCTCATTTATCTAACTTATGCCAAACTAGATATCTAGTATAATACTAGTTATTTTGCATGATTCATGCAAATATCCAAGGGTGTGTCATTACAAAGTTGTGAAATGGATACTTAGGTATATACATGGTATTAATCAATATACTCTAGAGTAGAAGAAGAAAAATTAATTTTTCTTGGAAGGAATCATGGATACAGAATGTACAAGACCCATGGATGATAAGAGATCCACTTCTAAATATTTCCTTTTCGTAGAATAGTCTAATATCTTAGGAATGCAAGAAGCACCATGTTGCTTCATATTCCATTAAAGGTAAATATTATATTGTAGTAAAATATATTTTCAAGGTGATATAGTTATATCACATTTTGATAGGGATGTGTATTTCATAGAAATAATCAATACTCATAATTTATGATAATAAGGAGTTATCAGGCTTGTTTGCAACCTATTATTTCATTAGTGAACTAAACACATTAAAGCCCAATGCCACTTCATTTGTCAACATATTCATCAATATAATATAAAACTCTAATTTTATCCCATAAAAATTCAACATGCAAATATTTTCACCATACCTCGTGAATTTCTAAAATTTTATTTTTTTGAGATTTTTTTCATATTTTTATGTATCTACATAGTGATGTAATAAGTGGAAATTTTGGTTTATTTAATATTATGAAACAACTTCAAAAATTATAGCAATGGTAGTGAAAATCCAATAATATACAATTAAAATTACCCAAATGATGATAATAATTTATATCCAATTGCTAGAAAATCAAATGCACAATAAACAAATTCCAAATTCAAATTAACAAAAATCCCTAGCCACTTAGAAAAGGTGAAGTCTCATAGCCACTTAGAGAGGAAAAATATTATATGTGCAAAAAACATCACTCAAGTTCAAGTATGAAAGATGATTTCAACTACCATGTAAATATTACTATTTGTAGATTAAATAAACATTAACCTTAACCCTAATACTCAAGGTGAGCTATCAAAACCAAGGGCCTAACTAATAAAAATAAAGATAGCCAACAAGTATATATTGGAGTTGTTACATGGTTCCCCCTTAGAAAGCATTTTCCTCAAAGTAGAAAAAGACTAGAAAATTCTCTTAGGATCCAATGTGATATCTTCTTCTATAAGGTCCTACCACTTAATGAGAAATTTTTAAATTTATCAAGACTAAATATTATAAACTCTAGGTCATAACACTACTTCACGTTGGAGAGTGATTCGACTGTCTTCATTGAGTATTGGAAGATTTTTCTAGGAATAAACCTTTTGTCCAATAACTTATTTGAGACAAGATACATGAAAGATAGGATAGATGCAAAATGAGAGAAGAAGCTCCAATTGATATATCACTTCACCAATTCAAAGAACCACCTTATCAGGACCATAAAATCCAGGAGCCAACTTCTGACTTATCTTGGTCTTAAAGGATAATTTTTTATATGGTTACAAGTGTAAAAAGACCATATCTCCTATAGTAAATTTCAATTCTAATAAGTGTGAATCCTATTATTGTTTCATGCAGTTCTATGATTGAGTCAAATTATACTTAAGAAGATAAATCACAAGTCATTATTGTTATAGAAAATCATCTACCTAGAAAATCTTGGAGGATCCTAGAACATAGTCTGCCACTAATAGAGGTTTTTGACTATACAATGCTTTAAAAGGGGACATATTAAGGGATATATGGTATGAACTATAGTACCACCATTTGGCTAAAATAATCTAATAAATCTAGTAATATTACTTATCTTGAGCAAAATAATGGAGGTAAGTACCCAAATATGTATTAACAATCTCTATCTGACTATTTGATTGATGGTGATAAGAGGACATACTCAAATTAGTACCACTAATATGAAAGAATTATTTCCAATATTTACTAGTGAAAAGGGTCACATTCACTCATAGTTTTGGGTATACCATGTATTTAAAAAATAGAATCAAGAAAAACCTTGATCACATTACTTGTTGGATAGGGATGTTTTAATACATAGAAATCAACATATTTATAAAGTTGATCTACTATGAAAAATATCATTTTTTTACCCTTATATTTGGAAATGCCCTCAATGAAATACATGGATATATTCTCCCATTGATGGTCAGGGATAGGCAAGGGTTGTAACAATCCAAGAGATTTAATTGTTTCTCCTTGTTATGTTGACACACCTCACACTTACACATAAACATCTTGATATTTGATTTTAATCCTTTTGAAGAAATATATTACATCACCTATTGGTATATTTTTAAGAATATTGAACGTTCATCCAAAGGAGATGCATGCATTTCTTAGAGATAATTTTACTTAATATCCAAATACTAAGGAAGATAAATGTGATTTTTTTGTAAAATATTCCATTAATATATGAGAAACAAGAAGGTAATGATGAGCCTATATTTATGTCTTGAATGATCTATGTAGTCTCTAATTCAGAAATTCAATCCTTATGAAGTTGTGAAATCCATTTTGGAAGAGGACTTGAGATGGAATTGACAACAACAACATTCTCGTATTTGCAAGACAAGGCATCAACCGTCATATTCTCATTTTTTTCTTGTATTCAATGAAACATTGTACCCCAAGATATTGGTCATTCATTTATTCTATTTAGGACATGAGAGTTGTTGCTATGATTGATATTCATGATGAATCTATTCCCAAACAAATAAAACCTCTATTTCTCTATGGCTTGCAAAATTGCTAATATTTCCTTCTCATAAGTGGATAGTCCTAGATTCTTGCCTGAGAGTTGCTTACTTTCAAAGGCTAATGGGTGTCCATATTGCATCAAAAGAACTCCAATAGCTATCTTGGAAGCATCACATTCAATGATAAAAGGTTTACTAAAATTAGGGGTGGCCAAAATAGGAGTGGTACATAGCTTCTTTGAGGGATTGGAAGACTTGATATGTAGCTTTAGATCACACAAATGTATCCTTTTTAGTGAGAGTAGTGAGAGGAACAAGAGTTTTTCTATAGTTGCAAATAATTTTTTTTGTAGTAGTCTATGAATCCTAAAAATACATCAAGTTGTTAAAGGGATTAATATAAACATAGAAATCCTTTTTAATGATAATAGTGGGAGGGGAAGCAATTTTGCCATATTTGTAGACATTTTTTTGTAGTATATTTTGAGTCTTAAAAATCCATAAAATTTTGTTCAAGGGAACTAGGAAAGGGCCAATATTGTATAGCTTTGATCTTGATAGGATCTACCTTGACTCCTTCTTGAGATACTATATGTCCTAAATATTCTACATCCCAAAACCCAAATAAAATTTGAACCTTTTTACAAAATACTTTCCCCTTTATAATAGGTGAAGAACTTTGTCAACATGAACTGGATGATCCACCTAGGACTTGCTATAAATTAAGATATCATCAAATAAATCCAAGCCAAACTTACAAAGAAAAGGATGAAATACACAATTCATGAGACTTTGGAAAGTGGAAGGAGTATTAGTGAGACTAAAAGGTATGACTAGGAATTCATAATGACCCTAATGTGTATGAAAAGTAGTCTTAGAAATATCATTTTATCTAACATAATTTTATGAAACCCAAAATTCAAGTCTAGTTTTGTAAAGTATCTAGCACCATGACATTCATCCAATAAATTATCTATAATAGAGATAGAAAACTTATCTTTGATAATGATATTGTTGAGAGGGCAAAAATTAGGACACTTGCACCATGAGTCATCTTTGAATTGTACCATAACCACTAGAGAGGAGTATGGATTGATGCTTGGATGAATGATTTATTGCTTTAATATTTCTTGAAATAGATTCTCATTTTTTTTATTTTTTGGACTAGGGATAGTGGTAAGGACATACACTAGGAGGTTGAATTCTTGGAACAAGATGTATGATATATTCATGTGTACACTTAGGAGGAATATCCATGGGCTCATTAAAGGCCTCCTCATATTGATACATAATGTTTTATAAATTTGAAGGAATAGCTAGGAGAAGTGGTTCTAAAAACCATACCTCCATACAATTGACTTGAGAAAGGAATCCATAACCATCTATTTTCAATATATTTTTCATACTATGTGAACAAACCACCTTTGAAGAAGGGGGTTGGATTCCTTGGAGATAAATGAATTTTATGTTATTTTTCCACTTGATATATAATTGTTGGAGGTTAATGGTAACATCCCCAAGTTGAGGTAGTCATTATGCTCCCATGATGACATTTGAACTACCTTGGATCATGGCAAAGATATTACTAAACCAAGTATAATTTCTCATTTGGATGTTAACTTTAACTATTTGATGACCCACACACTGAGTAGAACCATCATTAATAATTAAGATGAATTTTATCATGATTTGAAATATTGATATATAGGCCCAAGAACTTAGTTATCTTACTATCTATAAAGTTGTGTGCTATCTGAATCAATCAATACATTGCTTTGTTCTTATTTACTTAATCCTTGTACCTTAATAATATGGTGAGATTAGAACCCCATAATATAAAAAGTAGAGAAATCCATTGTATCATCTTCATATTCTACCTCATCTACTTATTTTTTATTCTCCTTCTATATGAATCTTAATCTTCATATAAAGTTGTATCTTCATATTCTACTTGAAAGTTACCATGTTCTTCATAGGCCTAATCATGGGGATGGTGAGAATGAAATTTGGATAGAAAAATCCTTGGAAATATTCATTATTGTGGTAAGAAATATTAGAGTTGAAGTCATATCTATGTGGAATCTCAGAGCTTTTGTTTTACTACCAAAGCTACACATAGAGCATCTTCAAAAGTATAGGGATCAAGCATGTCAACTTACTATTACATATCCCATAATTATAAAGCATATTAGCATATGATATTGTATGTAAAGTGGACCATGTATTAAGTTAGAAGTGGGCCATGTGTTAAGTTAGATATATGTATGAGTGTGTGTCATAGAATCATGTATGTAACTACTTTGTAATCATGAATGTAACTATCATAGAATATATAGTTAGGAATATTGTCACTGAATACTATCATAGCATATTATTGTAGAATATTAAGAAAAATGTTGTTAAATATTATAAAAAGAGAAGGATGTAACCCTCATGGGACTAGTAAGGAATTATAATATTTTGTAAGGAGGTTGCCCCCTTGATGAGTCTAGTGATAGTAATATTGCTTGTCCCAAATTCCTGCAATTGTTGTAATTTTTCATTTCCATGTTGCATTTAATGAATGCTTCCATTATTGGAAATATAATATTAGTGTTGCTTTTGTCACTAATCCTTGTAATCGTAGATAGAGTTATCTTTGGAATTTAATTTATTATCTCAATACAACTCAAAATTAAGAATTTTGAGGTGAAATATTTGTATGAAAAGAAGAGGTTCATTGCACTTCCTTCCAAATTTTATCCTTATGACCATAGAAAAAAGTTGAGACCACCACCACTAGATTAAATTGGTGGATATAGGTGAGAACACTTGTGAACTCAAAGCAATACTCCTCCACTATTCTTGTTTACTTTGTTTGCATAAGGTGAAACACATATGATATGGAATATACTTTTTCAAATATTTAAATAAATTAAGATCTGAATTCATGCCATAAAATAGGACCTCCATATTGGTAGAGCTACTAAAACAACCATTGATGAAATTGGATTCCCAACTTAGAAGCTACTAATGCAACATGACCTACTTCAAGAACATGGTACATATAGATAAGACTTTCCATTTTGGTATCCATTCTCAAGGATCAACACCTTAAAAGGTGGGCATGTCAATGTGAGGCACAAGAATATATGAGGCTATTCAAGTAAATTGGAAGCGCATTCTACCAAGGAATCCATATCAATAGAAAAGCCTAGATCATAGGTAATTCTATAGGAATTTGGAGGACTATGAATAGGTGGAGATTGTGGAAGAAAACTTGTAGTTGGTTGTATATGAATGATTAGAAGTTATTGTCCTATGGTTTATGTGACCCTTAGACATAGAGAGGGGTAGTGGTCGTTATTTGTTGGTCTTTTTGGATTGTATCAAAGGTCTTGGTAATGTAAAAAATAATTTGTGCTTGAATATCCAAGGACATGGCAAAGGAATAAATTGTTTGATATGATAGATATGTACACAAATCAAGGTCAATAGTATTGGTAAGTGTAATACCAATTGGAGGGGTAGCAAGAGGAGTGAATAGGTTATTAGGAGTGGCTAGGGGATGGTTATTGGGAGGATGAGACAAATAAATCAAGTTTTTATGAGGAGAGAAAGTCATGTTATCTACGAAATAAATAAGACGTTGGTCAAAACTATTGATATTTGGGGAAATATTATGATGCTTACCAATATTTATGTGTTGTAACTTGTGCTCATACACACATTATATGAATAAATAATATGTTGTAACTAATTATTGGCTCATATCAAACTAGTAGTAGTAATAGGTTCATTCAAACACTAGGGGTTTTTGAAAAACATAGAAAATAATTGGAATGCTAATGAAAAAGTGTTGTAAAAAGTACCTCTTATTTTTATCAACTTGAAGTGACAATTGTAAAGAGATAGGTATCCCACAAGGGTCCAAAGACACCTACCTTTCAAAAATATTTTTGGATATACCTCTTGTGTTAATGGTATCAAAGAGACCATTACAAAAATATAGGTCTCTCACAATGGTTTGGCAAACCTAATATAATCACAAGTGGACTCACAATATTCTAGAAGATAATTGCACCAAAATATGGACCAAAATAATTACCAAGACATAGTAGTAATAATGTTTGATAGAGGTTCTAGATTTTTTCACATGCCTTTCCACTATAAATTACACTCCATAGGGAACCAAGATTAAATATTTGATACCATTTTTTATGAAATAACTTTAAAAAATTATACTAGTAGTAGTAGCAATCTATTAGATTTTGATGATATATATTAAAGGAAATGCAACCACAAGATGTAAAATGAGCAAGCAATGATAACTATATGATAATGGCACTATAATATGCAGGAAAATTATATAATAAACTTTTGCAATAGCTTAAAAATATGCCATTAATTAAAGCTCACAAAAATAGTACAATGTAATATAATGGAGGACATGAACACTCCATAAATACATGAAGGATCTACATTGTACTCACTATAACTACTAATGCAACTAGTCACTATTGTATATTTTTTCACTCTACCTCAAAGATATATATATATATATATATATATCTATATATATATATATATATATATATATATATATATATATATAGGGAGATACATCCCTTGGTCTTTCATCTACCTAACCTATGACTCATGTACATGTGGACTACATGCACATTTACATAATAGTGCATTCTAACACTTGTGCATTTATTACATTGCATGAAGTAACTACTCAAACCTTACTCTAAGGCAAAATCCTTCTCTAGTTATGTACCCAAGGTGGTACATTAGCATGCACCAAATTATGCAATATACTCAAACACCTCCCTGTATTATATTATTTGTATATTGAAGACTTTAGTCTTCAATATGGATCTTCATATTTCAAGTATATATTCTATTTTCCATTTTTTTTTCTCATATACTATATTCTTTTAGTAATTGGTCTTCCCGTACTATACTATGTGATAATGTTTCTAAACTATGCGAGACGCTATATATGGGCAAAGATAGAACATTTTCTATCTCAATGAAATAAGAGACTTATTTCCCATAAAAAATTTTAAATCCTGTTTTGTACAAGATTTTCTTAATGAAAAAGAAAATCTTGTTTTTTTTATTATATGCCATAAATAAGCCTAGGATCTTCTCTGGATGTGTCTAATATTTTGTCTTAATGTAATGATAATCCAAAAATTCATTTATTTCTCTGTCATTGCGGGATTGACAATAGCGTATCGTGCCGTTAGAATATTCTAACTGGAGGGATTTACAATAGCACGTTGTGCCATAGAATTAGTTTCTATATCAATAATATATATATATATATATATATATATTGAATTGGTCCTTCTTCTGCTTCAGTCTTCATGTTGTCTTTCCATATCTTCTTCATTCCACTGTTCTTTAGTATTTTAAAGTGTTTGGAAGAATCATTGACCTTGAAGTCTTCAAGGTATCCATGATGAACTAAGGATATTATAATATTGCAAGTAATAAGTAGATCAGAATTACTTCATTTTCTTTCCTTCGGTCTTCTAAATGACCTATCTCCTTGCTCAAAAGTTTTAAACTTTAATTCATTGTTAGTGGATGCTTATGAAATAAGAACTTTAAAGAAAAAATACAATCTAAATATTATATTTTCTTCAAATATTTTATAGTACTTGTATTTATAGTAACGAAAGAAATATGAATGAGATTTTCCTCCACAATATTTGCATGGATGAAAAACTAGCAGTTTTCTTTATCATGACCAATTTTGTTGTAATAAGTGCATGATGAAAATACTCCAATTCCTTTATTACTTGTTTTAGGTGAATCAAGTTCATCCATTTCCTTGATAAAATAGTCAAACCATATATGTACAATTGAAGCTATTCCATATTTACTTCTTTTATAAATCTATATGACCTCTTTATGATCAATATTAATTTCTATATTTTGGTTTTTGATAATATAGTCGTCATCAATTCCTTTCATCATATATGAAGAATTTACTTTTTGTGAATTATCATAAATATTTTTAAACCATGTTGTTTCTTCTCTTCTAATTGCATTTTCCTTATTTTCATTTCTAGAGTCAAGCATGTCTCTAAACCATTTTGATTCCTTGAAACCTGAATACTTAGTAAGCTTTTCCATGGTTCTTTGAAGTTGTCTTTCTTGTTAAGAAGGAATAATTTTGATAGGATTTTAAATTTTTAAAACCTTTGAAGTTGTCTACCTTATGACTCCCTAGTTTGAGTTTATGATCAAACTTGATAAAACCTTTTCAAATATTAGGTTTTGTAGAATCCCTTATATCTCCCAAGTGATTAGAGTATGCTATGGTCTTGATAAAGTGCTTACCTTTATTTCCTTTTGAGTTGAATCCTCAAAGTTTTGATGCCAATTTTAATATTATGTTCAACTCCTATGTTTAACCTTATTTCTCCTTAGTGATATATGCACTTTTCAATTTGATGAAGTTCTCTATCTTCAAGACTCTATGGTTGGATTCCTTTTGTCCCTTTAATTTGTATATGAGACAAGTATAAACAATGAATTCCAACTTTAAAGCAATCAATTATTTTGATTCCTTTAATCTTAATTTTTAATGGTTCAATTTTCTAAATTCCTTTGATCTAAATTTTGATGTAGTACTTTTTATATCTCCCTAATTTGGAAATTTAGAAAATGATAATATTTACAAAACAATAATGCTTTAATTTTTCCAAGATAGAAAACCTTATATCTTCTAATTTAATTATTTACAAATATTATGATATTTTTATTTCAACTAATGCACTTTTGAAATATCACTTAAGGATATAAACACCTTGTTTTTATTTGCTTTCTAATTCACTAAGGTTGGTATTTGCTTATATATCCAATGCAATAATAAATAAACTCAACCTTATATAATGCACCTTATAACTCCTTGCACTTAAAGAAAGCAAATATTAAATCATGTAAAACTATACCTTCCTTGTAATGTTGTATGTTGTGAGATGATTGGCTTCTATTTTGACTCCTCTATCCAAGATTTGGGCATTGTATTTGCTGGTCTTCAATGTATGATAGTGAGCATTGAATGCTCTACGTTCAATGGGAAACTTATGACATTTTGCTCCTCCTTCAATGCACTTTGACCTCTCTATCCAAGATATGTAAGCTCTTCTTGTATAGGGATATTAATACCTCTTTTCTCCCTTTGAAATGTATGCCAAGTAGCACTTATGTTGCCTAAGAACGTATGTCTTCTTATTAGGTGGTTTTGAGAGGTTACAATATTTGGAGGTGTTAATTTAGGTGGCAAAGATCTTATGTTATGCGTTGGGTATTGAAACAATGATTATTGATTCCTCTTTGGCTTGAATGGAGCGTTACTCCAACCTGGGTGCTCTTCTCCCTTAGTGCAAGCATTATGTCATTGAAGATATGCAAGTGCTCTTTCTTCCTTTGTGCCAAGTGGCACAAGATTCCTTACATTGATATGGCAAGTGGAGGCTCCTCCCCTTGCATGCAACCAAACTCTTCAACATACATTTTCTTCTTAATGCTCTTCATTCTCTTATCACCTATTCTTGCCAACTTTCTTTGCAAGTTTGTTTGGCTTATTTTGTAACAACAAGCTTTCTTGATTCTCTAGCATGTGGTGGCTCTTCTCCAATGTATGTGGTCATTCATCCAATATTATTTCTTCTACCGCTTGTTATTATCCTTTACACCTTGTATTTACCACTTGTATTATGTTATTATCCAACTTGCACTATTGTTTCTTTGGCTATTCTTGCTATTCTCCTTCTTGTTGTAGGTTCTTTTCACTGTGATAGGTATATTTTACTATGGCACTGCTTCCATGATATTGTAACACCAAAATTGGTGTCTTGAACACCTAGAATGGGATGATATTGAGCCCTTAGGTGGCTCTATCTTCTTTGCACCATAGCTTGTGCTTAAACCTGGTTTATGTTATTGCTTGATGATTGTAATTTTGTGCTATGTTGGTGTCTTAAGACACTTGAACCTTGTCTTCCTTTTACTACTTTGAGAAGACAAATATGAAGCTATTAAACCCTGAATTAAATCTGCAATAGACTAAGATAGAATACCTTAGTTGCACTTGGGTTTTTGAGACTTTTTAGTCTTCACTTTGTAGCTTTCTTTCTTGACTTGATATGGTGGCTTCTTCCCTATTCCTTGGTGGTTATAATGCTCTTTTTGGTGGCTTCTCTTCACCAAGATATGCTACAATTTTCCTATGCTTAATAGTGTCTTTTGATACTCCAACTTAATCCTATTTTGTGCACTAATATTTCTTCCTTTGCTAAATACTTAATTCAATTTAATAACTCTTGGAGATAATTTGTATTAAGCACTAAAGTCTATTCAACCTTAAATTTACAATAATGTCTTATTTGCTTTCAATAGAAGGTAGGATGTTGATATATATTTTTTATTTCAATATTTATTTAACTCCTCTTTCTTGTGTGTAGGTTTTAATCTTGTAATAACTATCTTTTGCACTTCCTTGGAGACTTAAATATGAAACCTTCTCCTTTTCAACTTTAAAATCTAATTTGGTACTTAATGAAACTTAATAATGAACTTAATATAAGTATTCAGATAATTTTTTTTTTACACCTAAGTTGCATACCTTTTTAACCTCCGTAGATGATGTATTTCTTGGTGATTTGGATCACCTAATTACTGCCCTATGTTAGATGAAATCACAACTCTTTCTTTGCTGTCCAAAATTTTTTTTTAACTCACCAATTTGCAACTTTGAAACTCCTCTAACTTGCTGCTCAAAAATGTAGTTTGGTGGATTTAACTCTCCTTCAAGATGTACCCTGGAAATTTGAAACTTAGAAACTATTAATGCTGCCCAAATTTTTACCCTTTTTCTATCCTCAAATATGAAAATTTTAGATTGTAATGCATTCAATTTCTCCTCCTATACATTGTCCTCGAATATCCTAAATTTTGTAGGAAACTCCTCCAAATCGTAACTCATACTTGTCTCCTAGAGACCTTTAATTTTCTGTTGTAAAATAAGAAAACTTATTTCTCTGAATTAGCCTTCAAAAACTTCAAAGGCAATATTCAAATATCTTAGATTTGATGATTTCTTTTAAATAATTTCTTCTTAAATATCCTTGTCGAATTATAACTTTGACCTTGGCCTATCTAGTGACCTTATTCTCAAGAATCTATATGTCTTGAGGTCTTCACTATTCTCCTCCAAAATCTGGCAAAATCCTTGCCAAATCCTTCTCCTTTTGGGCTTGTTTTTAGATGGTGACAATTGTCCCAAAAATCCTTTATCAAGAACTTCTTCTTGCTAGCAATCTACTCCAATGAGTTCTCCTAAAATCTTCTCCAATGACCTTCTCCAAATCTCCTTCAATGGCCTTCTCTAAAATCTACAATGAGGCTTTCCTAGCCTTCTCCTTCTTTCTCCTTTCAAGTTAGCTTGAGGTCTTCTCCTTGAGCCTCTAAATATTGCAGCTTCTCTAGTCTTCTCAAAACTTCAATGAGACCTTCCTTGATCTCTCCAATATTCAACTATGGAAGTTTTGTAATGAGATCTCTTTCTTGGATCTCTAAAATCTACTACTTCTAAAATATGAAATAAGACCTTTGCTAGTCCTTCTCAATATTCAATCTTCTAAATTTGGAATTTCTTCAATGGGACCTCCTGTGGGTCTCTTCAGATTCTTGAGTTACTTTCTTCTTCTCTCACTCTAAAATATAGTCTTGAATATTCAATGGAGATATCCAATCTTCAATCTTCTCCTATACTCTTTTTTGGAGTCTCTACTTCCTTCAATCTAAAGTCTATAATCTTTAGGTTTCTATGAGGACCTCCTTCTTGGTTCCCTCAATATTCAATCTACAATGGGCCCTTATTTCTAGGACCTCCTTCTTGATCTACAATATTCAATGTGGCTTCTTTGGCCTCCTCCTTTCTTCTCAATATTTAGCTATGGAGTCTTCAATCTACAAATATTACAATGGGACATTTTACTTAGGCCTCCAAATACTCAATATTTCATTTGTTGCTTCAATTACTGGATTGATTCCAAAGAAGATATTCTTCTTAGCTCTTGTAGGAAGCTTTCCATATTTCTTTGAATCTTTTTTTTTTTCAAAAATGTATTAGAGACTATAATGGAAGAAAAATTAAAATCTAGAGATAATGAATCTTCACTAGTTAATTTATCAATCTAGTGGAATCAATGTTGAGTCCTAGTCTTCATGAGTTTTTTTGCAACTCTGTGGAAAGAATCTAGCCAAATGTAATTTTTAAAATTATGAAAATGAACTCTCCCTATCTCCTCTCAATATTTCTTGTGGATTTCTCTATGTTCTATTGATATACCATGTGCTATGATACCACTATTAGCAAATTGATGATATATATTAAAGGAAATGCAACCACAAAATGTAAAATGAGCAGGAAATGTTAATTATATGATAATGTACTATAATATGTAGGAAAATAATATAAGAAACTTCTGCAATAACTCAAAAATATACCATTAATGAAAGCTCACAAAAATAGTACAATGTAATATAATGGAGGATATGAACACTTCATAAATACATGAAGGATCTAAATTGTACTCACTATAACTACTAATGCAACTAGTCACTATTGTATGCTTTTAAACTCTACCTCAAAGGCATATATAGGGAGATAAGTCCCTTGGCATTTCATATACCTAACCTATAATTCATGTACATGTGGGCTGCATCACATTTACATCATTGCACATTCTAACACTTATGCATTTATTACATTGCATAAAGTAACTACTCAAACCTTACTCTAAGGTAAACTCCTACTCTAGTTATGTACCCAAGGTGGTACATTAGCATGTCCCAAATAATTTAATATATACCAACACAATCTAATAATGCATAAATAATATTACCCAAATGATGATAATAATTAAGATCCAATTGCTACAAAATCAAATATACAATAATCAAATTCCTATTCAAATTAATACAAATACTTAGCCACTTAGAGGGCATGAAGTCTCATATGTGTAGTAGACATGACTCAAATTTGAAAATGAAAGATGATTCAAACTACCACATAACTCTTCCTATTTATATATTAAATCAACATTAACCCTAACCCTAATGCTCAAGGGTTGACTATCTAAACCTAGGGCCCAAGCTAATAAAAATAAAGATAGCCGACATGGCCATATTGGCATTGTTACATTTGATCCTCATGTATTTGGATGTTAAGGAGTTATTATTGAAGGTCATTTAACATCAACCTCTACTATGTTGTATAAACCAAAGGAATTTTATCAATCCAAATTATTGCTTTCTAATTCTATATGAAATAACTCAATTAGAGTCAAGCAACCACCACTCACATACATAAGGTCTATATAGTCATTGAGACTTAAATATGAGCTTTATTTATGGAAGGTGTTATATCCTGACTACTCTAACTCAACTCAATGAATACCAAAGTTTTAAAAACTAATTTCAAATTTTAATGTGTTTAAAATATTTAAAAAAACAATAAATGACATGATTTCAATTGATTGATTACATTAGCTTTTAAGGCAAAGATCCAAGTTCAAATATTGTTAGGCGATATATGCATAAATACCAAAATTATTCTTGTAATACAACTATGTGATGGTGAAATACCATGATAAGTGATGAAATATAAGTAAGACCCATTTCAATCCTATATAACTAACTAGAAAGTATTTTTTTGATAAAAAAGAACATAATTAAAAAAATTAAATATATAAGAATAATTTAAAATATAAAATTTTATGATTAAGGTTTATTGCTATAATGACAAGTGAATAAATATGCTTAAAAATACAAGTAAATCTAGTTAATATGAATAACTATAACAAAGATAAATCATTATTTAATAAATATATTTTAATGTTATATATGATTTTATGTATGTTGGCAATTTTGGGTACCTTGGGTACATTGCCTTTGCTCAAATGTATAAGTTGTCATTGATGTCAAAAGGAATTTTTGTGTTGATTTCAAAAGAGTGTGATGTCAAGAATATTTTGAGAAGCTTCATTATGTTAAAGGGTTTTTATTAAAACCATGGTGACAAGGCTAAAGGTTTTTCTTAAAACCATTTGGACTCATTAAGGGTTTTTATTAAAACCAAGCTTAACTTAATGCAAAGGTCCATGTGTATTATTAATAATTAAATTAACTCATACCTTTGTCAAAGGTCCAAGTTTAATTTATTATTAATAAAATAATAATAATTATTATTTTAATTATTAGTAAAGGGTCTTTCAACCCTTAAGCATCGCTGATTTATTTCCATCGTTGGAGGAGCACCGACGTCAATCAGTGAAGGATAAATTGCTATATAAGTTGGCATGGTTTTCAAAAGTTAGCACCAAAAAATATTATTTGACATCTGCGATTTGTGGCTCTTTGTATTTTTTGATTTGCGCTTGGCATATACGATTTGCATATCTCCGTTTCGCTCGATTTGCTCTTGGCGTCCGTGATTTGCCCTTGTACTATTTCATCTAATTTTTGCTTAGCGTCCATGGTTTGCAAGTGCTCTATTTCCTTCGAACAACGCTTGGTGACTTGAGTTGAACTTGCTCTGTGTTTTTGATCTCTGTTTTGATGTCTTAGATATCATGCTTGTTCTGTGTCTTGGAGACTGTGCCTGGAAAAATTGAATTTAAGATTGGGTTGCATCCTTACACTTTGGCTTGATGACAGTGGATTGTTTGCATGCGGTTTGTGGAAGACGTTTACGTTTTCCAGGTTCTTGGCATCTCAGAAAGATAAAAGAGGGAGCAGCAGCATTTTATTTCATTGGGCACTTGTGACCCAACAACGGTGGCGTTTAAGTGAAAGTGCTAGACGGCAGAGGTGTTGAGCTCGATTCTCTTCGTTGGGAATTTCTTTTTGGTCATGGTGTGCATAGAATGGTGGCCGTGAATGCGCGGGAGGTATAATGTTAAGGTATCTTTTCTGTTTTGACATTGATGTTTAATGTTTAATGTTTATGTGGAGTAATAAGGTGTAAAGAGGTTTTATTTTGTATGTTATTGTACTTTGGTGGTTTTTACCAAGTTGGAGAAATAAGGTGTTATATTTGGATCTTTATTATTGTGTATTATTGTATAGTTGCTAACTCTAATTGGTGGCAAATTGAGAGTTAGTGTTGTGATAGATTTTTAAGTTCTCCTTCTTCATCAAAGTAAAGGTATGGGCAACTTCTTCCATGTATGTTGTTTATGGTATATTTTTTGAAATTGAGTTTGGAGTGAAAAGGTTGTCTACTAGGAATTTTGGTAAATATTATTTTCTGGATATTGAAGATTGCTTATGCATTAAAGTTATTGTTGAACTTTTGGGTGAATGCATAATTCTAGTTGAGGAAGAAGAAGCACTTTTTGCACTAGGGTTTATGTTAATAAGTCTTGTTACTTGCATTGAGATGATGAAACCCTAGTTGTTGGTAAAAAGAATATAAGCATCATTTTTATATGAGATATTGCATGGTTGGCAATTTTTGGGTTGTGTTTCATATTCTTAAGAAAAGCATACTACATCTATCTTATTCTTTTGAGATTGAGTTTGAGTTGAGATTGAGTTGAGATTGAGATTGGGAGTTAAGTATAGAACATATTGGGTCTCTAACAATTATCTTTATGTTTCTATGAGATTTGAGATTGAGATTTGGAGTTAAGTATAGAACATATTGAGTCTTTAACAATTCTCTTTATGCTTCTATGAGGTTTATGAATTACATTGGGTCTCTAACAATTCTCTTTGTGAGTTCATGCTAAGCAAGTTTTTCTTGGTGAGCTTTCTGAGGTTGTGGACAGGTTCCAGTGGGGACTTGTGAGCAGGTTTGGACAGGTTCTAGTGGGGACTTGTGAACTGATTTGGACAAGTTTCGATGGGGACTTGTGAGCAGATTTGGGCAGGTCCTAGCAAAGGACTTGTGAGCTGAGTTTTTGAGAGTTCTATTAGAGAACTTGAGGATAGAAGTACATTGGTTCTTGAGAAGAACCTAAGGACAGATTTGGCAAGTCTTTGAGAAGGCTTGTGTGCAGAGGATTGATTTGTTCATTAAGTTGGACAGATTGACAGACAAAGGAAGACTTGTACTAGACCGACTGACTGTGTTTGGTACAGGTAGCTGAGCTACTGTGGACATGATCATAGAAGGCAGAGGTCTCTTAGGCTAAGCATTGAGGACAAGAGGTCTTCGATGGAAAGGAGTTCCACGTGCTGGCAAGAGGTAGAGGCAGTTGATCTTCTGAGGGATCATTTCCAGAGCGAGAGGGAAGGTATCTCCTTTGAGTAGAGGCTCATAAATTCAAATTAGGGGAAGGTGTCTCCTTTGGGCCGAGGCTCATAAACATTGTAATTGGGAAGGTTTCCCAAAGAACTTTGAGATAAATTTTAGAGAAAATTTTTGTGGACGTAGCCCAGGCATTCTGGGTGAACCACGTTAAAATTGGTGTCACTTTGTGGATGATATTGTGCATTGTTTGATATTGCTTTGGGTATATTGCTTTACTGTTTTGAAGTATAAAGGAAAAAGTAAAAAGAGGTCTTATACTGTTCACCCCCCTCTCAGTATAAGCTTGTGTTCTTCAATTAGTATCAGAGCGAGTGCCTTCGTAAAGTTTAAAAGCTTGAAGGAAAAGCTAGTAAAGAACATAATGGATCATTCAAGTGGCAATGCAGCACCTATTCTTGATGGGTCAGATTTTGGTCTTTGGAGTGCAAGGATGAAGGTTCATCTAATGGCACTTGGGAATGAGGTTTGGGAAGTGATTGAAGATGAGTACACTATTCTTGAACTTGGTCCTAATACTAAAGAAGAAAGGCTCCTACATCACAACAATTCAAAAGCAATGAATGCAATTCTGAAAGGCTTACAGATAGCAGATCTCACCAAAGTGATTCATTGCAAGATAGCTAGTGAAATGTGCAATCAGTTGAAGGTGGTTCATACAGGTGATACAAATGTCAGAAAGGCCAATTTGAGACACTTCAAAGGTATGTTTGAACAAATTCAAGAGAGTGATGAGTCTTCTAGTGATGAAGAGGCATATACAGCAAGAAAGGCAAGTTATCTAGAAAGCACAAAAGTATGAAAAATGTAAGATGTTTCAATTGTGGAAAATTTGGTCATTATGCTACTGACTGTACTGTTGCCAAGGATAAAAGTGATGAAGATAAACAGGACTGTAAGAGCAAGGATTCCGAAAAGCACAAGCATCATAGGAAAAACAAATATGAGCACAACAATCAAGGAAAGAGGTATTCTCACAAACACAAGAAGAGTTTCTACCTAGACAAAGCAAGTAAGTGTTCTAGTAGTGATAGTGAAAGTTCTTCAAGTGATGATGAAAATGAGATGTTGTTCATATCAGAAAAAGAGAAAGAACCAAAACATAGATTCATTATCATGAAATGTCTTAGATGTGGAAATTTTGGTCACCTTGAGGATGATTGCATAAATAATGATTTGATTTCTAGTATGTATGAGGATGCTTCAGAAAACTATAAGGAAGATGCTTGTATGGTTTTTGAAAAGGGTAGCACCTCTAGTGATAAGAAATCCGAAAAATACCTTGATGATTCAAAAAGCAAACATATAGAGGAAGGTGAAGTAGATCTTAAAGGTGAACTTATTAGTGCTCTTAGTGCTTTGAAAAAGGAAAGAAAGAAGAATGCTAGACTCAAGGATAAGTTGGATGAATGTTGTATGGAGAGAGATGATCTTATAGAAGGTCTTGACTTCTCTATAACTGAGACACAAGAACTTAAGGATGAGTTAGAGTCTAAGGTTCTTGAGTATAGTGAGTTAGAACAAAAAATGACTTCTTTGAAAGAGGAAACTAAAGGGTACAAGGATAAGCTTCACAGGTTTCAAGATAGCTCCAAAAAGGTTAAGTCTCTCATCAAAGGTCAAAGGAAGACAACAGATAAAACAGGTATTGGTTTTGTTAAGCCTCATAAGGAACAAGTTGGAGAGTCTAGTAAGAGACTCCAAAAGGAAGGAAGTTCTAATGAGGAAAGTATTTCAGATCATGAGTCCTTGAATGATAGATGCATAGAAACATAAAACAGAATTTAGAATGAGAAGAAGTTTTCAGGGCCTAAGAGGTCAAATAAAGGAAAGTTTCAAGGTAGATGTTTTGCTTGTCACAAGTTTGGTCACATGGCTTCACATTACATGGTTGAAGTGAAGAAGGTAAATGACAGTTTCAGAGGTGGTAATTTCTTTCAAGGGTATTGCTACTCTTGTCAACAGTTTGGGCACAAGGTAGTTTATTGCAAGGCAAATATGAGGAACAGGTTTGATCAGAATAGGTTTGGTCAGAACAGGTTTGGTCAGAATAGGTTTGGTCAGAACAGGTTTGGTCAAAACAGGTTTGGTCAGAATAGGTTTGGTCAGAACTGGTGGATTCAAAGAACAGGTGTGCCTAAAAGAAATAACATTATTACATGTTATAAGTGCAACAATGAAGGTCACACAGTCAGATAGTGTAGAGCTAAAATTATAGAATACAGGAACAAGAACAATGGCATGATCAGGTCCAAGGATCAAGGCATGGATAAAAACAGGGATGAGAACAAAAACAAGAACAGTGACAGGAATAGGAATATGGACAAAGAGTTCAAGAGAAGGCCCGACAAGGAAGTTATAGACGCTGATGATGATCAGTGCCTAATGGGAGTTTTACTCCCACCCTAGAATTAATCACCTCATCAGGAGGTGGGGGAGGGACTAAGCTAAGAGGTTAATTCTTAGTCTCGAGCCCCAAAGGTGGCCCTTTGCCATTTATGACAAAGGGGGAGAGATATGAGTAAGGGGGAGAGCTTGAAAGTGAATAGGAAAGCTTCAAGTCAGGGGGAGAAAAACTTCAAAGGAAGATTCTCAGTTGTTAGCACAGCTGGTTTCAGTTGATTTCGATTTTTGCTCTTGAGAAGTGTTGTCAGTAAAGGTTTGCCATCAATGACAAAGGGGGAGATTGTTGGCAATTTTGGGTACCTTGGGTACATTGCCTTTGATCAAATGTGTAAGTTGTCATTGATGTCAAAAGGCATTTTTGTGTTGATTTCAAAAGAGTGTGATGTCAAGAATATTTTGAGAAGCTTCATTATGTTAAAGGGTTTTTATTAAAACCAAGCTTAACTTAATGCAAAGGTCCATGTGTATTATTAATAATTAAATTAACTCATACCTTTGTCAAAGGTCCAAGTTTAATTTATTATTAATAAAATAATAATTATTATTATTTTAATTATTATTAAAGGGTCTTTCAACCCTTAAGCGTCGTCGATTTATTTCCATCGTTGGAGGAGCGCCGACGTCAATCAGTGAAGGATAAATTGCTATATAAGTTGGCATGGTTTTCAAAAGTTAGAACCAAAGATTATTATTTGACATCTACGATTTGTGGCTCTCTGTATTTTTTGATTTGTGCTTGGCATATACGATTTGTATATCTCTGTTTCGCTCGATTTCCTCTTGGCGTTCATGATTTGTGCTTGCACTGTTTCATCTAATTTTTGCTTGGCGTCCACGGTTTGCAAGTGCTCTATTTCCTTCAAACAGCGCTTGGTGACTTGAGTTGAGCTTGCTCTGTGTTTTTGATCTCCATTTTGACGTCTTAGATATCATGCTTGTTCTGTGTCTTGGAGACTGTGTCGACAAAATCGAATTTAAGCTTGGGCTGCATCCTTACGCTTTGGCTGCATCCTTACGCTTTGGATTAACGACAGTGGATTTTTTGCATGCGGTTTGTGGAAGACGTTTACATTTTCCAGGTTCTTGGCATCTCAGAAAGATAAAAGAGAGAGCATCGGCATTTTATTTTGTTGGGCACTTGTGACCCAACAGCGATGGCATTTAAGCGAAAGCGCTAGACAGCAGAGGTGCTGAGTTCGATTCTCTTCATTGGGAATTTCTTTTTGGTTGCGGTGTGCATAGAATGGTGGTCGTGAATGCTCAGGAGGTATAAGGTTAAGGTATCTTTCTATTTTGACATTGATGTTTAATGTTTAATGTTTAATGTTTATGTGGAGTAATAAGGTGTAAAGAGGTTTTATTTTGTATGTTATTGTACTTTGGTGGTTTTTACTAAGTTGGAGAAATAAGGTGTTATATTTGGATCTTTATTATTGTGTATTATTGTATAGTTGCTAACTCTAATTGGTGGCAAATTGAGAGTTAGTGTTGTGACAGATTTTTAAGTTCTCCTTCTTCATCAAAGTAAAGGTATGGGCAACTTCTTCCATGTATTTTGTTTATGGTATATTTTATGAAATTGAGTTTGGAGTGAAAAGGTTGTCTACTAGGTATTTTGGTAAATCTTATTTTCTAGATATTGAAGATTGCTTATGCATTAAAGTTATTGTTGAACTTTTGGGTGAATGCATAATTCTGGTTGAGGAAGAAGAAGCACTTTTTGCACTAGGGTTTATGTTAATAAGTCTTGCTACTTGCATTGATATGATGAAACCCTAGTTGTTGGTAAAAAGAATATAAGCATCATTGTTATATGAGATATTGCATGGTTGGCAATTGTTGGGTTGTGTTTCATATTCTTAAGAAAAGCATACTACATCTATCTTATTCTTTTGAGATTGAGTTTGAGTTGAGATTGAGTTGAGATTGAGATTGGGAGTTAAGTATAGAACATATTGGGTCTCTAACAATTCTCTTTATGTTTCTATGAGATTTGAGATTGAGATTTGGAGTTAAGTATAGAACATATTGAGTCTCTAACAATTCTCTTTATGCTTCTATGAGGTTTATGAATTACATTGGGTCTCTAACAATTCTCTTTGTGAGTTCATGCTAAGCAAGTTTTTCTTGGTGAGCTTGCTGAGGTTGTGGACAGGTTTCGGTGGGGACTTGTGAGCAGGTTTTGGACAGGTTCTGGTGGGGACTTATGAGTAGATTTGGACAGGTTTCGGTGGGGACTTGTGAGTAGATTTGGGTAGGTCCTAGTAGAGGACTTGTGAGCTAAGTTTTTGAGAGTTCTATCAGAGAACTTGAGGACAGAAGTGCATTGGTTCTTGAGAAGAACCTGAGGACAGATTTGGCAAGTATTTGAGAAGGCTTGTGTGCAGAGGATTGATTTGTTCATCGATTTGGATAGATCTGACAGACAAAGGAAGACTTGTACTAGACCAACTGACTATGTTTGGTACAGGTAGCTGAGTTGCTGTGGACGTGATCATAGAAGGCAGAGGTCTCTTAGGCTAAGCATTGAGGACAAGAGGTCTTCGGTGGAAAGGAGTTCCACATGCTGGCAAGAGGTAGAGGTAGTTGATCTTCTGAGGGATCATTTCAAGAGCAGAGGGGAAGGTATCTCCTTTGAGCAGAGGCTCATAAATTTAGATTAGGGGAAGGTGTCTCCTTTGGGCCGAGTCTCATAAACATTGTAATTGGGAAGGTTTCCCAAAGAAATTTGAGATAACTTTTAGATAAAAGTTTTGTGGACGTAGCCCAGGCATTCTGGGTGAACCACGTTAAAATTGGTGTCACTTTGTGGATGCTATTGTGCATTGTTTTGATATTGCTTTGGGTATATTGCTTTACTATTTTTAAGTATAAAGGAAAAAGTAAAAAGAGGTCTTATACTGTTCACCCCCCCCTCTCAGTATAAGCTTGTGTTCTTCAATGTAAGTTAAATATATACAATCAATATTATTTATAACGGTAATCAAATAGAAATCAATAATTTATTTATTAAGGAGCTTTACAAATTATTAATGCTTAATTTAATGATTTAGTGGTGGATATCAAGTATGTATATCTTTATTTATTATTTTCCTTGGAACTTTTCCTCTATATAAGGGTTTTTATATTATACTAGAGGAATCGATAACTCATTACAATTTTCTACGCCTCTTCATGGGTTTGAATATCGCTCCTTGTCACCACTATAACCTCTAGTTGCATCAGGTAAACCTTTTACGTAATCGACTATGCTGTCGTGACATGCCCAATGGTACTACGGGGTGTGAGTGATTGGAACCTTGGTATCCACGCTCCTATAGAAGTGTTTTGACTATTTAACAAAGCCCTTGGACCCTCCTATATAAGTGTTATTAAACTTAATAAAT
Source organism: Wollemia nobilis (assembly GCA_028583015.1). NCBI lineage: Eukaryota > Viridiplantae > Streptophyta > Pinopsida > Araucariales > Araucariaceae > Wollemia > Wollemia nobilis. Next base: position 1,894,618 of record JAQPPZ010002501.1, read on the forward strand.
TTATTTAGATTATCAATAATACATTTAAGACAAGTAATGAAGTTGAAACTTCGGTGGCTTTAGAAGGTTTAAGAATAAACAAATAAAATGGAACAAAGTATGGATGGAAGGTGATTCTCTCATAGTAATAAATACAATTTTGATGAAAGCAAAGGCTCCATGGAACATACAAGATATAATTATGGGAATTCAATATCTTGCTAAATATTTTGAAGAAATTATGTTTACACATACTTTAAGGGAAGGGGTTTTGATTGAGGATCATGAAGTTAAATTATCCTTTCCATGGTTAGAGAAAGTAGTAAGTTTAGCTGAATTTAAAAGAAAATGTTGATTAACTAATTCAGATAATGATTAAGATTTACTTTAATGATTTTCATTGGTAATATATGCTTTATTTTGTAAAAATAATGTGTTTTCATATAAACTATTTATTATGATTTTTGTGGTTGCACTTGTGTTTCAGGAAGGAAACCAACAATCCAAATTTCGTAAAGTGGACTATGATAGTGCAATGTTTTGGAAATATTACTCTACTAAGATGCAATGCATAGATAGTAGAGGTGAAGTTTTGGTATTGTGAAGTTTGCTATAGAAAAGTGTTAAGAAGGATATTGAATTCTTGAATATTTGTATTCATACATAAAATTGAAAAGATCCAAAAAATGAAAATCAAGAATTCAAATATTTTATGTAAAATGATGTAGGTTTCTAGCTATAGCATCTCAATTGAGATGAGAAGTGTATCTATTTGTAAACTCTCAATTTATAAAGAAGATATTTGTAATTTGTCAAGGATGGGGGACTCGAGTACAACCCCTTATTATTTAGCCAAAAAAAATATTTAGATTAATAAATTTAGATCTTTCATTTAGTTTAATTTAAATAGGGAATGTAGATATACATCACGAAAAAAATATCCTAGGAAGGATATATGCCAATATCTAATCAACTATAATGTTTTTCCAATGGAATCATACAAAAAGAAGAAAAAAATTATTTGTTTTAATTTAAATAATTTTAAGGGAAAAAAAGGCATTTAAAAGGAAGTGTTCTAGGTGAGATTCCATCTATCTCTTTAAATTTACTCTAGTGGATTTTACTACATCTAGGAGGATTTTTACCTTTGCTAATTTTGCAAGTCGTCTTTGATAAAAGGTGAATCAACAATTTGAAGGAGAAGAGAACGTAGGAGTAAAGCACACCATCAATTTTGTAATCCATGATGGATATTGATTTTGCATAGAGAGACTTTAAGAAATTTTTGATGCCCTGAAAATCATCTTATCTTGCTAATCAATAGTGGAGGTTGATTTAAGATATAGAAATCCCCAATGACTCCTAAAGCATTGCACACCATCAAGGTTCTAGATCTATGGTGGGCATTATTTTCTAGGGAAAATTAATTTTTAGAGGGAGCAAAGTCACGTGAACCATTAATTTTATAAATCTACAATAGGCTCTAATTCTTTAGGAAAATATTTAATTAATTTTTTGATGATGTGTGGGCCATCCAATATTATCAATCAATGGTGGGGGATATTTTGAAAAATTGAAAGCCACAAAAGTCCTCAAAAGTCACACGGATATTCAATCAAGTTGATTTACAATTGATGTTGATTCCAAAAAATAATATTGGGTGGAAGCAACAAAATCATGTGGTCCATTGACCCCATCTAATTGAACGATGAGCATCATTTCCTAACAAAGTAATTGAAAAAAGTTTTTAAATATTTGTGAGTCATTGATTGCTCATCCAATGACCCATGTCATTTCATAAGGCTACTAAACAAGTTGTCAAAAATGAACTCCACCATTGGTTGGCATTGGAACATGTGGCAAGCACATTGGTGACCCATGAAAATGTAAGTAGTTATTCCAAATTTAATAGTCCATAGGTACTTGGGGAAAATATTGAGATATTTATATCATGCAATTCTATGAGTTGTCTAATCTTGATGAACCATAGCCCATGTCATTTTAAGAATCAAGTGATAAAATTATTAGGAGAAAAATTTCCATTGGTTGATACTGAAGACACATGGAAGATGCATTGGAAGTCTACAAGAATTAAAGTTTAGAACTCATATAAAAAAAGGTTTATCGTAGATCATGGATAGGTGGAAAATCCAACGACATGCGAAATATTAGGAAGACTATTGAAACATCGAAATCATAAAGTCCCATACACCATTCAATATTAGTGATCAACAATCCACACAATATTTAAGGATTCATGAAAAATGTAAAGTGGCCCTGCCATTAGTTGAAGTGCAACAAATTCAATTACCATAAACTTAGTTATCAAATTCTTCAAACTTTTAAGATGAAATTCAAAATTCATAAAATTTAAAATATTCACAAATAAATTCAGTGAACAAACCCTCAATTTGGTGGATTCAAATTGAGTGGAAATGCATGTAGAAGGGAAAAATGACAAACAAACCCTAGATTCGGCATGGGAAAAAATGAGTGAAAATGCATGCAGAAGGGAAACACGACGAACAAACCCTAGATTCGACATGAAAAAAATTGAGTGGAAATGCATGCAGAAGGAAAAAATACCCTACAAGAATCTTTTTTGGTCCTAAAAAATACATGTGTGCAACTTGGTATGTTAATGTGCAGTTTTGGTTTTTTACGAAGTCCTTATCACTTGCAAACCTGTGGTTTGTGGCTTTCATGTTGCAGATCACGTAGTGGAGTTTTTTGGGAGGGTTTATGGGAAGTTTTGAGGGACAAGAAGAATAGGAATTATATATAAAAAATAATAATAATAATTTTATAAAATTTAAAACCATTAAAAATTGTGTAAGTTATGCAATCTATATGGTGTGAAAGTAATGCATGGAATGAAGTTAGTCCATTCAATGCTATGGAACCAAATTGCATGGAGAAGACATCTAGTTTTATTATTTTGATTTAGTAAACCAAACGATTTGACGAGTACCTAATTTTTAGAGTTTATTATTGTTATTGTTATTTCTAATTACTATTTTGATTTAGTAAACCAAATGATTTGATGAGTACCCAATTTTTAGAGTTTATTATTGTTATTGTTATTTCTAATTAGTGGATAATGTATTGGAAAATATTGGTTTTATATTCAATCCACAAAAAATATTATGTGTAGACACCCATGTTCATATATGCACATTTATAATATATCAAATTTTATGTCAAAATTTATTTTAAATTTTTAAATATAACCAATTTATTTTGAACTTCAAGAGTGTCAAATTTGAATACAAACTCGAACTAGATAACTAAGATCACAAACTTGTTCTTCCACATCTAATTGAGCTTACAATGAGTGTACACATGATAATTGCACGATCTCCTCACTCTACATTTAGAAGAAACAAATAATTAAGATCAAATCAACAATATGATAGCTCATGCAAATTGAGAAAAAGCACAAGCAATATAGCATTGGAGAGCAACACCAATTATTTGATCTTAGTGATCAACAACATAGAGAGAAAAAAATGGACAAAAGATAATATCGAGAGAAACTTTTCCAGCCATCTAATCAAGGGATGCAACCCAATCTAGTGAATAGTAGTTTTTATAAAAGGCATCAACATTCCATTTAAAATTTTATCACCAACCTTTCATCTTCCATAGTAAGGAACCTCCATGATAAGCAAGCATCATAATTATAGGTAAAATATACACATGATATCCTAGATAAAGTAGTTTATTTCATAAAGGTAGCAGTTACGAAAAAGCCCCAAGTCCACCTACCTGTGCCACTTAAGACATGGTATTCCATAAAAATTGATTGTCATATTAAAGGTGGTAATGGTAGAAAATCCAATTATGGAGATCCCAAAGTCTAGTGACATTGATTGCAAATGGGTCTAGCACTTTGTTTTGGGGAGGATTTATAGTAAAAGTAGTTGGTAATAGTGATAGAGGCTCCAAATACATAGGTCATAAACCCTTTGGAATTAATGGATCCATATCTAGAGACCTTGATCCCATCAACAATGAATGTAGATCAATATCTAGCTTGATTTTGGGAGGAAAATTTTGGGTCACTTAAACAGTATTTTAGGTAAGAAACCCTAACTTTTGCCTATAAATAATGGTTTCACCTTCATTATAAGGCATTAAAAATTGCTTGCTCATGCCTAAAGTCTAGTCTTGTATGTATTCCATTTCACTTTTCTTATATGTATCTAGATTCAAACCTTGAGTCATTTTATTGATGATATTTGAGCCTCTTTTGATATAGCATCTCTATAAGAAAAGATTAAGATATATATATTTGAGCCTCTTTTGATGATATTTGAGCATCTTTTGAGCCTCTGGTGTCTTAAGTGCTCGGACCGGCCAAATTTCAACAATATTTGCCATAAATATAACTTTACCCCACAGGTATCTTCCATTCTCAGCATGGGGTTTGTCCTTACAGGGCCCATATCACCTGCAAGGAGGAACACCTTAAATCTCCTATTTCAAAGTCGAGAAAGGATTCACAATCTCGCTCATGACCGTGAGAGTCCACCGACTAATACACATTTTAGATAATCACTTTGGAACTAGCATGCTTAAGCCTGTGACTAACCATTGAATTCCTACTAAAGTATAGTCAGGGTTCACCATCGCATGGCCTTTGAACCAGATTATTCAATTCCATATTAGATTGGTGGTAATGCTACCCATCCCATCTACTGCTAGAATTTTAAACCTCATATACCAGCTCCCTAGTTATGAGTCTTGTTGAAAATTACACAATCGAAGCAAGTATTAAAATCCTCATGTACCATCTATGTGTTCTTGAGACAATTTCCCATACCATCATCTCTTACTCTCATCAGTGTGGAACCTCTAGTTCACCTCTTAGGTGAATATTGAAACACATATACCCGATTTCCTGCCACTGTTGGCCACCTAAGTTGGGTTAGTGCTATCCTCTTTGATAAGCACTTCATTTGGTATACATAATCATGGTTTTCGCCACCACTGACTACCGAAGATCATTTAGTGCTATCATTCTCGATAAGCACTTTATATATGTATACATATTCATGGTTACCACCATCGCTAGCTACCGAAATTCATTTAGCGTTATCCCCCTTGATGAACACTTACTCTCATTGTAAGAATGAAGTCTTGATCACTTTGAATTTGTTCAAAATATCTTTTGTTTCTATGGCAAGGTTTCTTTTTGGATTAATGCTCAGTTTGAAATTGAATTATTTTGGGTATATGATATTTTTCAATCACATAAACACAAGTTTTCATATAGCATAATATTGAAGTCTCTTCTTTTGCATATTCATACAACTAGAAAATTTGTGATGCTGACTAAATAGTTCTAAAATAGCATCATAACAGTCCATTTAATTTCTTCAAAAAAATAAACATATAATTACACAATATAACTCAAAAAGTCTAACTTCAAGCATCAACTTATTAAGATTTTTTTTTTTTCATTCTTCAAATATAAAGACTCTATGAAAAGGGTATGATAAAAACTACTTTTTAAAGAAAACATTAATTGCATTAATTTTTCTTTCTAGAACTTCAAACATTCTCTAACATCCAAATCACGTTCACTTCTTTTTCATGGGCTTTTTTTTTCTATTCACTTCTTATCAAAAGAATATCATATGTATTTATTTTAAGCACTCTTTACCCTTTTTGAATTGACTGTCTTCAACTTAGAGACTATATAAAAATATGATTTTTTTAATTTATTCTATCCTGTAGCCACACATTCCCTTCGTTTTCTACTAAAATTTCAATGTATTATCCATAAAAATATATTGTTTCCAATAGGATAACATTCTACATTTTATTTTAAAAAACAAAGTTCATATTTTACATCATTCAAAATTTAGAAAAGCACATAAAATGATCTTGCGATTTGATTGAGGAGTTTTTTTTAATAAATAAATACATTAAATGATTTAATGTAGTCATAAAAGACTATATGAAACACCTCAAAAGACTTTACTAAGTATAAAAGATTTAAAGTTTACATCTCTTCAAACTCTACAGGATAATAATAATACATTTTAGTTTTCTTTCACTTCGAAAGACAATATACAACCACCCTTCGCTTACTAACACTATATATAAACATAGATAGAGAATGCATTTGGTATAAATGAGACACTTCGTTGCTCATTCTGGGAAAATGACTATAATATCGAAACATTATGTGCAGACCATAGCTCAACAATCTCACCATTGCCATCCTTGAACCACGCGTTCAATCACCCGTTCAGAATACTCGTAAGGAGAATGAGTTTAAAGGTGAGAGTATGGGATCAACTTGGCCATTTATGCATCTAAATGCAAACAGTACTCATGCAAGCACACATGCTACATAATAATAAACAAAATCATTCCAGATATATATTCACACTCTCATAGAGCAGTCAAGCTGAATCTCATTTCAGAATAAAAGAAATAAATTCCCTTCTCATATAATTCACAATGCATGTAAAATATTGACTCCTTTTCCAATTAATTGATGGTTTTATTCACAATCCATACATAGAGCATACAAGATTCAAACATGAAGTATGATAAAAAATCAACACACAACATGCATGATTTCTAATTATTTCCAATAAATATTTCCCATTCTTGTATTGAGCAATTCGATAAACCCATTAAAAATTCCTCATTCATGCATTGCTTAGGTATGTATTTTATCAAGATCGACTCAGGTTAAAAAGAACAATGCTCAACATGCATTACACAGGCATGCAAAATTTGAACTTTCTAGGAATTCAAAATGAATTTTACTCACTTACTTAATATACAGGGCATGTAGTTTATGTATATATATATTTTATTAAAAAGAAAGATCTCTTGAAGTCCATATAAAAATGGCTTCTACATATGTAAAAAATAAGCATACAAATATTAATGGTTCAAATTTGATGTTATTGTTTTCACATGTAATATTTTGGCTTATTAAGGCTATCTCTCAAAATTTTTATTCATCAAATCTTTGTTAACGGTTGCTATGTTTTCCAGAATTGACCATGTTTTGTCACAATAAGTTTTCTCAAACTAAAGTTTTCATTTGCGATAAAACTATAGTGGTTTATCACATAACAATAGTAGGAAAAACATACAATTTTAATCCATCTCAGTCATAGGAAATTATAACACACATAAGGTGTTTTACATTGGAGCTCAAGTCTACTTGGTTACACAACATTTCCCCATTGATTGTTTGTTTTTCTTCCACTAGAAAATTCACACCTTTCGCTACTCTCCCTGCTCGACACTTCCCCTTCAATTTCCTTTGCATACCCCCCTTTTACTCCAACTACTCCTTTCTTAATGCTCGATCGACGACATGCATCCATTTTGATTCATCATTACTAAAACATTACTCCACTATACATGGGTGATGCCTCACATAATGACTATGCCAAATCATCTCCCATACACAACCAAATATTTTTAATTTATTATTATTATTTTTCTTCGAATGGAATGCAAACAAAGTGATATTACTGATGGTTATCATCATTAAACATAATGATTGCAAAGACACCTATCTAATGGATTCATTTTATTTATTTTTTGATAAATAAAAGATCTTATATTAAAAAAAATGAGTTTTTTAGGTTGACCCAAAACCGTTGAACAAAAATAGAGTAAAGCATCCTCAAACTTCTAACAAAACCAACCATCCACGACTTACAACAAAAACAACAGGAAGCCTCGGAACAGGGAGACCAAAAATAGAGAAGATAACCACTAAAAGACAGCGGAGAAACCCCAGGGATCATGAACTAAACTGACAGACAACATGTCTTCTTATCAGCCCGTCTTAAAAATGATCCAGGAGGGGCCACATCACTCCTCCTCTACGTCCTCCTCATTCTGCTCCTTGTCATTCTCCTGGTCATCGACGTCTTCGGTCATATCCTTAGTGCTTTGGAAGCCCTCATTGAAGAAGACTTTGGTGAGGGCATCAAGGATCTCTTCGGTCTGCTTGGCCATAGTCGCTAAGGATGTTAGAACAAAGCATTTGAGAACCATGATGTTGATGTCAGGCCCCTCATCCTCCGAGTCAACGCTGATGGCTTTAGAGTTTCCCTGAGCAAGCTTGCTCCTTAACCTAGCAGAGGATCTCATGGATCCTTCTGGTTCGTCAATCTTCAACCTCTTCCTGGCAGGGCCGCCTCTGGTGACAGCCTCAAAGTCACATTTCTTAGCAGGGGACCCCGAGTAGGCCTTGGGCATACTGGCTCTGGTCTCGGAGGGCAGAAGGGCCAGAGGTTCGAGATGGGGTGAAGTAGCAAGGACAAACTTGTAGATGACCTTAAAAAGGCTCTGGTGCAAGGGCATAGCAGACCCTTTCTTACTACGACACGAATTAATAGTGTAATTCATGGAGTTCAGGAGGAATTGGGGTATGTTGATAGGGTTAATGTCGTGGAAAAAATTGATGAAAGCATAGTGAAAACTTAGAAGGACCTTACCGGGATCCTCTGTCGTGATGAACTCCATGACATTTTTCATCACGAAATTCCAGGGGGCAGGAATATCAACCCTAGTTAATCCGTTCTTTGCCTCCTTGAAAATCTTCTAGTTGTCCTTGAATTCGTGCAACTCGACCTCCTAGTTGTGCTTCTTCCTATGGATCGAATGACCCTTTGTCGTCTACCCAGTAATGGTTGCCAACAAATTAATGTCGACCGTGATTTCTCGCCCGTGGACCACAATCCACCCCTCATCCCAGGACTCCATTACCTCGGTGGTGATGCTATCATCAGGACCAGAGAACATGTCAAAAAACTGCGTGAGCCTCCTCTCAGTGAGGATGGCTTGCGCAGCAGGCTCCATAACCACCATGCTGGGCTCGATGTAGGTCATAGTGACTTTGCCTCTGCAAACCTCTGCCTCTTGGGTGACCAAGCAGGATGACGTACTCTCAAGCACAGACTGAGGGAAAAGGTGGTAGAAGCTAAAACTCTTTGTCCACCTTAAAAAGCCCACATCATTAGAGAAAGTGCCTACCCAGAATGCCAGCCATCGCCTACCAGCCACCTGGACGCCATGCCGCATGTCCGTTCTGATTTGGGAAGAAGGGGCCAAATCGACCTTCCTCTGGAGAATGATGGAACTCAAGGGGTGCCACCATCTCATGTGTCGAGCATTGATGAATGAATTTTCCCATGCATTCGCATCATCCAAGTGGTAGTTTGGGCCCTTATCACGATGCGCACGCCAGTTGAGGACAAACCACCACATACCAGCCATGTGGGAGCCATGCTGCGAATCCGACTTGGCATGGGGGAAGTTATCCTCGACACCCTTAGTCTTGAGACGGTAAGGATCGCTCTAAGTGAGATTCAAGGACGTCAGAGATCTAACCAGGCTGGAGAAGTTGAGACGGCCCCATGCCACCTCATTAGGCAAGAAGCTTAAATAACTATCGGCCCAAGGCACAATCCGCATGGGAATGCCGATCCTAGGGTAGCCAACCTCTGGGTAATAGAGGTACCAATGGACCACCTACCTACACGCGTGGTAATCTGGGCAATCTACCTTGGCAACTTTGTTAGCTTGGATAGACCGAAACTGTCACCCCTTAGCCAAATTACTGAACCAACCTATCTTGCCATGCAAGACAATCCAACTTGTGATCCCCATCAGGCACCATGTCGCACCTCGTCCTGGATAATCCCTTCCACGTCCGACGGAAGGTCATACATCCACGTGATCAAACTATCAGCATCAACGCCTAAATTTGCTAGCTTGTCTGCCACCTTGTTGGCTTCACGAAAGACATGGTGGGCCACGCTGTCAGTTCTATTTTTCAATAGGATCCTTGCTTCCCTTAGGCAAGACTCAAATTTCCAGGGGGGATCCTTATCATTGTTGAGGAGATTGATGATCACTTGGGAATCTCCTTCCACGATTAGCCACTCTTGGATGTTCTGAGCAAGGTGAAGTCCATGCCAGACAGCTCTAGCCTTGACCATATTGCTAGTGGAGACTCCCAGGGGTTCTGCAAAGGCCATGACAACATGTCCCTGATGGTTCCGAACGGCCCCTCCAGCCCCAGCGTGGCCCGGATTGCCTTTGGAAGTGCCATAAAAATTCAACTTAAGGCAATCGGCGGGGGGAGGGATCCACCTGACCTTGCACCTAGGGTTAGTCTTGCCATGACCATCCTACCAAGGAAGACTTAGGGACTGGGCTAGAAGTTTTTCGCCAGAGGGGACAGATTGGGCCTCTACAGAAGACGACAATGAGTTTTCTCTGGCAAAGGCAAGGATTTTATTCGTAATGGATCCTGTATCTCTGGAAGACTCATTAAAGATTCTAAAGTTCCTTTCGAGCCAGACCTGCCACAAGAAGTGGTGGAGACTGATCTTCCACATGAAACTCAATCGGGTGCTGACAAACAGTTTTGGCCATTGTTGGAAGAAGTCAGTGATGGACCCAGGTCTGACCCAGGCTATGTTGAAAGCTTGAAGGAGGCCGCTAAGGATTGAGGAGGCAATGGGGCATTCAATGAATATGTGTTGGATGGATTCCCAGTCTGCCCTGCATAAAAAACACCTATTAGGAACGGATAGACCACATTTCATCAAATTGTCAATAGTAAGAATTTTCCCTTGGACGACCAGCCAAGTAAAAAAGGATATTTTGGGGATAAGACCCTTGATCCAAACTAACTGAGTCTAGAACCGAGGTGTATCAGGATGAATTAGCAGATTGTAGGTAGATTTGACTATGAACATCCCACTGTCTGTCGTTGTCCATCTCATCTGATCAACACTCGGGGTTGCAGGAACAAACTGATGTTGCAGAAAACTATTGAGATTTTGAGTCACTGCCTCCATTCCATGAATGTCTATAGGCTTCTAGCTGAGTCTGCCCCTGTCCTATCTTAAGAAGTCAGCCACCTTAGACCCAAACCTCTCCAAGGTGAGGTTTCTTAGTTGGGCCAACGTGGGATCTATACTAAGGGCTTCTGCCCCTGCCCATATGTCCTCCCAAAAGTCAAATTTTTGCCCATTTCCAAGGATCCATCTTATGCCTTTTCTTAGCACGTCCCTGCTAGACGAGATTGCTTTCTAGAAGGAGGAACCGCGGGTAGGGATGGTGTTGCTCAAGAACTCAGTGCCTTGGAGGTACTTCCTATTAAGGATGGTGGTCCACTCATTCCTTTCATTGGAAACCAGACGCCAGGCTTGTTTCACAATTAAAGCTGAATTGAGGAGAGAGACTTTCCTCAGGCCTAGCCCTCCGAGATCCTTAGGCCTACACACCTTGTCCCAACCAACCAGGTGGATGCGCTACTTTTCTTCTGAGTCAAACCAAAGGAAGTTCTTTTGGCATTGCTCAATCGCCTGGTAGACTCTAGAAGGCACTTTGAAAACTGATAAGAAGTAAACCAGAATACTTTGGAGGGAGGCCAAGGTTAACGTGGCCTTACCTACTTGGGATAGCAATTGGCCCTTCCACCCGGTGAGCTTCTTTTGGATCCTCTCCAGGACAATGTTCCACATCGAAACAGTCGAGACCCCTGTGAATAGGGGAAGACCTAGGTAAGACGTAGGAAGGGTGGAAATGGAGCACTCTAGGATTTTGGCAATTTTAATTTGCCTGGGAAGGGGGGTGTTAAGAAAAAACACCTTGCTCTTGTTGAAATTGACTTTTTTCCCTGCCACATCTTCGTAGAGTTTAAGGATATGCCTGATGATCTTGGCCTCTGCCACCGATGCCGTAGTCAGTAGTAAGGTATCATCCACGAATTGCTGATGGGTAACCAGATCCATGAGGGATGTAGCTTTAATACCTGAGATTAACCCTGAGATACGGGCAACTTTGATTGATCTTCCTAGGGCTTCAACCACTATGATAAACAACATAGGGCTAATAGGATCCCCTTGCCTGAGCCCCCTTTGGCTTTGGAAGAACTTAGTCGAAGACCCATTGACCAACATTGAGAACCAAGGAGAGCGAATGCAACAGCTGATAAGTCTGACCCAATCGGGATGAAACCCAAATTTCAACAAGATGGCATTCACAAAGTCCCAGTTGACACGGTCGAAAGCCTTATTCATGTCAAGTTTCAGAGCTAAGGTAGCCTTCTTGGTCTGGGAAGCAGAGTGAAGAGCTTCGTGGACAGTGATAACCCCATCCAAGATCGACCTGCCTTGAACATAACTGCCCTGGCAGGAATCAATAATCTGAGGTAGAATCCCTTTCATACGATTTGCAATGGCTTTAGTGAGGATTTTGTATAACACATTGCAAAGGCTGATTGGCCTAAAGTTAGTTATGAACTTAGGAGCTGGTCCTTTCGGAATCAAGGCTAGGAAGGTAGAGTTGTAGCTTCGAGGGATATGCTTAGAAGCTTGGAATTCCTAGATGGTAGAACAAACCTCATCTCCTAGGATGCCCCAATACGTTTGAAAGAACCTAGGGGAAAATCCATCCGGGCCAGGGGCCTTGTCAGGGTTCATGGAAAAAAGGGCCTCCTTGATTTCCTTGTCAAAAAAGGGAGCGGTGAGCATTTGGTTGGCATCATTCTCGATCTTACGGGGGATGAATTGGAGTAGGGAGTCCCGGGCCGCTGCCTGAAAAATAGGTTCCTCCCCAAGGAGAGCACTGAAATAGGACATGACTTCATGCATAATGTCAATGTTGCCTCGGGCACTGGACCCGTCAGGTTTAAAAACCTCTCTGATGCGGTTGTTGCTCCTGTTTCTGAGCGTGGTGACATGGAAGAACTTGGAATTAGTATCTCCATATTTGAGCCATAAAGCCCTGGACTTCTGCCTCCAGAAAGTCTCCTCACTAGCCAAGATATTATGGTAATCTACCAGAAGTTTCCTCTCTTCGGACCTGGTCTCTTCATCTAGCTCTCCATGCTGAATCTTGCTGTCAATGGCTTTCAGTTTTTCGCTCACAATCTTTTTGTTTTCAAAAATGTTTCCGAACACTTCTTTGTTCCAAATCTTGAGATTGTTCTTGACCACTTTCAGCTTTTGGGTAAGTTTGTAGGAGGGACTTCCCTGGAAGGGTTGTTGCCACCATTTGATTATTCTATTTTCCAGGTCCGGGTGCTTGACCCACATTGCCTCGAAGTGAAACGACCGATTGCCACTGGAATTGAAGGATTGAGGAACATCCAAAAGGATGGGGTTATGATCAGACCCAACCTTGGGAAGGGAGAACAGAGAGGATTCTCCAAAGACCTGGATGGCTTCCTATGAAAGCAGGACCCTATCCAACCATTCTTGGATGAGGTTGTTGCCCAGCCGCCTATTGCTCCAAGTGTACTTAGCATCCTTAAGCTTGACGTCCATCAATTCATGTGAGTGGACAAAATCACTGAAGTCCTCCATGCTCCTACTTGGGAGCCCTGTTCCCCCACTCTTATCAGACAAAAATAAGGGGGTGTTAAAGTCTCCAAAAATTATCCATGGGACATCCTGGAAAGCCTTGCTCAAGTGACTCAGATGCTCCCACAACTACCTCTTCCTTGCACCGTGTTGGGCGCATAGACATTCGATAAGATCCAAGACTTATTGCTGGTTATATCACAAAAAATAATGGTTAGGACATTGTCATTAGCCTGAATGACGCTACCTTCCACTTTTTTGGGGTCCCAAAGGACCATAAGGCCCCCAGAGGTGCCTCTAGCTTGCTTGAAGACCATTTTCCCTTGTTTCCAAATTTTGCGAGCTAGAATCTTGGACCACATTTCATCTGTTTTCGTTTCTTGGAGAATAAGGACTGAGGGGGAGGTCTCTTTCCTTAATGCCTTGACAGCTCTCTACCTGGGCGGGCCATTAAGGCCTCTCACATTCTAGGAGAGGACCTTCATTTAGACTGCTTTGAATTCCTCCCTCTTCCCCAACCTTGGGGTGGGGGAGGTTTGCTGGTCTTGTTGGCCTCGAAGAGAGCCATGTCTTGAGGCACTAAAGTGCTTTGTTTTCCATTTGCTATTTCATTTTCTATTTTCAACCTGTAATGTTCTGCATCTGGGATTCTTCCCCTCCTCCTTTCACTGCCAAAGTCTATTGAATTAGATGAACTGCGGGTTTGCTTCAAACTAAACTTTGGGGGAGGGTTTTGCTGCTGGGTTGGGCTGGAACAACCTTCGCCCACTGTCGGTTCTTCCCCTATCTGCACTACTTCCATGCCGATGCCTTCCAGGGGCATGCCGTAAGGACAGTTAGGGGTTGGGTGAGGAGAGGACCTATCAGGGGAAGGAGGAGGGGAAACAAGAGTTTTGGGGAGCCCCGGTGCTGGTCCTTCAATAGTAGGTTTAACCATTTCAATGGCAGACTGAGCAAGGATTTCAAAGGAATTAGGATCAGAAAAGGAAGGACTAACCTGGTTAGCCTGATCATGATCCACATGCTGTTTTCCTTTTCCTTTCTGATGAGCGGAGTCGTCTTGCGATTTCTGCTGGTAAACACCTTTGTGAGCTACTTTGGTGGGCCGAGACTAGGGTCGAAGGGGCCTTCCCTGCCCAATAGCATTAGGACCTTTTGGATTATTCCTATTTGGTGCTTCCTTGATGACAACCAGGTCAGGGCACTGATTCCTCAGGTGACCTTGGGTTTTGCATTCTGAGTAGAAAGTTGGCTTGTTTTCATATTCAATGGGTTGCCTTATTGAGTAGTCCCCATATTCCAAATCTATGAAGGACGGGAGCTCGGACTCCAGATTCATAGTTACACACATCCTAGCATGCGTCATGTGGGATCTAGCTAGGGTGGGGTTGTCAATAACAACCAGATCCCCGATGACTTTGGCGATTCCTCTTAGGAAGTATTCATGGAAGAAATGGGCCGACAGGTTGGGAAGCCTGACCCAGATGGGGGCAGAGTTAATGCTCTGGCTTTCAGGGTCGAAGTCCTCTCCCCAAGGCCTAAGGAAGAGGCTTCACCTACCCAGGAACCATGGCCCGCCAGCAAGGATTCGGTTTGCATCTTCCTTATTATGGAGCTGGATCATGAAAAACCCTCTTGTCATTGCAACAATCTCCATGCTTCCTGCTAGGCACCACTTGGAGAAATCCCAGGTCCTTATTGTTTCAATGTCAGGTCTTTCACCCAAAAACTTGTCGATGAGGGACGAGGATTCGAGGGAAAGAAAATATTCCATGGTGGAGACAACAACCCTGAGCTTATTTTTGTCTGGGGAGAGAGGAGGGAGAGTTTGTGACAGCACGTTCTCCTTACCTTTAAGGGTTTGAGCAAAGGACAACCTCCTAAGAGGAGCCCTAGCCTGGGTTCCTTTGTCTGGGTCTTTATCAGGTGGGTCCACATCCCACCTTTTTTCAATCGGGATCGACGACTGAGGGCCCTCAGCATCCTTAGTAGCCATCGATTCCTCAGCGTCCTTGCTTTGCTAGCTTAGGGTGCTGCCTTCCAAGCTCCCTGCTCTGCCTGATCCGCCTGGCCCACCTGTTGCACCTGTCCTACCTGCTTCCATCGCTCGATGGAAACTTAGTAGTTATTGTTGCTACCTAAGTTACTGCTTTCTTGCTATCCTCAAATATATCAAACTGCTACTAATGGATTCATTTTATTAATTTAACTCCATATAAGCAATTATCAAGGAAATATTTATTAAATACATTTTTTTTTTTAAATTACACATTATGTTTTGTTATATTTATATTTATTTATTTGTATTATCTTGCAAAACATGAGTTTCTTCCCTCAAAGGCAAACAAGAAACATATCCATTTTTTTCCCCCTTTTGAATAAACTTAGCATTGACATTTGCACCATAACAAGGAGCGCACAATAAATGCACATAACATCAAAGGACAAGTAATAAATGCAATAGCGATATTGTACAAAGTGCAATCACACACATGCCCAAATACATCAATAGAAAGGATGATTTCATATACAAATTCTATGGTGGAATTCCATGTATCCACTGGCCAAGGTGCAATGAAGCACAACATCATGTCCCACCTACCTGATGCATTTCAACCTCAATCTTCATCAGGGGTGGTTACTCTCTTACACCTCCACGTGTAAACCTATACCTGCATCACACAAACTCAATGCAGCATCATATTATTCCAAATAAAAAGATATCAAGTAGCGGGGATGTGACATACTCCCCCTCTAAGAATTAACACAGTCCCTATGTTAACTAGAAAATATAAATGCAGATATCCACAACATCTGTCATATATATATATATATATATATATATATACAATATCAAAAATTACACAATAGTCAAATATGCCCTATCAAATCTCGACATGCCAACATATAAAATATATACAACTCAATGCATATAGCAATTTATCTTTTGGTTAACAATTTTTAAATAAGTATGGAAATTGATTTTTCATGTCTGCAAAATTTTCCCAGGTGGCATTTTTATCAGAGTAGTGATCCCACTAAAGCCTACATTGTTCCATAGTTCTTTTCCTGAAGTTTTTAGTTTTGAACCCCAAAATTTTAATTGGTCGAACCTCAATGAGCTGCGGGTCTGATGTCTGCAAATGTGACACATCCAAAACATGTGATGGGTAAACAAAATATTTGTGAAGGAGAGACACATGGAAAACACTATGTATTTTGGACAAATTTGGTGGCAAAGCAACTTTGTAGGCGATAGGACTAATCTTGTCAACAATTTCAAAAGGACCAACATATCTAGAACTTAATTTTGCGGATTTGATTGAAATTTTGGTCGGTTTGACTCTAAGAAAAACTTTATCACCTATAAAAAATTCTCGTGGAGTTTATTTCAAGTCAACATAACTCTTCTGGCGATCAACGACTTCACGAAGTCACTGACAAATTTTTGTAAGTTGTATTTCCATCCTTTTGACCACTTTAGGACCGATCGCCTCTTGATCGTCCAAATTATCCCACGTTAAAGGTGTTCTACACCTACGCCCATATAGATCCTCATAATGGGCCATGCCCAACGTGGTATGGTAGCTGTTATTATAATCAAATTCCAATAGGAAGATATATTCTTCCCATTTATTTTGGTGATACATACAATACATGCGTAGCATATCTTCTAGCACCTGATTGACTCTCTTAGTCTATCTATCCATCTCAGGATGATATGCGGCGCTGATATTGAGCTTTGTTCCCCAAGCTCAGTGTAAAGCCTACCAAAACTTAGAGGTAAATCTCGAATCTCTATCCAATATTATTATTTCAAGAAAGCCATGTAATATTACAATTTCACGAGCAAATTTTTGTGCAATGGCTGATGCATCATCACGTATGCTACCTAGTATAAAATGCACTACTTTAGTTAATTTATCCACCACAAAAAATATGTCATCATGCTGGAATCACATCTTAGGAAGACCAATAATAAAATCCATAGATATTACTTGCCATTTCTATTCTAGCACATCGAATAGATGCAACTGTCCCCTAGGATGTTGATGCTCTGCATTAACCTTTTGATATTCCAAGTATTTAGCAACAAATTGTACCATGTCCTTTTCCATTCCAGGCCAAAAATAGTCCTTTTTTTTTTGGTAGATAAGATACTATAGCATTAATACTAGGTTTTACAGGTTGACCCAAAACCTTTTACAAAAATCAGCCCAGGGCTGTTGATGAACATATCCTTACTAAGGATCCTATATATGTAAAATCTACATGCCACAAAAGCCATTACATCTGATAAGGCACATAGCCTGTTATCAAAAAGAAACTTCCAATACAATATTTTGGGTATACCCCGATAAAACACACATGCATCATAATTACAAAAAAGAAACAGACACGGACCCCTTCCTTGAGACAATGGAGAAACAAAAAGCTGCAGACACACATAACAGAGTACTGAAAAAAACTCCCACAAGCTCTGTATTGACGAGTTACTCTTAATAATTCTTTGGTAATTGCTTTCTTCCATATATGACATGCTTTGGTACCACATACTATCTTGGCCAATCAGCCTTGGAGAAGTGAACCTGCTGGCTAAATTTATGGCAGTGGTTATCTGGTGTTCCACGTGGCTTTGGTTCGAAGTCTTATATTGTCATTTATTTCCTTCCCTATGATTATCAACCAACCTCAAATTACTAATATTACTAGGAGCCATGTTATCTGACATGTGAATATCCCCATTAGTCTTTGTGGTATTTCCAAGCAGCATCCATGAAGACTGACAGCTCAAATAATTTTTATTGTGAGTCCAATTCAAAAAAGAGACGGGAATACTCCTAGCCTTCGAAATTACAGTGCCTTCCCTTTTGGTAAATTTGAATATCATTCTTGGAATTCTTGTTGAATAAGCTCCTCTACTTCACTCAGAATACTGTGTTCCCATTTGAAAATTTTGTCACCATCAACACCCAAATTGGCCAACTTATCAACAATTTTGTTAGCTTCCCGAAATACATGTTGGGATTTTTTGTCTTGTCTTCCCTGGAAAAGGATCCTAGCCTCTTCAACAATTGTTTTAATCCTCCAAGGAGGTGTTTTCCAATTATTGAGGAGATTTATAACATGCATAGAGTCTCCTTCTATGATCAAATTGCCTATTAAGCCTTGAGTCATTTCAAGGCCTCTCCACATAGCTCTAGCTTCAGCTTCGTTGTTTGTCCTTTCAAAAGGTTTCTTTATTTTTAATTACCCCTGGATGAGTAGAATACGGTGGATAATGATCTTCTTACAAGATAGCTCTTTTTAGTCCCTCATCATTAGGTACTATAATTATATTATGAAAATATACCAGATCTTGCTTAATATTATAATATTTGTGCCTTCTTGGTTCTCACTCAACCTTATTGCATAATTTATTGCAAAACTCATCACTCTTTTGCATTTCCTGATCTGTTCCATTAGATCATATTGGCATTTTGTAATTGTTTCTATGTGCCTTCTTCTGCTGAGAGCATCTGCCAATTTATTCTCTTTTCCTTTGATATATTCAATACCAAAGTCATATTCAACTAGAAACTCCATCCATCTTTGTTGTCTCGCATTTAGCAGAGGTTGAGTAAAAATATATTTCAAACTCTAATGATCATTTTTAAGCTCAAAGGGCTTGCCTATAAAATAATGTCTCTATATCTTAAGAGCATGAAATACTGCTGCAAGATCTAAAACATGGGTAACATAATTTATTTTGTCTCTTGATTTTTTTGGACTCATATGCTATTACAGCTTCATATTGCATCAACACACCACCCAATCCTTCCAATGAAGCATCAATACATACTATGAATAATTTTCTTGGGTCAACTATTTTTAATATAGGTGTAGTTGTCAACTTTTCCTTAAGTATTACTAAGGCTTCTTCACACTGAGCCATCCACCTATAATCTTTCCCTTTTCTTTGCAAGTTAGTAAAAGGATATGCAATCTTCAATAACCCTTTAACAAATCATCGATAATATCCAGACATTCCCATGAAACTTCTTACTTTTGACACATTGATTAGAGCTGGCCAATCCATTATAGCTTCAATATTTTTAGGATCTACAACTATTCCATTGGCGGAGACAATATGTCCCAAATACTAAACTTGTGATGTATAAAAATAACATTTGGATAGTTTACCATACAACTGATTTTTCTTGAGGATTTTTAATACTATCCTCATGTGTTGATCATGCTCTTCTCTACTTTGAGAATAAATCAAGATATCATCCAGAAATATTAGCACAAATTTATCTAACTACTCTCGGAATACACTATTTATCAAATTCATAAATGCAGTTGGTGTATTTGTTAATCCAAATGGTAACACTGTGAACTCATAATGTCAATATCAAGTTCTAAAGGTAGACTTATAAGTATCCTCCTCTCTTATTCTCAATTGATGATATCCTGACCTTAAATCAATATTTGAGTAGATTGTAGCTCCTTTCAGTTGATCAAATAGATCATCAATTCTGGGCAAGGGATACTTATTCTTAACTGTCATATTGTTGAGCATTCTATAATCAATGCATAATCTCAAGGATCCATCCTTATTTTTAACAAATAACATTGGTGCTCCCTAGGGTGAAACACTAGGTTTAATGTACCCTTTCTATAACAAGTCCTGTAGTTATGTCTTAAGTTCTTGCAATTCAAGAGATGTCATCTGGTAAGGAGTTCGAACTACTGGAGTTGCTCCTGGTATAAGCTAATTAAAAAATCAAATTCTCTTTTTGGAGGTAGCCCAAGTAAATCTTCAGGAAAAACATCCCTATATTCATTCAAAATTGGGTATTGCTGAAATATTGCAAAGATTGAATTAGTTTCCTTTTTTTTATTTAATTTAACCACATGCAGTTTACATCCTTTCCTCTAGGATTTTTTGACTTGCATGGTGGTCATCAAATGAGGCTTAAAGAATTTTTGATTGTAGTGAATGCGGATTCATCGGTTTACATCATTCGTATAATCCATCCATATTTCCTCAAAATTCAAAAGGGCCTTATGAGATTTTAGCCAGTCCACTCCTAGGACAATATCAAATGAATGCAAAGGAGCCACATACAATTACCTATTGATTTTTCCTTGGGGTAAATCTATTTGTGGGTCAAATAGACACTGGCTGACTAAGTAAGTTTATCCCGAACCATACTCAACTTGCCACCCTTTGGCAATAATCCCAAGTTTAACTGGTATGTCTCTCAATATACTATTGGAGATGAAACTATTTGTAGCACCACTATCAATTAAAATTTGGGCATCTCTTTTACCTCTATTTTGCTTGAGATACCTTATTTTCTTAGAATTTTCTTTCTTGACTTGCTGATAGTAAACCTTTACCTCTTTTTGGCTTGACTCTTAATATCAGGCAGCATCATAGGCCACTGACAATATTTGAGGTACTTTTCTACCCATCGGTTGACTGTATTTTGGGTGCAACGCCATAAAAAAATTATGATATTTGAACTTTTATTTCTCGTAAAATTCTAGAGCATACTTAAGAAGTTGTACAAACCTCTAGTAATACTCAATTATCATCATATTACCTTATCGTAAATTGGTAAATTCTCCATGTTTCTCAATATAGAATTGTTCAATAAGAAAGTGGTTTTTAAACTCTCTTTCAAACTCATCCCAAGGTATATCTACTGCTTCCTTCTGAGTAATTTTCCTATATGTGGTCCACCAGTCTCTTGTAGGACCTTCTAAATGAGCCACTACCTGGTAAGACCCCAAGGTCTTACTATAAAATTAGTAACAAATTAATATAAATATAATCGTAGGCCACTCAAAGGGGGCTCCCTTGTTATCGCTTTGCCACTATAAGGGGCTCCGTCCTTAGAATCTATGCTTATTATTCTTCTTCTTGGATGCTTTGATATGGATGGCCAACCTAATATATATATCTACCCTAAAGCTACGTTGGTGAAGAGACATGATGGTTCACGTATGAAGAGACGCGATGGTTCATGTTATGAAGGGTTGTGATGGTTCACTTTATAAGTTAATAATATAATAATTAAATGATTAATAATACTAACTAATACTAACTAATAATATTAGGATTGAGGATCCTAACATGCCACCCTCCTTAAAAAGAGCTTTGTCCTCAAAGCTCAAGGTGAGGAGCTTTATATTTTGTTTTCCAAGAAGGATTTGCATAAGTTCTTGGACTATTTTAATGGCATCCTTTCATAGGCAGGGATATTGAGAAGGATGAAGCATTAGCGAGGGGTTTCCAAGAACAATAGTAGAATATTCCTTAGGAAAATCATGATGAAGATGGGAGGGCAACCCTTGGGGTTCCTCAAATACTTTAGAATGATGCATCAAAAGTGATGGTAATGATTTCATATCCTTTTTTGGTTCCTTGGTAGAACCAACAGAGGAGTGTGTAGTCACTCTACATTGGTTCCGAATAGGTTTGATCATATGGCAAGAACACACTATTGGTGAGGAAGGTATGTGTAGGTATTGTAGAGTGCATGTTTGGATAGCATTGATCACTTTGGGTATGTTTACCTCATACTTGCTTGGTACATCAATCACTTCTTGCACATCGAACTCATTGTCTTCATTGTGGTGAGTAGGTGCACTGGTCGCTTTAGACACAACTACCTCATCTGCTTGCTCTATGGAGATACATGGATCAACTTCCTTCAATAAATACAATGTTAGTGTAGCACATTTATGGTGGGGTCCAAATTGTTCATCACAATTATCACAGAGTCCTTTTGCTCGTCGTTCCTTCATCTCCTCAAAGCTAAGATGTTTAATTCATAAATTTTGGTTAGATTTGGGGGTTGTGTAAGTGTTTTGTGCCCTTCCATTATGCATAGGTTTGGGAGCGATGTAAGTGGTTGACGATTTTTCCATAAGTGGTTTCCCTAATCTTTGTTGTGCATTGATTTTATCTTCAGCTAATTTTGCCAATCCATAGGTCTGCATCATGATATAGGGATTGAACCTTGTCACCTCCATTCTAATTTCCTATTTTAATCCCCTAATGAAGCCATTGATGAGAATTGATTCATCCAATATTGTGTTGTGTTTGGTGATATCCTCAAACCGAGTTTGATACTCATGCACATAAGTGATTTGATGAAGATCTTTGAGTAATTCCCACATGACTGGGTCCCACATGGCTCTGATACCAAATGGTAAGACCCCAAGGTCTTACTATAAAATTATTAAAAAATTAATATAAATATAATCTCAGGCCACTCAAATGGGGCTCCCTTGTTATCGCTTTGCCACTATAGGGGGCTCCCTCCTTAGAATATATGCTTATTATTATTCTTCTTGGATGCTTTGATATGGATGGCCAACCTAATATATATATCTACCCTAAAGTTACGTTGGTGAAGAGACATGATGGTTCACGTATGAAGAGACGTGATGGTTCATGTTATGAAGGGTTGTCATGGTTCACTTTATAAGTTAATAATATAATAATTAAATGATTAATAATACTAACTAATACTAACTAATAATATTATGATTGAGGATCCTAACACTACCCATGTGGTTTTGGATTCATAACAAAGAGATCGGATCACAAAATATCCTTCGGCCTCACTTAGCCAATTAAAAGTGGTTTCACCATCACCTCTTCCATAAAACTTGTATATATCCAATTTCTTGATTTCCTTTTTCAATTCTTCACCCACTTTTCTCCTCGAGGAACCCTCTGGAAATTCACTTACATTTTTAGCTCCCCTTCTATTAGTCAAATTCTCAATAAATTTTTACTGTTGGGTGATTAATTCTTGCTGCTAGGTCATTTGTTCCCTTTGTTGATCCATATACTCATTCATTTGAACTTTTTGAATTTGCATTTTTTCATTCTATTGATTCAGTTGCCCTTGCATCATCTGAATCATTTGAGCCATATTTTCATAATTTTTGCATAGCTCTCATAGCTATAGGCTCTTTCTCTCTTTTGACCACTCATTGTGGTGTATTTGTTTACATCCTTTCAGACTCTCTCATGAGTCTTCTTCTTCTTCCTACTCATGGAACTTCTGTATCAGGCTCCCTCATGAGTCTTCTTGTTCCCACTCGTGGAACTTCTGCATTTTCCTCTTGTATATTTTCATTGGTCCTCCATGAGGTACCCGCCATACCTGGCATCAAAAGAGTTATGTCAGAACAACTATGTATGTTCATTCACCAAGGTTCACAACCTAGGCTCTGATACCAACTGTAAAATTCGAGCTACTCATCGGTTGTTAAAACACACACAATTTGTTTTTTAAATGAGAGCATAACCAAACTTTCACTTTTACATTATATACACCTAACTTAATATTTGTACTAGGCTTAAGGGTATCACACTTCAATATTTACACCACTGTAGCTAGTGTCATAAGTGCTTAGGATCAGCCAACTTCTCGCAATATTTGGAATAAATAAAAATTCACCCCACCATGGGTATCTTCCATTCTCGATATGGGGTTTGTCCTTGCAGGGCCCATATCATCTAAAATTAGGAACACCTTAACTCCCCTGTTCCAAATTCAGACAAGGATTTGCAATCCCACTTACAACCATGAAATTCCATCGACTCATACACATTTTAGATAATCACTTTGGAACTGGCATGCTTAAGCCTGTGACTAACCATTGAATTTCTACTAAAGTATAGTCAGGGTTCACCATCGCATGGCCTTTGAACTAGATTATTCAATTCCTTCTTTGATTGGCAGTAATTTTGCCCATCCTATCTACCGCTGGACTTTTCAACTTCATATACCAGCTCCCTAATTATGAGTCCTATTGACAATTCCACAATTGAAGCAAGTCGTAAAAATCCTCACGTACCATCAATGTGTTCTCGAGACAATATCCCATACCATCATATCTTACTCTCAATAGTGTGGAACCTCTAGTTCACCTCTTAGCTGAATATTGGAACACATATACATGGTTGCCTACCACAACTGGCCACCAGAGTTGGGTTAGTGCTATCCTCCTTGATAAGCATTTCATTTGGTATACATAATCATGGTTATTGCCACCACTGGCTATTAGAGATCATTTAGTGTTATCATTATTGATAAGCACTCTATATATGTATACATATTCACTGAAATTCATTTAGTGTTATCCTCCTCGATGAACACTTGCTCTTATTGTAAGAATGAAGTCTTGATCATTTGACTTCATTCAAAATATCTTTTGTTTCTCTGGCAAGGTTTCTTTTTGGCTTAATGCTTAATTTCAGCTTGAATTCTTTTGGGTATATGATATTTTCCAATCACATTTGTGATGTTGACTAAATAGTTCTAAAATAGCATCATAACAGTCCATTTAATTTCTTCAAAAAAATAAACATATAATTACACAATATAACTCAAAAGTCTAACTTCAAGCATCAACTTATTAAGATTTTTTTTTTTCATTCTTAAAATATAAAGACTTTATGAAAAGGGTATGATAAAAACTATTTTTTAAAGAAAACCTTAATCGCATTAATTGTTCTTTCTAGAAATTCAAGCATTATCTAACATCCAAATCACGTTCACTTCTTTTTCATGGGTTTTTTTTTCTATTCACTTCTTATCAAAAGAATATCATATGTATTTCTTTTAAGCACTCTTTACCCTTTTCGAATTGACTGTCTTCTACTTAGAGACTATATAAAACTATGATTTTTTATTTATTTATTCTATCCTATAGCCACACATTCCCTTAATTTTCTACTAAAATTTCAATGTATTATCCATAAAAAGATATTATCTCCAATAGGATAAAATTCTACATTTTCTTTTAAACAACAAAAGTGATATTTTACATCGTTCAAAATTTAGAAAAGCACATAAAATGATCTTACGATTTGATTGAGTTTTTTTTAATAAATAAATAGATTACATGATTTAATGCAATCATAAAAGACTATATGAAACACCTCAAAAGACTTTTCTAAGTATGAAATATTTAAAGTTTTCATCTCTTCAAACTCTACAAGATAATAATAATACATTTTAGTTTTCTTTCACTTCGAAAGACAATATACAACCACCCTTGGCTTGCTAACACTATATATAAACATAGCCAGAGAATGCATTTGGTATAAATGAGACACTTTGCTGCTCATTCTGGGAAAATTGCTATAATGCCGAAATATTATGTGTAGACCATATCTCAGCAATCTCACCATTGCCATCCTTGAACCATGCGTTCAATCACTCATTCAGACTACCCATCAAGAGAATGAGTTTAAAGGTGAGAGTATGGGATAAGCTTGACCATTTATGCATCTAAATGCAAATAATATTCATGCAAGCACACATGCTACCGAATAAAAAAAATCATTCTAGATATATATTCACACTCTCACAGAGCAGTCAAGTTGAATATCTTTTCAAAATAAAAGAAATAAATTCCCTTCTCATGTAATTCACAATGCATGTAAAATATTGACTCCTTTTCCAATTAATTGATGTTTTTATTCACAATCCATACACAGAGCATGCAAGATTCAAACATGAAGTATGAAAAATGTCCAACACACAACATGCATGGTTTCCAATTATTTCCAATAAATATTTCCCATTCTTGCATTGAGCAATTCTATGAACCCATTAAAGATTCCTCATTCATGCATTGCTTAGGCATGTATTTTATCAAGCTCGACTCAGGTTAAGAAGAATAATGCTCAACATGCATTACACAGACATGCAAAATTCGAACTCTCCAGGAATTCAAAATGAAGTTTACTCACTTACTTAGTATACAGGGCATGCAGTTTATGTATATATATATATATTCTTAAAAAGAAAAATCTCTTGAAGTCCATATAAAAATGGCTTCTACGTATGTAAAACACAAGCATACAACTATTAATGGTTCAGATTTGATGTCATTATTTTCACATGTAAGATTTTTGGCTTATTAATACTATCTCTCAAAATTTTGATTCATCAAATCATTCTTAACAGTTGCTATGTTTTCTAGAATTGACCATGTTTTGTCACGGTAAGTTTTCTCAAACTAAAGTTTTCATTTTTGACAAAACTATAGTGGTTTATCACATAACAACAACAAGAAAAACATACAATTTTAATACATATCAGTCATAGAAAATTATAACACACAAAAGGTGTTTTACATTGGAGCTCAAGTCTACCTAGTTACATAGCGTTTTTACACTGATTGTTTATTTTTATTCCACCAGCAGATTCGCACCTTCCGCTGCTCTCCCTGCTCGACACTTCCCCTTCAATTTCCTTTGCATGCCCATATTTTACTCCAACTACTGCTTCCTTAATGCTTGATCGACAACATGCATCCATTTTGCTTCATAATTACTAAAAACTTACTCCACCATCCATAGGTGACACCTCACATAATGACTATGCCAATTCATCTCCCATACACAATAAAATATTTTTAATTTATTATTATTTTTCTTCAAATGGAATGAAAACAAAGTGATCTTATTGATGGCTATCATCATTAAACGTAATGATTGCAAAGACACCTATCTAATGGATTCTCTTTATTAATTAAAATCCATGTAAGCAATTATATATTTATTAAATACATTTTTTTTTAATTACACATTATGTTTTGTTATATTCATATTTATTTATTTGTATTATCTTGCAAAACATGAGTTTATTCCCTCAAAGGCAAACAAGCAACATATCCATTTTTATCCCCTTTTGAATAAACTTAGTATTGATATTTGCACCATAACAAGGAGCACACAAGAAATGCACATAACATCAAAGGACAAGTAATAAATGCAATAGCGATCTTGTACAAAGTGCAATCACACACATGCCCAAATGCATCAATAAACAAGATGATTTCATATGCAAATTCTATGGTGGAATTCCATGTATCCACTGGCTAAGGTGCAATGAATCACAACATCATATCCCACCTACCTAACGCCTTTCAACCTCAGTCTCCGTCATGGGTGGTTACTCTCTTACACCTCCACGCGTAAACCTATGCCTACATCACAAAAACTCAACACAACATCACATTCTTCCAAATAAAAAGATATCAAGTAGCAGGGATGTGACATATTGTCACATGGCCTCCATTAGATTAATATTTTTTTCCTTTCCCTTTAATATATGTAAGTAATTTAGAAAAAAGTGCATCAAAGATCATATCTAATAAGGATCCAACCTTAGCAAAATCCCATAGGTTGCCTCATTAGCCCCATACCACACTCATAGAGCTTTATGATTGTGTTTGTATACACAAGGCACAAATATAGGGTTCATCTAGCTACCCACATGATATACCAATAGTTCATCTAGCACTACAATAGATGATCATGATATTCTAAGTGACCAACATTTTTGTTTGGTATGCCTGGTAGAATGAATTTGAGATTTACTTCATGAAGTTGTCTAAGCCTAATTCCACAAAGAAGCACTACATCACCTACTTAATATGTTGATAAATATTTCAATCTCTTTGCTTATTAAAGGATAATATCATTCACCTACTGACTCCATTGACAAAAAGGGACCCATAAATTTATGAGCATAAGACCTACTACTAGTACCTTTTCAAGAGAAAATTTGCAAGTGTTGGTGCCACCTCTAAACCTAAATTTTAGAAGAAGAAGATATTGAAATCATAACATGGTTTCATAATAGAATAAACCTCCAAGGAGATACCCAACCTGGAACAATAGAGGACCCCTGCAACCACCTATTCCTCCTACAACATGGTACCTGATCTTAGTATTAGCACTTAAGTCACTATCTTACTTCACTAGAAAAGATGTAACCACACCTATGAAGCACCTACATCACATGGTAATCGTATACGTGGTGCACAATATCAAGGAGTAAAATATGACCCTTAGATTATTAGCAACATCTTTTAGAGGAAAGGTAGAAGAATGGTATATATGCCTTTCCCCAAATTCAATCAGAAGCTAGGATCAACTCATAGACTTACTAGTTGATAGATTTGGAGAAAATTTGGATCGTGTGTCTCTCCTAGATAAACCAACCACCATTAAAAGAGCACCCATGGATACCATGAATGATATCAATACATGGTTCTATAAATCCCATTACAAAATCCCTGATGAAATCCACTCTTCTTAGGAATGGAATTATTTATTATTTAAAAGTTATTAATTTATAAATAG
This sequence comes from Wollemia nobilis, assembly GCA_028583015.1. Taxonomy (NCBI): domain Eukaryota; kingdom Viridiplantae; phylum Streptophyta; class Pinopsida; order Araucariales; family Araucariaceae; genus Wollemia; species Wollemia nobilis. The sequence continues at coordinate 1,923,142 of JAQPPZ010002501.1, forward strand.
CCATGATGGTCAAGTCTAGAGAACTATTTAGTAGTGGCCCATGGGGTTGAAAGCAATGCATAAAAATGGCATACTGATAGGATGCAAACAAAAATGGATACAGATGCTAAGTCCTATGAATGCGACAAGCAATGCATGAAGGGAATGACACATAAACGAGATGTGAGCAAAACAAAAGTAGAGCCTCATTTATTGATATTGCTTTTAATACGATTACAATAAATCCCTACCTATAGGGCTCATAATGTTTGATACAATTTATTACATCAATGGATGCTCGAAGGAAGCTGCGCTTCCAAGATCGGACGATGTGCTTCCAAGGTCTTCTGCGTGCCCACATTCGAAGTGGGTAGGTCAAAAGTTACTGCCACTTGTGTCCATGTATTCATAATTCCTTTCTGCCCCTCTAGTATTCCTAGCAGTGAGATCCTGCACACAGAAAGACAACAAATCATTAATAGCATGTGCATATCCAAAAAGACATATAATCCCCAAGGCCTCCAGTGGGGGCTTGTGGGATATCAGTGATAAGGTTAATATATTGATTATAGAATGATATGGAAATGAAAATGACAACATCTAGAATTGGTGTCACCTGATTTTGCATCGAAACGATGTCGGACGGCCCAGTTATGCTCGTTTGCCCGTCGGGGGCCTCTCCAAAGTGAATGCTCCAATGTCCCACCTATACTTATCCAAATCACTTGAAACTCATGGGTTAGGCATTATATGTGATTTTAAGACTACCCAGATGCTTAGAATCTAGCTAACCTACCTATATTTTCTTGTATGTGACAGGGGCGCCCTACGGGCTAGTTAACACATAAAATAATAAAACTATAGTCAAATCATGTCAGAATGCAATGAAAATTTAACAAAGGCATTAGGATATCATATGGGAAATATTTTAGAAAGAATAGTAAGGAAATAATGCATATATTTCTAATCACTCCGGGGTGGGACATTAGGGACTGCCACAAAACTTGCAAAAATTGACCTTGCAAATGTCCTGTCCAGAGGTCTCCAAAACTCCTGCAAACTTGGGGTTAGACTAAAAAAAGCATTTTGAGATGACCCAGAAGGTCAGATTTGGCATATTTTTCCTAGGTTATCCTATATCCGAAGGCGCTCCCTGTAGGTTAGTAAACACATAAAAATGACAGAAACCAGGTCAAATCATGTCAGAAAGCAATGAAACTTGGACAACAGCATAAGTACATTAAATAAAGGAGGATGCAAAAATAATAGTAAAGAAATCATGCATAGATTTCTAATCACTCTGGTGTGGGGCAATTAGGACTACAGCAGTTTGAGGGCACTCGAGGGTGGGGCGCCCACCGTTTAGGGCTTAGTTTTGACACCAATCTAAGTGGGATGGGTACAAAACCTCCTAGGGGGTTGTGTCGATGAGTTTAGGGTGGGATTATGGCCGATTGCTTGGGTTTTTGGTCTGGATTGTGTTCCTAGTGTTCACCCGATAACCTCTCTTCCAAAAGAGAAATTAGGGATGTAGGAAGCACAAAGAGGAATGAGGGTATAGTTCGACAGCACTTCGTTGCTCTAAATGCTCCAAATATGTTCTCTTTTTGGGGTGAGGAGGCTGACCTTTTTATAGACCTAAGGGTCTCATTTGAATGCACATGCGAGGGCACCACTTCGCTCACCATGCCTTTTTGGGGGAGAGAAGATTCCTCCCTAATTTAGAGCCTCCTTGAATGAGGTCTCCATGATTAGGGCAAGCTTGACTGAAGCCTCTCTCTGATTTGAAACCGTTCCTCACAATTGCATGCCTTGAAGGTGAAGTTAGGTGGCAGATCTAGGCTACCATTTGTCAAGGTTTGAATTTTTTCCAGTCAAACCTGCTAATCATCCCACCCTGGAGCGATTGCTACTAATCATCCCGGGGTGGGACAAATAGGATTCTAATCATCCTAGGGTGGGACAAATAGGGAACAATGTGATTAAAAGGTACAAAATTGACCTCTAATCTTCCAAAATTGATTTGGGAGTGGTTAGGACCATTTTTTAACCTCTGGAGGCTGTCCTAGGGGGTATGTATGCCAATTTAGTCAGTGCTTGTAGTCACATAATAGGATTGGTGTTGTTTTGGTGTCTATAGATGCCCCTTTTTGGGATGCACTGTGTGTGACATAGTGCTAAGAAAAAATAGATGACCAAAGCACTTAATGATTAGGGTTTCTCAGTAATCTAGCCAAATTTTGATACCCCAAGTATGGAAAGGGCATGCATTCTTGAATCCTTGCTTCTGACAAGCTAAGGAGCTTAACTCAAGTGTAACCTTTTTTAGTGAGGTGTACTTGATCTTGGACATTGTTTAGACATGAATAGGCAAAGGGCGCAACCTTTAATATGAGGAACCTTTTCTTCATGCTTCCATAATACCAAGTGTTTGTTTAGGTTGTGATTATTTCTTGTTTGCTGCCCTAAGCATGAGCGTGATTGTTTTTGTCAATGATTCTTTGAATGCATGCCATTTCCTTGATTGGGTGTGTATTTGTTGATTCGATGACTAAGTGTGACTACCACCTCAAGCGACGAATCAATTAGGGAATGAAAAAAATGAGAAAAGAGATGAGTCGCTTGACCCAAGATGACATTTGTAAGGGTGCCTTCAGTTGTTTTCATTGAACGCTTATTGCAGTTTTCCAACCATCGGACCTGTTTTTGGTGGGTTTTGACCCTTTTTTTTTATGCCTATTAGGGTAGAAATTATCAAAAATCCTCCTTCCCGTGGAGTGGTTCGGCTATGCTAGCCTTCTTAGGGAGTAGGATAGTGAGTATTTGTGACCCCGACGATGGTTTTTCATGCCATGAATGTCAGGTGCAAAGGCACCTTTGTTCGACAGATTTATTACTATTTTTGGTGAATTTTTTTGGATACAGATTTTGTATGTGTTTTATATGAAGTTTAAAACTCACATATAGAATGTTTGTTTGCTTTATTTTTTGTTTATGTTTATATTAAGGTTGGAACCTTAATATATTTTTTTGTTTCGTGTTTGTTTTTTGTTGATTGTACAATTTTTTTTTTTATGATCTATACTTTCGTTGTATAGTTTTATTTTAATGTACTTCTTATGCTGTACTTTGGATGTACAATTGTAAATTGTAGTCTATACTTCTACTGTACAGGTTTATTTTAATATTTTTGTTGTATATTAAGTTTGTACTTAATATCTTTTTTTCATTTTATTATTTTGTTTTAGGTTGTGAAGAGTCGGTACCACTAGCCGACTGTTTTATTTGATGCCCAGGATGCCCTGATAGTTGTGGATTGGGAGTGGCTTGATGCCCTTGGGCTCAAGCATGTGACACGTCTGGAGCCTATGGTGGGGGATCGAGAATATTTGACTACCCTGATCAATATGTGGGATCCCTGCACCAACAATTTTCATCTCCCAACAGGGTAGATGACTGTTACTCTAGAGGATGTGTATCAGATTCTATGGATTCCAATAGATGGGCTGCCTATCCGGATGACCCACCGTGACCAGCGGACGGCGGTATTGACATGGTGTTTTGGTCTGATAGTGGAGAAGGGGGTGGAGAGGGCTATGGAGAGGGCAAAGGTTGACTGCCAGATATGCGATATTCTGGTGCAGTGGTGGCTAGAGAAGGATGTATTAGGGGTGAGGCATGCTTTGATCATGACCCTCATATCCAATATGCTACTTCCTGATTCCTCAGGTGTGAGGTTCCCTTGGAACCTACTTGAGTTGGTTTTCACATTGGTGGAGTGTCATACATTAGCTCCACTTATTATGAGATGGGGGCAGACTTTATTGGCATAGTTGTACGATGAGTTGTACGAGGTCTGCTGCTAGAAGCGGAAGGGGATCGAGCGTAGCTATCTCTTGCAGTGTTGGGGGTGGCAGCACATAGCTGTGGAGCGATCGCAGGGTTTACCTTGGACCACCTGAGATGAGATGGTGGATCGGTAAATTGGCTATGTTGATTTATGGCAGAGGTCGGAGGAGCATGGACAGAGTCGACGGTGGGTAGGTGACGTAGGTTACTATACTAATGCATTCTCTCGTCTAGTGCTAGGGTAGGTGTTCTGGCAGCCATACCAAGATTGTCTAGCCTAGCCTAAGGCTGGATAGTGGCTTCGATGTGTGTGCAGGGGTAGATGGTTGATTGGGTGGCACGAGACTGAGCATGAGTACTTCTTGTATGTCTGGGTGACATGGTAGTTTGGGGTGCACCAAGGATTTCCTGGTGATCCCTTCATCTATCAACATCGTAGTGACGAGAGGACTCTAGTCTAGCCTACCATTGAGCTGTTGGGCGAGGGGTTTGATATAGTTATTGATGTACCCAACATGGACGATGTCGGGGTGACTGTAGAGTATGACCGATGGTGGATTATGTGGCAATGGCAGAGTGAGGGGCCTCTAGGAGGTATGGATAATGTAGCAACAGGAGGTGGGGGTGCAGAGGCACCAATGGAGGGTTGGGGGCTCTGCTTGATGATGTTGACATGGTGGAGGTTGATGAATTCAATGGCAATGGAGATGATTTGTGGGTTCCAAAGCAACCGAATGTATAGGATGTCTCAGAGCAGTGGGTTCCAGAGTAGTAGGCCATCTCGGAGGAGCCCATGCCTCAGGCTGTCTCAAGGAATGTGGAGGCTGGGCTTCATGCTTAGATAGCACGACTGGAGGGTCTCCTACGAAGACAGGAGGAGGAGCATAGAGATGCTTTTGTGGAGTAATGCAGGAGAGGGATCTACTACAGACTCAATTGGCATAGCAGGATAGTGCATTGGCTGTGTATCACCAACAAGATATGGAGTGGTGTCGGTACTAGATAGAGTTAGAGACAGAGGTTGTCCACCTCGATGGAAAGTTTCCTGTGCTTGATGGAGGTGGGTCATCAGGCCGTACAAGAGGCAGTGAGACTAAGTAGTCTGCATCATCTTGTCACAGGCGGCTAGGTGAGGGTAGTGTTGGTGGGTAGGGTACGAGTACTAGAAGTAGGCAGCCTAAGAGGTCCCATAGGACCCATACTACTGGGGGTAGTTCTAGTCGCACCGATCTTGCATGATCATGGTGGTCGACTCCCTAGGCTTTGGGTATTTTGAGTTTTTTGTTTTTTTTGAGGTCGGAGGACCTTATTGTAGCCTAAGGGAATTTTGACTGGATATATATACATGACTCCTTTTTTGGTTTGATTATATACTTGTCATGGTTCATTGTTATTTTTGCATGTTTATTTATGTTGATGTATGCATATGCTATTATAACTGCGGATGATTTTAACTATATGATATAGATGTATGCATATGGAATGGTGTTGGCAATTTTGGGTACCTTGGGTACATTGCCTTTGTTCTAAGTGTAGATGTTGTCATTGATGTCAAGAAGGTCTTGAAGCATTTTGGTTTGATGTCAAAGATTTTGTTTTGATGAAGGTTTCAGCATGGACAGTAAGTTTCCAAGAAGATCAGAGTAGCCCAGTTGCAAAAGATCAAGAAAAAGACAAGTAAGAAAAAGTATGCAGGCGGATGGAAAAACTGTCACGATTTCCTGACATGTTTGAGGAGAGAGAAAGTGCTGGCAAAACTATCATAATTTTGTGACATGTTTGAGGAGAGAGAAAGTTTTGGAAAAACTGTCATGATTTCACGACATCTTTGGTAGGCAGAGACGAAGCAAGAAAAGCGTCGCGATTTCGCGACATGTTGGCAGAGAAGAAGAGCAAGATGAAAAGTGTCACGATTTTGCGACATGTCACATTTTCATGACTCAGACAGTGCAGGAAGGCAGAGAAAGAAAAGTGTTGTGATTTTGTGACATTCTGCAAAGGAGGCTGTACGAACAAAAAAATGTAGCGATTTCATGACATGTTGTAGAAGAGAGAGTCTGTAGTGTGAGCTGTCACAATTTCACGACAAGATCGAAGAGAGTGAAAGTTTTTTAGGAACTATCATGATTTCGCAACATGCTGCAAAAGACAAAGTGAGGACTATCACATTTTTGTGACATACTGTAGAGGTCAAGTTGAGGACTATCATGATTTTGTGACATGCTAAAAAGCTCGAAGTGAGAACTATCATGATTTCATGACATGCAACAAAAGGGAAGAGTCTGAAAGGAGAAGCATCGCGATTTCGTGACAGGTTGCAAGGAAAGCTTTCGAAAGCTGAAAGCGTCATGATTTTGTGATAGGCTACAAAGAAGTTGTATGGATGCAGAAAGTGTCACAATTTCATGACAGGTTGAGATGGTAGCTTGCAGTTGGAGAAAGTGTCACGATTTCACAACAAAAACAGTTAGCAAGTCTTAAACAAAAGAAGCGTCATGATTTTGTAATGAATTGAAGAAGGAAGAGCTCGAAGGCAAAAGCGTCATGATTTCGCGACATGTTCCAGTTTCACGGGCATATGGCAAAAAAGAGCTTAAGGCAATGAAAGCATCACGATTTTGTGACAGAGTTGCAGATGACGTCAGCAGAAGTAGATGTGTCATGATTTCATGACAAAAGCAGAGAAGAAGGCATTATAGACTAAAGCATCACGATTTTGCAACAGAGTGAAGATGACATCAAAAAAAATCATAAGTGTCACGATTTCATGACAAAAGTTAAGAGGAAGGCCATGAAGACTAAAGTGTCATGATTTCGCAACAGAAGTGAGATAACGTCAGCAAGAGGTAAAGGTGTCATGATTTCGTGATAGAAGCACAAAAGAAGTCGACAAAGTCCAAGGTGTCATGATTTCATGATAGTAGGCTATAGAAGGTGTACGGCTGTAAAAGTGTCACGATATTGTGACATGTAGTTTTGCGAGAAAAGCTACAGAACAACAAAAGCGGTTGAAGCCGACAGAGTTAACCTTGAGCCGACGAAGTGTAGGGTTGTGCAGCCGACATTGTTTTAGGGATATGCAGCCGACTAAGATCAAGAATCTCATTTTGAGATTTGTTCTATAAAAGGAGGGCAGTTTTGAGATTGAAAGGATTGAAGGCATGGATCAAACTTGCACAAGTAAAGTCTGCGATGCGTAGAGACCGAGTCGAATCAATTCGAGTGAAGTGTGTGAGATGTAGCCATAATAGTGCAGATAGCGCAGAAGTGGCGAGTTGATGCATAGAATGAGGAGTTCAATCACATAGTGTTGAAGTGCTACTGTATTTGCGAAGACAGTGCAAAGGTTGGAATTTGATCAAGGGTGGCTATGATTGAGGTTGTGTTTGCGCAAATAGATTTGTGTTTCATATTCTTAAGAAAAGCATATTACATCTATCTTATTATTTTGAGATTTGATTGGGAATTAAGTATAGAACATATTGAGTTTCTAACAATTCTCTTTATGCTTCTATGAGGTTGATGAATCACATTGGGTCTCTAACAATTCTCTTTGTGAGTTCATGCTAAGCAAGTTTTCTTTGTAAGCTTGCTAAGGTTTTGGATAGGTTCAGGTGGGGATTTGAGAGCAGGTTTTGGACAAGTCATTGAGAGGGCTTGTTGGACAATATTGAGCAAGTTTTTGTTGAAGCTTGTGGAGCTGTTTGGGCAGGTTCTAAGTGATAACTTGCAAAGAAGATCTAAAACAAGTCTTGAATACTTGGGTGAATATCAATCCAGCATTAGTGCAAGCTGGTGAACCATTTCTGTGAACTAGATTTGAGGACCAGTTGAGGACAGAGATTGATGAAGAGTTGAGGACATATTTGTGCCTGATCGAAGGACTATGTTTGGTGCAAATTCAAGGACCATCTTTGAGGTGATAGAGTTGAGGACAAAGGTCTCCAACCAGAGCAGGGAAGATAGGTGTCTTCTATGGATAGAGATCCATTTGCTAAGGGCAGCAGAGGCAGAGGTCTTCTAGAGGATCACCAGCCAGAGTAGAGTTAGGGGAAGGTATCTCCTTTGAGCAGTGGCTCATAAACATTGTAATTGGGAAGGTTTCCCAAAGAACTGTGATATAACTTTTAGAGAAAATTTTTATCCGTGGAGTAGCCCACTTTGGGTGAACCACGTAAATTGTTGTGTCACTTTGTGGATGATTTTGTGCATTGTTTTGATATTGCTTTGGATATATTGCTTTACTGTTTTGAAGTATAAAGGAAAAAGTAAAAAGAGGTCTTATACTATTCACCCCCCCTCTCAGTATAAGCTTGTGTTCTTCAATTGGTATCAGAGCCGGTGCCTTCGAAAAGTTTAACAGCTTGAAGGAAGATCTTACAAGAACACAAATGGCAAGGAAAGGCAAAAGCAAAACCATAAGACACAAGAAGAAGAAAACTCACATGGTCATGAAAGAAAATGAAGATGAACTCAATGTTGTTGTTTTGGGAATGGAAATAGATTCAAGAGATGAATCAAACAGTGGAGAACAAGCCAGATTAATAAAGTTTTGCACCAGATGTGGAAAGACCAATCACTTTGCAGTTGATTGCTCACAAAAAAGAGAATGTTTTGTTTGTGGTCAACTCGGTCATAATGAACGTCAGTGCCATGGGTTTAGTAGCAGTGAAGATGAAGATGATCCGTTCAAAATCGATGAAGAAACAGATTCAAAACAGGAATGTGATGAAGAAGGAAGTGATGCAAAAGCAAATTGGAAACATAAACTAATTTCAGCTCTGAGTAAAAAGGTTGAGGATGCAGAAGATATAATCACCAGTTTGAAAGTACAAACAAAAGATTACAAGAAAATTTTTGAAGATCTCGAAATGCAATTAACCAAGAAAATAGAGTATTGCAGTAAGCTAGAAAAAGAAATTGACGGTTTAAGAATGCAGACAGAAGAAATGAGTAATAAAGTCGATATATGTAGCAAACATGAAAAGGAATCTAACAAAGTTGTTAGCAATTTGAAGCTACAAATAGAAAAGTCCAAAAGGAGTGAAGAAACTCTCAGGTCTCAAACCAATGAGAGAGAGACTGTTTGCTGCAAACAAGAAAAAGAGATTGTTTCTTTGAAGAAACAACTAGAAGAGGCCAATACAAATCTTAAAATCAAAGATGATCTTACAGAAAGTCTTGACTTCTCTATGACTAAGACACAAGAACTCAAGGATGAGTTAGAGTCTAAGATTTTTCAGTATAATGAGTTGGAATAGAAAATGGCTTCTTTGGAAGTGGAAACTAAAGAGTACAAGGATAAGCTATACAGGTTTCAAGATAGCTCCAAAAAGGCTAAGTCTCTCATCAAAGGTCAAAGAAAGACAACAGATAAAACAGGCCTCGGTTTTGTTGAGTTGCACAAGGAACAGGTTGGGGAATCTAGCAAGAGATTTCAAAAGGAAGAGAGTTTTGATGAAGAAAATACTTCAGATCATGAGTCCGTGAGTGATAGATGCACATAAATAGAAAATGAAATTCAGATTGAGAAGAAGAAGTTTTCGGGACCCAAGAGGTCGAATAAAAGAAATTTTCATGGCAGATTTTTTACATGTCACAGGTTTGGTCACATGGCTGTACATTGCATGGCTCAAGTGAAGAAGGTAAACGACAGTTTCAGAAGTGGTAATTTCTTTCATGGGTATTGCTACTCTTGTAATCAGTTTGGGCATAAGACAATTTTTTGCAAAGCAATTAACAGGTACACCGTTAGTCAGAACAAGTGGATTCAAAGAACAGATATGTCTAAAAGAAATTACAGTGTTATTTGTTATAAATGCAACAATGTAGGTCACATAGCTAGACAGTGCAGAGCTGAAATACCAAGGTACAAGAATAGGAAAAGTGGTATGAATAGGTCTGTGGATCAAGATATGGATAAGAATAAGAATGATAATAGAAACAGGAACAGTAGTATGAATAGGTCCGAGGATCAAAACAGTAACAAGAATATGGACAAAGAGTTCAAGAGAAGGCCCGACAAGGAAGTCATAGACACTGATGATGATCAGTGCCTAATGGGAGATTTACTCCCAACCCTATTTTAATCACATCATCAGGAGGTGGGGGAGGGACTAATCTAAGAGGCTCATTCTTAGTCCTGAGCCCTAAAGGTGACCCTTTGCCATTGATGACAAGCTTTTGTTGAAGCTTGTGGAGCTTTTTGGGCAGGTTCTAAGTGAGAACTTGCAAAGCAGATCTGAAACAAGTATTGAAGACTTGGGTGAAGATCAAGCCAGCATTAGTGCAAGCTGGTGAACCATTTATGTGAAGCAAATTTGAGGACCAGTTGAGGACAGATATTGATGAAGAGTTGAGGAAAGATTTGTGCCTGACCGAAAGACTGTGTTTGGTGCAAATTCGAGGACCAGCTTTGAGGTGATAGAGTTGAGGACAGAGGTCTCCAGCAAGATAAGGGAAGATAGGTGTCTTCTATGGATAGATATCCATTTGCTAAGGGCAGCGGAGGTAGAGGTCTTCTAGAGGATCACCAGCTAGAGCAGAGTTAGGGGAAGGTATCTCCTTTGAGCAGTGGCTCATAAACATTGTAATTGGGAAGGTTTCCCAAAGAACTATGATATAACTTTTAGAGAAAAGTTTTATCCGCAGAGTAGCCCACTTTGGGTGAACCACGTAAATTGTTGTGTCACTTTGTGGATGATTTTGTGCATTTTTTTGATATTGCTTTACTGTTTTGAAGTATAAAGGAAAAAGTAAAAAGAGGTCTTATACTGTTCACCCCCTCTCTCAGTATAAGCTTGTGTTCTTAAAATGGATGGAATGATTTGTTGGTATACAGGCAGTGGCACCATAGACTGTACAGGATTTATTGGCTTTCTGTACTATTTGCTTTATAAAATAACTTTGCATTTGTAATTTTTGTTTTGTATTTTTTGATGGTGATGTAAGTAATGAAATGCACAACAATTGTTTTGGAATGTAGTTAAGTTTTTTTTTTTTAGACTCAGATGCTTTAACTAAATAGTCAAGATTGTACATTATCTTACAAGACTTTCAAACAAGGTACGAATCAGACTTGAGTTTGACCAAGTTATTTCACATCTCTGTGTGTGCGATTGAGTTCGTTGATGTGGTATTCGTAAGGATACCGCCAGTGCTAGGTAGGCTGTCCACAAAACCTGTACTGAGGATCACCTAATTAGCTCCACTAACTCCTTTGTTGCATTTAGTAAGATTATTCTATGATGCAATCTAGGATACCATAAGCTAGCTCATCCACATGCAAACATTGATCTGTACATATGCCCAACAGCTAATGCGACATATATATTGTCATGCGGGAGGTTTGCCACTAGTGACAAGTAGGTTATCTACCAAATCGAGACTGAGGATCACCTCATGACCTTTCAAATGCTGAGAGTTCCAGGGATTCAAGTTCGACTCCCTTATTTTCTTCAATTGTATTGGGATACTTGCTCTCATATACAATGATAAAAATCACTGTTTATTTTTCTCTATTTTTTTTTTTTTGAGAAAGCGATTTGAATTTTGAGTGATGGGGATCATTATTTCTTGTGCTTTTTGATGTGTGCACTTTGAGGGTTTTGATGTCAAACTTTGAAGTTTGTACTTTGAATTTTGTAGTTTTTTTATGTTTGCAACATTTTGAGAATTTGGGATTTCTGATAGTGGTAAAAACCAATGTTTATTTTTGGGGAATTAGGTAGGGAATATGCTTATCCTTTTGCCAACTATCAACATTCTTGGGGTCATTCGCACAGGGGGATGAGCAAGATAACCGTTTCACTTATGCTAACCTCATATGCTATGCAGGTTTCATATTTTGTTCACACAACTTGGGAATTTTTATGTGTTTTAAGCTTATGTTGGGATGCTATGTAACAAAGAATGATCTAAGTAAAACTCTACCTTGTAAAAATCATTTTGACTTTGTACAACATTTGGCTAGAAATCTAAAGACAACTGAATGACGAAAACCCTAAAGACATTAGAAGACAACTAACTAGGATATGACGAAAATGCGAATGGCGTTATTCTTGTTGGATCATTTACAAAATGGAAAAATGTGGAAAATGATGTAATTTTTGAGTAATTACAGTCTATGGTGCTTTTGACATGTATGACCAGCAAATATGCAAGCATACAAGAGAGGAGTTAGGCTCAAAGCTCTTTAGTATTAATCATAGGAATTCAAGATACAACAGATTTCTTAGCAGAAAGTTCCCCCCCTTTACATTACAATGCCTGGGTTTTTATAGAGGACCCGAACATCTAAACCATAAATGCACAAAATGGAGGAGTACATCCTCGAAACCTGAGAATTCAGCTCTTCGCAGCTCCTGTGACTGAGCTCTCAAATATTTTTCCAAAACTAGCAACTGTGACTGGGTCAACCGAGGAAACATGCATTAATGAGCATCTTGAATGTCCTTGGCCTCTGGGTGCAGTGCTCGAGTGGTCGCCATGCTCGTCAGGCTCTCCTTTAGAGACTGATACTTCATTTCCAATTGCCAAAAATGAGCAGCGGTCTTATTGGGCACATAAAAATGCATTTATGAGGCACTTGATTGCCTTAGAAAAATACCCAGCTTGGAGTGTGTGCCCTGGAAGTGCTTCACTAGATTTTCATTCGCAACTTCACTTTACAATGGATTTGAGCCACAGGTATCCCTCCTCAAGGTGGGGCTCTTGATTTCTAGCTAATTTGCTAGAAAGACATGCTGAGAATCCTTCGTCGAGGTTCTTCGCCCGAAGTGGATGCTTCGTTGGTGAGTATTCAAAATACTTCATTGTGATCCTCCCTTAAAACTACAGTTCGAGGGCATTTTTGCCGAAGCACATTCTTGCCTTCAAAAAATATCTCGTTCTTTACAACTGCTACCACTTCGGGTGAAAATGCTTCACACGAAAGCTAGCTGAAGCAGATGCTTCGCGACAACTTTCAGCAAAGTAGAAATGATTCACTGGTGGGGAGGCCCGAAGTGGGTGCTTCGATGGATCTTCGATGAAGTATTTTTTAATGTTTGCACTTTTTTAACTTCTGCTTTGCAAGATTTTCACCCGAAGTGACTGTTTGAAATGCTTCAGGCCCGAAGTAGTTTTCTTGCCTTAGTAGGCTCGGGCCGTGATCTAGACTTTCCTTCTTCGATGAAGCTATTTTTTTTTACTGCTCGATTGCTGATTCACAAAAATTTCACCTGAAGTGGCTGCTGGGAATGCTTTGGGTGCGAAGCTTTTTTCATCCCCTACTTCTTTCTTTCGGTGAAGCTATCTCCCTTTTCTTGATAATATTTTTTCCTTAACCTGCTTAGTGGAAAATCTCTTGCATCTCCATTCTATGTATAAGGGGGATGATGAAAGCCAAAATTGCTGCAATTCTTGAAAATTTTGTTTCTAAAAAAAACAAGGGAACAAATTCATGAAATTGAAAGAAATATTTTACAAAAATTTTGATTTTACCACCCCTCTAGGCAATGTGACAAAATTGTCAACATTCTTGGTGGCTCGTGGAGCAACGAGCTCGTATCGATGGAAGAACCCTCAGATTTGATCCATTGGGCTAGAGTCACCTCCAGACCTTTCTCCCTTCTCTCTTTTTAGGGGCACTTCCATGGCTTCTTCTTCTTCTTCCGCCTCTCCTTCTTCTTCTTCTTCCTATGGCAAGGCTTCTTGTTGTGGTGGTGGGAGAAGGCGATCGCGGATGCGTTCCATGGTTCTACAAAAGTGAGCCCAGACACCCTTCTGAAATGGCTCTTGATCTTGCAGTGCCTTGATCCTCTCCTTCATATAGATGAATTCGGCATCCTTCTTCAAAAGTTTGGACATCGGTTTGATGACCTAGGCAAAGTCTGGAACAAACTTCCTCACGAAGTTGATCTGGCCGAAGAAAGATTGATGTCCTTTCTTGTTCACTGGAAGTGGGACCTTCAATAAATCCTCAGCTCTATCAGGATCTACAATGAGACCCTTCTCTGATATCACATGCCCCAATAGCTTCCCTTTGCTGACTGCAAATATGGACTTCTTCGGATTGATTGAAATGCCAAAATATTGGCATTTTTTGAATATTTTTTGTAGATGAAAATGATGATCCTCCCTCTTTCGTGAGAAGATGGTCATGTCATCTAAATAGATAACAATAACCTTATTCAAGAGCTCACCAAAATCTAGATCCATGGCCCTCTAAAAAGTGGCCCCCGCATTCGAAAGGCTGAATGGCATTTGCTGGTAAGCAAATGTTCCTCACTTGGTGGTGAATACGATTTTATGCTCGTCCTTGTCTCTAACCCAGATCTGATTGTACCCTAAGAAGCCATCGAGTAGGGATAAGCACTGAGCTCCAGCCACTGAGTGTAAGATTTGATCTATCTGTGGGAGAGGGTAGTGATATTTGAGAGAAGCCTGGTTTAGGTTACAAAAGTCCATGCATAGTCGTATGTCTCTGTTATTCTTTCTAACAGGGACTAGATTTGCCATCCAAGAGGAATGCTTAATGGGATAAATTATCTTTGCCTCGAGCATCTTCAGGAGCTCGACTTTCATCAGGACCTCGATCTTTGGATTGACAAGCCTTTGCTTTAGTTGGAAGGGTTTGATCCCCTCTTGCAATTCAATTGTATGTTGGATCAGTTGCCAATCATATCCCTTTAGGTCTTGATAAGACCATGCCATGATGTCGGGATATCTTTTGCACAGAGATCGGATCTGTTCTAGCTCCTCTGAAGTGCAATCTGTTCCAACTTTCACTACTTTTCTAGGTTCAAGTTCTAAATCCTGATACTGCTTCGCATTGACCTTGATATTATGAGAAAATGCTTGATAATTTTGATCGAAGAGGCTCTCAAGAGTAATTAATACCTTAGGTACATGATTATTCTTCAATTGAACTAGCCCATCATACTCCTCATCATCTGGGCTTCTTCTCTCAACTGTGGCTGCTTCTTGAATCATAAAATTCACAATCTGCTCATCACTGTCAAAAACTTGCCAATGCAGATCTCTGTCTAGGACAGAAGGCCTATAAATCATCCTCACAACTTTAGTCTTATGCACCATGTCTTCTGCTGAAGAGTAATTGGCTGCGATGGATGCTAGAACATCGACATGTCGATTCTTTTCTCATGGAATAGACTGCAGATTGAGAGATTCAAACTAGTAAAACAAGTCTCATACCCTGTTATGGTATGACTTGAGATAGTTCTTCTTTGAAGTGCACATTGGTGACTTGATTGCATACCAATTTTGAGTCTCCAAAAATTTGGAGATGCTTTATGCCTAACTTTTTTGCTTTTTTGAGTCCTAGGCATAATGCTTCATATTCTGCTGCATTGTTGGTGTAACTCCACACCAACCAGTAACAATATTCCTTTTGCTCTCTAGAATGTGATACTAAAATAATCCATTCCCCAGCGCCATTTTTGCATCGGGCACCATCGAAGAATAATTTCCATAATTCGCATTGGGTAGAGACCTTATCTTCTGACTTGATGTGTTTCTCAGGCTTGGCGATGGCATAACATACAATCTCAATTTCTATCATGGCATTAAAGTCTGCCAATGAAAACTCATCTTCACAACTTAACTGTGTAAGGGATTCCTCGACCAGGTCCACCTGCTCTATCCCTTCCACTATCGCATGCATAGGATCATTGCTCTCTTCTTCGGACATCTTTTGTACTAGGAAGGTAGAAGGTTTCTCATTGTAGATCTTTACCTTCTTCCCTTTGAATGGAATCTCCAAGTGCGAGTAATCCATAGATAGATATCCTCCCAGATTCATCATAAACTCTCTCGACAAGCACATATTGAAGTAGGGCTCAAGGTCGATGACTACCACCTCTTGTATAACCGTAATCTAAGGCATCTTGTGTGGTCCGATAGGTATATATTTAGTTGCATACTGGGATTGAGGGAAATCAAGAAGTATGGGCATCGACATCATTTGTGGGAGTTTTCCCATAGCTATTAGATCCATCTCTGCTCTTTGGGCTAACTCGTATAACTCAGGGAAGGTGTTGATGTTCGAATACCTTACCATTACACTAATATCGAGGTTGAAAGCCCGAAGGAAATAGTATGTTGTAGCTTCGTCAGATGGCCAAAGTCCAACTAGTATTCTTTGCCAGGTTCGAGCGAACCTAACATTGAAGTCGACGATATCCTCTTATGGATGTCTTTGGATCGTTGTGAACTTATGTAGAAGAGAATATGGATCGACAGACTCATTGAAGCTTCACATCAACTTTTTGGCTAGCTGGTCCCATCCCGTTATGGTACCGGGTGGTAAAGATCTATACTAGTAGAGGAGTTTCACTCTAAGAGATAGGACTAGAAGCTTTACCATAACTCGCTCCTCTATGATGTCATGAATAACCACCAGAGAAACTATGTCTTGGATGTGCTCCAGAGTGGTCTTCCCAGTTCCATCAAACATTGGGACCTTCTTTATAGTAGTAGGTGAAACTTACCCTTGTCCTGCTAAATTTAGTGGTCCTAAAGAATTCCATGCTGGGAACAGTCTGGGCGATGGTTGCTGCTATTGTTGCTACATTTGTTGCTGTTGTTGTTGTTGTTGCTATTGTGCCATATTTATGACTAGATTTTGAGAGACAAGAATTCTCAAAGCTCCTCCTTGGTTGCTAACAGGGTGATTAATGCGAATGGAGGCACTAGGATGCTTCGATGAGTTGGGAGGATTGGGAGGAAAGATAGCTGCTGTACTATCCGAAGTTAATCCTTGCTCATCAACAGCAACCTCTTGCGAGGATGTTCCATGTAATAGTGACTCGAGGGTAACCAACCTAGAATGCTCCCTGAAGGCATCAATATCAAGCTCAAAGAACTCAGTTTCCTCTCCTCTATTCCTAACTCTCCATCTTATTTGCATGAAGGCACAGACTTAAGTACTGGTCCCTACGACTTAAAAATTCTTTAGGTAAGATAGAGTCGCCAGATGCTAAGAGTCTTTCGACAATAAGATGAGCATCGATTCTCACTACAACTCACAAGGTGAGATTGACCATGTCCCATCGGGCGTGCCATAAACTATTGGTCATCAAATCTATCCAGGAAAGGATTTTTGGAAAGTGTACGTGCCCTAGACTTAGACCAACATTGAAAGGTCAAAGGGAAGAGATGCCCCTCATGCCAATCTCTGGAGAAAATCTGACTCCTATACTAAACTACTTCAGTGTTTAAGTTAAGGGTGTAGGAAATAGATAAAATAGTAAGGATGCAGAAAGAAATAAAAGGGGTAAGGGAAGAAATGTGATAATTTTATGTGGGAGAGAACAAGAAGCATGATCGTTGGCCAATAACTTGAAACAGCAGCAAGAAAGACCAAGAATAAAATGAAAGGTACACAATATTAACCTTCCTATGTATCCTTTGGACGAGTTACAAGATTACTCTCCCCTTTCGTTGAAATTCAGA
Source organism: Wollemia nobilis (assembly GCA_028583015.1). Lineage (NCBI taxonomy): Eukaryota > Viridiplantae > Streptophyta > Pinopsida > Araucariales > Araucariaceae > Wollemia > Wollemia nobilis. The sequence goes on from JAQPPZ010002501.1 coordinate 1,940,425, forward strand.
GTTCACAGTTACGACGATCAGGACAAAGTGAATATAATAGAAACCCGATCCACAGGCGGCATACAAGAAAACTAATACAGCGTTTTCCTCTCCTATGTATCCTTCCAAAAAAATTTAGGGTTTCGTCCCCAATCGCACACCTAAATCCAAAATGCAGAATTATAGTATGCAAATGAAGAAAGAGATAAAAGAAACAAACACAAAAGGTAGCATACAAAAGAGGAATTAGGCTCAAAGCTCTTTAATATTAATCGCAGGGATTCAAGATACAACAACTTTCTTAGCAAAAAGTTCCCCCCATTTATATTACAATTCCTGGGTTTTTATAGAAGACCCGACCCTCTGAACCATCAATGCACAAAATGGAGGAGTACATCCTCAAAACCTAAGAAGTCAGCTCTTCGTGGCTCTCGTGATTAAGCTCTCAAATATTTTTCCAAAACTAGCAACTGTGACTGGGTCAGCTGAGGAAACATGCATTAATGAGCAGCCTGAATGTCCTTGGCCTCTGGGTGCAGTGCTCGAGTGGCCGCCATGCTTGTTGGGCTCTCCTTAAGAGACTGATACTTCATTTCCAATTGCCAAAAATGAGCAACGGTCTTATCGGGCACGTAAAAATGCATTTATGAGGCACTTGATTGCCTTAAAAAAATACCCAGCTTGGAGTGTGTGCCCTGGAAACGCTTTGCTAGATTTTCATTCACAACTCCACTTCGCAATGGATTTGAGCCAAAGCAAATTTCCCTTCTTGGTTTATACTTCGCATGGTGGAGCTTTGCAAGATAGCTTCGAGGGTGTCGAGTGTCGAAGCAGGTATCCCTCCTCAAGGTGGGGCTCTTGATTTCTAGCTGCTTCGCTGGAGAGACATTCTGAGACACCTTCACTGAGGTTCTTCGCCCGAATTGGATGCTTCGCTGGTGAGTCTTCAAAATACTTCACTGCGATCCTCCCTCAAAATTGCAGTTTGGGGGCATTTTGGTCGAAGCGCATTCTTGCCTTCAAAAAATATCTTGTTCTTTACGACTACTACCGCTTCGGGTGAAAATTATTTGCACGAAAGCTAGCCGAAGCAGATGCTTCGTGAAAATTTTTGGCAAAGTAGAATTGATTCGCTGGTGGGGAGGCCCGAAGTGGGTGCTTCGGTGGATCTTCAACGAAGTATTTTTCAATGTTTGCACTTTTTTAACTTTTGCTTTGCAAGATTTTCACCCGAAGTGACTGTTTGAAATGCTTTGGGCCTGAAGTAGTTTTCTTGCCTTAGCAGGCTTGGGTCACGATCTAGACTTTCCTTATTCGGCCAAGCTATTATTTTCGACTGCTCGAATGTCGCTTCACAAAACTTTCACCCGAAGTGGCTGCTGGGAATGCTTTGGGTGCGAAGCTCTTTTCATCACCTACTTATTTCTTTCTGTGAAGCTATCTCCCTTTTCTTGCTAAGCTTTTTTCCTTATCTTGTTCAGTGGCGAAGCTCTTGCATCTCCATTCTATGTACAAGGGAGATGATGAAAGCCAAAATTGTTGCAATGCTTGAAAATATTGTTTCTAAAAAAAACAAGGGAACAAATTCATGAAATTGAACGAAATACTTTACAAAAATTTTGATTTTACTACCCCTCTAGGCAATGTGACAAAATTGTCAACAATACCATTATCTAAGATGATCTTGGATGGAATACCAAAATGACATGATGTTATGTAAAATGAACTCCGCAATACGAGGCCCAGTCATAGAGGTAAGCGGAACTACTTTCACCCACTTAGTGAAGTACTCTGTGGCTATTATGATAAACGTGTGACGACCTGACGATGTAGGGGAGATCTTTCTGATGAGATCTAAGCCCCACTACAAAAATGGCCAAGCTGATTGGATCGACTACAAGGCCTGAGAAGGTACATGTGTCAAGTTAGCATGGCATTGACACTTCATGCACTTCCACACATGTGCGCAAAAATATCACCCTAAATATGGCCAATAATAGCCCATGCGAAGAATGCACTTTACGATGGCCATACCACTGAAGTGGCCACTACATGTACCATTGTGCGCTTGGGTGATCGCCCAAGTGGACTCCTGTTGGTCCAAGCAATGGAGGAGGATTCCTTCATAGCTTCGATGGTATAAAATATCTCTTAGAAAGACATGTTTTGCCACTTTTTGTTTGAATGATCTTTTTGTGACGTGCGATAATCCAAGTGGGAGGCTACCTAAATTGAGATAGTCTCTTATGGGTGTGTACCAATTCTGCTGATCAGAAACCTCTATGGTATGAACGATCGATCCCTCTTGAAGTTCATCCCTAGCAAAATTTGAGTGGAAAAGAACTTGTAGAAATGGCGTTATGTTGCTATTAAGAGGGGTTGGAGATAACAAAGACCCCCAGTTGGTGTGATTCAGACTATCATGGATTCGAGAGAGCCTATCTTGAGATGGTTCAATCTGGATCAGGTGGATTCCTAGTGTTATGTCAGAGCTTGCACGCTCCATCATGGATTGCAATAATTTTTTGACTTGAATGGTTGTCATCTCACCAGATATGTCTTGTGGGATTAGTGACCCCAAGGAGGCCATAGTGTCCAAAAAATTATTTGAAGATCAAGGGAGTGCTTCGATGTCGTACCTTTCAAGCTTTTCTAAGAATTTATCCACAAGGGCCTTGTAGGCCTGTAGAACTAGGCATTTGCATTGGAATACCCCATTCACTTGGTTGACAATTAACAGTGAATCACCAAAGATATTCAAGCGTTTGATGTTCATGGTGATGGCTGTCTGAAGACCTATGAGCAAGTCTTCATATTCAGCATTTTTATTGGTGCACAGGAAGTCAAGTTTAAATGATAAAGGCATTGGAGCCCCTTGTGGTGTGAAAAAAATGATTCCTATGCCACCCTCTTGCTCACATTTAGAACCATCAAAAAATAAGGTTATGTCGACCTGTGACTTAGGCTCATCAGAATCTGGTGATTCTGAGACATGGAAGACCCCATCATCGGGCAACTCTAGGGTCAGAGCCTGATAATATTCGAGAGGATCCTCTACTAGTTGATCGATGATGACTTGACCTTTGATGGACTTTTGTCCAATGAATTCGATGTCAAACTCCATCAACAACATGATCTATTTCATCGTGCGACTACTTTGATAAGTAAAACTCATCATGTACCGCAATTGGTTCTCCTTAGACATCACATTTGTCGTATTGCTTAGCATGTAATGGCATAGCGTTTTGGTGGCAAATACCACTGCCAAGCATAGCTTCTCAACATATGCATAGTTAAGTTCATAACTGACCAAGGTGCGACTAAGATAATAATTAGCCTATTCTTTATGTAGTTTAATTTTTTAGGCTAGCATGGCGTTCAGTGCCACCTTAGTAGCTGAGATGTATAAGTAGAATGGCACTCCTGGTCTAGGTGGTGCCAATATCGATGATGAAGCCAAGTATTGTTTGATGTCGTCAAAGGCTGACTAGCACTCGTCATCCCAATGAAATGCTACCCCATTGTGTAATAATTTATTCATGGGTCGGTACTTGTCAGATAACTGCACTATGAAGCACTTGATTGATGCGACCTTACCCTGCAAGCTTTTGAGCTGCCTGATGGTGGTTGGGGGAAGTATTTCAAGGATGGTCTTGACTTTATTTGGATCTACCTCGATGCCTCATTTTGAGACTATGAAACCCAAGATTTTTCCAGATGTGGCACCAAATATGCACTTTTTGGGGTTTAGCCTAACCTTGCGTTCGATGAGGCGATCAAGGATCTTGCGTAAGTCATCGAGATGATTTTGGCACAAAAGATATTTGGAAGATGTATGTCATAGCGTGTTGGTAGGTGCTACCTGAAGAACACAAGCTTATACTGAGAGGGGGGTGAACAGTATAAGACCTCTTTTTACTTTTTCCTTTATACTTCAAAACAATAAAGCAATATACCCAAAGCAATATCAAAACAATGCACAATATCATCCACAAAGTGACACCAATTTTAACGTGGTTCACCCAGAATGGCTGGGCTACATCCACAAAACTTTTCTCTAAAAGTTATCTCAAAGTTCTTTGGGAATCCTTCCCAATTACAATGTTTATGAGCCTCGACCCAAAGGAGATACCTTCCCCAATTAGAATTTATGAGCCTCTGCTCAAAGGAGATACCTTCCCCTCTGCTCTGGATTTATGAGCCTCTGCTCAAAGGAGATACCTTCCCCTCTGCTCTGGAAATGATCCCTCAGAAGATCAACTACCTCTACCTCTTTCCAGCACGTGGAACTCCTTTCCATCGAAGACCTCCTATCCTCAATGCTTAGCCTAAGAGACCTATGCCTTCTATGATCACGTCCATAGTAGCTCAACAACCTGTACCAAACATAGTTAGTCGGTCTAGTACAAGTCTTCCTCTGTCTGTCAGATCTATCCAACACTTGAACAAATCAATCCTATGCACACAAGCCTTCTCAAAGACTTGCCAAATCTGTCCTCAGGTTCTTCTCAAAGAACCAGTGCACCTCTGTATTCATACAGCAGCACTCCACGTTCATTTTTGCCCTTTGTGCTCTCTACGCCCTCTGCTCTTTCTGTGCAATCACAGCAGCACTTGGTCAAACTTCAACCTTTGCACTCTCTACACAATCACAGTGACACTTAGAACAATTCACCATGACTCTTCACTCACTCTGCACACTTCAATCAAATTTTGCACTCTACTCTCGGTGATCAAACTTCTCACTCTATGCTCTATCTGTGAACGTTGCCACTAACAACACAACGAACTCTGCAAAATGGCCTCCCTTTTATAATAACTCTTTCAAGATCAAAACCTTAATCTTAGTCGGTTGTAACCCTAATATTTAGTCGGCTGCACAACCCTAAACTTCGTCGGCTACAAACCCTAATCTTCGTTGGCTCACATTTAACTTTGTCGGCTTCAACTGCCTTTGTAACTCTTCTGTAGCTTTTGTCGTGAAACTACAACATGTCACGATATCATGACACCTTTGCAACTGTACACTTTCTTTTGGATTTTGTCATGATATCGTGACACTTTAGCCTTTGTCGACTTCAACTAAGCTCTTGTCATGATATCGCAACACTTCTGTCTTTGTTAGCATCAACTTTGCTTTTGTCATGATATCATGACACTTCTCCCTTCATTGACCTCCTTTCTGCTTTTGTTGCGAAATCATGACACTTCTACCTCTGCAAACTTTGTCTTCACTTCTATCACAATATCACGACACTTTTGTCTTCATATCCTTCCTCTCTGCTTTTTTCGCAAAATTGCAACACTTCTCCTATAGAAGACCTACTTTCAATTTTTGTCATGAAATCGTGACACTTCTGCTTCTGTCTGCTTTCTTTTTTGCTTGTCGTGAAATCGTGACACTTTCTGCATCCGTATGCATTCTTTGCAACCCATCACAAAATCACGATGCTTTTAGCTTCCATACGCTTTCCTTGTAACCCGTCGTGAAATCGTGACATGTCATGATATCGCGACACATTTCTAACTTGTTTTCTCTCTCCTGCTTAAGTCGTGAAAATGCGACATGTCGCGATATCGTGACACTTTTCCTCCTTAGCTCTTTTCTGTTCTTTGGGTCATGAAAACATGACATGTCAGGATATCGCAACACTTTTTCTCCTTAGCACTTTTCTTTTCTTCGGGTCGCAAAAACCCGACATGTCGCGATATCGTGACACTTTTTCACTGCGAGCTCTTTCTCTCGAACCTGTTAGCTTGGGGTTTGCAAAAGACCTTTGAAACTATCATGTCGTAACCTTCATCAAAACAAATTATTTGACATCAAATCAAATTCCTTCAAAATCTTCTTGACATCAATGACAACTTATATACTTGAGCAAAGGCAATGTACCCAAAGTACACAAAATTGCCAACATCGCCAACATTTTTAAGGCCAAAGAGCATGACCTTATAACAAAATGTCCCCCAAGGCATCATGAATGCCATTTTTAGTTGATCATCGAGATTGATACGAATCTGGTTGTATCCCGAGAAACCATCAATGATGGAAAGCATTTTGTGTCCTATTGTAGCGTCTACCAATGCGTTGATGCTAGGAAAGGGGAAATCATCCTTGGGACTCGCTTTGTTTAAATCTCAAAAATTGATGCATATGTGAATCCTCCCATTAGGATTTTTGACGGGTACCATGTTGGATAGCCATGGTGGGTAATCTACGCATATGACAAACTATGCATCCAACAGCTTTTGTAGCTCGTCTTTGACCATTAAGGCCACTGTTGGGTGCATCTTACGCAACTTTTTCTTTACTGGCTTGACTGTCAGATCAAGCGTTAGATTATGCATGACTAGCTACGGGTCTAACCTCGACATGTCTTTGTAGGACCATGCAAAAACCTCCTTCTTCTCTTTGAGAAGGGCAATGTAATTAGATTGCTCTTCGAGGGATAAACTTACCCCCATCTTCATGATTTGCAGATTCATTGGGTCAAAACCGATGTCTATGTCAATTGTCTCTTTGACTGACATGTGGGATCCATCATCCAACTACTGTGGATTTGGGATCAGGTGGATATCATTTGCTGAATTTAGATCTACATTAGGAATTTTGGGTTCCTCTTTAGCACGGAATATATCCTGAGTCTGTCTTGGGGTGAAATGAAACATCTCATCGCAAGGCCAATACTCTGATGGGGATGGTGGTGAGTCGACGCGATCCCAGTCTATGGCATCTAGGTCTAGATACAATGGTCATGTTGGATTGGCTTGATTGTATATGGGGGCGATTAGATCAATGGAGATCATGTTGATGGAATGAATTCGGTCTCCATTGCCATGTGGGCATTGATTTAGATATCCTTGGTGATATTTGTACCCTAGATCTGGCTCTGTGGGTACTGGCACAAAAGGATCGGCCCTATGTGTAGATAGAAGTATAGGGTATACCCTTGGAATTGATGGTCCTATGGGGTCTCTAGGTTGGAGGTGCTCCTTGTATGCCCGAAGTGGTGGATGAAGCACTTGGTTTAACTATACTTGGTTTAAATGCCACCTATGCCTTGGTCCCATATTTAGATGTTCAAACATATCATCGATGTCTATGGGGTATTCCTATTGCCTCATATGGTTGAGATATGCCATCTTAGTCTCATCCTCATAGTCACTATCAAATATCCATAGGCCTTCATTGGATTCAAAAACTATGTGCCCCTCTGGCTGGTATAGCCTCCCACTAGGCATTTCTTGATCACTATCCTCACTCTCTATGAGAGTCGAAAGTCTGGCATGCAAGTAGTCGATGTTGAAGAGGATATTTAGATCTTCTTCCTCTGGTGGATCACTTGGCCTTATGGCTGACATGGGAGGCTCATTTTGTTTGAGCATATTGATTTCATCTCTTCTGGGTTGTTCCGCTCTCTGCGGGAGGGTTGGATTCTCTAGAGGTAGCAATTGCCTGATTGGAACATTAAAGGGGAACATTGGCATGAAGTTCTCCTGATAGTCATCAATGGGTGTCACCTGTGAGTGATTGCTATCAGAATCAAAAGGGTCCCAAGGTGCTACCTCATAATCTGACTCATCTTTAGAAGACCCCCCTTGATCTTGTTCATATCCCCTTTGGAGGTTACTTCTTGAACTTTCTCCTTCCTCGATCAAAGGAGAGGGGTTGTTGAGGTCAACAAGGTTTGTTGTTAACAATGGGAGATAATCCCCCAATGTGTATGTTGTGTTGGGATTGGCATATGGATCTTGTGCCAACCCATCCCTGTTGCCTAGACCTAGGCCTTGAATGGTTTCTACCAAGATGTCAAGGGGCAAAGGGTGGTTGAAACATACTCCTAATTTATCATATTGCATCTGGTATCTCGGTTGACAAAGAATGTGCATTCCTTGTTCGTATCTGCCCAATCCATATCCATGCCAATTACATTGGTCTAGGTATTTCAAGGCAAAGTCTGGGTTGGACAGATAGTCAACATTCTCAGCAAATTGCTCTTCGTCCTCTTCTTCTTGTAGGTAGGGTTAAATGTCATTCTCGAGGCCCCCATATACAAAATTGGTCTGATTTGGCAGGTAGCCTAAAGGGACGATGGTGCCTATGGGAAGGTGAGGTCTCCCCATGTCTTGCATGGATTCTAGTGTGGGTGTTGCCACAACCTTCCACACTAGGTACTCCCCCAGGCCCGTATTGGCCATCTCAATAGTAATTGTTGGTGGTTGAGGGGGAGGGAATGGGAGTTCTCCTTGAGTCCACTCCATGTTGGGTGAACCAGGTGTCTCGACTTCCATTCGGCTGGGCACCTCTTTAGTAGAGATGGTTGAGACTAACGGTGGCACCTCCTCTAGGGGCTTCTTCCCATTGTACTTCAATGTGGCCACCATAGGTGGCATCATTGGTGAAGGAATAGGCGATGAAGATGGTCCAGGTTGGTGAGTCGAGGGACTCAATAGCGTAGATGTATGTGGGATCGGACCCTGTGTGGACGAATTCAATTGAAAGTCCAAATGTGTCGATGGGAGGGTTGATTGTGGCATTAGCTACACCGCATTGCAAAACTTAAAGGGCTCTAAGTCTGCTGGGACTACATGTACTTGCCCTTTGTATGTGTATTTGAGGCATTGATGGGCTATCGAAGGGACACACTTCATGTCCCTGATCCAAGGCCGGCCTAGCAAGATATTGTAGGCCATATCACCTTCAAGGATGTGACACAATGTAGGAATGGTCTTTTATCCTACTTGGATGGGCAGGATAATTGTGCCAACCATCGAGCATAACGCGTCGTTGAATACTCAGAGTGTAAGTGGATGCCACAATGTGGGATGCTGGTAGCTTAAGGTGTTTTAATGCCACTATCATGATTATGTTGCTGGACGAGCAAGTTTCCAACAACACCCTCTTGAATGGAATCTCATTGACCCATGCAATGAAGTGCAGGGGTGGATCCACCATATCACCAGTCACCAGTTTTAGTTTGTCTTCCTTGAAGGTTATGACTAGTTCTATGCATTGTCTCACATGTCCCACAAAATTGTTGAAAGAATTGGGTTCATGGGATTGTAGCTCAATGGCTTTGAGTATCTCCATCAGAGCCTCCCGATGGGGCGACGATTGTTGGATGAGCTCATAAATGGAGAGCCTAGCTGATGTGGTCCTTAAACTTTGAGTAAGTTTAGTCCAAATTGTGGCCATTGGTCTAGGTGAGGGAAGTCACGTAGGGTGTTGTGGAGGTTGTGACACTGATGAAACATCTCCTATAGGTGCAGCGGGTGTGACCGTGTTTGGGTATCTTTTGTTCCATGTCACGATGCTTATCATCCCTACGTATCCTTGCATGGGGCAGTTTTGTGTTACCTTTTTCACTTGTAAAGTCTTTGTCTACATATCATGGGTAGGCAGGGGGTCTTTGAAGACTTCCATTTGATGGTTGCTCAGTGCTACAGGACTATCTACCATGAGTGTTTTGTTGTCTATCAAGTCCTGTACCAAGTGTTTGAATTTCCAACAAGCGAAGATTTCGTGTCCTTTATGCCGATGAAGTCTACAATATAAGTCTTCCCTATAGCCCTTGGGTTTTGGCATGTTGGGGTCTATGGGTCAAATTTTTGGCAAGTTTATCAGGTTTACCATGAACAAGCGATCAAACAAGGAGTCTCTAGACTTCGTGAATTGTGTGAATTGTCGCTTAGGGTGATGCTGCTAATTTTGCTCTTGTTTATGATTTTCCTTTTCATAGTTATCAAGAGGAACTGCCTGATAATTAGCCTTTGGGGGCTATGTTGTTTGTGCAGGCTTTGGTATAGTTATGGAAACTTGATTGACCGTAGTGGGATTCGGTTGCATGGGCCCATTTTTAGCATTTTTGGGCCACTCTTTCTTGCATGGCTTGGCAATCTCACCGTCTTGTATTTTTATCTCCTCAATTATCTTGGATTACGCCAAGGCTTCTTCGAGGGTGGCATATTGCTGCAACTGCAATAGCATAGAGATCGACCTTAAGCAACTCTTTGAAAACATTTGAGTCAAGTCGGCCATGGGAGGGAGGTAAGGTAGCTTTGAAAGCAATGTCCTCCATCGATTCCCATAAGCAGCCATGGTCTCATCATCATACTAATTAAGGCCAGCTAGTTCACTTAAGGATGCCTTCTTCTTGGTGTTGAAGGCAAAACATTCATGGAACGCATCCACTAGCTGTCTAGATTGTTGATGCTATGCTTCAGCAACTGGGTAAACCAATTCAAGGTAGGGCCTACGAACATGGTTATAAACGTTCTCAGAAGCAATGCCTCATCATCTTGAATGCCAAAGCATTGACTCAGGAACCTTGTTACGTGCTCTTGGGCATCCTCATCCCCTCTAAAAATTTCCAATTGAGGCATTTTGAAGTGGTCGAGGTATGGGGGTGTCGAAACTGAAGGATGCACAGGGTGACTATGAAGTTGGCATAAGGTGGGATTTTGGGGCCTTGAAGTCTTAGTATCCATAGAATCTAAATGCTCTAGCAATGCTTTATATGCACTAGAGGATTTTATTTCCTCTTCCTTGGTTTGTTCCCATTGTGAATTACGAGGAACTTAAGTCCTATGGAGGGGTAGCCGGATAGTGCCCCCCCTACCTTGGTAGGGCATTTCAGCCCGCTCTTCTTCTCACTCAAATTCCTCATAGGCCTCTTGAGGAGTTCTTGGGCATGACCTATAAACATGGACGGGTGCCCAAGGAAGATGCCCGTCATTGGTTCTAGGAGTGGCCTCCTGCTCAGGTGTAGGAGGTCTCGGAGGCAACGCTTGATAAGGTCATGGAGACTTGTCTTGTACTAAGGGGTTGTGTCTCTCATAAATTTATGTCCTATGCATGCAAGGGGTTGGAATCCTCTCATGCATAGTGTTCTGGAGAAACTCATCTGTCTGGTGCTAAATGCGCTCTTTATTAAGATGATACAGTTGTTCTAACTACTACTAATCTTACCTAAGTTGTGTGATTTGCTCTTGGCGGGCGGTATGTTTGGCAAATGCCAAGTCGATTTTTTCCACCGTCCTAGGTATAGGAGGCCTAGATGCCTCCCATACACATCTATCTCGGTCATGGTGATCCAAGATCTCTATGGGTCGCTTTCCTCTATTGAGGTTAGCAGCATTCACCCGAGGCTCTGGCCTCAATAGGTGATCTTGATAATCAGCAGGTGCGAAGGCACATTGCTCCCATGCGGTGTATTGCACTTGAGGAATATATTTGTTTTACTCATGCTCCCTTTCGTACATGTGAAAGATACAGGTGGAGTTGGCTCACCCTATCTGAAAAGCCTTGCACTATATATTTGGCCTATTAGTTCTAACAGTAATGAGGGATGGAGGAGGAATGATATAATCATGTGGGCCCTCCTTATGAACCCTATGCTGCTCTAGCACTTCATCGCGTAGTGGCAACTCATAATGAGTGTCTAAGGGGGACTTCCCATGTGTGTACTCCTCCTGAGAGGGTCTGTGTTGAACGGGAGTGCCCCTAAAAGGGGTGTCTCTATAGTCCTGTCCTGCAGTGGTATAGTGTGGACTCCGTTGTGGTTCAGGATGTGTATAACCAAGTCCTTGGGGCTATAACAGAGGCAACTTGTGCCTCCTTGTATACTTTCCATAGCTTCTGACCATGATTGGGATTGGCTACGGGTATACACCATGGTGGTGGTTTTTCTAAAAATATACGTATATTTTTATCTCCTTTATAATTTTTATGCTATACCAAACAAAAGGGGACCACACAAACAAAAAAATGATTATCTCGTTTACAGATTAAATGTGTGCCCTAGATCTAGTTTAGTGTGTTTGATTTATGTTGTGTAAATATTGTAAAGATAACTTTGTTATACATGCATAATGAGGGCTCTTGTATCTCCAAAATGGTCGCCCCTTCAAAATACCATTTCCAGGTCATTATATCGAACCTCTCAATATACCCACCCTTACGTGAGGGAAACTATTGGTACGTGAGAGCAGAATAGTACGTGGAAGCTTTCATTAGGATTTACGTCTAGCAACAGTCACGATAAGGATATATGTATGCAAAATCCAAGCCAAGGTGGTGATGAAATCCATTGTTGGTCTTGATCAAGTGTTGGGGTATTAATACCAACTCCTTGATGTTAATTTTATTAGGTGGTGTGTGTGGTTCCTTTTAATTGTGTAAAGAAAGAAAACATACAACAAAAGATAATTTTCACTAATGCAATGCTTTAAAGTACGTTTTATCTTTTAGAGACAATTAGTAGCAAAAAGGAAATCACTTAACCTAACTAGAACTGAAACCTATAATGAGGACTTGCCATTTGTGCAAGTATCATACATGCAAACCAGAGAAAAATGCATTCCTAATCAAGTTATTTTCATTTAATTTACTCTATGTTATTATTATTATTTTTATTTTATCACACGAAAGAAAAACAAACCACCTAACCTTTCTATGCAAGTGTTTGAAAATAAAGCAAAGAAAACAAAAAAATTCAAGAACAAAAAGTAGAAAATACAAAGGATGTTCAGAAGACCTACCTCCTCTCTGTCTAAACCAGCTGCCTCTGAGTTTCTATTTAGAAAATGCATAGAGATCTAATCATCCTGGGGTGGGATGAATAGCAGGTCTACATTCATCATAGTGTGGGATGAATACATATTCATCCCAGGGTGGCACGAGTAGCAGTCTAGTTCCCGAATGCATAACACCTGCAAAGAAAAACCATAAAATTTGGATCAAAAACTTGATCTTAACAGTAGGGGACAGAGTCCCACCATGATCACCACTGAAAGCAATGCATAAAAATGGCATACCGATAGGATGCAAACAAAAATGGATACAGATGCTAAGTCCTACGAATGTGACAAGCAATGCATGAAGGGAATGACGCATAAACGAGATGTGAGCAAAACAAAAGTGGGGCCTCCTTTATTGATATTGATTTTAATCTGATTACAATACATCCCCCCCTCTAGGGCTTAGAATTTTTGATACAATTTGTTACATCAATGGATTCCCGAAAGAAGCTACACTTCCAATATCGGACAGTACACTTCCAAGGTCTTCCACGTGCCCACATTCGAGTGGGTGGGCCAAAAGTTGTTGTCACTTATGTCTGTGTATTTTTCGTTCCTTTCTACCCATCTAGTATTCCTAGCAGTGAGATCCTGCGCACAGAAAGACAACAAATTGTTAATAGCATGTGCATATCCAGAAAGACATGCAATCCCCAAGGCCTCCAACGGGCGCTTGTGGGATATCAGTGATAAGGTTGATAAATTGATTACATAATGATATGGAAATGAAAAGGACAATGTCTAAAATTGGTATCACCTGATTTTGCATCGAAACGACATCGGACAGCCTAGTTATGCTTGTTTTCCCATCGAGGGTCTCTCCAAAGCGAGCGCTCCAATGTCCCGCCTATATGATTTTAAGACTACCCAGATGCTCAGAATCTGCCTATCCTACCCAAATTTTCTTGTATGTGATAGGGGCACCCTACGGGCTAGTTAACACATAAAATAATAAAACTATAGTCAAATCATGTCATAATGCAATGAAAATTTAACAGAGGCATTAGGATATCATCTGGGATATATTGCAAAAATAATAGTAAGGAAATCATGCACATATTTCTAATCGCTCAGGGGGGTGAGATGCTAGGGACTGTCACAAAACTTGCAAAAAATGACCTTGCAAATGTCCTATCCAGAGGCCTCCAAAACTCCTGCAAACTTGGGGTTAGACTAAAAACAACATTTTGAGATGACCCAGAAGGTCATATTTGGAAGATTTTTCCTAGGTTATCCTGTATCTAAAGGCGCTCCCTGTAGGTTATTAAACGCATAAAAATACCAAAAAATAGGTCAAATCATGTCAGAAAGCAATGAAACTTGGACAGCAGCATAAGTACATTAAATAAATGAGGATGCAAAAATAACAGTAAAGAAATCATCTATAGATTTATAATCACTCTGGGGTGGGGTGATTAGGACTACAACAGTTCGAGGGGCGCCCGGGGGTGGGGCGCCCACCGTTTAGGGCTTAGTTTTGACACCAATCCAAGTGGGATGGGTCCAAAAAATCCTAGGGGGTTGTGTCAACGAGTTTGGGGTGGGATTATGGTTGATTTCTTGGGTTTTGGGTCTGGATTGTGTTCCTAGTGTTCACCCGATAACCTCTCTTCCAAAAGATAAATTAGGGATGTAGGAAGCACAAAGAGGAATGAGGGTATAGTTCGGCAGAACTTCATTGCTCTAAATGCTCCAGCTCTGTTCTCTTTTTGGGGTAATGAGGCTCACATTTTTATAGACCTAAGGGTCTCCTTTGAATGCGCATGCGAGGGCACCACTTGGCTCACCATGCCTTTTTGGGGGAGAGAAGATTCCTCCCTGATTTAGAGCCTCCTTGAATGAGGCCTCCATGATCAGGGTAGGCTTGACTGAAGTCTCTCTTTGATTTGAAACTGTTCCTCACAATTGCATGCCTTGAAGGTGAACTTAGGTGGCGGATCTGGGCTGCCATTTGTCAAGGTTTGACTTTTTGCCAATCAAACCTACTAATCATCCCACCCTAGAGCAATTGTTGCTAATTGTCCCGGGGTGGGACGAATAGGATTCTAATCATCCTAGGGTGGGACAAATAGGGAGAAAAGTTCTTAAAAGGTGCAAAATTGACCTCTAACCTTCCAAAACTGATTTGGGAGTGGTTAGGACCACTGTTTAACCTCTAGAGGCTGCCCTAGGGGGTATGTATGCCAATTCGGTCAGTGCTTGTAGTTACATAATCGTATTGGTGCTATTTTGGTGTCTATAGAGGTATAAATTCAAGCCTAAAATAATTTAATTCAAATAGGAAGGCTACCTACTAGACCTCCTATGCCTATGTTTTTAAGCATTCAACCTCCTTATCTACCACCTCTTGTTATTTAGCCTACCACTTTCTAGCCTACTCCTATAATAAATCCAATCAAGGTTCAAAATTATCTCCTTGATCTTTAATACCCTTATACAAGTCCTTAATCCTATACTAATCTAGATGAGATAAAATGGTTGAGGATAGTCTCTAATGAGATCATTACCATCAGAAGGTAGCATAATGCATAGAGGTTTCAATTCTAGAATAATTTGAGATCTCCCTTCTAGAAAATAGCCAAGGCTATAGACCTCCACCAAATGGTCAAGGGTATAAAGGATCTCATTTCTAGCCTAATAGGAATACAAGCTAGCCCTAAAATTTCAATCAGAAGATAGTACCTATATAGCTTTTGTTCCAATAAATTCATCATAACCCATTTAGGGATATAGTTGCCATGTACAACAATTATGTGAAATATCTCAACTCATGGCACTATTCCTTCCTTGATGCCTATCCTTCTAATGCTTATCCTAAAGATGATCCTCAACATACCATAGTATACTAACTATATATACACACTCAGCCACCTCCTAATTGCCTAGGGATTGATTTGTAAATCTAAATCCAATCATAAATATCTATCTCATGAACTTGGGATGAGGAAGAGGTATATGTTGTATTCAATAGAGAAGGTAATTTAATGCCTTGTAGGCCACAAGTCTAATTGAACTACATGAAAAAGGGCCAAAAGAAAAGTGATAGAGAATAAAAATAAGGCTAATCAAGTGGGTCTCAATACCCAAAACAGACTAGTTGATCCTAGAAGATTCATTTTCCTTATGACCACACTTGATCAGAATGTGAAAAATTTCCTAGTGACCACTAAGAGCAATGTCCCTAAAACATCAAGGTAATATGCATTAATTCAAAAACCAACTAGAGCTTCCTAACCTACTATAGAGATAACCAAACCTCAATGGGTATTGAGCACCACTCAGAAGGTCCAAACCATTATATTATTTAATGTAGTAAAACATCTAAAGAAATCTACTATGGCTATGCCTCTCTAGGATGTCTTATTTATGTTCGAGTAGCTAAAGTACTTGGAGGATGTTCTAGAAAGACAAAAGAAACTAGGTAAACAAAAATTTCTAATAGTTCTATATATACCTATCTCTGAGGTAAATTGAGCCAATTCTATGCCATTTTACTTGACTCCAACCTATGGTGATAAGTTGATTCATAATTGTATAGTAGATTCTAGGTCAAGTACTTCAATCATACCTATAAAGGTGGTAAATTCATTAAGGCTAGTATATGGGCCTATCAATAAAGGTGTAGTTCAACTAGATGTAAATCCTATTAAAATATTTAGACTAATAAAAAAATTTCCCTCACACAACATGCTTTCCCAAACCTCATAGTCCATCAATATATAGTAGTGATTTAACTCTCAATAACCTTCAATATTTATTTTTCAAGGGGCTATTTGTCTCTATATTGGAAATATATGTTACTCAAGACCAGATATGGGACTAAGCTAAATATTCCATTATAACCCCTCCATATCCATCATGTGGAACATATACCTTTGATCAAACTAGACACTGATTAGACTTGAATTGCATAGGAAGGGTAGTCTGATTCAGACCTATCCATCAATGAGGTTTTCTCCTCTATTCTTTATGATTAAATGGATAAATGGGAAACTAAAATATTGGATTTAGATTCTTCTAAATTATTTGAGAAAATAAGAATAAGAACTATCTAATTCAAGAGGAGAATCCCTATATCCCTAATTTCATAGAGACTAAAGAAAATTCAACTGGCATGTAGAAGCTATACTTTGATGTTTCTAAAAGCAAAAGAGGAGTTGGTGCTAGTGTTTGTTTGCTTTACCTAGAGGAGGAAAGATATTCTAGTCCTATCGATTGCAATTCAACTACTCAAAAAATGACACCAAGTATGAGGTCCTAGTACATGGCCTTCAACTTGTGGAGAAGAAAGATATCAAGTTATTGCAATTTTTTATGAAATTGAGCTAGTGTTAAAACATGTAAGATCTCAGTGCATATCTAAGAATAGACTAATGAGGTCTTATATGCAATGGATATAGGATATAATTTAAGCTTTTGATGCCATAAAATTAGAATTTCTCCCAAGGACTTAAAACATGAATGTTGATTGTATACCAATTATCAAATCATAGTTCAATCTTGTGAGTGATCTAATACAAAATTAGTAGTGCATGAAGTTAGTAGTGAGACCAACCATTCTTAACAATGATATTCACTGGTAGGCGTTTGATAGTAAGAATAGATTATTTATTTTATTCAATATGTAGCTAAATTATCAAAGAAACTAAGTCCCAAGACCAAGAAAACATATGAAGATCATATCATACAACTAAATACCAATAAGCTCCCCAAGGGGCTAGTCTCATTGGAGTCTTTATTTATTTTAGATGACCAATTCAAAGGTAATAAAGGGATGACTATGGACAAAGTAGACAATCAAGATACAAAAGTCACCCTTAGAAAAACGTTAAACATATGTAGAGTATCTACCCAAGTGCAAAAGGAATATTTGATCCACATCTACCAAAAGTATGATGAGTTGATAGTATGGAGCTATGAGGACCTAAAAGGGTATAATAAAGATATCATCCAACTTAAAAAAGAACTAGCTCCCAAAGCTAAACCTATGAGGTAAAAGCAAAATTTTGTCAACCGAAATATTGAGCCTCTTATGAAGAGGGAGCTATCTAAATTAATTGAGTCAAGGATCATACATCCCCTCAAGCATACCACATGGGTTTTCACTTTAATTCCTATAAGAAATAAGAATGGTGAGATAAGGCTATGTGTTGATTTTAGGGACTTGAAAAAGGTTTCACTAAAAGATAACTACCCCTTGCCTTCAATGAAACAGATCCTTTAGACCATAGTTGGTTGTAAAATATTTTATCTGCTAGATGGATTATTTGGTTATAATCAAGTATGGGTGAAGGACAATACCTTCACCACAAAATGGAGAACCTTTTTATATCAATGAATGTATTTTAGCTTATCAATGTTAGAACAACTTTTCAAATAGCCATGGACATTGCCTTAAAGGACCTAATTAATAAAATTATCCTATTTTATGTAGATGACAATCTTCTCCAAGCAAAATTAAGGCCATATTGCGCACTTAGAGAAAGTTTTCAAGCATTTCCAAGAGTTTGGATTTTGCCTTAATCCCAAAAATTACATCTTCTACATCCCTCAATGTAAACTATTGGGTCATATTGTGTCTAAAGAAGGTGTTTCCATCAACCCTAATAGAATTGAGGCCATCATAAACCTTTATTTACCCTAGCATAATAAAGTTCCTCCAATTTTTATTTGGGAAAATAAACTTTGTCAAAAAATTTATATCATACTTTTCATGTATTGTTAGGTTCATGACTCTTATGCTAAATAAATATCATTCATTCAAATGGACTAAAGAAATAAGGCTTTTAAAGAAATAAAAAAGACTATAACATTGGTTGTAGTATTAGACCTAGATTTGATAAGGATTTAATATTTTATGCATATGGGAGTGCATTTAGTATCACAATCCTACTTACTCAAAATGATGATTATTAGTAAGAGCATCCAATCACCTTCTATAGTTAGACCTTGAAGGGCTACGAGGAGAGATAAAAATTTGTTGAAAAATAAAAGTGTATTTCCTAATTAGAGGTCTCCTAGTCTCAAACAATAAAATTATCTATTATGTCATCTATTTTAGCATCAAGGAGTATACAATGAGTGGTGAAAGTAGTGAAAATAGATCAGGTTGGATCATAAATATCCTAGAGTATGATATAAATATTAAACCTACAAAGTTGATCAAGGGAATAGCCTTGTGCTAAATATTGGTTGAAGACACTACTTAAAGATGAAGCTGACAAAGACCTATGCTTGGTCAATTTGGAAGAAAAGGAACTAGTTTGGGTGGATGATAGGATAAGATACATGTAGATATACCATTATCCATATAACCTAAATTGTTAAGATCCTGCTATAAAATAAACTCAAATAACACACTCTCACACAATTGCTTGGAAATAACTCACATAAACATCACATTAATATAACATAAATTTGCATAAAGAACAATCTCACAATAGGACTGAATCGCAGGCCTCTTCGAGGGGGCAACCTCCTTCAATACTTCATTAATTTTGCAAAAGATGGTTACATTGGTGCCTTTTCGGGTATTTAAGGAGTTTCCTTCCAAGGTTGGCTTACATGCAAAATGCCACCTGGATTACATGCATAATGCCACCCGAATTACATGCATAGTGCCACTTTGAATTACATGCACAATGCCACTCGAATTACATGCACAATGCCACACGAATTACATGCACAATGCCACCTATCTACCATGTGTTACATAAAAAGGGTGCCATTTGTCATAGGCACTACCTAAGCTAAAACTTAGAACATTACAAAATATTAATCATGGGTACTACCCACGTTCACTAGGAATTATTACAAAAGGGGAGTTATTACATTAAGGGTTAGGATGAGATCCTAACATGCCCTTCTCCTTAAAGGAGCTTTGTCCTCAAAGCTGAAAATGAGGAAACTGTTGCTGGAGTTGATGGAGAGACTCCCATGTAGCATCCTCAGGTTGAAGTCCATGCCACTGAACCAGGACCTTTGTAATGGTACGGTTGCGCAGAGTGCGAGTTCGACGATCCAAGCAGCTGCTTCGGTGCAAGTAAGATGGAGCCTTCTTCATCCAATTCAGGGAGTGTTGATTGAACCTGTACCTTTGTGCCCACAACTTTCTTGAGAAGGGAAACATGAAAAACAGGGTGGATCTTGGAAGTGGGGGGAAGAGCCAATTTGTAAGCTGTTGGACCAATCCGTTGCGTAACCTGATAAGGACCATAGAATTTTGGAGCAAGCTTCTGACACCTGCGGAGTTGTAGGGATGATTGTTTGTATGGCTGCAAGCGAAGGAAGACCATATCACCCACATCAAAACTACGCTCAGAACGATGCTGATCAGCTTGTTGGCGCATCCGATTCTGGCCATGTTCAAATTTTGCTTGAGTTGGCGGAGGACCTCGATGTGTTGGACTCAGAGCATTGTCGACGGCCTGGACCTTGGAGCTGCCCGAAATGTAGGAGGAAGGCGTGAGTGGAGGGCGCCCGTAAACTGCCTCAAATGGTGTGAGTTTGGTGGCGGTATGATAGGAAGTGTTGTACCACCATTCAGCCAAAGAAAGCCATTTTGCCCAATGAGTAGGATGATCAGAGGCAAAGCAGCGAAGGTAGGTTTCCAAGCATTTATTAACAACCTCTCGTTTGACCATCCGTTTGTGGATGGTAGGCTGAAATCATTTTGAGCTGAGTCCCCTGCAACTTAAACAACTCTTGCCAAAAATTGCTAGTAAAGGTGGGATCACGATCAGATACAATGGAGGCGGGCATGCCATGAAGGCGAAATATGGAGTCAAGAAAAGTTTGGGCAATAGTGGATGCTGTGTAAGGATGGGTTAGGGCACAAAAGTGAGCATACTTTGAAAGGCGGTCCACTACCACAAAAATAATAGACTTGCCTCCATATTTAGGTAGCCCTTCTATGAAGTCCATGGAGATGTCAGTCCACACCTGATCTGGTATCGGCAATGGTTGAAGAGTGCCCGGGGAGCGCACTGTTTCTCCTTTCATCCGTTGGACAAGTGTCGCAATCCGCTACAAAAGAGCGAATGTCCTGTTTCATGCCTTTCCAAAAGAAGGTGCGCTTGAGTCGCTCATAAGTTTTTAGGAACCCTGAATGGCCAGCAGATGGAGTAGCATGTGATTCCTTCATGAGGAGTTCTCGAAGTGGGGACTTAGGAGGAAGAACCAGGCGTTGATGGTAACGCAGATCTTGGCCATCCCAACTATATCCTGGTGTAGACTCTGGATCATCCCTAAGTGAAGCAACCAGGTCTTTCAAATCTGCATCCTGAAGTATTTCCTGACGTAAGGGCTCAATCCATTGGGGCAATGGTGCAGAGATGGCACACAGCATACTAAGGGCCTCAAATTGGCGAGAGAGAGCATCTGCCACAAGATTTTCCTTCCCTTTTTTGTACGTGATGTCATAATCATAGCCCATGAGTTTTGATACCCACTTTTGTTGCTCGGGAGTGGCAACTCGTTGTTCTAGAAAGTATTTAAGGCTCGGTGGTCGGCTTTGATGGAGAAATGGCGCCCAATGAGGTAAGGCCGCCAATGTAGGACTCGCATGCAATATTGCCAACATTTCCTTAGCATATGTGGATTTTCCCAGATTGCGATCAGATAGGGCTTTGTCTGGTAAAAGCCAAAGGGCGTCCTTCTTGCATCAATACTGCCCCAATACCACGACCAGAAGCGTCACTTTCAATGACAAATTTTTTTGAGAAGTCTGGCATGGCTAAAACCGGAGTGGTGGTCATGGCATGTTTGAGGTCCAGGAATGCTTGCTCAGCCGGCCTTGTCCACATAAAAGAATCCTTCTTCAACATGGAGGTGAGGGGGGCGGCTATCTTTCCATAATTGCAGACAAATTTACGGTAATATCCTGTAAGCCCTAAAAATCCTCGAAGTCCCTTGAGTGTGCGAGGTTTTGGCCATTCTTGGACTGCTTGGATCTTCTTAGGGTCAACCTTGACACCATCCTTTGAGACAATGTGTCCCAGATATTCTACTTCAGTCAAACCAAAGGAGCACTTGGACCTTTTTGCAAACAATTTATGGTCGGCCAGTAGTTGGAGAGTTTGATCTACATGATTGAGATGCTCTTCCCATGTGTGACTGAGTAAATCAAGATGTCATCGAAGAACACAAGGATGAACTTCCGCAAGAAGGGGCGAAAGATGTTGTTCATCATGCTTTGGAATGTGGAAGGAGCATTTGTGAGACCAAATGGCATTACCAAGAATTCATAATGACCTTCATGAGTGCGAAAAGCAGCTTTAGGAATATCTTCATCCCTAAGCCGGATCTGATGGTACCCGGAGCGAAGGTCTAGCTTGGTGAAGTACATGGTCCCATGTAATTCATCTAGTAATTCATCAACCACAGGGATAGGAAATTTATCCTTGACCGTTATCTTGTTGAGCTCTCGGTAGTCAATACACAATCGCCAAGAGCCATCCTTCTTGAGGACCAATAAGACTGGTGCAGAGTAGGGACTAGTACTAGGCCGAATGACACCCGCCTTGAGTAATTCCCGTATCATCTTCTCAATCTCTGACTTCATGGCATGGGGGTATCTCGTACGGGCGGATATTGGGAGGTGTACTATCTGGCAATAATGGAATGGCATGGTCATGAGAGCGATGCGGTGGTAGTGTGATTGGTTCTGAAAATATGGCCTCATGTTTGTGGAGAACCCGTTGCATGTCTGGTGGAATTTCACCCATTGGGGATGTGGATGGTTGGATGGAGAATAGTTGTGCAATGACCCCACGTGATGATTTCTTTAGCAATTTCTCCATGCCGTTTGAACTGATAATTTGAGGTGTTCCTGCTGGGGAGCCCTTGATGATGTGTGTTTGGCCATTCTGGGAGAACTGCATCCAAAGTTCAAGAAAGTTCCAACTGATAGTGCCCAGTGTACTCAACCATTGAGATCCCAAAACAATATCACATCCACCCAACTGGAGGGCAAACATGTCCTGCTTGAGTGCATAGTCCCCTATCTGGATTTTAACATTGCGACACTTTCCCTTACAAGGTAAGGTTCCCCCGTTGGCTACCATGACCTCAAAGGAGTTACAAGTGTGGATATAGCAATTTGCCCGCTGAGCAACTCTAGGGTCAATAAAGTTGTGTGTGCTTCCCGAGTCCAAAAGGATGGAAAGACGTTGGCCCTTGAAAAATCCTGTAACCTTCATGGTTTGAGGGGTAGTAATGCCTGCAAGGGCATGGACTGTAATTGCTGTTTCAGGTTCCTGTTTCACTTCTTCTTGTGGAGGAGGTGTTTCTGGAGGGTCCTCATCCTTATCACTCTCATCAGAGGTATCAGGTTCTTCAACATCGATCAGGAACAATTTTTTGTGTGCACACTTATGCCCTTTGAAAAACTTTTCATCACAATTATAGCATAATCCTTGGGCACGACGTGCATCCATCTCTTCGGTGGTGAGGCGCTTTGGTGCAGCAGGTTTATTATCAACTGGGTTTTGGGCTCTAGGAGGAAATGAAGGTCTATTTTGCAGAAACTTTGATGGGCGTCTTTGGGCAGAGAGTTTAGATTCGGCCAGACGGGCCAAACTGATAGCTTCCATCATAGTTCGTGGTTTCAACATTTTGACTTCTGCTTGGAGTTCCATCTTCAACCCACCGATATAACAACTCTGGAAGAACCCTTCACTCAATCCTCTTGTTCGATTGGCCAATTTTTCAAATTGAGCTTGGTACTCTCGAACCGACCCTGTTTGTTGTAGTTTGGATAAGGCTCCCGTGAAGTCCTCAAACTCACTAGGACCAAATCGAGTGAGTATTTGGGATTCAAAATCCTCCCAAGAGAGATTTGGGTAGGTAAGACGCAACCATTGAAACCAGTGTAGAGCCTCAGATTCCAAGTTAAAGGAAGCCATCTGGACTCGATGAAATACTGGTACATTATGAAGTCGAAAGAATTGGTCAACCCGACATAGCCACCCATCAACATCCTTCCCACTGAATTTGGGAAAGTCCAACTTGGGCATTCTGAAGGGTGTATCATGGTCACGATTCCTTGTAGAACTCTCACCTTGGTATTCTGATTTGGGTGGTTCTCTTCTCAGTTTGCTGTCCACTTCGACCAATGCTTCTTCTAAGCGATTGCTAGTGGCCTCATGCTCTAGGCGAAGACCTTGGACTTCTTCCCTTATGGAGTGAAAAGCCGAGTTCAAGTTCTCAATGGCTTTTGTTAGGGAATCCAAGTGTTCTAGTTCTTTCTGGTGTCCACGGGTACCCTGGGCCATTTTTTGACCTTTTGTGACCAATTACTAAAAATAGAATTGAATTTTTTTGACTTACTATTTTTAGTAAGTGCCCAAAAAAGTGCTTGGGTGCTATATATCAAAATGATCAGCAGGAGGAGGTGGTCACAATGAGCTATATCTCTCAACACTACTTTTTGGCACCCTAGACTTTTTTTTTTTTTATCTCCTGTTTTGCTGAGTCTAACGGTGTTTACAGATTCTGATTCTGAGCTACTGAGCAAAAGTTGGGTACTGGAGCACTATCTAAAACTGGCCGTGTTTCACACTCAAGATTCTCTCGTATTTTGTAGGTGACCGATATGACAGCTCTGTTCGACTCAAGACCGTGAATTCCGCCTCGACCGTGCTCGACCTCTCTCGACTCGATCGACCCGACCGTGGATCGCCATCTGTAAATTTGACTGTTACTCTCCGTACTTTCAACTTAAGTGTCACCCTCATGGCTTATCCCGAATGCATGTCCCTTTTGTTATTTTTTTGGTAGAGGACTCCTTTCTCATATGCTCACTTTTGAAATGCAGGTTTACGAACGGGGGTGTTTGGATTCTTATTTTGATTTTTATTTTTGTATTTTTTACAAAGTTGCGCTTTAACAGTAACCGGGGAATGCTAAGTATAGGAGTATGTACCACCCATAGGCCCTCTAATATACCGACAAGTGACGAACAATAGTGCTCGGACCAATATTTCAGGCCACTACTCAAGGAGGATTCCACACATACCCTTGAGCACACTACCCGCCTCTCGACAATACGGGAGGGTAATCGTCCAGGATGCTGTGTCCCGTAGACTATGAGTAATACAAGGCCGAAGAGCTTCCTAATGGCTAAAAGTTTGTTTAATCCTAGATGGTCTCCCGATATACCCGAAGATACGTGGGAGCTCAAGTCCGTGCGCGAGTTCCGTCTGAGGCCTGGGTATTGGAGCCTGATCGCCCCTCACTTCACTAGACGCTTTATGGGCTATCTAGCTTAGCCAATAACGACAGATCCTTCGCGATATTTTAAAACCCCCGGTACAGGGTTTCTACCTACTCAACTAATAATATATTTTTTTGTTTTTGGTCTGGAAAAAAAAAACACTGTATTTTTTTTGGATTTTTTTTTTAATAAGGAAAAACGGAATGGAAAAAACACACGGAATTTATACCTAACAAGGTGGATTGGATGGCAAGAATCGTTGCAATTGCAGCGAGAACTTGGCCCCGGAAAGCGCTCCGATACCACTTGTTAAGATCCCGCTATAAAATAAACTCAAATAACACACTCTCACACAATTGCTTGGAAATAACTCACATAAACATCACATTAATATAACAGAAATTTGCATAAAGAACAATCTCACAATAGGATTGAATCGCAGGCCTCTTCGAGGGGGCAACCTCCTTCAATACTTCATTAATTTTGCAAAAGATGGTTACATTGGTGCCTTTTCGGGTATTTAAGGAGTTTCCTTCCAAGGTTGGCTTACATGCAAAATGCCACCTGGATTACATGCATAATGCCACCCGAATTACATGCATAGTGCCACTTTGAATTACATGCACAATGCCACTCGAATTACATGCACAATGCCACTCGAATTACATGCACAATGCCACACGAATTACATGCACAATGCCACCTATCTACCATGTGTTACATAAAAAGGGTGCCATTTGTCATAGGCACTACCTAAGCTAAAACTTAGAACATTACAAAATATTAATCATGGGTACTACCCACGTTCACTAGGAATTATTACAAAAGGGGAGTTATTACATTAAGGGTTAGGATGAGATCCTAACATAAATATGCTAGCTTTTGATGAAGCATGTAATGGGAGATAGCAATCACAAGACGTAAAATAATATGAAATAAAATAAATCTGTGAGATGATTGAAAATATACTATAAATAGAAATGTAAAGCTACTACTCAAGAATGGGCTTTGATCATATCACACTCCATCACATTACATCACACTATAATACATCACACCACACTGTTCTACACTACTCCCTACTGCTATATCTTGTTCTGTGTCTATGGCCCTTTATATAGAAAATAGGTTTCTTGGCCAACACTATATCTAGTTGTGCAAGGGACAACTTGCACATTTACAACTTGCACATTGACACTTGTGAATTTATTACATTGCATGAAGTAACTAGATAACTTCTCCCTAAAGTAATATAATGTCCTAAGTATGTACCAAGAAATGTACATTTACATGAGAAAAATGATGTAATATAGTCTATTTCTAACACCCCTGTATTACATTATTTGGATATTGAAGACTTTAGTCTTCAATGTGGATCTTCTTCTTGTCCTTGATATTCTGAATATTCTTCTCTATTTTTTGCAACCTATTCAAGTGATTAGTTTCTTCATAATCTATAATTCTTGCTGAGAGAGCTTTGATTCTTCTACAGTTGCTTTAGTATTCATATGATGCAAAAAATAGGCTGACGCTATAGGTTCTCCTTTCAATTGACCTCGCATTGTATTCCTCCTTATTTGGATTCATCTTATTCTTATTATTTAGCTTTTCATTTGGATTTATTAAATATCTATGCTTTCATAGGTTGTTGTGCAACTACTTGATTCTTGTAGAGATGGTCCCTATTTCTTGTCTTCAATCTATACAAAATTTTATGAATAACCACTTAGGGCATCATGATAAGATATTGAATTAGTAGATCCTGAAATGGCAATTTTGCCTGAGGATTAAAAAATATTTTCTAGATATGGCTCATTAATTTTGATCTTCTTTTTTAGTAGTTATATCAATACTCTTTGTTCTACATTTTTATTCTTGTAGAGTTTATATGTGAGGAATGCCATGTATAATATGTTCACAAGATCTAAGGAAAGTGTAATGTCACCTTTTCCATTGTCAATAGCTTCATTGATATGGGCTTCAATATAGTATTCCATAGTATTAAAATTATATTCTAAGGCTTCACTATGGATTACTTTTGAAGTTAGATCTAACATTATTTCAGATTTCATGAGCAGATTCATGATACCAAGTTTTATAGCACTAAATTTTTCTTTACTGAAATAATTATCCTTGTTGGTGTTTGCACATTCATTGGATGTAGACATACTTATGGCAACCTAATTGAGGTATATAATCTTGATTTGATAAAACCTTTATTAATCCTTGTTTTTGTAGGCTTTCTTATGTCTCCCAGGTAATGTGAGTATATACTCTTAAGGATTTTTAGGTTTTTGAGGAAAGCTTATATTTTGTAACTTGATAATATTTGATAGATGGTGATATTACCAAGTTTTGTAGAATTTCTTATGACTCCATTGTATGTTATGGATAAGATATAGTACATTTGTAAATTATAGTTCAATATTTGATTGGTTTTGTAAAGTTTTGTAAATACCAAAATTAATTTTTACTATCCCTTATTGCTCCTATTGAACTAAGAACTTTTTACAAATTTTAAAGAGGTTATAATGTTGGATCTTTTATCTCCTGTTGAGAAGTTTGAGACAATTATTCTATAAATATCCAAACTTTGAAAAAATTATGATAAACATCTCTTTTTAATAACCCTTTGGGAATTAAATTAAGTGTATCTAATTTCCAATAAATAAATTTGATGTAGTAGCCCTTATGACTCCCTAAGTTTTGGAAAAATTAGACCACAATAATATTTTCAAATATTTAAGATTTATTCTAGTAGAAACCCTTATTAATCCTTGGTTTTATATTACAAATATTGTATTTATTTGATAAAATATTCCCTTTGATGTATGGCTTTCAATATAGTCAAATTCCTTCAATTTTAACCTTATAACTCCCAAGGAAAGAAAGCACATAAGAATGGGAATGAAATTTACCTTTTACCAAGCAATATTGGGTGTTGTTTTTAGATGAACTAGGGCTGAAATATTGATGTAGATGCTTTGAATACTTTGAATGTACCCTCCAATGGAATCGCTTGGAGCTTATACTGGTATAAATCATTCCAATTTTGGAACTGTATGGACTCTTCCTTTTACCTCACTTGACTTGATCATTGAAGGCTCTATCACCTTCTTGACATACTGCAACTCAGCCCTGTGCATGTAGATAATAAAGTGATAAATGCATAGATGAATATTGTTGGTTGTCCTTGATCGTTGACATCCTTAAAATGGATAATATTCTTATCTGAAGTGCCAAGTGGTATGTTCATTTCCCTTCAGCTACTTGAGGTTTGTTTCCCTTTGACTACTTGAGGAGGATTAGATGCCAAACAAATGCTTGTCTTCCTTAAGTAATGTATGAAAGTTAAATTCTTTAGAAAAATATTTGGTCTCTCAATGGAAAAGTGTATTCCATACACTCAATGCTCCAGCCTATTAGTGTAACTCCTCTCTTGAAGATGAGCACTCGCTTTATTTTAGCATTAGGGTTTACCTTTAGTGACATGTGTCACTTTCTTCTTTGCATGGATGTTGTCTCTATTGCTGGTTCAATGGGCCCTTTGGATATCCTTTTAAATATGAAAATCCCCAGCTCTTCTTTTGTTCACTTACAATGTTTTCAGCTAGGATGTGGAACAACAATTTGGAGGCTTTGAGCATCGATTTTAGCTAGTAGATGTGGAGTAAGAAACACTCCAATGGTGCTTTTAATTTTTCCTTCCTTTCTTACTGGTTTATATCCTCCTTTCATAGATGATGTTGCTCTCAAATGACATTTTTTATTCCTTTTATTTTGCACCTTATTTCTTGCAAGTTCGACCATCTAGGTTGTGATGAGAATGAGCCCTTTGAGTGGATTCTTGAGCTATGCTTGGATTGACGCTAGCATACATCCACTTTCTGCTGGTTTTTTTATAGCAAGTGTAGTGCCTTTGAGGCACATTTAAATCTTCCTTCTCTCCTTGTATAAACCATATTAGGATAGTGCAACATAATGTATAGTATTTTTATATAAAATATCCTTTATTGCACCTTTTACACTCCTTTCAAATCTGAATTTCTGGTTTTGAGGCAGAATTTTGAGTGCAATATAGGGGTTTTGAGGTTGTATCTTTGATTAGACACCTTCCCCTTTTTGCTTGGATATTTTATAAATGGATCCAAGCTTGTAACCACTTGATAGAAGCTCTCTTTTTGTTGTATTTTTTTGCACTATTTCTTGTGCTTTGAACTTGAGACTCACCAAGTCTCGTTCAAGGCTTCCTTTGATGCTCTTTTGGTGGTTACTTTCTTCTCCAATGCTTGGAGTATTGAGCTGATTTTTTGGCTTCCTTAGGCCACTCAAATTTGTAGATCTCTATGCACTAATAGTATCTTTAGACACTTTGACAAATTCTATTTTTGTGCTCGTTGGTCAAATATCTGCCTAATCAACAAAACTTCATTTGTGCACCCTAGATACGACCAACATTGAAAGTCCGGAGGAAAGGAATGTCCCTCGTGCCAATCTCCAGAGAGGGTTGGCTCCCAAACTAACTCCTACACTGGTTTAAGACTAGAGTTGCAGGAAAGAAATTGGAAATAATAGAAAGAAAGGGAAATATGGCCACAGGCCGGAGTGTAGGATTTGGGGTAGACTAGTAGCAAGAATTCCACCAAGTTTTATAACAACATGTAACAGGAGGAAGGCAACAGAATTTCACTCACACCTTTGCAGAGACAACCTCCAGATTGCATTCCAAAACTCACTCACTCACCAACAATGTTTTAAATCCAGAAATAGAATTTTAAACTTAACAGTAGGAACATGAGCATAAACAGAAATGCTTAAAAATAGAAGGAAATCACACACATAAGAATGCTTGCAAATTTTAGAAGCCAAGTCTCTTCTATTGATGCAGAGAACTTAAGAAGTTTTCTCGCAGAATGTCCAACCTCCTTTACAATGGAAATTTGATTAGTATTTATAGAGGATTTCGCCTCTTTCATTAAATGTACATTAAGACAAAATGATCGCAGATCAAGAACAAGAGTGAGGAAATTCCTCCTTGGAAACATTAAAAAATCTATCCTTTTGGAACAACGATCCACCTTTCAAGGGAACATTCCCAAGAAATCAACATTTTAGGCATCGGTGCACAGAAAATTAAGAGACGTCCAATACCTTGAAAACGTACTCACGCCTTGGAAATCATGAAAATCTTCTTGTGCTTCTTATATGGCTTCCTTCTTCACTTGGGATTCACAATTTGAGTTACTCACTGCCACCATCATTTAATGCTTGCAAAAACCTGCTCTAGGGGTCCTTGAAATCTTGACTATGGACTGTGGTGAAACTTCACAATTGGACGACTCTATCTTCGTAATTGCATTCGCCCTTTCTGCTCAAAACTTGTGTTCGCCCAATCTTCTATTGTTCGGCACGCTCGCGTGATTCTCCTTTGAGAGCACGTTCGCCCATGGGAGGGGCGAACGGGATGTTCACCCCTCGACCTAGGCGAACGTGATTGCATTTCGTTCTTGAGGCGCGTTCACCCATGGGAGGGGCGAACGGGATGTTCACCCCTAGAATAGGGTGAACGCATTTGCATTGCCTTTGGGGTACGTTCACCCATGGGAGGGGCGAACATGATTTCATTCTATCGCATCTTAATTTTGGGGTGCGTTCGCCCATGGGAGGGGCGAACGAGATGTTCACCCCTTGACCAGGGTGAACGCGATTGTGTTTTTGTCATGCCCCTTTCATACCAAACCTTACCTACATCACCTTTTGATATTACGTTCACCCCAAGGTGGGGCGAATGGAGCTTTCACCCCATCCTTGGGGTGAAAGTGATTTCACATTCCATCTTGTTTTGGCGCTATCAAACTTTTCAGTCCCTTGCATTTTTCATATTGATCTTCCTTTCTTCATTTTTGCAAAGTGTACAGGCCCAAAGACGTCAATTCATAGTGCACTCCGCATATAACAAACTTGAATCCCAAATGAAGTTTTAAATTTGTTTTCCCTTTAAACATTCAACACTAAATACTGAATACATATGCAAACAAAAAGTAATATATGAAATTGATTCAAAATAAATACTATCGCATTACAATAAAAAATGCTCCAACAAAAATCCCAATGTGGCAAAGTGCAAAATTGCCAATATTTTTGGTGACTCACGGGGTATCCAACTCGCATGGATGCAAGCGATCCTAGGCCTTTATCCATTGGGCTATCATGGAGTCTTCTTTCCAGCCACCTTGGTTGGCACCTTTGCTTTAGCTACCCTCCGACGTGCTTCTTCTTCAGCCTTCTCCTATTCCTCTGCTTTGACCGCCACTTTGAGTACTTCAGCTCGCTTCGCTTCTTCTACTACTTTCTCTACCACTACGCGCTCTATTGCTACCTGCTCCTCCTACTCCTTGATAGTTTTAAAAATTACTTCATAGGCTGTGACTGCCTCCTTCCAAGCATGAGTAGTGAACAGGCATGGGACACTGAGTGACTCATAAACAAAGCGAATATTTTTAACATCTATCAAACTGAGGCGCTTCGCTCATTGAGCCAACTCATACAATGATAGCTCTAGGCGCGTATATTTATGCATCAAGGGCAACACCTATGCTTCTATGAGAGGCTCCTCCCATGCATCGATCTTGGAGGTATCTTCCACGAACTTTTTCTAGAGCGCCTCCAGTTGCTCGAGTGGCAAGGGTTCACCCCACTCATCCATGAAGTCCAAAAATCCCAACTCGACAAGAGTATCAAAGTGAGTCATGGAGATGGTATGCTCTCACTCGATGGTGTTGAGGATTGTTTGACCTTCTCTTACCAGGTCCATTCTTTGGAAATAACTATGCAACGTGACCTTAGCAGTCGACCAGGCATGATCCATTTCACTTAGAGGGTGAATACGTAGGTTAGCATTAGCTAGGGCCTAAATTTTTACTACCATCTCCATATATGGCTCTAGCATCTCCTCTATAGTATTAATTAATTATACCCTAACTGGATCTATATATAAGCTTCCCACAAATAGTGCAACACCTAAACTACCTATGTGACCAACTTCTCATAGTTTTAAGCAGAGCGAAGATGGGCCTCCTTAACACTTTTTGGTGAAAAACCAGTAGCCTACGCAACCTTCTCTACTAACTGATTCTTCATATCCTCAAGCTATTATTGAAGCTTATGCATCTCTATCCTAGTGGTATCTCATTCTTTTAGGTGCACTCCAACCTATCGATGCAAGTATTCATTTTTAGTGGCAGTCTTTTCCTCTTGCGCTCTACTTTTCGCCAAGGTAGTTTCAAGCTCAATAATTTTATTTTCATTTTCAAAATACTTCTCCTTATAATACTCATCATGCAAGTATACTGAGCTCATGTCAACCTGTATATTGCCCATATTCTCTATCGAATTTATCCTGGTAAG
Organism: Wollemia nobilis; assembly: GCA_028583015.1. Lineage (NCBI taxonomy): Eukaryota > Viridiplantae > Streptophyta > Pinopsida > Araucariales > Araucariaceae > Wollemia > Wollemia nobilis. The sequence goes on from JAQPPZ010002501.1 coordinate 1,972,604, forward strand.
ATCTTTCATGATAGTCTCACTGACGTAATCACTCGGCAACATTTCTCCTTACGACTTTTGAACCAAGGGAGTGAGTTTCATCATGTGAGCTTCCATAGCAACTGGGTCAAAAGCAAATTTCTTAATTGGTCGAGCTGGTGCCAATGCTTCCTTGTACCTCATGCTTTTCAACCACTATGAAGAACTCAAGTGTGCCCGATTAATTTTCTCCATGTCGGGTTGCTTTTGGGCCACCTGAACATCGGGCAATATCTGCAACTCCAAAAATGGGGTGAATGGGACCAAAACATCTGAGCGACTAGGCTCAAGGGAAGTGGATGAGATGGTGAGAAGAGGGGGAATGGAAATGGTGGTTTGGATGGATGAACTAGGTTCGGTTGTAGTTACACTTACTCTAGGAGGAGCTTGCATACTTACAGCCTCAATGGTAGTGGTGGCGGCAATGGAAGGGGAAGGGCACGAAAAGGGATTCGGCCTCGATGCATACGAACTAAAAGAAATGGAGGTCGAAGAAATGGGAATAGAAGAAGGAGCAATAGTGACTTCGAGAATGGAAGAAGATGGAATCGAAATAGAGATGGAAGGCATACCAAATGGTGGAGAAATGGAGACAGAAGATGGTGGAAGTGAAACAGAAGTCACTACATGCTCCGGAAGAAGAAGGAGGGATAGAAGATGTACCTTCGAGCATGGGCACCGTGTGACGTGGTGATGGGGGTGGCTGTGAAATGACTTCTTCTTGTTGTGCTTCCACCCTCTCTTCAATATCTACATTCTCTTCGCCATCTACGACTTCTACTCGGGAGCTCTCCGACTGATGATCCTCCTCTTGTTCTGGGGCCATCTAAAATATTTGTGCAACCTTCATCGAGAGCTCTGGTGAAGGGTTAATAACTATGGCCAAAATAGATAGAATTGTAGAAACTACTACAACTAAAACCTCGATGATAGAAGTAGTTATGGTGCTAGTCCTTGGCCTTTTTGCCACCTTGGGAAATGGTGGCACTTTCGGCACATTTTGCTTTTTTGATGCAGGTGCCTCTTCCACTTTTCATTTCATCCACTGAGATCTCCGTTTGAACACATATTGTTGTTCCTCTTCCTCTGGAATCTCCTCCTCGACCATTGGACGTTCTCCTTTGGTTTCACCTTCGCCACTATCAGACTGTTGGAAACTTTATGGTAAAATGTTGGTGAAGGTGACAGGCTGATATGAGTCAACATACTCATCATAATTATCTAAAAACTATTCATCCAACTTCAGCCCATAAGGAGTAGTCGGCTTCCCTCGATGAATCTGCATTATCCACCAATTCATGATTTTCTCCTCAGTCCATTCAGGTGCACTTTCTTTTACTTGACTAAATAAACCCGATGGAGGGATTTGAGACTTATACCGGGCAGATTATACTCTACTTCTTGCTCATAATAATCATGCCAAGGTGGAAGCATTATCATTTTCTCAATATGCCAATTCATATCAGGCCCATCAAAGTTATTTCTATTCTTCTGAATATCTGGTCGAGGGCAACAATGAAAATATTTGGCCTTTATAATAGCTAAAAATTTACCCAAAGGGTCATACCTCCAATGCTACGGTAGCTCTATCAAGCCCAAATCTTGCAATGCTACTATCAGGAGCCGATTCTGCCCAACTTGGCTCACTTCTATACTACCAAATTTAAATGACATATTACATGTTGTCTTCTTTTTGCACCCAACTCCATACACATCATTGACGTAATCCGACTGGCGCACTACTTCCATGGCGAACACATGCTCTGTAGCAAAATAGGGCAACAAAAATGGCTTACCCGTGAAACCAAAAATTCTCACAACTACGCCCTGGGTAAGCAGAAAAATATCTCCCTTTTCTTGTGCAACAACTGCATCTCTTAACTCCCGTGACACCCTTTCACATGTGCCACAAAGCAATTCTATTGTTGGGCCCAAAAACCAACTATTAAAACTGTAAAATGACTCCCTTCTTGTCAAAATAGGAGTCCACATATAGACCGGTAGGGGTTCATTGTTCTCACCTACCTACGTCACTGTAATAAAAGGAAAGCATCGCTAAAGCTGGAAAAAGAAAAACCAAATTAAAAATGAAGAGTGCCTGAATGACTTCGCCTCTCCAATCTGCAACTTCTCCAATTGAAAATTCAACCTTCGAGAAACAAAATCAGCCCAATCAAAAAATATCGGGTTGGTTCCCTACCTCATAGCTATAGGGGAATAGAACTCCACCCAAAAAATACATTGTGCTAACATCGCTTGCCATTTATGCATAGTATCATCTGAAGGCAAACCAATGACCCATGCCAACATAGAATATATGTCCAAGCTCTTGAAATCTGAAAGTGACTTCGACAAATTGGGAAGTTGCCCCATCTGCGGCTCTTTAATCAGTTGAGTCTCCATAAATTGGTGCATTGTCACTATGGAGACGTATCTATCTTCTTGTTCATAAGTATGCAATTTTTTATTAACCGCATAAGAAGGGGGCTTCAATCCACAAGCAAACGCCTCTCGAACCTCATCTGGGGTGATGGTGAAAAGAATTTCCCTCTAGGAATTCCATACAACTCTAGTGAATGGGTCATAAAATTGAGCAATGAGTCGTACAAGCTCAGGGTATGGATGCACCGACGGACACAAGTACCAGAATAACTACGAATGATAGGGCACTATTAGCCAGCTATTTGATGTCACTCCTTGGCTTACTACCAATTCAACATCCTACCACAATCTTTCCACGCCTTTGTGGGTAATGAGGCAGTCACCAATTTCTGCCATGGTATCTTCATATGGGTCCAAGTCGACATAGTCATTTTTTTAGCCTTCTTAGATCTAGATTTTGACTTCTTGGCATCTACAACTTCTGTAACTTCCTTAGGCTCTTTGCTTCACTTCCCCATTACCTCTTATTTCTAAAAAATATTTTGAACACTCTCTGGACACTTCTGCAACTACAGTTCAAAAATACACGATAGTAAAAATTTAAAAGAAAAATAAACTATGAGCCTTTTTACCTCATCCTTTATATAGAGTGCTTCCTCAACTACCGCAATAAATGCCAAATTAATCTTGAGCACTTTTGAGAGATCATAATCATGGATTCGCTCACCTGGCACCATTCCCTATGTCATAACGATATCGCCTTTGATCCTCTACCAAATCATCCTAGGAAAGAGTGCCCTCCTCATCGTGTAAATTTATGGTAAATCATGCCCTAGCACCCAAAGCTTACTTGGAAAAATAAATTTACCGCTTGACGACCAATGATGGGTATTCTCTAGCTCTTCAGGAATATAAATATTCGACAGGATGCACATTTTTAATTAAATGCATTTAAAACACCCTTTTACCTGCATTCATGCTCTTCGATAGCTACCACGTATCCAAGGGCGTGATTATCTTTACAACGTGCTTCCGAAAAGAAACATAGTTGTTCCCTTCTTCTTCGATGAAAATACTTTATGGGCGCACACTAATCTTCTCTTTTCTTTGCATCTTCAAAAACCAGAGCAACAAGTCTCCTTTTCCTTATTCTAGGGCACCTTCGAATTGCTTGGAAGTTTCATGGCAAATAGCCTCCTTTAATAAATTTTTTTGCTTCACTATTTCGCCCAAAATTAGATTTTCTAAAAAAAACAAAATTACTCTCTTTAAAAAAACGCTTATCTCTTTTTAGTTTTTCCTTCGATTTCTTTTTTTTTTAAAAGCTTTCATAACAGCTTTTCTCCCCTATTTTTTAAAAATATTTTCCTTTCCTAATAATAGAACTTCCAACAAAATGGATAAACATAATTAAAAGTAAACCCTTATCGCTTCATTCGATGCATTCACCCAAACTAAGGGCAAACGACCACTTCGCCCATCATCTAGGGTGAATGCGACATTAATTTTGTGATCACCTCCACCTGAACATGATATTAAAGCTGTCAACGCATTCACCCCAAAAAAAGGGTGAACGATCGCGTCACCTCCTCTTTGGGGCAAAAACGATTTTGAATGTGGTACTTTTGCTTTTGTGTTCACTCTACCATGAAAGGGATGTCAATGACATGAGTGAATTTCAAGGTGAATATGTCCCCTCTTGGAACATTTAAAACTCTTCACTCTTATTTTCCTTTACTCAATTTGATCAACTTTTTACACTATTTTTTTTTATATATATATATATAGCATCAACAATTAAAAACAAATAACATATTAAAAGAGTATTTACATATGTACAAGATGGTACCTCCTTAGAACCTCATCATTGAATATAGGCCTTCAAATGAAGACCATTTACCGGGATAGGAAGGTCACAACCCTCCATATCACGAAGGTGATAAGCATTTGCTGAATTTACTATAAAAATTTGGAAAGGGCCTTCCTAGATAGCATCAAACTTATGGTGTTTTCCTGGCTTAGCCTTCTTCTCATTCCATTTTAGAACCAAGTCTCCCACCTAAAAACTACATTCAGTCATTTTCTTCCCAAACCACTTCTGCATTTCTTTTGCATGCTCAAAAAACACTTGATAAGACTACTCCCTATCCTCTTCTAACTACAACAATTATGCCAACCTAGCACTCATAGGATCATATTCTTCATCTTCATCTTGAAAAAGTTGCAATGTTTGGAGAACCGAAAGCTCAATATGAGTGGGGAGAATGGCTTCTTTCCCATAAACCAAGGCATACAAAGAAGTTTTAATAGATTTCTTCACTGAGATACGATCCGCCCAAAGCGCCTGGTTCAACAACAAGTGCCAACTTCTTTTATTACTGCCCATCATCCTTTTTAAAATTCACAACAAATTTTTATTGGTAGATTCAGCCAACCCATTCCCTTGCGGGTAATAATTAGATGATGTCTTGAGATAAATGCCATATTTGCTAGCGAACTCCATGATTTTAGCCCCAATGAATGGAGTTCCATTATCAATTACAATTGAATCTAGGATGCCAAAATGAGTAATGATCCCTTCTAGAAAAGAGATAACAGTTGCTTGATCAGCCTTCTTGGTAGGAATAGCTTCCGCCCATCTAGTGAAATAGTCAATTGTCATTAAGATATACTTGTGCTCTATGGAAGAATGTGGATCAATAACTCCGATGAAGTCAAGACCCCACTACTGAAAAGGTGCTTCCACTTGAATTGGGCGTAGAGGCAAAGCTCCTTTTCTGATTCTGCCAATGTATCACTGACAACTATCACAATGTTGACTCACTTTATGAGCATCTGTGAACAGAGTAGGCCAAAAATAGCCTGCTCGAATAATTTTTAAAGCCATAGGCCTGCCTGCATAGTGAGAACCAACTAGTCTAGAATGAAATTCCTCCAATATTTTCTCCTTCTTGGACTCCTTCACACACCTGAGAAGAACTCCATCAATGTTCTTGTGAAACAGTCCATTAGGCAATAGAACATATTTGAGTGCTTGTAGCCTGAATCTCCGATGCTGTGAAGCATCAAGGCGAGATGGACATTTCCCTGAAGTAAAATAGTCAATCAACTCTTCTATCCAGTCTCGATTACTCACAGTATGATTTGCGCAAATGGTTTCGCCAATGTCTCCTTCATGCACCGCATCCAATGATTCAGAAGCAGCACTTTTAGCTAACTCCTGGCATAAAGCTCACCCATGAACTAGCTTTGTTGGTCGGATCTCTACATCATATTCTTGAATTTTTGAGACCCAGCCTGCCCTTTTATCACCTAGTTCTCCTTGGAGTATGAAATTTTGAACATCGAGATGTATCACATAAACCATAGTTTTGCTTTGGGAAACAAAGTGTCGGAACTTCTTCAATGATTTCATTACTGCATAGACCTGTTTCTCAATAAAGTTATACTTCTCTTGATGTGGTGCAATAACTTGGCTCAAGAAGGCAATTGGCTTCTCTTCTCCATCCTCTTGCTTCTATGTTAATACTGCAACATAACTCTCTTGCTCACCCACTGCATAGAGAATGAAATATTTTGAATAGTCAGGATTAATTAAAATCGGAGCTTGTGTGATCCTTTCTTTAATTTCCTGAAAATCTTATCTTCTGACCTCTATCCATTTAAACTCGGTATCTTTCTTCAAGAGTTCCATCATGGGCTTCACAACCTGAGCAAAGTCAACAATAAACTTGCGGATGAAATTTATTTGACCAAAGAAGGATTGCAGGTCCTTTTTGTTAGCAGGCAATGGTAACTTCATTAGGGCTTCAGCTCTTGCAGGGTCAATTGCCAATCCTTCTTGAGAGATCACATGGCCCAACAACTTCCCTTCTTTAACAACAAATATTGACTTCTTCGGATTAATAGAAATCCTGAATTCACGGCACTTCTCAAACACCTACCTCAAATGAGCTACGTGGTCTTCTCTGTGATGCAAAAACACCATCATATCATCAAGATATATCACAATAATTCTATTCAATAACTCACCGAAAGCAATGTCCATGGCCCTCTGAAAAGTAGCACCGACATTTGAGAGTCCAAATGGCATCCGTTGGTAGGCGAATGTGCCCCATTTGGTGGTGAAGGTTATTTTATGTTGGTCTTCATCTTTCACCCAGATTTGATTATATCCAGAGAAACCATCTAGCAATGAGAATCTCTGCACGCTAGCTACCACATGAAGGATTTGATCAATCTACGATAGAGGGTAATGATCCTTTAATGATGCCTGGTTCAGGTTGTGAAAGTCAACACACAACCGAATGTCTCCATTCTTCTTCCACACTGGGACCAGGTTCACCACCCATGTTGAGTGCTTGATTGGATAGATTATCTTTACCTCCAACATCTTCAACAATTCTACCTTCATAAGCACTTCAATTTTGGGATTGATAGGGCACTACTTTTGCCAAAAAGGTCTCACCCCCTCCTACAACTCAATGGTATGTTGGATCACATTCTTGTCATATCCCTTTAAATCTTGATAGCTCCATGCCATGATGTCAGGGTACTCATAGCACAAGTTCTTAATATCTTCCAACTCCTCAGGCATACAATCAATTTTGATTTTAATTATCTTTTCAAGTTCTAGTTGTAATTCCTTATACTCCTTTGCATCCACTTTGATCCTATGCTTTTCAAACCTATCATTCTGATCAAACAAACTCTCCAAAAAAATCAAACCTCTGGGAATATGATTGTTCTTCAATTGGATCATACCTTCTTTCTCTTCCTCAACAAGCATTCTATCATCTACGCTAGCAGCTTCTCTAAGCAGAAAATTGACTATTTGTTCATCATTGTCGAATACTTGCCAATAAATATTCTTATCCAGAACTGAAGGTCTATAGATCACCCTGACAGTCTTGGGCTTTCTGACTACTTGCTCCATGGGAGAATAATTCGCACCGAGAGATGCTAGAATATCTGCATGTTTGTTCTACTCTCAAGAAATTGCCTGAATGTTCAAAGTTGTGAAGGATTCAAATAGATCCCACACTCTATTGCGATAAGCTTTTAGGTAATGCTGCTTTGATACACACTTATTAGTAGTCTGATTAACAATAAGTTTAGAGTCACCAAAAATTTACAACTACTTGATGCCCAATTTTTTAGCCTTCTTCAATCCAAGGCACAATGCTTCATATTCAACTGCATTATTTGTGCAACTCCAAGTCAACCTATAAGAATAAGTCTTATGTAACCCTGTAGGAGAGATCAACATGACACCAGCTCCTACACCATTCTTACATCTAGCACCATCAAAATACAACTTCCATAACTGATCTATGTCAAGACTCAAGGAATCAGGGACTTCTTCTTCAATTTGCTCAAGCTTGGTTATTGTATAACAACCAATGTCTATTCCAATCATGGCATTAAAATCTATGAGGGAAAACTCATCTTCAAGGTGAAGTTCACCAAGCGCTTCTTCCATTAAGTCAACTTCTTCTAGCTCTTCAGTCATCATATTAACTGCACCTGGAGCTTCTTCTTCCTCTTCCAACTTTTCAATGTGAAAAGGTGATGGCTTTTCATTGTGAATGTGAATCCTATTTCCTTTGAATGGTATCTCCAAATGTGAGTAGTCTAAGGAAAGATATCCCCCCAGCTTAGCTATGAACTCCCTTGAGAGGCACATGCTAAAGTATGGCTCTAGGTCAACCACTACCACTTCTTGGATGACCATGATTTGTGGCATACTATGAAGAACAATGGGAATGTCTTTGATCACTCCCACTATCTTGACTAGAGTTCCATCCAGCTGCAACACTCCTAGGCTACTTCTTGTATATTCCATCCCCATCACTTCACATACTACCTTTGGCATGACAGTAGTCACAACATTGAAATCAATCATACAATTGTGTACGATCCACCCCTCCATTCTAAGTGACAAATAAAATGGGGGTGGTCTATTATTTCCTATCATCAAAGTTGGTAGTGCTTGTACCAAGACTATTTGAGAAGGAGTTTTCTTTTGATATTTAGTAGTCTTCAAAGATTCTTGCAATAGGTCAACTTGCCCAACAACTATAGTGCATCATACAAGCTTACTTTTGTAGGTATCTTCTTCATTTCTTCCACAATATTATAATTTGAGGTGGTCAGAGCCTTCTCTTCCATAGCCCATTCATACTTATCCTGATATTGCTGAGTAGCTTCTACCCTTTATCTCTTTGTCAATGATGGGTACTTGAGTCACTCCTTAGCCGCTCTTTCATTTCATTTTGTGTTTGAGCACTGTAGGTTGTAAAGTTGATGCCCTAGTTTGTACCTTTTCTTGAGCTTGCTTAGGTAGTAAATATTTTAACTTAATAGAATCCTGCTCCTTAGTCCTTACACTAGGACTTTCACTAGAGGTTACCCTTTTCCATCTTGCACCTTTGGCTCTATAGGTACCTTCAAAGGTTCGAGCTCAGCTAGATCTACAGTTACTAGCTTTTTCTGGATCTCGTAAGAACCGAAACTTGCTCCAAATATGGCATCATAAAATTGTGATCAACTTCCTTGATCATATTGACTTATCCACCGATCGAACTCTTCGCTAGCATTTGCACGTAATTCATATGCACCATGCAAGTTTCTTCTCCATGAGGATCATTGCATGTTGAACACCAATATGCCTTTTTTATTGCACTAGTCTCCTCATTTGCTAACACTATTGTGCTCTTCTCAAGGCCTCTATTGGAAGACGCTTGCTCTCGAGTAATTGGTGGTGTTTGAAATCTCCTCAACCAAAATTTAGCCTCAACTTGCTTCTTCCTCACCATTATAAGCTCATTTGATATCGTCCTTAAGGCTGAATTATTAGATTTCACTTCTTGCAACAATATCATAAAAGGATCAAGATTAGATGATGAGGAGACACTGGAAAGGTAGAGGTGTTGGCAGTATGGGAACGGTAATGGAACCAGTGGCACCAATAATGCTAGAAAAGGAATGGATGATGACAGCTAGGGTACTGATTGAGTGGGCAACTATGGAAAACTTGGAGTCGGGCATTGTGGGATAGGGATCAGAGCCATATGAGGTGGGCTTGAACTCCATGAGGAAACTGGATACATGGAAGGCATGGGCTACGAAAATGCGTTGGAATACAAATACTATGGGAGGTCAGGGAGGATGGGCATAGTCATTTTTAGGGGAAGCCTACCTACAACAATTAAGTTAGATTCGGCCTTCTGTGCCTGAGTGTACAGGTCTAGGAATGTAGTCACATTGGCTTGTCGCACGACCATACCGATTTTAGTGCTAAATACCCTGAGGTAGTAGAATGTAGCTTGCTCATGCATGGGCCACAAACCATCAAGAACTCTTTGCCAACTTCAAGTGAACCTGACATTGAAATCAACTATTTCCTCCTATGGATGCCTTTGAATCATTGTAAACTAGTGCAACAAGGAATATGGGTCAACTTGTTCATGAAAATTTTTAATCAACAACTCCACCAACTGATCCCATGAGGTAATAGTACCAAGTTGCAATGATCGGTACCAATACAACAATTTCCCTCTCAATGACAATACCAACAACTTTACCATCATGTCTTCATCTATAATTCCATGGATCATAGCCAAAGAAGCTACATCTTGAATATGCTCATAGGCCATTTTACCAGTACCATCATAGGTCGGCAAAGCCTTCAAAGCTGCTTGAGGCACTAGATTTTGTGCTTGTAAGTTCAAGGCCCCTGAGCTATTCCATGTTGGGAACTATCTAGGTGGTTGTGGCTGCTATGGTGGAGGATTCTGAGCCATGTGGGGTGGTGTATGGGGTGGAGCTTGAGGAACACTAGTAGCAGTGCTAACTAGGCTTGTAGGAGCAGAGAATACACTAGCTAGTCGTGATGATGTGATAGATGATATATGGGATGTATGAGGTAATGAAGATGTACGACGTAAAGTGGCTAATTGAGGATGTTCCCCTAGCCTTTGAATATCAAGTTCGTAGAACTCAATTCGATGATCTAGATTTTTGGCCTTCGATCTTGTATTCATGAGACACAACTTTTGTTGTACTCACATTTGGAGATTTTTGGGTGTAATCGAGTCGCCAGATGTTCTAACTATACAACATGAAGGTGAACATCAAACCTTAATACTATCGAAAGTGGAACTTTTGAGGTCCCATCGGGCGTGCCAAAAATTGTTGGTCAAATATCTGCCTAATCAACAAAACTTCATTTGTGCACCCTAGATACGACCAACATTGAAAGGTCGGAGGAAAGGAATGTCCCCCGTGCCAATCTCCAGAGAGGGTTGGCTCCCAAACTAACTCCTACACTGGTTTAAGACTAGAGTTGCAGGAAAGAAATTGGAAATAACAGAAAGAAAGGGAAATATGGCCACAGGTCAGAGTGTAGGATTTGGGGCAGACTAGTAGCAAGAATTCCACCAAGTTTTATAACAACATGTAACAGGAGGAAGGCAGAAGAATTTCACTCACACCTTTGCAGAGACAACCTCCAGATTGCATTCCAAAACTTACTCACTCACCAACAATGTTTTAAATCCAGAAATAGAATTTTAAACTTAACAGCAGGAACATGAGCATAAACAAAAATGCTTAAAAATAGAAGGAAATCACACACATAAGAATGCTTGCAAATTTTAGAAGCCAAGTCTCTTCTATTGATGCAGAGAACTTAAGAAGTTTTCTCGTAGAATGTCCAACCTCCTTTACAATGGAAATTTGATTAGTATTTATAGAGGATTTCACCTCTTTCATTAAATGTACATTAAGACAAAATGATCGCAGATCAGGAACAAGAGTGAGGAAATTCCTCCTTGGAAATATTAAAAAATCTATCCTTTTGGAACAACGATCCACCTTTCAAGGGAACATTCCCAAGAAATCAGCATTTTAGGCATCGGTGCACAGAAAATTAAGAGACGTCCAATACCTTGAAAACGTACTCACGCCTTGGAAATCATGAAAATCTTCCTATGCTTCTTATATGGCTTCCTTCTTCACTTGGGATTCACAATTTGAGTTACTCGCTACCACCATCATTTAATGCTTGCAAAAACCTGCTCCAGGGGTCCTTGAAATCTTGACTATGGACTATGGTGAAACTTCACAATTGGATGACTTTATCTTCATAATTGCATTCACCCTTTCTGCTCAAAATTGCATTCACCCAATATTCTATTGTTCATCACGCTCACGTGATTCTCCTTTGAGAGCATGTTCACCCATGGGAGGGGTGATCGGGATGTTCACCCCTCAACTAGGGTGAACACGATTATGTTTCATTCTTGAGGTGCGTTCACCCATGGGAGGGGTGAAAATGTTCGCCTCTCAAACAGGGTGAACGCGTTTACGTTGGCTTTGGGGTATGTTCATCCATGGAAGGGGTGAACACGATTTCATCTATTCTTAATTTTGAGGCATGTTCACCCATGGGAGGGGAACGGGATGTTCACCCCTCAACCAGGGTGAACGCAATTATGTTTTTGTCACACCCCTTTCATACCAAACCTTGCCTACATCACCTTTTGATATTATGTTCGCCCCAAGGTGGGGCGAATGGAGCTTTCGCCCCATCCTTGGGGTGAAAATGATTTCACATTCCATATTATTTTGGCGCTATCAAATTTTTCAGTCCCTTGCATTTTTCATATTGATCTTCCTTTCTTCATTTTTGCAAAGTGTACAGGCCCAAAGACGTCAATTCATAGTGCACTTCGAATATAACAAACTTGAATCCCAAATGAAGTTTTAAATTTGTTTTTCCCTTTAAACATTCAACACTAAATACTGAATACATATGCAAACAAAAAGTAACATATGAAATTGATTCAAAATAAATACTGCCGCATTACAATAAAAAATGCTCCAACAAAAATCCCAATGTGGCAAGGTGCAAAATTGCCAACAATGCCCTTATCACGAACACAAACAATAATATTTTTGAGAGCAATATAATAGTGCAAATGAATCTAATAATCTCTTAATTTTAATGCACTAACAATTTCACCTTATCACTCCAATCAACTCTAAAAAATAATGCACTTAATCAATTTACTGCAACTAATCAAGAATAATCTAAAATGAATCTTCAAGAATTATTTTGTAATTTCCTTATAAGTAAGGTAGTAGGAGCTAGTCTTCTTTTGCTTTCCAAAGTAGATGATAGGTAGTTTATAGATAGTTTGAAATTTTGAAATCTAATCAAATCCTAAAGTGCAAATGAACCTTAAAGAAACCTTTCTCTTTTTGCACTTTTTAAGACTATAATTCAACTCTCCTTTTTTCAACTTTAATCCAATTAAGGTCCTTAAAAAAATATTGTAAGTAATCCACTTAATGAATCTACTTGCACCAATAATTGCTTACCTTTTTTTGAAAGCCCTTTTCACCACTTTTGTAGAGGATGTAGATCTTGGTGTCTAAGATCACCAAGTTGTTGCCTTGAGTAAGATCTTGTAGCTCTTTATAGGCTACCTTGAACAACTTCATCTTCACCAAAAAATGGTCTCGAAATCTCTTTCACGAGCATAGCATTTTGGTGGCTTTTTTACCTCTTGTAGTCTCATCCCTTTGTTGTATATTTGAAGATATATTTATTTCTGAAGTGGTGCCTTATTTTTGTGAGAGGCAATCTCTAAATCTCCTGGATTTGGTAGGCTTATTCTATTTGAATCTTCCTTCAATATTCTTGTTGAATTATAACTTCAAACAAGATCTTCTTCTCAAGATTTTGAATATCTTTTTGTCTTCTGAGATTTGGTACTCCTTGCCAAATTCTTCTTCTTGGGCTTGTTGTTGGATGGAAATAATTGTCCCAAATATTTCACTATCTCCAATAGTGAACTTCTCCAATTAGTTTTCCTTGGAAATCCTTTGATGATTTCTTCAGGAAGGCTCTCCAAGCCTTTTATTGGATGCTCATAGAGACCTCTCCAAGGTCTTTTATCTTGCAGCTTCTTTTGGTCTTTCTTGAGGTCTTATCTTCAACCTTATGCTTTTGGAAGTGTTGGTGGTGAGATCTTCTCCTGTATCTTTGATTTTGCTACTTCTGGATTCGAGTAGGACTCTCCTAGTCCTTCTTCTTCTTCTAATTTTGTAAGTTAATCAATGAGTTCTTCTCCCAATTTCTTTTACTTCAGGTGTTAGATTGATTCTAAAGATGATACTCTTCCTATATTTCTTGTAGGAAGCTTTTCTAACTCACTGAATCTCCCTGTCCCTACAACAAAGTATTGGTACTAAAATATGCTTCTAAATTAGATACTCTATTCTAGAGTCTTCTTCAGGATCAAGTATTTTGTAGCCTTTTTCAGTATCACAGATTTTATGGCCTTTTATTCAAGGCTTATGTGGCCTTTTCTTCAGTATCAAGGCTTCTATGGCCTTTTCTTCTGGATCAAGGCTTCTATGGTATTTTATTCTAGATCAAGGCTTCTATGGCATTTTCTTTTAGATCAAGGTATACATGGACTTTTTTCTTTGTGCATTTTCCAATCTAGCAATGGAGATCTCCTGTCTCCCAACTTCACAATGATTCTTCTACAAAAGTCTCTTCTATAGTATTATTATTTTATAGAAAATAATATTTGCACTATGAAGGCACTCCGACCTTCAAGAAATGAAGTTGAAATATCCTAGATTTTTGTTGTAGGAGGTGTCCCAATCATCTGAGAATTAGTTCCCTACAATAAAAATAAACATCGGGTAAATTTCTCTAGATCTCTTAGATGAGCTTCACTAGTTTATTCATCAAATTAGTAGATCAAATGTTGAGTCCTAGTCTTCACGAGTTTTCCTTTGTAACCCTATGGAAAGAGTCTAGCCATATGCAATCTCAATATTTTAAAAATTAATATTTCTTTCAGTCCTTACTTTTGGATCTTCCTAATTCTACCACCTAAACTCTTTTGATAATTTTTTTATAGTGAATGGTCCAATGGCGTGTCAAGTTGACAAAAACTTAGGGTCAATTATAATGGTGGTTTTCCTATTGACCTATCGTATCTTTGATACCACTGTTAGCTTTTTATGCAACATGTAATGGGAGATAGCAATCACAAGATGCAGAATAATATGAAATAAAGTAAATATGCAAGATGACTAAAAATATACTATAAATAGAAATTATGGAAATATTTACAAAGTAGTTATGGAGGAAATGAACACTCCATGAATAAAGCTACTACTCAAGAATGGGCTTTGAGCATATCACACTTCATCACATTACATCATACTCTACTACATCACACCATACTGTTCTATACTACTTCCTGCTGCTATATCTTACTCTATATCTATGGTCCTTTTTATAGAAAATAGATTCCTTGGACAACACTCTATCTAGATAGGCAAGGGATAACTTGCACATATACAACTTGCACATTAACACTTGTGCATTTATTACATTTTATGAAGTAACTAGATAAATTCCCCCTAAAGTAATCTAATGTCCTAAGTATGTACCAAGAAAGGTATATTTACATGATCCAAATGATGTAATATAGTCTATTTCTAACAAAATAAGGCTAAAAGGAGGGAATTTAGATAGAATTCCCATTATGTTATTATTGAGTATATTCTATTTCAAAGGAACTTTGATGAATCCTCATGAGGTCTGTTAAAAGAGAGTAAACTCAATATTTGATTTAAGGATTCTCGGGTGGCCCTTTTTTAGCTCAAACTCTTACTAAAAAAATCATAAGAGCTAAAGATTATTAGTCCACATATTTTTAGATGTTCTTAAATGGGCGAGAAAATTTGATAGGTGAAAATTCTTCACTAGAAGGAAGAGGCATTACTTTGAAATCCATAATAAAAGATAAACCATTTTCCTAATGGGGATTAGATTTCATTGGCATAATAAATCTACCATCAAATGAGGGCTACAAATGGATTTTTACTAACACAAATTATTTCACTAGGTAGATAGAAGCAGTGCTGCTAAATGAAGCCACTAAGAGGGTGATCACAAATTTATTGGAAGAGATCATAACCAGATTTGATATCCAAATAATATTATCATATATAATGCTAAGGCATTCACTAAGGCCAAAATCACTTAGTTAACCTTCTAATATAGAATATATTTGAAGGCTTTTTTGAAAAACTATCCTCATGAGAATGGTTTATCAAATTCCACCAACAAGAACCTGATCAGGATTCTAAAAATGATAGGTTAAAAAAATCAAAGGCAATGACACCTCCATATCAAAAGAGCCTTATGGGCATATCGAATTACTCTAAAAAATGCTATAGGATTTTTGTGCTATACCTTGGTCTATGTCAAAGAGGTATGATTGCCTATATCCTTAGAGTTTTTAAAACTCCAATAGAGTGATGCCATGACTATAAGAATAGGTGAGTTGTTCAAGCTTGAATAGCAAAGAGAAGGATCCAAAAAATAGTTGCTAAGGCATTAGGGAGTGATTAAGAGATGGCTTGATAAAAGAGCAAATCCTTAGAGCTTCAAAGTTTGGTACTAGGTACTCAAATGGGATAAAGATAGAAGTAAACCAAGGTACCACACCAAATTTGATTCTCTTTAGAGTGGCCCTTATATCATCACCACTTGTAAGTTGGAGAATTTGTTTGACCTCTCAATGTTTGATGACTATGTATAGTTGATATTAACTAATGGGGTCTATTTGAAGAGCTACCCTTAAGCTTTATTGTAAAAATAAAGGGCCATGTATATGTTTTTTATTATTTATATTATATTTTAGTTTATTTTAAATAGATTTATCTTTAAGCGTACCATTGATTGGAAGCATCCCTAGATTTGCAATATTATGGAGGTTCATAAGATTGCAATAAAGCTATAGAGTAATCCACGTCATTAAAAGCCATAGGTCAAACATAATCAATGGCCCACATAATTTTGGAGGTGCCAAGAAGGAGGCTCTTCTTCCTATGTAGTAACAATCATCATATCAACAAGGAAAAATGACATGTAGTGAGCTTGTGCTAAAGTAAGAGTTGTCAAAGAAGGGTCCAATACTAAAGTAGCATAAAATGTCTAATTGGATCACCAACAAGTAGTGTAGATTGCTAAAGAAATAAACACAAATAACTCCCCAAGTTTTGATAGTCATCAGATCCCCCAAAAGAAAGGGTTTCCAAATTGTTTGATCCATTGAGATCCCTCTAGCACATGTATTTTTGTACTTGGTTGAATTTCACCCAATGTGCTTTCAGGACATTATACCATGTCATAAATAATGACACATGATGCATGCATGCTTGATCAAAAATTACCAAAAGGAGGCTCGAGTCCATAATAGCATGAGTCACCTAATCAAACCATTAATGGATGATATTGCTTGTTAAAATAATAAATATAATAGGTGCCTCTAAGGTAGCCATAGTCTACGGATCAAAAAGAAAACAATAACACATGGAAGGCTTGTATTAAATTAGGAGTGAACAAAGAAAATCACAAAGCTCGTGTAGCATGAGATTTCTAATCAAATCATCAACGAGCAATATTTGTTTCCATAATAGGAAAGTCAAGTGGCTCCTTAGAACAACATAACAATTTTATCATCCAATGGAAGGCCTATAGACCATCCAATCATCTAAAATTATGGCAATGTTTTCACCAATATTTCATGAATGGCGATGTGAATTTTTGTAACATGAATTTAATTCTAAAAAGAGGCAATGGTTTTCATCAACCTTGCATGAGAAAAGAATAACTTTGCATGGAATGAATTCAATGCATTGGAAAAAGTTTTAGTCTCTTTGCATCAACTCTACAAGAAAGAGGAATAAATTCAAATAAGGTGAATTCAATACTATAATGTTGGTGGATGGTTTTGAAGATAGAAATTCAATACTTAAAAAATATGGTGGTCTCTTCCCATCGAGTTTGCACAAAAAAGGAAATACATTTGAATTAGAAAATATTAATGCTAAAAAGGGTGTCACCTCTCATTCACTTCACAGATATAAGGAATGAATTCGTATAATGTGAATTCAATGTAGGTGGGTGCCCTGATATTCAAAATAGAAATCCATAAAAAGGTTGTAAGGTTAAAATAGCCCTTTCCTCATTGATTTCCAAGCACTTGAATGAATAAGAGCTCTTTGAGCACATAAAAGAATAATTGTAGAGTTGAACCAAGAGAAAGAAATTTTGCATACCTAGAAGTATTTGAAGAAGTTCATAGTAGCCATGGAGAAGAAGAAGACCACCATAGCATCTAGAGCAGGCCCTTCCATTGGTTCTTTAGCAAGGGCAGCTTAAACCTCTCCTTCCACCTTGGGTAAATAAGCATTGACCTAACTCTCCAATTCATGGCCCCCAAGCTAGTAAAATACTCAATCGAGAGGGTTATAGACCCTAGACTATCAAAGAGGACTAAGAACCTAAGGGAAGAAGCACTACAAAGGTTTAATTCCAAAGACCTTAGACCCTTTAGAGTAAGGATATGGAGTAGTTTCTTGGTCTAGTAAATGGTGCTAAAGATCCATAACTACTATGAGCTAGTGGCTACATGTGCAAGACTCTATAACACCTAGGCTTGAGACATCTAGTCACATAATCGCTACACCAAAAAAGGGCTTTAATGGTAGCTAAAATAAGGTGGTTTTTTATGATGGTAAAAAACCACCCTAATATATCCTAAGAGGGTGGTTTATAATCACCCTCTTAGGATAACTACCCTCTTAGGGTCACCCTAAGAGGGCGGCTATAAACCACCCTCTTAGGACTATGATGATAGTTATAAACCATCATATTAGAGGTTATACTAAGACAATGATTATAAACCATCATATTAGGGTGATCGAAGAGGGTGGTTATAAACCCCTATCAGAGCAGTTATAAACCACCCTCTTATCCTTAAGAGGGTGGTTTATAACCACCTTCTTAGAGGCGGTTTAGGTTTTTTTTAATAGGCGGGCTTAAACCCCCATATGGTGACATCATTGTTTCTTCGAAGCTTCATGAATAGATAGTCCATTTGCCTTAGCTACTACAACCTCCACACCACACC
The DNA here is from genome assembly GCA_028583015.1 of Wollemia nobilis. Classification (NCBI taxonomy): domain Eukaryota; kingdom Viridiplantae; phylum Streptophyta; class Pinopsida; order Araucariales; family Araucariaceae; genus Wollemia; species Wollemia nobilis. The sequence goes on from JAQPPZ010002501.1 coordinate 1,991,020, forward strand.
TTAGCTACTGCAACCTCCACATCACACGCACAACCTCCACACCGCTCGAACCAAGCCTCATCTCATCTATCATACTAGGGCTCCCGAGCTTCGATTCATGCTGTTCATTTTTTGGCTGGGGTTTACCCTAAAATTTCTCTAAAACTTTTGCTAATTTACCCAAAATGGTGAGAGATGAGGGCCGAAGCAAAAGCTGAAGGTACAAAATGGGGTATGAAGATGAATTTAATATTGGAAGAGATGAGGTTAGTTAGGTTCAATGAATTTTGTATTATTTCAGGTATTTTTGTGATTAGGGTTTGGAATTTTTTAGTTTGTAATTTTGTGTTTACGCATGAGATTTGTAAAATTTAAACCCTAGATTAAAATTTAAACCCTAATTTAGGCCACTTGTCATGGGGGTGTTTGAGGGAGTAGAGTTTTCCTTTGAAGAAATTATTTTGAGGGAAATTTTGGTGTACCATACATAGAACCCAGTAGCCTCAGACGAGCCAAATAGAACCCTAGCAATATTTTACTCTATTCTCACTTCTTTAAAATCACAAGTGCAGATGTTTACAGATCAAATTTATTGAACGTTTCTCAGTTTGGTGCTTCCCCATTCAAATTATAATGCAATTAACTAGGAATTTTTATTTACATTGCCAGAGTGTTTGCTGTGAATTTATTTTTATCTTATTTTTTTGATGTTTTGTTTATCTTTACGGCTTCTAGTGGCATACGATGAAATTTCATTCCACCTATTTTGTTTTGTTCTTGAATTAAGCATATGACATATTTTACGGTTGTCATGGAAGCATTTGTGGAATTGGAGCTAATTTGGTGAACGTAATGGCACGACAAAACTTGTGGTGCTCAGTAAATTTTTGTATTAAATACAGTAGTTTCAAATTATAATTTAATACATTTGAAATGAACCCTAAGCAGGAGAGTCCAACACATCCCTATAATTAAAAGCCTTAAGCTATACCTTGATCTTGCATGGTAATACATCAGAGGAAAAATCAGGATATGGCTCTTATGATATCAATGATTGAGTTCTCCAATAACTATTTTGATTGCCCATATGGTAAGAAATATTAGATGCTTGTGCCATGGAGGAGTCAAAAGGAAATATGAGCTACACTGGCTAGAGAAGTCCCTTTAAATAAGTTGCACACCTAAGAAATGATATCAGGCACCGAATTTGAGCCAATAGTGACACGACCTCATCATAAACTCCTGAACACCTTTATTTGGAAAAAATATTTACAAGGCCTGATGTGGAAAATTGATGCCCAACTAATATTTGTCTTGTATGCAGACTAGAGTGTGCAACAATAAGGAGAACAACTTCTAATTTGACAATGTGTTAGCACCATGTTATGACACCTGACACTTTATAATATTTCATTAAAAAATTATAGTCAAAGCATGTGTAGGATCTTAGGTTTATCAAGAGCATCCATGTTGACACCATGTACGTGCTCCAAGTGGACAAATTTTACTTGGAAATTTTGATAAGTCCCTCTTGATGAAATACAATCAGACTATATTTACCCCAATTCTATAGGATGCTCTACTATATACATCAATCATGAAAACCTTGTATTGTCTTGTGCAACTTCTCGCAAAGGTGAGATCTAATAGAACCTCCTCTAGGAATTCAATGTGTTTGACACAACTTCCTTGGTGAGGTATCATGCTTCCAAGAGTGCAAGTAGATTTATCACAGAGAAAGAAGATGCTTTTGGAAATGGATGGGAGAGTCAAATATTTCCTTCCTATCATGAGAATATATTTTACCTTAGATGATTTACTTCTAAAGTTGGGGTTGTTCTATGTGGACATGTTATATTAGCAACTACCTTTTGTTGAAAAATAGAATAGTTGAGGATGACACAAAATGTGCCTATCATTTTAATGTTGTGATGGCAAGTTTGATGATGTGCTTAAACCTATACCACTAGCCTACCTTTGTTTCGAATGTTGGAATAAAAAATGAAGAATCAATATAGGTAATCTCTTTGGCCCATGGAGGTTTCTCTTCTGGAGTGCTTTGGATCCCCTCTATTTCAAATCAAGGGAAATATTTTATCATTCTTCTTCACAAAATAATTAAGTCCTAATGGATCAAAATGAGAGTTACCTCTTCCTTTGACCTCTTGCTCTAATACCACTAATGGGAATGTTTCAATGATTTGCATTATTGTTTTGAAGATATTTATACATAATTGCCTTCCCTAGTATAGCATAACAAACCATAACTAATAGCAACTAATTTCAACCACTAGTGGACTTATGGACCCTATGTTGAGTGGTTGCAACCACTCAACTTACAATCACGTTGACTATGATGGTAATAATTTTTAACATTTAGTGCTCATAAATAAAATATTCACTCAATTATTTTATTTTGTACTATTAATTATAATATTAGAAAATTTGGTATTCATATAAATACTCCCCTCCCCTCCCTCACTTTATTATCAACATGTTGTGAATCTTATATATGCATAATACATTGATTATTTATGGTGCCTATGGATGCCCCCAAATATCAATCTCTTTTCATTTCTTTCATCCTTTTATAATTTCTATAAAATATTTGAGATATATTGCTTATGTTGTTTTTCTAGAAAATATTGTGAATTCTAACATTGTATTAGAGTAGGTATGGAGCTACCCTGCTCAATCATGTAGAAGTGTCTTTTGGAGCCTCCAATTTTTCTTGCAAACTATAGGATAATTTATTCCTCGAAGTCTCATGAGCTATTTTTCTTTAAGAGGTAGAAATAATTTTTAATATGCTTCTTTCTATTTGCCTTTTTGAAAGCATTGGAGAATATATGGCCTGCTTTACTCAAACTCTATAGATCATCAAGGTAGATCCTTTCAAAGCATAGAAGTGGAGATAAAAAAGGTTCAATGGTTCAAGATATTTTGCGTGCAAAATTTAAATTCAAATTTTTGCATATGGTTGACTTTTTTTTATTTGGCTTAGTGCCCTCCTGACCAAAAGTGTGTATTCCCTTCTTAATGGAGAAGGGAACACCCTCATATGGTCAAGACAAGTGGAATTGTGACTAGGAGAGTGACCTTTAAGGCATTGTGTTGACAAAAAATTGGGTTTGAATCCTCATGATGCTTGTTTTCTAAAGCAAGTGCTCTTTTTTAGCATTTGATTTAGAGGGAAAGCCTAAAGAATAAATATTCCATTTCTACCTCAATCCCTATTGTGGCATGGTAGTATGCACTATGATTGGAAACAAAAGGGTGCAAGTTCAAATCTTGTAATGATTTTGTTTTGTTGTAGGTTGTTGAATGAAGGAATTTCAATAGGAGAACTGACAACTCTATCACATAATGGTATGGTCTATAAATATGGATAATGGAATTCACCTCTGATGGATTTTTGAAAACAACAATAGAAGATTCACTCTACACTTGGCCACAACCCAAGACTGTGAAGAGATAGTCATTTGATGGTAGAGCACACTGGTGCTGATAGAAGGTATTACATTTTAGTACCAACCAATCAATGTCATAAACTATTATATTACAAATAGGTAGCTAGTTGCAATTGAGTCATGTGTAGCTTAATGAAGGGTGTTGAAGGGTTCAATCTTCACTCTGTTGGTGGCTCAACACCCCAGTAACTAGAAGGGCCAATAAGAACCCAGATTCAAGTCAGAGTGGATCCATCCTTCACAATAAAATAATGAGTCAAAAGGGTGAATGGTTGATGTTATCTTCACTGCAGTTACCTTCAAAACCTTCTCCAACAAACTCACAAAAGAACAATACATTGTTAAACTATTCATTTTATATTTTTTATGATTTTGTGTTTCAATCCCTTTGAATAAGGAGATATAAACTTTTTTATATCAAAAAATAGGTCTTTCAGAAGCACAAAAAAAGCTCATACGAAGGGAAGTATCCTCTAAATATACAAACAATATTATTAAAAATTCACATTTTTTAATTTCATTACACTTTTACCACTTTTTTTAGTAAAAGGTGTCTACCTATCAACCAGAAACACAACACCAACTGCTTCGCTGACATGGAAACAGGTACTACAACTATCATGGATGCTTAATCAGACCCTTATCAATGTAAAATGTTTACCATATGACAACCTTAGCAAGGTTTATAAAATAATTTATTGTCATTCCAATTGCCAGGTATTGCAATGCTCTATAATTAGAGAACAGTTTGACACAAACCTTTAGATATGACATTGATGTTTCTATTTCATATTACCATCTAACTCTTTTGGTCATGTAGAGATAAAAAATAATTCCTGACTTCCAAATTATCTTTATTAGAGGTAACCATATAGGATGAAGAAGAACAATCACATTTCATATGCTAATCAAAGTTGAGGTTTATAAGAAAATAACCCCAAAAATGTGTGTTACTAACCAAACCAACATTCAAAGTTAAAATTATAGGTTGGTAGGGTGCATGGGTTACAATAGAGACAACCTACGGTATGAAGTTCTTAAAATCATAGCCTCTGCATTTACAATTGCTTCAGACAAACTATCCATGGACTCCTCAACCACATCCATGCGGCATCCAAGATCACCCTTTTCATCTTCTTCCTTCGACTCAACCATGCATTCATGCACTTGGTTGACCAATTCCTTGCAATCATGAAACTCCATGATCAATTTCTGAGACTCGAAAGTACTCTTATATATATATATATATATCTTTGATTATTTTCATCATCCACTCTGCTTTTTAGATGCAATTTCATTTACAAATATTGTTATTTAATATGCAGCAAGGTTGGTTGGTGATAAGAAGTGTTGAGGTAGTTTTGTAAAACGTGGATAAAGTTGAGGTTTAACATATAGACACCTGATATTTGAATATGATCAAGGTTGGGTATACACCATTTTTGGAAATGACTTTTTAATAATAAGGTACCAATTTATTTTTTTGAGGCTTATGCATGTTTGGTAATCCTCTTTGGATATACAAGTAATATATACAATTTATACAAGTAATATATCAACTACAAAAAATAAATCTTATTTATGACAATAAGCTATAAATAATATTTCTTTAAGTATAGCATGTTATGGAGTCTTGAAAAATAAACTATAAGACTTTGCATGATTTTGTACATTGTAATATATTTTTAGGATGTTTAAAAGATTTATTATCAGTTTTGATGAGCTGCGATGAAGGGGCAACAACTTGTTAGTTTAAGTTCTAGGTCTACCAATATAACACTTATATCTCAATTGTCTGTAAAATTCATTTTGTTAGTTTAAGTTCTAGGTCTACTATTTATGTAGATTTAGAACAATTACGAGATATTTTACATACCCTTACATCTAGTTATCATCTGGTAGTCCATGGATCAAGATGCCTTGCAGAATTACTTTCCAAAAGAACCATTTTTATCTCCTGAGAATTAAATTATTTCCATAGATTTGATTTATTTTTTTAGAGCATTATTTACCCTATATGGGGCTTATGTATATGATGGTGCATGGTGATTTTTTTAAGGCTACCTTACCCTAGTGTGACAAGAAATAGTACTTTTTCACAATCAGTCCTCTGCTATTTGTTTGCATGAATATTTTAGAAGGTCATTTGATCAAATCCATAAGGATTGGAGGCTTAACACATAGCCTCATTTCCACAGTCTAGCATAGGTGAAAAGACTGGAAAAGGATGAGAAAAGAGAGAATATTATGACAGCACCCGAGGAAGTCACATTGCAAAGTAAATAATAATAATTTTCAAGGTGTTTATCACTTCCTATGTTTGTCTGAGTGCATTCAGTTCATTCTCATTTTTTCTCCTACTAAATCTGATAAAACAGGGGCTTTGATTACTACCAAATGTTGTCCATTAGATAAATTTGTATGGGATTATTTTCTTAATTAGAAGCCTTTGTTCCAGGATTAGTTTAAGCAATTAATTTCAAATATATATATATATATATATATATATATATATATATATATATATATATATATATATATATATACGCTTCCTATGTTTATCTGAGTGCATTTAGTTCATTCTCATTTTTTCTCCTACTAAATCTGATAAAACACGGGCTTTGATTACTGTTGACACTTTTTGTCACATTATACAAGGGGTAGAAGAATAGTAGAATTTTTGTATAATATTTCTTTGTTGAAAGTTTTTCTTTTATTTTAAGTTACAACAATTTTGACCCTATCACCCCTTTTATAAAATGAAGAAGAAAGAGCTTCGCTAACAAACAAGCCAAGGAAAATGGCTTCGCCGAAAGAAAAGAAGGAGAATGTGGAAAGAACTTCGGGCCCGAAACACTTCAAATCACTACTTCGGGCGAAAACCTTGCGAAGTAATTTCGTCGAAGAAAGTACAAAGATAACGCTTCGCACCCGAAGCATTTTCAGCAGCCGCTTCGGGCGAAAGTTTTGCGAAGCAGCATCCAAACGACTTCGTCGAAGGAGGAGAGCATAATCCAAAATCAGCTAAGGTAAGGAAACTACTTCGGGCCCGAAGTATTTCCAACACCTACTTCGGCCAGTTTTCACCCGAAGCAGTGGTGCCCGAAGCAAAATGACAATGTGTCGAAAATAGAAGAGTGCTTCGGGAGGATATTCCCCGAACCACAGTTTTGAGAAGGAGTCGGGCCGAAACATTTTCCAGCCGAAGCAGTTTCGCCAGCAAAGGACAAAAGGCCCCATTTCAAAGATGGAATTCGCTCGGCACTCGACATCCCCGAAGTAGTTTCTACGAAGCATTATTTTGCGAAGAACAAATCAAGGAAGATCTACTTCGGCCCAAGGCTTCGGCGAGGCGGAGATGTAGCGAAGCACTTTTTGGGCCCACGTTCCAAGGCGGGCAGCTTCCCAAGGTGATCGAAGGCCCCTTATAAATACCTCCTTTCTTGCCCGATAAGCCCGCTGACCATTTCTGGCAAACGAAAGGGACGTAACAGTCCTCGAAGTAAAACACGGCAGGCGTAACGATCACTCAAGCACAGCATCCAGAAGCCAGGGACACTCGGGCGGCGCATTAAATGAACATTTCCATGGTTGACCCGATTGCAGTTGCCAATTTCGGCAACCGATTTGAAAGCTCGATTGCAGCGACAGTGAGGCACCGATTTCTCGAGGCCCGAGGGTGTACTCCGCCATTTTTGTAATAATGACTCAGAGGGCCGGGTCCTCTATAAAAACCTAGGCATGTAATGTAAAAAGGGGGGGAACTTTCTGCTAGAAAGTTGCTGTAACTTGATGTCCTGCGTTTAATACTAAAGACTTTTGTGCTCTATTTCTCTCTTTTATGTTGCCTTCTGTGCTTAATTCTTTTGTCTTTTCTCGTTCACGTATTGAGACTCTGAATCCTGAATCCGGTGTGCGATCGGGGACCGAACCCCTAAAATTTGCCCTGAAGGATACATAGGAGAGGAAAAACGTCTTGTCGCTTTCCTTTATGCTGCCTGGTGGATCGAGGTTTCTGTTATTCCCTTATCTCAATCGTTGTTACTCTGAACCCTGAATTCCAGCGAGAGAGAAAGGAGAACCCTGCGAACCCATCCAGAGGATACATAGGAAGTTCGGCATTTCATTTCTTTCGCGTTGTTCTTGGTATTTCTTGCTGCTATTCGAGTTGTTAGCGAGTAATCGTGCTTCCTGTTCTCTCCCACCTCAAATCATCATTCTCTAACCCTTACCCTTTTTATTTCTTTTCCTAACCCTTACCTTGTTTATTTCTTTCCTGCACTCTTGTCTCAAACCCCAAAAGTAGATTAGTATAGGAGCCGGCCTTTCTCCGGAGATCGGCACGAGGGGCATCTCTTCCCTTCGGCCTTTCAATGTTGGTCGCAGGTCCAGGGCACGCAAACCCACCGAAAGTCCTTTCCTGTGCGGATTTGATGACCAACAGTTTTTGGCATGCCCGGTGGGACCCAAGGTCCCATATTTGAGAAAATTTCTAGCCCATCTTCACCGGGGCTAGTAGTTCTAACAAATTCCTGGTGAGATCCGGTCAGTCTCATCTTCTGAGTAGTAGTGAGAATTGATGCCCTCATTACCAAAAGACTCTTAGCATCTGGCGACTCTATTTTAACTGAGAATCTCTGAAGTCATGGAGACCAGTACCTAAACCTGGTTTTCGTAACCAGGAGCCCCCATGTTTTGAGAAGGTCCGAGTTCGGTGAATCTTTGGCCTGTCTTCATTTGATAAAATCACCCGACGACTCGATTGAGCTGAAGATCCAGATTTCCTGGTCGTAGGCGCCTTTCAAATCTGAAAGAAGATATCCTGGAGGAACCAAGGTTCGGTGAGCAGCCTTGACCTCATAAGCGGAGAAAGAATGTCCACCTAACAACTCCGACTCAGCGATGACAACCGTGATTTCCACAGACTGCTGTCGTAATGGCTGGGAGAAGCTTTCCTAGCTGGAACGATCCAGGCCCCCTGAATATCCAAAGCTATCACGAGATTCCCAAAAGTGCCTTGAAATCATTGACAAAATACAGCGGCACCGCGGGAATGGCCCGAGAACACCTTGAAGATGTTGCCGATTTAGCGACCCTCCATGACATTATCCATGAAGATGTCATGATCAGACTTCTTGTTCTATCTCTGGAAGGAAGGGCGCTACGGTGGTACAGATTGCTCAGGCCCAAAAGCATCTGCTCATGGGATGACTTAGCGGGGGCATTGATCGAGACGTTCGATGGCTCTCAGGACCCCTTCCATCTCTTCGCATACCTCTCCACTATCAAGAGAGCACCTTCGGAGGGTATCACGGACTTCAATGTCCGATTCTATAGAAGTTGGAAGAGAATCCTGTTGGAGATCCAACCGACGCCCGCCCAAGCCCATATCTTCTATGTTCGGGCCTTCCACCCGGACGTAAGCCTCATTCTACTGCAATCAGGGGAACGAAGGTTCCCTCAAATATTTGAGGAGGCAATACGAGCGGAACAACTTCTGCTCCTATCGAGAAAGTGGCAGTGGAAAGAAACTCCGTCGCTTCCTCCGATAATTACTGCTCCTGTCCGGCCAACGCAGTACTCATCATGGGGCATTCCTCACACTGAGCCGAGGCCTGAGATGCAATCATCTGGAGCTCAGGAAGCAGACCTCATACTAGCTCAACAATGGAAGTACGCAAGCGTGGTCCACCCAATGAACAACATGGCTGCTTGCGATCTTCATCAAGAGGTGAACCGAGGAGAGGAGCAGACTCGAGTGGTAGAACCCGAGAACAAAGAGGGCACATTTTTGCACCCTTTTTGTGTCCCAAGAGATGGCATGCAAGAGTTCAGCCAAAGCTCATCAAGCCTGTCCGATTCAGAGGATGAGCCCGAAGAGCTCCTGGAGGACTACTCTTCGTCGGAGGAACCTTGTTACCATATCAGTAGGATGGAAGAACCTGTACCCGGCCTTCATTTGGAAGAATCTATAGAATTCTGGCATTGGGTTTGGTACTGGTTTCGGCTATCCCTAAGACCGATGCCCCAAGAAGGCTTTCGAGTGGCGAACTTCTTCGCCAACAATCTGGGCACTGGCGGAAATGAAAATCGGCCATGTTGCTTCCTGTTCGTGGCATGGACAACTTCAAGTAGAAATGATCCGAACTCCGACGGTCAGCTAAAGTTCAACCTGATCTGGTCGGGTCACTGCAGGTTCACCGGATAATCACCCGAAGTTGAGTCCGTGGTGGCGGCATGCCGATTATGCCGCAAAAACATTGTGTAAATACTATAAATAGTACGGCTCTAAATAAGGTGTTGCTCAAAAGCTCAGGTCGAGTTTTACTTCGGCACCTTCCAAAAAAAAAAAAGAAGAAGTTCGAGAACTGGGCGTGCGAAGTAGCTGATAGAAAGCAGCTCGCAGCAAATTTTGTGACCAAGCAAGACTCAGGCTGAGGACCGAGAGGTACTTCTCCAGGGGGAATCCAAGCGAAGCAGTATCGAAAGAAGGACCGGCGAACCACCTTCGATGAAGAAAACTACTTCGGGCCCGAAGCATAAAAGAAATAGCTCGCACCAAGGGTTCGCCCCGAGGCATTTCAACCCTGACCTCGACTTCACCAAACCCAACGACGAAAAAGTCAGGGGGCATTTAAAATGTGCCTAGGGGAACGTGCCGACAGCCACCTTCAAAAGCGTCCGAAGCGGGCGAGTTAAATGAAAAGGTGGTGGGTACGTCCTTTAGGGATTCGGTTAGGAGAAAAGTTCATGCTCGGGTACAAAGTGGCAGAGGGTCACGCTTCCAAAGCGAGCCGCAATCATCACAACACACAACCCTGTGTACAACTCCACCATGCGGCGAATTGGACGAAGCAACGCGAAGTTAATTATGGCAAGTGCCATAAATACTGGTGGTTGCCTTCTACGGCTATATAACGTAGGCTCCAGCAGTAACGAAGCTATTTGCCCGATATTTCATGCAAACTTCGCTACTAGTCTTCAAACTCTCCTATCTTGCGCTTCGAAGCCTCCAATCCCGAAGCCCTACGCATTGTTTTCTCCATCACCCCTAGCACTATGGGGAAGAAGAATTCTAAGGAAAAGGGGAAGGAACCAAAAGTGGCGGCCCCTGAGCAGCCAATGACAAAGGGCCATGACAAAGGGCCGAAGAAGGTCGATGTTAGCCGCCGCCCTGAGAAACAAATCATGGGAGAAAGAGAGGATTCTGGGGATGTGCAACCTGAAGAACCACCAGTCGACAGGTGGGATAGGATCAGAGACACCAAGCTATCAAGGAGCGTGGCTGAACTCAGGAGCACCATCGAGTTCATGAAAAGCAGGCTCTCGATAGACAGCAAAAGAGCTATCGCTTACTACTCCCAGATATACTGGTATCTGATGCCCCCCACACATCACTGCCCTGAGCTGATTGATGCCATCGTGTGAAACTATCAGCCCTCCTCCAGGCAAGTGGTAGACGCCTCCGGTCACAAGCTATTCTCCATTCTGAAGGAAGATGTCCAGGCTGCCTTTGCGCCACAGCAGGGCCCTCCTAAGGGGTATACGGTTCGCAACGTTATTCTTAGCGAACAAATGGAGAGGTTCGCATCCTCCAACTACATAATCAATTTTTTGCAGCAGAGCCTCAAAAGCGGGCTCCCTTCGGGAAAATTGCCCCAGATGCCCCTACCCTTGGAGGCCTTCAAAAACGTCGACATCTTCTCCATCATTGCTTGGGTGGCAGGCCTATCTACTGACGCTTCGGTGCACCCGTGGCAGGTGTCTTTGGATGAGTGTATTTCCAGATGCCCCTGATGCTTCGAGGCCGAGCACCAACCCGGTATTTTTCGATTGGGCAGAATGGGTGGCCAGGACCCTACATACGTGGCTCACCAGCATGAAGAATGCTAGGGCAAATAAGTACTTTTTGCCCTGTTCTCTTCTTATTTGGTTATTTTTCTTTCATGTACATAAGAGTTTCCCTTATGTTGCTATTACGACAAGCGGCGAGGATGGAAATCCTCTGCCTGTATACCAGTGGACCCCTCTCCTATTGAAGACGGAGTCCTATTATTCTTTTAATCAACAATTTTTAGGACCCGCAATGCACATGCTAACAGGGTCTTCCCCTCGGGTTCCCCTCCTCCTAAGGGACAAAGTGGTACAAGAGAGGAAGGGAGACATTTTTCAGCTGACACAGGGGCTTGTAATTCACATATTCGGCTTCATAGGGAAGCCTTTTCTACTTCCAGTCTACCCCTTCGAGTACCAGTTCGCATTGGAGGTCGCTCGACAGAGCGATGCAACAAACGCCATTTATGGCCATGGACGAAAATGGGCTCACACCTACGATTTCCCTTTCAAAATGGGAGTTATCGAGGTGTTTGCCCTCAAACAAAATGTTTTCTTGGAGGAGAAACTCGCCAATTTTGGCCTAGTCCAACTTCCTCAGCAATGGCTCTATGACCCCTTGGGGGTAATGAGGGACCATCTTCGATTTAAGAACTTCCACGCTTGCCCCTATCCAGAAATTGTGGAGCAGAGGAACAATCCCAACGGGAGGGATCTGGAGTGGCACTTGGAGAAAATGGAAACGCTACCTCCCTGGCACGAGTTCTACCCGATGGAGGTCGCATATGACCCAGTTCGGCACCCTCTCCCGAGCCCCAACTCCACCTTCTGGAAAAAGGCAAAGGACGACTTGAAGGAGGCGACGAAAGATTGGGATGTGGCCCAACTAAGAGAATGGTGGATAATGAGGGTCCACCACCAAAAGATGAACTCTTACGGACTTTTGGCGACTGACAAGGACTTCGCAGTGGTCTATGAGGCCAATGCTGGGACATGGAAGCCCCTGTCCTTCGCCGACCTCATTCCTCCAGCTATCCCAGGTTCGGGCGAAAGCCCAAAGAGAAAGGAAACTACTTCGGGGCCGAAGAAGGAGAAGAAGGCCAAAGCCACGCCACGTAAACCACCTCAGGTACCTGTGGGAGGCCAAGACACGAGTTCCGAAGAGTCAGAACAACCGCTGGTGAGGACAAAGAGAAAGAGGCCAGAATCAGTCCAAGTGCCTCCAAGCCATCCAAAGCGGCTTCGCACAGGTTTTTCGAGCCCTTCCACTAGGCGACCTACATCGGGTCCGTTCGAAGCAATTATTGAGAGTGCCATGCCGCCAAGCGCCGCGACCGTCCCGGATATCAATGTAATCAATGTGGAGGAACTCCTCCAATCCGAAGGGGACGTTGAGGCAGAAACCATGGAGGTTGAAGATGCCGAAGTAGAAGAAGAACAGGGGACAGCTGCACCTGAAGTCACTACAGCCGCTTTGCCAGGAGGGCACTCAGGTACGCATTCTCCACCCTATGCTCAGGACTCACCCACGTCCACTGCGGCCACGACCGAAGGATCCCATCAGTCTCCCCTGCAAGGCCACTCATCCCCTCACACATCGCCCGCAGCTAGTCCAGGTCCATCCCACGATTCTGGCCGGGACAAGTCCATTGAAGTCACTCCGCCCACTCACGCAGCCGCTCCATTGATTCTTAGCAGAAGCGGAGGTATCGCTTCGACGTCGAGCCCCACCATCGAACCTCCTTGTGAAGCATCCCCCATACACTCCCTGTATTTGTTCACTCCTTCGGCTGGTGACCCAGCCTTGTTTGAGTCTGAGATGTCCTTGATCAAGGAACGCCCCCTCGTCGAGAAGCTGCTCCAAGCCCGACAGAATACTGACAAAATCCTGAAGGAGGCGAGAAAGAAAAGAGGGCGAGCGATGGCTCAAGTTGAAAAATGCGCCGTGTTTGATCTGAAAGCTGGGAAGATGCACAAGATCAAGAAGGTCCCTAAGGTGCAGAAACCTCTGGATGAAATGACTCCAGTGGACTATGATTACCAGGAAACACCTAAAGACCTGGTGCATCTAAATGTAGACAATGAATCGGCATCCATGCATGTCCGAATTGAGACCTTTAGGGCTCATGCAGTTATCGCCAACCAGCGCAGGATTGAGGCCGAGGCCGCCAATGTTAAGCTAGAAGAAGATTTGGCGAGGGTCCGCTCCAAGTTGGCAGAGGCCGAGGAGCAGTGCAAGGCCATGAAAAAGGAAACACGCGCCCTGAAGCTGCAAGTTCTACAGCTCCAGAATACTAAAGAAAATCAGGCGCAGAGATAGGCCAAAAATGATCTAAAGGCCAAAGAGCTGGAAGGCAGAGTTGCACAAATGCAGGCCCAGCTGTACGAGAAGGAAGACCTGACGGTGTTTGACAGGAGCAAAATTAAGGAGATTCGTGCCCATTTGCTCAAGAATTTTAGGTCTCGGTGTTCCAGCGCCCTCACGATACTGACCTTCATCACCGAAGCCCAGCTCGCTATTGCAGAAGGAGGGCCAATCATTGATGAAGTCACGAAGAAAGCCAGGCGTCGGCTCAAGTTAGCCTTCGACGTCCAGAATGCGAGATATCAGGACTTGCAGGTCACTGCAATGACTCGGACGGCTAGAGATTGGTCCACGGCCCAGGCCACAGTTCGCGCCTTCTTTTCCAAGGTGCGAAAAGCTCAGAAGGCGCGAAGACTCCAAGACATTTTTGAAAACGAGCAGCGTGCCTCAATGAATTATTTTTAGGACCTCTCCTCCTTGGGTTTCCCGAGTTTCACAGACGATGACGGGAACCTTTTGACTAAAGATGACCTCAAGCCAGTTTGGCTCCAATTCGAGGGTGATGTCTCAGAGATAGACGGATGGGCGGAGCCGATCTCAGAAGGGCAGATAACGGACTTCATCTTGAGATACTGCAAGATGGTAGCATGCCTAAACGATTTATTCATCAGGGCCAAACATGCTGACATCGGGCAGATTGATCGGTTTCGCATTTTGGTTAAGGCATTACAGGATCAAGAACCATTCAAAAAGAGTGCCTGGACTCATGTCCGAAGAACGATGACACGCATCCGTGATCGCCTCGAACCTTCGCCTCAGCCAGAAGCCGCGCCAGAGGAAGAGGAGAAGAAGAAGGAGAAGAGGAACAAGAAGAGGGACAGACCATAGAAGCAGGGTCTGGGGAAAATCAGTGACTCAGTAGCCCAATGGATCAGGGCTAAAGGGTTCTTTTGCCGAGGCGAGCTCGTCACCCCGCGAGCCGCCAAGAATGTTGACACTTTTTGTCACATTATACAAGGGGTAGAAGAATAGTAGAATTTTGTATAATATTTCTTTGTTGAAAGTTTTTCTTTTATTTTAAGTTACAACAATTTTGACCCTATCGCCCCTTTTATAAAATGAAGAAGAAAGAGCTTCGCTAACAAACAAGCCAAGGAAAATGGCTTCGCCGAAAGAAAAGAAGGAGAATGTGGAAAGAACTTCGGGCCCGAAACACTTCAAATCACTACTTCGGGCGAAAACCTTGCGAAGTAATTTCGTCGAAGAAAGTACAAAGATAACGCTTCGCACCCGAAGCATTTTCAGCACTTCGGGCGGAAGTTTTGCGAAGCAGCATCCAAACGACTTCGCCGAAGGAGGAGAGCATAATCCAAAATCAGCTAAGGTAAGGAAACTACTTCGGGCCCGAAGTATTTCCAACACCTACTTCGACCAGTTTTCACCCGAAGCAGTGGTGCCCGAAGCAAAATGACAATGTGTCGAAAATAGAAGAGTGCTTCGGGAGGATATTCCCCGAACCACAGTTTTGAGAAGGAGTCGGGCCGAAACATTTTCCAGCCGAAGCAGTTTCGCCAGCAAAGGACAAAAGGCCCCATTTCAAAGATGGAATTCGCTCGGCACTCGACATCCCCGAAGTAGTTTCTGCGAAGCATTATTTTGCGAAGAACAAATCAAGGAAGATCTACTTCGGCCCAAGGCTTCGGCGAGGCGGAGATGTAGCGAAGCACTTTTTGGGCCCACGTTCCAAGGTGGGCAGCTTCCCAAGGTGATCGAAGGCCCCTTATAAATACCTCCTTTCTTGCCCGATAAGCCCGCTGACCATTTCTGGCAAACGAAAGGGACGTAACAATCCTCGAAGTAAAACACGACGGGCGTAACGATCACTCAAGCACAGCATCCAGAAGCCAGGGACACTCGGGCGGTGCATTAAATGAACATTTCCATGGTTGACCCGATCGTAGTTGCCAATTTCGGCAACCGATTTGAAAGCTCGATCGCAACAGCAGCGAGGCACCGATTTCTCAGGGCCCGAGGGTGTACTTCGCCATTTTTGTAATAATGACTCAGAGGGTCGGGTCCTCTATAAAAACCCAGGCATGTAATGTAAAAGGGGGGGGAACTTTCTGCTAGAAAGCTGCTGTAACTTGATGTCCTGCATTTAATACTAAAGACTTTTGTGCTCTATTTCTCTCTTTTATGCTGCCTTCTGTGCTTAATTCTTTTGTCTTTTCTCGTTCGCGTATTGAGACTCTGAATCCTGAATCCGGTGCGCGATCGGGGACCGAACCCCTAAAATTCGCCCTGAAGGATACATAGGAGAGGAAAAACGTCTTGTCGCTTTCCTTTATGCTGCCTGGTGGATCGAGGTTTCTGTTATTCCCTTATCTCAATCGTTGTTACTCTGAACCCTGAATTCCAGTGAGAGAGAAAGGAGAACCCTGCGAACCCGTCCAGAGGATACATAGGAAGTTCGGCATTTCATTTCTTTCATGTTGTTCTTGGTATTTCTTGTTGCTATTCGAGTTGTTAGCGAGTAATCGTGCTTCCTGTTCTCTCCCACCTCAAATCATCATTCTCTAACCCTTACCCTTTTTATTTCTTTTCCTAACCCTTACCCTGTTTATTTCTTTCCTGCACTCTTGTCTCAAACCCCAAAAGTAGATTAGTATAGGAGCCGACCTTTCTCCGGAGATCGGCACGAGGGGCATCTCTTCCCTTCGGCCTTTCAATGTTGGTCGTAGGTCCAGGGCGCGCAAACCCACCGAAAGTCCTTTCCTGTGCGGATTTGATGACCAATAGTTTCTACCAAATGTTGTCCATTAGATAAATTTATATGGGATTCTTTTCTTAATTAGAAGCCTTTGTTACAGGATTAGTTTAAGAAATTAATTTCAAAGATATATATATATATATATATATATATGATTATTTTCATCATCCACTCTGATTTTTAGATGCAATTTCATTTACAAATATTGTTATTTAATATGTTGTGAGGTTGGTTGGTGATAAGAAGTGTTGAGGCAATTTTGTAAAACGTGGATAAAGTTGAGGTTTAACATATAGACACCTGATATTTGAATATGATCAAGGTTGGGTATACACCATTTTTGGAAATGAATTTTTAATAATAAGGTACCAATTTATTTTTTTGAGGCTTATGCATGTTTGGTAATCATCTTTGGATATACAATTAATATATCAACTACAAAAAAGAAATAGTATTTATGGCAATAAGATATAAATAATATTTCTTTTAAGTATAGCATGTTATGGAGTATTGAAAAATAAACTATAATATTTTGCATGATTTTGTACATTGTAATATATTTTTATGATGTTTAAGAGATTTATTATCAGTTTTGATAACTTGCGATGAAGGGGTGACAACTTGTTAGTTTAAGTTCTAGGTCTACCAATATAACACTTATATCTCAATTGTTTGCAAAAATTATTTTGTTAGTTTAAGTTCTAGGTCTACAATTTATGTATATTTAGAACAATTACAAAATATTTTACATACCTTTACATCTAGTTTTTTTCTAGAAATTCATGGATCAAGATGCCTTGCAAAATTACTTTCCAAAAAAACCATTTTTATCTCTTAAGAATTAAATTATTTCCACAAATTTGATTTGTCATTTATTTTTTCAAAGCATTCTTTACCCTAGATGGGGCTTATGTATAATATGATGCATAGTGAATGTTTTAAGGCTACCTTACCCCAGTGTGACAAGAAATAGTACTTTTTCACAATAAGTCCTATGTTATTGTTTTGCATGAATATTTTAGAAGGTCATTTGATCAAATCCATAAGGATTGGAGGTTTAAAATATAGAATCATTTCCATAGTCTAGCATAGGTGAAAATACTGGCAAAGGATGAGAAAAGAGAGAATATTATGACAACTCCCAAGGAAGTCACATTGTAAAGTAAATAATAACTAATTCAATAATTTTAACTAGTTCAATATCCTTGAGGGTAACAACAACTAATGTTAATAGAGATAGATTTAACCATGGCTCTTTCTTTTGTTCTTATATTAGTTCTTTTCTTTCAACTGAATCTTCTAGTTTTTTTTTAGTTGAGTCTTCTTCCTATTGTTTTACATCAGTTTCTTCTATCTTCTACTTTTTGTCTTAGAAGAGTCAATTGAAATAAAAGAACTAGTTTATGAACAAACATGTACTACGTTATGCAAATGAGTTTTTTTTGCAAAACTCATTGGAATGACAAATATACATCGAACATGTGCTCTGCCAATGATGAGGGTCCAATTACCAAATATGTTCAAGATGATATTATTAGAATGGTCAATGACACATAAAAATTGTTCAATGGCAATTGCTCAGAGTGGACAAGAACTGCGAGATAATTATGTTGAGTTCCAATAGTTTTTATTCTATTTTTAGAAAATGCTAATAGATAATTAATGGGAATCCAATCTAAGAGTGAGGTGAGTAGATATCCTGAGCATGAGGTTGGTCAGTCAAATACTAGAAGGTAATTTGGTATATAAAAAAAGATAGAATACAAGTGTTGCCAGGGCATAGGATTAAGAGTCTAATCATGCATGCATGTTGAAATGTGTTGAAATGAAGGTTTATTGTGTTGAGTGTGTGTTCATTATAAAATTTATGTTTCATGTTTGACTCTTAGTCTTAGTCCTTAATTAGCAGTAGTACTTGATTTGTATAGATGGATATTTATGTATCTGATGGAAGTCTCAAGATACCCTCTCGCATCATTTTTTATGGTTGGGGTGGGTAGGGATTTTTAGAAATTTGTTTGTTATATAGAGAGCTCAAGTTGTTCATTCACCTATATCTGTAAATAAGAATTGCACTTGAAATAAGAATTTTCTATTTACATATATAATCATAACTAATTTTGCACTTGAAATAAGAAATTTTCATTCATTTAGCATTCTTACAATTGTGCTTTCTATTTATTTTTCTTTTACAAACCAAGAAAATACCAAGAAAGAGACCACAAGTAGTTGATTTTGTCACAATAAATTAGGATTTAGTGATATATGCCTCACACACTAGTAAGTACTTAAAATTTGATAGTGTTGTTCAATAGTGGTTGACCTAACCTAGGCATATTAGAATTGATCATGTTTTTGTCATATATTATGGTGTATTGTAGCAACTGGTGAATGATACTAGCTAGATCAGTTTGTTAATAAGGAAGATAAGGAGATGATCCATAACATAAATGAATCTGATACTGAGAATACTTGAAATGAGACTGATAATGCTTTGGCTAGTGAATAAGGTACGTAGACCTCACACAAAATTTGCTCATGATGTTGGGTTACTCATTGTTATCATACTATATAGCATAATGATGTTTGGATGGTTTCAACATTATAGGTGTTGATGCTAGGTCATCAGACACTTCAAACACTAAATATCATAGAAAGAGAGGCCCAAAAAAATGTGCAATAGAGTCAAGCAGTATAGATAGGGTGGAGATCATTTGCAATCTAAATAGATAGCCTATAGGTCAAAATTCTATTAATTTTTCATCTAACTTGGGGGTGATTATGAGGGATATTGTCCCTATCAACTGGAGAGTAGTCCCAATGGAAGTTAAATACTAGTTATGGATACTCATTATGATAAATTTCTAGCCAATGCAGTTCATATCTAGTGTCCATTTTTAAATACATATATAAATCTTGCATCTAATAAGATAATGGTGCGATGCAATAAAAATATATCATTTTGAAAACAATGAAGAAATGGGTCTTCACGACCATTGACAAGCAATGGTGTGAACATAAGCATCAACTTGTGAAAAACTACTATGATAAGTATGATAATGACGAAGATAGAATTGCTAATCCCCCATCTTGTGTATCATAAAAATATTGGGAAGCCTTTGTGAATGGTAGGAGCAACACTGAGTTTAAGTCAAGTACTAGCCAATCTACTATGGTAGTTCATATCATTGTTATATTCATGTGAATTTTACTGACCTTCCTCTCCCTAATGAATTTATTATATATTGATTTCTTCATTGTGTTGTGGGTAATGATGTAAAGGAATAAAAAAAATAGATCTCACCAATCCATCATACACACTTGCAGTGGAACAGGATATGCTCAACTGGAGCATAAAATTGTATTCTATCATACTTGTTCATTATGTGATAAAAATAACTATATCTTTTATGGTATGACTTATCCCCATGTCTCAACTATATATCTTGCAGAGGAAGAGCCAACCAAATGTGGAAATTCCACTACCAAGGGCAACTGTGTGGATGGTAGCTCATACAAAGAAATATGGGGCTCATGTTTCACTAGAAGTTGTAAAGACAATAATAAGTGATATTCCCTTCGAAATAGTAATATGTTGAACTCCAAACCATTGGTATATCGATTATTTTTTTAACATGTTACCAGATAACTATGCATGTGATGTTTCTAGAAAAAATTGGATGATAAAATATCATCTGTGGGATCCATAAATCAATCTATTAAGGAATATGCCCTCACCAAGGTTTTAGGACCCAAAATACCAGGTCAAATTTGGGGTGTCGGTAAAGGAGTATCGCCAACTGCTCTATTTTTTGGTGAGGATTACTTATAGAAGTTGCACCAGATGTAAGAGCATAGGTAGAGAAAGAGAAAAAGTGATAAGAGAAGCTTATAGAGAGAAAAATATTGATGAGATTTTGACACGACTTGCACATATATAGGTGTGTCAGTTTTTTCATGATTTCATATTTTAAATATTTATATGTTGCACCCTAAAGTTGTAATGATCCCTTGCATATAATTCCATAGATAGAATCACTACATGCTACCCCTACAAGTGGACACAAAATTGGTGGTGGTGATCAAGGTATAGGTAGTTTCTCAATACCTTCTAGGCCAGAGTCATTAATGGTACGACTATTATTTCAAATATAAAATGGTTGACTTTGTATTGTATGCTATGCAATGAATTTATTTGGGCTATTTATTTTCCATGTAGGTACTAAAAATGACATCAATCACTCAAACTAAGAGAATGGAATGCTACTTGACTCAGATCCATAACGATAACATAGTTGTCGAAGGCATAGTGATCAGTAGTGGCCCTGAAGACCCTATACATGGTCAATATTTGGGTGAATTTTATTGCAAAGTCAATGTGCACGTTACCCATAAAGATGAAACAATATTGTATAGAATAAATTATGAAATGACCACAACGAAGTATGTTGTGGGTTCCTTCATTGCCTTGCCTATATCAAATATTGTTTACAAATAAATTATGCCATGTTATAGCAATATTGTATGATGCTTTGAATTAACATATAACATCAATTATTACAAAATAGATTGCCTTTTATCCATTTACTTCTCCCTTAGTGGTCTATATGCATAACTATTATTTTATTTTCATTTAAGCTTGCATTGAACTAAATCTTTTGTTAGCTTTTGGAGCCTTAAACATAAAGGAAATGCATTCACAAGTATTGAAATAAGCATGCAATGAAATAACTATGATAATGGCAACTTAACATGCATGAAAATATGATAGAAAACTTGATACAATGCTCTAGAAATACTCATATAAGAAAGCTCACGAAAATTACAATGCTCCTCTCATGGAGTTTGCAACTCCTCCATGATAGCAAAATGGAGCTACATTGTGTCTACTACTACTCTCACCTTTGCACTCCTCAAAAACTTCACACAATCACTCACAATGAGGCCTTTATATAGAAAGATAGATTCCTTGCCTCTCACTCAACCCTAAGACTCATGTACATGTGGACTACATGCACATTTACATCATTGCACATTCTAACACTTGTGCATTTATTAAATAACTCTAATAAACTATTTATCTCCTAATATAATCCTAACCTAAATATGTACCCATGAAGGTACATTAGGAAAGAACCAAATGATGTAATATCCATATTTTCCAACACCCCCTTGTATTACATTATTTGGTTGTTGAAGACTTTAGTCTTCAATATGGATCTGTGTCTTTTGCATGTCTTCATCTTGAGTGAAGTTTTCTTGAAATATCTTTAATTTACCTTGCATTGTATTCCTCCTTGACTTGCCTCTTCTTCTTCTTCTTCCTCTTTATTGGAGTTGGTACTTTCATAGGTGGATGAACTTTCACCTGATTCCTACAAGAGTAATTTTCCTTTGCTTTTGTCCTTGTCATCATTTTTTGTGTCTAATAGAAGCTTCTGAACATACACTTAGAGCATCATGATAAAATTTTATATTAGTAGAACTTGTAGTACTAATACTGCATGAGGATTGAAATATCTTTGATAGGGTTGATTCATCTATTTTTATTTTTAGCTTAAGTAATTCTATCAATCCTTTTTGTTCTACATTTTCATCCTTATAATATTTGAATGTAAGTAGTGCCATATATAGTATGCTTCCATATTCTAAAGGAATTTGAATATCATTCTTTCCATTATCAATTGCTTTAGTAAGTTGAGCATGTAGATAATACTCCATCATTTCAAACCTATCTTTTAAAGCTTCACTATGTATCCTTTTTGAAGTAGGATCTAAGTTTCCTTCACTTTATAAGTGAATTCTCAATTCTACTTTTTATGACACTTGCTCTTTCCTTTCTAATAGTGTTGTTCATATCATTGTTTATTGAATTACTTGAGGTAGACATTTCTCTTAGTTTTACCTTTTTTTGTTTTAGAAATAATTTGATAAATTCTTTGTAGTAGACTTCCTTATAACTCCCTAGTAATGAGATATGCTATAAATATGATTCACTTCTATCACTTGCAATCAATTATTTGTAGAAAGCTATTAGAAATGCAATCTTCAAAAATAAGAATTCAATATATTTAGTTGGATTGTCTAAGTCCTTCTATATTAATATTCCAACTATAATTTTGATGCAATGATAGGTTTCTAAACTTCTATAAATTCAATTGAAGTAGGATTCCTTATATCTCCCTAATTAGAAGTTTTAGAAATATTAAGTATTTGCAAACTAGATTTTTCTAATCCTTATATCTCCTTGTGTTTTTAATGTTTGCAAATATTCTTGAAGCAATGGAAATAATTTAAATGCTTCTACTTTTAATCCTTTCTTTCATATAACCAATATTCTTTTCTAGAGAATCTTTCAACACCTTATTACTCCTACTAATATCTCTAGAATATGTAATAAAATTTGATATCAAACTTGCAATATAATAATGAATATTTCTCACCTTCTTGAACCTTGATTCTGATTTGCAAGTTGTTTGGAATGTATGTTGTTTGCAAGGGCTGATTTCACTTGTTTCTCTTCACCTTGCTTGTCCACTTTCTCCTTCTTGTAGATGGACTGATTTGTCTTCCTTTCTTCAATCGAATGCTGGCTGAATATGTGCTCTAATCTTCACACTTTATCCTTGGCTATTATGTGCACTATATGAGGCTTGGACTCTCTTCAAATCTGGTCTTCCTCTTGTAAGTAGCAATCTCTCTATTGTTGGTTTCTACGTACTCTTCAAAATAGCAACCTTTTACTTTGCCTTCAATGTTTCTTTAGCTCTCCTCCTTTATGTTTACGTACGTGGGTGCCTTCTTAACTTGATGCAATGTGAGATGAGAGTGCCAAGTGGCACTTGTCCTTTTCAACCTTCTTGAAAATGTTCCTTCTTACACCTCCTTGTAGCACCTATGACATGTGGCGCTTGTCTTCTTCTCACTTCTTGGAAACATTTGTTGTAGCTCCTTCTTTCAGCGCCTATGACAAGTGGTGCTCGATTTCTTACTTCTTGGTGGTTGATGACTATTATAATTCCTTTTACCTTCTTCCTCCACGTTGGGTGCTTGTATATGGAGAGTTCTCAACACTCCTTTATCTTGTTCTAGTTGGAGTTTCAAATATGGGATGTTACACTAAGATGTTGGGTACTCCATTATCTTGTCTTTGTTGGAGTTTCAAATATGGATGTTACACTATGATGTTGGGTGCTCCTTTATCTTGTCTTTGTTGGAGTTTCGAATATGAGATGTTACACTATGATGTTGGGTGCTTAACCTTCCTCTTCAATGTGGCACTCTTCACTTTGGATGCATGGAACAACTCCTTCCATATGGCAATAGGTTTCTAACTCCTTTTTCAACATCCTTGGATCTTTCTAGCTCTTTTCCAATGCTCAACTCTTGCAATTTCTCTTGTTATCTACATATTTTCCTTGGTAGAATGCTTTGACTATCTTCTATGGCATTGTTGGATGTGCAAACTTGTTATTTTCTAGCTAGCTTCAATGGTGATGGTGCCTCCTTTGTGATAACAGATGACTTGCACTATGACCTCAACTTTTACCCTTCTATTTTCACTTGTATTCTCTCTTTTGTAGGTCTGGTTTTATCCTCTATGTAGGCGGCAACTTTGGTGGTTATGGTGCTCTGTTGGGTGTCTTTTGACACCTCAAATAACTAGAATTTAGACCTCTTTGAATGGCCCTTTCTTTTGCTTTCTGAAGGCTATCTTTTAGGGCTTTGTAGAATGCCCTTTGTGGAGTTTCTAATACGTCTCTTTCTTCTTATAAAACCTATATTTTTCTAGCACTTATGGAGTCCTTTGAATGACTCTCAAAACGTAGATTATGACTGCCCCCTGTGCTTGGAAACCTATCCTTTACTTTGCTTGGAGTGTGGGCTTCAATTTGCTGATTTGGGTCTTTATTTGTATGGCCCAACCTTGCTTCCAAAACCTATTTTTAATCCTCTCCAAAACTATCCACAAATTCTTCTTGGAGATGTAAACTCAAATTGTACTTTGGACTTGGGATTCCTTCTTCCTTTCAAGCTCTTTTTCTTGCTATAATATGTTGGCTTTCTTCTCCAAATTTTGGAGGTAATGTTACCCTTTTTGGTGGCTATTCCTTGCCATAAAATTCTGCCTTTAACTTCTTCAAAAGAGCTCTTGATAAATCTGCCTTTGAATCACTAATTAGGCTGAAATAAATCTGGTATTATTATTGCCTTTGATCATTGGCAATATCTTCCTTGCTTGGCTATTCTTTCACTTATCAATCCAAGCTCCTCAATGTAATATTTGCACTATTGTATATGCAAATTTATAGTCTTCTTTTCTTTAGAATGAGCAATAGAATGTTGATACGTTTCTTTCTCTCGAAATATACCTAACTTCTATTTTCTTCTATGTGCAGGTTTGATCCTTGTAAACTATAACTTCTGCACTATTTTGAAGACTTGAAATGAAACTATTTTATGCAACCTTTAAGCTTTGTAATTGGTGCTTTAAAAAACTTTAATAGAAATCCAAATATAAAAAGCTCAACTAATGAACTTTTGCACCTTTCTATTGCATACCTTTTCAATCTTGTAGATGATGAAGATGATGGTGATTCAACTCACCTCAATGGCTACCTTTTGTGGATGATATTGCAGCTCTTCTAGGCTATCCAAAAATAGCTCATTTGCTCACCTTTTTGTAGCTTCAATACTTTACCAATTTGCTGCTCAAAACTCTGATTTGGTGGCTTAAAAACTCCTTCAGAATGTACTTATGGAATCTGATTTTTAGCAGTCACTAATGCTACCCAAATTTTTTGAAACTTTCAGCACTAAATGCAATCTTAAATGTTACTTCTAACTCTTTCAATTTGCTACCTTTTTTCTATCCACGAACTCTGTATTTTGCAGCTCTAAGTGTTGTCAATGTGTTACCTTTTCTTTGTCTTCAAATATGAAAATTTTCAGATTGTAAGGCAGTCAATACCATCACTAAAAAGTTATCCTTGAATCCCAAAAATTTGGTAGGATTCTTCCCAAATCGTAGCTGAGATGTTTGCTCAAGAACCCTTCAATGATGGCCCCCAAATCTCTCAGATTTGGTGGTTCTTCTATCTCTTTTCTCTTGCCAAATTCTGACTTCAAAGTAGATCTCCTCCTCAAACAATCTATCAATCTTGATATCTATTCAATACTACCTTTTGATTTGACAATCTTCTTGCCAAACCTTCTCCTTTGGGCTTGTTGTCGGATGGCGATAATTGTCCCAATTCCTTAGCTTCTTCTTTGGTAGTAATTTCTCCAATGAGTCCTTCTAGGGACTCCTTCAATGAGGCTCACCAAGCCTTCTTCTTGTTTCTCCTTGAGACCTCTCCAAGGTTCTCAATCTTGCAGCTTCAAAATATTCAATGAGACCTTCCTTGGCCTCTTCAATATTCAACTATGGAAATGAGATCTCCTTCTAGGATCTCCTGAATCTGTTGCTACTAAAATCTGCAATAGAAATTTTGTTAGTTCTTCTCAATGCTCAATATTCCACTATGGAAGTTCTTCAATAGGGCCTTCAATGGACCTCTTCTTCAATAGGGCCTTCAATGGACCTCTTCTTCAATGTGAAGTTTTTAGTCTTCAATGGAGATCACCAATCTCCAATATTTTTCTAGGACTCTTCTCCTTGAGTCTCTTCGATCTTCAATGGGGTCTTCTTTCTAGGACCTCCTTCCTAGATTTGCAATCTTCAATGTGGCTTCCTTGGCCACTAGATCTCTCCTCAATATTTCAACTAGGAGTCTTCAATCTGCAAATATCTCAATGGGACCTTTCTCCTTAGGCCTCCAAATCTTCAATCCTTATTTTTTTGCAACAAATAATTAGTCCCTGCACGAGGAAAGTAACTTCGAATTTTAGGCAATGAAGATGAAGTTCTTCTCTATCTATTGTAGGAAGCTTCCCACCTTCTAAGAGTTAATTTTCTGCAACAAGAAAAACTTAGATGATAGTAACCCAATGGTTCTCCTGAAAACTTCTTTTTCTCTCTTGCAATGGAATATTAGAGATAATAAAAATTCCTATGACTCTATGAAAAATAATCTTCACTAGTTGGATTGCCAATCTAGTGGATACAATGTTGAGTTCTAGTCTTCACAAGTGTTACAACTCTTGTGGAAAAACTCTAGCCAAATCATGTGGCTTTCTCTATTTTCTATTCTTCTACCTAGAGCTACTTCTATTAAAAAATCTATTGTGATGGTATTTGCATGCAGTGGCACACTATGGCTGGTTCGATTTGCAAATACTCAACAATAGTAATGGTGATCACTTGTGGCTTTCCTTTGATCCACCGTGGCTCTGATACCACTGTTAGCTTTTGGAGCCTTAAACATAAAGGAAATGCATTCACAAGTATTGAAATAAGCATGCAATGAAATAACTATGATAATGGCAACTTAACATGCATGAAAATATGATAGAAAACTTGATACAATGCTCTAGAAATACTCATATAAGAAAGCTCACAAAAATTACAATGCTCCTCTCATGGAGTTTGCAACTCCTCCATGATAGCAAAATGGAGCTACATTGTGTCTACTACTACTCTCACCTTTGCACTCCTCAAAAACTCCTCACAATCACTCACAATGAGGCCTTTATATAGAAATATAGATTCCTTGCCTCTCACTCAACCCTAAGACTCATGTACATGTGGACTACATGCACATTTACATCATTGCACATTCTAACACTTGTGCATTTATTAAATAACTCTAATAAACTATTTATCTCCTAATATAATCCTAACCTAAATATGTACCCATGAAGGTACATTAGTAAAGAACCAAATGATGTAATATCCATATTTTCCAACATATTTTTTGTAGTTGATTTTGGTTTATGTAGTTGTTTATTAGTGTTTTTTTCTTCCCTTTGGATTGAAGCATACGAGGCAGAATATGTCAATGCCTTTGGAGCAATAGATTTTTTTGGACCTAAAACTGCACAAGATGAAAATGCAGACATTGACAACATTCAATATGCCCATGAAAATATGAGGGTACATGGTTGGAATGCTAATTACTATACTTCAAAAGTAGTTATAATTAATGGAAATAATTAACGAGTGTTGTTAGACATTTTTAATTCTATTTTTAGAAAATGCTAGTAGATAATTAATGGGCATACAAGCTAGAAGTGAGACGAGTAGGTATCTTGAGCATGAGGTTGGCTAGTCAGATACAAGAAGGTAATTTGATAAAAAAAAATAGAGAGAATGCAAGTTCTACTAGGGCATAGGGTTAAGAGTCTAATCATGCATGCATGTTGTAATGTGTTGAAATGAAGGTTTATTGTGTTGAGTGTGTGTTCGTTATGAAATTGATATTTCATGTTTGAATCTTAGTCCTAGTCCTTAATTAGCAGCAGTACTTGATTTGTATAGATGTGTATTTATGTATCTAACGAAAGTCTCAAGATACTCTCTTGTCTCATATCTGATGGTTAGGGCGGTTAGGGGTGTTTAGGCATTTACTCGTTATATGGAGGGCTTAGGTTGTCCATTTAAGCTTCTATTGAACTGAGTGTTTTGTAGTTGATTTTGATTTATGTAGTTGTTTATTAGTGTTTTGTTCTTCCCTTTTCAAAATGGTTTATATTCTATTTATGGATAAAATCACTTCTACTTTATATTTGATGTTACCTCTTTTATTTGTTGACATCTGTCTTTATGAGTGACTCGTTCATAGCCCTTGTTTTCTCTTATGTTGCTTGAAGATAATGGAACTTTTTCTAATATAAATTGTGACAAGATGGTGCTAGAGCTGAATTCATTCATAAAATTTTGGTTTAAAATATTGCTAAAAGAAGTTTTATATTATAAAACAGTGGTAGTATTTTCACACAATAATGATGAGAATGTTTTAAAAATGTGCCTATTTGTCCTAGGAAGAAATTTTGGATATGAAGTTGAGAATGCTTAGTTCTATTTGAGGGAAGATATTTTGGGCATAAATTTAACCAAAGAATGGAACACCCGGGGTTGCCATTGTTTCAAAATCCATATCTCAAAAAATTGTTATTTCTTTGTTCATTTTTGACTTGCAACAAATGGCTGACTAAATTAAACATGCCCCCCAAAAATTCTATATTTTGATTTAGCTCTCTGATAGTTTATGCTATATCTGAAGGATGTCAGTCAGATGGTGAGACTTAGAGTATATAACACTGAGGTAGTTCTCCAATGTAAATATTGTTTTTTGTTTACTGACTTTCAATGATTGAGCTTATTACAATATATCCTTTTATGTTTAAAAAGATGAACTATTTGTAATTTTTTGTTGACAACTATATAAGAAAATATTTAAAAGACCCTAATATTTACTTCTATAATTTATAATTTAGGATCAGTGTTGGCTTCAATGTCAAGTGTGGTGTTATTAGTGGTGATGATAAAAGATTGACACTGTTATCTATAATTCCAGAACTAACACCTAAAAGGGACTTTAACATTGATGAAGAATTTAAGACTAAGTGTCTTGATCACTTTAAGGAAAATATGGTTAGATTGTGAGGAAATCCTACCTAGTCTTGATATATGATACTAATTGTCACAACCATTTGGTTGCATATTCTTACATTTTGTTTGGAACTTCATATTTATTTCATTCTTAATACATTATGTCCTCACTACAAGGTATTAGTCTTGAATATTATTATATAGGGATGCCTTGTAGCATGGAAATTTATTTACTACTATATACAAGGTGATGGAATGATGTCCCATCCCTTTTTCGTGCTCCCGTGCTTGGGGCCTACATCTTTCTAGGTCTACAGGATCCTCTCGATCACCCAGGCTTATTTCCCCTGCTTGACTGAAACTTCACAGCTGTATGGATTATCCCAAAGATCCTGTCCTAGGTGCATTTGGTTTGGCTAGTTTTTGACTATCCCAGTTGAGGGGCTACAAATTTTGAAAGAGGGTTTGGAATTATTTTTTTGTTCTTGTTGCTTAGGATCACTATCTATATTTTTTGTGACTTTGCGGAGCCTCGTGCTTGGTATCTACAGATGGTCATCCCTTCCAGCTCTAGATCAGGTTTGCAATACCTCTGGGATCTCTCTATAGATCCAGTGTTTATCTGCATTTGGATGTTTTGATGGAGGCTCTTACTACAGTATATATTTTCGGTCTTGGGATGGGACCCTATGCTTTTTTGTGCAATTGTGGCTATGGCTTCCATGGTTTCATCTCTTTATGGAATTTGGTAAGATTGTGTGATTTTTTGATGTGGGTGGTCATTCTTTGGTGGTTCGATTCTATAGTTTTAAAGGTCTTGGGGTTGGGACCTCATGCTTCATCATTTAGTGTATTTTTCAGGCCACAGTTGGCAATGCATGTGTTTTTTTTTGCTTTAGTCATGGGTCATCTTGGTGGCTAGTGTCTCTGGACCTTTCCCCTATGGCTTCCATTTTTAGTCTCCTTCGTAGAGAGATCTTGTGGCTTGTCGATATCTCTAGTGTCTACTGATCTACTTTCTAGGTCATGTTTTTATTTTAGGTATTCATGGGATTCTTCTTGTTACAACTGGGATTTTAGTTTTACCTGATTTCTTGCTTGGAGAACGCTACTTTTTCTAACGAGTAATATTATTCCAAAGCTGAGTGAGATCGTTGTTTCACTCATAGTCTTTCTTTCCTTGGTGGGATTTCTTGTTCCTACTGCTTTTCTTGGGCTTCCTTTAGATGTATTTTTCATTTATGGTTTTCCCATTGTTCATTTTTGCTAGTTTTCTATTCTCAAAACCGTTCTGGAAGGGATGGCCCTAACGGGATCTTTGTTTAAATTTAAATTTTAAATTTTTTTCTTTGGCAATTTTTGGGATTTCTCTTCACTCATGGCTTTGCCAACTCAATTTTTAGGCGGGAATTTGAGTTTAAATTTTAAATTTTGGATTTCAGAATCGTCTCTTCAGGCCCATCTTCCTATTGATTAGCTTTTTCTTGTGTGGGTTTGGGACCACCCTAGTGGCTTTCCTTGACCTTCCTTTTTGGTCTAAGGACCTATTGTAATAAGGTTTTGGGGCCCTTTCAAAACTTGCATTTCAATCCAACTATAAAAAATTGCAAAGAATTTCATAATTTTAAGATATTTTTTTTTAGGCTTGAAGAACTTTGACATGTTTTTGCATTTGCATGAGAATAAATTATCATGTTCTATGTTATATGGATTGAACAAACCCTATAAGTGTATCTTTTTATCTTTTATATTTTTGATAAACTTGCCTGTGGACTTGTTATTATGTTCTCGTTTGTGGTATAATTGTAAATTACATTACTATTTGGCCTAAATTCTAGTCCCTCCAACATGGATCGTCTCCTTTATATATTTTCCAATCGCAGGCATGTGTTGTTTTATTTATAATATTGTGCTATCTACTGGTCAATATACTTTGAGGTAACATGAATAATGGTTGCTTACTACTTATTTAGGATTGCAGGATCTGGTACTACTATTATGGCTCATGGGAATCAAAGGCTTGAGAAACTGATGTTTGTTAGGCTGCTTTTGTCCTGGAATAGGATAGTATGTTGCATGTGTTATTTTCTAAAATTTTGAAGAACTAATGTCTATGTTCCATTTATAGAAATATCCTTTTGGGTAAGAGACTACCTGCTTATGGTGGTTGAAAGAGTATGTACACTGTTGGGGCTGTACCTTTTGCATTAAAAGAGTTTATGACAACTCTAGTTAATGCAGAGGAATCAAACAATGGTCCAAGGTACTTGGCCAAATATGAAAATGGAAGAAAATGTAAATTTTCATTGGAGTTTTTTTCATGCATATCATAATTAATGTTAGACAAATCCAAAATTAATATTGTAAGTGATACAACTTTAAACTACAAATGAAAGTGACAAAACACACATCAATGTAACTACTAGGTGGTGGTTAGATTCAGTCTTGGAGCATCTACAAGTCCTTTTGTTGTCATTTAATGTGTTGTTTATTTGTGATTATTTCCTCACACATAATTAGAAGAAAATCAAGCATCGATAAGATTTACAAATAAATTTATATTGGAAGCTCTTGTGATGAAGGCAATTCCTTTTGAAAACTATGGAAACAACTTGATCATGATTTATCTAGGCTTTATTATAGAATTATTACTGCTTCCTTGGGACTATATTTACTGCATCTACAATGGTATCCCACCTCTACTTTCATTTATTTTACACACTCAATATGTTGTTACCGAACCCCCTTTAAGGCTAATCCATTGGTTCTATAGAGGTCACTTCTTTGAACAATAGGTCAAGGTGTAGCAAATAAAATAGCTAGGAATCTTAAAAGTGATTTGGTTTGGATCCCTACTTTTTAGCTTCTTGTTTATCTCTACTTTGACATTATTGTTCATTATGTTGCAAGTGACCATTATGACACAAATCATGATTTTACAAAGTGATGATATCAATTGCAAATGACAAGTGGCACTAATTGTGATCAGTTTCAAATACTTCCTACAATTTATTCCTCCTTTCAATTGGCCAATTTGACTTGACTATCACAGATCTGTGCATCCGGTTGCTCAGTTGGGTGTTAAGGAGAGTATGGTCAAGTGGTAACATATAGAAGGCATCATTGTATTTGTCTTCCTTAATTGATCCTTCTTAGATCATCTCCCTAATGGGAGGGGGTTTGGTCCCTGCAAGAATTGATTTTTGACCAGGTGAGGGGATTTTTTCCTTTACTACTTAACTGATATCATCTTGCCATGCTCAGTTGCTACCACTTAAAGTAAATATTAAGTACTTATGCTCTTCTCTTTGAGTTGGATTTATCTTTCTCTATGGTACTGGATACTCAACCATATTCTCTTGAAAATTAGGGCTAAGCCCTGAATTGATGGTAAAATTTGTTGGGTACCATCCTCTTCATCCAACATGGATGGCTCAAGCAACCTTAGATTCTCCATATTGACAACTGAGTGCATGTGCATATGCAAGAAAATCTAACTTGAACTCATTTGTTCTTATAAAGTGCAGTATCTCAAAGATACCATACTTCTTACCTTGTGCTTGAAGCACATCTTCCCTTAAATACAACCATACTAGATCTCAAACCAAAAAAATAACATCTTTTGATGCCATTCATATCTAGATTTGCATTTTTATTGTGACTTCATGAGTTGGTTGTGTGCTTTTAGTTATAATTTGTGCTTTTAGTTATAATTATCTGATGCCCTCCACAAATATAGTACTCTTAATGGTTTTTGAACCAATAATTTTTATGGGAGTACCTTGTTGCTAACAGTTTACATCAAACAATTTTTGAGTCAAGCAATCAACACGTCTCAATTGATATCACATTATTTAATGTTATGAATAGCCTGATTATAGGATTCACATGCCGAGCTTTTATCCCAAGTCTTGGAATTCTTCATATTATATTTCCTCAATAGTTGCATCAATGTTTGATTCACTACTTTGGTTTGTCCATCAATTTGTGGTTGGAATGTAGTTGTATGTCCCACTTTCATATCTATTTTACCTTACAATGTGGTCCAAAACAACTCCAAGTATCATGAATCCTTACTAAAAACCATGGATTTTGGATGCTTGAAGTGCACCATACATTGGATAAAAATAACAGTGTTGCATTGCATCTTTGTTGAAGATAGTTTTCTTATATAAAATCAACACACATGTTTTACTAAAATAATCCACCATCGCAAATAACATCTTTTGATGCCATTCATATCTAGATTTGCATTTATGTTGTGACTTCATGAGTTGGTTGTGTGCTTTCAGTTATAATTATCTAATGCCCTTCACAAATATAGTACTCTTAATGGTTTTTGAACCAATAATTTTTATGGGAGTACCTTGTTGCTAATAGTTTACATCAAATAGTTTTTGAGTCAAGCAATCA
Organism: Wollemia nobilis; assembly: GCA_028583015.1. Taxonomy (NCBI): domain Eukaryota; kingdom Viridiplantae; phylum Streptophyta; class Pinopsida; order Araucariales; family Araucariaceae; genus Wollemia; species Wollemia nobilis. Next base: position 2,024,283 of record JAQPPZ010002501.1, read on the forward strand.
ACATGTCTCAATTGATATCACATTCTTTAATGTTATGAATAGCCTGATTATAGGATTCACATGTCGAGCTTTTATCCCAAGTCTTGGAATTCTTCATATTATATTTCCTCAATAGTTGCATCAATGTTTGATTCACTACTTTGGTTTGTCCATCAATTTGTGGTTGGAATGCAGTTGTATGTCCCACTTTCATATCTATTTTACCTTACAATGTGGTCCAAAACAACTCCAAGTATCATGAATCCTTACTAAAAACCATGGATTTTGGATGCCTGAAGTGCACCATACATTGGATAAAAATAATAGTGTTGCATTGCTTCTTTGTTGAAGATAGTTTTCTTATATAAAATCAACACACACATTTTACTAAAATAATCCACCACCGTAAATAACATCTTTTGATGCCATTCATATCTAGATTTGCATTTCTATTGTGACTTCATGAGTTGGTTGTGTGCTTTCAGTTATAATTTGTGCTTTCAGTTATAATTATCTAATGCCCTCCATAAATATAGTACTCTTAATGGTTTTTGAACCAATAATTTTTATGGGAGTACCTTGTTGCTAACAATTTACATCAAACAATTTTTGAGTCAAGCAATCAACACATCTCAATTGAAGATAGTTTTCTTATATAAAATCAACACACATTTTCTTATATTTTTTTAGGGTGGGACCATAAGAGGGCAATTTAAAACCGCCCTCTTAGGGCTAAGAGGGTAGTTTAAACCACCCTCTTAGGCCTAAGAGATCTTAACCCTAAGAGGGTGGTTAATAATCGTCCTCTTAGTCCTAATATGGTGGTCCACAACCACCCTCGTAGTCCTAAGAGGGCGGTTATTAACCTCCCTCTTAGACCCTAAGAGGGTAGTTGTTTGAGGTGGTTTTTAGTCGTTGTCATATGTCATAGAATTTTTATGATACCCTCATAGACGGTAACTAAATAACCACCTTTAAAGATATTTAAGGACAATTTATAAGTGTCGTTAAAGCCCTTTTTGTGTAGTGAATGGAAGTTTTGAAGTTATTATTGCCTCCCATATTATCCAAATGATATTACTACTAGATATGGACAAACATAGCATAAATTTGAATAATACAACTGGTAACTATGATGCTATCTAATACAAGATCAAGTTCCTATTTAGCGAGTGAAGCATCAAAGACACTACATTTACAAAGTTCTCCTAAGCCATAGATATTTCAATGATAATGCTAGACACATATTAAGCATGTTGGCATTTATTTTTGGCTTTTAAAATGATAAGAGCATGGTCTAGGTTCATCTTGGAATAAATTATATGATAATTTATACACCCAGAAATGAGAGGGTGCTTTTTCACTTCAATGACTTCGTCACTGATCAAATTCATGAGAGTTTTTCAAATTCAAAGACACCTAAATTTTCAAATATTCTTCAATCCTTACCCATTTAATTTTTCACTTCAATGACTTTGTCATGAAGATTGGTATTTTTTAATAAATTCAATCATTTTTATGTTGTATGGATTTAATAACTCCATCTATCAACTTCCCATGTATGTATCAAAAAGGGCTTTTGCTTTAGAATTGTTTAGAAAAATAGATGCAATTAATGTGACCTGCGACAATGGGAAATAAAATATGAAATATTATAAATCTCTCCTTAGAATTGGAAGAATAACATTGGTAAAGAGAAAGGTTTCCCCTATCTTGAAAAATAAACTAAAGGATTGGGGGCTAGATACGATGCTAGGTGAATGAAACTATGACCTAAAAGGTAAGTTTATTGCCTAGTTAATAAGCATCAAGAGCTCAACAAGATTCATACATGAACCCAAACCAGACACTAAATCCTAGAATAACCCAATAGAGGAGGCATGCATAGGACCAATAAAAATACTTATAAAATAGTCATAGAATCCAAGGTCTTATAAGACCTTTTATTAGAAGAGATGTTAGGGTAGCCCTCATTCCCACATCAATGCAAATAAGAAGGAGAAGACCTTGAGGAAGAAACATTAGAGTGAGGTAAATATTGAGGTATGGTGGAAGTTTTAACAAGAGTTGTGGGACACTACAACTACTTACGATGACCTAGATGATCAAAAATATTTATCAAATTGTATAACTAGGAGCACTCAAACACCAAATGCTCCCTCATAGATGAAGGTAATAAGGAAGAAATAGAAACTAGGTTGGGTTAAATTATAGATAGAGTGGATGTAGTGGCCAAAAAAATACTGCATATAAAATAATTCCCTCCAAGACCCAAAGAAAACCCAGTTATTGTCTCTCCTAAAACACCTCTTATAATAGCAATGCCACCACCACAAACAAACCAATAGGCATCACAGTGGATGGAAAAGAGAGAATTGGTCCACAAAGCAAGCCATCCACCATTAAAGAAGAAAAGTGATGGAACCTTAAGGACAACCACAATTTACTTCCCCTCCTTCCTCCAATAATTTTTCTCTAATTTTTCCACCTTTACTCTAGCAACTAGCCAATGCCCTATAATTTCTTCAATTATTTTGGCTACATTGGCCTCCATTCCTTATCTTAGTGCTAAAGTTGCATTGAATAATTCTCCTCCCATTATTTAAAGGGCTACCTCCATTAGGGTAGTATCTCTATTCACAAAATCTGCCATTGTTACCCCCATTTCTTTTGCTCTCACCACCCCAATTATAGGTTCTTAACCCATTCTACCAAAAGGACACTTTCCTCTTCCTTTCAGTACTTCATTATCCTTGTCTATTCCATTATTCAAACCATTTTTCTCAATTTTAACTCTTCAAGGGAAATAACAAGATTATAGGCACCTCCTTCTATTTTAAATATATTGCAATGATTCCAAGTAATTCAGAATCATATTTTGTATTATGATCAGAAGAAAGAAATCAAAAGAGTTGGAAGACCTGTAAAGAAAAGTATGAAGAGTCACTTTGATCCTCAAGGAAACAAATTTTACTTTACCCAACTAACCCTGACTATTTATAAGCCTAAGGGGTAAATACATGAATAATATTATTAGGTAGTAGTAACAAGGATTAGCATTAAAAACACCTAGGTCATAGATAGAGTAGATTTCATGAAGTAAACCAATAAGGTTGTAATCCATGACTATCTATCTCTCAAGAGAAGGTTGGAAAAGAGGAGAAAGAGATTGAAGATGTGAAAACTACCCTCAAGAACTTCTAATTAAAATCTAAAGCACTTCAAAATTAGATGGACCAATAGATGACCTTGCAAATGCCAACCTCCCTCCTAGATGAGAAAAAGAGTAAGGTTCAAAACCTCACCAATAAACTTACCACCTAAGAGGCCTAGCTCAATAAGGAGAGGACAATTTTTCAAAAATATCTCAAAAAATAGAAGAATAATGTAAGGTTGGGAAAACAATCGAGGATAGTAGATCTCATAAAATAGATTTATAGAGCATACTAGAAGGATATTACCAAAGCTACATTGGCACTCTCCTAAGTGCTTAAATTCATTGATGTGATGACCTACCAAAGCTCTAGAATAGGTTAGGAAGTTGAATAAATTTTGACTACAACTTCCTTGAGGTTAGTCGAAGCCAAAGCATGTAGAGCAAAAATAGCTAGCTTACCCAACCAAAAGCTAGAAGCTATAAGAGTTCAGGATAGGGAGGCAATGACATAAAAATTATTAATAATCTCAATAAATAATAGGTCATATGGTAATGCAAAGCCCATATAAATGGTCTATCCATTATTATTTCAAACCTCAAGGGTCCTAGAAACTCTTTGATTCAAAAAGGCTTACCCTTCCCCTATACTCCTAATAATATGCTCCTTTTTTTGAAAGAGTATACACAATTGGTCAAACAACATAAGGAAGAAAAAATCAATTCTAACACAAGGATGGATTTTATCATAGCAAGTGATGTAGCTTGGGTCATCAAGCCATTAGTATATCTAGAAGAATAGCTTCATGAAGTTGTAAGTAGAGGAAAAAAATTCCCTCATGATGATGAATTAGAGCTCTAGAGCCACTACTCCTAGTTTAATAAAATGAAGATATTGTTCAAAAGTGAGTGGGGAGAAATTAAAGCCTCTATGGACACTAGTAGACCTACATTATTTCTTCATTCCTCCTATTCTTCCTTCATTGTTTCTTCAATTCTTCCATTTATTATTTTTTTAATTTGACTCCACACCCAATGGATGAGGGTGTAAAGTTTTTTGTGATTCTTTATATTTAGCAAGCAAAATACACCCTATGAGTTGCTAGAATTGTAGTGAATTTCTTTACACCCAAAAGAAGCTTTACCTTGGCCAGTTTTGCAAGTTGGCCTTGACAAGAGGTGAATCAATAATTTGAAAGAGAAGGGAAGGTAGGATCAAATTACACCATCAGTTTTGTAATCCACTGTAGATGCTAATTTTACATGAAGAGGCTCCAAGAAAGTTTTAATATCCCATGGATCGTCTGATCTTGCTAATCAATGGTGGGCACTAATTCAAGATATAAAAATCCCTAGATGTTCTCAAAGCTATGTGCATCATCAAGTTTCTAGATCTACGGTGAGCATTGTTTCCTAGGGAAAAGTAATTTGTGAAGGAAGTAAAGTTATGCACATTGTCAATTTTCTAGATGTACAAGTATTGATTCTTTAAGAAAAAAATTTATTTAAATTTTGATGTTGCACGAGGATATTATTAATCATCCACTATTTTGAAAAATTAAAAGTCGTCAAAATCCATATGGTCTATCAATAAATTCAATTGACATTGGGCATTTATTTTAGAGAAGAATAATGGGTAGAAGAAACAAAAGTTTATAGGTCATTTATCTTATCTAATTAGACAACGAGTATCATTTCCTATCAAAGAAGATAAAAAGAAGTTTTCAAAGCTTTATAATTCATTGATTACTCATCCAATGGCCCACACCATTTTATAATATTGTCAAACAAGTTGTCAGAGAATAACTTGAGCATTGGTTAGTACTAGAACACTTGGAAGACATAGTGACCCATAGAAAAGTAAGTAGCTATCCTAGCAAGGCTTGTGTCCAAAGAAAATATGTCATCGATCTTGGGTAGAAACAAGATCCAATAGTCTACAAATATTTGAGGATAATATTGATACATTTAGACCATTAAGTTCCATGAGCCATCTAACCTTGATGGTCAATGATCCATACCATTTAAGAACCAAGCAACAAAGTTATTAGGATAAACTTCCACCATTGGTTGATATGGAAGACATATGGCAGGTGCATTGATAGTCCTCAAGAATTCAAATATAGAACTCACATCAAAAAAGGTTTTATATAGATCATGGATAGGTGGAAAATCCAAAAACCCATAGAATATTGAGAAGAATATTTAAACATCTAAATTGAAAAGTCCCATAGACTGTCTAATCTCAAAGATCAATGACCCACACCATATTTAAGAATCCACCAAAAAAATAAAAGTGGCCCCACCATTGGTTGAAGTGCAGTGAATTCAATGACCACAAAATAGTTCTACATTTGATTGAGCTCAAAATAACCATATGCATGGTGGTTGCACAATTCCCTCACTCTACATTAAGAAGAAACCAATGCTCAAGATCAAATCAAGTCCAATATGATCGTTGACACAAATTGAGAAAAGGCACACACAATATAGCATTGAGGTGACACCAACTGCCTGATCTTAGTGATCAATAACCTAGGAAGGAAAATATGGACAAAAGAGAATATCGAGAGAATCTCTTCCAACCATCCAATTGTGGGAGGTTGAAAAAGATGACAATATTCTTTCAAGATTTTTTGACTAGCCCTTTACCTTCCATAGTAAGGAACCTCCATGATAAGAAAGTGTTTTTATTATAGGTAACATTTATGTGTGATCTTCCAAATAAAGTAGTTGAGTTCATGAAAGTAGCAATTACAAAAATACCCCAAGTCCACCTACCTATGCCACTTGGACATGGCATTATAGGGAAAGAAGTTGGTATCTTAAATATGGTAGTGGTGGAAGCTCTAGTTCCAAAGACCTCAAGTATAATGACATTAATCGTAAATAGATCTCGCACTCTATTTTGGGAGGATTTTCATTAAAATTAATTGGTAATAACGACAGAGGCTCCAAATCCCAAGGTCTCAAACCCTTTGGCATTAATGGATCCAAATCTAGAGACCTTGAGCCCATTAGCATTGAATGTAAAAAAATATCCCATTTATTTTTGGGAGGAAATTTTTGGGTAATTTATACAATTTTTGAGGCAAAAAAACCTAGTTTTTGCTTGTAAATAATGGTTTCATATTCATTGTAAGACATTAGAAATTGCCTACTCATGCCTAATATCTGGCCTTGCATGTCTTTCCTTTCACTTTTCTTCTATGTATCTAGACTCAAACCTTGAATCATTTTGTTAATGGTATTCGAGTCTCTTTTAATCTAGCATCTTTTTAAGAAAATATTAAGATAGATATATGAAGTTATGGTTAATTTTTCTCTACCTTGTTTTGTGTATGCATCTCCTACGTATGAATGTTAATGTTATTAAAATTGTGTTCATTTCTCTAGTTGCTAATGAATGTTGCATGTGTTGTTTTTTGTTCCAACAATATATAGAAGGATATATTTTTTTGGTACATCATCTCCCTTAGATTAGGGTTTTATTTTTTGTATTTCTTTCCCTTTCCCTTTGATATATGCAAGTAGTTGAGGAAAAAGTGTGTCAAATATCACATCTATTAAGGAGCTAGTCTTAGTAAAATCTTGTAGGTTGTGATGTGTCTCAACCCACACGCATAGGGCTTCCTAGCTATGGTTCTCTACATGAGACATGAATGTAGGATGCATCTGGCTACCCATGTGGTATACTAGTAGTTCATCTAGCACTAAAATAGATGACCACAAAATTTTTAGCAACCACCAAGTGTAAAAATAAATCATATTAACATGGATGAACTAATATTAAAATTGGATCAAATACCCATCAAAAGGTATAAAATCAATGGAGGTATCAATTCTACTATGATATACTTGTAAAAATATAAGAAAATTATTAATATTGAATATTTTAAATGGCTCTCCTTGTATATCATGTTCCTTCAAAGATAAACATGTATTGATATTTTTAAAACTAAAATTAAAATTTGAATGATATTATTTTTAATTTATTTTATTTTTTTATTTTTTATTTTTTATTTTTTATTTTTTATTTTTTATTTTTGTATATAATATTATTTTTTCTTGAGAAAAGGTGTTGTAATTAGGTCTTCCACCCTTGACAAATCACAACTCTCTCCTTTAAAACTTAATATTTTACAAACATATTCAATTCTCATCTCAATTGAGATGTTATAGCTAGATACCTACATATTTTTTCATAAAAAGTCTAAATTCTTGATATTCATTTTATGTGTCTTTTTCATTTTCTTTGCAAATACAAATATCCAACATCCTTCTTGACATTTTTCGATCTTGTTCATCCATCCATCCAATTGAAATCTTTATTAGTGGTGGCCTTCAATGATGTCAAGCTACCATTATACCACTTGAATATCCATAACTGATTTGTTGGCTCCATGCTTCTATTGATTTGCTCTAATATTTTATCCTCTGCCTATGCTAAAAAAAAAATTAAAACTTTGCTTCACAATGCGCGCACATTATTCCCAATCCTATATGTTGTGATGATATTATTCCTCCTTTACTCTTTGTTTTTTTAAACCTATGTGATGTTCTTGGAATCATTTATCTATTCTCCTTTATATCACCAAGTGCTAAGATCACCATCATCTACCAGAGGTAAAGTTAATTTTTAAATAGCCAAGCCTAAAAAAAATGATTGTTTCTACATTTAAGCATCAAAATTTTGAAAACAAATCACACACAAAAAATCTCACATATCAAATACACCAAGAACAAAGCAAATAAGGTCATTCTACTTCGATTAACTCAAACAACAAGAAGGAAGCAAAACCACGATCACATCAATAATGGAAGAAATATTTTGGAAAACACTGTAGAGCTCTGCACATGAATTCATTATTCACATTATCAAACACAAATGGTTTTATTTGCTTGTATATAGTAATATAAAAACTATAATTTCCTCTTCATTTACGTACAATTATATGGAATTTTAACTAATGATTGTGTAGTGGTTAGGACACTTCTTACGAGGATTAAAATTGCAATAGAAAAGGATGAAAATATATTTCAATTGAGGGAAATTTTCAAATAATCGTTAATTCTATCAACAAAAATGGATGTATGGATTAAATAAAAAATAATATGATTTTTGATGTTCATCGTCTATTATTAAAGACAATCTCTTGAAAATGTGAGCATATTTATAAAGAAGGAAATTGGGTAGCAAATAATTTAGCCAATCGCAATGTTGATCTTCATCTTGGTGAAATTTAAATTTTAGAAGGCACTTGAGTGAGATTAAGTGAGATTTTATCTCTTAATTAGAATTATGTCAAGGAGTTGCTTGTGGAAACATAGCACTTTGAGAAAGTTGAAGAATATAATTGATAGAAAAATAAATGAAAAATATTTATGATAAAAAGACATGTTGTATATGGTTTAATTTTGGTATTTTTATGGGAGTTACCCCTAATAGAAGGGGCATATAGAGAGAAAGAAATATAATTAATATGTTGATTAAATGTTTAGTGAATCTATGACAAACCTTATCAATGTAGCAAATATCACACCATAAGTGATTATCCAAGATTAGATGATTGAACATGATATAATGGTCTTGTTGGACCAACACGAGTGATGGATAAATTATATTAAAAATGAGTGTTACATTTATACAAATATGGTAGAGTCATATAGATCCAATTTTTGTAATAATCTATAACAAACTCACATATATGGCTGTAAGTTGTTATGATGCATCTAACACCCTATAGTATGATGTAATAATCCTAATATTTACCTTATTACACCAATATTCAATTCAAGGGTAGGAATTTGACAACTAGATTGGGATAGAACATTACATCTCATTTAACTTCACATTGAAAATAAAAAATGATATCATTATATTACAAATTTAATCATAGAACATACACCTAAATACAAGCAATATCAATAACATAAAACAAGTTTTTTAACAATATTTTGAATTATCTAGCAATGTGAATAGAGATGCACTTATTCATCTCTTAAAATAAGGTATTGGACAACAATATTTTAAATTATACAAACAATGTGACTACAGATATGCACTTATTCACCTCTAAAGTAAAGGCACTGGACCTCTTGTGATCACAAACCTTGATGAACATAAACCTCATAACCATTAAATTAGTAAGACAACAACATCTTTTCTTCACACAGTACAAATGTGAAAAAACATTCTTGAACACCTCCAAATCCCCCCACTAAAGTAAATACTTACAACCAAATTAAAAAACAAAAAAAATTATATAAAAAAATGTCAGATCAAAGGTCTACTTCATAAAACATCATCATTAATTCATAAAACATCATCGTTAATATGCATTCAGTGTACACCTAATAAATAAATCACTTCATCACCTAACATCTTCACTTTAATAAGTTTAGACTCATAATAAACTTTTTAATACCTATTTAAACATTAATATTTTTGAAAAAATTAGAAAAATAATAATACAACTTCAAAAGTCTACTTTATAAAACATCATCATTTGGTATACATTCAATGTACACCTAATCAATAAATCACTTCATTAAACATCTTCACTTTAATAAATTGTACAGTAAATCATTTCACCAAACATCTTCACTTCAATAAATTTAGACTCATAATCAACTTCTTAATAACTATTTAAGCATCGATATTTTTGAAAAAATTATAAAATAATAATACAAGAGTGCCAAGAAGTTTTATTATTGTAAAATAATAATACAACTTCACTTTCGTAAATTCATCGAAACTTGAAATGCTGAATATTATAATAATTAACATATAATTTTATTAGATAATAAAAATAAAATCAAGTGGTATTAGTTCAACTAATTAAATTAAAAAAGAGGAGACCAAGGTTCAAATCTTTGCAAGTGATACATGGATAATATCCAAGCTTTGTTATAATACTATTATATAGTGATGATATAATATAGATAGAATCGGTTTCAATCTCTTATAACTAATTGAAAAATATATGTAATTAAAATAATAATAAATATAATTTAATTTTTTTTTTTAGCATCTTCGGATCTGGTTCAGGAAGTGGTTAGGACAGAGGCTCTGGATCTGGTTCAGGAAGTGGTTACGACAGTGGCTCTAGATCTGGTTTGGGCTACAGTGCTGGGTCTGGTTCAGGTTACGGTTCTGGTGGTGGCGGTGACCATAACGGAGGGAGAAACTTTGGAATATGATGTGATACTTTGGGGGTTTTGCGAACGAGTCAGGGAGTGAGGTTGAGGTGTGGGAGCCATAGGAGCTGGTGTTGGAAGATGTCTTCTGGAAAGGTGAGTTTGGGTCCAAGGTTTGTGAAGAGGTTGAAACCAAGGCGTTGTTGGCTTGGGATCCAAGGACGATGAGGGCAGAGGTGATGGAGAAATTTATGGGAAGGGAGAATGTGGTGCAAAAACCTCTTGTTGTGGTGCCATCCTTTTCTCAGGTGGTGGCAGGGATGTCCTGTGGTGAGGTGTTTGATCCTTGTGAGGTTTTCTTAGATCTAGGCCAGATTCACATCTCGGATAGCACGGTGAACAGACTCTTAAAAAAAGGTTCATGGGATCTGGTTGGGAAAGTGGTAGGGGGTAGATCGTCTTTAAATGTTCTCAAATGGTGGGCTCAATCACGATGGAAACCACGAGGGTCTTTGGAGCTGGCCACATTACCCATAAACTTTTTCCTCATTTGGTTGTCTTGTGAGGAGGATGCCTGCAGAATTTTGGATGGGGGCCCATGGTTCTATGGAAATAGGGGGCTATTTTTGAGAAAGTGGGGCCATGATTTTAACCCAACAATGCAGAGGGTCAATCTGATTCCAGTGTGGGTGTGGTTGCCAGAATTCTCGATCTTTTTATGGCATAAATCGATGTTCAAAGCAGTGGCTAGTCTCATAGGGGACTTCGTTTCTTTTGACAAAACTACTTTGTCGCCTAACCGGAGGCAATATGTCTACATGTACATTATGGTAGATATTGATAGAAATATGCCTTCCTTGTTTGAGTTGGTTTCTCAGGTGGGGCTGTGGAAGCAAGCCATGATGTACAAAAATAAACCCCAAGCCTGTAGGTTGTGCAGAATGGGGGGTCACCACCAGAATCTCTGTCCTCAACAGCAGAAGAGGCAAAAGGTGCAGGGTGGTCAGAAACCCCAGAATATGAAGGATGGTTAGCAGGGTGGACAAAAGTTGCTTGGGAAAAAATTTAGTATCGTTCCATATTCCCTTTGAGAAGAGAGGGATGTGGCAGAAAAAGCAAATGGGGAATAGCAAAGGGAAGGACATAGTGTGCTATGAGCAGCTGGTGCTAAAATATCCTGTCTCAGGTAAGAAGGTGCCAAATGCAGGTAAGAGATCCTCCCTGGTTTTAGCCCCTATTATTGGAGGAGATGCCCCTTGTTTTGATCATTCCAGCTTTACGATTGAGCTACCATTATTGAATTCCTTTGAATATCTTGAGGAAGGGCAGATTAGTGAAGGCATCGAGGGAGAGGTGAATATGCCCTCGTCCAGATAGGTTGGCCTTAAATCCCCCTTGTTGAAAACTTGGGTTTCTGTCCCAAGTGAGAGTCATAGTCCAGTATCTCCAAGTGTGGCAATGGAGTGAGGGTTTCTTGGACCCAAGACTAGAAGCCAACGTAGGAATATGGATCTCGGGGTGGCAAGAAAGACTGGTCGTCCTATGGGTAAGGTTGTAAGAAATAAGTCATTTGAATTTTTGGGGACTAGCAATGGGGAAACATTGCTTTTTCTTAGTGAAAAATACGACGAGAAAATCATGAAGGAGAGTGATTTGTTGGCATCCCCAAGGGGGGTGGGTAAAAAATTGTCCTTTTAATTCCAATGAAAATCTGTTCTTGGAATGTTAGAGGACTTAACAACTCCTCTAAGCATAGTATGCTTGCATCTTTTTGAAAGGATAATTCTTCGGATATCCTTTGTATTCATGAATCAAAGTTGGAGGCCTCTTTGTGGCTGGTTGTTCAAAATGTTATATGGAAAGGTTCTGGCTTTATGGCTAGTGAATCAATGAGCTCTTCTGGGGGTCTCATTTTATTTTGGAATATTTCTAGACTGGATGGCCATGTTATTTTTATGTCAAGTAGAGTCATAAATATTTTATTCTGGTGTAAATTAACTAATAGGAGGTGGGTTTTGTCTAACATTTATGCCTCGAATGTGTATATAGGTAGGAGAAAATTTTTGGCGCTACTATTGGAGATGCGTAAAATATTTGAGCATGAGTATTGGATGGTAGTGGTTGATTTTAATTCCCCGTTGTATCCCTCAGAGAAAAAGGAGGCAATCTGGTGGATGTCAGAAGTCTTCAGGACTTTGCTGATTTTGTTTTTGATGTTGAGCTTCATGATTTGGACCTCAAGGGAGTTAGGTATACTTGGTGTAACAAGTGTGCAGGTGATAGCTTAATTTTAAGTCGCCTGGATAGGATCCTCATCTCTTCTCATGGGTTGAATATGTTCGAGGATGATTCTTTGTCGGCTCTTCCTAGGATTGGCTCGAATCATAACCCTATCTAGTTGTACGTCCCTGATAATCTACCATTCTTTCCTCGTCCCTTTCGTTTTAAGGCCATTTTGTGTTCCCACCCTGATTTTAAAGCTCGATTGTTGGAATGGTGGTAGGAGGATACCCAGGGGCACGATCTGTTAAAGTTAACTAATAAACTAAGGAGGCTTAGGGGCTATCTCAAACTTTGGAACAAGTCCACATTTGGAAATATTTTCAAAGATAAGGAGGGATTGAAAGACTTTATTGGTCAATTGGAGGTTGTTATGGAGGCTGAGGATTGTTCTGATAATATATTAAGAGAGGAACGTTGTGCGTTGGTAGAATATCATAACAAACAGGCTTAAGAGGAGTTTTTTTGGAAACATAAGTCTAGGGAGTTGTGGCTCAAGGAAGGGGATCGTAATTCTCACTTTTTCCATGCCTCCACTCTAAGGAGGAGAGGTCGAAATAGGATCACAGATATAGTCAGAGGTGATGGAAGTACAACTTCAAGTAGTTGTGATGTAAGGGAGGAGGCAGTTGATTTCTTTAGTAATTTTTTGTGTTCGATGCTTGATCGTGACTTACCCGCTGAGGAGGTAATGTTGGATGTAATCCCGAGGTTGGTATCCAAGGAGTGAAACAGGTGGCTCTTGACCCTATTCTCGGATGAGGATATTTTAGATGACGTAAAGGGGATGGGCTCTCTTAATGCATCGGGTCCTGATGGCTTCCCTCTTATCTTTTTTCAAAAATTTTGGCACATCTATGGTGGGGATGTTTGTGAAGCCATGAGAGAAATCTAGAGGAGTAAGTGTATCCCAAAGGTGGTGAATGTGACCTTCCTTGCCCTCATTTCAAAGAAATATACTGCCACTATCTTTGGGGATTACAGATTCTTTCAAAAACTATTGCCAATAGACTTAAGATTATTCTCCCAAAAATTATTGATGAAGCTCAGAGTGCCTTTTTTCCAGGTAGGCAAATTTTGGATGGTGCTATTGTTATTCACGAGTTGCTGCATTCGGTGTATAAAAATGGGAGATCTAGTTTTTTCCTAAATTTGGACATTAACAAAGCGTACGATCGGGTCGCTTGGCCATTTTTAATCAAGGTGTTGAGAAATTTCGGGTTTTGTGATGAATGGGTTAGTCTAATTTAGGCTTGTTTTTCAACAACCTGGTTTTCGATGCTCATCAATGGGTCTCCGACAAGATTTTTTTGTTCTTGTTGGGGGTTGAGATAGGGGGACCCGTTGTCTCCATTTTTTATTATTATTATTGTGGAGACTTTGGGCAAAGCATTTATCAGACACCAAAAATTTTTGGGATTGAGACCTGCGACAATGTGCAACCCTATATCGCATCAACAGTTCATGGATGACACTCTTGTTGTCTGTGTAGCTACGGTGGAGGCAGCGGGGGAAGTTAAAGCTATTCTTGACTATTATGAAAGGGTAGCTGGTTAGAAAATAAGTCTTACCAAGAGTGGGTTATTTTTTATTAATACTCCTGTTGCAGTCTAGAGAGATTGTGAAAGTTTTGAACTGTCACAGTGCTTCTTTCTCTTCTTCATATCTTGGTTTGCCTTTGTTTGTTGGGAAAGCAAAATCTGAGTTGTGGTCTTCGTTGGTTGAGAGAATTCAACGAAAACTTACTATGTGGAAGGGAGCATTGTTGAGCCAAGAAGGTAAGGTGGTTTTGGTGCAGAGTACTTTACAGAGCAACCATATTTACTTTATGTCAATGTTTCATGTGCCTCTTAAAATAGCATCAAAAATTGATAGTTTCTGTAAAGCTTTCTTATGGGTAGGGCCAGAGTTGAAAGGAAGATTCCATCTTATTTCTTGGGAGGTGGTTTGTAGAGAGAAATCCATTGGAGGGTTGAACTTAAAAAGTGTAGTTAGAATGAATAAAGCTTTGATTACCAAAATTGAGTGGAATTTGGCATCTGCCTCTTATAAATTGTGGGGATCCATATTAAAATCCAAGTACAGATTTAGCTCCTTTCTTTCTGAAGATTTACTCTCAGGTGGTTTGACTTTTTGGAATAGTCTGGTTAATACTAGGGATCTGCTTAAAAATCATTGCAGGTGGGTAATCGAAAACTGTAGGAAGGCCCTCTTCTTAGAAGATGCTTGGCTTTGGGATCATTCGTTGGCGAAAGAATTGTGATTTTAGGGATTGGTTGCTAATTCTAGAGAAATGGGTTTGACCTATGTGGTTGATTTCCTTGAAGACAAAGGGGATAAAATTGCTTGGGCTATGGTGCCAGTTTGTGTAAGGGATGGCGGTGATAGACAAGTTTGGGAGAGCCTTGGGGAGGAATTACGTCTTTGTGTTATTTGCCAAGCAAATATTGAAGACCGATTGATCTGGTAGTTGGAGAGTTCAGGAAGATATACGATCAAATCGGCCTATAATTGCTTAAATATGGAGGGGTCGCATTTCCTATTCAAGTTGCTTTGGCTTAAGCATCTTTCCCCAGGATAAATATATTTTTTTGGTTGGATGCTCAAAACCAAATTTTAACTATAGAGAATATTCTCAAAAGGGGCTGGCATATGGTCAATCGATGTTATCTTTGTGAATCTGATTGGGAGTTGACCTCTCATCTGTTGCTCAATTGTTGTATTTTTAAGGAGATAATTATTTCTATTCTCAGACGTTTGGGTGTCGAGTGGGTCTTCCTGAAAATAGTTTATGATTGTATCCTTCAGTGGTCTTTGCCCTTTCATTCCCCTCGCCTTAGGTGTTTTTGGCGGTACTTGCTCCCCCACGCGATGTGGGAAGTTTGGAAAGCAAGAAATGCAAATATATTTAGGGAGAAGATGATGGCTACGATATTATTGAGTAATCAGATTATTGGTAAAATGGTGGAGAATGTGGAAATCATCACGGTGTCTATGGACTTGCCGGAGGTATCGAAGCAGTACAAAATTAGGTTGGAACAATTTTTTGGATTTGGAAATACAGATCGACCACCGTCGACGCCTAACATAATAAATTATATTAAATGGTGTGCCCCCTCTATCGGGTGGGTGAAATTAAAATTTTATGGGGCAACAAAGGGAAGAACGGGGAAGGCAGGCTCGGGTGGCATTAGTCGAGACCATTATGGAAATATTTTGTTGGCGTATGTTGATTATTTGGGAGTGAATTCTTTGCAGGTGGCGAAGGTGAGGGAGGCTTACCTCAGGATTGCCTTACTTAACGAATTCAATTTTAAGAAAGTTGTTATTGAGGGTGATTACCGCAACATTATTAACATGCTTATTGGAGTGTGTCGTGTTAGTTGGAAGGTCGCCAATCTAATTTATGAAGGAGTAAAGTTGTATCGAGAGTTGGAAGATGTTCAAATTTATCACACGCTCAGGGAGGGAAATGTTGATGCTGACGTGATGGCGAATATTGGAGTGAATCTTCATGTATATAGGGTATGGCAAGGGGACTTTCCATAGGATCTCATAAACTATCCTCATTTTGATGTAGGTTAATTGTCTTGGGTGGTGGTAGTTCACTTGGTTAGAAGATTTGCTATAGTTTTTAAAGAGGTTGGACAGTTTTATCTCTTTGTCAATTATGTGGCTTATCTTTTCCTTGTATTCGTAGATGGGAACGGTATTTTAAATACCAAGTTTATTCATTTATGAAGGTATTTTTAAATACCCAATCAATTTATTAATCAATGGTCATTAATGAAGGTATTTTTAAATACCCAATTAATTTATTAATTATGGATCATTAATGAAGGTATTTTTAATACCCCATTTAATTCATTAATGAAGGTATTTTTAATACCCCATTTAATTCATTAATGAAGGTATTTTTAATACCTCATTTAATTCATTAATGAAGGTATTTTTAAATACCCAATCAATTTATTAATTATTGGTCTTTAATGAAGGTATTTTAATATCCCATTTAATTCATTAATGAAAGTATTTTTAAATACCCAATTAATTTTAAAAAAGAAAAAAAGGAGCGAGAATTATTTCAAATATGAGAAGCAAGAATTATTTCGAAAATGAGGAGCAGGAATTATTTCGAAAATGAGGAGCGAGAATCAAGAATATGTTTTTCCTTGGTTCGTCTGCCTACCTTGGAAAGTGGTTATCTACTAGGGACCGTTGGGATGCGGCTCAAATGTCCAATGGGATTATATTGGAGTTAGATGTTGTGTTGTAGAACTACCTCGGCTCTCTCACAGGTCTTCTCGGATCTCCCGACCCTTTGGATCCTGTGGTTTGTGGCATCGGTTTATGCAGTTACTGTTTTGTTTTGGTTAGTGTTGTAGTACAGTTTTTGTACTCTTTTATTTAAGTGTTGAAGTACACTGTTTTGGTTTGTTGTCTTCTTTCGGTTGTAAAAGGTTTTGGAGTCCTTTCAAAACCCTCTTCTCTTAATTTTACCCAAAAATATATATATAATTTAAAATATTTTTTTAAAATTATTTAAAAATATAAATTAAAATAAACATTAATAGTTTGAAAAAACGGTGGGAAGTGAGAATTTGACAATGTAAAACAAAACTATTATCTTTATATAGTTATAAAAATATATAAAAGTGATAACAATAATATATTATAGATGCACTCTCACCTTTACCTTCAACTTCAAGTTCATGTTTACATTTAGGTTTATGTTCATGTTCTATAATCTTTAAAAAGTTGGTTCAAATCCTTGCAAACATAAAACAAATAAATACAATTTAAAATATTTAATAAATAATGATTACCTTTGAATAAAATATAAACCACTTGCATTATTTAGCATTTAAAAACTTTACTTCTAATCGAGTTAAAAATTGACTGTCGACCCAATAAAATTTTTAAAATATTTTATTATTCTAAACGAAGGAAATGAATAATTAATTTTTAAGCCATCATTCCTCCTGGAGGTCCGTTAAGTTTAAATTTTAACCTCTTGGCTTTCAATTTTCTTCTCAAATTTCACATTCAAATTACAAACGTGAATTTAGTTTAGATTTTAAAAAATCCTGATCTAAATATTATAAATTACACAAACGCGATTTTAAAAAAATATGTTTTTTTATTAATACTTTTAATACATTTAAAATATCAATGATATCCACACATATCTTATCTTATCTTTTATATGTGTATTAGATATATCTTATCTTCTATATGTGTATTAGATATGATTTGCTATTTTTTTTTATTAACTTTAATAAAAGAATATTCTACATGTCTTTCTTCTTCTGCTATTTCATGTTCTATGCTAAGAAGTTAAGAACACTGGTTCAGAAACACCAATTTTCTAATCCTATTTTTGATTGGAAACTCACAACTTAACATACAAGGAAAAGTGGTGATTTTATATATATTCAACAACGTACATACATACTGAGTACGTAAATGTAAAGATAAACATAGTGCGAACAATCATGCCGCAGAAGGAGCAGGAACAAAGGAGTTGGCCGTAGGAATCGCAGCAGCAATTAACGAATTTGATGGGATTTTCTGCAAGTCCGACAGAGTCTCCGCCTCCGGAAACGAATCCTCCGCCTTGAAGTCCAGAGATTCGTCGAGCTCGACCAGTAGTGGACCACTTTAACAAGGGATTTATAAACTGCAAAAAAATCTAACTTACAGCCGCGCAGTAGTGGACCACTTTAACTTTGTCGAGCTCGACGTTCTCTGGGTGTCGCCACAGCATGGCGAGGACCAGGTTGTAGATCAGCGGTATTGGCTTGTACATCTTCTGAAAGAACATGTTCAAGAAGTCCTGCACAATTGGCCTGGAATTTACTTTCCTCGTATAAAACCGGAGGCGAACCTATTCATTCTAAATAATAAAAAGTATATATTTCATGAAAAGTTCAGGCAATTGATGATTATAGTTAGTCTGTGGGATACCTGTTCTGCGAAGGGGGTGGGAGGGGTGATCATGAGGGTGTCAATGAGGGTGTCGAAGGTGAGCATGCTGGGCTCGAACACGAACATGCCGGCGTTAAAGTAGAGATTAGGGCGGGGGCCTATTTCGGCGGGCCATTGGACCTTGTCAGGGCACTGCTGACAGTAGCCTATTTCATATTGTGGAGTGTGGCTCCATGTTTTCTCGCAGAAGCAGTCCATTACCGCATAGAAGTAACCGTCCGGCATATCGAACAGGTTGTCGATGTTGTCGAACACTTGGATGTCTGCGTGCTGTATTCTTCAAACCAAGAAAAAAATCCAAAGAAAAGGAAAAAAAAACAATTATTTAGTTCTCAAACATTTATAATATATATTATTAATTTTTTTTATAAAAAACAGTATTAAAGTGGAAAGAAATTCACCTTACCTCTCAACAGACACCGCGGAGTCCTTTATTTAAACACCCCACAAAGCACCTCAAATTACTTCAAATAAATTCCACCCAAAAAAAGCATTTTACTTTTACACGTTCATAGGCCATAAGATATTATTTTTTTAAATATATATTTATTTCATTTAATTATAATTATTAAAATTTAATAATATGTGGGAATAACACCGTATCATATTTTATTTCAGTGTTTTTAGTTAGGGGGACAGAACCTTCTATTACTATATTTGGAAGTGTGTGGCTCCAATTATTTATGTTTAAAATTACTTCAACTAGAATAATATTTGCTTAGAGAGGTTTTGAAAGAAAAAGGAAGCGATGATATTAGAGTCAGGCCAGGGCATCTGTAGCCACCGGGTATGTGATAATATGATTTTAAATTCAAAAAATATAAATATTTATTAATTTTTTTTATAAATACAACTATCTCAATTTTGAAATTGACAACTTGATGTTAATGCCATCATCAACTCATCAAATGCTAAATGGCCCTCCCCTTTAGACAACACCTTCACGGCAAACGTCTATTACAAGAGGACATCATCTTCATGTCGGCACTTGATTTATATCATGAGACAACTTTATCTTTGTAAACAGCGACTTCACATTGACAGTCTATAAAAATGATAATATGGTAAAAGTAGAAGAGAAGGAATGAACGAAAAGAGGGTGAAAAATAAAACATTTTTAATAGAATTAAAATTATATAAAATTATTTTTTATTTAATTATATGAAATTGAAATATGTATGTATGTATTTTTTTGAGGGTAAGGTTTAAATTTGGATTTTTATTTGAAAGTTGAAAATTATGATCAATTAAGCTAATACCATTTAATTTTAAATTTAAATTTATTAAATTAACATAAAATTTTAATATATAATTAAATTAATAATAATAAATCTGATTTAAACATTTTTTATAGATATAATTGATATCTTAAGAATGGATTGAAAATATAGGTTAAAATAAGCAATTATTAGACCTAGGTGTTGTAGGTGAGTTGGAGAGGGTAGGGCAATCCTCCAAGGGAGGTCCTTGGTTCGAATCTCCACCCTACCAAACGTACATTGGGTACCCAAAATCCAATTGATAATGTTGGTGCGGTTAGGATCGGGCGCAACTCCGGGTGATTTTGACGGTGTAAAACCCTCTGGTCATGGTTTCTCAAACCAAGGCGGCTTCACAATGGGTTTTTCGCTAAATTCAAAAAAATAAGCAATTATTGGTTTGGAAAAATGGTGGGGAGTGAATTTTTTTTAAATAGGTTAAGATAGAGCTAGGATAGTGCTTTGTATAGTTATAAAAACACAATAATATATTATAGATGCAATCTCACCTTTACCTTCAAGTCTCAAGTTCAAGCTAAGGTTGTGATTGTTGTGGAGTTCATAGATTGATAACTTGGCAGGCGATGTTTGAAGTTGATGGGTAAGACTGCTTTCGATGGTAATGATTGGCCTCGGTGATGGAGGTATACCTTGGGCCTGTGGAGGTGTAGAAGATGATGGGGTTGGTGTTGAAGCCTGTTGTTGATTGGGCCAAGAGGTATATTTGTTATTTCTTGTGACAATGTTAATCATCCCAATAAAGCCCTATCATTCAAGTACATGATTGACCTAATTTACTTTAGGCAACTGCGCTTGTGCATTCGATGTAGCAACCTACGTTTGGGGGATGTTGTGTTGCGATAAAGGGTTCCAAAAAATATCTAAGTTTTGATTGGAAGGAGCCAAGGGATTATCAGCCATAATGGCACTGTTATCAATGAGATCTTGGATAAGGTGTTGAAACTGTTGATAAATACTGATATTATACCCTTTACAACGATGATAGTCACAATGAGTATATTCATTCTATCCTCTCAATTTTGGTGCAGTAGGATCTTCTAGTTGAACTTGAGGTAAAACTAGATGACCAACATCCATTAACCTTTGGAAAATGCTACCCATAGGTTCAATCAAAGGGGTCCACATGCGGGGTAGATGATCACCCAAGCATTGGGGAGCACACGGATTAGGCTGCGATGGTGGAGAAAATACGTTTCCTGGGTGTGGATGACCTTGTTGTTGCAATGGATCATTTCGAGTGGGTGGTGTGGCTATCGCATTGATCATCAAATTGGGGTTCTGAGGGGGTTTGGATTGGGTTTGACTTGAATTACCTTTTTTAAATATGTTAGGATTGTATTCAAACTTTTTGTGGGGTTTGATCTTCCCCTTTTGAATTTTAATCTCTTCGATAAGCTTGGCATGATTGGAAGCTTCTTCGAAAGATCCATGTTGTTGCATATGTAAATTTCTAGATATGGCTTTAATACAGCTCTTGAAAATTACCTTAACCAATTTCCTATGAGGAAGAGGGAAAGGTATATCATTGATAGTAACTCACCATAGTGTAACATAGTCATTGATGGACTCATCCTGAAACTACCATAGGTTGTAGAGGTCTGGTAATGATGTCTAATTTTTTATGTTGAGTGCAAAGTGTTCAAGAAAAGCATTTTCCAAATGTTCAAATAAATACAAGTTATGCCTAGGCAAGTTATCATACCATTTCAAAGTTCCCCTAAGTTACTGTGGGAAGATTTTGAGCATTAAGGTGTCATAATCGCTAATGCGATAACAGGAAAATCAATAGTTGATCAAATATTCCTAGGGATCCTCCCTACCTCTAAATTTGTCAAACTTAGAATTGAACTTGGAGGGGTAGGGTGACATGTGTATAGATGGATGGATGGGCTCTAAGCACAATTTATTGTAAGTAGATTTGGTATACCCATAGCTATTTGAGCATATCTACAATTGCTTGATCTAGTCTTGCATAGTTTGAATAGTCTATGGTAAGACTGGTGTTGTTGGATTGGAACCAACTAGGGTATTGATCAATGAATGATTTGGATAATTGTGATTGGGCATGTGATAGTTGGACGATGGAGTTTAATTTTGAATGGCTTGGTTTTGATTTAAGCATGTGTTCTCATTTTGATTTTGTACTTGATTGACCATAGGAATGGTCTCATACTGATAGATTGGATTAGGCCCATTATAATATTGTGTTTGTGTGGGCATCTAAATTTATGTGTTTTGGATAGGTGTTTGTGTATACCATTCAGTATCAAGCACTTATTGATTATCCATGTGAGAAAATAATGTTGGATTAGGGGCATGTTGGATATACCCTTATTGAGGTAGCCCTTGAACCACCATTTATTATTTTGAGGCATTTGAGCATACCCCAATTGATTTAGCCCTTGATTGAGCATTTGTTTTTGTTGAGGTATTTGAGTATACCCTGATTGACTAAGCCCTTGATTGGACACTTTTTGTTGTTGAGGTATTTGAGCTTACCTTGATTTATTGGGTCTTAGATTGGGCACTTATTACTATAGAGGTATTTGAGCATACCTCGATTGATTCATCCTTTGATTGGGCACTTGTTGTTGCAAAGGTATTTGAGCATACCCTGATTGACTAGGCCCCTGATTGGGCATTTATTGTTGTAGAGGTATTTGATCATACCCTGATTGACTAGGCCCTTGATTGGGCACTTGTTTCTACAAAGGTATTTGAGCATGCCCTGATTAACTAGGCCCTTAATTGGGTCCTTGTTGTTGTAGAGGTATTTTAACATACCCCGATTGATGGGGCCCTTGATTAGGTACTTGTTTCTACAGAGGTATTTTAGAAAACCATGATTGATTGGGCCCATGATTGGGCACTTGTTACTACAAAGGTATTTGATCATACCTTGATTTACTAGGCCCTTGATTGGAAACTTGTTGCTACATAGGTATTTGAGCATACCCTAATTTCTTGGGCCTTTGATTGGGCACTTGTTGCTTGAGAGGTATTTGAGCATACCTCAATTTACTGGGCCCCTGATTTGGTACTTGTTGTATTTGAGAATACCCTGATTGATTGGGCCCTTGATTTGGGTACTTTTTGCTATGAAGGTATTTGAGCATACCCTAATTGATTGGGCCCCTTATTGGGTGCTAGTTACTACAGAGGTATTTGAGCATACCCTGATTGACTGGGCCCTTTATTAGGTACTTTTTTTTGTAAAGGTATTTGAGCATACTCTAATTGATTCAACCCCTGATTGAGCGCTTGTTGTTGTAGAGGTATTTTAGCATGCCCTTATTATTGTGTGATCGAAGAGGAAGTAGGAAGTTGAAGAGGTGATATGGTAGGATGAGTGGATGTCCAAGAAGATGGAGTGGTGAAGAATTTGATTATTGCGTGTTGAGAAGGGGTTTTTTGATTGATTAGGGATTGTCCAGGGCCTAAATATGTGAATGTACTAATTTGGGTTTATGCTTTAGGACGAGGGGGGTTGTGGCATACCCAAGATGTGAATGTACTAATTTGGTTTTGCGCTTGAGTAATGTTTAACAAATATAATGAAGTTTGTGGCACATCCAAATGCTCTTGCTAGGAGGGGGTAGACGATGATTGAATGGGGGAGAAAGGTGTCTCCTCTTGATGTTCAAATAATGGATTCACTCGTGTGTGTTTACAGATTATGCACTCTTGAACGTGTGTTTTGCTTCATGTGTGGACCATATCGTGTGGAAATTAGAATGTATACCAACTCTTTTAGTGAAAAACCAACATATTTTAGCAGTCTAAGCTATTATAAGCTTTAATTTATCAAATAGATGTGGTTTTATAGAAAATGCACCTCAAGGTGCTGTTTCTAGGTCAAAACGTACCTCGACCTATGTCTTCTGGATCAAAACATACCTCGACTTGCATTTTTTGGTAAAACAAGCGTTAGATGTTCAAAAAGTGACCAAATCGATTTTGGAGGTCTTTGAGACCAGTTTTGTGAAGTTTTCAATAGTTATGGTAGTTTTTTGAGCGATTCTATAACAATGTGTTTGAATGAGTTTTATTAGTCACAAACAACAAACAGAGTGTGTGGTTGATGTTGAAGTTGATGCTTGATGATCTTGTTTTGTAGGTTTTGTGTGTTTTGATGTAAAAAATCGCTACAAACACAAGGTATGTGAATGATGTCTAAAAAAAGGTAGGTTAATGTACACCTTTCTCGCTATACTTGAAGGTACACAAGGAGTGGTGAGAAAAAAACAAGCAAAAGGCTTCCTATGATGATGAAAGGGTCGAGGTGACTAGAACGAAGAGATAAAACTCCTCTTATAAAAGAAGTGGCACTATCTAAGACCTGCTATCGATCTACCTAGGATTTTGCTTCATCCTCAAACAGGCTTAGTCAATAATGACAATTGTACACACTGATTATGTAAGCCCTGTGAGCAGGGGCATCTATACTAATCCTACCCTGATATAATCTCAAGAGTAGGGGATTTTTTGGTGATGAAGTCTATAAAACCACTCATGGGGGCTACTAAGGTGTGTAGGGGGTGATTCAATGCTTGCTAGTGAGATCCAATGTCATTTATCTCTATTGGCGGTTGGTGATGAAATCCAACACAAACCAATGTTATGTCTTGTGTGCGAGTGTGTGTATTTTTGTTGTGTTTGTTTTTTTTGGAAATGAAAAATACTAAAAGGAAACTATACTAAAGCAAAAAAAAAATACAACTTTTTAAAATTTGCTATTCAAATAAATTACCCTTTTGAAAAGGAAGCTATACTAACTATAAATTTGACCAAACGAATTTAGTGCATTTTGAAAGAAAAATTAAGCTATTTTGCAAAATGATCTAATGTTCTAGGTTTATTTTAAAAAGAAAACAAATGAAACAAATATGTCTAGTAAAACAAAAGTGCATTTTGGAATTTAACCTAGGAGATAGGTGTTTTTTAAAAGTGAAACATGCAAAAGAAAACAATTTTATAAAATGAACAGTGTGTTTTGAGAAACGACCTAAGAGGTAGGTGCCTTTTTGTAAATAATATTGCAAATTACTATTCAGGTTTCAAAAGCAAGTAGAAATAGAATAAAATCAAGTGAAATTCATGGTTTACAATAGTCTACCTATATTTTCCAGCTTTGGGATGCTTTTTGTGGTCTGTCAAGGTCCTCTACACGTGTCTAAATGCAAAATGCACCTCGGGATGCGTTTTCTAGGTCAAAATGTACCTTGGAGTACATTTTCCCCCAAAAGTGGATTTTTGGGTGGTTTTGGATTTGTCTCAGGTTTAGAAGATAGAATCTAATATTTTTGAGGGTTTGTACCTATAATTTTATAGTCAAAACATTATAATATTATAAAATTTAAGTAGTTTCTATTTTCAATATAGAGCACTAGAAATAACATCTAATCTACCAACAACAATGACGTAAAATGAAATGAACTAAATCATAAAGTTGTTGATATTGATCCTGAGGTGTGTTTCAAGGCTTTGTAAGATTCCATGCTTGTTTTTTAGTACTTGCAATGATAACAACACCACAAAAAGTTGCTAGATATATATTAACTAACAAAAGAAAATAAATCGTGATTGCCAAAATAAAATAAAATAAAATATGTTGCTTTGTATTGATAATTTGTAAAAGGGGTTACAATATGAAATGTTGATATCTTTTACAATATGCCCCGAAGGGCTACAAAAGAGGGACTCCATTAGGAGGGACCCTAGCATGGAACATGTTTGTAGCACTGCAAGTGTCTTCCTTCAATTCCTTAGAGTTGGAGTGGGCTTATGATGTGTGCCACCATGAGCTACATTGATCCACGATCCTGCGTAACCCTAAAAAAAGTGCTTGACTGTTTGGAGATCTGTCTCAATTAGGCCTCCTATAAATATAGACATGTTGACAAAATTGAACAAAAATACATTAAAAAGGTATAAAAACATGTTAAATTTGATAGGGAAGCAAGATATCACCTTTCAGGTCTATGTGAAGGCTTGATATTGGAAAATGCACCTCAAGGTATATTTTCTAGGTGTGAACGCACCTTGGGATATGTTTGGATTATTTTATTGGTATTGGTCCCTATGTCAACCATGGAGGTCACCAATGAATTTTGGCATTGATCCTACAACTTTTGATGTTCGTTTGATACCTGCAATCACCATAAACCTACCAGAAAAAATTTTTGGAGGAAGGTCAGATGTTCAACAATCTTATGCATGAATCGTAGTGTAATTGAGTAGCATAACAGTGTTTTCTATTCTCCTTGAAATCATATACAAATCCCTCATTTTATAGATTTCTTGGGTAAGAAAAGGGGTTGATGAGGTGGTGGACAAAAATGAAGGGAAAAAGGGCCTTCTTAATAAAATAAGTTGATTTGCAAGTGTTTCATTCTTTGTTCGTTAAATGTTTTCCCAAAAGGATGTTTGAGATATTTTTAGGTGTCTCCAATTTTTTTGCACAACACCATGTTTTCACACAATATATTACACAAGGGTAAAATGTAGACACCTAGAAATCACATAGTGCCCTTTATTCCATCATCATGGTTGATCAATTTGTGAAACCCACAAAATTTGCATATATTAGCCTCAAAACACTATTTATTTATCAAAAGCACTATTCATAAGCCCCCTTTGGCTACTTAAGCCCTTTTCTATGCTTAACCCTTGGTCCCCATGTGACCATAATTCTAGCCTAACCTTGGTTAATCTCTAACCTTGGTCAAAATCCACCTCATAGTCAAACTCCACCCCATGGTTAATCTAACTCATGGCCACCTCACCTAGTCTACTCTTTGACTAGCCTAGGCTCCACCTCATCCATTTGAGCTCAACTAAACGTGTGGTCAACCTAATAAAATTTAACTTTGACCCTTGATCCACACATCTCCCCATGTGTATTAAACTCCATAAATGACATTTGGAGACTTTTGTGTTTCAAAGCATGGGAGGCATGGTGAGTCACCCTCCACCTCACCCAAAAGTCAACATCTAACCTAGGGTCAACCTAATCAAGGTTAACTTTAACCCTTGCTCCATTTCAAATCCCCATGTGCATTTAGAGCCTTAAATGACATTTGAGGACTTTTTGGCTTTCAAACCATGGGGAAAGGACGAGTCATCTTCCACCCCACTCAAGTCAACATCAAACCTATGGTTAATCCTACTACATTTAGGACTTAACCCCTACTCCACTCCACATCCCCATGCTCATTTATAACATGTATATGGGTGAGGGATTCTCTCACCTAAATGCACTTATGAGACATGCCACCTTAGGTGACACCTCATAAGGGACACCTCACAGGAGATACCTCATAAGGGACACCTCAGCCCCCCCTAACCTCTCCAAATCATATAAATAGAGGTTCATTTCATTTATCTAAGGGATCCACCAATTTGCATATCCAAACTTTACCAAAATCCATCTAGACTACACTACATTCCAACACTTACTTTACCATCAATCTCCATCAATCACCATATAAATTATCTTTTTGCACCCTTTTTATGTCCCAAATTGTTCTCTATTACAGGTTTTGAAGGTGACCCGATGAGGATAAGAGCTCCAACTGCAACAAAAGATCACTTTTGACAATCCAATTTTTTGTTAAGATATCACAATCCCAGTCGCAAGGTAACCTACAACCCTTTTCAAGGGTCAATTTCAAACATAAGAAGGACAAAAAATCCTCCAATCAGGAAAGTATTATTGTCCAAACTAGTTTTGTAACAGTTTTAAATGCTTTTGCAATGAATTAGCTTCATTTTTAGTTTTTTTTATCTGTAAACATGAGGGGTCTGATTGAGACAAACCCCGAAACATTCTAACAAGTTTTTGCAGGTCATACAAGTCTAGAGGGTTGGTTTGATTGATAGTGGTCCACGAGCAATAAGCCCACTCCCTTTGAGGACCTTTTGGAAGACTCTTAGTGTTGTTGAACCACTTACTGGAAGAGGGTTTTTCATATTCCAAAACCTATTTTGTAGCCTGTTGTAGCACCCTAAAATTGGCACGGTTAAACCTTAGTAAAAAGATAAAAGATAAAAATTTGAATTTTAACCCCAAACTGCCCGTTAAACCGCTTGTTACCCGCTTTCCCCATTTTTCATGCCATTTTTAGGATTTGTTTTGACCGTTGGACGATATCGTCGCAGATTAGACGAAATCATCCCCGATCTGACGAATTCGTCTGGAACAGAACGTCCAGACGATTTCGTCCCAAAACCAAATTTTCATAATTAGCTTCTGTTTCAACGACCTCTCCAACTTGGGCAGAAACGCGTCTACGCGTAGTTGGAGATTTCCCTGTTGGAGATCTCCCAGATTGGGATGATCCCCAACCTCCTAACCTCTTCCTAATCCTATATAAACTAGGATTTTTCTAGTTTATCCCCCTAAACCCCTTAGCTGATGGATTTCCCTGTAGATTTAGTTCCTTATTCCCTCGCACTACTGTTTGTATTATGTATTTTGCATTTTCTTGCAAGAACTCTACTATTTTTTAGTCGAAGCTAGCTCGGATCGTCGTGGACGATCTCGGACGATTACGGACGATTTTGTCGAGGAGCGCAGACGATCTCGTACGATTGGAGGTGATCCTGACTGTAGTCCAGATTGGGGGCAATCAGAGTCTAGAGTTTGCATTTCCTTAGCTTTCTCTGCATTTTTCCTATTGTATTTCTGCACTGTCTTAAATTATTATGTTTTTGCATCTTGGAGTTCACCTCATTTAGCATAACCGCATGATAAAGTTAAAATCAATCATTAAATCTACTGCATTTCCTTATTTGTTATTGGAATCCATTATTTAGGCATGTTTGCTGTTATTTCTACCATTCTCCTTTGCTTCTGCACTTGCATATTTGGTATTTTGCATCTATTTTTGTGATTGCAGGTTTTTGATGAATTTGTCAGATTTCAGATGATTCTGTCTGATTTCAGATGACCTTCTATGATTTGGGATGATCCTATGAAATATCAGATGATTACGTACGAATTGAGGTGATCCGGAACTGCTACAAGACTCAGAATCTTCATCAGACATCCGAAATCAGGTATGACACATTCTAGCTAGCATATTCTCTATTATTAGCATTCATTCCTATTTTTTGTATTCATTTAAATCAGCATTGGCATATAGAATAGTTTAGATTCATCTTGGCCAAACCTAGGAGTTGAATGATCGAGTATAAAAATGAACACATCAAACTCACTGTCAACCTAGGCGTGGAAACTGCCATTCAAAAGTTTCCTGGTGAACCCACCATCCGTCAAAAATTCACCCTTATACCCCTCCCCCGAGAGGCGGGACCTTCAAAGGGCCTCTCAGTCCGAGGTATTGTCCCATCCTTTTCACATCCCCCTTCCGGGCGCGGATCCTATAGCCTGAAGGTAAGGATGCAAAAAATTTGGAGCGATACATTTTGGTGAACCCGACGTGAAAACTAAAAACCTTTTGAAAACAAAAAATATATATATAAATATGTATGTATACAAAAAAAAATATATAACAAAATCATCATTTCAAGTTTGTATGTTTTAGATTCAACTCTAAATAGTAGATATTAAATATTACTTTTAGAAGTACTAAAGAAACCATGAGTTTTTACTCAAATCCATATGAGCCCATCAATAATGTTGGAAGAATTCAGCCAAATACATTTGTTGATTATGACCAACCTCATCCCTATTCAACATCACCTCCATCACACTTTTCTCATTTTTCATCCATAACCCAACAGGACAATCCCTTTTCCAATCCTCTTCATAACGATATTATCTATTCTCCCATATATCCATATTATGTCTATCAATCCACATACAATCCTCCTCCACCCTTTCAATATTCTTCTTTCAATACAACACATCCATTTCAACAAGAAAATACTTATTCTTCCAATCCTACCATGCACTCACATCATACTTCACAATCTTCCTATCATCATTCTACCCATAACAAAGAAAAGAGAGGTAAGAAACCATTAGGTCCTTTTATGACTGAACTCCTAAGGCACATATCAAAAACCTCTCAAAAACCTTCATCACGTACATTTACAAAGCTCAATCAACCAATGGATATAATTCTCAAGCATTTACTTGATACAAATAGGATTGAACTCCCTTCCATAAGACAACTTGATACCACAGCAGATTGGTTTAAACCTGAGCTACATTGTGAATATCATAGAGTAGATGGACATATGACACAAAATTGTAAAGATTTAAGATGTGCAATTCAAGATTTGATTGATGAGGGTCTTTTTAATATAAAGGAATTACAATCTACAACTGATTATAAATCTCCATTAAACAATCAAACTCCTACACAACAAATACCAATAATCAATCAAGACATGGGGATCTCCCAAGAACCCCTATTCAATTATCAACAATAGGAAACCAATCAAATATTGCATGTTAATGTGTCCCATCATGATGATATTACTAATATTGTAACAAAAACTACAAATGAGCAACCTCAAGTTCAATCAACTCAATCCGATATTCAAGATATGGATTCCTCATTTGACCAACCTTCAAAACTATCTTTGGCTCTAGAGAATGATCCAAAATGGAATGTAAGCATAGAAAGCTCATATTTAGAATCAAAATCTCAATCTGAAATCCACTTTGATAGCCAACAACAAGTGATTAATCCTCAAGCAAAGATATCCCTTTTAGAAGTATTACAAAGTTCTCATAAGGAAACTTTGTTCAAGATACCTAGCCAACAATTTGTTCCTCATCATATTTTCTCTAAGAACATAATTAATGGTGTAAACCCTCTTGAGGTTAACCATATTTCATTCTATGATGAGGAGATTCCTTCCTCTACTCCACAAGAAGACTACTATCTTTACATTACGGGATCTAGTAAAGAAACACCTGTTAAAACTATCATGGTAGATAATGGCTCCTCTCTTAATTTATGCACTTATCAATTATTCCAAAAACTCAAATCAAAGGAAGAAGATATTAATGAATCAAATGTTATTATAAAATCTTTTAACAATGAAATTCAAGAAGCTCAAGGTACTATAATTCTTCCCCTCAATATTGGATCCAAGATCCTGGATACTCTGTTTTATGTAGCATATTGCCCTTCACCTTACAACCTACTTCTCGAAAGTCCTTGGATTCATACGATGTGGGTTGTCCCTTCCACTCTTCACCAATGTTTGAAGTTTGAAATTGCAAATAAAATTGTTACCATACATGGTGACCCAACACCATTTGAAGAATATTTAATGGTTGAAACATCAAGTTCTATACATTCTCTATTATCACAATTATCTTCTATCCATCACTTTTCTTCATCCATATATGATCATCCTTGTTTACCAAATAACACCCATGCATATCTTTCACATATGCTCCCTCCATCTTATCAAGACTTGGAAGATAGTGATAAGAATGAAGAACCTTCTTATCTTTCTGACATTTTATTTTGTAACATGATCCATTTTACACATATAAAAGTCAAATCTTTTGCTACATTATTCTACATTATAACAAAGCTTTTGTTATCGCTACCTTTTATTCATCACCTTTTGTTCTTACCTTCACCACAACCAAATTATCCTTCAAAACCTCCTTTGATTTTGAAGCAACCTTAGACATGCTATACTCAAATAACCTTGTATAGTGTATATAGATCATCTTGTATATACCACCAATTCCATCATAAATCAAAAATAAAAACATCAAAAACATCAAAATCATCAAAATCTTCAAAAACATATTTTATTTTCGTACCTGTCAATTCGTGAAGTATTGCAGTTATATTTTCAGTTATTTTGGATAAATTAGCATTTATTTGGAATCCCGCACTTTCACATTCACATGAATAAATATCTTGATTTTATTTTGGTATGATTATTAATCTCTCTTATATCAAAGTCCACAGTTGGCATTAAATAAATTTTTGAGCATAGAGAACTGATCTTGTTATTTACTTGAACCAAGTATATCTTTTCACATTAAAATGATTTCATTGCAAATTCGATATGATGCTACATAGTAGAAATGGTTTCCTGAGCGAAAAGTTTCCCTTGCTATCCTATCATGCACATGGTCTAGAATCTTTGAGAATTGACAAAAGGACAAGCTCACCCCTACCCAGAATAAAAATCCCTTGCTCTACGACTAATCCGAGCAAGTATCCCTAGCATAGGAAGAAAAGAAAAGTTCAAGAAAAAGAGAAAAAGAAAAATGTTATTTTGTATCATCACAACAATATTTCAGCATTATCTCAAATATCAAGCAAAAATACAAAAGTACAAAAAAAGAAAAGAAAAAAAGAAGCAAAAGAGAAACGCAAAAGCAAAATGCAATAAAATCCTTTCCCTACCCCTTGAAAAGAAAAGAAGGGTGAATGAGCTTGAATCCCTGGAATTCTCAATTATTCGAAAACTGTGAGGTAAGCCCCATAACAGGTGGTTTGTGCCCAACCCACTTGGCCTTGGGTAATTCCTAGCATGGTGATATGTCTGTCACATTAGCGACCTTCTTTTGTATAGACCTATGTCAACTTATGGATTAGCTAGCTCTTGATAACCTAACTTACATAGTAGTCTCAGTACGGTTACATGCATATAAATCATGGTCAACGAACATTCATTTGGTTAAGGCAAATTACTTGTATCAAATTATCTTGCTCAAAATTGGTGAATGAACAATACAATCGCACACACATTTGTATTTGAGAGATTTTGTATCATTATGATAAATCAAGATCGGTAATGAACTCACATTTGCACATGAGGATCCCTTATAAATCTACATTTGTCTTTGAGATAATTTAAAATGTTTCTGTAATTCTTTTCGGAATAATTTTACCCTTTTATTTCAGAATTTTTGTTTTGTATAAAAGCAATTACATACATCTTTTCACAAAATCACAAAAATGATTTCAAACAAAATTTTCATATTATTATTTTTCTGTTTATCAAAAGTCAAAAATTCATCTTGCAATAAAACCAAAATATCTATTTTCTTCTTTGGATTTCGCGATGATGGTATAAGTCTATACCTATAATTCTATGCCTAGCGCAAACCATTGTTCTAATTTTATTTTCCATTTATTTTAAAAACAAATGCATAAAAACATATGACTTGCATCATTATGTTACACAATTATGCTTTAAAACAAATGAACACTTATTCTATTTTCATGTCATTATGTCAACATTCAATTTTGCAACCATGGTATAATTTCTAAGGAATTGTTCAAAATTTTATCACACTTAGGAATTTATGCCTAGCAAAATCATATTTCTTTTAGTATCTCATGCATACTATTTTTATGAAAATCTGAAAACAAATCATCAAACCATCATTATCTCCATCATTACAACACAAAGTCTTAAGGCAGTCTCTTAAGCACTCTTTTACTTTTAACAATATTTCTATACTGGGATTAGCTTGACGACCGAGTGAGCGGCGACTCCATGAAATGGTCTATAATAGCGACAATGTCCTTTGAAATTATTGTTAGAAGTCTCTTTTTATTTTTTCATCAAATCACACCACAACAACCAATTGTTTACATCAGATTATTTCATTTAAATTTCACAGCATGACATCAAATTATAATATTTCCAAACCACATAATTACATGAATCATCAATCAAACAAGCAAACAATTCAAACATTGAAGCATCATAAAAACATATGAACAAGTCATATCAAAAACATCATATATATATATCAAAAAATTATATACATCATATCAAAACTGGATTGGTATGCCACAATCTATACCCTGGCATACTCAATCCTCTCAAAAATCTATACAATATCTGTGCAGTCAATAGCCACCTAGCCTCGAGAAGCCCTCGAGCTCTCAGCCTCATCTCCTCCCCCGCCCTGACGTGGAGGAGGTGGTCCCATAGAGGTCCGGGCTGTATCTCGGGTCCTCATCGTCGATCGTGAGGATGTCCTCGTCGATCCCATCCTGATTGGTTCCACAATGTTGGCTGGCAGTGGTACCCTCTGGCCCTCTGGAACCATGTGATAGTATAGCCCCTGGTAGAATGTGGTCTGAGCAATAGACCATGCCATATCTCGAGTGCTCGCTCCTCCACCCCGAGCTCTGAGTCGTGTAGCCTCATCCTACAATGTCTGCACCTGAGCTCGGAGGTGGGCAACCTCAGCCCGGAGAGCCGTCGTCTCGCTGCTCTCTCCCACCTCGACACCCTTGCCCTTATCGGGCGATGGTGGTCTCTCCCTCTGCTGAGGAGGGAGTCCCTCCTCCCTCCTCCCTGGCTACTGTGGTCTCTAGGGAGCCCGTGCCATCCTCTGGCGTCTCTCCTATGGGGACCGTCGCTGCTCTACCCCACTGTGACCCCGCGTTGCCTCAATAGTAGCCTGTCATTGCCTCCCCATTTGGTGCACCATGGCGTGCACTAGACCCTGCGCCCTCATCATCCGAGGAGGGCGGATGCCTACGTACCAGGCATCATAGCCATCTGCAACCCCGGTGTCATCACCATCCATTGGCTGGATGGGGGCATCATCCGCGTCTTGACTCTAGAATCACTGCATATCTGGAGCCCCGCTCAGTGTAGTACTATCCCGAATAGTCCGGGAGTACTCGTAATCCCTGAGAGAAGGGATCCCCTGTTGTAGACCAAACTATCGTAGTACTCGATCATAGCGATGGAGCTCTACCTCTCCCCGCTCCATCCTCAGCCAGCGAGACTCACCGATGCGAGCCGGCTTCTACCCATCCTTTGCCCACCTGGGGTGCTCTCGCCATGGCCTCCAGGTGATCTGGTCCGGGATGAGGTCATCTAGCAACCTCCGTGACATCGGTAGATCTATCCGCCACTGTGACCCCCTTTGTAGCCACCAATAGAAAACCTGGGGCCTCTCCCGGTCAACCCCTATCAATGGGAGCCCTACCGGCCTCCGCACTACAATGTGCTCCCAGCACCAAACCTGCAACAGTGATGTCAAGACTAGACATCGACCTCCCTTGTATACGACCCCATGCAGGATCCTATACAAGCGGCAAAGAACAAAGCTACCCCATGCAAATCTATACCCGTGGTCTCTCATGTCACAGACTATGTCTGAGAGCACCCACGGTAGTCTGCATCCGCTTTGGTGGCACAGCAGTAAGCCACCAACCACTCCTACCAAAACCTGAGTCAGCCTAGATGCCCCAGGCATCTGTCGTAGAGACTCGATGTTCACCTCGCCCTTCTCCAGGGTGAAGCTCGGGTCTCCTATCAATCTCATCATCGCCTGGCCTTGATTGGCCGTAGGCGTCATCAGCCATCCCTGTATGGGGATCCTCATGATCCTCCATACGTCCTCTAGAGTGGGAGCCATCTCCCCTATCGGTAACCAAAAATAGGATGACCCCGGATACCACCTCTCTGCTAGGGCTGTCAGTAGCCCCATGTCAGTTGGTACTTGTGGCATCTCTGCCACATGTTGTAGACCGACCTGTGCTAGTCGGTCACGCTCTGCCTGGTCGAGCGTGGCTATGTCATCTCTTAGTCCATCGTATTTCCATTCCCGACTCTTTAGTAACCCTTTCTGCAAAACAAACAATAAAACAACAAAATCATTAATAACTCAATCATTAAAATCAAATTAAACACATTTTAAAATCAAGTTAAAGATGATATCGTCCACCATTGGATGATATCGTCCCAAATTGGGCAAAATCATCCTTTGTGAGGATGAAATCGTCTCCGATTTTGCAACTTGGGGATCGCCCCTTGTTGGACGAGATCGCCCCTAATTCGTCGATTTCGCCCTCAGACGAAATCGATGATTTAGAGACGATTTCGTCCCGACGTCGTCGACGGCCTAAAAACGGTCGCGATGCCCCAAACAATCAAATTTAAATCAAAAAACTTGCACAAAGTTAAATCAAACCTAATCTACTAGGATTAGATCCTTACCCGTAGCCCGCGTCGGACCTCGCATGGCTCTGTGTGCGTTGTCTCCACCATTTTTTTCTCTCTGCAGAGCTCTGGAATAGTAAAAGTGAACAGTAAAAATGAATTAGGGTTTTACCCTATTTTCTTAATTTTATTTAAAAATCAACATTTTAATTTTTGCTTTTTCGTGTTTTTACCTCAAACGTTCGATTTGGGTAAAAACACGGAGGGGGCACCATAGTCAACATTCGTACGATTCGACCAAGAATCGTCGTCTAAAAAATTGAGTATATTTTTGCTTTCTCGTAAAACGGGAAAAACTCGTCTTTAACGCATTTTCTTCGAAAAATTCGCTAAAGAGGGGGAAAAATGTAGCACCCTAAAATTGGCACGGTTAAAACCTTAGTAAAAATATAAAAGATAAAAATTTGAATTTTAACCCCAAACTGCTCGTTAAACCGCCTGTTACCCGCTTTCCCCGTTTTTCGTGCCATTTTTAGGATTTGTTTTGACCGTTGGACGATATCGTCGCAGATTAGATGAAATCGTCCCCGATCTGACGAATTCGTCTGGAACAGAATGTCCAGACGATTTCGTCCCAAAACCAAATTTTCATAATTAGCTTCTGTTTCAACAACCTCTCCAACTTGGGCGAAAACGCGTCTACGTAGTTGGAGATTTCCCTGTTGGAGATCTCCCAGATTGGGATGATCCCCAACCTCCTAACCTCTTCCTAATCCTATATAAACTAGGATTTTTCTAGTTTATCCCCCTAAACCCCTTAGTTGATGGATTTCCCTGTAGATTTAGTTCCTTATTCCCTCGCACTATTGTTTGTATTCTGTATTTTGCATTTTCTTGCAGGAACTCTACTATTTTTCAGTCGAAGCTAGCTCGGATCGTCGTGGACGATCTCGGATGATTACGGATGATTTTGTCGAGGAGCGCAGATGATCTCGTACGATTGGAGGCGATCCTGACTGTAGTCTAGATTGGGGGCAATCAGAGTCTAGAGTTTGCATTTCCTTAGCTTTCTCTGCATTTTTCCTATTGTATTTCTACATTGTCTTAAATTATTATGTTTTTGCATCTTGGAGTTCACCTCATTTAGCATAACCGCATGATAAAGTTAAAATCAATCATTAAATCTACTGCATTTCCTTATTTGTTATTGGAATCCATTATTTAGGCATGTTTGTTGTTATTTCTACCATTCTCCTTTGCTTCTGCACTTGCATATTTGGTATTTTGCATCTATTTTTGTGATTGCAGGTTTCTGACGAATTCGTCAGATTGCAGATGATTCTGTCTGATTTCAGATGACCTTCTATGATTTGGGATGATCCTATGAAATATCAGACGATTACGTACGAATTGAGGCGATCTGGACTGCTACAAGACTCAGAATCTTCATCAGACATCCGAAATCAGGTATGACACATTCTAGCTAGCATATTCTCTGTTATTAGCATTCATTTCTATTTTTTGTATTCATTTAAATCAGCATTGGCATATAGAATAGTTTAGATTCATCTTGGCCAAACCTAGGAGTTGAATGATCGAGTATAAAAATGAACACATCAAACTCACTGTCAACCTAGGCGTGGAAACGCCATTCAAAAGTTTCCTGGTGAACCCACCATCCATCGAAAATTCACCCTTATACCCCTCCCCCGAGAGGCGGGACCTTCAAAGGGCCTCTCAGTCCGAGGTATTGTCCCATCCTTTTCACATCCCCCTTTCGGGCGCGGATCCTATAGCTTGAAGGTAAGGATGCAAAAAATTTGGAGCGATACACCTGCAAAAGGCAAATTGGAAAAAGGGTCACTCTTGTAACCCCTATAATTATCAATTACAAACAACACGGTTTTCCATCAGTTCAAATAGGAAGAACGAATCTATGACAAACCTTATCAAAGTAGAAAATATCATACCATAAGTGATTATCAAGGATAATATGGTCAATCATGATATAATGGTTCTATTGGACCAACAAGAGTGATGGATAAATTGTATTATCAATAAATGTTATATCTATACAAAGATGATAGAGTCAAATAGAGCCAATTTTGATAATCATTTATAACCAAATCACATATATGGATGTAACCCGTTATGATGCATATAACACCCTATACTTTGATGTAATAATCCTAATATTTTCCTTATTACACCAACATTCAATACACGGATAGGAATTTGACAACTAGATTAGGACAAATTATTACATATCATTTGACTTCATAGTAAAAATGATCTCATTATATTACAAATTTAATCATGGAACATACACCTAAATACAAGTAATATCAATAACATCAAACAAGTCAGATTCACCAACAACAATATGTTGGATTTTTTAATAATGTATATACATATATGCATCTATTCACCTCTTAAAGTAAGTCATTGGGCCTCTACTTTTCTTCTCGCAATCACAAACCTTGATGATCACAAAGTTCACGACTGTTAAATAGCAAGGCAACAACATCCATTCTTCACACAACACAAATATCAAATAACATTTTGAAGTGTTACATCAAAGATCTACTTCATAAAACATCATCTTTAATAGATAATACAATCATCATTAATATGCATTCAATGTAAACCTAATCAATAAATCACTTCATCATCTAACATCTTCACTTTAATTAATTTAGACCCATAATGAACTTTTTAATAACTATTTACACATCAATATTTTTAAAAAAATTATAAAGATAATAATACAATTTCACTTTCTTAAATTCATCAAATTTATAATGAGCTTTCTAATAGCTATATATACATGAAAAAATAAATTGTTGTTAGTGGTCATTTCTAAAGGTTATATAGACTAATATTTAAATGGTCATTTCTAAAAGTTATATAAACTAATATTTAAATGGTCATTTCTAAAGGTTATATAAACTAATATTTAAATGGTCATTTCTAAAGGTTATATAGACTAATATTTTAAAGATAATAATACAACTTCACTTCCTTAAATTCATCAAATTTATAATGAGCTTTCTAATAAACTTGTTCTTAGTGGTCATTCAAATTTATAATGAGCTTTCTAATAGACTTGTTCTTAGTGGTCATTTCTAAAGGTTATATTATATTTAAATGGTCATTTTCAAAGATTATATAAACTAATATTTAAAAAATAATAATATTAAAATAAATATTAAGGTTGACTTTGAAAGTGCCG
The DNA here is from genome assembly GCA_028583015.1 of Wollemia nobilis. Classification (NCBI taxonomy): domain Eukaryota; kingdom Viridiplantae; phylum Streptophyta; class Pinopsida; order Araucariales; family Araucariaceae; genus Wollemia; species Wollemia nobilis. The sequence continues at coordinate 2,063,203 of JAQPPZ010002501.1, forward strand.
TGTGTTGTATTGTAAGACATGGGACAAGTATTAATAGCATTTGTTTGTTTTTCCTCCACAAACAATATCTTCAATATGAAGATTTATAATCGTATTGTGGGACAAACAAATTTGTTTCCCTTCAAAATAAAAAATCGCGTCCCTGCAATCAGCAGATTCAAACAACATTTGTTTGTGCGTCACGAGAAATCTTTAATGTTCGATTGATTTAATCTGATGCTTCCCACATCACAATCTTTTAGGGTTCATTCCGAAATTCAAACCACGTTTTAAACTGTTGATCTTTCTGATCTAACGATCCAAATTTGCTGCACATTAGCGCTTGCTGTCTCGCTTATGCGTCCCTTAGCTTCTGCATGCACTAAACAATTCTTTTGGGTCTAGACCAGGCCTGAAATTTGACCTGTGGCAGTTCAGGTCATCTAAAATTTAATTGAGTAGTTTTTATTTTAATAATGTTCTTTAACATATATTTAAATTTTGTTTTAATAGTGACTTTAGTGTATATGTAAATGAAATTGTTATCAGGAAAGATTTTTATCTACTTTATTTCTAGAGATAAGTGTAAAAACAAGATTAATATTGGTTTTAATTTTAATATAAGTTCTATTTAAAAATAAAGCCTTTTACTTACTATGGATAGAATTTTAACAGTAAAATAGGCTACCAAATAATTAGGCACGAAAATCTCATTTTAGTTGACTTTCATCAATAGATGGCCCATGCACTATCAATTTTTTCAAATAAATAAATTTTTTAATTATTATAATAATATAATTTTAATGTTTTTTTCTTGAAATACTTAATACCATCATCCAACTCATCAAATGGTAGACGGCCTCCCCTTTAAGAGCACCTTGACGGCAAACGTCTATTACAAGAGGACATCATCTTCATGTCGGCACTTGATTTATATGATGAGACAACCTTATCTTTGCAAACAGCGATTTCACATTAACAGTCAATAAAAATGATAATATGGTAAAAGTAGAAGAGGAGGAACGAAAAGAGGCTGGAAAAAAATAATAATAAAACTATTTTAATAAATTATTTAGAATTAAAATAATATAATTTTTTATTTGATTATATGAAATTAAAATATGTATGTATTTTTTTAAGATATAAACGTGAATTTTCTTCCATTTGAAGGATCAAAAATATGATGAAATTAAACTAGTACCACTTAATTTTAAAATTAAAATTATTAAATTAAATTTTTTTTTTTTTTTTTGGATGAGGAACCTTTTATATACAACATATCCGCAACATGTGAGGGGAGAGATTTGAACCTGGGCCTCTCCTCGAAGAGTTTTAACTACCCACTTGCTCTCCAACTCCTCTACATGAGCGGATTAAATTAACATTTTATTTTAATATATAATAAAAATAATTTAAACATTTTTTTATAGATATAATTGATATCTATAATTATATACTCCCCTCACATGCTGCCGAGATATTATGATTACAAATCAAAAAAAAAAAATTAAAAGTTTGAAATGAAAAACAAGTTTGAATAAAAAACAATGTTCCAAAAAATTCTTGGAAAGAACTAAAATTTTACTTTTATAATTATATACAAATAAATACAATTTAAAATATTTGACTTTAAAAATAATTACATTTAATTTTAAAATTATTTAAGATATATTATATTTTATATATGTGTATCTTGAAAATTGTAATTATAATTACAATAATCATTGATATCAAATATTTTATATCTTTGTCAAACATTTTAAACAAATAAATATAATTTAAAATATTTGACCTTAAAAATAATTACATTTAATTTTAAGATTGCTTAAGATATATTCTATAGCCCACGGAAACGTAGGAAATGAATAATTAATTTTTAAGCTATCATTCCTCCTGTAGGTCGGTTAAGTTTAGATTTTAATCTCCTGTAATAGTTTGGCTTTCGATTTTCTTCTAAAATCTAATTTAGTTTAGATTTTAAAAAACCATGAAGAAAATGCTATAAATTACATCTCAAATGAAGAACAGGAAAGCAATTTAAAAATATGTCGGATATAGCTATTTTTTTATTAATAGTTCTTATACACATATGTAGGAAAACCTTTTAAAGAAATCAGATATATCTATTTTCTTTTTATACAATATGCAGTATTAGTATTAGTGATGACCAGACATATCATATCTTTTTTTTTTTTTGCTAAGTAACGATATATTTACAGCGGGTTTTTTGTTAAAGGATCCCAAAACCTTAGTTACATAGATAGTCGAGGCTGCAATTGCGATTAAAAACCGGGGATGCGCTCTTGGGCAACAAACCAGGGCCCAGGGCCTTGTTGCCTACAAAAAGGCAAACCAATTTTGAAACTAGTACAACAAAATTTGGCCTGTGGCCACCAAAATATGAAAAAACCGCAAAACAGCACATGCCAAAATCGCAAAAAACTGCTCGTCGCCGCTCCGGGAGGCCCGATAGCCTGGACTGGTCTGGACGGGGCCCAACCTGACAGATCAACTTCTCTCCCTATCAAGGCCATCGCCCAGCCTGCGCCGAAGTTCGGCCAGGGCACTAGCCGCTAAGGAAGCCGCTTTGGCAGAAGCGATCAGGGAGCCAATAGTAATGTCAAGGAGAGCTCTGGTCGCCAGGTTTTGCATCTTGCTGTCGTAGTCAGAGCTGACTTCGATGGCCTCCGGGACCTCGACCTTGGCCTTCTTGGAGCTGTCGGTAGCCCTACTGCTGCTTGGGGCCGGGCCTCTACGGATTGAGCTAGTGCCAGGAGTCGGGGCCCCGCCTGGGCCCTGGACCGGAGTTCTACATTTTTGGGTGGGCCTATGCCGTTTCGGGGAAGGGGAGGCTTCGGGGGAGGGGGTCTCCTTGGATTTGGAAGCTGCAGGGGAAGCCCCGGGGGAGTTAGCCGCTTCAGGGGGGACAAAGATCAAGGGAGGAATGCAGTGAAGCTGCGGCTGGTTAGCTAGGGCATGCCTGTACAGAACGGCCATGAGCCCTTGGTGGGAGGACCTGGAATGGTTCCTACGAGCTCGGTCGATGGTGAGTCCTAGGGAGTAAAGGAGAAACCAGGGGGTGCTTACCAGCGTGGCTCCGTGGAGGTGGTTGTAGAAGCTGAGATGGAAACTGTAAAGTCGCTGGTTTGGATCGTCGCAGGTGATGTATTGCATCACCGGGATGATGGCTTCGTCGAAGGGGGTCGGGAGGTCAGCGCGGAAGAGATTAGTCTTGTCCCACTACTGCTCTGAGAATCAGGATAGCTCCTCCTCCAAATTGTGCTTGTACCGTCGGATGAATCTGCCTTTCTCCTCATGATGCAGACCTGTCACCTCCGTCAAAAATTCTTTGGTCACTTTGAAGTGGAGCACCTTCACTTTGACTTCTCCATCATTCCAGATGTCTAGAAAACCTTGAGTAATATCTTCATCGGCCCCTGCGAATTTGCTGAATAAAGGGGTGTATTTCTTGGCATTGGAAAATAGCCTGGCCGACTCGCTCAGGTCAAGAGTAGAGGATCGAGGAAGGTCTTGGCAGCCATGAGGAGCGAACTAACAGCCCAGGGATGGGAAAAACAGGGGCGGCCTGACCAGAGACGCGGGGATGGGAGGAAGGCGAAGCATACAAGAATGCGGGAGAGCTCTACGCGCGATAGGTTTAAAAAATTGCAGGGGGGCGTAGAGGAGGGGAAGGGTCGTCGACGTCGGGAATGAGTGCTTGGGGCGGGGAGCGACACGCGTCGGGAGGAGTTAAGGGGGCGTGGCTATCGGCTGCCACGTGGGGCAGGGGTTGGGGGCCAATGCTTGTGCTCCAGATGGCGCAATATGAGCGGGGAGGCAGCTTGGGAAAACCTTGCGGGATAGAGCCGCAGATGAACTGACTCAGCATGGGAATCTGACGATGTGACGTCCAAGGCAGGAAGGTCAGAATGGGACATTATGCACTCTAACTTGGACTTGCCAAAAATGCCAGCCGAGCTTCGTGAAAGTCTGACGTGGTCGCTGACACTTGGCACCGCGAGGGAGAGCTTGAACAGATTGACCAGCACACTAGCAAGGGGGGCGTCGAGGCCAGTCATCGTGGAGAAGCAAGAAGGAGAGTCCCTTGACCATTGGGGGGCGCAACAACACAACTTCGAGGCCCCGTATCGGGGTGGGCTAAGCGTCTGGGCCCTCATCGAAGCTAGGATTGTCTTGCAAAACTATTTGGACTAGAGCTTCAGGGAATTTCATGGTCCAGGTGGTGAAGTCTTCTGCTGAGGTGGCCTGGTTGGCCATGAAATCGGTTGCCCTGTTGCCTTCCCTATACACATGCCGAAAGGTGTGGTCAGGGAGTCCTTGGAGGATGGTGAGAGCTTCCCGAATGGAGTTGTGAATGCACCAAGAGCTATTTCTTGGGCTACGAGTGGCTTTGATAATGACTTGGGAATCACCCTCGATGATGACTTTTGAGGAGGACTCCTTGAGGGTGGTCAGCCCGCTGAGGAGAGCTACTGCTTCGACGAAGTTATTGGTATGAATGTCGAGCGGTGCAGCGTATGCCAAGATCAGGGCCCCGTGGCTGTCTCTGATGACCCCACCCGCTCCAGAGGGCTTGGGATTACCTTTAGAAGCTCCCTCAAAGTTAAGTTTGACCCATTTGGGAGGGGGGGCAGTCCACCTTGTCTCAGAATGATGGGAGGGGGCATGGTGGGACCGCGGGGAAGCTAAACTCTGAGGGAGGATAGGAGGGTGGCCTCGCCTGACCGTCGGGGCGCCTCGGTCAAAGAGGTGGAACGAGAATTCTCAAGGGCAAAGGAAACCGCCTTGGAGGAGAAGGCTCTGTTGTTGTGCTCGAGCCAGAGCTACCAAAGTAGGTGAGGAAGGTAGGAGCCCTAGAGGAAGCGGATGAAGGGGTGGGCGAAGGGGTTGGGCCACTGAGATAGGAGGTCATAGATGGAATTGGGGGCCACCCATTGAATAGAGAATTGGGAAAGGATGAGGCCCAACGCTTCAGAAGAGAAGGGACATCTGAGAAAGAGGTGATTAGTGGAATCCCAGGAAACGCAACAAAGGAAGCATCTGTTCGGGATCTGGAAGTCCCTCCTGATCAGGTTCTTGATGGTCAGGATCTTGTTTTGGATGGTCGTCTAGATGAAGTGGTTGATTTTGGGGATCAGCTTCTTGGCCCACACCTGATGGGCTAGAAAAGGGGCCACCTTAGCCTTCATGGAAAACGTGGCAGCATGGATTTCAGAGTCAGACAGGGGCTGCACGAGCATCTCATTTGCTATGGTCGAGACTGAAGTAGAAATATGTTCCAGTAGGGAATCTGCAACTTTTGGGGACATGGGGGGCTGTCGCCAAGGAGCTCCTAGAAGAAGTTGGTGGCTTCAATTCGAATGTCCTCTTTGTCCTTGATATTTTTGTCGTCACTGCTCACCAACTCAGCAATCCTGTTAGAGCCCCTATTTTTTAGAGTCGATGTGTGGAAGAACTTCGTATTAGCATTGCCATATTGGATCCATAGGGCTCTCGACTTCTATCTCCAAAAGGTTTCTTCCCTAGCCAGGATGTTGTGATACTCACTGAGGGCCAGGCGTTCCTCTTCCCTGATCCCTGAGTCTTGGGAGCCTGCTTGCAATCTGATCTCAAGGTCTTTGAGTTTTTTCTTAACTGTCGCTTTATTTTCAAAGATGTTACCAAACACCTCTTTGTTCCATACCTTGAGTTTCTCTTTGAGGAGTCTCAACTTGTGGTAGACTTGTTCAGCGAGGTGCCCAGGGACTGGGGGAGCCCACTAGCAGCCAACCTGGGCTCTAAATTTGGGATGATGCAGCCACATGGACTCAAACCGTAAGGGTCGCTTAGGGGAGGACCGATGATCGATTTCGAGGAGGAGGGGGCTGTGGTCGGACCCAATTTTAGGGAGGGCCAGCAAGGTTGCATCTGTAAATAGAGGAATGGCTTCCTTGGACAGGAACACTCTGTCCAACCTGACCTGGATATGGTTTGCTCTCGCTCTTCTATTTGACCAGGTGAACCTGGCTCCTTTCAGCCTAACGTCCATGAGCTTGTTGAGGTCGATGAAGGCTCCAAAGTCCTCCATGCTCTTATCCGAAGCCGTTGAGCCCCCACTTTTATCAGAAAGGAATAGGGGACTGTTGAAGTCCCCTTCCAGGATCCAGGGGAGGGGGGCAAAGGCTTCTCTCATCGAGCTAATTTCCTTCCATAAGCCAACTTTCTCAATCGGGTTGTTAGGAGCGTAGACGTTAGACAGGATCCATGAGTGCCTTGACTTCACGCAATGGACTAGAATGTTGATTATTCTAGGAGAAGATGATATGAGCCTCCCCTCGAAAGACCAAGGTTCCCACATGCACAGCAAGCCCCTAGTTGTGCCAGCCGTAGGGGTAGATAGGGACTCGCTGTTGTGCCAGGTAGCTTGGGTGACTCTCTGGGTAGCTATATCATCTATTTTTGTCTCCTAGAGGAGGAGGAAGGATGAACGATGATCCTTGCAAAGTTGGTCGAGGATCCTTTTTTGGGGGGCACCATTGAGCCCCCTGACATTCCAAGTGATAAGCTTCATTTGACACCCTTGTGGGGTCGCTTGCCCCCCTTCCCGGCCAGAGCGAGGGGTTTGGGTCAAAGGGCATCCGTTTTAGAGAAGCTCACGGTAACGTTAAATAGGGTTTCCTGGGAGCCATTAGCTATGTCATCTTTAGTGATCCTTGCACGCTGGTCGCCCAAGGTGGGCCGACCTCTCTTGAGTTTGCTGCCAAAGTCTGTGGTGAAATTCTTGCTTCGAGTCATCTTGGGGCTGATCTCATCGGGCATAGACGGAGAAATACCTCCAACCTCTTCGTTAGACCTCTCAGAGCTACACTCTGAAGTGGGAAGGCCAGAAGGGACCACCGGGAGGGGCTGGAGAGGGTCGAGTGGGGATAGCGGGGGTGGGGGGAGGAGGAAACCCAGACAGAGGAAGACGAGAAGGTGGGAGTCGACGGGGAAGAGGGCTCGGGTGGCTCATAGGCCTGGGGGGCTCAAACAGGGGCCTGCAGTGAGGGATTCGCATCGGGCGGGGGGTAAAACTTGGGGTCAAGGCCTCAAAAGATGACTCAGGGAGGGGAGCATGGGAAGGGGAAACCTGGGGAAGACCATCCTCTAGGCTAGGGCCCGCTTGGGATTCCTTTGGGATAGAAGGGGGAGCCTCTATGGTGGTCCAGGACTGAGATCTGTGGCCATCATGAGGGGGACCTCGAGAGGGGACCCGACTTGGTCGAGAAGGTAGTTTGGGGAGAGGGCCATCGGCCTTCTTGGATACAGGGCATTGATGGGGGAGGTGGCCCTAAGTGCAACAAAGAGGGCAGAAAGCAGGTTTATTTTCGTAGATCATAGATTGACACCAAAATAAGGACCCAACGAAGATGGTCACATAAGAGGGAAATTCGGATTCTAGATTTGCATTGACGCAAAACTGGCATGAACCATCCGGGAGCCTGCCTTGGTAGCATGGTCGAATGCCACCAGTTCCCCGACCGATTGGGCAATAACTCTTAGGACGTCTTCATGCCACAAGTGAAAGGGAAGCTCAGGGAGTCAGACCCAGATCGAGGAAAAGTTGATTCTTTGGGTGCTGGGGTGGAAGTCAGCTCCATATCGCCTAAGGAAGAGGTTTTTGCGTCCTAAAAACCAAGGCCAGCCCGATAAGATCTTTTCAGTGTCATCGCTGTTATTTAATTTGATGATGATGAATCCCTTGGTAAGGGCCACTAGCTGAATATGTCTAGAAACTTTCCATTTGGAAGCCACCCATCTACGGATGGTTTCCATGTCCGAGCACCCTCCCAAGAACTTCCCAACCAAGGAGATAGAGGATCCAGCGACAAAGGAGGAGTAAACCTCCTCTTGAATAGAAATTTGGGTGCCCTCGAGGGAGAGCCTTAAACCTAGGGCCCGAGGTTGGGCCCTGGTGCTAGCCAGGATCTGTTGATAGGAGGGTTTGGGCCCGCCTTGGGCATAACCCTGCCCAGGATCTGGAGGCTTTTTCCCTAGGCCTGCGATTGCATCGAGCCAGGGATGAGGTCCTAGGCCCAAGATGTCATCCCCACCCTATCTACCATTATGCTCAGTCTCTGAGCCCTCCTCTGGGCCCGCTGAGGGCCTTGTGAGCTCGGGTCCAGGCCCCAACATGCCTGACCCCGATCCCGATCCAGCTCTCGCTCCCGCTCCGGCCATCGGTCAGATATATGGGTTTCTTTTCAGACATATCATATCTTATCTTCTATGTGTGTATAGATATGATTTGCTTTTTATTAATTAACTTTAATAAATAATATTCTACATGTCTTATTTCTTCTGCTATTTCATGTTCTATGCTAAGAACACTGGTTCACAAACACCCAATCCTATTTTTGATTGGAAACTCATCGCTTACCATACTGGGAAAAGTGGTGATTTTATATATATTCAACAACGTACATACATACAACAGAGTACGTAAATGCAAAGATAAATATAGTGCGAGCAATCATACCGCAGAAGGAGCAGGAACGAAGCAATTGGTCGTAGGAATCGCAGTAGCAATTAACGAATTTGTTGTAATTTGCTGCAAGTCCGATAGAGTCTCCACCTCCGAAATCGAATCCTCCGCATTGAAGTCCAGAGATTCATCGTTGTAAATGTCCCACCATTTTTGAACCAGTATTTTAATGTCTTCCCTCTGCATGTTCGCCTCCTTGCCCATGTACCTCCATAGCGTCGATCCCTACAAATCAATATAACCATTTTAACATCCACATTAAAATAACTCTTTATTTTATGTTATATATGTCCCAATTCATAGTATATTTGGATCTATATATTGATATATTTCATAGTTGAAATTTCGTTTCTATGTTAATATTTATTTGTTTGTTTATAATTTTTTAGAATTTAAAAAATTTAAAACTGCAAAAGAGTTGTAACTTATAGTTGCCCAATAATAACAAAAATCTAATAATATATTTCATAATTAAAATTTTATTCCAAGTTGATACCTATCGATTTGTGTGGGCACCTAAATTTGTGTGTTTTGGATAGGTGTTTGTGTATACCATTCAATATAAAGCACCTGTTGATTATCCATATGGGAAATAATTTTTGATTAGGGATCTATTGGATATACCCTTATTGAGGTAGCCCTTGGACTACCATTTGTTGTTGTTTAGGTATTTAAGCATACCTTATTGATTTAGCCCCTGATTGGATATTTGTTGTTGCTGAGGTATTTCAGTATACCCCGATTAACTAAGCCCTTGATTGGACACTTGTTGTTGAAGTATTTGAGCATACCTCAATTGACTAGGCCCTAGATTGGGAACTTACTACAGAGGTATTTGAGCATACCCCGATTGATTTAGCCCTTGATTGGGCACTTGTTGTTGCAAATGTACTTAAGCATACCCCGATTTACTGGACCCTTAATTGGGCATTTTTTTGTAGAAGTATTTGAGCATACCTCGATTGACTGGGCCCTTGATTGGGCACTTGTTGCTACAAAGGTATTTGAGCATACCTTGATTAACTAGACCCCTAATTGGGTACCTGTTGTTGTAGAGGTATTTGAACATACCCCTATTGACGAGGCCCCTGATTGGGTACTTGTTGCTATAGAGGTATTTGAGCAAACCTTGATTTATTGGACCCTTGATCGGGAATTTGTTACTACAAAGGTATTTGAGCATACCTTGATTGACTAGGCCTCTGATTGGGCACTTGTTATAGAAGTATTTGAGCATACCCTGATTGACTGGACCTTTGATTGGGAACTTATTATTGCATAGGTTGCATACCCTGATTGATTGGGCCTTTGATTGGGCACTTGTTACTGGAGAGGTATTTGATCATACCCCTATTGACTGGGCACTTGTTGTATTTTAGCATACCCCGATTGACTAGGTCCCTGATTGGGAACTTGTTGCTGCAAATGCATTTGAGCATTACCCTAATTGATTGGGATCCTTATTGGGAACTTGTTACTATAGAGGTATTTGAGCATACCCTGATTGATTGGGCCCTTGATTAGGCACTTGTTGCTACAAAGGTATTTGAGCATACCCTGATTGGGCACTTGTTGTTGTAGAGGTATTTGAGCATACCCCTATGATTATGTGATCGAAGAGGAAGTAGGAAGTTGAAGAGGTGATATGGTAGGATGAGTGGATGTTCAAGAAGGTGGAGCAGTGAAGAATTTGATTATCACATGTTGATAAGGATTTTTTGATTGATTAGGGATTGATCAGGGGCTAAATATGTGAATGTACTAATCTAGATTTGCGCTTGAGGATGAGGGGGGTTGTGCCATATTGTGTGGGAGGAAATGTAAATACCATGTTTGTGGAAGGTGGAATGCTAGTGGATGGGGGAATAGAAGTTGGATTACCCAAGGAAGAAGCTTCATGTGATCCAGTCAATGGTGGACTAGAGAATAGGAAGGTGGAGGAGCTAGGTGTGGCACCCGATATATTAGGATCTAAATAGACGGAGGAGGATGAGACACAGATGGATGTTTGTGGGAAATTAATGCCAAAGCTTAGCATATCAATTTGAGAGATGATTAGTGGTTCGGTTTGAAGGATGTGTTAATAGTAAAGGAAAGGATTTTGAGTAATGTTTAATAAATATAATGAAGTTTTTGGTATACCCAATTGCTCTTGCTAGGAGGTGGTAGATGATTATTGAATGGGATAGAAGGATGTCTCCCCTTGATGTTCAAACAATTATTTCACTCATGTGTGTTTTAGGATTGCGCGCTCTTGAACGTACACTTTGCTTCATGTGTGGACCATATAGTATGAAAATTGGAATGTATACAAACTCTTTCAGTGAAAAACCAACATATTTTAGTAGTCTAAGTTGTGATAAGCCTTGCTTTATCAAAAAAAGGTGGTTTTCTAGAAAACACACCTTAGGGTGCAATTTCTAGGTCAAAATGTACCTCGACCTATGTTTTTTGGATCAAAATGTACCTCAACTTGCATTTTCAAGGTAAACAGGTGTTGGATGTTCAGAAAGTTATAAAATCGATTTTGGAGGTCTATGATACCATTTTTGTGAAATTTTCAACAGTTATGATAGTGTTTTGAGTGATTCTGTAACAATGTGTTTGAATGAGTTTTATCAATCACAAAAAATAAACAAAGTATGTGGTTGATGTTGAAGTTGATGCTTGATGATCTTGTTTTGTAGGTTTCATGTATTTTGATGTAAAACATCGCTACAAACATAAGTTATGTGAATGATGTCTAAAAAAAGGTAGGTTAATGTACATGCTTCTCGCTATACCTGAAGGTACACAAGTAGTGGTGAAACAAAAACAAGCAAAAGGCTTCCTATGATGATGAAAGGGTCGAGGTGACTAGAAGGAAGAGATAAAACTCCTCTTATGAAATAAGTGGCATTGTCTAAGAACTGCTACCAGTCTACCCAAGCTTTCGCTTCACCCTCAAATAGGCTTAGTCAAGAATAACAATTGTACACTCAGTGATTATGTAAGCCCTGTGAGCAATGGAATCTAACCTAATCCTACCTCAAGATAATCTCAAGAGTAGGGTATTTTTTGATGATGAAGTCTAGAAAACCACTCGTGGGGGCTACTAAGGTGTGTAGGGGGTGAGTCAACGCTTGCTAATAAGATCCAATATCTTGATCTCTATTGGCGGTTGGTGATGAAATCCAACACAAACCAATGTTATGCCTTATGTGCGTCTTTTTGTTGTGTTTTTATTTGGGAATGAAAAATACTAAAAGGAAACTATGCTAAAACAAAACAAAATGACAACATTTTTAAATTTGCTATTCAAATAAATTACCCTTTTGAAAAGGAAGCTATATGAACTTTAAAATTGACCAAATTATTTTGGTGCATCTTGAAGCAAATTTAAGCTATGTTGCAAAATGACCTAATGTTCTAGGTTACTTTTGAAAAGAAAACAAATGAAAAAAAGATGTTTTGCAAAATAAAAGTGCATTTTGGAATTTTACCTAGGAGCTAGGTGTTTTTTAAAAGTGAAACACACAAAAGAAAGTAGTTTTATAAAATGAACAATGTGTTTTGATAAATGACCTACAAGCTAGGTGCCTTTTTGTAAAGAATATTACAAATTACTATCTGGGTTTCAAAAGCAAGTAGAAACATAATAAAATTAGGTGAGATTCATGGTTTACAATAGTATACCTATGTTTTCTAGCTTTTGGATGCTTCTTATGGTCTGACAAGGTCCTTTGTACATGTCAGAATGTAAAATGCACATCGGGTGCATTTTTTGGTCAAAACATACCTAAGGGTACATTTTCCTCCAAAAGTGGATTTTTGGGTGGTTTTGGACTTGTCTCAGGTCTGGAATATAGAATCTAATATTTTTGAGGGTTTGTACCTATAATTTGGTAGTAAAAACATTAGAATATCTTAAAATTGAAGTAGTGTATATTTTCAATATAGAGCACTAGAAATGCCATCTAATCTACCAACAACAACGACGTAAAATAAAATGAAGTAAATCATAAATTTGTTGATATTGGGCTTGAGGTGTATTTCAAGGCTTTGGGAGATTCCATGCTTGTTTTGTAGTACTTGCAATGATAAAAACACCACAAAAATTTGTTAGCTATATATTAACTAAAAAAAGCAAATAAATCATGATCGCCAAAATAAAATAAATTAAATTAAATTAAAACATTCTACTTTGTATTGATAATTTGTAAAAGGGGTTATAATATGAAATGTTGATATCTTTTACAATATGCCCCAGACGATCATAAAATAGGGACTTTGTTAGGAGGAACCCTAGAATGAAACATGTTTGTAGCACTGCAAGCATCTTCCTTTGATTCCTCAGAGTTGGAGTGGGCTTATGACGTGTTCCACTACAAGCTACACCAATCCACGATCCTGCGTAACCCAACAAAAAAAGTGCTAGACTGTTTGGAGGCCTGTCTCAATTAGGCCTCCTGTAAATATAGACATGTTGACAAAATTGAACAAAAAAGCATTACAAAAATATCAAAACATTCTAAAATTGATAGGGAAGCAATATATCACCTTTCATGTCTATGTGGAAAATACACCTCAGGGTGCATTTTTTGGGTGTGAACGCACCTCGGGGTATGTTTGGATTCTCTGACTGGTATTGGTCCCTATGTCAATCGTGGAGGTCACTGATGAAGTTTGGAATTGATCCTACAACTTTTGATGTTCGTTTTATACCTACAATCACCATAAACCTGCAAGAAAACATTTTTTTAGGAAGGTCAGTTGTTCAGCAATCTCATGCATGAATCGTAATGTAATTGAGCAGCATAACTGTGTTTTTCTATCCTCCCTAAAATCATATAAAAATCCCTCATTTTATAAATTTCTTGGGCAATAAAATGGGTTGATGAGGTGTTAGGCAAAAAGGAGAAGAGATAAGGTCTTCTTAATAAGGCATGTGATGGATAAGATCCTTCCACCTAAGCATATTAAGTGGGAATGGGTGTGCCATGCCCACCTAAGGCTTAGGGAAAAGGAAAATCACCTTTTTCAACTATTTTTCTTAAATGCTTTACAAAGAGAGTGGGTATTTTATGATAAAGGGGGGTGGATAGGTGTTTTAAAAAGTGTAAAAAGGGATGTGATAGGGATACGTGTTGGATGGGGGAAGTTTTACCCTATTTTTATTGCACCCTAGGGTTTAGGATGACATTGTGCTAGGTTTTAGGTTTTGAGTTGATTTGCAAGTGTGTCATTCTTTGTTCGTTAAATGTTGTTGCAAAAGGATATTTGAGACATTTTTAGGTGTCTCCAAAAATTTTGTACAACACCATGTTTTCACACAATATATTACACAAGGGGAAAATGTAGACACCTAAAAATCACACATTTCTCTTCATTCCATCATCATGGTTGATCAATTTGTAAAACCCATAAAATTTGCATATATTAGCCTCAAAACACTATTCATTTATCAAAAGCACTATTCATAAGCCCCCTTTGGCTACTTAAAGCCCTTTCCTACGCTTAACCCTGGGTCCCCATGCGACCATAATTCTAGACTAACCTTGGTTAATCTTTAACCTAGGTCAAAATCCACCCCATGGTCAACATAACCATGGTTAGTCTAACTCATTGCCACCTCACCTAGTCTACTCTTTGACTAGCCTAGGCTCCACCTCACCCATTTGACCTCAACTAAACTTGTGGTCAACCTAATCAAAGTTAACTTTGACCCTTGCTCCACACATCTCTCCATGTGTATTAAACTCCATATATGAAATTTGGAGGCTTTTGTGTTTCAAAGCATGGGAGGCATGGTGAGTCACCCTCCACCTCACCCAAAAGTCAACATCTAACCTAAGATCAACCTAGGCAGGGTTAACTTTAACCCTTGTTCTATTTCAAATCCCCATGTGCATTTAGAGCCTTAAATGACATTTGAGTACTTTTTAGGTTTCAAAGCATGGGGCAAGGATGAGTCATTTCTTACCTCACTCAAGTCAACACCAAACCTATGGTTAATCCTTCTATGTTTACTACTTAACCCCTACTCCACTCCACATCCCCGTGCTCATTTATGACATGTAGATGGGTGAGGTATTCTCTCACCCAAATGCATTTATGAGGAATGCCACCTAGGGGACACCTCATAGGGGACACCTCACAAGGGATACCTCAAAAGGGACACCTCAAACCCCCCTCTAACCTCTCAAAATTATATAAATAGAGGCTCATTTCCTTTATCTAAGGGATCCACCAATTTGCATACCCAAACTTTGTCAAAATCCATCTAGACTACACTACATTCCAACACTCACTTTACCATCAATCTCCATAAATAACCATAAAAATCATCTTTTTGCACCTTTTTTACGTCCCAAATTGTTCTCTATTGCAGGTTTTGAATGTGACTCGATGAGGATAGGAGCTCCCACTGCAACAAAAGACCACTTTTGACAATCCAAAATTTTGTTAGGACATCACAGTCTCAATCGCAAGGTAACCTGCGACCCTTTTCAAGGGTCAATTTTAGACATCATAAGGACAAAAAACCCTCTAAGGAGGTAAGTATTGATTTCCAAACTAGTGTTGTAACAGTTTTAAATGTTTTTGCAATTAATTAGCTTCATTTTTAGTGTTTTTTTGTCTGTAAACATGAGGGGTCTGATTGAGACAAACCCCCAAATATTCTAACAAGTTTTTGCAGGTCATACAAGTTTAGAGGGTTGGTCTGACCGCCAGTGGTCCATGAGCAATAAGCCCACTCCCTTTGAGGACCTTTTGGAAGACTCTTGGTGTTGTTGAACCACTTACTGGAAGAGGGTTTTTCATCTTCCAAAACTTGTTTTGTAGCCTCCAAAAGGCAAATTGGCAAAAGGGTCACTCTTGTAACCCCTTTAATTATCAATTACAAACAACATGGTTTTCCATCAGTTCAAAGAGGAAGAGCGAATCTATGAAAAACCTTATCAATGTAGCAAATATCATACCATAAGTGATTATCAAGGATAAGATGGTCAATCATGATATATTGGTTCTATTGGACCAACAAGAGTGATGGATAAATTGTATTATCAATAAATGTTATATCTATACAAAGATTATGGAGTCAAATAGAGCCAATTTTAATAATCATTTATAACCACATCACATATATGGATGTAACCTGTTATGATGCATCTAACACCCTATACTTTGATGTAATAATCCTAATATTTTCCTTATTACACCAAATATTCAATACACAGATAGGAATTTGATAACTAGATTAGGACAAAACGTTACATCTCATTGACTTTGTAGTAAAAATGATCTCATTATATTACAAATTTAATCATTAAACATACACCTAAATACAAGTAATATCAATAACATTAAACAAGTCAAATTCACCAACAACAATATGTTGGATTATCCAACAATGTAAATAGAGATATGCATCTATTCACCTCCTAAAGCAAGGCATTGGGCCTCTACTTTTCTTCTCGTGATCACAAATTTCATGACTGTTAAATAGCAAGGCAACAACATCCATTCTTCACACAACACATATGTCAAATAAGATTTTGAAGTGTTACATCAAAGATCTACTTCATAAAACATCATCTTTAATAGATAATCCAGTTATCATTAATATACATTCAATGTACACCTATTCAATAAATCACTTCATCATCTAACATCTTCACTTTAATAAGTTGAAAGTCATAATAAAATTTTTAATAACTATTTACATTTCAATATTTTTGAAATAATCCAGTTATCATTAATATACATTCAATGTACACCTATTCAATAAATCACTTCATCATCTAACATCTTCACTTTAATAAGTTGAAAGTCATAATAAAAATTTTAATAACTATTTACATTTCAATATTTTTGAAAAATTTATAAAGATAATAATATAACTTCACTTCCTTAATTCATCAAAATTATAATGAGCTTTCTAATAGCTATATATACACGAAGAAATAAACTTCTTGTTATCATCTAACATCTTCACTTTAATAAGTTTAGGCTCATAATCAAATTTTTAATAACTATTTACACGTTAATATTTTTGAAAATTTTATAAAGATAATAATACGACTTCACTTCCTTAAATTCATCAAAATTATAATCAGCTTTCTAATAGCTATATACATGAAGAAATAGACTTCTTGTTAGTAAAAATAATAATATTAAAATAAATATTAAGGTTGACTTTCAAAAGTGCTGTAGGGAAAGCAGTAATAGCATATTGAGTACGAATTTGTTTTTCCTCCACAAACAATATATTCAATATAAAGATTTATATTCGTATTCCATGTGGGATAAACAAACTTGTTTCCTTTGAAAATAAAAAACACGCGTCCCTGCAACCAGCAGATTCAAACAACATTTATTTGTGCGCCACGACAAATCTTTAACGTTCGATTGATTTAATCTGATGGCTCACACATCACAGTCTTTTAAGGTTCATTCGGAAATGCAAATCACGTTTTAAACTGTTGATCTTTCTGATCTAACGATCCAAATTTGCTGCACATTAGCGCTTGCTGTCTCGCTTATGCGTCCCTTAGCTTCTGCATGCACTAAACATTTCTTTTGGGTCTAGACCAGGCCTGAAATTTGACCTGTGGTAGTTCAGGTCATCTAAAATTTAACGAGTAGTTTTTATTTTAATAATGTTCTTTAACATATATTTAAATTTTGTTTTAATAGTGTCTTTAGTTGTATATGTAAATGAAATTGTTATCAGGAAAGATTTTTCAAAGGTTTGCTTTAGTTTTTTTTTAATGAAAGGTTTGCTTTAGTTTTAGTTTATTATGCACTTTATTTCTAGAGATAAGTGTAAAAACAACATTAATATTGGTTTTACTTTAAATATAAGTTCTATTTAAAAATAAAGCCTTTTACTTACTATGGATAGAATTTTAACAGTAAAATAGGCTACCAAATAATTAGGCACTAAAATCTCATTTTAGTTGACTTTCATCAATAGATGGCCCATGCACTATATCAATTTTTTCAAATCAATAAATTTTTAAATTATTAAAAATAATATAATTTTATTGGTTTTTTTTCTTGAAATACTTAATACCATCATCCAACTCATCAAATGGTAGACGGCCCTCCCTTTAAGAGCACCTTGACGGCAAACGTCTATTACAAGAGGACATCATCTTTATGTCGGCACTTGAGTTATATCACGAGACAACTTTATCTTTGCAAACAGCGATTTCACATTAACAGTCTATAAAAATGATAATATGGTAAAAGCAGTTTTTTATTTGATTATAAATATTTTTTTTTTTTTTTAAATTTACATGGTGGAATTGGTATATGGCCGCCACATAGTATTCTGCGTTGTCTGCCCCAAAAGCCGCCACACAGATCTTCGCGCAGTCTACCCCTATAACCACCATGCCACAATCATTTTAAACCTTTTACGCCGCTGAAAGCACCAGGAAAGGGACAAGCGTTCAATCTAGCGAGGCCCGAGATTTGAACCTTGGATTTATTTGATTATATGAAAGTGAAATATGTATGTATTTTTTTTAAGATATAAGTTTAGATTTTTTATTTGAAAGTTGAAAAATATAATCAATTAAACTAATACCATTTAATTTTAAAATTAAAATTATTAAATTAACATATAATTTTAATATATAATAAAAATAACTCAAACATTTTTATAGATATAATTGATATCTATAATTATATACAAATAAATACAATTTAAAATATTTAACTTTAAAAATAATTACATTCAATTTTAAAATTATTTAAAATATATTATATTTTATATCTGTGTATCTTCAAAATGGCAATTATAAATACAATAATAATTGATATCAAATCTTTTATATCTTTGTCAAACATTTTGAAGAAATAAATACAATTTAAAATATTTGACCTTAAAAATAAATACATTAAATTTTAAGATTACTAAAGATATATTCTATAGCCCACCGAAACGTAGGGAAAATTAATTTCCTCCTGTTGGTCGGTTAAGTTTAGATTTTAATCTCCTGTAATAGTTTGGCTTTCGAATATCTTCTAAAATGTAATTTAGTTTAGTTTTTAAAAAACCATGAACAAAATTTGAAGAACAGGAAAGCAATTTAAAAAAATATCAGATATATCTATATTTTTATTAATGGTTCTTATACACATAGGTAGGAAAACCATTTAAAAGAAATCAGATATATCTATACAATATGCAGTATTAGTGATGACCAGACATATTATATCTTATCTTATCTTCTATATGTGTGTATAGATATGATTTGCTTTTTCTTAATTAACTTTAATAAAGAATATTCTACGTGTTTTATTTCTTCTGCTATTTCGTGTTCTATGCTAAGAACACTGGTTCACAAACACCCAATCCTAGTTTTGATTGGAAACTCACCACTTAACATAAAAGGAAAAGTGGTGATTTTATATATATTCAACAACGTACGTACATACAACAGAGTACGTAAATGTAAAGATAAACATAGTGCGAGCAATCATGCCGCAGAAGGAGACCGTAGGAATCGCAGCAGCAATCAACGAATTTGCTGTAATTTGCTGCAAGTCCGACAGAGTCTCCGCCTCCGGAATCGAATCCTCCGCCTTGAAGTCCAGAGATTCGTCGTTGTAAATGTCCCACCATTTCTGAACCAGCATTTTAATGTCTTCCCTCTGCATGTTCGCCTCCTTGCCCGTGTACCTCCACGGCTTCGATCCCTACAAATCAATATAACCATTTTAGCATTCACATTAAAATAACTCCTTATTTTATGTTATACAGGTCGAAGTTCATAGTAGATTTGATATATGAGAGTTCAATATCCAACACGATTGAAATTTCGTTTTATTTTAATATTTGCTTGTTTTTTTTGTTTGTCTATAACTCTTTAAAATTTAAAAAAGCTGAAACTGCAAAAGAACTGTAACTTACAGCCGCGCAGTAGTGGACCACTTTAACTTTGTCGAGCTCGACGTTCTCTGGGTGTCGCCACAGCATGGCGAGGACCAGGTTGTAGATCAGCGGTATTGGCTTGTACATCTTCTGAAAGAACATGTTCAAGAAGTCCTGCAAAATTGGGCTGGAATTTACTTTCCTCGTATAAAACCGGGGAGGCGAATCTCTTCATTTTAATTAATAAGAAGTATATATTTCATGAAAATTTTAGGCAATTGACAAAAAAGAAAAACAAGATGGTTATAGTTAGGCTGTGGGATACCTGTTCTGCAAAGGAGGTGGGAGGGGTGATCATGAGGGTGTCAATGAGGGTGTCGAAGGTGAGCTTGCTGGGCTCGAACACGAACATGCCGGCGTTAAAGTAGAGATTAGGGCGGGGGCCTATTTCGGCAGGCCATTGGACCTTGTCGGGGCACTGCTGACAGTAGCCTATTTCATATTGTGGAGTGTGGCTCCATGTTTTCTCGCAGAAGCAGTCCATTACCGCATAGAAGTAGCCGTCCGGCATATCGAATAGGTTGTCGATGTTGTCGAACACCTGGATGTCTGCGTCCAGGTACATCATCTTGCTGTATTCTTCAAACTAAGAAAAAAATCCAAAGAAAAGGAAAAAAAAAACAATTATTTTAGTTCTCAAACATTTATAATATATATTATTAATTTTTTTTATAGAAAAGAAGTATTAAAGTGGAAAGAAATTCTAACATAAGAATATATCACTGAAAATAAACAGTTTGTATGGAACAGCATCACATGAACAGATTAGATTAGAAAGTAAGAGGACCAACTACCTCCACATGCTACAAAAAAATATTAAAGTGAAACTATACAAAAAAAAATATTAAAGCGAAACTAAATTCTAATATAAAAATATGTCACTAAAAATAAACAGTTTGTATACTATAATTGCATGTACAGTATGAATTCTCTATTTTGTAGATTAAACTGCGAAAAAACGACCACCTAGAACAGTAATACAATATATCAATATATATATGAGCAATCGCAAAACAATAACAAAACATAGCTATGCTATGAAGTGGAATTCACAGGAACAGACATATACCCAAATTCCAAACACTCGGGAATAAACTATAACCATTCCATATGCCGACATATCCTGTATAAAGGTGCATAAGACACTTGGGAATAAACTATAACCATTCCATGTGCTGACAATCTAACTTCATTTTTAAAAATAAAGATTCTTAAGCAATAATATATTATAAAACCAAATGTGAGCTGGAGAATCTGATTTCAGATTAAAATTTATAAAGGTTTTTAAGCAATATATATAAAAGACTAATACAGTGCCGTTAAAATATATAGAGGTTCTTACGCAATAATATATATAATACTAATATAGTGCCGTCTGCCTTCTGCCCTCTCCATTTGGTAAAATCTATGGCACAGTATACATCAATCATGCACAACAGTCAGACGGAGGCCAATGGAAATAAAAACGACATGGATGAAGAAGATAGAAAAGGGAAGAACTTTATTAAAAGGACAACTGATATCAATATACCTCCCAGATACGCAGTTTGGAGTAGTTGATGACGTAGTAGGCCATGGCGAACTGCACTTGATTTTCAGGAGGGTATATGGGCTCGATCTCCTGACAGATGCAACCTTGGCTTCTCAGAATGTGTCTGTGCTCCTCGGGCACATCAGGGAGCATGGCAACCACCAGAGGATACGCACTGTTTGCCTTGCGCAGGCCTTTGGCGAGGCCTACTACTCCCTTGTAGTAGTCCCCGCTTCCGGCCAAGAATGTCAGGTACGCCCTCTTGGAGTAGCCTGCGCCGCCGAGGCTTCCTATTTTTGCCGATCCAAAAACTTCGGGAGGCACTTCAGGCGCCATGGATCTCAGGATTCAGCCTCTACAACTCTCTTTTCTTCTAAGCTCAGCCTCACCTTACCTCTCAAGACACCGCTGAGCCTCTATATATAAACACCCCACAGAGCACCTCAAATTACTTCAAAATCAAATCTACAATAAAAAAGAATTTCACTTTTACACGTTCATAGGTCATACAAAACTATGTCTCCACAAGATATTATTTTTAGTATATTTTATTAAAATTATGTTTAGTAAATGTATAATTAAGTGGATTGGTAAGATTTTGGAAAAAAGAAGACTTTAAGTTCAAATTTCGGGCATGCAGGTAATAGTCTGAGTTGAGTCCTCTGAGTATCCTTCAGCTTGATGACGGACTTGACTTGAGTCCGCGAAGTATCCTTCAGCGTGATGACGGACTACTATTTCTGAGCCACATGGTACCCCTCACTCAGGGTCGTGTTTACAGAGATAAGATAAGGGTTACAGAGATAACACCATGATTTGAAAATACTAAAAGAAACAATGGACAGTTCAATTTCTCTATCTATAATAAAAAAAAAAATCTAAAAATATGTCGAAGCAACACTGAATGTCATTTTATCTCGGTGTCAGTTCAAATTATTGGGACTCAACCCCTATTACTATATCTTATAGAATGTAGTTCCAATTATACTACTCATTATATTCAACATTACTTCAATTAAAAAATCAAATAATATTTCCTGGTTTTGAAAGAAAACGGAAGCGATGAGGGCATCTGTAGCCACCAGGTATAAGGACTCTTCAGGTGACACGTGGGCGATGGCTGTCCAAGTCATGGCTCGGGTTTTGCTTCGGGAGGGATTCTGTGGTGTCCCTAGGTTCGATAAGGTTCGTGGGTCGTGGCGATAATTGTCTTAGGACGGCGTTCGGTTCGGACGGCTAGGTTGACGTGTCCCTTCGAATGGACGGCTGTGATTCGGGTGGGTCGTGACGATAATTGTCTCCCACTTGACGTATAAAAATCGGGGTGTCACCAACCCGGAAGCCTCCAAAATACAAATGACACCCCCGGAAGCCTCCAAAATACAACTATTTGATTTGTAAGCATTCTTCCTAGTTTGGTATCTTTTGGAGCTTTATTCAAAAAGAGATTCCAGCTGAAGTGATGGGTGAGGTATATGCTAAAGGTCTTGGTTTTTAAAGTGGACTTTTGGAGAATCGTAGGAGCATAGTAATTGAAGTTTTCTTTTTATGTTTTGAATTAAAGTAATTGAAACGAAATATTAACAATAATATACTTTTCAAAATTTTAATAGTTTTGTTTTTCATTGAAGTACTTGTTGATTGGTGTTAAATGGAGTAGTGCCTTAAAATAATTTGGGTAAAGTACAATGAATAATTTCATTAAAGCGTTTTCTTGGAAGGGTGGAGATTACAATTTAAATCCTTCGTGCTTCATAGAATGGGAGGATGTATGTATCGTGTTGTCAACTACATTACAAAGTTTACTTGAAAGTTATAATAACAACAAAAAGTAAAATTCCACTAAAAACAAAAAAAATAGTTACCAATTCTTTTAATATATAAAATTAATTAATTAATTATTAAATTTCTTTTTATTTATTTATTTTTTTTTTTAAAATGAGGGTGCCCAACAAAAATTAGAGCACACCTCATGCATGGTGAGATCTGGAAAAGCGCCCTATGCAAAGGAGTATGGGGTCATTGTTTTAAGAGTTCATAAAGTAAATTATGTAGCTCAATTGTTGTCCCAATAAGTCTGGGACATGATGTTAACGGAATTATTTCCCATTTCTATCCATTAAAGTGGGAAGTACATGCCTTGCCTTGCCTACTCTTGGCAAGGCCAACACATTGACAAACACCACAAGCGAGGCCATCACAAGAAAAGAGTTCAAAGGGAGAGGTTATATGGTTGGGATGATTGGAGACAGAGTGTAAGTTATGAGCATTGATGGTTAAATGACTATATATTTGGGTGATAATAAATTGTTCTCATTAATTTATAATTTATTTGGTGATAATAAATTGTTTTGGTTAAAAATTAAATTAAATATTTAATTTAAAATTAAGTATTAATCAAAATTTTAAGTATTATTTTATTATTTTAAAATTAATTTATAATAATTAGTATGTTTTTTTAATGTTTATATAGGATTAAATTGGGTTTTATATGTTTTATGTCATGATCATAATTATATGGTGATACAAGAAGTTTGATAATTATGCATGTATTATTTTGTTAGAACTCAATGCATAGCCAATCCCACGCGCGTGCCCATGCATAGCCAGTAGCCCGATCCGACTCCTCTGCGTGTTGTCCGTGCTTGAAGACGGCGATCTGTTTCCTGCTTGTCCGACGATCCCTCTACCTTTTTGCCACGTGTTTGAACCAGACTGATGAAGACGGTGCGTCCGGTGGTCCCCATCTCACGCCGGGTTACCATTAAATCGAGACGGCGGTTGTGTTGGAAGCCTTCACTGATAGTTTGAACCCTGTTAGCTGCGCTGACAGTTACTAAAAATTGTGATTGTAACCAATTCATCTGTAGACACCAAAAAAATAATGAAGAATATCTAAGTACATAGGATGATTTATTTAGGCATAACAAACCCTCAAATGAATTTCCAACTATTTTGTTTTATATTACAATTTACATGCATGTACCTTATGAGGGATTGTTATACCACTTGACTTTACACATGGTCTATGATGTAATAATAGCTCCTAACATACCTTCCCGTATTACATCATAGTCAAAAGCTCTATTTTAATTATGACCAATGAATAATGTCTAGGGTGATTTAGAAATTTAAGAGAGAAAATCCCCCCTTAATGTAGACATACTACTTAGATACTTAGGAGTGTCTAGACTTACCGGTAATGCACTCTAATTACATTTATTACAAAAATACTTATTCAATTGTATTTCTTCAATATGGAGAATCTTCATTAGATACATCAACTATTGATGAGATTAAATGTTTGCCTGCAATATAGACTTTCTCCCAAATCTTATCTTGATCAATGTCTTTTATTGAGGTGAGATCAATTACCTCGGACGAATTTCCATATTGTCTTATATGTTTTATGTCATGATCATAAACATAGTGATATTACAAGAAACTTGGAAATTATGCATGTATCATTTTGTTAGAACTCAATGCTTCAAATGATTGTATTATGGTAATGAATAATATTTAAGTACACGGGATGCCTAATTTAGGCATAACAAACCTTCGAACAAATTTCCATCTTGTCCTATATTACATGCATGTACCTTATGAGGGGTGGTTATACCACTTGACTTTTCACATGGTCTATGATGTAATAGCTCCTAACATACCTCTCCTTATTACATCATAGTCAAAAGCTCTATTTTAATTATGACCAAAGAATAATGTCTAGGGTGATGTAGGAATTTAAGAGATAAAATCCCCCCTTAATGTAGACATATTACTTAGATACTTAGGAGTGTCGATATTTACCGATAATGCACTCTAAATACATTTATTACAAAAATACTTATTCAATTGTATTTCTTCAATATGGAGGATCTTAATTAGATACATCAACTATTGATGAGATTAAATGTTAACCTACAATATAGACTTGCTCCCAAATCTTATCTTGATCAAGGTGAGATCAATTATCTCTTCTCTCTTCTTCTTTGCAATGGCTTGATTTATTTGATTAGTTCTTTGCTCATGAAGCATGATATATTGTTGCTTCCTTTGGTCCTCGATGTGATGTTCTACCATACATCTTGTATCGATCATAAAATTGATTGGTTTCCAATACGTTTTGTGTGTTGTCATATCTTTTATTCAAACTAGTTTTCATTTTAAGCTTTGATTATCTCCTAATGGAGTGAGATCAATCATATCCTGCTTATTCTTGGTATTGTTCATCTATGATCAATCATATCCTGCTTCTTCTTGGTATTGTTCATCTATACAAGATATTTATGGTACACAATGTAATCATCCTTTCTTTGATGTGTTATTGATGGTTGAATCTCCAATGCTTGTTGCATTGATTCCTCATTCTCTTTGCTATATTTAAAAACTTTTATTGATGGTGAAGAACCACATTCCAAGTGTACATCTTCACTCTTAGGTCCTTGGTTCTTGATGTTCTTGGTTGCATTGTACCAATAATAATTTGGATGATTTAAATGCATCCAAGTTTCTTGACCTATCATATGTTTGGATTCATACATTGTGTTGTCTTAGCTCTACTTGTGCAACAAACACATGTTCTTCTTTTATTTCTTGAACTTCTCCTTTTGCTTTCTTGTCTTGTTTTTATTTAGCTATCCAACTTTGATTTTATTGTTCTAAAGATGACCTATCATGTTATTGGTTCATCTCTCGTGAAAGTGATCCATTTTTTAATGGATTATGCCAACATTCCCCCATGGTGTGTCTATTTCTTCCACAATGTTCACACATATTTTGTGTGTTGAAAGTACTCCCTTGAGAATCATTTCTTTGATTATGATATTATATTGAATCTTCACTACATACAAAACCCAATGATGATTTCCCATTCAAATTGAAGTCTTTTAGGGAAGCCAATGTAGGAGAAGTGCAACATCACGATAACTGAACACATGAAAGAGGTCTTGGACAAAAATATGACACCGTGGCCTTATAATCGAGTCTCAAAAAGTTAAGAAGCATTGGAAGAAAATAAAATTGGAATATCAACATCTCAAGAGTCGCTCTATGTATAAGGTTTTGTTCACTAAGGGTTTGAACTGAGACTAGGCAAGGTAGTCATCGATAAAATTTGATAAGTGGTCCAAAATTATAATAACCCAAGAACAAGGGAGCCATGAAGATAGGACCCATACAATTAAGGCTAGTCTCAGGGTGGAGAAAAAGGCTTCCTCAATAAGCAAATTTACAAGTGTCATATGGGCTTGGGTTTCTAGAATAAGGAAGGCTCTTTAATGTTGCATTTAGAGAGAGCCATCCCCACTTGTAGAGAATTTATGATGACTAAACTCCAAGCTAGCTTTAGATTCATCGAGGAGTGAATACAACATGGAGCCTCAAGCCTTGTAATCCTATAGAAGGTTGAGTTTATACTCAAGATAATTGGAGGAAATTTTTAAAATTTTGAATTTAGATTTAGGTTGTATGTATTCAGTTTTGTATCTAAGTTAAGAAGGAAGAATGAGATTTTCATGCCTAGTATCTATCCTTCAACAGAATGTTTCTCTAATTTTCTCTTGTGTATTGATCTCGACTCGATTCTTGAGTCAATTCATGTATAGGCTCTTCTAGCCTTTTTCATTATGGTATATGTGTTTGAATTATTTCAACATATATAAAAGGGTTGTGGCTATCTACTTTCTATCCTAGTCTTTGTATGTGTATAAATTTGTATAAGGAGCTATGACTAGTATTTGTCCTGATCTTTGTGCAAGTTTCATAAGAAGAGATATTTTATTTTGGGATTGTGTTCACTTTTATTGGTATGATTGATGCATGTGTTCACTCATACAACCAATACATAGATAACCTTTATAATTATTGGCACATCACCACTCGTAGTCTAGGCTAGTAAGTTTTATTGCTTTCCTCTCATCCCTTTTTCTAGAAAAACCCCATTATGATAGGTTAGAATAGGAGAAAAGCATCAAGAACACATCTAAAAAAGGAGTTGACCTTGATAAAATCCCATAGGTTGTCCCTTTATTCAAGTCCCATGCTCCTTATACTTCTCGAGTATGTGTTCCATGTGAGGCATAAGTATCATATACACCCAAAAATCATATTGGGTGGTCATTGTACCCAAAGCATAAGATTAGAATAGTCCCCAACCAGTTTTGGTCACCAACAGTTTCACTATAATGGCCAACAAGACGGAAGCATAATATTCATCCCTTCATTAGAAGCTAGACTAAAACTCTGATGAAGATCTTGGTTTACTACTTGTTCAAGCATTGAGAAGATTCACCTGGTGACTCTACTAAATAAAGAAATATTTTGAAGTTGTTTGAAAAAAATTAAGGCTAAGATTTTGGTGGAAATCTCTACTCATCGACTTCTTGAAGTATATTTTTCCACTTGGTGAATCCCTAAAACTAAAAGACCCAAAAAATTTAGTAGCTCTCTCAAGACAAACAATGCATTTGATGAGCTCAAAGCCCATTACAAGATTCATTGTGAGAGTGAATCCCCTACTATTATTTTCACCTTTGAATCTTGGTCATAGATAAAGAGGTCAATGGAAGAACATAGCTGCAACATAAAAATTGCAATAGAGAAGGTTATCGACATGGAATGACAAAGGACCATTGCAGCCATCGATTCCACCCACTACATGGGATGCGATTCTAGTATTGATGCTAAAATATTTGCCATTCTTCACTGGGAAAAGATAAAAAAACTCCAACTAAACACCTCCATCACATGGTCAACCCGTGTGTATTGTATAACATTAGAGAGAAAAATGTAGCACTTGTACTAATGGTAACCTATTTTAAAGGAAATGCCTAATAATGGTATGTTTCACTTGTCCCATATTCCATTACCAACTAGGAGTAGCTTTCCAACTTGTTTGCAAATAGATTTGAAGAGAAGACACATAGAGTGTCCCTCATAGAGCAATTGACAATCATCAAAAGAGCTCCTATGGAATCCATGGATAACTTTAATATCATATTCCACAAGACCTAGTATTTGGATCCCTGATGAGATCATACCACCTCAAGGTATGACCTTTATTTTTTTTTTGATAATATGGACGAAGGGGTTTTAAAAGGTTCCCCAAACCTTTTAGAAGAGTGGATCAACCACCCAGTTGGAAACAAGGAATAAATATATCAATATAACGAACAAAAAATAATCCATAAAATAGACAAACAACAAAGCTACATAATAGCCGAGAAGGACAAACAACAAAATTTTCCATGGGATCCCTATTGTCGCAGATGAGAGCCATTTGAAAACACAAATTATCTCCTTGATATCTCATTGTCTATTTAATTTAATCTATCTAGAAAATCCTCATACCAAATTGTGCATCTTTCCTGCAAAAGTCCCAACTTTGCTAAAACATTTGTTGATCTATTTCTCTCCCTGTAAATATGCTTAATCTCAATCGAGGGTTCAAATATATCTTTGGGTTTCATTAAGTTAATTTGTGATCATCCAAGAAGGGACCTAAACACCTTTGAGCATATTAATAATATTGAGGGAATCCCCTTCAATAATTACCTTCTTGTCATTCAAAATTTCTAGTTGATAAGCCCCTTGAAAGAGAGCTCGTGCCTTCACAAAATGATTGGTTTAACGATCTAATTTATCAGCAAAAGCCAAAAAAATCCTCCTGTCAGAGTCTCTAACTGATTCCCCCACATT
Organism: Wollemia nobilis; assembly: GCA_028583015.1. Taxonomy (NCBI): domain Eukaryota; kingdom Viridiplantae; phylum Streptophyta; class Pinopsida; order Araucariales; family Araucariaceae; genus Wollemia; species Wollemia nobilis. The sequence continues at coordinate 2,091,859 of JAQPPZ010002501.1, forward strand.
GGTCGGTCCCATATTCCCTTTAAAATCTCCATCAAAATTTAGCTTCAACCAGCCATGAGGAGGAGGCTCCCAAATAGTAGTATGTCTAGTAGGAGCTTCAGGGCGATGTTCAAGAGAATAATATCTAAATCCTAGAGCCAAATCCACCACCAACTCCCCAATGGAAGTGACCTTATCTAAAGAAATTTCATCCACATTCTCAAAAATGGTAGAAACAACATGAAGTACCACGAACTCAACTGGATGGGAGATATTTTTAAAGGCTCTAGAATTCCTCTCCTTCAAAATAATCCACCAAACATGAGATAAACCAAATAACCAAAAAGCTCAAAGATGTGAAGACATAAAGGGAGACCTCCATTGAACAATCAAGTCATACAACAACTTTGGGAAAATCCAAACCACACTAACGGTCCTTAGGAACTAGGAGAAGATAAACTGAGAGAAGGGATAGTCAGACAACAGGTGCATAGGTTATTCTTCAACACTACCACATAGGCAGCATTTGTTTTTTAGGTTATATGTGGCTTCTATTTGGGGCCACTCCCATCAAAATACCATAATATTACATTTGCTATAGAAAATATTTTATCATTTTTTTCTTTTCTTTTTCTCTTAAATATATTCTTCAACTTTATCAAATTGCTATGTTTCCACAATCAACTCCTTGACATAATTTTGATTAAGACATAAAACCTCACTTGGCCACTTGTCTTCTAAAATTTAAATTTCATGGGAATGTAGATCAACACCATAATTTGCTAATTTATCTGCTACTCGATTTCCTTCTCTATAAATATGCTCACACTACCAGGAGATCGCCTCTAGTAATAGATGATGAATATCAACAATAATTTTATTTTTTATCCAATCTCCACATCCATTTTTGTTAATAGCATTGATGATAATTTGTGAGTCCCCCTCATTTGAAATATATTTTGATCCTTTTTTTTCTGCAATTTTAATCCCATTAAGAAGTGCCCTAACTTCTGCATAGTTTTTAGTTGAAATTCCATATGATTTTGAATAAGTGAGGAAAATTTTGCCTTCACTATTTCTAAAAACACCACCTCCACTATCTTTTCTTGGATTTCCTTTAGAAGCACCATCAAAATTAATTTTTATAAACCCAATTTCTAGACATTTCCATTTTACCATAGATCAAAGTAAATCCTTTGTTTTAATTCTGTTGTCGCAGATGACTCTTCAATGTATGTTCAAATCCTGTAGATAAATTATTAGCACTTCTTTTTCTATAATTGAGACTTCCCATGATGAGCACCATATTTGTAGACATTCTGTAAGAGAGGCACTGATACGGTTCCAAACTTGGGCATGATTTTGATATTTATTATTAAAAATTCTATTATTTCTTTCAAACCATAAATTCCAACAAATAATGACAGGGCCAATCTTCCAAAGAATACATAATGCTTTAGCTTTGAAATAATTTATCTAACATTTTATCAACTCTTTCAATGTTTTTGGAGATACCCAATATAATTTTATAATTTTTAAAAAGTAACCCCAAATGGTGTGAGCAAAATGACAATGAATGAGTAAATGGTTTGATGTTTCTAAATCCTTCTCACACAAGGCACATCTGAAGGGTCCATAATATCCTCTTATTTGTAGACTCTCTCTTGAAATAATATTACTTTGAACTACTAACCAAAGAAATGTCGAGGCCTTAGGGAGAGCCTCTAATGACCAAACATTCTTCCAAGGAAAATCTTTGGGAGAAGAAAATTTTAATTTTTTTTAAATTCTCATATCCCAACTTTACTGAGTATCCACCATCCTTTGATAAATTCCAAACCAACTCATATTTTCGTGTAAAAATTGGCAAATAAAACTCTAGAAGCATATTTTGAAGTTCATCTGCAATTTGTTTTTGTTCCTCTCCTTCAACTAGGTCACTAAAATAAATCCATGATCTGGAGTTTTTGTTCATAATAATATAATATTTGACCTTTTGACCTTTACATGCTAGGCACGATTGAGCCAATGGTTTCCATTTTGAATCTGAGATGAGAGGATAAGGCTTCAACCAAGCATCAGACCAAAAAATTGCATAACTCCCCTCATTGACTGACCATCTAATATGTTTCTTTATCAATTGCAAACACTCTGATATGAAATTCCATTTTGATGATCCTTTGGGTAGAGTTATTTTTATAAACAATTTTATTGCATCAAGAGAACCTATATATATTTTTAAGTAATATTTTTACTCAATTCTTTCTTTGATCTCTGAATAATCTCCACCCAAGCTTTGCTCCTAATGTCAAATTTATAAGTTTGCAATTCTGCAAGCCTACTCGTCCAATATTCTTTCCTATGCAAACCCTTTCCCACTTACAAAGAGGAAACCTAAATTTTTCCTCACAACCTTTCCATAGAAATGCTCTTTGAATTTTATCAATTTTTGATGCAATACCTATTAGCAATCTTGAAACTAACATCAAATAAATAGGAATCGATTGCAAAGTAGTCTTTATGAGTTGTAGCCTTCCTGTCATGGTTAATAACTTACCTTTCCAACCTGCCAAGCAAGCTTTCATTCTATCCAAAAAAGAGATCTAAAGCTCCTTTTTATTTCCTTTACCAGAAAAAGGAATGCCCAGGTAGATTGACGAAATTTTTTTAATTTTAAACCCCAAAATATTCACAATAATTTGTTGTAAATCTAGGGCAGTATTAATGAAAAAATATTGGATTTTGAAGTATTTACCAACTGTCCAGTAGCCTTATCATAACATGACAATATTTATTTAAACTCCATGGTCTCATTTATTGAGGTATGACCCAAAAGAAAAGTATCATCAACAAATTGGAGATGAGATTCAAAGGGACCATTTTTTGCAACTTCAATACCCTTGATTTATCCTTCCATTTTTGCCTTTAAAAATTCTCTCCCTAATGTTTCTTCCAGAATAATGAATAGATAAGGAGAAATAGTATCACCTTGACGAAGTCCACAAGATGACTTGAAGTACCCAGTAGGAGAACCATTGATCAAAACATAAAATTTTGCAGTGTTATAACAACATTTAATCCACTCACACCAACTATAATCAAATCCAATTTTCTGAGAATGGCATGTAAAAAACTCTAGGAAATCCTATCATATGCTTTGTTCATATCTAATTTCAAAAGCATACCTGGTTTTTATCATGGAATGAAGATAATGTATGGCATCTTGTGCAATAATTATACTATCAATAATTTGTTTACCCTGAACAAAGCCACCTTGTTCCTCTAAGATAATACACCCTAGAATTCCCTTCAACCTGTTTGCCATAATTTTTGACATGATCTTGTAAATCTTATTACAAAGGCTTATTGGATGAAAATTATCAAAATATTTTGTGTCACCCTTCTTGGGAACCAAGATAATAAAAGTAGCATTGATCTCACTTATTATAACCTTGATTTTTTGGGCCTCTTCCACTGCATTTAACATATCACTCTTCAATAAATCCTAAAAAAATTGAAAGAAAATTGCAGGAAATCCATCAAGGCCAGGTGCCTTGTTAGGATGGAAAGAGAAAACTACTTCATGGATCTCCTCCATAGATATCTTCTTCCTCAAGATTTAATTTTTTCTCTGAGTGATAATTTATGGAATATTTTGCAGAATTTTTTCTTGTACCTCCTTATCTTGCCTAGAATTTGACACAATATTTTGAAATAATTTACTGCTCCCTTCCATATATCTTCTTCATTCTCAATATTTCTTCCATCTGGAGTTATAATATTTTTGATATGATGAACTGAAAATTTTGTTTTTGTTGTAGCATGAAAAAACTTTGTATTTCTATCTCCTTCCTTGAGCCATTTCTCTCTATATTTTTGGAACCAATATGACTCCTTTTTCAATGCATTATGATAATCAAAAAGTAATTGTTTTTCTTTCACATAAGAATCCTAGTCCATTCCATTAATTTCTACTATCTCTTGTAAATTTTGGAGTTTGGATTCAATTTCTTTTTTCTTTAAAAATGTTACCAAAATATTTGACATTCCATATCTTCATTTGCTCCTTTACATGTTTTAACTTTTGAACAAACCTATACATACATGATCTTTCAAATTTTGATTCATCCCACCATAACATAACCATATGGAAAAAATCAGGGTCTTGGAAGCACATAGATTGGAAGCAAAATAGCTTTGGATGACCATTTTTAGGTGACTCACAAGTCAAAAGAATGGGTTTGTGATCTGATCCTGCTCGCAATAAAATATCCGAAGAGATTGTATACTTTATTTGCAACCAATTGGATAACAAAAATCTATCCAGTTGTTCTATTATATAATTTTTCTAATGCATATGTTATCCCATGTGTATTGAAAGCTTGAGGGACTAACATCCCAAAGGTCATTTGAATTGACAAATGAAAAATATTACATTGATTTAGACCATCCTAGAATGCCACCCTTATTTTCCAAAGGAGATATAACAATATTAAAATCACCCCCAAGAATCCATAAATCACAATGAATCATCATTGTATTTGACAAAAATATACTAAGATCCTTCCAAAATATTTCACGTGGAGTAATTATAGTTGGAGCATATACATTTATAACCCCAAATTTGATGTTTTCCTCTTTCCTGCAAAATAATATAGCAACCCAATTACTTTTTGCTTCTAATAGTTCTCCATCCCATTTGTATTTGTCCCATATTATTAATACCGCCTGAAGCTCTTATAGAAGAAAGTGCTATACAATCACCTGTCTTCGAAATCTTCTTAAAAGCCTCCTTACATTCCTCACTACTTAATTTTATTTCTTGTATTGAAATAAACTCAGGGCTATAACAACCTATTAATTCCTTAATAACTCTTTTTTAGGGGTTTTATTCATACCCCTAATATTTCATGATATCATTTTCATCATCAATACTTTTTATCTTTGTTAGTGGGCTTAGCCCCACTTCTTGTTAACACTTGCGATATTTTTATTTGGCTTCCCAAATCAATAGCCTTCTGAGTTTCTTTTTCTCTTAGATCATGGTTTTATGGACTTCCTCTTCTTCCATCCTTTCCAACACTCTCATCTTCATCAATCTCTTCCATTTTTTCATATTTTTCAAAATGATACTTATCTTCTAAAGGTTTATGTTGCCTTAAAGAGCCGAAAGTGCAAGGAATAGCCTCATTAGCATTTTCTTCTTTATGTTGCCCTAAAAACTCTAAACTACAAATATGATCCTCCATAGTCATCGCTTTCTTATGTTGACCTAAAAATCCTAAATTTCCTTGGATATCCTCCATAATATTTTCTTTAATATACTGCTCTTGAAAACCTAAAGTGCAAGGAACACACTTCATACTACTTTCATTTTTATTGGAGGGAGAATATTTTAAGCTACTTGAGGATAGTAAATATGATTTACCTGGATTAAGCTTGACCTCCTTCTCCTTATTTGATTTAAGATTCATCTCCTCATTTTCATTTTTATTAAAATTTGCCTTCCCCTCTTCCTTCGTACCTTGAGCTCCTATATTTGAACTTGCGCAATGTACTTCCTCATCTTATATACAATTTTTTTTTCTTCTAATTGTTGATATGAGTGAACTGTAATTGCATTTTCTATTTGATGATGTAGAGGGTTTTTTCTTGCCACTTTCTTAGGAGTGGAAAATCCTTAATTTGACCTACCTTCTCTTGTGATATGGTGTATTTGTTTCAAATTGAAATTACCCTCATGCCTGATGAGCACGAGAAATGCTCATTTTATATACACTATTAGGGGCATCATTACTAGTTTAATTAGCATATGAGATGTATTTTTATATAACTTATGCATATAATTTATAGAAAATCCGATATTATGCTTGACTGGTGTTTTTAGTGGAGATTGTGTATAAATGTAGGTTTTATTACTAATATGGTGTTTTTCGATCTACATTGGCATACTTTTGCTTTCAGAGACTAAGGTATGAGAGCAGGTGCATTTCTCTTCAAGGAAGGTGCCTAGCAGAAGTAGGTGTCTTTCGGATGGAAAAGGTGCCCAATAGAAGTAGGCGCCTTCCTTATGGAGAAGGCACCCAGTAGAAGTAGGCGCCTTCCTTATAAAGAAGGCACCCAGCAGAAGTAGGCGCCTTCCTTATAAAGAAGGCACCCAACAGAAGTAGGCACCTTCCTTATGAAGAAGGCACCCAACAAAAGTAGGCACCTTCCTTATGAAGAAGGCACCCAACAAAAGTAGGCACCTTCCTTATGAAGAAGGCACCCAACAAAAGTAGGCACCTTCCTCATAAAGAAGGCACCTCCACACCTCCATACTTTGCAAGATTGACCAAGTGGGCAAGTGGGACCATGTTGACCATTGACTCCATGTCATATGCACCAAGTTGGGATAGCTACCAAAGCACGTGAAGAAAAAGGGAGAGATATTTTATGCATTGTTATTAAACTAAATAAAGCACCTCTATTATTAAATGATTGACCAGTTAAACTTTACAAAGTGAGGATTATTTTCTCATAAGCAGAACAAAGTGACAATTATCCGGTGAATTAATGTGCTTGAACAAACAATGTGATAAATCAGGAAAATAATCTATTTTACATTGGTGACTAAGATGGACAAACACGTGAATGGATTTATTACTGATATCATACATGTTCTGATAAAAATAGAATACACCTGATTTATCCTACGGGTAAAATTAGTGCATGATTGTTATTCTTAGTGCATGATTGTTAGGATTGTCTGGCTAGAATGTTTACAACATATCTATTGTAACTACAAGTCTGAAATAGACTTGCCTAAAAATATAATAGAGGAAGGTTGTGCATTGTATAAATGCACAGGTCTTCCCTGAAAGGATGATGAATTTTTAACAGAGGAACTGTTTTATTTTATTTCTTTGTCAATTTTATTAAGAGTGCAATTCCTGAGTAAGTTCTATGGAGCTAGTCGGGCGGACTATCTGCGAGAGCTTTGGCCCACTCCCTACAGTAGTCCTCCCCTATTTATTTATGTTATTTGTTTTCATTAGATTAGATTTATTGCTTTATTTATTTAGTTGTGTGTTTTCTTTTTAGCACATTTATTTTCCTGTACATTTATTTTTTGTATTTCATTTCCAGTATTTTAGTTTGTAATTTATTTTTTGCACTTAGTTTATTTAGTTTGGATGAAATCAAAATGCACATACATCCCCCACAAAACTAAATAAGGTATAATCGGATTTATTCTCCAACACTGCATGCATATATTGTGCATGACACTCGTAAGTTTACGGACTTACCGGATTGATAATTTATGGAAGATAAATGAATGTTTTTCGGGACATGAATTTTTGCTCACCATTTTGGCGTCGTTGTCGGGGAGTGTCTAAACTGTAGTGTTCTGATTTACAGGTTAGATAAAAAGCCTATTTAAAATTACTTGTAGATATTTTACCTGAGAAGTGTGAGTCCACCAAGGGCCTTTTTATAAGGTCAAAAACAGTTGCCGACATAGTTAGATCCAAATCCCATAGGCAACCATTTGCATTTTCTAGCTTCTCAGGTAAACATGGGAATGAACCTGATGTACCATAATTAAGTGTAGAAGTAGGAATAAATTGTGTTGTTGAAAAAAAATTAGAAAATCGGCATTGAAGGATTTCCATCATGCTATAATGGTTTCAGGAAAACAAAAGAAATAGCACAACCAAGGTCTGATATGATTGAAAAATTTTAGGGATGTGTTTTTATACAGAAACTATTGGGAAATTATGCCTCCAAAAGCTTGATTTTAATGATTGAAATTTTTTTACAGGCTTAACGCTTTGCAACATATTGGTAAATTCTTTGATGCAGGAAAAAAGATAGAGCATAATTTAAAAAGAACACCTTGTTATGGAGTATGCTCTTCACTTGCACTTAAGGCGATCTGGTGAATCAAAAACTAGCATTTATTTTTTAAATATTGTTATGCCAAGTTTTCTTCTGGTCGCTAGCCTGCAGATAATCATTTTTCAACCTGCACATTTTACCATTACGTTGAAAGAGTTTGGTTGAGAGGCCATGAAGTAAAATACTCTTCTCATGCTACAGTGCATCAAACTAGTTGATCAAGAAGGAGATGATTTTTAGAAGACTAGTTCAGATGTAGGCATGGGGGAGATCCCACCTTCATCAAATCCATCAGCAACACAATGGAAGTTGTTTACAGTGTTCATGTAAAAAAGAAAAAAAATAAAAAAATAAATCATTTGAAAAGGCTCCAATATTAAGAGTATTTCAAAACAAAATTTATTTTTGCTACTTGTTGGAAGAGAGTATCCTCTTTTTCGAGGACCAGCTTGGTCCAAAAGGGAAATGAGAAATATCCAACCGGTAGTTAAATAAAATAGGGGAGGAGCCTGGAAGGAATCAGATGTCAAAAATATACAAGGAGGCCACATGGTGCCTAAACATGATAAATAATGGAGCTCATAGTGGCCGAAAATAACAGCACATAAATCTCATCGAGGTGTTTTATGAAAGCGTCACACTTGAACACCCGACACATATTGTAGATGATGGGAAATGTTTATTTTTATCCTCACTCCGAGAAACAGAGGATCACAAGGCTGCTCTAATTCCACTTGCGACAAAAATAATTCAGAGTGGAAGATTATTTAGAAGCACGTGTGTCAGGATTGTGTAAAGATTACTCAATTGAAAAAGTGATGCGTTCAGGGGCACACAATGAGGAAATAATGCATGAATATTAATCCCTGCAATGCCTACGGATATTTCAATACTTTGGAGATACATCAGGGCAGGATTAAAATATTTTTTATGTGCTAATTGATGAGGATCTTGGTGTTTCAAATTCTAGGGCTATTGGCCATCATAAAATCCTCTTATAAATGGTATACGGGATGCAAATTGGCACACCGGGCTGCATAGTTACCTGGCTTGCACATCCACTACTTCTAAATGCATCGTGCCAATATTACAATTTTTACGACAGCATTTCAGTCTATGAAAAAAAAAAAACAAAAACACCGGCTCACATGGTTGCAGTTGAAATTTTGTTCTTCGATGTAGATGACGAAAAAAAAAACCAAGATCTATTCTGGTTATGGCAGAATAGAGAGAAAGAGAAAAAAAAATAGTTAGAATTTTATTTTAATGCCTTTAGTTTAGATTTTTCTTTTATGTTTTGTAGGACAACATGAAGTGCGATGTAGACAAATAAGGAGGTGTCTGTGAAGATTTTGTGAATTGAGATTTATACGTGGAGTTCATAATAACACTATACGAACTATCTCGTGTACCTGATCGTGTAGCATCCAATCTAGCAGATGAAAGCTAGCAAAGTTTTACCTTGGCAACATTAGCACCTAAAGGCAGGTTAGGTAACCCTGATCAAGCGAAAGGCTTCTAGTCTAAGGTGCTTGTGAAAATTTGGTAAAGTTTTGCTATAAGATGTGTGACTATTACAACCTGAGTAAATGATGAGCAAAGTCAAAGATGCTACACCACGTACAAAGTAGAGTGTCGAGACAATACTCGAGTAATGGTCAATGAGCTCCATTAACAATCACCTCACATTTACGAGAGTGGATCAGACATCGGCATGGGGAGACCCCATACGATACCAGTAGCAAAGAGAGAAAGAAAATAAAAAAAAAGGGGATGATACGAAAGACGCCTTGATCATCAATAAGGTGCCTTCTGCATGAAGAATGCGTCATACATTGGAGGTGCCTTTCGCATCAGGAAGGCACCTTACATTGGAAGCACTTTTCGTATAAGGAAGACGCCATACATTGGAGGCACTTTTCGTATAAGGAAGGTGCCATACATTGGATGCACCTTCCGTATAAGGAAGGCGCTATACATTGGAGGTGCCTTCTGCATCAGGAAGGCGCCATACATTGGAGGTGCCTTTCGCATCAAGAAGGTGCCATACATTGAAGGTGCCTTCCACAACAAGCAGGCACCTTGACATCTAGGGTGCCTTGGTCCTACTTAGCATAAAAATTGCTTTCTTATTGCTTTGCAAGAAATCATAAATCAAATGCAAGTTGCAGGCATCCTGAGAGCCAGGGCCTAATAGGCACGAATTCATGACTCTTGTTTTCCTACTTTCATGTGTTTTTATAGGTAATCGTACCCTCTAAATGCAATCTGAAGGCATCCTAAGAGCTAGGGCCTCAGGCACAAGCATGATCCATGTTTTTCCTGCTTTTGTGTGCTTAGTTTGACAGGATGCAACCATGAGAACGATCTGTAGGTGGAGCTGGATTAAACTAGGCCGAATAGATGTAACATCCCATGCCATGCAATTAGGAGTGTGGCAAATCAGAAAAGGCACTTAATTCCCACCAATAAGAGAGTGCTCACAATCAATCTAGTATAGTTTTGCATTTTTCCACCTAGAGGAAGGAACCAATAAGAGATGTTCTTCTCCCTTGATGGGGTGCCTATTTTTCAGTATGGGACCTAATGTTCGTAAGGCTATAGACTTGTTGCATAGAGGGACCTGTTGTTGAAAATGAGGGCACCACCAATTTAATGGGAGAGAATTTAAAAAATGGTAATAAATAAATAAATAAATAAATAAATAAATAAATAAATAAATAAATAAATAAAAAAAAAAAAAAAAAAAAAAAATTATGGCTACGATGTTGGATTTGTTAAATCCACACCTACAGGAGAAAGAAGAACAATGATAATTAATGGTGTGGGGAAGACGACAGCCAAAAGAAAAAAAATAAACATATAAATAAAATCTCCAAGAGCACCAATGCATGGGCAACATGGAAACGTTTCACACAATCAACATCATACACATCAAAATCTATGAAATTCACCTGGGTATGTGTTGATTTTCCTATTAATTATGTGTATAGTTATTTTAAAATCATTTCTATGCTAATACCAGTCGTGCATCCATAGTTTTTTAAAATATCCCATTAGAATTTGAACACATGACATGCCTCGGATATTAATAAAAAAGAAGAAAAAAGAGGCTATGCCATTCACGTGAATAAATTTGGCATCATTTTCATTGCCGCATTATGACAAAGGCAGCCAGCTTGAGCGGACGCATATAAATGATGCTACTTTGTACCACAAAGGAGGTCCTGGAGATGTCAAATACATTTTAGATGTGGGTAAAAGTAGCGGTTGGTGACTGCACTTATTTTAAACCAATTTGGTCTCACCAAATCTGACCAATGTGCAACACTGGAAAATGCCAACATTTATCAAAAATTAGTGTAGTGGTAATTTGCCCTGAATAGTGTGGTCATGATTTAACTATTTATCCCTAGTGATTAGTCAGGATGTGTTTCTGAATTCTACTGGTATCGTAGCACTTGATGGGTGAAGAATAGCAAAACTCAATGGAAAAACATAGTACTGAATAAAAAAAATAGTGTTGAGTAAAAAAAACACAGCAGTGTTTGAAGAAAAAAATAGCAGCGCTCAACAACGGAGAAACAAAAATGTTGAAGGCCATTAAAAAAAAAGAAGAAAAATATATATATTATTATCCTGGGGGTTGTTGTCATGAGGACATGACAATATTTTAGGCATGGTCAGCCTACGAGAGGGATAAATTCAGCTTTTGGTGCCACGAGGGCATGGCACATGTTAGGCATGGGGGGATGATGAGCACCATAAATGCTCATTTTATATACACTATTAGGGGCATCATTACTGGTTTAATTAGCATATTAGATGTATTTTATATAACTTATGCATATAATTGATAGAAAATTTGGTATTATGCTTGACTGGTGTTTTTAGTGGAGATTGTGTATAAATGCAGGTTTTATTACTAATATGGTGTTTTTTGGTCTACATTGGCATACTTCTATTTTCAAAGACTAAGGCATGAGAGCAGGTGCCTTCCTCTTCAAGGAAGGTGCCCGACAGAAGCATTCACCTTTCGGATGGAGAAAGCACCCAACAGAATTAGGCATCTTCCTTATGGAGAAGGCGCCCAGCAGAGGTAGGTGTCTTTCTTATAAATAAGACACCTACCTCTACTTCCTTATAAAGAAGGCACCCAACAGAAGTATGCACCTTCATTATAAATAATGCGCCCAACAGAAGTATGCGCCTTCCTTATGAAGAAGGCACCCAACAAAAGTAGGCACCTTCCTCATGAAGAAGATGCCTCAACACCTCCAAACTTTGCAATATTGACCAAGCGGGCAAGTAGGACCATGTTGACCATTGACTCCACGTCAAATGCAACAAGTTGGGATAGCTACCAAAGCACATGAAGAAAAAGGGAGAGATATTTTATGCATTGTTATTAAACTAAATAAAGCACCTCTATTATTAAGTGATTGACCGGTTAAACTTTACAAGGTGAGGATTATTTTCTCACGAGCATAACAGAGCGACAATTATCCGATGAATCAATGTGTGTGAACAGACAATGTGAAAAATCAATAAAATAATCTATTTTGCATTGGCGACTAAGATGGAAAAACACGCAAATATATGTATTACTGATATCATACATGTTTTGATAAAAATAGAATACGCCTAATTTATCCTATGAGTAAAATTAGAGTGTGACTGTTATTCTTAGTGCATGATTGTTAGGATTGTATGGCTAGAATTTTTACAGCATATCTATTGTAACTGCAAGTCTGAAATAGACTTATCTAAAAATGTAATAGAGGAAGGTTGTGCATTGTATAAATGCACAGGTCTTCCCTGAAAGGATGAAAATATTTTTTTTTTCTTTATCAATTTTATTAAGAGTGCAATTCCTCTTACCTGAGCAAGCTCTACGCAGCTAGCTGGGCGGACTATCTGTGGGAGTTTGGGCCCAGTCCCTGCAGTAGTCCTACCCTATTTATTTCTGTTATTTTTTTTCATTACATTAGATTTATTGTTTTATTTATTTAGCTGTGTTTTCTTTTCAGCACATTTATTTTCCTGTACATTTATTTTATGTATTTCATTTTTAGTATTTTTAGTTTGTAATTTATTTCTCGCACTTAGTTTATTTAGTTTGGATGAAATCAAAATGCACATACATCCCCCACAAAACTAAATAAGGTACAACCAGATTTATTCCCCAACAATGCAAGCATATACTGTGTGTGACACTCGTAAGTTTACGGACTTATCGGTTGATAATTTATGGAAGAGAAATGAATGTTTTTTAGGACATGAATTTTTGCTCACCAATGCCCAAAATATTTCATCTCTTCCTCAATTTTTACTTTGTAATCTTTTGCCATGTGCCAGATGCCCAGTTTCATGATATTTGTGATATCAGAATGCAATGTTTTCATAATCCACCTGTTGATCCATTCTCTTGATTTAGTTTTAATCCTAATCGATTGCAGTAAAGGTTTAGAAATGTCCATAGAAACACATAGTCGAGTGTATACAACATGTCTTCTCTCCTTAGTATATGGTCCCTCTTGGATGAATTCATCTAGAGTATTATCAATACTCTTCAAAACCTCCTTATTGATGAATTGATAAGGAAGTCCAAAAATCCTAATCCATACCGAAAGCCTTTTAATAGTTTCTATGTCCACAAAAAAAATTCTCACTCCAAGGTCTTAAATATAATGCATATTTACCCCTAAAACACGGGCCTCCATCCATTATTTTATCCTTTATTTTTGACTCGAATAAAATAATGAGGAAAAATCCTTTCGAAATAAAAGTCATGGAGTAATTTGAATTCAATCCCCACTTCCACTTAATCTAATTTTGAATCTCAGAAAAACCTAGCCAGTATCCTTCAAACTTACAAATTAACCCTCTGGTTTTAAGAATCGTTATATGATGCTCAATCATATCATCTTTGATAATCACTTCTGATGTAGAATATGCTACCCAGACTGGGTTTGCCATAGATTATCTCTTATCCTTATTGCTATCTAGGGCATCCAAACTTCCAACTTGGCCATTCATACTTTTAGTAAGGACTTTCACAAATGATTTTCTTTCCATGTTACCTAGGTTTTTTCAAATGAATCCTCTAAATTTTCCTAAGATCTAGAACAATAAGTGACTTGTCACACTTTTATTTTACTGTTTTCTTTCCTACTCAAACTTCTTCCTCACTCTCAGCTTGTGCTTGCACTTTCTTTTGGATGCATTCACTCCTGGCTACACACTCAATACTGACTATACTCGCACCCAGTTTGCACTTGCACTCTTATTTCTAGCTATATTCACTCTTGGCTTATGCTCACACTTGCTTGTGGTTGCATTCACTCCTAACTTGTGCTTGCACCTACTTTCGGTTGCCCTCACTCCTAGCTTGTGCTTCCACTTGCTTTTAGTTGTGTTTACTCCTGGTTGCACTCACTCCTAGCTTATTTTGATGTATTCAAATTCATGCTAGTGACCATATTAATAGTGAAATTGGATAGAAAAAAACATCTCACAAGTCCATGTTTTCTTTCCACATAGGTAGCATTTGTTTAGGATAACCAATCCCCTTTTTTGCAAATTATCCAATGTGAGGCACTTCCCTTGAGCCACCAACTAAAGTAAGAGAAAAAGGACACACCTAACAATGTTAAACAAGATGCATCTATTGCTAGTATTGATTAAACATTACAAAAGGTGCATTCAAGTAAGCATGATAAGGCAAATAAGTGCAAGAAATGAAGTTTTTATTTATTATTTGATAAATCAAATCACGATTACATAAATATCCCCTTGAGGGCTCTAGATTGATACACTCATTACAAAATGGTGCCCAAGGATCAAATCCTTTCAATAACTCTGGGTGCACTTCCAACGTTCTTCCTCATACCCACGATTGAAGTGGGTGGGCCTATGATGCCGCTGCTTTGTTCTTTGATATTCTGATCCTATGCTCCTTCCTCATGCACTATTATACCTACACCTACACACAAGGAAACCAATTTTTTAATATCAAGTGCGGATTATGAAGCATGCAAAGCGATATATGTAATAATAGACTAGAAAGGGAAAATATGCAATGCGACCATCCAAAACTATTCCAAATGACTCCAAATATTAGAGACATACATAAAATGTGATTTTAGACTGATATAATTGAAAGCAGTAAGGAAATTGCAGCCAGATTCGTTTCGATTACGTGGTGTACCTATTAAGCCTACAAAACACAAAATGGGTGATTTCTAGTCCTAAACATCTCCAAATCACACCAAATTTGGAAAGCATATATAAAATCATATTTATATATGAACCATGTAAAAATATTAGCAAAATTAATCATAAATTCATGTACATCTTCAGGTGGGCCAAATGAACTTGCAAAATACTAAAATGTGATAACTCATTCAATATAGCTCCAAATTGCCCCAAATTTGAATAGCATTTTCTTGAACTATCCTAGAATAAGCCTATTTAAAATAATATGAAAATAATACTCTAATACATGACCCTCCTTTGCAGGGACGATGGTGACTATCACAGTCTAGGTATTTTCTTGGTGTGGGATGACCACCATATCTGTTGGTTTTCTGCCACTAATTCCTTTTTGAATTGGTCCAAAACTCTCTCAAGGCTATTGTCATTAAGTTTAGGGGTGAAATTCACTCAATTGGTTTGGTTTTGTAAATAAATTTTGCATCTTGAATCACTCGATAACCTCCTTCGCTAGGTAGATATTTTGAGGTAAAAGGGCACAAAAAAGTTGAGGGGAAATCTTGGCAGCACTCCATTGCAATGTCACAAAATTGCTCCCTATAAATTGGGTGGAAAATTGCTCCACTTTATAGCCCAAGGAGGCCTAGGGTCAAATGAGCATGTGAAGGCATTCGAGGCAGGAGGCACCACTTGCCCAAAATTTGTCATGCATTGGATGGGAAGGAATATCCATTTTGGCCTCCATTCTGCAGTAAGTCATAAGGACTTTGTATCCTTAGGTCCACATGCTTGAATAGACGGGCTAAATGGAATCCTTTGGGTGCTATTTATCCAAAATTTAAATTTTTGGGATTCAAATACCATGGTCTCCCACCCAGGTATGATCACTTGTGATTGTCCCTGGGTGGTACGATCATGAACTGTGATCGTCCCAGAGTGGGGCGGTCATGCCTACATGGCCCAAAACCTCCCAAAAGTGCAGTAGAACCTTTTAAAATTGGTTAGGACCACTGTATAACCTTTGAGGGTTGCCCAAGGGGGCATATGATGTCAAATTAACCAATGCTTTTGGTCGCCTAATTGGATTTACATGATTTTAGTATCTATAAATTCCCCTTTTTGACATGTGTTGTGTGAAACACAATGCTGAGCAAAAATAGATAACTAAAATATTAAATAATTAAGGTTATTCAGTAACCTAACCAACTTTAGATACCCCAATCATGGAAAGAGCATGTGTTCTTGAATCCTTGCTTCTGATGAGCTAAGGAACTTGATTCAAGTACAACCTTTCATGTATGGTTTACTTGATCTTGAAAATTTTTCAATAATGAATATGATTCTATAATTTCAAGTATTTTTTAATTGAAATTTTTGCTTGTTTGCTACCACAAGTAGGGGCATGATTGTCTTTGTCAATGATTCGTTGGACGAACGTAATTTGCATGATTGAGTGTTTGATTATTGATTTTTATTATGAATTTGTTAAGTATGACTATCCCCTCAAGTGATGATTCAATGAGGAAATGAACAGTGATAAAAAAATGATTCACTTGACCCATATGACTTCGTTAGGGTTTCCTTCATTTTTACCCATTGTGAAATAGAGCATTTTTAGAGGCTTTTGATGATTTTGTTGATGTTTCATGGATGAAAGGATATGAAAACCATGTTCTTGTGGGGTGGTCTGGCTATAATGGCCTTCTTAGAGATTGAAGTATAGATGTTTCCATGCATCCATGAGAAATTTGATTCCATCTTGAGGCTGAGTGAATTTTGACCAAATTTGAGTTGTTTTGGTGGGTTTGGACCCTTTTTGGTGCCTTTTTGGGTTGTTTTGATGTGATTTTCTTGTGGTCATCTAAGGGTGGGATGGATGCATAGTTTATAATCATCCTAGGGTGGGAAAATCAGCCAATTTATCTGAACATCCCACCTAGGTATGGACATGCCTCTTGGAGGTCTATTTAAGCCAAAAATATGGAAAATGGGCTCATTTGTGCATGTCTAACTTGGCAGTTTGAGATGTGAAGATGAAAAGAGTGATTCTATGTAGTGGAGTGCTACTAAAATAATCCTACAGTCACCATGAGCCAGCCTATAGACTCATACAATGGTGGAGCCGATGCGAGATGGGTAAGGGCTAACTTTGCTACTGTATTTTGCTAGTTTTAGAAGTGTAATTGTGGTGTTTTTTTATTTTTAAGTAGAGCACACTAAATTTGTGGTAATTAAACCTTATTAGTGATGCCTTGCAATGTTGGATGCTTGAATTTGTGTTTTTGTACAATTTTACTTTTTTTGTCATTTTTTTGCATTACGGGAGGGTCAATTTTGGCCCATTTTGGCCTATTTTAGGGGTCATTCCTGGGAAGGACGGTCAGCCTAGGTTGTTTGGGGACCATCCTTGGGTGGGATGGTCATAGATTTTGGGTTCGTACCTAGGCAGGACGGTCATGAATTGGCTTAAAAAGAGACCCTTTTATATTTTTTTGGTATTTTTGGAGCATTTAGGATGTTTTTTATTAAGTTGCTTATCTTTGTCAGGTGCTGAAGAGTTGGTATCGAGTTCTGAATATCTTTTAGACCATGAGATACTTATTTATAGAGGGCACTGGGAATGGTTGGATTCCCTTGGCCTTAAGCACATGACTCGATTAGATCCCGTGGTGGATGACCAAGCTTACTTGACTACTCTGATAGATTTATGGGATCCACGAACCAACACCTTCCACCTATCAATGGGTGATATGACAGTGATGCTATAGGATGTCTATCAAATTTTATGCATTCTTATAGAGGGACAACCTATTGTATCCACTCATCGATATATGAGGGATACTATCATGGAGAGGTAATTTGGTAGGGACTGGGAGGAGGCAGTACGTGACTCAGTAAGCAGAGGTATACTGGTGGGGTTGTGGTATGAGGCCAAGGTATTGACCACTAGGCATACTTTATTAATGACATTGATCTTGAACATGCTGCTACCAGACTCGTCAGGTGCCAGGTTTCCCTGGAACCTTTTGGATCTAGTGTTTACTCTTATGGAGTGCACCATAGAGCAACCGCTAGTGATGGCTTGGGGCATGATATTATTGGCATAGTTGTATGATGAGTTGTACGAGATCCACTCCCATGGGTGAAAGGGCTTGAGTTGTAACTTTCTACTACAGGTGTGGGGATGGTAGCACATTGTTGTGGATCGGGGACTACCTTGGACAACCCAAGCATAATTGGTAGATAGGGATATAGGCTATGGGGTACTATGGCAGTGAGCCCAAGAGGTGGGTCAGAGTCATCACTTTGTAGGAAATGTTGGGCACTACATAGAGTCCTTTGCACAACTCAGGGTAGAGGATGTGACTTGGAGACCTTATAGGGATTGTCCAGCATGGTTCGATATTTAGGTATAGCTTCGCAGGGTGAGGCAAGGGAGATGACTAGTTGGGTAGCATGGGACTAAGTGAGAGGACTTCTTGTATTTTCAAGTTTTATGGTAGTTCAGGCTATGCCAAGGGTTACCCAGTGAGCCAGTGGTCTACCAATTGCATGGTGATGAGAGGAAACTTGTTTGGCTAATAGTTGAAGCAGTGAAAGAGGAGGTAAACCTTGTAGTGGATAGTCTAGATTTATATGATTTCGAGACTACAAAGGAGTATAACTCATGGTGGATGATGTGCCAATGGTGGGGTGAGGGACCACTAGGGGGTAACATAGCTATGGCTATGGAGGAGGTTCATAGGGGTACTCTTGACGAGGGTCATGACGAGGCTCCAGATGATGAGGGATTAGCTACAAGCAAGTGACATGTGTGTCACCAAGTGGAGGATGAGTGGGTAGATCTCCTTGACTTAGGGGATCCATCGGATGATTTTTGTGAGGATGAATCTGATGACTAGGGAGTGTAGGCATAGTTGGCAGCACAAGATAGTACTATTACTAAGCTAGGAGGTGAGTTAATCAAGGTTAGATGACAGAGGGGTCTCCTTTAGACATAGGTGTAGAGTTCATAGGCTGAGCTTGATAGGCAGGTGGAATAGATAACAACTCTACAGGCACAAGTTGGATCATGGATCCCTAGTTGTAAGGGATCTAGCAGCGGTGAGACGACCAGGCTACGAGAGGAGATGTCACAGCTCCAAGCCTTAGTGGGATCCTTCCAGGATCGATTTTGACATGAGCAGACCTACATCGAGGAGTTAGAGGATGAGATAGTGTGCCTTAGGGCGTGCTTACCAGATCATCCATCTACTAGTGGGTTACACTAGAGTCCAAGGAGTGGTATAGGACAATATTCAGTGAGGATGGGGGTTCCTAGCTTTATATGAAGGTCATATAGAGTAGGGGGTAGAAAATATGGGAGCTCATGATAGGCTTTGATTGAGGGTGGGGGTGAGAGTCATGGTTTTGTTCCTATGTGCCCATGGCTTTGGATGATTTTCTTTTTATTTTGGGAGTGTGAGGTTTGAGGACCCACTTTATTGTAGCCTACGAGAAGTTCAAGGATTATGATGTATCTTTTGGTTCTATATATATATATATATATATATATATATATATATATATATATATATATATATATATATATAAGATATTTTCTATTATCATCATGTGTTTCTTTACTACTTTATGAGATGTATGTAGTGTATTTATTTCTTTTATGATGTTGTTATGGATGTTTATCATGTATGCATATGTTATAGTATAATTTTATTTGATGATATGTATATGCGTGGGTGCATAATGAAATGAATTATTTTTTGATCTATGTGATGAAAAGTGGATACTAGTTAACACATTATGTTAACATCATAGACTGTATAGGATTCATCTATTCATTTTGTAATGCTATTATGTGATGGATTTGTGGAAATGTAAACTAATGAAATGTGATAAAATAGTATGAATAATGATATGTTATAGAATGTCCTTGAGGTTTTCATGAGACTCAAACACTCTAGTTGACTAGTCAAAAATTATATAATAACCATGCAAAACTTTTTTACAAGGTATGAATCTACTAGGATGACCAAGATACTCAATATCCTTGTGTGTGCAAGTGAGTTCATTACCATAATAACGCAAAAATTTTCCCTAGTGCCAAATAGGATTGATGAAGCCCATCTGTATTAAGGATCATCCCATGAGTATCATGATCCTAAATTTTATACGTAGTTGAATTAGACCACTAGGTAGTATTGGTTACCAAAAGCTAGCTCATCCACATGCAAACATTAGTTTGTACAAAAGCGGGATGCTACTGTGACAGACATATTATCATGCGTAAGGATACCGCCATTTCTAGGCAAGCTTGATGCCACCTAACCTGTAATGAGGATCACCTTATGGTTTATCAAATGCTAAGAATTCCAAGGATTCAAGTTTAGGACTCCCTTCTTTTCTTTTATTTTATTTGGGATACTTGCTCATACTTAGTGATGAAAATCATTGTTTATTTTGTATTTTGTTTTCTTTGAGCAAGAGATTTATTTAGTGACAAAAGTCACTATTTATTTTTCTTTTGATTTTTACCTTTTGGGATTTTGCATATTGATAGTGGTGAAAACCACTATTTATTTTTAGGAATTGGGTAGGGAGGAGCTTGTCCTTTTGTCAATTCTCAGTATTTTTGAACTATTTGCACAGGGGGATGAGCACGGTAAATTTTTACTTAAGGTAACCTAGACCACTTTGTAGGTTTCATCTTTCCTTGTGCAAAACTTGTATTTATTAGTGTGAAACTATGTTGGGATTTTGATTTATACAAGGTACAATTTATGCAAGACTCTACCTTCTAAAAATCAAGCTAGCTTTCTACAAAATCTAAAAAGAAAACTAGATATGGGTGAGTTATCAAAAATCCTAAAGATATTCTAGAACAAATGACTAGGTGAAGGGAAACAGACATGTATATGAAATGTGGGAAATGGGGATGGAAATGATAAGCGTAATATGGAATGATGTGAATGATGACTTTGATAAAATTTATTTTGAATGATGATCAGTGTACAGTCTTGGTGCTTAGACATGTATGAGCAACTCTAAAATACAAAATGCAATGATGAGTATGCCTAATGCAATTGATTGTATAATGCAGTGGTGTGAAATGTGATGCAATGCAATATTTTTGTATTTTTGATGTTTTGATGATGTTTTTGAGTTTTGATATATATATGTATATAGAATTTGACCAAAGGGATTAGTAAATGTCATTGGGGCTTTTTTTGGGTGACCAAAGGGCTTACAGACATCTTTGAGATATTTTGGGGTGACCTAGATGGTCGTGGACTATCTAGAAGCATTTTAGGGTAACCTAGATAGTCTTAGACCACCTAGGAGTGTTTTAGGGTGACCTAGATGATTGTAGACTACCTAGGAGTATTTCAAGTTGACCAAGCGGTTTGTAGATATCCTTGGAGCATTTTGGGTTGACCAAGCGGTTTGTAGATACTCTTGGAGCCTTTTAGGATGACCTAGATGATCGTAGACTGCCTAGGAGCATTTTAGGGTGACCTATACAATCGTAGACCGCCTAGGAGTATTTTAGGTTGACCAAGCGGCTTGTATATTCCCTTGGAGAATTTTAGGGTGACCTATATGGTCGTAGACTACCTAGGAGCATTTTAGGGATGTCACGGTACTCTATGAAATGCGAGACGAACATTAGAATTTCATTGATGATAATTTGATATAAATACATAATATAAGGCTAAGAATAGCCTTATGATAACCATAATCAAAAATCGCCCCTAAAGAACGCAAATATCCTAAACAAACTATATGCGCTCTAGGATGCCAACAAAAATATAATATCACCTAATATATGTCGAAAAACAATAAAAATAAGGTAATAATATAATATATACTAACATCCCCCTTTATTACATTATTTTGCAATACAAAGTGAGTTGCGAAAGAACTCAAACTTGATGCATGCAAGGGCCTTGGTAAAAACATCTACAACTTGATCACTGGTGGGAATGTATTGAAGCTGAATTTTGTGCCTTGTAACCTCATCTCGAATGAAGTGACATTGTGTATCAATGTGTTTGGTTCGTTCATGATGCACTGGATTCTTTACTAGGTTTAGAACACCTTGGTTGTTGCAAAATAAGTGAATTGGTTATTTTTATGGATGACCCATACTTATTAAGATGTGATGTAACCATATCACCTCACACACTACTTCTCGTGTGGCATGATACTCTACCTCTATAGATGATATATCAACCACCAATTGCTTCTTATTGTACCATGAGACAGGACTAGATCCAAGATGAACGATATATCCTAAATTTGATTTGCAATCATCATATGATCTAGTATAGTGGGATTCTATGTATCTTTACAAGAAGAATTGATCATTCTTGTACTCTAGGCCATACTCAATAGTACCACAGACATAGTGAAGAAGATGTTTTATTTCTTTCCAATGAGTGGTTTAAGCTCTTGCATGAACCTCGAAAGATAGTTGATAACAAACACAATATCTAGCCTAGTGTTTTTCAGATATATGAGACTCTCGATCAGCTGTCAATAGAGAGTACCATCTATCTGAGGTGAATTATCATACCATGATAATTGAAGTCCTATCTCCATCGAAGTTGCCATTGATTTACAATCAGTCATATGGTATTTTTCTAACAATGTCTTGGCATACTTTTGTTGGGTCACCTTGATGTGATGCTTCTTCTGGTTCACTTCCAAGCCAAGACAATAGTGGATAAGTCTGAGATCTGTCATCTCAAAATATTTGCACAAGTCACTTTTGATAGCAACTATCAAAGATTTGGAGTTTCCTGTGATAATCAGATCATCCACATACAGTAAAAATAGTACTATTTTAGAACCTTATTTCTAAAAATAGAGATTTGCATCCATGCTGCATAAGGTGATCGTCCATCTTAATATACCAAGCTCTGGGAGCTTGTTTCAAACCATACAAGGATTTGACCAATTTATAAACTTTATGTTCTTGACCTTCCACTTCAAATCCTTCAGGTTGTGCCATATAGACCTCTTCTTTAATATCACCATTCAATAAGGCACTCTTGACATCCATCTGATAAAATTTCCACCCGAACTGTGCTGCCATAGCATAAAGAACTCGAATGGTTGGCATCCGAGCAGTAGGTGTAAAAGTATCCTTGTATTTAATGCCCTACTTTTGTGCATAGCCCTTTGCCATGATGCAGGCCTTATGCTTATCAATTTTTCCATCTACCTTGTACTTAACTCTGTACACCCATTTGCAGCCAATGGGTTTATTTCCATGAGACATATCAACAAGCTTTCATATCTAATTTTTATTTGGATAATTGTACTTTGTGTCCATAGTTGCCTTCCAATGTGGCTTACCAAGGGCATCTTGTACTATTGTAGGTTCATGATCATCAAGTGAAGATATAAATACCCTGTCATTATCCACTTCCATATATTTTGTTTCTCTCTCAGGATCTACAAAAAGCTCCTCGAAGGATTGGCATAGTTCATCAACCTCAGTAGTCTTTGCTGCACCTTTCTCTTGACGATCCATACTATGAGTACAAGGTCTATTCAGATTCATATCTATTGGAGTGGATATATTTGAGTCTTTGGTAGTACTTTTATACCACTTAGGAATATTTTTTTATAGAGAAGAATAAGATCCTCCCTTTTGTGATGAAGAAGGAGACTTCTCATCCTTAGATTCCAAAAAATCTAGGTATATATCTGATGTGTTTTGTGATATGAAAGCCTCATCAAAAACATCTCTACTGGTATGAATATTCTTGGTCAAGGGATCAATCAGCCAATAATCCTTTGAATTCTCATCATATCCAAGAATAACACATTGCAAGGTCTTCTCATCTAGATTTTTCATTTTCTCTTTGGGTATGTGCATAAAATCTTTACATCCAAAAACACGTAGATGAGATATGAAGGGTTTCCAACCACTCCATGCTTCCTATGGAGTTATTCCATTTAGGGCCTTTATGGGTGCACTATTCAACAGATACACTAATGTGGTGACAGCTTCTACCCAAAATTACTACTCTAGGTGGGCTTTTGTTAGCATACAGTGAACCATTTCCATTATGGAATAGTTCCTTCGCTCAAAAACTCCATTTTGTTGAGGATTATAAGTAGTAGTGAGCTATATTTTGATCCCATGTACAGTCAAATATGCAAAAAATTCTTTAGAGGTGAATTTCCCCCTCGATCTGAGCGAAGGGTCCTTATTGAAGTCCCTGACTCCTCAATAAATTTCTTGAATTGTTGGAAGTAACTAAAAGCTTTGGATTTTAGATGAAGAAATAATACCCACATATTCCATGAGTAAATATCTACAAACAACTAAAAGTACCTCTTGCGCCCAAAATTTTTTGGGGTGAAAGGACCGCACATATCAGTGTGAATTAACTCCAGAGATTTATTTGCTTGTGTAGAGCTCTTTTCAAAAGGTACTCTATGTTGCTTCCCTACCAAGTAGTTAGAGCACACTGGCAATGTATGGGAAAGGGAGAGAAGGCCCTTTACCATCTCATATTTACTTAGCTCAAGTAAATATCCAGAACTGATATGCCCGTATCTCTTGTGCCAAAGTGAAGTTACCTCCTTTTTAGAGACTATCATAGATACATGAGGGGTGGAGAGAGCATCCAATGCAAACAAGCCATTCTTATATGAATTAGTTGCAATGATTTTACCCCTATTAGTGATAAATCAACGCTTCTAACCATCCTCAACATGAAAATCAGCAACCATATTCTTGTCCAAGATTTGTGGAACTGACAATAAATTGTTAGCCAATCTTGGGATATAAAGGACTCTTTCAATCTGACACTTACCATTTGGAAGGTTGACTAAAACTGCACCCTCACTTTGAACCTTGTAGGTTTTATCATCAATAGTGGTGACAGGTTTTTCTTCCTTGGATTCATATGTCACAAACCATAACTTGTCACCAGTCATGTGCTTACTAGATCCAAAATCAACATACCACAGAGTATCCTTTGGCTTAGATATTGTGGTAGTCATGAGTACCTTGTGTGCCCACTCAAAATATGAGTTAGATTATTCAACAACATTCACTTTAGGTTGTTTTTTTTTTGGGTTTTGTTGAGCAAGGTGCAGAAACAGTATTGTTATTGTTGTCAACACAGACAGATAGATCATTTGATGTAGTGGACAGGAGTTTATAGGTCAGTCAAAGCATGTACAGTGAATTTTCAAGAAGACAGAAGAGGCCAACATTCAAAATCTCAAAGAAAAAGACAAGTTAGAAACTATCACGATATCGCGACATGTTGAGAAGCTGGAAAATAAACTGTCATGATATCGCGACATGTTGAGAAGCTGGAAAAGAAACTGTCATGATTTCGTGACATGTTAGAAGAGAGAGAAAGCGCAAGGAAAATTGTCACGATTTCATGACATGTTGGAAGAGAGAGAAAGCGCAAGAAAAACTGTCGTGATTTCGTGACATGTTGGAAGCAAAGAAGGCAAGTAAGAAAATTGTCACGATTTCATGACATGTTCGAAGGAGCAGTGCATATAGTGAAAACTGTCATGATTTCGTGACATGTTGGAAGAAAAGAAGGCAAGTAAGAAAACTATCATGATTTCGTGACATGTTCGAAGGAGCAACGCATACAGTGAAAACTGTCACGATTTCGCGACATGTTAGATGAGAAGGCACATGCAAGAAAACTGTCACGATTTCGTGACATGTTCGGAGAAAATGTGCAAGCAAAGAAAACTCGGGGAAAAGGAGCTCGCAAAGAAAAGTGTCACGATTTCGTGACAATCTGCAAGAGAGGCAGTACGGACGAAAATGTGTCACGATTTCGCGACATGTTTGAGAGAAGAAGCTCACAAAGAAAAGTGTCACGATTTCATGACAATCTGCAAGAGAGGCAGTACGGACGAAAATGTGTCGTGATTTCGTGACATGTTTGAGAGAAGGAGCTCGCAAAGAAAAGTGTCACGATTTCGCGACATTCTGCAAGAGAGGCAGTACGGACGAAAATGTGTCACGATTTCGTGACATTTTTGAGAGAAAGAGCTTGTAAGGAAAAGTGTCACGATTTCATGACAATTTGCAAGAGCAAGCGCTAAGAAGAAAAAGTGTCGTGATTTCGCGACATGTCTGGTTTTCGTGACCTAAAGAGGAGAGATAGAGTAAGGAAGCGAAAGTGTCACGATTTCACGACATGTTCTATTTTCGTAGGGTCAAGGCAAGAAAAGAGACAAGGTAGCGCATGTGTCACGATTTCGTGACATGTGTTTTCGCGAGCGAAAGACAGAGAAAGGCACAAGGCAACGAATGTGTCACGATTTTGCGACATGTCATGTTTTCGCGGGTGCAAGCTGAGAAGAGGACAAGAAGGCAAAAAGTGTCACGATTTCGTGACATGTCATGTTTTCGTGGGTGCAAGCTGAGAAAAGGTCAAAGGGGCAGAAATGTCGCGATATCACGACATGTCATGTTTTCACGGGTAAAAGGCGAGAAGAGTACAAAGAGATAGAAGTGTCACGATTTCATGACAGGTCGCAACAACACGATTATGGACAGTTAACTAAAGTAGAACGACAGTTAAAGGGGCAGTTGTAGAGGAAAATTATGCAGCCAAAATAAGAAGAGTCAATTGAAGTTAGTGTGATAGTTACGAGGCGATTCATGAGATAGAAATCATGCAAGCTAAAATAAAGCACAGTGCATTAAAGATAGAGCGACAGTTATACTAAAAGTCCAAAACAAGAGATAGAACTATTAATAGGTTGCATGTAGAAATACTATGCTAAAAAGGAGTTACTTTCAGAAGTGTCTATTAATAGGGTGCATGAAGGATTATGGAAGTCAAAGAAGAACAGGAGTTTCAAGTTGGAAATATTGTTATAAAAGGGCAGTTGCCTAGAGAATTAGGTTACTACTGAAGGGTGAAAGTGTTGCAAAAAGAGGGTAGAAGAGTGTTGTAAGAGAGCAACAAGAAGAGCCGTAAGTGTTTACTGTGTTTTGATAAATTATAGACCAGTCAGGGTCTTGGAGAAAGAGAAGGCATTTTTATGTCATTCATATAGATTTAGATTTGTAGTCCAAGTTGGTGCTTGGATAGGGGTTGGTGCTCCTTTCTGTTAGAGCAGATAAATTAGGGGTTGGTGCTCCTTCCAGTGGGTGCTGGTAAATTGTTTGTAAAATTGGTGTTTTGCAAAGGCTGGATTTGGACCATAGTCCAAGCAGTCATTCTTGAGGAGTAGCCAAATTGGTGAACCTCGTTACATCGTGTGTTGTGGAATGCTCTCTTGTTATAATTGCTTTATCTGATTTTAAGTTCTCTTTGCTTCAGCTTTAAGAGTTGTAGATCTGAATTTAAATAGCTACACTGATTCACCCCCCTCTCAGTGTCATTGTGAGAATATCAATTGGTATCAGAGCCAGGTTCTTGAACAAGCTTAATCAGCTAAGGTGATCTGGGAAGGAACACAATGGTAGGTGGTGAAGGATTCTCATCAAATAAAGCTCCATTGTTCGATGGAACTAATTATTCATTTTGGAAAATTAGGATGTAGACATATCTTTGTGCTCTGGGATACGACATCTGGGAGTCAGTAGAAAGTGGATACACAATACCCGCCATACCTCCAACCGATGCTGCCGGTAAGAAACCATTTGAGAATAACTCTAAAGCATAGAATGCTATAATGTGTGGTTTAGTGGACAATGAACTAATAAGGATCATGAGCTGTAAAACTGCAAAAGACATGTGGGACAAACTGAAGAGCATTCATGAAGGAGACGACAAGATCAAGGAAGCCAAGCTACAAACTGCATCGAGCTCGGTTCTAAGCATTAAGAATGAATGATGATGAGAACATAGAGGCCTATATGCTGAGAGTCAATGGAATCATTACTGTGATTAGAGGACTCGACGAGGAAATGGAAGATGCGGTCATCATGAAAATGGTACTAAGAACTCTTCACAAAAGATTTAATTCTAAAGTTTACGCTATAGAAGAAGCTAAAGATCTCAATACTTTTAGCATGGATGAGATGCATGGTTCTTTTACTGCATACGAAATGAGAATAGGACAAACTAAGCCCATAGACAGAGAAGCTACTTTTAAAGCACACAAAAATATAAAAGCTGAACAAGAATCTGAGGATGAAGAGACATTGGATGAAACAGAAGCTAACTTTGTTCGAAAACTTATAAAGGGAAAAGGAAAATATAGAGGAAAGTTACCGTTTAAGTGCTTCAATTGTGGAGGCATCGGTCACTTTGCAGCTAAATGTCCAATGAATGAGAAAACCAAAAGTGATGAAGGGTCACACCAAGAAAGAAGTGACTGGAAGAAGAAACCAAATTTTAGAAAAAGCAACTTCAAAAAGAAAAGTTTCATATCCAAGAATGTCAGCTCTTCTGAAGATAGCTCAGGTGAGGACTCTGAAGAAGAAACAGGTGAAGCTCTGTTCATGGCATTTGAAGAAGAAAAAATAGAAGAAAAACAGGAAGGTGATAAAAACATTAAGGATGAGGCTGAAGTATATCTGGAAGGAGAGTTGGTTGCTACACTTAAAGAGTTGAGTACAGAAAGGAAAAAGAATAAAAAGGTCTCAAGAAAGCTTGAGGATGCGAATGACATAATAAACAGTTTGAAAGTACAGACAAAAGAATTTAAGAAAATGTCTGAAGAACTCGAAGTACAATTAACCATGAAAATAGATGAGTGCAGCAAACTAGAAGAAGAGATTGTTGTTTTAAGAATGCGGCTAGAAGAAAAGAATCAAAAATTGAGTTGCTATCACAAACTTGAAGGAAGTTCTGCAAAGCTTGAAAATATTATAAATAGTCAGAGGACTACAGGCATCAAATTTGGCTTGGGCTTTGTCGAAGGAGAATCATCAAGTGGATCAAAGGCCATAACTATAGAACCAGTAAAGAAAGAAGATAAGATCAAGGTTGACCAAAGGAAAACGAATCATGCAAAAGAAAGCAACAATGCCAGGCATGAGAAGAGTGCTGACAATGAGGGATTCACAAACGTCACAAGTCAAAGGAGAAGAAAATTTGTGGCTCCTACTACAAAATGGCAAAGACCAACTCCCAGGTTCAATCATTCCTTTTCTGGTTATTGTTTTAAATGCAATGCTTATGGTCATAAGATTTTAGAATGCATTTATAATATAGGACAAAGAAATTTCACCAATAGAAATGTCTTTTCACCCTTGATGGATTATGCAGTAGAATGCTATAACTATCATAACTTTGGACACATTGCAAGAAACTGTAGAATCACATATGCAGAAAATAAATATCAGGGAAGAAGATCTCAACCAAACAGTTTACGGCAAAACAAAAAATTCCTAGAAAAACATGCATAGGCTACTGACAAAGAAAAGTCTAAACAAGTGACCAAAACTGTAGTCAAACCAGAATGGAAAGAAAAGGAGCGACCCAAGGAAGAAAAGGAATCCTTGATTGTACAGACAACATTCAAAGCATAGAACAAATCTGCACCATGGATATTGGATAGTGGATGCTCCAGTCACATGATAGGAGATAAACAAAAATTTGAAAAGTTATAGAAATATGAAGGGGGCTCTGTAAAGTTTGGAAATAATGATGGAGCCAAGATAGTTGGCAAAGGATCAGTCAAGATAAGTGATGGAAAGATCAATTCCAAAGAAGTTCTATTTGTGATTGGTTTGAAGCACAACTTACTGAGCGTAAGTCAAATCTGTGACAGAGGTCATGAAGTCATCTTTAAGAAGCAGGGTTGTGAAGTCAAAAAAGCACATAGTGGGAAGCTGATAGCTACTAGATCGAGGACTTCTAGAAATCTATATACTCTCTCAAAGACTTCAGAAGGAGCATGCTTGATCAGAGAAGAAGATGAAAATTGGTTGTGGCACAAGAGGCTCGGTCATATCAGCTTTGACAATCTGGTAAAAATAAGCTCAAACAGGGCAGTAAGAGATATACCCACCATTGGCAAACCCATAAATAGCATTTGTGCTTCATGCCAAAAATGGAAGCAAACTAGATCCACATTTAAATCAAAGGAATACTTCACCAGCAAACCTTTAGAGCTAATACATACAGATTTATGTGGACCCATGAGAACACAAAGCATAAATGGTGACAAATACTTTATGTTGTGCATAGATGACTATTCCAGGATGACATGGGTACTATTTCTAAAGCTTAAATCAGATGCCTTTGAAATGTTCAAGACTTTCAAAAAATAGGTTGAGAATCAAACAGGAAAAATAATTAAATGCTTAAGATCAAACAGAGGAGGAGAGTTTATCTCAGAGGAGTTTGTAGAGTACTATCAAAAATATGGGATTAGAAGACAGTTTTCAGCAGCAAGGACACCTCAGTAGAATGGTGTTGTAGAAAGGAAGAACAGGATTGTGCAAGAAATGGCACGGACAATGTTGGATGAGAACAAAATAGCTGACAGATTTTGGAAAGAGGCAGTCCATACTGTAGTTTACATCCAAAACAGGTGCATGTTAAGGATGCATGAAAGCAAAACACCTTATGAGCTGTGGTTCGACAGGAAGGCAATAGCAAGATACTTCAAAGTGTTCGGCAGTAAGTGTTATATCAAACGAACTGAAGATAATCTTGGTAAGTTTGAAGATAGAGCTGACGAAGGTATTTTTCTTGGTTACTCGACAAAAAGCAAAGCCTACACATGCTACAACAAGAGGCTAAAGAAAATTGTGGAGAGTGCCGATGTTAAGGTTGATGAAGGTAGGGAACGAGAAATTAGCTATGAAGAAAACTACCCTATTTATGAAGAAGTTATTGAAGGAGATGAAGAAAAGGAAACATAAGAGAATAAGGAGATTGACTCAGAAGTAGAAGAAAACAAGAAATTTAAAATAGGCAGCTAGCAAAAAAATCATCCGAGAGAGCAAATTATTGGTGACCCCACAGTTGGTATTCAGACAAGGAGAACAGTAGTAAGGAACTACTCTCTATTATCCAGCATTGAGCCCAAAAATGTTGCTTGAAGCAAGCACAAATGAAAGTTGGATGAAGGCAATAAACGAAGAACTAGATCAGATTGAGAAAAACAAAACCCGGGAGTTAGTACCAAGGCCGACAAATAAAAATATAATCGGTACTAAATGGATTTTTTGAAACAAATTGAACGAAGATGGACAGGTTGTAAGGAATAAAGCAATATTGGTCTATAAAGGCTATGCACAGGTTGAAGGTATTGATTTTGAGGAAACCTTTGCACCAGTAGCTAGACTAGAGGCAATCAGAATGTTTTTGGCTTTAGCAGTTCATAAAAATTTCAAAGTATATCAAATGGACATGAAATCAGCATTTTTGAATGGAAAACTGGAAGAAGAGGTTTACATTGAGCAGCCGGATGGTTTCCAACTCGGTGATAATCCCAACTTTGTTTGCAAGTTGAAGAAAGACTTTGTATGGCTTGAAACAGGCACCCAGAGCATGGTATGCAAGGTTGGATAACTATCTTATTCAACAGGGGTTCAAGAAAGGTATGGTGGACAGCAATTTGTATGTCAAAATAGAGAATGGCCATCTTATTGTACTTGTTGTTTATGTAGATGATATCATATTTGGTAGCAGCATGGATGAGTCTTGTAGAGACATAGCAAATAAAATGAAGAAAGAATTTGAGATGTCTATGATTGGTGAACTTTCGTATTTCCTCGGACTGCAAGTTAATCAAAATGAAAAGGGCATTTTTATCTCTCAAGTTAAATATGTGAAGGAAATGCTAAAAAAATTCACAATGGAGGATTGTAAACCTATTAGCACTCCCATGACAACAGGTTGCAAGTTGAGCAAGGATGACAAATCTCCAGATGTTGATCAAACCATGTACAGATCTATGATTGGGAGCCTGTTGTATTTAATGAGCTACAAGACCGAGATATCCTACGAGCGATATGCATGGTAGCAAGATTTCAAGCTAGTCCCAAAGAGACTCATGTGACAAGTTGTGAAGAGGATCTTTAGGTACCTCAAGGGTACTATGGAGTATGGGTTATGGTACCCAAAAGGTAAGGACTTCACTCTTATTGCATATTCTGATGCAGATTGGGCAGGATGTATAGATGACAGAAAGAGTACCAGTGGAGGTGCATTCTATCTTGGAGACAGGTTGGTAGCATGGCACAACAAGAAACAAGAATCAGTCTCTCTATCCACAGCAGAGGCAGAATACATTGCTGCAACAACATGTTGTACGTAGATTTTATGGATGAGACAAACCCTGAAAGATCTTGGTATTAACTTCAAAGAGCCAATTTTAGTTAAATGTGATAATACCAGTGCTATTAACATCTCAAAGAATCCGGTTATGCATTCTCGCACCAAACATATTGCTATCCGGTATCACTTTTTGAAGGATAAAGTTGTAGAAGGTGAGGTTAAATTGGATTTTGTTCCAACTACAGAGCAAGTAGCGGATATCTTCACTAAACCGTTGCCCAAGGAAGTTTTTGAATACCTTCGTAGTAAGTTGGGAGTGGTCACACTACCCAAGAACTGACTAGCAATCGGGACCACATTCTCAGGGGGAGCATTTATGCCTATGTTTATAGTTTTGCTCATATTCATGATTTTTGCTAACTATAACAATGTTTGTCTGAGAATGTTGTGCATAGACTCAAGGGGAGTCTGCAGTAGCCCTTTGGTATTATTGTCAAAGGGGGAGAAGAATTACAGGAAATTGCACGTGTTGCCAACAATTCCAAAGGGGGAGATTGTTGAGCAAGGTGCAGAAACAGTATTGTCATTGTTGTCAACACAGACAGATAGATCAGTTGATGCAGTGGACAGGAGTTCAGAGGTCAATCAAAGCATGTACAGTGAATTTCCAAGAAGACAGAAGAGGCCAACATTCAAAAGCTCAAAGAAAAAGACAAGTTAGAAAACTGTCACGATATCGCGACATGTTGAGAAGCTGGAAAACAAACTGTCGTGATATCGTGACATGTTGAGAAGCTAGAAAAGGAACTATCGCGATTTCATGACATGTTAGAAGAGAGAGAAAGTGCAAGGAAAACTGTCATGATTTCACGACATGTTGGAAGAGAGAGAAAGTGCAAGGAAAACTATCATGATTTCGTGACATGTTGGAAGCAAAGAAGGCAAGTAAGAAAACTGTCACGATTTCGCGACATGTTCGAAGAAGCAGCGCATACAGTGAAAACTGTCACGATTTCATGACATGTTGGAAGCAAAGAAGGCAAGTAAGAAAACTATCACGATTTCATGACATGTTCGAAGAGAAGGCATACAGTGAAAACTATCGTTATTTCGTGACATGTTCGATGAGCAGGCACATGCAAAGAAAACTGTCACGATTTCGTGACATGTTCGGAGAAAAGGCGCAAGCAAAGAAAACTGTCATGATTTCGTGACATGTTGGGGAGAAGGAGCTCGCAAAGAAAAGTGTCATGATTTCGTGACAATCTGCAAGAGAGGTACGGACGAAAATGTGTCACGATTTTGTGACATGTTTGAGAGAAGAAGCTCACAAAGAAAAGTGTCACGATTTTGTGACAATTTGCAAGAGAGGCAGTACGGATGAAAATGTGTCATGATTTCGTGACATGTTTGAGAGAAGGAGCTCGCAAAGAAAAGTGTCACGATTTCGTGACAATCTACAAGAGAGGCAGTACGGACGAAAAATGTGTCACGATTTTGTGACATGTTTGAGAGAAAGAGCTTGCAAGGAAAAGTGTCACGATTTCGCGACAATTTGCAAGAGGAAGCGCTAAGAAGAAAAAGTGTCATGATTTCGCGACATGTCTGGTTTTCGCTACCCGAAGAGGAGAGATAGAGTAAGGAAGCAAAAGTGTCGCGATTTCGTGACATGTTCTATTTTCGTAGGGTCAAGGCAAGAAAAGAGACAAGGCAGCGCATGTGTCACGATTTCGTGACATGTGTTTTCACGGGTGAAATACAGAGAAAGGCACAAGGCGGCAGAATGTGTCACGATTTCATGACATGTCATGTTTTGCGGGTGCAAGCTGAGAAGAGGACAAGAAGGCAAAAAGTGTCACGATTTCATGACATGTCATGTTTTCATGGGTGCAAGCTGAGAAAAGGTCAAAGGGGCAAAAATGTCGTGATATCGTGACATGTCATGTTTTCATGGGTAAAAGGCGAGAAGAGTACAAAGAGACAGAAGTGTCACGATTTCGTGACAGGTCGCAACAACACGATTACGGACAGTTAACTGAAGTAGAACGACAATTAAAGGGGCAGTTGTAGAGGAAAATCATGCAGCCAAAATAAGAAGAGTCAACTGAAGTTAGTGTGATAGTTACAGGGGTAGTTACAGATAGAAATCATGCAAGATAAAATAAACATAGTGCATTAAAAACAACGATAGTACATGGCGTAGTGTAAACCATTGAGCGATAGTTATACTCGAAACTAGAAACAAGAGACAGATATCTATTAATGGGTTGCATGTAATAAATAATATGCTAAAAAGGAGTTACCATCAGAAGTGTCTATTAATAGGGTGCATGAAGGATTATGGAAGTCAAAGAAGAACAGGACTTTCAAGTTGGAAATATTGTTATAAAAGGGCAGTTGCCTGGAGAATTAGGTTGCTACTGAAGGGTGAAAGTGCTGCCGAAAGATGGTAGAAGAGTGTTGTAAGATAGTGACAAGAAGAGCCGTAAGTGTGTACTATGATTTTGATTAATTATAGACCAATCGGGGTCTTGGAGAAAGAGAAGGCATTTTTATGTCATTGATATAGTTCAGAATTGTAGTCCAAGTTGGTGCTTGGATTAGGGGTTGGTGCTCCTTTCTATTGGAGCGGATAAATCGAGGGTTGGTGCTCCTTCCGGTGGGTGTTGGTAAAGTGTTTGTAAAATTGGTGTTTTGCAAAGGCTGGATTTGGACCGTAGTCCAAGCGAGTCATTTTTGAGGAGTAGCCAAATTGGTGAACCTCGTTACATCACGTGTTGTGGAATGCTCTCTTGTTGAAATTGCTTTATCTGCTTTTAAGTTCTCTTTGCTTTAGCTTTAAGAGTTGTAGATCTAAATTTAAATAGCTACACTGATTCACCCCCCCTCTCAGTGTCATTGTGAGAATATCAAGTTTTTTATGGCCCTTGTTCTTAGGTTGTTTATTCTTGTACCAACACCGATTGGTATCATGGGTATCCTTATCATAAATCTTGCAATGTCACTTTTTTTGTTGAGGTTGTTTTACCTTAGAATCCTTGGAAGAGGATGCTCTCTTCTGAAAATTACCTTTCTTCTTGGAGTCCTTCTTTTTGGAATAGAGGGCTATATTAGAAGCTTCATCTCTTTGAATTTTGTGAGCCTCCTCTTCCTGAAGCATATTGACCAACTCAACAAAGGTAACTTTTCTCTATGACACTTGAAGAGAAGTTATCAACATTTTATATGAATCAGGTAAAGATATCATTACTACTGAAGTAAGGACCTTATCATATACAGTCTCTCCTAGATAATTCAACTTTGACTTCAACTCAGCTACTCTGCAAAGAAATAGTTCAACTGTCTCTCCATGCTTCATACTCAAACTGTGAAGTTGATATTGAAGGTGAATAATGGTAGACTCATTCTTACCCTCATTATCTTTCTTTTCAAATGCAATCTAATCTATATTTGGTGTTGTTGACCCATCTAGTGGAGAAGGTCTTATTGTTGTGCTAGAAACAACATCCCACAAATATTCTATTTGTAGAATAG
Organism: Wollemia nobilis; assembly: GCA_028583015.1. Classification (NCBI taxonomy): domain Eukaryota; kingdom Viridiplantae; phylum Streptophyta; class Pinopsida; order Araucariales; family Araucariaceae; genus Wollemia; species Wollemia nobilis. The sequence goes on from JAQPPZ010002501.1 coordinate 2,127,660, forward strand.
CCTACATCTTTTTTTCCATGGTGTGTAACTAGAACCTTTTAGTAATTGAGAATCTGTCAGGTACTTGTGGATATCGGCCATAATGAGGTTTCCTTATAACACCAAATAGTCCCCATTTCTTTATACCTTTCCTAGGCCTTTATATCAAACCTCTCTATATACCATACCCGTCCTTACGTGAGGGAGATTATAAGTACTTGAAAGCAGAATGATACGTGGAACATAGGCGGTACTGAAATGGAATCATTTTGTTTATGAAACCTACCATAGAAGGTCTTTCCTCATGTGTGGGGTGTAATTTCTCCTAAACACTATGGAAAGCACTTTGTCAAGATTTACGTCTAAAAAAAATAACAATTAGGGTATGAATGGAGTGAAAAAATAACAAAATGGTAAACTTATATCTCCCCGACGATTGATAGAGAACAAGCTTAGATGTTGTTGTTGCAGCTATGTTAGGCGATAAATATAGTAGCCCAAAGCACGATAGCATTACCTGTAAGTATGGGCCAAAGGTATCATAAATACCGAACACTGTGGTGCAAATAAATTTGCACGAATGAGTTCAATTTTTGGGGACTTAATTGTGCTTGATTTTACTTAATGAAGTATTGCAATGTAAAAGGAAATGCAACATACATTAGAAAGTGCCCACAAAAAAATGAACTTAAGGTGTCGGTTTCGATCAAAAATGCACCTTATTACAAATACCAAATTGTTTTTCAAAAGATGAAAAAATTTACTCTATCCCCCCCTCTTCATCATGTTTTGTGAATTTTGCAATAATTGGACATGGAAAAAAATACCCCCCTCTTCAATTTGAAAAATTAGGATGAAAATAATTTTTCTGGGTGCAAAGGTATTTAAACTTAAGTTTGAATTTTGAGAAAAAAAATCTAATGAAAACAAAACTTTATAGTAATTAAATAAAATTATTCTTAATTAATTTTATAAAAAAAAATAGTTAAGAAATTAAAATATTTAATTAAAAAAATAACGTTTTGAAACAAAAAAAAAAAAATTAAAAAAATCAAACTAAAGTAAAATGGTTATACCTTGTTGTCGGTGGGAATGGAACCCCGACTTCTCTAACTAAGAGCCTTGTGCTCCAACTACCGATGAAAGTGAAGATCACAAAGTGTTCTTTATGACAAGTTGCTCCACCCAGACTCCCCGCGATGGCTCTTGGGTTCCACCATCAGGTGATGCTCCTCTCCACGATGGTGGCGGCGGTGGATCTACACTCGACAGGAGGTGGCAGTGCGGCACGCAACAGGCAACGATGGGAATTAGCAATTTTTTTTTTAAACCTGTTCATCCTCCTTTCAGGTGGTGCTGCCTCCAGTGACTATAGCACTTCCACCTTTATAAATCAAAGTTCAAACAATCAAACCTATGACAAACTTAGGTATTCCACCAAATAAAAATAGTAGCAACGTTTTCTTGCGATGGCACGCGTCCTCTACAACACTCACGGTGATGCTTCTCTCATTTGAATATCTCTACACCGTGAACACAGAAGGAAACCAAGCTCATAACTAATCAATATTTTCAATAAAATTGGGCTATTTGATGAGCTTACAGATCCATAGATATCGCATATATTCTCAAAAAATTTAGAAGTGAAATGATCGATCTAATTTGCCTATGCGCCAGTGCACGATTAGACCAAGCTATGTCGATATTCTACACACTTCGATCAAAAAACTATTTAAAAAAATAGTCCAATCCTAAAATTTGGCAGCTTTTCATTTGTAATTTGTGCCATCGATAGTGAGTTGTAATAGCAACTTCTCCTCCCGATCGAGGTCATCTGTATCGTCCAAAAAATGGTAAACTCAACGTCTATAATTTTTTATCTTCTATAGCTAGAACACGCTTTGTCTAATCTAGATCCATACTTATGCAGTGACTGCTGACACTACTCCTGCACGAAAGCCAATTTGAAAGGTGATACAGTTTATTCTCATTCGATCTTTACTTCGGGTAAACAAACACTAGGTACTAATGTCCCACATGCGTGGGTCGAGAGGAACTTGTGGGGTTTAAAAATAAAAACACCCAATAAGTTTAATGACTACCTTTGGATGGTCAAGTAGACCACCCAACCTTTTATTTCCTATTACTTGTCTATCACTAGGTAGTCTCATTTTTCCACCACGTCATCCATCAGCAACTTGTCCAGCTGCCTCGGTCCTTGTGTCAGTGTCTATCAGTGTATCCATATCCAGGGTGTTCAATTAGAAAATTATTGATCTACATGTTGAGTCCACCATGTCACATCTATCATCGATATGTGTGTTGATTGTCCAGCATCTCTCATATTTTGTGCTTGAGATGCAGGTCCGGACCTACCTCGGGATACATGCCCAAGTAGATCTATCTTGGGATGCATGGTTGAGATATTTTTAGGTACAATATACCTCAAGCTAAGAGCTAAGAAAAGTAGGGCTCTAATACCATGAAACGTGATATGAACATTAGAATTTCATTGATGATAATTTGATATAAATACATCAACTAAGGCTAATAATAACCTTATGATAACCATAATAAAATATCCCCCTAAAGAACTCAAATATCCTAAACAAACTATATGCGCTATAGGATGCCGAAAAAAATATAATATCACCTAATATATATCGGCAAACAATAAAAATAAGGTAATAATCTAATATATACTAACACTCTAAGAATGGAAAGGTCATAGAGAAAGAATTTTCAAGGGTTCAAGATCCTTTATTCCTTCAAGGGAGGCTAGGCGATAAATTTTGGGTCTGATCTGACTAGTGATGATGAAAGAACCTAACCAGTTTACTGCAAACTTGTCCCATAGATGGGGTGACAAAATAGAATTTTATTGGTTCTCTTTTAGAATGAGGTCATCAACCTAAAAGTCTCTAGGATGGACTTTTATATTTTAGGTTGTCTTCAACCGCTCTTGATAAATGTGCAGGTGCTCAAGAGCATTGATGCGTTGTTCATCAAGCAACATAAGTTGATCTAGGTGAGCCTGCCGCACAATGTCATTATCGATGAACTCTTGCATGGATATGCACATCGATGGGATTTCTACCTCTAGAGGCATGACCGCCTCAGCACCATACACTAGTGAAAATGGAGTTACCCCATGGGCATCTGAATACTAGTGCGGTAGGCCCATAGAGCAAGGGGTAATTGCATGTGCCAATATTTGTGATTCTCTTTGATTGTTTTCTTAATAATGGCAATCACTATTTTGTTGGATATCTCATCTTACCCATTTTCTTTTGGATAATAAGGCATTGAAAAGTTGTGCTAAATATTATACTTTGTTGTTAAAGCGTGCACTCATTATTCTTGAAAGGAAACCCATTATCCAAAATGATCTTGTATGGAATACCAAAATGACAAATAATATTATGCAATATGAACTTCGTGATGCAAGATCCTGTCGTAGTGGTAAGGGGAATCACTTCCACTCATTTTGTAAAATATTCGATGGTCGTAATGATGAATGTGTGATGGCCTGAGGAATAGGGTGAGATTTTCTTGATTAAATCAAACCCCCATTGCGAAAATGGCCAAACCGATTGGATTGGTTGTAAGGCCTGAGAAGGTGTGTGTGTCAAGTTGACATGGTATTGATACTTGGTACACTTCCTAACATAAGCGCAACAATATCACTATAAGGCTGGACAATAATAGCCCATGCTAATAATGTGCTTTGTGATGGCCATGCCGTTGAAATGGCCACCACATGTACCATCATGTTCTTGAACGATTACCCAAACTGACTCTTGATGCTCTAATCAATTAAGGAGGATACTTTTATAGCTTTGATGATACAAAATATCTCCTAGAAATACATAATTTGTTGTCTTTTTTTAAATGTTTGTTTGGCAGTACGCGACAACCCATAAGGGGTACTACCAAGCTTTAGGTAATCTTGTATTTGAGTAGACCAATCATGATTTGAAGAAGCCTCGATTGCATGAATTACCTGATCCTTTAAAATTTCACCCTGAGCGAATGCTAATTGGAAATGAACTTGTAAAAATAATGTTGTGCTGCTATCAAAGGAGTCTGAGGGAATAAAGTCCCCCAAGCGGTATGATTCAAACGATCATGGATTTGGGAGAACCATTCCTAAGGAGGTTCAATCTAAATCATGTGGACTTCTAGCATGGATTAAGTGTTCTCACGTTCAACCATATATTGTGATAGCATTTTGACCTGAATTTTTGTCATATCATCAGTATGGTTTTGTGGGATTAAAGACCCTAAGAAGGCCATTGTATCCGCAAAATGATTAGATGAGCGAGAGAGTGCCAATGTATCCATAAAATTTTCTAGAAGTTTGTCCATAAGAGATTTGTAGGCTTACATAAATGGACACTTACATTGATAAATCCCTTTGACCTAGTTCATAATGAGCAAGGAATTGCCAAAAATTTTGAGCTTGGTTATTTTCATGGTGATGATCGTTTGAAGGCCTATGAGCAAGGCTTCATACTCGACATTGTTGTTAGTGTAGGGGAAATCAAGTTTGAAAGATAGGGATATTGGAGCCCCTTGAGGTGTAAAACACATAATTCTCATGCCACCCCCTTACTCGCATTTGGGCCATTGAAAAATAGAGTCATATCGACCTGTGACTCAGGCTCTTTAGAATCGGGTGATTCTGATATTTGGAAGACTCCATAATCGGGAAGCTCTACGCTAAGAGGATGATCATCCTGAAGAGGAGCCTCTGTGAGTTGATCGATGATGACATGACCTTTAATTTATTTATGTCCAACGAATTTAATTTCAAACTCCATCAACAACATGATCCATTTCACCGTGCAACTTTTATGATAAGTACGACTCATCATATATCGCAATGGATTCTCTTTTGATACAACATATGTGGTATGACTAAGCATGTAATGGCATAGCTTTTTGGTGGTGAAAACCACTGCCAAGCATATTTTTTCAATGTATGCATATTTTATCTCATAACTGATCAAGGTGCGGATAAGGTAGTAAGTAGCTTGCTCCTTATGCAATTCATTCTGCTGGATCAACATGATACCCAATGCAATCTCAATAGCTGGGATGTATAAGATAAATGACACTCCTAGTCTGGGTGGAGCCAATATTGGTGGAGAAGCCAGATATTGTTTGATTGCATTAAAGGCAGCCTAACACTCATCATCCCAATGGAATGTGACCCGCTTGTGTAATAGTTTATTCATGGATCGGCTTTATCATATAATTGCACTATGAAGCGCTTGATAGACGTGACTTTACCCTGTACACTTCGTAGCTGCTTGATGGTAGTTGGGGGAGGTATCTCAAGGATTACCTTGACTTTATTTGGGTCTACTTCGATGCCTCTTTTAGATATGGTGAATCCCAAGAGTTTTCCAGATGTGATGTCGAAGACGCTCTTCTTGGGGTTCAGTCTCACATTGTATTCAATAAGGCAATCTTTTTACAAGACATCGAGATGCTCATGGCATAATAGCAATTTTTCCAATAATCCATCCATGTAATATTCCAAAATTTTATGCATATATTCATGGAATGTGTATGTCATGGCGCGTTGGTAGGTAGCATCAATGTTTTTGAGGCCAAAATATATGATCTTATAGCAAAATGTCCCCCAAGGCATTGTGAATATCATTTTGAGTTGGTCTTTTGGATTGATACAAATCTGGTTGTATCTAGAGAAACCGTCCATGAGGGATAACATTTCATGGCCCGCTATGGTGTCTACCAGGACGTCGATGTTTAGCAATGGGAACTTGTCCTTAGGACTCACTTTTTTTAGGTCTCAAAAGTTAGTGCAAATGCGAATCCTCCCATTGGGTTTCTTTATGGGAACCAAGTTGGATAGCCATGGTGGATAGTCCACTAACATGATGAACTTGGCATCCAATAGATTTTGTATCTCATATTTCACCATAAAGGCTACTATCAGATGCATTTTTTGTAGCTTCTGCTTAACTAGATTGGTATTTGAATCAAGCGTTAGATTATGCATGACTAGATTCTTATCTAGTCTCGGCATGTCTTTATACAACCATGCAAAATCTTCTTTCTTCTCTATAAGAAGATCTATGTAATTGAATTGCTCAAAGGGGGATAATATTTTCCTTAACTTGATACATTGAGTATTTTCAGGATCTAAGTCGATATCTCTATCAATCGTTGGCTCAATTGACATATGCAACCCCTCCTCCAACTGATGGGGAGTAGGGATCATATGAATATCATCAGCTGGATTTAGATCATCAATTGGAACTTCAAGTTCAACCTCAGCTTGAAATACATCTTGAGTAGGCCTCAAAGAGAAATAAAATGGTTGTAACATCTCATCACATGGCCAATACTCGAAAGGTGACGGGGGAGAATCTCCTCGATCAAATTCAATTACCCCCAAGTCAAGGTGTAGTGGCTCTGATGGGTTATTCGGATCTTGTAGGGGTGAAATAAGGTCTATGGAAATCATGTTTATGGATGGATGGTGTTTATTGGCATCGAGGTGTCGTAGGACCTTTGGAGGTGGTTGCAGTGGAAGCAAATAAGCGAAGGTGATCGATGTAGTTACGGGTGAACTTGCTCCTCTAAGGGTAGAATTTGTCACCAGATAAGATGGTGTAATGGTAACACACATAGTTAAAAATCATATTCACATCCAAAGGTACAATCCACATGTATTCCCCATATAAACTAGAAGATTCGATAGGTGCTTCTCTATAATCTGACTCATCATCAAACATCCATTCATAAGGAGGCCCTTGATTTTCTTCATTACTATCGTGTGGAAGGATATGTAACCTTTCATCTCTTTCATAGGATTGGATGACATCATGAGATACCTCTTGATCACTCATGGGTGCAGGAAAATAGTATCCCAATAAATAGACTCGATTGGGGTTGGTATAGAGATCGCGTGTAAGCTCATCCCTAAATTTTAGGCTCATGCATTGCAAACTATCAATGAGGACCTCAATAGGTACATACTTGTTGTGACTCAATCCAGATTTATCATAAGGTATTTGTTACTATGGCTGGTAAGGGGTGCGAGTGCCTTGCTCATACAAGCCCAAATCATAGCCATACCAGTTGTAGATATGAAGTTATCTCATGGAAAATTCAGGATTGAACATGTAGTTAATATCCTCAAAAAAGGGCTCTTCGTCCTCTTCCTACTACTGATAGGGCTCTATGCCATATTTGAGGTCCCCATAGATGAAATTCATTTGATTTAGGGGTAAGCCGAGAGACACGATAGTTCCTGTGGGAAGACGATGTTGACCCATGTCTTGCATTGACTCAATGGCAGGGGTGGTTGTGATGTTCCTAACTAGGTATTCTCCTAAGCCAGTGGTAGTTAAATGCACCATGACTTGTGGTGGTGGAGAAAGAGGAGACAGGAGTGAGGCTTGAATTGATTCAACGTGTGCCTCACAATGTGGTCACTCATCTAATGGGCTAGGAATATCTTCTGTAGAGATAGTGGATATGGTTGGAGGGGTCTCACTAATAGACATTTTCCATATATTCATCGATAAAGGATTCATTGATGATGAAGGCGTATCTAGGGGTGTTGATGATGAGGATGGTATGGCAGAATATGGTGATGTATTGATTGAAGGTGATGGTGAAGGAGTCAAACCTTGGCTGGATGTATTTGGTTGGAAATCCATATGGGTTGATGGTAAGGTTGACTCAGGTATTTTCTACACCAAGTTACAGTACTTGAAGGGCTCAAGGTCTATAGAGATGACATGTACTTGCCCTTCATAGGTGTACTTTAGACATTGGTGAACAATGGAGGGTACACACTTCATGTCCCTAATCCAATGTTGTTAGGGTACCTAGGAATAGATATTTGGGGATATATTATTATATTGTATAAGGGTTGGCATGGGCCACCCATAACCTAAGGTTGATTGTATTATAATATTATATTATATTATAATATAATATTATATTAGTAGTAGGCTCCCCAAAGTAGAATAAGAATATGGATATATAAAGAAGAGATATTTATCATTGTAATCATCATTGAATAAGAATATTATGTAATCGTCTTTTCCCATGAAGTGGCTTATGGGACTTTGCCCTCCTCAAGTGGCATCTCTCATCTTGGGAGATCTTGTGGAGTGATTCCTTCCTTAAGGAGTATTATTGGTGTTTCTCTACCTTAAGGGTATTATCTATCTCTCATTTATGGATTGTTATTGTGGATAATTATTTGTGGATGAATGATTTGATATTTTTGCATATTGGTGAATGGTTTATGTTAATAATAATAAAGTTATGTAACAAGTGGTATCAGAGCAATGATTTTGGCAAAGTGGGTATTTTTGTGTGAAATTGTAAAATTAGGGCAATTTTTTTTTGGAAAAACATCTCATCTTTCGGGAGCCATATCTTTGCAAAAATTTATTTGATTCAGGTGATTCTTGGATCAGTTGGTGTAGAATTTGAAGAGCTTTAAAATGTGTTGTCATATGAAGGAATCCAAGCAGTATTGAGAGAGATACAAGATTTTGATGTTAGTCACCCAAAATAAGGATAGTGACAAATTTCATATATTTTTTCTAGAAAAATGTCTCATATTTCAGAAGCCATATCTCTGTGAAATTTTATCCGATTCAGGTGATTCTTGGATTAGTTTGTGTAGAATTTGAAGAGCTTTAAAATGAGTGGTCATATGAAGGAATATGAGTATGATTGAGGGAGATACGACCTTCTGAAGTTAGCCATCTGGAACAAGGGTAGTGACAAATTTTCAAATCATGAATTTTTCAAAAGATGAAATTTATTTATTTTGGGTAAGCAAATCAGTTGCACTTTATTTGGTTTGGAAGAAAAATTGTAGATCTAGTGGTCTATGTAGAATTTTAGCTTCAAATCAGTGGGGAGATATTTATTTCCATAAAACCCTAGTTTGCATTAGGGCATGATATATATTATCAAAAAATACTAGTTGCATTAGGGCATGCACAATGGCATTCCAAATTTTTTGGAGAAGACAATATTGATGCTAGAGAATGGTGGAAAAATTTTTGCTCTCTATATTGTAATATTTATTTCAGGAAATCCTTCCTTGGTTTATCTCTTAAAGGGGAAGCTTGGTCTTGGTGGAATAACTTTTTTAAGGGAAGGATTAATGAATACACTTGGGATGAAATAGAGCATGCATTCTTGAGTCAATGGGACCCATATTATATAGATAGCCTAATGGATATCATCAAAGACCTTAAAAAGAAACTACAGGGAATTCAAAATGAGTGGAATGAAATAAAATGAGAGTGGGAAGTTTTCAGAAAACATAATGAAGACTAAGAAAAATAAATAAAATTACTCAAGGAGAAATAAGAAAAGGTCGGGGAAGATAATGAGAGGAATATAGAAGGCAGATCGTTGGATTTATAAAATCAGATTTACAAAAGGAAGAGTAGAATAAAAAGGTTTAAATTCAGCTAAAATTTCTATTTTGCAGGTTCATGGAAGCATGCAAAAGGAACACGTTATTATTTCTATTGACTTTGGTAGCAAATATTATTTTATTAATATTTCTTTGGCTAAGAAGTTGCAAGTTCAAGCAATGAAAGTTAAGGACATACAACTAGAGGATGAGCACTTTCAGATTTTTGAAGAATTGAATATCACCATGGATAAATATGTTTTACATTCAGATTTCTATGCTATTGAGATGAATGATAAGGATATTGTTCTTGGTTATCCTTGGTTATATTCTTTTGGTATTGTTAACATTAATGTGCAAAAGAAGTTTATGAAGTTATGGTACAGGAAAAAGAAGATAACATTACAGGATATTTCTCAGCTTAAGCAGCAGGGATCCAAGGAAAATCAAGAAGCGATTGTAGAGAAACAAATTGAAGAACCTGAAACAGAATCCAAGAAGGTCGTAGGAGCAAAAGAGTCCATGGAAGAAGTAGCAGTAACTAATTTAGTCAAAATAACAGTAATAGAGTCCAAGGAAGCTTTGATAGAAGAGCACAAGGACACACCAAAAAAATATAACATGAAATAACAATGTGTAGAGGAATTTAAAACAATGGAGCCAAATATTGAGAAGTCAAAGAAGGTAGAACATCAAGTTAAGTTTGCACCATATCACCATCCACACCACCATGAGTGGCAATAATCTTGGGGGCATGGTTCAAGGCAAAAATATTATGGTTCTACATGGAATCAAAAGGGCACCAACTATGGCAGTGTTTGGCAGAGAAAGCATAGTGATCATGGTTTTCAGAGTGGTTCATCAGCATCAAGGAACAAGTGGACCCATAATTCAAGTTATCAAAATACAATAGCAGAAGCATGGAGCCAACGAAGTAGATTTGGATACTCAAGTAACAAAATGGCGTACCAGAATCAACGTGTTTCACTTGAATTGATTCAATGTATGCCTCATAATATGGTCACTCATATAATGGGCTAGAAATATCTTCTATGGAGATGGTGGATATGGTTGGAGGGGTCTCACCAATAGGCCTTTTCCCTATATTCCTCGATAGAGGATTCACTGATGATGAAGGTGTATCTAGGGGTGTTGATGATGAGGATGGTATGGCATTAGATGGTGATTTATTGATTGTAGGTGATGGTGAAGGAGTCAAACCTTGGCTGGATGTATTTGGTTGGAAATCCATATGGGTTGATGGTAAGGTCGACTCAAGTATTTTTTACACCAATTTGCAGTACTTGAAGGGCTCAAGGTCTGCAGATATGACATGTACTTGCCCTTCATAGGTGTACTTTAGACATTGGTGAACAATGGAGGGTACACACTTCATGTCCCTAATCCAAGGCTGGTAGGGTACCTAGGAATAGATATTTGGGGATATATTATTATATTGTATAAGGGTTGGCATAGACCACCCATAACCCAAGATTGATTGTATTATAATATTATATTATATTATAATATAATATTATATTAGTAGTAGGCTCCCCAAAGTAGAATAATAATATGGATATATAAAGAAGAGATATTTGTCATTGTAATCATCATTGAAGAATAATATTATGTAATCGTCTTTGCCCACGAAGTGGCTTATGGGACTTTTCCCTCCTCAAGTGGTATCTCTCATCTTGGGAGATCTTGTGGAGTGATTCCTTCCTTAAGGAGTATTATTGGTGTTTCCCTACCTTAAGGGTATTATCTATCTCTCTCATTTATGGATTGTTATTGTGGATAATTATTTGTGGATGAATGATTTGATATTTCTACATATTGGTGAATGGTTTATGTTAATAATAATAAATTTATGTAATAAAATCCTACCCAAAAATATATTGTATGCCATATCACCCTCCAATATGTGGTACAGTGTTGGTATGGTCTTTTGTCCTACTTGAATAGGTAAGACTATAGTGTCAATTGTTGATCATATAGCATCATTGAATGCTCGAAGGGTATAGGTAGACGTGAAAATATGAGATGTCAAAAGCCCTAGATGTTTGAGAGATGTTGTAGTGATGATTTTTTTGGAAGATGCCATGTCTATCAGAACTCTTTTATAGGGTGTTCCATTTACACAGGTGATGATGTGCAAGGGGAGATCCACCATGTCATTTTGAACCAGCTTAAGTTCATCCTCTCGAAAGATGATCACTAGTTCTGTATATTGTTGAACATGCCCCAAAAAACTGTTAAAGGAGTTAAACTCTTGGGGTTGTAGCTCGATCACCTTGAGGATATTCATTAGAGCTTATCGATAAGGTGTAGATTACTAAATGAGCTCGTATATGGAGATTCGAGCCAATGTTTTTCTCAGGCTCTAATCAAGCTTGCTCTTTATCGTGACCATGGGTTGAGGTGGGAGGTTTGGCACTGAAGTTAACAAAGGTTGTGATGTTGAAGGAGTATCGCTTGAAACTACAGGTGGTGCAAATGGAATTGGGTATCGCCTATTCCTTATCATAATGTTGATCATACTGATGAATCCCTAATTAGGGGGTGTCTGATGGACCTCATTCACTTGTGGGATTGGATTTTCCTATTCTATATGGGTAGGCAATAGGTCTTTAAAAACACCCATATGTTGATTGTTTGGAATGATAGGGTTATCGACCTAAAGGGCATTCCTATCGATCATATATTTTACCAATTTTTTGAACTTATAGCACAATTGCACGTCATGCCCATTTTACCGATGATACTTATAGTATAGGTCTTCATGTCATCCTTTGGGTTTTGGTGTGTTTAGATTGATAGGTCGACTCTCAGGTAGATTAATTGCATTAGTTGTACAAAGGCACTCAAAAAAAGAGTCCATGGACTCTACAATGGGTGTAAATTATCGCCTAGGGTGACGTTGATTTTGCGCTTGGTTTAGCTGATTATCCTTGTTATAGTTCCCAAGTATGGCCTGATAATTGGGCTTCTAAGGAAATATTTATTACGCATGCCTTGGGACACTAATTGCAACTTGATTGAATGATTTCAACTTTGGTTGTGTCGGGTTGTTCTTGGAATTCTTGGTCCACTCCTTGCGGGACGTCACAATATCTTCCTCTTGAATTTTGATGTCTTCAATTGTTCTAACTTGCACTAGAGCATATTCAAGAGTTGAATATTATTGGAGTTGCAACAACAAGGATATCAGCTTTAAGCATCTCTTAGTGAATATTTGAGTCAACTCCATCATGGGGAATAAGTATGGTAGCTTGTAAATTAGTGCTCGCCACCTATTACCATAATGTGTGATCGACTCATCATCAAATTGTTTCAACCCCATGAGGTCATCCAGCATTGCCTTTCACTTGGTGTTGAAGGTGAAACGCTTTAGTAACACATCTATGAGCTGATCAAGAGTGTAGATGCTATGCTTTGGTAGTTGGGTGTACCACTCTATAGCTGGGCCAGAGAGTAGTCAAGAATATCCTCAAGGGTAAAGCATCATTGTCCTAGATGCCAAAGCATTGGCTTAGGAACTTGGTGGTATGCTCCTGTGCATCTTCATCTCCTTTAAATTTATCTAGCTAAGGCAACTTAAACTATTCTAGATAGGAAGGGGTAGGCACGGAAGGATGGAGTGGTTGAGTATGTAATTGGTGCAAAGTGGGCTTCTGCGACCTGAACCCAAAATCCTTGTTCTCTATCGACTTTAGATGCTCTAGAAATTCCCTATATGCATTCAAGGATTTGATCTCCTCTTCCTTGCTTCGATCCTGCAGTGGAGAGCAAGTAACATCAGGATTATTATGGGGTAGTTGAATGTCCTCCATCCTGCCTCCATAAGGTATCTCAAAATATTCTACTTTTGGCTCATGCTTTGTGTAGGCCCCATAAGGCATCTCTTGAATTGGCCTATAAGGAGGGGTAAATGCCTACGGGAGGTGCTTCATGTTTGTCCTAGGATGCAAGTCTTGATTTGGCCTAGGAGGTCTAGGAGGCAACATTGGGTTAGGCCTAGGAGGCCTATCTTGATTGAAAGCAGGTTACCTCTGATGGACTTTTCGTCTATAGGTATTTGGGATAGGAACCCTCTCATGTAAGGTTTTTTGAAATAGCTCATTGGCCTGTCGTTCAATACTTTATTTCTCTATTTGATGCAAACAGTACAAGCACTCTTTGTCTCATCGAAGTTGCTTGTGTTGTGTTTTGCGTTCAACATATCTCATTATGGCTTGATTTATCTATTCTACCGTGTGTGGCCTAGGAGACCTAGTAGCATCACCCTAAGGCCTATCTAGTTTAGAATGATCTAAGATATCAATAATGTGCTTCCCTCGATCGAGGATAGTTACGTTCACTTGAGGCTCAGATTTAGATAGGTGATCTTTGTACTCAACTAGCACAAAGACACATCATGCTTACGTAGCATAATGGTCTTGAGGATAATCAAGGATTTCATCATTCCCTCCTTCATTGATGAGGAAGGAAAGGTTATGATGTCTGGATAAGCCTCATTTATAGCATGTTTTAAATAGTTAAAACTGCCTAAAACTCTTGTGAATTATCTTATATGCTAGTTTAGTTTATTTAATATGTTGTGTGTTAACTGTTTTCATGATTGAAGTGTTAAGGACATTATATTCTGATTTTTAACAGTTCTTGTATAGTTTTATGTTATCTTGTCATGTTTAGGTTGACAACAGCACTTCAGTAGTCCTATTTTGATGATCATTAAGCATTAGTTTCTCTAAATTTGGAAAATAGTACAAATACTTATTACTGTGCAACAGAAAACTGGTTTTTCCATATAAATTTCAGCCAGTTGCTAATGAATGGCAAGGCATGGAATTCACATCCAAGGAAGAATAAAGACTATTGCAATCTGATCCTGAGGGCTAATCCACCTGAGAAATGCAGCCAAAACCATTTGGATTCAACATAGTTGGTCATTCTAAAGATCTTCGGAATGAACACAGTGTCTTCGAAATGAATAGATATCTTTGGAATGAGAAAACACAGTGTCTTCAAAATGAGCAGATCTTCGGAATGAGAATTGCAGTATCTTCGAAATGAGCGGATCTTTGAAATGAGAACTACAGTATCTTCGAAATGAGTGGATCTTCAGAATGAGAATTGCAGTATCTTCGAAATGAGCCACTTATCTTCGGAATGAAAATAGAATATACTTTTTGAATTGTTGACTGAATTTTGGTGGTGGAAAAGGGGATAAGAAGGTTGATAAAGTTAAGTTAAAATATCTCCCATCTAACTTTTCCATCCTTGCCGTCCAAAGCCACCATTTATGGAAAAGATCAAATTGATCCTCTTCTAGGATAAACCCAGGAAATTCTGTAGGATATCAAGATAGCATATTTTCTGTTTGTAATTAGATTTTAGGTATCTATAAAAGATAGCTCCTGTCTAGGTTGAGCTAATATATTAGATAATATTAGATAGAGGAGATAGAAAATAAATAGGGAGATAATAGAATAGTGATTTCAGACCTGTAACAGATTTCAATAGGATTATAATTATGTTTCTGAAGCAATAAAAGTGTAGTTTTCATTTCATTTATTTTTTTATGTCTGAGTGTGAGTAATATTTAAAGAAGAATTCAAACCTTCTTCTGAGAAAGGAGGTTGGCCACTTCCAGATCTAGGAGGAGGACTGACAGACAGGTTTTATTCTGATTTTGCTGCAGCAGAATAAGTTGTGAACTTGTCATTTTCATTCTTTTGCATAGCTAACATTCCTAGTTGTTTAATTCTTGTTCATAATGTTTTTGTGATATTATTAGTGGTAGATCTGGTTATTCTTTTCATTCCCAGCAACTTTCCAATTCACTGCAAATTTCCATTTCCAGCAATTTACAAGTTTTTCTATAATTTCCCTGCATTCTTGTTTTTGCTGTCAAAACCCTACACAGAAGATTGATGACCTTCTGTTACAGAGCATTGATAGGATATAGTTTTTATGCTTCATTTCAATTATTGCAAGATTAAATAGACTTTCAATTCTGCAATTATAACTAGAGTTTCAATTCTGCAATTTAATTAGATTTCATTCTTGTAACTGTAACTAGGGTTTCATTTATGCAATTAGCAATTAGTTTTCATTCTTGCAAATAGATTAAAATTAAATTTATGCAATTTAGGGGTAGAAGTGACACAAAACCCCCACACAATCAATTCCACCAATAAGACCTGCTACTTCTAAATGAACTGAACTACAACCCTGCTTGAAATTTCTCTCGTAAATAGCCTTGGACACCACCCTGGATTGATAAATTCATTGAGAATTAATGATGTGCTTAACGATAGCCCATCAAAAGGGCTGATTTTTCTCACCCTGAGCGATGAGTATCATACTCATCCTTATACCTAGGCTGATGTAATCTATTAGGGTGGTGTAAGGGTGAAGTGTAATCAATTGACCTGACCCAATATGTGTACTCTTACTCTTTCCCATGAGTGGGTGTGGTGGATCTAGCAGGCACATGGATGTGTGGTATTGCTCTATCTAGTAGCGCCTTAGTGCATGATTTTCATTCATGAAATAAGGCATGTGAAGTGTCTAAGTACTGGGAGTATATTCCCAAATTAGGATAAAAACCTGTAGGGGTGTCCTGCATAGGGCTTCCTTGTAGATGAAGTTCTTGACTTGCTATTTTGGAACTGGGATGAGTAGAAGGCCACCAAGGAGGTATGACCATGTCCTTAGGACTAAATCAAAGATGACTTGTGTCTCCTTGTCTACTCTCTACAGAATCCACCCTTGAGTGGGCTTGGCTGTAGGTGCACACCATTGGTATTCCCTACCAAACCCTATATGATTATATCCTTTACAATTTTTAATAAAGTAGTACACAAGAATGGAAACATGCAAATAAAATAAGTGTTTATATCTTTTAAAGATTGTGTGTTCCCCTAAAGTTGTTTTATGTATTTTGATGTTTTGTTTGCAAAGAAGACCTCGTATCACGTGTTTTGCACTTATTGGATTATATTCTTGTGTTTAAATGGATTTCACCTGTATACTCATAGTTCAACAATCGAAAATGAAAGTTCGATCACGTAAACCCACCTAAGTATGGATATGAAGCCCATACCCGATCAGGGAGCACATGTCCTACCAGTCCTCACCCAGTTCACCCGTAATCTGCGATATACCTCTTTGAAGAGAGATATGTGCTATATCCCATGGGCTATGATGGATCTTGGAGCTGACCTTGGCCAAAAATAGGGTTTGTAGGATTTGAGCCAATGGATGGAGATGAAGCCCATCGTCATTGGTCTCTACTAGTGGTTGGTGATGAAATCCAACTCACTAGCATTCAAGTAGAACGTGGTGTGTGTGGTTCCTTTTATGCTTAAATAAAGTAAACAATGAAGCACTCAATGATATTTCACTAAATGCAAGAAAATGATGTTTTACTTTTATAAAGTTAGATAAAAGGCAACCTACAGAATGCATGTCCTAAATGATAACCTACCCATTATATAGGCTACAAGCAAGCAATCCAATAAAATGCATTTCTACTTAGTTTATTTTCAATTTTTCTTCTTTTTTTGCTATTTTTGCAATTATGGAAAAGTAAAATCTATTTTTCTACCTTTCAAGAAAACAAGGGAAGCAAGAAAAAAAAATTAAGGAATTTCTGACTATAGAAAATCAAACTGAATGTTTAGGCACTTACCTTGATAGCCTAAGAAATTGTTGTTTATGGAATTTTGAGCAGAAAAGCCCCTATTTTGTGGTCATCCCTAGGTGGGATGGCTACCAGTTTTGGGGTCGTCCCAGGGTGGGACAATTGTAAGGCCATCCTTGGGTGGGATGGTTAGCAGGTCTAGGGTCATTTTAGGTCAGAACAGCCAGTTCCTGCAACAGTTCAAAGGTAAGAAAAGAGGTCAAATTTTAATCAAATTAATAGGGACAGGGTCCCACCATGATCACCATTGAAGTAAGGAAAAAATGACACACCTAACAATGTTAAATGAGATGCATCTATCGCTAGTATTGATCAAGCATTACAAAAGGCACATTCAAGTAAGCATGATAAGGCAAATAAGTGCAAGAAATAATTTTTTTCTTTGTTATTTGATAAATCAAATCATGGTTATATAAATTTCCCCTTGAGGGCTCTATATTGATACACTTGTTACAAAATGGTGCCCAAGGATCAAATCCTTTCAATAACTTTGGGTGCACTTCCAACGTTCTTCCTCATACCCATGATTGAAGTGGGTGGGCCTATGATGCCGCCGCTTTGTTATTTGGAATTCTTATCCTATGCTCTTTCCTCATGTACTGTTATAACTACACCTACACACAAGGAAACCATATTCGTTAATAGCAAGTGCAGATTATAAAGCATGCAAAGCAATCTATGTAATAATAGACTAGAAAGGGGAAATATGCAATGCGATCATCCAAAACTATTCCAAATGACTCAAAATATTAGATACATGCATAAAATATGATTTTGGACTGATATAATTAAAAATAGTAAGGAAATTGCAGCCAGATTCATGTTGATTACGTGGTGTACCTATTAAGCCTACAAAACACAAAACAGGTGATTTCTAGTCCTAAACATCTCCAAATCACACCAAATTTGGAAAGCATAAATAAAATCATATTTAGAGAGGACCCATGTAAAAATATTAGAAAAATTTATCACAAATTCATGTGCATATTTGGGTGGGCCAAATGAACCTGTAAAATACTAAAAATATGATAACTCGTTCAATATAGTTCCAAATTGCATTAAATTTGAAAAATATATTTCTGAACTATCATAGAATAAGCCTATTTAAAAGTAGTAGGAAAATAAATCTCCAGTACATTACCATACTTTACAGGGATGGTGGTGATTGTCATAGTCTGGGACCATCCTAGGGTGGAACGGCCACCAAATATGTTGGTTTTCTAACACCAATTCCTCTATGAATTGGTCAAAAAATCTCTCAAGGGTGTTTTCATAAAATTTAGGGATGAAATTCACTCAATTGGTTTGGTTTTGTAAATAAATTATGCCTCTTAAATCACTCAAGAACCTCCTTCGCTAGGTAGAGATTTCGAGGGCACAAAAAGGTTGAGGGGAAATCTTGGCAGCACTCCGTTGCAATGTCACAAAACTCCTCCCTATAAATTGGGTAGAAAATTAGTCCACTTTATAGCCCAAGGGGTCTTAGGGTCAAATGAGCATGTGATTCCATGCGAGGCAGGAGGTGCCACTTGCCCAAAACTTGTCATGCATTGGAGGGGGAAGGAATCTCCCTTTTTGGCCTCCATTCTGTAGCATGTCATAAGGATTCTACACCCTCATGTCTACATGCTTGAATAGGTAGACTAAATAGCATTATTTGGGTACCATTTGTTCAAAATTTGACTTTTTGGAAGTCAAAGACCATGGTCGTCCCACCTAGGGATGACCACTTGTGACCATCCCTGGGTGGGACGGTAATGAACTGTGACCGTTTCAAGGTGGTACAGTCATGTCTACATGGACCAAAACCTCATAAAAGTGGGGTATATCCTTCTAAAAGTGGTTAGGACCACTGTATAACCTCTTATGGTTGTCCAAGGGGGCCATATGATGTCAAATTAGCCAATGCTTTTGGTCGCCTAATCGGATTTACATGATTTTAGTGTCTACACCAACCAAAAGAAAATATTAAATTTGGGGGTAATACCCTTTAGCTAGATATTACTAAAAGGAAACCAAGGATTAAAGAAAACATCCAATAGTAAGTAGGCTGACTTAACAAAAAAATAATCGTCATTTTCAACCCCTCACACCAATCTATCTAGTCTATCCTTGTTAGGAATAACCATCCACTTTAGGATGTCCATCATATCTTTTAACGCAAATTTCTTCTTCCTACGAAATCCCTACAAAAATAAATGGTTTCCCACATTTTCTATCATTAATAGAGATAATAAAGTCACATACCTTTAGCTTGAAATCTTGGCTTGTGATTGGTTCCACTAGACTCAGGTGAGGATATGATTCTAATAGTCTATTATTTGCCCATGTGTCTTTCCAAAAATTAAAGCTCTACCCATTACCTAACACCCATATTCCACTCTTTACAATATTAGAGAGATTTTTAACAATGTTACGCTAGAATTTTGAGCCAAGGACAGGACTTGGGTCTATGAGAAAATTACCAGTGTTACCTAAATATTTGGTTGCTAATATTTTAACCCAATTAACATTATCTTTTTGAACCAATCTCCAATCCTATTTAGTTATTAGTGCTCTATTTAAAATTTTCATTCTTCTTAATCCCAGACCTCCCAACTCTTTCCTACTGCACGCCTGATCCCATGCCACAAGAGAGCACTTCTTCTTCTCCTTAGAACCATACCAGAGAAAGGATCACTAAATTTGTTCAATTTTTCGAAGAATCTTTCTTGGAATTTGAAAGAGAGAAATGAAGTACACTGGTATGCTCTACAAAGTAGACTTAACTAGCATAATTTTACCTGCTTGGCTCAAAAGCACCCCTTTCCATCCCACAAATTTTCTTTGAACTTTTTCTACAACCAGTTCCCATAGAGAAGTCTTAATCCCTCTTTTGAACATTGGCAATCCTGGATAAATTAAAAAAGGGAGTCAATATCACATTCCAAGATCTTAGAAATTTTCCGCTGCCTACCAGGAGGAGTATTTAGGAAGAACACCTTACTATTATTTAAAATATTTTGACTTAGATATAACTATTATTGTTGGAAATTATGCTAGATTATCTCACAAGTTAATTTCTCTAAGATCAAATATCAATCACATATACAAATAACTCAAATATTACTCATAATACAATATTATTTTCATTACTTTCCAAATAGATTTTCTAGATTACATAGCATGGAGCTTTATCTGCAATATATAATTTTACACAAATTTTGCTCTCCTTAAACTCCTAGGAGATGCAAAATTTTACATGTCTCACATTATGATAAAACTCTCATGATTACATAACCTTTCACTCTTTACGACTCTTCACTACCACACTTGACACCTACACTTATGACTCTTCACTACCACACTTGACACCTAACACTTATGACTCTTCACTTGCTCTCTTGACACCTTGTACACTCACACTTGAACAATTTATTACATAACACATAATACTCTCCACATTTTGACACATACTTTAGATAAATATTAAACTCACTCCTAAACTAATATTTACAATAGTGCTCCATGGTACTTTAATATAATTAAATAATGTAATATATCTAACAATGATGGTGAAATCTAGAGGGGGGAATACTTTTCCAACAACTTATGCACTAGCCACTCAAGCTAAGAGGAACCTAATCAAAATAAGAAGGCTAGATCCTAGGCCCCAATGTTCTTCTTCCCAAATTTTTAGCCACCATACCAACCTCCATGCATTGTGCATATTACTGCCTTCTAGTCATCCTCTACCCTAAATTTGGTACCCATACAAACTCCCTCTATGCCTTGAAGCCAAACCTCTATTAACCCCTAGGTTATAAATATGGAAGAAATGAGGAATGAAATAAAGGCTATTTCCAATGAGATTATAACCCTTAAATGACAATGGAATGCTCCAAGGTTCAATTACCAAAATTATTTGAAACCTCCCTTCCAACTGGGTAACCAAGGTTACTGGCCCTACCAAATGGTTTTCAAAGGTTACTACCACAACCTTTCTTAGAATCTAGCTATCTCCAAGCCTCATAGAAACAAATCATTCCTATCTTGGCCCCCTTGCAATAGTCATCATATAACCTGATCAAGTATGATTTCCTAGCTCAAAATAACTATATCAAGAATTTGTATGCCTGGTAACACTACTATTTAGATCCTTACTATTATAGCTATAATGACTCTCAACATGTCATATACCCAATTATTTAGACAATCTACTCCCAATTCAATGCGTAGGCTCTAGGGTAGACTACTCAGAGCTCAATCCTAGAAGTTACTCTGAGTTCCATAATCATACCACTAAAATAAATGTCAGTGATGTGGGATGAAGGAAAATTCTACACTATTTTTTATAGGACTAGTGCTCTAATGAATGGTAAACCACAAGTATAATCTAGCATCCTCACTAGAAGCAAAGGGAGAATTATGGAAGAATAACAAGAGGTAAATCAACTAACCCTAATTACAATATTGAAATCAAGTGTCCAAAAAACTATACCATCTCAAAGGGACAATAAAATGGATTAGAGGATACTCATACCAAGGGAATGCCCAAACAAAACAAGGACTTAGATCAAAACCAGCCAAAGCACTGATATGGATAATAATTTATTTCATAAACCTTAGGTTGATGATTATTAGGGAATTAAATTTTGAAATAAGAAATTAATTCCTAGATACTTAATATTACAAATTGGGTGCTTAAATAAGCATAAAGTACAAGCGAACAATCTTGGTAATCAGCTATAGATCCAAGGATTATGTAAATGATAAGATAAAGGCTAAGGAGAAAATCTCTATTCTACAAAAATAACAACACCTAGACTTAGACATTGTCAACATGAGCCTATTACAAACTCATGTATATTATTTCCTAGACTAAGTCCTAATAATAATCAACCTAAGGTTGATGAAATAAATTAGTATCCATATCACCCATGAGGTGTGCATTGTGAGGTGTCCACTATGAAGTGTCCACTAAGGTGTCCTACCTCATAAATAGAACTGGGTGAGAGAATATCTCACCCATCCACATGTCATGATGACCCGAAGTAAAGTCTCCAAATAGCATTAATTGGATTTGAATTGGAAATATCTTTGAATTTGATATTCTTTTTTATGTGCAAAAGTCTCAAATTCTCATTTATTGCCTAGGAGAGTGTGAGATGGAGGAAATATCTGGATGAGAGGTGGTAAGGCTAGGCTAGGCTAGGTTGGGCTAGTCAAATAATACTAGGTGATATGGTAAGCTTATATTAAATCTAATTAAGCATGTGTTTAGCCATAAAGCAAGTTTTGACCAAAAAGGTTGATTTTTGACCATAAAGTGCTTTTTGACCATGGTGGAGAATTCAACCTTTGTTGAGTTATGCATGAGGTCACATGATGACTTATAGTTAAGTGTAGGAAGGAGCTTAGCTAGCCCAAGGGGGCTAAGGATGATGAATAATTACTTCAATAAATAATAGAGTTTTAAAGTCAATTTATGTAATTTTTGAGGGTTTTGCAAATTGATTGACCATGAAGAAGAGAGAAGTGGTAATGTGTGATTTTTGGGTGTCTATAGGGTCTTAGATAAGGATATCCTCTATCACAATATTTATTCATTATTATGGTAGAGGTATTGGAAAGGAACCTAAAGAAGGTATATAAAGATTGACTAATAAGTGGACTTAAGACTAGTAATAACATTAACAACATCACCCATCGATAGTTTGTAGATGATACAGGCATTTTTTGGAGGGTAAGGAAAAATGAGGTCAGGGCTTTGAATAACTTATTAAAAGAATATGAAATAGCATCAAGGAAAAAAATTAATAGGACAAAATCTAAAATTTACTTCCTAAACACTCTAACTAGAATTAGAGCAAGGATATGCAGGTTACTTCAAATCAAGTATTAACATATTATTGCATTAACTTGACCATCTCCAATACAATAATATTCTCCTTCTGTCTCCCTTCAAATCCTAATGCAAGTACGATATATATAACAAATTCACACACGGATTTTACAATCTCATGGGTAAAAAAGTAAGGGTTCAAATATAGTAACCCTAAAAACCCATATAGGTTTAAATATAACTTAAAAAACCCTAAAAAATTGGTCGAGGGTTGCTTCCCTTGGACCCCTACTTTTTAGAGGGCTATCGCCTCTGAACCCCTGTTTGAGGTCCAGCCCGGCCCTGACGAGTATATAGTACACAACGTCCAGTACCTTTTAGTGTTAACCCCACTAGAATAACATGGAAAATATTCAACATATTTCCAATAGGAAGGAGCTTAGCTAGCCCAAGGGGACTAAGGATGATGAATAGTGACTTCAATAAAAGAATAGTGTTTTAAAGCCAATTTATGCAATTTCGAGGGTTTTGCAAATTTATCGGTCGTGAAGATGAGGGAAGTGGCAATGTATAATTTTTGGGTATGTACAGGGTCTTAAATAAGGAGATCCTCTATCACCATATTTATTCATTATTATGGTAGAGGTGTTGGAAAGGAACATAAAGAAGGTATATAAATATTGACTAATAAGTGGACTTAAGGCTAGTAATAACATTAACAACATCACCCATCAATAGTTTGTAGATGATACAGGCCTTTTTGGGAGGATAAGGAAAAATGAGGTCAGGGATTTGAATAACTTACTAAAATAATATGAAAGAGCATCGAGGCAAAAATTTAATAGGAAAAAATCTAAAATTTGCTTCCTAAACACTCCGACTAGAATTAGAGCAAGGATATGAAGGTTACTTCAAATGAAGGAGGTAAATTTACCAGTAATATATCTAGGGATGCCCTTATTTGAGAGGAGAATGAGGATATAATTGTGGAATCTAGTTATAAGTAAATTTCATAATAAACTACCAACATTGAAAGGTAGATGGTTATCATTAGCAGGAAAAGTGTAAAAAATAAATTAGTCTTACAGTACATTCTAACATATTATATGTCCTTGTATATTATGTCAAAATCAATAGAAAAAAGTTTAATCTATATTATGCAATCATTTTTGTGGTTAGGATTACATGATAAAATAAAATTTGCTTTGGTGGAATGGAGCAAGGTGTGTGATGATAAAACTAGTGGAGGTCTTAGTTTAAGAGCTCTTACAAATACAAACATAACTCTAAGGAGAAAATAATTTGGAGATTGTACAAATAATTCAAAGACAATGGGAAAGAATTCTTCTATGTATGTTGAGCACAATGACCAAGCTTAATTTTTACTAAATTCTCACTACCAAATGGTTTTGCACAATGAAATGGTTTTAAAATATCAATTGATCTAGTGATTAAAATTCTAATATGGGTGGTGGAGACTCAAGAAAAATTTTCTATTTGGATGGATACTTGGTGTGATAAAAAACCACTCAATATAAATCCAATTTTGAAACCATTGATGAGATTACTTCAAGATAAATATGGTGATAAGGTTTCAAACACTATGTACAAGGATCAAGAAGGAAGATACAAATGGAAAGAAGATTTTTCAAAATAAATCAAACATTGTTGTTAAGGGGTAGTTGAGTAGAAATATAACAATAGTGATTATTCTAAGGGGAATCGAGGATAACTTTATTTGGAAGTTGAATAGCTTAGGTGAATACATAGAAAGAAGTGGATAATATAAAATACCAACAACATAGGAATATCACAAGAATATGGAGAGATATTTGGGATAGCTTGAGCATTCCAAAAGTCAAAATATTTGTATCACTAGTAGGTCACATAAAAATTGTATCCTATGATAACCTAATGAAAAGGAGTTTTCATAGCCCCTCACAATGTGTTCTATGTAAAAAGTAGGAGAGTATAGACCATCTCTTGGAACACTACTCAATAGTTTGGGAACTATGGTAATGGATTCTTAATATGTTTGGTAAATTCATGGTAATGTATTACAAATTGAAACCCATATGTTGAAGGTGAGTTGGAGAGGGTAGGGCAATCCTCCAAGGGAGGTCCCTGGTTCGAATCTCCACCCTACCAAATGCACATTGGGTACCCAAAATCTAGCTGATAATGTTGGTGTTGTTAGGGCCGAGCATGACTCCCAGGTGATTTTAACAGTGTAGAACCCGCTGGTCATGGTTTCTCAGACCAAGGCAGCCCCGCAAGAGGTTTTTCACTAAATTCAAAATAAATGTATGGCAAATTGAAGAATGGTTAAACCAATGGGAGAGCTCTTTTAAAAGTAAGGTGTTATAGACAATGTGGGATACATCAAAAAATATAATACTTTGAACTATAAGGATGGAAAGAAATAGAAGAATATCTAAAAAATAAAAGCAGTTTAGAGGTAGTAAAAAGGAAGATTTGTTTATCCATAGAGAAGTCTAAACCAACCCTATTAACTCACCCAATCCCTAATATTGAAGCAGGGAGCCTTGATAGATGGAGTTAAGTCATCAAATATGCATAGGAGAAACAAAAAAGAGGTAAATAATATAAAGTGAAAACCAGTAGAAGCAAAGTTGGTCAAATTGAATTTTGATGGAGCATCTAAAAAAAATCCAGGACCGATAGGAGGAAGAATAAAAAATAATAATAGAGATGAGATTGTCACATAACACTTTTAGTGGTGGATTTAAGACAAATAATGAAGTTGAAGCTTGGATGAATTTGGAAATATTAAAATATGCAGATAAATAAATTGGAACAAAGTATGGATGGAAGGAAATTCATTAATAGTAATAGATTCAATTTTGAGGAAAGCAAAGGCTCCATGGAACATACAAGAGATCATTAAGGAAATACAAGACCTTGTTACAGAGTTTGAAGAGATCAGGTTTACACATACATTAAAGGAAGGGAACATATTACAATTATTGTGGTTGCACTTATACTTCAGGAAGGAAACTAACAATCCAAGTAAAGCAATCTATAATAACATGAAGTTTTGGAATATTACTCTACTAAGATGTAGTGTAGATAGTAGAGGTAGATTTTTTGGTATTGTGAAGGCTACTTTAATTCTTCAATGACTTGATTTTATCTTCCTCTCTACGACATGGAATGTTATTTTAATTTTATCTTCCTCTCTACGATATGGAATGTTATTTTCTAGTTCATATATATGGAAAAGTGACTCGATAGATTTTCACTCTAAAAGTTTTTTTTTTAGGAATGTTATTTTTTTGTTGCATATATATGTAAAAGTGACTCATGATTTTGTGAGTCAAATGTTTAAATGGATTTTAAAAACTATGGTTTATATATATGGAAAAGTGACTCAACATGTTTTATAAAGGGAGGGGATGTCATGACTTTTTCTCGGTTTATATATATATATATATATATATATATATATATATATATATATATATATATATATGACTCATAGGATTTAGAGAGCCAACAAAGGAATGTTATTTTTCTGGTTTATATATGAAAAAATGACTCATGATTTTTTACTTCAAAGGATTTTTTAACTTCAAATACTTTTTTATTGAAAGAAAATATCAAGAAGAAAATGTTAAATATTTGTATTTACAAATAGGATTGTAAAAAGGAAAAGGTCCAGACCCTTTCAAAAACCCAAATTTTACCCTAATAAAAAAAAAATGTATTTACAAATAAAATTAAAGAAGATCTAAATATTAAGAATTCAAACCTTTCTCAGTTGAGATGAGAATTGAGTATGTTTTTAAACTCTAGAACCTTGAAGAAGAGTTATGACTTATCAAGAATAAGGTGAGGTCTTGTGTACAACCCCTTTTTTTTGCCACCAAAAAATATTATGTTTTTATTAAAACTAAAAATACATTGTAAAATAAAATGTGCATGGATTACATAGTACACTCACATTATGAAAATACAGGTACTTTGCTTCACAAATGTACCCAATTCACTCTTAGAAGAAATGCAATTATATTTTGTAAACACATGCACAATTTTCATTTTAAAGGGAATGCATATATTTTATTGTCTTTCCAAAACAAACTTGAAATTATTCTAAGGCTTGAAAACATACTTTTTCAAGCTTGCAAATATTACAAAACATAATTTACAAGTATTTCATATTTTTTTAGGTTTTTAAAATATATTTTTATAAAAAATGGTGAAAATATTTTTTTATTATCTTGGTTTACTTTTTAAGGATGTAATTTTACTGAATTTAAATTTGTTTATTTTTCTTTTAATTTCAATCTAACCTATCTAAAATCAATCAATACCTTTGTATATTGTTTCATTAATAACTTTTTAATAAAATTTCGGAAGACAAAAGGTATCACATAATTTTACACAGCTGCGTATTGGAAAACGTAATTTTTTTATACTTTTTAGACCACCTTAAGGTGGTTATGAACATAATTTTTATTTTTTTCAATTTATGTTGACTTATAAACTTCATGAAATAAATAAATAAAAAGTACATACATGTTATTGGATTGGGTGAAATAGTATAAAAACTGTTGGTCATGCATAAAGACTACTTCCTATTGTTTGTAATTTCATCGAATTAACTTTTTATTTTAAAAATTATAAACAAAAATGATATTTAAAAATTAAATTTATAGTGTTATAATTCATTTTATTATATTATCTTTAAAATTAGAATTTAAATGATTTAAATTATTCATTTAAATTTAGATAATTTATTTTTAAGACTTTGATATCCATTCAAGAACCACCTTTGAGACCCATTATCTTGTGCCTATTAAGATAATACAAGATTATTATCAAGGTTCAGGATGAAGATTTTGATCAAACTACAAACCAAATAAATTAAATATTAGTGTGGGTTAGATTATTTAGACTTCCCTTTATATAAAATTTGAAAAATATATTCAATTAACGTATTATGCTTATTTAATTTTCAAGTATTATGAATGACTTTTTTATCAAAAATTAGTTGAATATTTAATACCTTCATGACTCCTCACCCAAGGGAGTTATGACATCATTATTTATTTGTATGTCATTATTGCTTTGATGATGTATATTTTCAAAATTATGCTCTTTCTTAAATATATTTGAATACTAAATCATTTATTAAATTTTTTAAGGAGAATTAGATTAAAAGTTTGTAAAATAACTTAATGAACATAAACAATCATTACTCAAAACATATAGTAAAGAAGAATAGAGAGTAAAATGAAAGGACAATAACACACGAAGATGATAGGATGCCTTAGACACCCAACACTAATTATCAACATAAAAATTAGACCAATGTGATGGGTTGGTTGAAGTGTATAAATACTTCAATAAATTATAACCAATAACATATCTTAAGCAATATAACATTTCATATTGAGTGCGAGCTAGGAGCAAGTAGGAGGAAGTATGATCAGGAAGTAGAAAATAAAGTGAGATCAAGGAACAAGTGCCACTTCTTATACCAGATCCTAGGAGAAACTTTAAAGGATTAATTTGAAGAAAATCTAGGTAACATGGCAAGAAAGTCTTATTTGAAAGTCCTTACTTAAAGTAAGGATGGTTTGGTTGGAAGTAAGGATGCCATAGCTGGAACTTGGAAGTATGGATGCCCTAGTTAACGATAAAAGAAAAGAAAAAATTTATGGTAAACATTATCCAAGTAGCGGATAATACACTAGAAGCGGTTATCAAGGATGAGATGATTGAGCATGATATAATGGTTCTTAAAACCAGAGAATTATTATGTAAGTTCTATGGATACTACCAAGTTTTTATGAGATTCAAAATTGGATCAAGTGGAACTGGGGGTTTAATTCAAATTACTTCATGACTTTTCTTCCAAAAGGATTTTGCTCATTATTTTCTCTAGTTCATAAATAAGGGATAAAATAATGGATGAAGGCCCTTGGTTTAGGGGTAAATATGCATTATATTTAATACCTTGGAGTGAGAATTATTTTGGAGACAAGGACTATTAAAAGGCTTTTGGTATGTTTTAGGCTTTTTGGACTTCCTTATCAACTCATCTATAAGGATATTTTGAAGAATATTGGTAATACTCTAGGTGAATTCATCCAAGAGGGATTAACTACTAAGGAGAGAAGGCATGTTGTATACACTCAAATATGTGTTGCCATGAATATTTTAAAACCTTTATCACATTCCATTAGGATTAAATATAAATTAAGATAATGGGATCAACAAGTGGATTATGAAAACATTGCATTCTGATGTTGCAAATGTCATAAAATCAAACACATGGAAAGAGATTGCAAAGTGAAAATGATGGTGAAAGACAAAAAATTGTGGGTATGAGACAACTTTAATATGAAACAAAGATATCATATCATAGGATAAGCTAGGTCAAATCAAGGATTTTCCACTCCTAAGAAAGTGGTAAGAAAAATTTATCTACATCATCAGATGGCAAAGGCTATTATAGTTCACTCAAATCAACCATTAGAAGAAAAAAATGACATGAGGGATGAGGAAGTACAATACACAAGTTCAAATATAGGAACTAAAAGTGTGAAGGAATAAGGAAAGGAAAATTTTAAAACAAAGGAAGACAAAGAGGTAAATTTAAAGAAAATAAGGTGAAGGAGATCAATCTTAATCCAGCTTAATCATCTTTATTCTTGTCAAGTAGCATAATTTCTTCTCATTGCAATAAAAATAAAAGTAGTCCAGAGTGTATTCATTGCACTTTAGAATTTTTATATGGAGGATATCCAAGGAAATTTAGGGTTTTCACGCCAAAAAAGTAATGACTATGGAGGATCATTTGTGCACCTTAGGATTTTCAAGGCAACATAAAGAAGAAAATGCTAATTAGGTTATTCCTTACACTTTATGTTAGAAATAGAGTATATTACATCATTTGGGTCATGTAAATGTATCTTCCAAGGTACATACTTAGGACATTAGATTACTTTAGGGGGAAGTTATCTAGTTACTTCATGCAATGTAATAAATGCACAAGTGTCAATGTGCAAGTTGTATATGTGCAAGTTGTCCCTTGCACAACTAGGTAGAGTGTTGGCCAAGGAACCTATTTTACCTATATAAGAAAGGCCTCATTGTAATACAAATATAGATATATAGAGAGAGTCGGGGACATAGTAGCTTAGAGGATAGTACAGTTATGTGTAGATCACCATCCAGTGGTGATGGGTGCAATGTAGTTCAGTAGCTTTATTAATGGAGTGTTCATTTCCTCCATAGCTACATTGTATTCATTTATATCATTTCTATTTATTGCATATCTCAGTCATCTAGCAGATTTACTTTCTTTCATATTATTCTGCATCTCGTGATTGTTATCTCCCTTTGGCCATTACATCAAAAGCTAACAGTGGTATCAGAGCCATGGTAGATCTAGTCTATGTAGATCAATAGGGAAACCACCATTATCATTGAGCCTGAGTGTTTTGTCAACCTGACATGCCATTGGACCAACCACTATCAAAAGATCTCAGAAGAATCTAGGTGGTAGAATTAGGGAGAGTCACAAGTGAGGACTGAAAGAAATCTTAGTTCCAGAAAATACTGAGATTGCATTTGACTAGAGTCTTTCCACAGAGTTACAGGAAAAACTCGTGAAGACCAGGACTCAACATTCAATCCACTAGATTGATAGATCATCTAGTGAAGATCATCCAGGATATCTGGAACTTGCTAACTATTGCCCAAAGTTTCTTTTGTTGTAGATAATTAATTCTCAGAGGATTGGTACTCCTCCTACAATAGAAATCTAGGAGACTCCAACTTCATTGCTCGAAGGTCGGTGTGCCCTCATAGTGCAGAGATTAGTTCCTTGTGCAAGAGAAGAACACTATGGAAGAAGACTTCTAGAGAAGAGTCATGGTGAAGTTAGGAGACTGAAGATCTCCATTGCTAGATTGAAGAACTTCATAGTTGAAGAATAGGCCATAGAAGCCTTGATACAAAAAAGGCCATAGAAGCCTTGAAGAAGAAGCCATAGAAGTCTTGATACTAAAAAGGCCACAAAATCCTTGATACTAAAAAGGCCACAGAAGCCTTGATACTAAAAGGCCATAGAAGCCTTGATACTAAAAAAGGCCACAAAAGCCTTGATCCTGAAGAAGAATTCAAAAAGAATATCTGATTCAAAAGCATATTAAGATTTTAGTACTAATATTTTTGTTGTAGGGAAAGAAGATTCAGTGAGTTGGGAAACTTCCTACAAGAAATTTAGGAAGAGTATCTTCTTCAGAATCAATTCAACACCTAAAGCAAAAGATATCAGGAGAAGATCTCATTGAAGGACTTCTAGACTTGGAAGAAGAAGAAGGACTAGGAGAGTCCTACTCGAATCCAGAAGAAAAATCAGATATCCAGAAGAAGATCTCACCACCAACACTTCTAGGAGCAGAAGGTTGAAGAGATCTCAAGGAAAGACCAAAGAAGCTGCAAGATCAAAGACCTTGGGAAGGTCTCATCGAGCATCCAATAAAAGGCTAGGAGAGCCTTACTAAAGAAATCATCAAAGGAGAACTCACTAGAGAAATCCACTACCAAGGAGAAGCTCCTGATAGTGAAGGACTTGGGACAATTATCACCATCCAACAACAAGCCCAAGAGAAGGAGAATTTGGCAAGGAGTGCCAAATCCCAAAAGAAGAATCTAATGAAAGACCTCAAGATATTCAGAATCTTGAGAAGAAGATCCTGCTTGAAGTTAAAATTCGATAAGAAGACTTGAAGATAGAAGAAGCTCACCAAATCTAGGAGATTTGAAGATTACCTCTCACAACAAGAAGGCACCACTTCAGAGACAAAGACTTCTCCAAATATACAATAGAAGGAGGAGAACACAAGAGGAGAACAAGCCACCAAATCTTAGGCTCATGAAAGAAATTTTGAGACCATATTTTGGTGAAGGAGTTGTTCAAGATAATCTACAAAAAGTTGCAAGATCCTACTCGAAGCAACAACTTGGTGATCTTAGACACCAAGATCCACATCCTCTACAGAAGTGGCAAAAGAGCTACAGAAGCTTTTAAAAAGGTATGCAACTATTGGTGCTAGCTAACTCATTAATTGGATTACTTATCAGATTCATTGGAGCACCTTATTTAGATTAAAGTTGCAAGAAGGGAAAGTAGAATTACAGTCTTCAAAAGTGCAAAAAAAAAGGTTCATTTTAAGGTTCATTTGCACATTAGGGGTTGATTAGATTTTAGAGTTATCTATCAACTACCTATCTTCTACTTTGAAAAAAGAGAAAAAGAAGACTTGATCCTACAACTATGTTTGTAGTGAAATATGCATGGGTTCATTCCAGATTATGCTTGAAAGGTTGTAGTGAAATTATTAAGTGCATTTTTAAGAGATTAGTGGAGCAATAAGGTGAGATTATTGTTACCATTAAAAGGTGCATTGTTAAGCACTATACTAGTTGATTTGTTAACTAGTTATCTCAATTAATTTATGTTGTTGAAAGCATAAAAATTAGCACAAAATCTGCAGCACTTTCATGGCCTATAGAAGCCACCATTGGAAGCAAAAGGTGAAGAAGAAAACCACCATTGAAGTCCTTGAAGGAAGCCTCAAATCGAGACCTTGGAAGTCTCAAGATTCAAGGAAATTATAAAGGGTTCATTTCAGTGCAGAGAGCAGGAATTCCTATTCAAAATCAGCATTAGCTTGGATCATCTATCATCCAAGGAAAGAAAAAAAAGGATTACGTAAAAACTCTTCATTTTGGTGCAAAAACTATATATTACAAAAGCACCACTTTTGTTCTTTTGGAAGGACAAAAGTATTATCTATAGGGGGCAGCAAGGATGTTTTATCCAACAAAATAAAGGAGCCATCGAAGAGCCCATACGTCCAAGGAGTCAAGGTGTTTACAAACACCAGTTTTCAATCTTCAAATCAAGCCCTAGAAGAGTACGTATCACCTACAACATTGGAAGCATAACAAGGAGCCAAAAATCAGTTAAATATTACATAGAAGGGTAGCCTACAAGAAATAAATTACCTACGTAAGAGGAGCATTATCAAAATCAAGCAAAAGGGAAGCATTCAACTATTGTAAAAATGAACCAACAACATATTACAAAGGAAAAGGAAGTGCTATATCCAAGGAGAACGTCCACCATTGAAGACTACAAGGAGCTACCATAGGACCACCATGGAGGAGCACCAAATATCCAAGAGCCAATACGTAGAAGCAACCAAGAACGTTGGGAGATTACTTGCATTTCAAGAAACAAGGCAAGTTTACGTAGAAGGCAAGATAAAGGGCTCCAAGAAATGTTACAAGGGAGGCTTACATGCATAAGCCTTGAGTGCCACTTGGCACAGATGCTCTACACTCTCCAACATACGTGAAGACTCAAGCGCTCACCAAAAAGATGTTACACATGCTTGGAAGGAGTTACACATGCTTGGGAGGAGTTACAAATCTTGGGAGGTTACCACTAACCTCATCATTGCAAGGTTTACATTGAAGGCATCTACAAAAAATATTTCAGGTGACACTTGTCACAAAGTGCAAGAAGCTCATCCTATTTAAGGTGCCAAGGAGGTCAAACAAGGAAGACGGAAGGCAATACGTAGCTCATTTGGAAGGAGAAGACTATTTTCTAGCCATACACCATTCAAAGGTGTAAGAAGTGCATTTAAAGCACTATCATAAACCAGCACCTGAATTTAGAAGGAGAAAGTGCATTTCAAGGAGGAGAAGGAGCACCATACAAGGGAGAAGAAAGTGTAGGTCAAAGGAGACTTTGACTCCCATAAGCGCCTACATTCCAGCATTGAAGACAAGGAATTCCAAAGCATCTCCATTGATTCTAGCACCAAAGGTAACCTTAATATTGTTGTTATATCCAACCAAAAAAGCATCGAACAGTGAGGAGATTTAGCATCCAAAGGTAAGGTTTAATCCCATTTTATTATTGCTTTCATTTTTGGAGATATAAGGGTTATAAGCTAAGGTTAAATCTTAGATTTTGAAAGCAAAAGCTATAAGGGATAACTTATCAAATTGAAATAATATTTGCAATTTAACCTAGGAGAAATAAGGAATTCTACTTGGATTAAATTCTTTAATATTTTGCAAATATTATTAATTTTCTAATTTTCCAAATTTGGGAGTGATAAGGGTTACAACATCAAACTAGGTTATTGGAAATTAGAAACACTTGAATAAAATCCTAAGGGTTACAAAAGAGGTTATTAAATATTTTTTGTTAAGGTTGGAAATTTATAATTTTCTTGTCTCAAAATTTCTAAAAAGGGACAAAAGAAATCCAACATTAAAACCTCTTCAAAATTGGAAAAGTGCTTAGTTCAATTAGGAGTAATAAGGTGTTAGAAAAGTTGATTTTTGATCTTTACAAAACTGTACAAAATCAACCATAAATTGAACTATATTTTACAAAAGCACTATATCATACTCCAAAATCATTAGGGAGTCATAAGGCATTCTACAAAACTTGATAATAATATCTATCAAATATTATCAAGTTGGGAAGATATAAGCTTTCTTCAAAACCTAAAATTAGGTGTTCATACTCTCATTACTAGGGAGACATAAGGAAGCCTACAAACCTAAGGATTAATAAAGGTTTCATCAAATCAAGCTTATATACTTCAATTAAGGATCACATATCCTAATACAAGGAGTTATAAGGTAGACTACCAAGATTCTATCAAATTTCAATAGCAAGAATCACTATTTCAGAGATCTATCATGGATGAAATTCTGAGAAAAGCTTTCAATAATGAAGAACTATTCCATGAAGTAGAATTCTACTCTCAAAACTTAATCGATACTCTAGAAGGATATGAGTATCTACCCTCTAGTGATAAGAGAAATTCTCCTTATTTCTTAAAGAAGCCAAAGAAGGTAGCTTTACAACATTGATTAACTATCTTCATGAAATCCTCTTCACAACATGGTGGAACTCACAAAGATTGGTTATATTTTCACCAGAAGAATGTTTGATGATTTATCTATCATTAATTGTGTTTGTACTTACTCAACACAAGAAACAAGCTAACAATAAAGAACAATACTATTGTGATGATAGACTAACTTGTCATGAAGCAGATATTTCACCAACATCAAAGCAGAATCACAGGAAGAGAAGAAGAAAAAGGAATAAGAGACATACTAAAAGAGGCCATGACATGAAGACTGAAGCAGCAAAAAAGAACCAGATCAAGACTACTTTGAACAAGCCAAAGATCATCCAATGAAAGAAGAATCTTTAGCTTCAGCTACAACTTACTCTGCATCATATGAAGACACATATTACCTGCTGAACCTGAATACAAAGAATGCAGAGGAAGAGTACAAAGCTCAAGATGAAGAAGAAGAAGATCCATATTGAAGACTAAAGTCTTCAATACCCAAATAATGTAATACATGGGGGTGTTAGAAATAGAGTATATTACATCATTTGGGTCATGTAAATGTATCTTCCAAGGTACATACTTAGGACATTAGATTACTTTAGGGGGAAGTTATCTAGTTACTTCATGCAATGTAATAAATGCACAAGTGTCAATGTGCAAGTTGTATATGTGCAAGTTGTCCCTTGCACAGCTAGGTAGAGTGTTGGCCAAGGAACCTATTTTACCTATATAAGAAAGGCCTCATTGTAATATAGATATAGATATAGAGAGATTCGAGGACATAGTAGCTTAGAGCATAGTACAGTTATGTAGATCACCATCCAGTGATGGGTGCAATGTAGTTCAATAGCTTTATTAATGGAGTGTTCATTTCCTCCATAGCTACATTGTATTCATTTATATCATTTCTATTTATTGCATATCTCAGTCATCTAGCAGATTTACTTTCTTTCATATTATTCTACATCTCGTGATTGTTATCTCCCTTTGGCCATTACATCAAAAGCTAACACTTTAGATTCTTTAAGGCAACATAAATCTATATGTTGGTTTTTAATCCTTACTACAACAAAATATCACAGGTCCCAATATAAAGAAACCTCAATATTAAAGGTCCAAATATCAATAATAATAGTATAATTATATATGTGAGCAATCAAATATATATCCAGAACAATATAAGAATTAAATAGCATTCACTTATAATATAAAATATGAATGTAAATTCCTAAAAACATTCACGTACATGCCTAAAGAATACTTACAATATAAATTGCTCAAAATTTGTATACAAGCTTTATTATCAATGCTTGCAATGTGGTGATTATTACAAATTGTTTTTCCTTACCTCTCCATTGTATGGATATTTATCTCTATAATATAATCATAGTAATTTTTAGGGTAAAATAGGTAGTATATTGCATTATACTACATAGGTTGATTATTACATTTACTTTTCTACTTTCTACCATGTAGATATTTACTGTTTCAAATATCTAATGGTAAACTATGGTTAATTCCTAAATATCCTAGGTTAACAAACCTAAACCAAACTCTCTACCTCCTATGTCGCGTTGGTTAGCGTGGATAGCGGGATTATAGTTTGGATTACTATTTTGTAACCTATTTAAATACTAGGCTTTGCTCCTAAGTTTGGTTAATGCAAATTATCATTTTATTTAATCGAACTCATTCTCCTGGTCACATTGGTACCAGAGCTGGAGCACGGGAGTTGAGCTGGAGCGTTGGAAATACGGCACCATTGGTGACCCTTAATTATTTTCAATAATTACTCCTTATGCTTTTCAATTCTCCTAAGGTTTGATTATTTATTTGCATGCATCCTAATTTCGTGGATAGTGAGTTGAGAGCCCCCGTAGGAAGGCCCACAACATAGGGCATGGATCCCGATGTAGGGACCATTTGACCCCGACCGTGATCGCCACCCACGGGGAATTTTTTCCCATCGTGGATCGCGACCACCGGGATCTCCCCATCGATGATCCAACCTGTAGGCTTGCAGTCAGCCCACGGGAGCGTCCGAGGGCAGGCGGCCCTCACACTCCCCATGGCAAGGGGAGAGCTTTCTTAGCTTCCCCCTGGGCCCGCATCCCGAGACCGAGGTGGGAACGCATCGAGGGCAGGAGCGCCCTCATGTTTCCTACAGCATGGATCCCGAGGTGGGAATGCATCGAGGGCAGGAGCACCCTCACATTTCTCATAGACCTGCATGCACCCCGAGGTGGTGCTGACGTGGACCTGACTCGACCTACTACCTAGGCGACAGGTGGCACTCTGGCCACGTGCCACCTAGCACCTGACTGGACCTAACCGGACGTGGACCTGACAAGACCTGACGTGGACCTGACTGGACAAGACTCGACACGTGGACGCCCCCTTGCCGCGCCACGTGGACGCCGACAAAAGGAGGGCCCGAACTCGATTTCCCAAGGGCAATCACGAGCTTAGTCACTCGTTCAGGCCTTTAAAGGCCTTTGCATCCAAAATAGGATGCATGTGGGATAATTCCCACAACATCCCAAAGAAGCCCGCAAGCTTCTTTAAGACTCAGGCGGTCCAGCCTAAGAACCAAGCCAGCCGCTTGGTTAGTTGGCCAAGGCGGACGCCTTAGGCCAGCGAGAGTCGCAGGTTCGACTCCCGCGCCCGCCAGATTGCAAAGGGATTAAATTTTGATGAAAATTTTATTACTTTTGGCATAACAAAGGTTAATTTTTTTTTATGCTTAAATTAAGTTAATTCTTAAATTTTTTTTAGAACTTTTCATAGTTTTTTGCTAAATAAATTGCATCAATTTTTTTACTCTTAAATTGATGTTTTTTATTCCAAAAATTATGTTATATTCTATTTAAAAAAAAAAACTTTAAATTTTTTTTTAGCATTTAAATTGAAAATAGAAGTGCCAAATTTTTTATGCAACTAAGCAATTGTCTTTCTTTAGTTTTCTCCAAATGTGGGGATAAAGAGACAAGGTATAAGAGACATTTTGTTGCTTAATTTTCATCAACATTTCCTATATTTTTCATCACTCTTCAAAGTTTTCATGAAGATCAAATCTTGGGTAAGGAAAGCTCTTCGTAGACAAAGAATCATAAGAAAGAGAAACGAATTACGAAGGCAAACAACACGATCACATTTTCGTCGTATGCTTCGTGAATATCGTAGATCCATTCCTCACTCACTTATCTATACTGATCCATGGAAGGGGTTGGACAGAAGCTATGGTCCCATGAGGATTCGTGAGCCTTTTGATCCTAATGCACCACCTATTTTTGAGTGTTGAAAACAAAAACCAAGTCGTGTGTCGACTGGTCTGGAAGCCTTTCAAACGCGGGTCGTGTGTCGACTTGTCTTGAAAGGAGTGCTCTAATTTTTCAATTTTGTAAAAATTAAGGGGGGATAGAAGTCATATCTTGTGATTCTATTTTTTTTGCAAAATTGTAAAGAGAAAGTGGGGATATTTCAAAGCAAGAAAGGTGCATTCTCGATTGTACTCGACACCTTCTCTTAAAAATTGACTATACTAGGTGCATTTTCGGTTGCATCCGACACCTAGAGTGATAATAATTTGGGTTGCTCTCTTGTTTTTTATTATTGCACTAACAATCATGTTTTTTGTGTGCAATTAAACAATCAGATAGAACATTGAAGAAGCATTTCACAAAACCCAAACTTCACTCCAAATCGTGCTACACCTTGCACAGGTTAAAACAAAGTCAATTTTATTCCCCATCAAAGGTCAAAATTCAAAACACCTTGATTAACTCTCTTTGTTTGGCTTAATTTCCTCAAAATTTCCATCCTTCTTGAAGGGTGTTAAGGCAGGTGCCATTAAATATCCTAGAGAGCACAATCAGAAGTCTTTCAAAACCTACCCCTTTAATTTGCTCTATTTGTTTGGCTTAAAATCCTCAAACTTTTCATCGCTTGTTAAGGGTGTTAAGGCAGGTGCCATTAAATATCTTATAGAAGCAAATTAAACATCTTCCATATACTCTTTTGAGGGTATAGTGCAAGATACAACCATCTTAGTCCTATCAATTTGAAACCTTCACCATGGCCATGATGCACAAGTATCTCACTGAGAGCCAACTGCTCAAAGGTTCAAATTATTCTGCATGGAAGACTAAGATGAAAGCTATCTTAACTGTAGAGGATCTATGGTCTATAGTGGATGGAAGTGAAACTAGACCTCAATCAGCAGGAGCAGATCAAACAACTTTTGATAAAAAGGATAGAAAACTATCCTTAATGATCTTGCTAGCTATTACTGATGATATCCAACCTCATATCAGTGAAGCTAAGAATGGTAAGGAGGCATGGGATGCCTTAACAACCATATTTGTGGGGAAGAATCAATCAACAATTCTTCACCTCCAAACACAGCTTCATACTCTTCATATGAAATCAGGAGAAACAGTAGAGCTATTCCTCTGCAGAGTGGCAGAATTGAAAACAAAACTGCAATCCTTAGGAGAAAAAGTGGAAGACCAAGTCTTGACCTCTATCATTTTGAGGGCTCTTCCCGACTCCTACAGAATGTTGATCACTTCATTACAAGTCTCTGGAAGGACAGTGACTTTTGTCGAGTTGGTAAATATGCTTCAAACAGAAGAAGCTAATCAACTCCAAAGAGATGAGGCATCCAACAATGCACTTTTCTCAAACAGACAAGGTGGTAAGAAAAAGTGGAATCAACAGAAAGGTTCTTCTTCTAATAAAGACAAGGGTAAAGGCAAAGAGACTCAGAAGAAGAAGCAGTATTGTAAGATTTGTGACAAGGACACTCATGAAACCAAAAGATGTTGGTTTAAGAACAAACCGCCCAATGAACAAGGAAACAAGAAGGGCAAAGGCAAACCAAAGAACAAGAATAAACAGCAACAGGGACACATTGCAGCTGAAGATTCTAG
This sequence comes from Wollemia nobilis, assembly GCA_028583015.1. Classification (NCBI taxonomy): domain Eukaryota; kingdom Viridiplantae; phylum Streptophyta; class Pinopsida; order Araucariales; family Araucariaceae; genus Wollemia; species Wollemia nobilis. Next base: position 2,167,468 of record JAQPPZ010002501.1, read on the forward strand.
TTCGGACTCTGAACGAGCACACAAGGTGCTCATGACACATACATATTCCCCTCACAAGGACACTGTGTGGTACATAGATTCAGGTGCTAGTAAGCATATGACTGGCGATAAGTCCTGGTTTGAGACATTTGAGGCTCGAGAAGGTAGACCGGTCACCATTGCTGATGATCAAATCTATCGAGTTCAGGGAGAAGGAAGTGTTTCTGTCTCCCTTCCAGATGGAGAATGTAAAATTCAAAAAGTTCTTTATGTACCAAGATTGAAAAATAATCTCTTGTCAGTTCCACAAATCCTGGACAATCACATGAATGTCAATTTCAAGGTGGACAAAGAAAAGAAACGTTGCTTTATCACTAAGAAAGGAAAACAGATAGCAACAAGTTCATACAAACATGGTTTGTTTGTCTTAGATGCACTTACCTCAACACATACTGCAATGGCAAGTAACCACAAAAGAGGCCACATCTCTATGGCATAAGAGATTTGGGCATTTAAGTTCAGGATATTTACTAGAACTCAGTAAATATCAAATGGTGAAAGGACTGCCTACTCTTTCATCTACTTTGCCAGTGTGCTCAGATTGCTTGTCAGGCAAGCAACACAGAGTACCCTTTGAACCTAGCTCCTTTCGAGCTAAGGTACCTTTGGAGTTGGTTCACACAGATTTGTGTGGTCCCATGTCTACTAGTTGTGGAGGAAAAAGGTATTTTCAATTGTTTGTAGACGATCACTCACGCAAGATGTGGGTCTTCTTCTTGCAGTTGAAGTCTGAAGCATTTACCTATTTTCAACAGTTCAAAAAGCTTGTTGAGAAAGAATCAGGATGCTTCATCAAGACCCTCCATTCAGATCGAGGGGGGAATACACATCAAAGGAATTTTCCTCATTTTTATAGACACATGGGATAAAAATATAGTTGACCACAGCCTATTCTCCTCAGTCAAATGGAGTTGTTGAGAGAAGAAATCGGTCCATTATGGAAATGGTTCGATGTATGCTTAAGGGAGCCAATATTGAGCAAATTTATTGGGCTGAAGCTGTTCAAACTGCAGTATATCTTCTAAATAGAGCACCCACAAGGGCTCTTGAAGGTATGACTCCTCAGGAAGCATGGAGTGGAAGGAAACCCTCCATATCTCATCTACGGGTATTTGGGTGTAAGGATTTTATGCATATACCCAAGGAGAAAAGAAAGAAATTAGATGAGAAGTCCCTACCATGTGTTTTTCTTGGATATGATGAATTCTCAAAAGGCTATCGATTGATAGACCCATTTACCAAGAAAATACATGTCAGCAGAGATGTAGTGTTTGATGAAGCTTTCACACCCAACACTACATCAATATACCTAGATGATGAGGAGCAACAACCACTTCCTTCTCCACAATAGAAAAAGCCTCCCAAATGGTATACGAGCACAATGAAAGATTCCAAACTCACTTCCCCACCTGATCTTACTCTCAATCGTCCAAAGACACGAAGCATGACTCAACAAGAAAATACTGAAGCATCCACTTCAGTTGATGATCTTTGTGCAGATTTTCAAGACCTTTCTGTTGATAGAGAGTTAGCAAGGGAAGATGATATGGAAATAGATGAGGAGAGGGTTTACTTGTCATCATTTGATGAAAATGAACCTTCTATAGTTGATGAAGCACTTAGACTGCCTCAGTGGAAGGCAGCTATGGATGCAGAACATAACTCCCTCATCAAGAATAAAACATGGAAGCTGGTAGATTTGCCTAAAGGAAAGAAACCCATAGGCTGCAAATGGGTTTACAAAGTCAAATATAAGGCAGATGGTACCATAGACAAGCATAAAGCCCATCTTGTGGCAAAGGGCTATGCTCAAAAGGAAGGCCTTGATTATGAGGAAACCTTTGCACCCACTGCAAGGATGACCACCATTCGAGTTCTTTGTGCTATGGCAGCACAATTCGGATGGAAATTACATCAAATGGATGTAAAAAGTGCCTTTCTGAATGGTGACTTAAAAGAAGAGGTATACATGACTCAACCCCCAGGATTTTCTGAGGAAGGCCATGAGCAACAGGTTTGCAAGTTGGTCAAATCATTATATGGGCTCAAACAAGCCCCAAGAGCATGGTACATTAAAATGGATAGTCACCTACTGCAACACGGATTCAAGAGAAGTCCATCTGATGCAAATATCTATATCAAGAACACAGGTTCTGAAATAGTGATTCTTGTATTATATGTAGATGATCTGATCATCACCGACAATTCAGAGAAAATGATTAGCGCCATGAAAGATGACTTGAAAGAGTCATTTGATATGACAGATCTGGGACTTCTCCACTACTGTCTTGGCCTTGAGATAGAACAGAAGAAGAATCATCTTAGGGTGACTCAACAAAAGTATGCCAAGACTTTAGTAGAAAAATATCGTATGACTGATTGCAAGCCCAAGGCAACACCGATGGAATCAGGGCTTCAGTTATCACGGTATGATGATTCACCACAGGTAGATGGCACACTATATAGACAGATGATTGGAAGCCTTATCTATCTGACCAATACTAGACCAGACATTACTTATGTTGTAAACTATCTTTCTCGGTTCATGCAGGAACCAAAAGCCTCTCATTGGAAAGCAGCTAAGCGTGTTCTTCACTACATTCAAGGTAGTGTAGAATATGGTCTAGAGTACAAGAAGAATAACTCATTCTTCTTATAGAGTTATACTGACTTTGACTACGTTGGATCCCTAGATGATAGAAAATCAACATCAGGATATGTATTTCATCTTGGATCTGGTCCTGTCTCATGGCATAGTAAAAAGCAACAGGTGGTTGCTTTATCTTCAATAGAGGTAGAGTATCACGCTGCACGAGGAGCTATGTGTGAAGCGATATGGTTAAGTCGCATCTTGGCTACCATGGGCCTACCAAAGAAACTTCCTATTCACATGTTTTGTGACAACTCAGGTGTTTTGAACTTGGTCAAGAATCCAGTCCATCATGAACGCACAAAGCATATTGACACAGATTGTCATTTCATTCGTGATGAAGTTCCTAAACACAGAATCAAGCTCCAATACATTCCCACCGACGAACAGGTTGCTGACATCTTCACCAAGGCACTTGGACGTGTCAAATTTGAGTTGTTCCAAAGTAAACTTTGTATATCAAAGTAATGTAATAAAGGGGGGATGTTAGGGTAAAATAGGTAGTATATTGCATTATACTACATAGGTTGATTATTACATTTACTTTTCTACTTTCTACCATGTAGATATTTATTGTTTCAAATATCTAATGGTAAACTATGGTTAATTCCTAAATATCCTAGGTTAACAAACCTAAACCAAACTCTCTACCTCCTATGTCGCGTTGGTTAGCGTGGATAGCGGGATTATAGTTTGGATTACTATTTTGTAACCTATTTAAATACTAGGCTTTGCTCCTAAGTTTGGTTAATGCAAATTATCATTTTATTTAATCGAACTCATTCTCCTGGTCACAGTAATGTGACTCTTCAATACTTTTCTATTACACTTCTCACATATCCGGGAGATGCAACATTTCCTATTCTTGACCTTTGGCTTCTCATCTTGCCATTTGCATACTAGACTCTTCACTCTTTTCTTACATGCATACTTGATTCTATAAAACTTGCAGTCTTCTACATGAATTATACTCTCCTACATGCGCTCCTAATACAAGACACTTGTGCACATCCTCACATTATATATTTGCACACTTAGATACATGATATTTGTGCATATTCTCTCAATATACTCTTGCACTCTTACATACATGACACTTGTGCATATCCTACACATTGACACATACATATAAAGGGAAAATATAAATCACTCATCTAAACTAAAGACTCAACCCTAATCTATTACATATTTACATTTGTACAATAAAGGTACCATGGGGGTACATTTGCATGTACCAAATAATGTAATATTCTCCAACACCCCCTTGTGTTACATTATTTGGTTATTGAAGACTTTAGTCTTCAATATTCATGTGACCTTGCATTGATTGTGGCCCTATGCATGAGATTCAACTTTAGCTTCATTCTTGAGTTCTTCATATTTTAAACATTCATTTTTTGGGTCACAAACTGATTGAGCTTCTTCTTTGGCTTTTGGTTCATGTATCTCTGATTCTTGTTTATGAATAGCTTAAAATTTTTTTAATGGTTTATGTGCTTTTTTCTTTTATGTTCCCCTATAATCTTGATATTGTCCTATAACTTCTAAACATTCACATAGAAAATCATAATAATTTCTTGAATTTTATGAACTTGGAATTTCAATATTGCATGAAGAATGAAACATTGTTTTTAGAGATGATTCACTTGTATCAATCTCTACTTTCCTTTTTAGAGTTTCAATCAACTCTTTTTGTTTTAGATTTTCATATTTATGAAGTTCAAGTGAAAGCAATGCCATATATATTATACTACCTATATCAATAGGTATTATAATATCATCCTTTGAATTATCAATTGCTTCAATAATATTTAAATATAAATAATATTCAAATGTCTCAAAACTTTTATTTATTGCTTCTCTATAGATGAATTGTATTACCATATCTAGCTTGCCTTTAGATTTTTTAATCAATTTACTAATGTCAAATTTTATAACTTCTAATTTTTTCTTTCTAATTATGAACTTCATATTTTCTTCCATGATTTTTAATTCAATTCCTTTGAAGTTGAAATACTTATATCTCCGAAACTAATTAAAAATTTTGCATATTTTCAAAACCTTTGAAGTAGAAATCCTTTAACTCCCTATTGAATTAAATTTGCAAAATTTCAAATTTTAAAAAATTTTAAATTTGCTAAAATTTGAAATAAAAAAATAAAAAATAAATTTCAAGAATATTAAATCTTAAAACCTTTTAACTCCACAAATCAAATCTCCACACCTTCAAAAATTAAAATCACTCTAAAGCTTAAATCTTCAAATCACTTAAAACTTTTAAAAGAACTTTTATATCTTTCAAACCTTAAGAAAAAATAAACCCTAATAGTATTCCTTCTCACTCCATAACTTATAAACAAATTCAAATTTCAAATAACTAAAATTCATAAATATCAAGGAAGAAACCTTATAACTCCATTTAATAAATTTTTAAAATAAGTCAAAGATTGATTTCCCTCCAAAAATTAAATGGCACATGAGAAAGTAATGCTCAAATGTTACATGTTCAAAATCGGCTCAATTTGTGTTGTAATAATTTATGTTGGATAGCATGCAATTCTTTTGTTACAATATTCATTCCAGGCTATGTGTTTCAATTTTCCAAAGCTTAGACTACTTGGTATTCCATTTGCATTCTCTATGTGCTCTGCTCTATCGCTTGCTTGTCCGTATGATGGTGATGCTTAACGTTCTTATATGATATTACTTGCTCATCTGAATGGTGGCAATGCTCAACATTCTCTAGTGTCTTAGGTGATTATGTCTCATAATGCTCAAGTTTCTACATCTTTAGTGGATATGTCTTAGGGGCCTTTATCTCAGATGGCAATGCTTAGGTTTCTATGTCTTTGGTGGAGACATCTTAGGTTCCTTTATCTTAGGTGGCAATTTCTAGGTTTCTACATCTTATGTGCCTCTAACTCAGGTGCAACATTAGTTGTCTACATCTCTAGTGGAGATGTTCCAAGTACCTATAACACTGGTGTCAAATGATGCTCAAATACTACTTAGCTAGATGATCTCCTTCAATTGGTAGTACTTTGGTAACTCATTTAATACTTCTATATACCTTATTTGGTGATGCTCTAGTAGCAACTGTAATGCTTCTATCTCCCTCAAATAGTAGCGCTCTGGTAGCACTTTGATATCCTTTGGTTAGTAGTGCTCTAATAGCATAAGTTACTTTTAGATTTCCTTTGACTCCTAGCGCTATGATAGCACTTATGCCTTATTTATTTCCTTTGTATGCTAATGCCTTGTTAGCACTTATGCCTTTCTGATTTCCTTAATATTGGCACTTAAAACTTGTTGATTACAACATATTAAGTAGCCACTGTGTAATGGTTCTTATAACTTCTTAAGTAGTTACACTCAACACTTAGATATATGTTAGGTCCGAGGTGTAGACCAATTGGTTCATCCAAACCCCATAAGGGGGGTGGAGTTCCAAGGTTCAAATCTCGAGCCTTGTCAAACTGAACGCTTTTCCCTTTCCTAGTGCTTTCAGTGGCATACAAGGTTTAAAATGATTGTGGCATGGTGGTTATAGGGGCGGACTGTGCGAAGATCTATGTGGCGGATTCTAGGGCGGACAGCACAGAATACTATGGCGGCCATAAAAGTTGGACAACCTTCCCAGATTCGTGGCAGCTACCGATTCCACCATGTAAATTCAAAAAAAAAAAAAACACTTAGATATATGTTGTTATAGCTTTCATGTAACTGCACGTATAGCTCTTAGAAAACTAGTTTATAGTTTTCAAGTAGCCAAGCTTATAGCTCTCTTCCTTCTTACGTAGCTTTTGTACGGTGACTTCTATATGATTCCCTTTGTAGGGCAATAGTATTGCTCTTTATATATTTTCCCTTCCTTATGTAGAACTGGTTCTTCAATAAATACTTCATCGAAAGGACTAATCCAAGGCCAAGATTGTGGTAATTATAGTATTCTAGTCAGCCTTATCATTCTAATTAACAAACAAAAATTTTACTTTTCTCTATGCCTCTATATTCTTTTCGTAGAGGCTTCTTCTCTATCCTTTGTAGTACTATTTTCTTCTCGGAAAGCTTATACTACTTCTCTTCTCTGAACTTAGTTCTATGGAAGATTATATGCTTCTCACTCTTCTTAATATTTATACTTAGGAAGCTTAGATGCTTCTCAATCTTCTATCTCTATCTCTGTATTCAAGAATCTTGGATGCTTCTCTACCCTAGAATTTATGATGCTTCTCTATATCTGGAAACTATTATGCTTCTCTATCTCAATCTTCTAAAAACTATTCCAATCTATAAAATCTATATCCAATGTCTTAAGTTGCACCTAAGAACAAAAATAATTATCCTCTTTTCTAGAGAATCCAAAATCAATTATCAAGGAGCCTATCAATATCCCTGTACATCCAACTTCCTTCTAAGTTGGCTTTCTTAATCAATGTCTAAATTTCTCCTAAGTTGGCCCTCAATCAATCTTAGTTGAGTCCTAGTCTTCACGAGTTTTTCTTCAACCAAGTGGAAAGACCCTAGCATCCAAATCACAATGACTAATCCTTGTCCCCTCAATATCTACTCAAATAGACCTTAAAAAATAAATTCCAAGTCCTAATTACTTTCAAAGTGGATAGACTCTAATATAACCCTTGTAGACACCAAAACAACACCAATCCGATTATGTGGCTACAAGCACTGACCGAATTGGCATACATAGCCCCTAGGGCAGCCCCTAGAGGTTAAACAGTGGTCCTAACCACTCCCAAAGTAGTTTTGGAAGGTCAGAGGTCAATTTGGCACCTTTCAAGCACTTTGCTCCTTATTCGTTCCACCCTGGGATGATTAGAATGCTATTCGCCCCACCCCAGGATGATTAGCAGCAATCGCTCCAGGGTGGGGCGAATAGCAGGTTTGACGAGAAAAAGGTCAAACCTTGACAAATGGCAGCTCAGATCCACCACTCAACTCCACCTTCAATGCATGGGAGTGCGAGTGAGCATTTTTGAGCTCAAAGAGGCAGTCATGGAGCCCTTAATCAGGGAGGAATCTTCTCTCCCTTGGGAAGGCATGATGGCCAAGTGGCGCCCCTGCATGCACATTCAAAGGAGACCCTCAAGTCTATAAAATGGTGAGTCTTCTCACCCCAAAAAGAGGATAGAGTAGGAGCATTTGGAGCAATGGAGTGCTGCCGAATTATATCCTCACCCCTCATTGTGCTTCCTACATCCTTGATATCTCTTTTGGAAGGGAGGTTATCGGGTGAATACTAGGAGCGCAATCCGGACCCAAAACCCAAACAATTGGCCACAATCCCACACCCAATTTTTTGACACAACCCCCTAGGAGGTTTTGGACCCATCCCAAGTGGATTGGTGTCAAAACCAAGCCCCAAACGGTGGGCGTCCTGCCCCAGGTGCCCCCGCACTGTTGTAGTCCTAATCGCCCCACCCCGGAGCGATTAGAAATCTATAGCATATTTCTTCACTATTTCTTTTGCATCATGTTTTGTGTGTTTCATATATGCTGTTGTTCAAATTTCAATGCATTCTGACTTGTTTTGACTGTGTTTTCATTGTTTTACGCTTTTACTAACATACAGGGAGCGCCTTCGGATATAGGGCGATCGGGGTAGAATATGCCAAATCCGACCTTCTGGGTCATCTCAAAATGCCCTATTTTGCCTAACCCCAAGTTTGTAGGTTTTTTGGAGGCCTTTGGATGGGACATTTGGGAGGTCACTTTCGCACATTTTATGACAATCCTAATCGTCCCACCCCGAGCGATTAGAAATCTAGAGCAGATTTCTTGAATTGTTATTTTTGCAATGTGTCCCTGATGGTGTTTACATGCTTCTGTTTAAATTTCATTCCTTTCTGATAAGTTTTGATCAATGTTTTAATTATTTCATGTATGCATTAACCGGAGGCCTTGGGGATTGCATGTTTCCCTCCATCCGCATGTGCTATTAATCATTTGCTGTTTCTCTGTACATAGGATCTCAACACCAAAGGGACAGCAAGGAACTAAAGATGCACTCATGCAAGCGGTGGTGACGTTTGGCCCACCCATTTCGAATGTGGGCATGCGGAAGATCCCGAAGGGAAGCGTACCATCCGTTGGTGTAACAAAATTGTATCGAACGCTCCTAGCCCCTGAAAATGGGGGGAGACGTATTGTAACCTGATCTCAAGAAAAATTAATAAAATAGGCTGCATCCTTTGCTTTTTCTTTACATCTCGTTTCATTTCATTCGCTTTCCCTTTTTCATGCATTTAGCGTTTCGTTAATACAACTGCTTTTGTTTGCATCGCACCCAGTGTGCACCAGTGCTTCCGTAGACATGCTTTCAGTGGCGATCATGGTGGGACCCTATCCCCTAATTTTGGGATCAATTTTTTGATCAAAATTTTGTGTTTTTTCTTGCAGGTGTTAATCCTTCAGGCGTTGGACTGCTGCTCGTGCCACCCTGTGACGAATACAGAGCTGGTATTCGTTTCACCCAGGGACGAATAGGCATTCATCTCACCCTATGACGAATACAGATCTGCTATTCATCCCACCCCAGGATGATTAGCTCTCTATGCATTTTCTGAGCAGAAACTCAGGGGCATCCGGTTTGGGTAGAGAAGAGGTAGGTTTTCTGAACATCCTCTGTAATTTTCTGTCTCTATTTCTATGATTTTTCTGCTTTCTTTGCTTGCATAGAGAAGTTTGCTACATGTTTTCTTTCTTTGTGCAAGTAAAAAGAACCACACACACCACGTGATAATATAAACATCAAGGAGTTGGTCGTAAAACCCCAACACTTGATCAAGACCAACGATGGATTTCATCACCACCTTGGCTTGAATTTTGCATACATAACCCCGATCGCGACTATTGCTAGACGTAAATCCTGATGAAAGCTGACCAAGTGTAGTGGGGGTGATTCCCAGTGCATGAGGATAAGTCTTCTATGGTAGGTGTCAAAAATAGAGTGATTCCCCTTTCGTACCGCCTATGTTCCATGTACTGTTCTGCTCTCGCGTACCAATAGTTTCCCTCACGTAAGGGCGGGTATATTGAGAGGTTCGGTATAATGGCCTCGGCAATGGTATATTGAAGGGGCGACCATTTTGGGAGATATAAGAGCCCTCATATTGCATGTACAACAAAATTTTCTTTACAAGGCTTTCAAAACAAAAATCAAAACACACTGAACCAGATTTAGGGCACACATTTAATCTATAAACGAGATAATCACTTCTTTGTTTGTGTGGTCCCCTTTTGTTTAGTGTAGCATAAAAAAAATCGTAAAGAAGATAAAAACATACATATCTTTTAGAGAACCACCACCATGGTGTACACCCATAGCCAAGCCCAATCATGGGTAGAAGCTACGAAAAGTGTACAAGGGGGCACAAGTCACCTCCGTTATAGCCCCAAGGACTTGGTTATACCACCTTGGTGGCCTGACCCACAACATAGTCCACATCATACCACGACAGAACAGGACTATAGAGGCACCCCTTCGAGGGGCACTCCCATTCAACACAGACCCTTTCAGGAGGAGTACATACATGGGAAGGCCCCCTTAGACACTCATTATGAGTGGCCACCACATGATGAAGTGCTAGAACAGCATAGGGTCCATAAGGAGGGGCCACATGATTACATCATCCCTCCTCTACCCCTTATTACTGTCAAAAATAATAGGCCAAATCCAGAGCGCAAGGCTCTTCAGAAAGGGCGAGCCAACTTTGCCTACCCCTTTCACATATATGAAAGGGAGCACGAGGAAAACCACTATATTCCTCAAGAGCAATACACAACATGGGAGCAATGTGCCTCTGCACCTGCTATTTATCAGGATCACCTACTGAGGCCAGAGCCTCGGGTGAATGCCGCTAACCTCGACAGAGGGAAGCGACCTATAGAGATCTCGGATCACCACGATCGAGATAGACATGTAGGGGAAGCATCTAGGCCCCCTAGACCTAAGACGGTAGAACAAATTGACTTGGCATTTGCCAAACATGCCGCCCACCAAGCGCAAATCACGTAGCTTGAGCAAGATCAACAATAGTTAGAGCACCTGTATCGTCTTAGCAAAGAGCGCATTCAACGTCAGACAGACGAGTTGCTCCACAACACTGTGCATGAGAGGATTCCAACCCCTCACACACATAAGATAGAGCTTTATGAGAGGCACAACCCCTTGGTGCGAGACAGGTCTCCATGACCTTATCAAGCATTGCCTCCAAGACCTCCTAGACCTGAGCGGGAGGCCACTCCTAGAGCCAATGATGGGCACCCTCCTTGGGCACCCACCCATGTTTATAGGTCATGCCCAGGAACTCCTCAAGAAGCCTATGAGGAATTTGAGCAAGAAGAAGAGCGGGCTGAAATGCCCTACCAAGGCAAGGGGGGCGCTATCCGGCTACCCCTCCATAGGCCTCAAGTTCCTCGTAATTCACAACGGGAACAAACCAAGGAGGAAGAGATCAAATCCTTCGATGCATACAAAGCGTTGCTAGAGCGCTTAGAGTCTATGGAGACCAAGACTTCTGGGCCCCAAAAGCCCACTTTATGCCAGCTCTGTAGTCACCCTGTGCATCCTTCAGTGTCGGCACCCCCATACCCTAAACACTTCAAAATGCCTCAATTGGCAATATTTAGAGGGGATGAAGATGCCCAAGAGCACGTGACAAGATTCCTGAGCCAATGCTTTGGCATTCAGGACAATGATGCATTGCTTCTAAGAATATTTATAACCACGTTCACAGGCCCTGCCTCGGATTGGTTTACCCAGTTGCCGAAGCATAGCATCAGTAACCTGGACCAGCTAGTGGATGCGTTCCTCAAACGTTTTGCCTTCAACACCAAGAAGAAGGCATCGTTAAGTGACCTAGCTAGCCTCAGGTAGTATGAGGAGGAGACCATGGCGGCTTATGGAAATCGATGGAGAACGTTGCTTTCAAAGCTTCCTTACCTCCCTCCCATGGCCGACCTGACCCAAATGTTCTCAAAAAGTTGCCTAAGGTCGATCTCCATGCTATTGTAGCTGCAACAATATGCCACTCTCGAGGAAGCCCTGGTGCAAGCTAGAATCATTGAGGAGATCAAGATACAGGATGGCGAGATTGCCAAGCCACGCAAGAAAGAGTGGCCCAAAAATGCCAAAATTGGGTCCGCACAACCGAAACCCGTTGCGGTCAATCAGGTTGCCATAAACATACCAAAGCCTACATAGATGACACAACCCCCAAAGGCTAATTATCAGGCAGTTCCTCTTGACAGCTATGAAAAGGAAAATCATAGGCAAGAGAAAAATCAGCAGCATCACCCTAGGCGACAATTCACACCCTTCATAGAGTCTAAAGACTCCTTGTTTGACCATTTGTCCATGGAAAACTTGATAAACCTGCCAGAAAGTCGACCCGTAGACCCCAACGCACCAAAACCCAAGGGCTATAGGGAAGACTTGTACTATAGATTTCATCGACATAAAGGACATGACCTTTACACGTGTTGGAAGTTCAAAAGCTTAGTGCAAGACCTAATAGACAACAAAATGCTAGCGGTGGATAATCCCATAGCACCAAGAAACCAATAGATGGAGGTCTTCAAAGACCCCTTGCCTGCCCATGATGCATAGGAAAAGACTCTACAAGTCAATGAGGTGACACAAAATTGCCCCATGCAGGGGTATGTAGGGATGATAAGCATAGTGACACGGAACAAGAGGTACCCAAGCATAGCTGCCCCCGCTGCAGCTACAGGAGAGGTTCCATCAACGTCACAACCTCAACAACACCCTACGCAACCTCCTCCACCTAGACCAATGGCCATGATTCGGACTAAACTTACCCAAAGTTTAAGGACCACGTCGGCTAGGCTCTCCATCTATGAGCTCATCCAACAATCACCGCCCCATCGGGAGGCTCTAATGGAGATACTCAAAGCCATCGAGCTACAACCCCACGAAGCAAACTCTTTCAACAACTTTGTGGGACATGTAAAATGATGTACAAAACCAGTCATCACCTTTAGAGAAGATGAACTAAAATCGATGACTGGTGATATGGCGGATCCACCCCTGCACGTCATTGCACGGGTCAACGGGATTCCATTTAAGAGGGTGTTGGTGGACACTGGCTCGTCCAACAATATAATCACAATAGCGGCATTGAAACACCTCAAGTTGCTAGCATCTCACATTGTGGCCTCCACCTATACTCTTCGAGCATTCAATGATGCGATATGCTCGATGGTTGGCATAATTGTCCTGCCCATCCAAGTGGGACAAAAGACTATTCCTACGTTGTGCCACATCCTGGAAGGTGAGATGGCCTACAATATTTTGTTGGGTCGGCCTTGGATCAGGGACATGAAGTGTGTCCCTTTGATAGCCCATCAATGCCTAAAGTACACATACGAAGGGCAAGTGCATGTAGTCCCGGCAGACTTAGAGCCCTTCAAGTATTGCAATGCGGTGCAACTGATGCCACAATCGACCCTCCCATCGACACATTTGGACTTTCAGTTGAATCCATCCAAATAGGGTCCGATTCCGCATACATCCCCGCTGTTAAGTCCCTCAAATCACCAACCGGGCCCATCTTCATCATCTGGTCCTTCACCAATGACACCACCTATGGTGGCCACACCGAAGGACAATGGGAAGAAGCCCCTGGAAGAGATACCACCATTGGTCTCAACCATCTCTACCGAAGAGGTGCCCAGTCGAATGGAAGTCGAGATGCCTGGTTCACCCAACATGGAGTGGACCCAGGAAGAACTCCCATTCCCTCCCCCTCAACCAGCCAACGATCACCATTGAGATGGCCAATACGGGCTTGGGGGAGTATCTAGTGTGGAACATTGTAGCAACACCCATGCTTGAGTCCATGCAGGACATGGGGAGACCTCGCCTCCCCATCGGCACTATTGTCCCTTTGGGCTACCCACCAAATCAGACAAATTTTGTATATGGGGGCCTCGACAACGGCATTGAACCTTACCTACAAGAGGAAGAGGACGAAGAGCCCTTTGCTGAGAACATCAACTATCTGTCCAACCCGGACTTCACTTTGAAATACCTTGGCCAATGTAATTGGCATGGATATGGGTTGGGCAGATATGAACAAGGGGTGCACGTTCTTTGTCAACCAAGATATCAGATGCCATATGACAAATCAGGAGTAGGGTTCAACCACCCTCTGCCCCTTGACATCTTGGTAGAGAATATGCAAGGCCTAGGGCTAGGCAACAAGGATGGGTTGGCACAAGATCCATATGCCAATCCTAACACAACATACACATTGGGGGATTATCTCCCATTGTTAACAACCAACCTTGTGGGCCTCAACAACTCCTCCCCTTCGATCGAGAAAGGGGAAAGTTCAAGAACTTGCCTCCAAGAGGGATATAGACAAGGCCAAGAAGGATCTTCAGAAGATGAGTTAGAGTATGAGGTAGCACCTTGGGACCCTTTCGAGTCTGATAGCAATCACTCGCAAGTGACGCCCATAGATGACTATCAAGAGAACTTCATGGTGATGTTCCCCTTGAATGCTCCAATCGAGCAATTGCCACCTCAAGAGAATCAGGTCCTCCCATAGAGAGCGGAACAACCTCGATGGGACCAAATTAACTTGCTCGAGCAGAGCGAGCCCCACATGCCACAAACAGTTGTCGGAGCCAATGAAGGCCTATGGATCTTCGATAGCGATTATGAAGATGAGACTGAGATGGCATATCTCAACCATATGCGTAGCAACAACGAGAATACCCCATGGACATTGACGATATGTTTGAACAGCTAAACATGGGGCCAAGGCATAGGTGGCACCTAAACCAAGCACAGTTGGACCAAGTACTGCACCCGCCACTTCAGGCATACAGAGAGCACCCTCCGCCCAGAGACCCTATAGAGCCATCAGTGCCAAGGGTAGACCCTATCCTTTTATCTGCACATAGGGCCGATCCATTTGTGCCAATACCCACAGAGCCAGATCTGGGGTATAAAGATCACCAAGGAAGTCCGAGTCAACACCCGTATGGTAATGGAGACCAAATTCACTTCATCAACATGATCTCCATTGACTTAACCACCCCCATCCACAATCCAGCCGATCCAACATGACCATTGTATCTAAACCTAGATGCCATAGACTGGGATCATGCTAACTCACCACCATCCCCATCAGAGTACTGGCCTTGCGGTGAGATGCTTCATTTCACCCCAAGACCAACTCAGGATATCTTCCATGTTGAAGAGGAACCCGACGTTCCAAACGTAGATCTAAATTCAGCAAATGATATCCACCTGATCCCAACTCCACACCAGTTGGAGGACGGGTCCCACATGTCAATCGAAGAGACGACTGACGTAGACATCGGCTCTGATCCAATGAATCCATAAATCATCAAGTTGGGGGTAAGTCTATCCCCCGAAGAGCAAGCCGATTACATTGCCCTTCTCAAAGAGAAGAAGGAGGTTTTTGCATGGTCCTACAAAGACATGTCGGGGCTAGACCCATAGCTAGTCATGCATAATCTAACGCTTGATCCGATAGTCAAGCCAATCAAGCAAAAACTACGTAAGATGCACCCAACAGTGGCCTTAATGGTAAAATATGAATTACAAAAGTTGTTGGATGCACAGTTTGTCATCTACATAGATTACCCACCATGGTTGTCCAACATGGTGCCCATCAAAAATCTTGATGGGAGGATTCGCATATGCACTAATTTTTGAGATCTAAACAAAGCGAGTCCCAAGGATGATTTCCCCTTGCCTAGCATCGACGCATTGGTAGATGCTACAGTAGGCCATGAAATGCTTTCCCTCATGGATGGTTTCTCGGGATACAACCAGATTCGTATCAATCCCGATGATCAACTAAAAATGGCGTTCACAACGCCTTGGGGGACATTTTGTTATAAGGTCATGCCCTTTGGCCTTAAAAACATTGGTGCCACCTACCAACGCGCTATGACATACATCTTCCATGATCACATGCATAAAACTTTGGAAGATTATATGGATGATTTGTTGGCCAAATCTCTTTTGCGCCCAGATCATCTCGATGACTTAAGCAAGATCCTCGATCGCCTCATCGAACACAAAGTCAGACTAAACCCCAAGAAGTGCGTATTTGGCATCACATCTGGAAAACTCTTGGGTTTCATAGTCTCAAAATGAGGCATCGAGGTAGATCCACATAAATTCAAGGCAATCCTTGAAATGCTTCCCCCAACCACCATCAAGCAGCTCAAAAGCTTGCAGGGAAAGGTCGCGTCAATCAAGCGCTTCATAGCGTAGCTATCTGACAAGTGCCGACCCATGAATAAATTATTACACAAGGGGGTAGCATTTCATTGGGATGACGAGTGCCAGTCAGCCTTCGATGACATCAAACAATACTTGGCTTCACCACCAGTATTGGCACCACCTAGGCCAGGAGTGTCATTCTATTTATACATCTCAGCTATCGAGGTGGCACTGGGTGCCATGCTAGCCCAAAAAATGAACTACATAAAGAACAGGCTAATTATTACCTTAGCCGCACCCTGGTCAGTTATGAACTTAACTATGCATACGTCGAGAAGCTATGCTTAGCAGTGGTATTTGCCACCAAAAAGCTATGCCACTACATGCTGAGCAATACGATGTATGTTGTGTCTAAGGAGAATCCATTGCGGTACATGATGAGTCACACTTATCATAGTAGTCGCACGATGAAATGGATCATGTTGTTGATGGAGTTTGACATCGAATTCATTGGACAGAAGTCCATCAAAGGTCAAGTCATCATCGATCAACTAGCAGAGGCTCCTCTCGAAGACGATCAGCCTCTCGACCGTAGAGCTACCCGATGATGGGGTCTTCCATGTCTCAGAATCGCCAGATTCGATGAGCCTGAGTCACAGGCCGACATAACCCTATTTTTTGATGGTTCTAAATGTGAGCAAGGGGGTGGCACGAGAATCATATTCTTCACACCGCAAGGGGCTCCAATGCCTCTATCATTTAAACTTGATTTCCCGTGCACCAATAACAATGTCGAATACGAAGCCTTGCTCATAGGTCTTAGACAACCATCACCATGAACATCAAACGCTTGAACATCTTTGGTGATTCGCTGTTAATTGTCAACCAAGTGAAAGGGGTATTCCAATGCAAATGCCCAGTTCTGCAGGCCTACAAAGCCCTTGTGGATAAATTCCTGGAAAAACTTGAATGGTACGACATCGAGGCACTCCCTCGATCATCGAATCATTTTGCGGACACTATGGCCTCCTTGGGGTCACTAATCCCGCAAGACATTTTTGGTGATATGACAACCATTCAAGTCAAAACATTATCGCAATCCATGATGGAGCGTGCAAGCTCTGACCTAACGCCAAGAATCCACCTGATCCAGATTGAACCATCTTAGGATAAGTTCTCTTGAATCCATGATAGTCTGAATCACGCCAACTGGGGGTCCTTGTTCTCCCCGACCCCTCTTAATAGCAACACAACGCTATTCTTACAAGTTCTTTCCCGCTCAACTTTTGCTAGGGATGAACTTCAAGAGGGATTGGCCGTTCATACCATCGAGGTTTCTGATCAGCAGGATTGGTACACACCCATAAGAGACTACCTCAAGCTAGGTAACCTCCCACTTGGATTGATGCACATGCTGCAAAATGATCATTCAAATAGAAAGTGGCAAAACATGTCTTGCTAGGAGACATTTTGTACCATCGGAGCTACGAAGGAATCCTCCTCCGTTGCTTGGACCAGCAGGAGTCCACTTGGGCGATCACCCAAGCGCACGATGGTACATGCGGTGGCCACTTCAATGGTATGGCCATCGCAAAGTGCATTCTTTGCATGGGCTATTATTGGCCATATTTAGAGTGAGATTGTTGTGCATATGTAAGGAAGTGCATGAAATGTCAACACCATGCTAATTTGACACACGTACCTTCTCAAGCCTTGCAGCCGATCCAATCGGCTTGGCCATTTTCATAGTGGGGCTTAGATCTAATCGAAAATATCTCCCTTGCGTCGTCAGGTCGTCACACGTTTATCATAACGGCCACAGAGTACTTCACCAAGTGGGTGGAAGCAATTTCGCTTACCTCTATGACTGGGACCCGCATTGCGGAGTTTATTTTACATAACATCATATGTCATTTTGGTATTCCATCCAAGATCATCTCGGATAATGGGACGTCGTTTAAGAACAAAGACGTGCGTGCTTTAACAATGAAGTACAAAATTCAACATAGTTTTTTGACACCTTATTATCCGCAGGCAAATGGGCAAGTAGAGGCGTCAAACAAAATGCTAGTTGCCATCCTTAAAAATATAGTCATAGATAGTCATAAGGATTGGCACATTCAAATCCCACTTGCTCTTTGGGCTTATCGCACTAGCATTCGGACGCCCACTAGGGCAACTCCATTTTCGTTGGTGTATGGCTCCGAGGCAGTCATGCCTCTCGAGTTGGAAATACCTTCCCTACGCATATCAATGCAAGAGTTCATCGATGATGACACTGTGTGGCAGGCCCGGTTAGACCAGCTTACATTACTCGATGAACGACGCGTCAATGCTCTCGAGCATTTACGTATCTATCAAGAGCGACTTAAGAAAGCATACAACATGAAAGTTCACCTGAGGGACTTTCAAGTTGGTGACTTGGTCTTAAAAGAGAACCAACAAAATTCTAACTTGCCGCCCCATCTAAGGGACAAGTTCACGGCAAACTGGTTAGGTCCTTATGTAATTGATAGTAAAATAGGACCTGGAACATACCGGCTCGCCTCTCTTGACAGAATCAAGGAACTGGAACCCTTGAACATCAGTCATTTGAGGCCATTCCATATTTGAAAGAGCCATGGCCCACCCCAAAAAGCTCCAAGGATCCAATAATCGCTTGGTCAACCCCAAAATGCCCCAAAGGTTCCCATAATCCCTTTGGTCAAACCAAAAGCTCCAAGGATTCCCACAATCGCTTGGTCAACCCCAAAAATGCCCCAAAGGTGCCCATAATCCCTTTGGTCAAACCAAAAGCTCCAAGGATTCTCACAATCGCTTGGTCAACCCAAAAATGCCCCAAAGGTGCCCATAATCCCTTTGGTCAAACCAAAAGCTCCAAGGATTCCCACAATCGCTTGGTCAACCCCAAAAATGCCCCAAAGGTACCCATAATCCCTTTGGTCAAACCAAAAGCTCCAAGGATTCCCACAATCGCTTGGTCAACCCCAACCCACTCAAAGGTTCCCAAATCCTTGGTCAAACCACCCAAGATTCCCTCGGTCACCCAAAAATGCCCCAAAGGTACCCATAATCCCTTTGGTCAAACCAAAAGCTCCAAGGATTCCCACAATCACTTGGTCACCCCAAACACCCCAAAGGTATCCATAATCCCTTTGGTCAAACCAAAAGCACCAAGGGTTCCCACAATCACTTGGTCAAAAATGAATATTCAAAAAAAATAGCAGATAATTAAAAATAACAAAAAAAAATTGCATCTCACTTCCATGCATACTCTTAAAAATCAAAACACAAAAAAATAAGTTGCATTAGGCATCGCATACATACATTGCATATTTGTTGGTCATACATGTCAAACGCACCATAGACTGTAGTTACTCGGCAATTCCATCATTTTCCACATTTATCCATTTTGTAAATGATCCAACAAAAATAATGCCATTCACATTTTTGCCATGTCATAGTCAGTTGTCTTTTAATGTCCTTAGGGTTTTTGTCATTCAGTTGTCTTTAGATTTCTAGCCAAATGTGGTACACAATCAGATCGATTTTTACAAGGTAGAAATTTACTTGGATCACGCCTTGTTACATAGCATCCCAACACAAGCTTAAAACACATAAAAATTCCCAAGTTGTGTGAACGAAATATGAAACCTGCATAGCAAACTAGGTTACCATAAGCAAAATGGTTATCTTGCTCATCCCCCTGTGCGAATGACCCCAAGAATGCTGAGAGTTGGCAAAAGGACAAGCATCTTCCCTACCCAATTCCCCAAAATAAATAGTGGTTTTCACCACTATCAAAAATCCCAAAATTCTCAAAGGGTTGCAAACATCAAAGAATTTCAAAAGTACAAACTCCCCAAGTTTGCATCAAAACCCTCAAAGTGCACACATCAAAAAGCACAAGAAATAGTGATCCTCATCACTCAAAATTCAAATCCCTTGCTCAAAAGAAAAAAACAAAAATAAACAGTGATTTTTATCACTACATACGAGAGCAAGTATCCCAATAAAATTGAAGAAAAGAAGGGAGTCAAACTTGAATCCCTGGAACTCTCAGCATTCAGAAGGTCATGAGGTGATCCTCAGTACCGGTTTGGTGGATAGCCTGTTGGTCACTGGTGGAAAAACCTCTCGCATGACGATATATCTATCGCATTAAATTGTGTACAGATCAATGTTTGCATGTGGATGAGCTAGCTTATGGTATCCTAGATTGCACCGTAGATTAATCCTACTAAATACAACAAAGGAGTTAGTGGAGCTAATTAGGTGATCCTCAGTACAGGTTTGGTTGATGACCTATCTGGCACTGGCGGTATCCTGACAAATACCACATAAACGAATTCAATCGCACACATAGGGATGTGAAATAACTTGGTCAAACTCAAGTCTGATTCGTACCTTGTTCAAAAGTCTTGTAAGATAAATGTACAGTCTTGGCTAGTTAGTTAAAGCATCTGAGTCTCAGCAAAACCATAACTACATTCTAAAACAACTATGGTACATTTCATTACTTACATCTCCATCAAAAAATACAAACAAAAATTACACATGCAAAGTCATCTCACAAAGCAATCACATAGCATAGAAAGCCAGTAAATCCTGTATAGTCTATGGTGCCACTACCTGCATACCAATAAATCATTCCATCCATTCCATATGCATACATCTATATCCATATAGTCAGAAACATCCGCATTCATAATAACATATGCATACATCAACATAAATAAATGTGCATAAAAGAGCAATAAACCATAACAAGTAAATAATCCAAAAAGAGAGTCATGTATATATTGAGTCAAAAATGCCCTTAGGCTACAATAAAATGGTCCTCTGACCTCACAAAAAAAATCAAAAACTCAAAATCCCCAAAGCCTAGGGAGTCGACCACCATGATCACGCAGGATCGGTGCGACTAGAACTACCCCTAGTGGTGTGGGTCCTATGGGACCTCTCAGGGCGGTTGCTGCCAGCCCTCGCATCATGCCCACTAGCGCTACCCTCACCCAACCGCCTACGATGAGAGGATGCTGACTGCTCAGTCTCGCTGCCTCTCGTACGACGCGATGATCCACCTCCAGTGAGCTCAGGTAACTGCCCATCGAGGCGGATAATCTCGGCCTCCAACTCCACCCGACACCGACCCCACTCCACATCCCGTCGATGGTACGTAGCCAATGCGTCATCCCACTGTGCCAACTGAGCCCGTAGGAGATCCCTCTCGGCTCGGTGCTCCTCATCCCATCTCCACAGTAGCTCCTCCAATCGTGCTATCTCAGCATGATACCTAGCCTCCATATCCCCTAGGACTGCCTGAGGCATGGGCATCTTCGGGATGGCATGCTGCTCCGGCACCCACTGCTCCGGGACGTCCTATGTATCCGGCTACTCTAGAACCCCTAAATCATCCCTAGTGAAGTCATCAACCTCCACCATATCCGCATCATCGAGCGGAGCCCCCCAACCCTCCCCCGATGCCTCTGCACCCCCACCACCTGCTGCTGCTGCATCCGGACCTCCTAGAGGCCCCTCACCCCGCCATCGCCGCATCGTCCACCACTGGTCATACTCGGCAGTCACCCCAACATTGTCCACGTCGGGGACATCAATCACTACATCCGACTCCTCACCCAACGGCTCAATGATCGGCCAGGCCAGAGTCCTCTTGTCACCCCGACGTCGATAGATCAAGGGCTCACCAAGCAATCCCTGGTGCACCCCAAACTATCGAGTCACCCGAACGTATGGGAAGTACTCCTGCTCGGTCCCATGCTGCCCGATCAACCACCTCCCCCTATGCACCCATCGGAGCCACTCCCCAACCTCAGGCCAAGCTAGGACAGTCCCGGTATGGCCGCCAGAACACCTCCCCTGGAGCAAGACGCGAGAAGGCATCAACATAGTGCCCTACGGCACCTGCCCATCATCGACTCTGCCCCTGCTCCTCGGACCTCCACCATAGAGTAGCATAGCCAATCTCCCTGTCCACCATCTCTCCTCGAGTGGTCCAAGGCAACCCCTACGGCCGCTCCATAGCTATGTGCTGCCACCCCCAGCACTGCAATAGGTAGCTGCACCCAATCCCCTTTCGCCTCCAATAGCGGACCTCGTACAACTCATCATAAAGTTATGCCAGTAGCGTCTGACCCCACCTCATAATCAGTGGTGCTACTGTCGGACACTCCACAAGTCTGAACACTACCTCAAGTAGGTTCCAAGGGAACCTCGCACCTGAGGAGTCAGGAAGCAACATGTTGGAGATGAGGGTCATAAGCAACGCATGCCTCACCCCCAACATGCCCTTCTCAAACCACCATCGCACTAGAATCCTACCAATCAAGTAGTCCCCCTCTGCCCTCTCCACCACCCCATCCACCCCCATCTCCATCGCATGCCCAAAGCACCGTGTCAGCACCGTCGTCCGCTGATCATGAGGAGTCATCCAAATGGGCAGCCCGTCTATCAAAATCCGTAGAATCTGATACACGTCCTCTAGAGTCACCGTCATCTCCCCTATTGGGAGATGAAAGGTGTTGGTGCGAGGATCCCACAAATTGATTAGGGCAATCAGATATGCCTGATCCCCCACCACAGGCTCCAGCTACGTCACCTGCTTGAGCCCAAGGGCATCAAGCCACTCCCAATCCACCACAGTCAACGCATCTCGTGCATCAACAAATACCGTCGACTGACGGTAACGACTCTTCACCACCTGAAAAACAAAAACAACACAAAAACATTAAAACATGACAACAAAAATAAATTGTACAACAACATTAACAAAATGTACAACAATATATACAAAAAATAAAAAAAAAAAACTGCACCAATAACAAAACTGCATTTAAGGTTTCTACCTTAATTTCAATATGTACAACAAAAACATTAACCAAATGTACAGTACAACCATTCAAAAAAAAAACATAAAAACCTAGGGTTTAATCCTAGTCTAAGCAAACAAAATACAAAAAAATAACAAATTTTCACTAGGGTTTTCATCCTAGTCTAAACGAAAAAACAAATACAAAACAAATTTTAACCTAGGGTTTTAACCTTAGTTTAAACCAAAAAACAAATAAAAAAACAAATTTTAACCTAGGGTTTTAACCTTAGTCTAAATCAAAAAACAAATACAAAAAACAAAATCAACCTAGGGTTTTTAACCTTAAGTGTGAACAAAAAATCAAATAAAATAAACAAAATCATACTAGGGTTTTTAACCTTAGTGTGGAAAAAAAATCAAGCAAAAACATTAAAACTATACTAGGGTTTTTAACCTTAAGTGTAAACAAAAAAAATCAAAACAACAAAAAAATCATCTAGGGTTTTTAACCTTATGATGAACAAAACAAAACAAATAAAACCACAACATTCATTTAGGGTTTTAACCTTAATGTGACAAAAACAATGATAAAATGCGAGTTTTAAAAATTCATATAAAAACAAACAAAAAACAA
This sequence comes from Wollemia nobilis, assembly GCA_028583015.1. Classification (NCBI taxonomy): domain Eukaryota; kingdom Viridiplantae; phylum Streptophyta; class Pinopsida; order Araucariales; family Araucariaceae; genus Wollemia; species Wollemia nobilis. The sequence continues at coordinate 2,190,872 of JAQPPZ010002501.1, forward strand.
GAAGAAGGAAGGAGCACCTACCGATCTCGCCTCAGCTCCGCCACTCGAAGATCCGGTCCTTGAACTCATGGTGTCCATGAAAATTTGATAGAGCTCCGCTACGCAAACTAACACTCCTCCTCCCCACAGCTCCAAATCGCCAGAAAAAACAATTGCAAATGAGCCCAAAACCTAGTTTTGGCCCTTATATAGGCTCTTAGGCCTGTAATCATTCCACCCTAGGATGAGCGCTCTAGTTAGCACTCGTCCCACCCTGGGATGATTACAAAACTAGTATTCATCCCACCCTGGGACGATTACAGAGCAAGAAAATAAAAAACAACCAAAACTGCATCCAAAATGCACCAAAAACAGCAATAAAACTACCGAACAAAGGCGCCTTTGTGCCTGAGATTCATGGCATGCAAAACCAATGTTGGGGTCACAAATTATCACTATCCTACTCCCTAAGAAGGCTACCATAGCCGGACCACTCCACGGGAGGAAGGATTTTTGACAATTTCAACCCCAAACGGCGTCACAAAAAGGGTCCAAACCCACCCAAAAATAACAATAAAACTGCCGAACAAAGGCACCTTTGCGCCTATGATTCATGGCATCCAAAACCGACGTTGGGGTCACAAATTATCACTATCCTACTCCCTAAGAAGGCTACCATAGCCGGACCGCTCCACGGGAGGAAGGATTTTTGACAATTTCAACCCCAAAAGGCATCACAAAAAGGGTCAAAACCCACCAAAAAACAATAATAAAATTGCCGAACAAAAGCGCCTTTGCACCTGACATTCTTGGCATGCAAAACCGACGTCGAGGTCACAAATTATCACTATCCTACTCCCTAAGAAGGCTACCATAGCCGGACCGCTCCACGGGAGGATGGATTTTTGACAATTTCAACCCCAAACGACGTCACAAAAAGGGTTAAAACCCACCAAAAATAGGTCCGATTGTTGGGAAACTGCATAAGCGATCAACGAAAAACAATTGAAGGCACCCTTACAAAAGTCATCTTGGGTCAAGCGACTCATCACTTTTCTCATGTCGGTCATTCCCTCATCGATTCGTCGCTTGAGGGGGTAGTCACACTTAGTCACCAATCAACAAATACACACCCAATCAAGGAAATGGCATGCATTCAAAGAATCATTGACAAAGACAATCACGCTCCTGCTTGGGGCAGCAAACAAGCAATAATCACAAGCTGATCAAACACTTGGCATTCTAGAATCATGAACTCAAGGTTCCCATAGACAAAAGGTTGCGCCCTTTGCCTATTCATGACTGAACAATGTCCAAGATCAAGTAACACCTCACCAAAAAAGGTTAACACTTGAGTTAAGCTCCTTAGCTCGTCAGAAGCAAGGATTCAAGAATGCGTGCCCTTTCCATACTTGGGGCATCAAAATTTGGTTAGGTTACTGAGAAACCCTAATCATTAAGTGCTTTGGTTATCTATTTTTGCTCAGCATTGCGCCATGCACAATGCATCCCAAAAAGGGGCATCTGTAGACACCAAAATAGCACCAATCCGATTATGTGGCTACAAGCACTGACCGAATTGGCATACATAGCCCCTAGGGCAGCCCCTAGAGGTTAAAAAGTGGTCCTAACCACTCCCAAAGTAGTTTTGGAAGGCTAGAGGTCAATTTGGCACCTTTCAAGCACTCTGCTCCTTATTCATTCCACCCTGGGACGATTAGAATGCTATTCGCCCCACCCCGGGACGATTAGCAGCAATCGCCCGAGGGTGGGGCGAATAGCAGGTTTGACGGGCAAAAAGTCAAACCTTGACAAATGGCAGCCCAGATCCGCCACTCAACTCCACCTTCAATGCATGGGAGTGCGAGTGAGCATTTTTGAGCTCAAAGAGGCAATCATAGAGGCAGTCATGGAGCCCTTAATCAGGGAGGAATCTTCTCTCCCTTGGGAAGGCATGATGGCCAAGTGGCGCCCCTGCATGCACATTCAAAGGAGACCTTCAGGTCTATAAAATGGTGAGTCTTCTCACCCCAAAAAAGGACATATCAGGAGCATTTGGAGCAACGGAGTGCTACCGAATTATATCCTCACCCCTCATTGTGCTTCCTACATCCTTGATATCTCTTTTGGAAGGGAGGTTATCGGGTGAATACTAGGAGCGCAATCCGGACCCAAAACCCAAACAATTGGCCACAATCCCACACCAAATTTTTTGACACAACCCCCTAGGAGGTTTTGGACCCATCCCAAGTGGATTGGTGTCAAAACCAAGCCCCAAACGATGGGCGTCCTGCCCCCGGCGCCCCCCACACTGCTACAGTCCTAATCGCCCCACCCCGGAGTGATTAGAAATCTACAACATATTTCTTCACTATTTCTTTTGCATCATGTTTTGTGTGTTTCATATATGCTGCTATTCAAATTTGAATGCATTCTGACTTGTTTTGACTGTGTTTTCATTGTTTTATGCTTTTACTAACATACAGGGAGCGCCTTCGGATACAGGGCGATCAGGGTAGAATCTGCAAAATCCGACCTTCTGGGTCATCTCAAAATGCCCCATTTTTCCTAACCCCAAGTTTGCAGGTGTTTTGGAGGCCTCTGGATGGGACATTTGGGAGGTCACTTTCGCACGTTTTATGACAGTCCTAATCGTCCCACCCCGGAGTGATTAGAAATCTACAGCAGATTTCTCGACTGTTATTTTTGCAATGTGTTCCTGATGGTGTTTACATGCTTCTATTTAAATTTCATTCTGTTCTGATAAGTTTTGATCATTGTTTTAATTATTTCATGTATGCATTAACCGGAGGCCTTGGGGATTGCATGTTTCCCTCCATCCGCATGTGCTATTAATCGTTTGTTATTTCTCTATACATAGGATCTCAACACCGGAGGGGCAGAAAGGAACTATAGATGCACTCACGCAAGCGACGATGATGTTTGGCCCGCCCATTTCGAATGTGGGCACGCGAAAGATCCCGAAGGGAAGCGTACCATCCGTTGGTGTAACAAAATTGTATCGAACGCTCCTAGCCCCTGAAAAAGGGGGGGAGACGTATTGTAACCTGATCTCAAGAAAAATTAATAAAATAGGCTGCATCCTTTGCTTTTGCTTTACATCTCGTTTCATTTCGTTCGCTTTCCCCTTTTCATGCATTTAGCGTTTCGTTAATACATCCGCTTTTGTTTGCATCGCACCCCGTGCGCCTGTGCTTCCGTAGACATGCTTTCAAATCTATCAATAATAGATAGAGTTAATTGGTTGCTCTAATACCACTAATGGATTTTAAGCCTTACTACCACAAAATATCATAGGTCCCAACATAAATAAGTCATAATTTAAATGTCAAAATATCACTAATAAGAGTAGAATTATATATGTAAGCAATCAAATATATATAGGCTAATATAATAGTGAAATAACATTCACTTATAATATCAAATATAAATATAAATGGTCAAAATCATTCATGTACATGCATGAAGAATACTTACAATATAAATTACTTAAAATATGTGTACAAGCTTTATTATCAATGCTTACAATGTAGTGATCATTACAGACCGTTTTCCCTTACTCACCTCTCCATTGTATGGAGGTTTGTCTCCATAATAAGCCATAGTAATGTGACTCTTCAATACTTTTCTATTTCACTCCTCACATATCTTGGAGATGCAACCTTTCCTATTCTTGACCTTTGGCTTCTCATCTTGCCACTTGTATACTAGACTCTTCACTCTCTTCTTACATGCATACTTGACTCTATGACACTTGCACACTTCTACATGACTCTTACTCTCCTACATGCACTCCTAATACAAGATACTTGTACACATCCTCACATTATATATTTGCACACTTACATACATGACACTTGTACACATTATTTCAATATACACTTGCACTCTTACTTACATGACACTTGTGCATATCCTACACATTACAATCTTACATGACACTTGTGCATATAACGCACATTGATACTTATATAAAAAAGTGAAATATAAATCACATATTGCACATTGATACTTACATAAAAAAGTGAAATATAAATCACTCTTCTAAACTAAAGACTCGATCCTAATTTAGTACATATTTACATTTATACCATGAAGATACATGGGAATACATTTGCATATACCAAATAATGTAATACTCTCCAACATTCTAGAAGATAATTCTCGTTATGAACAATATGAAAAATAGAAGAGATTGATGAAGATGAGAGTGTTGGTGGGAATAGAAAAATGACAGGAAGGCCATCAAAACGGGAACAAAGCGAAAAAGAAACTTAAAAGGATATTGATCTAGGAAGCCAAATAAAAATATCATAGGTGTTAACAAGAAGTGGGGTTAAGTCTACTAATAAAAATAAAAAGTGTTGATTATGAAAATGATATCATGGAATATTAGGGCTATGAATAAGACCCCTAAAAAAAGACTTATCAAGGAATTAATAGGTTGTTATAGTATTGAGTTTATTTTAATACAAGAAATAAAATTAAGTAGTGAGGAATGTAATAATGCTTTTAAGAAGATTTGGAAGATGGGTGATTATCTAGCAATTTCTTCTACATGAGTTTCAAACGGTATTGCAATAATATAGGACAAACGCAAATGGGATGGCAATTATTAGAAGAAAATAGTAATTGGGTTGTTGGATTATTTTACAGGAAAGAGAAAAATATCAAAGTTGGGGTTATAAATGTATATGCTCCAATTATAGTTACTCCTCATGAAAGATGTTAGAAGGACCTTAGCATATTTTTGTCAAATACAATGATGATTCATTGTGATGTATGGATTCTTGGGGGTTATTTTAACATTGTTCTATCTCCTTTGAAAAAGAAGGGTGGTATTCCAGGATTGTCTAAATCAATGCAAGATTTTATTTGTCAATTTAAATGACCTTTAGGATGTTAGTCCTTCAATTTTTTAATATACATGGGATAACATATGCATTAGGCAAACTCATAGCAAAATGATTAGATATATTCTTGTTATCCAATAAATGGATACAAATAAAGAGTACAATATCTTTATATATTTAATTGCGAGAAAGATCAAATCACAAACCCATTCTTTTGACTTGTGATTTACCTAATAATGGTCATCCAAAGCCATTTCTCTTTTAGTCTGTGGCTCCAAGACCCTATTTTTTCTAGATGGTTATGTTATGTGGGATGAGTCAAAATTTGAAGGATCATGTATATACAAGTTTGTTCAAAATATAAAATATTTAAAGAAGCAAATGAATATTTGAAATGCCAAATATTTTGATAATATTTTTAAAGAAAAAAAAAAATCCAAGCCCAAAAAATTATAAGAGATTATAGAAATTAATGGAATGGATCAAGATTCTTATGTAAAAGAAAAATAATTTCTTTTGGATTATCATAATACATTGAAAAATGAGTCATATTGGTTCCAAAGTTTTAGAGAGAAATGGTTCAAGCAAGAAGATAGAAATACAAAAAAGAATCATGCTACAACAAAAATATTTTTTTCTATTTGTACATCAAAAATATTTTAACTCCAAATGGAAGCAATATTGAGGACAAAGAAGATATAAAGAAGGAAGCAATTAATTATTTCAAAAATATTTTGTCATATATTAGGCAAGATAAGGAGGCACAACATAAGCTTTTGCAAATTATTTCATCAATTACCACACAAGGATAATATGAAATCTTGATGAAGAAGATATCTATGGAGGAGCTCCATGAAATAGATTTCTCTTTTCATCCTAACAAGGCACCTGGCCCCGATGGATTTCTTGCAATTTTCTTTCAAAAAATTTGGGATTTATTGAAGAGTGATATGTTAGATGTGGTTGAAGAGATCTAGAAAAGGAAGGCTATAATAAGTGGAAGGCTATAATAAGTGATATCAATGGCACTTTTATTAAATTGGTTCCAAAGAAAGGTGAGAAAATTTTTTGATAATTTTTGTCCAATAAGCCTTTGTAATATGATTTATAAGATCATTTCAAAAAGTATGACAAACAAGTTGAAGGACATTCTAAGTTGTGTTATTTCAGAGGAACAAGGTGGTTTTTTTCATGGTAAAACAAATTCTTGATGGTATAATTATTGCATGGGAGGTCATATATTCTCTGCATTTCATAAAAAAAGCAGGTATGCTTATGAAATTAGATATGAACAAAGCATATGATAGGGTTTCTTGGAATTTTCTACATGTTATTCTCTAAAATTTAGGCTTTAATTATAGTTGGTGTGAATGGATTAAATGTTGTTATAGCACTGTAAAATTGTCTATTTTGATCAATGGTTCTCTTGTTGGTTACTTCAAGTCATCTTGTGGACTTCGTTAAGGTGATCCACTATCTCCTTATCTATATATTATTCTTGTGGAAGCATTAGGGAGAGATTTCTCAAAGGAAAAATGGAAGAAAAATCAAAGGTATTCAAGTTGCAAAAAATGGTCCCTCTGAATCTCATCTCTAATTTGTTGATGATACTTTTCTTTTAGGCCATCCCATAGTCAGTGAGGTCATAGAGTTTAAATCAATATTATCATGCTATGAGAAGGCTACTAGACAGTTAGTTAACACTACAAAATCTGGGAGTTTTTTATTAACTCTGCCCTATATTTACAACAAATTATTGTGAATATTTTAGGGTTTAAAATTGAAAATTTTCCATCAACCTACTTGGGTATTCTTTTGTCTCATAAAGGAAATAAAAATGAGCTTTGGATCTCTATTTTGGATAGAATGAAAGCTTATTTGGCAAGTTGAAAAGGTAAGTTCTTAACCATGGTAGGAAGGCTACAACTCAAAGACTACATTTCAATCCATATCTATTTATATGATGTCACTTTCAAGATTGTTAGCAGGTATAGCATCAAAAATTGATAAAACTCAAAGAGACTTTCTATTGAAATGTTGTGAGGGAAAATTTAGTTTTCCTCTTTGTAAGTGGGATAGGGTTTGCAAAGAAAAGAATATTGGAGGAGCAGGATTGCGAAATTGCAAACTTATGAATTTGGCATTAGGGTCAAAGCTTGGGTGGAGATTATTTAGAGATTAAAAAAAGAATTGGGAAAAAATATTACTTCAAAAATATATAAGGTTCTCTTGATGCAATGAAATTATTTAGGAAAATAACTCTACCCAAAGGATCGTCAACATGGAACTTCATATCAAATAGTTTACAATTGATAAAGAAACATATTAGATGGTTAGTCAATGAGGGGAGTTATGCAAATTTTTTGTTTGATGTTTGATTGAAGCCTTATCCTCTAATCTTTGACTCAAAATGGCAATCATTGACTCAAGCATGCCTAGCATGTAAAGGTCCAAAGGTCAAAGACTATATTAATATTAGTAACAAAACTAGATGATGGATTTCTTTTAGTAACTTGGTTGAAGGAGAGGAACTAAAACAAATTGCAAATGAACTTCAAAAGATGCTTCAAGAGTTTTTGATTTTTACATGAAAGGATGAGTTGGTTTGAAATTTATTGAAGGATGGTGGATACTTGGTCAAGTTGGGATAGAAGGATATAGAGCAATCAAAATTTCCTTCTCCCAAAGATTTTCCTTAGAAGAATGTTTGGTCATTAGAGGCTCTCCCTAAGACCTCAACATTCCTTTGGTTAGCAGTTCAAAGTAAGATTCTTATAAGAGAGTTTGCAAAGAAGAGGATATTATGGACCTTTTAGATGTGTCTTGTGTGAGAAGGATTTAAAAACATCAGACCATTTACTTCATCATCCCTTTGCTCACACCATTTGGGTTTTACTTTTTTTTAAATATGAATTTATATTGGGTAGCTCCATCAACATTGAAAGAGTTAATGAAACGTTATATTAATTATTTCAAAGCTAGATCATTATGTATTTTGTGGAGGATTGGTCTTGTCATTATTTATTGAAATTTATGACTTGAAAGGAATAATAGAATTTTTTTAAATAAATCTCAAAATCATGCCCAAGTTTAGAACCGTATTATTGCCTCTCTTGCAAAATATCTACAAATATGGTGCTCATTGCAGAAAAATAGGTGCTAATAACATGACTACAAGATTTGAACATATATGAAAGAGTAATCTATGATAATGGAATTAAAACAAAGGATTTAATTCGATCTAAGGTGAAATAGAAATGCCCAAAAATTAGGTTTATCAAAATTAATTTTGATGTTGCTTTGAAAGGAAATCTGGAAAAAGCTAGTGGAGATGGTGTTTTTAGAAATAGTGAAGGCAAAATTCTCCTCACTTAGTCAGAATCATACAGACTTCAACTAACAACTATGTAGAGGCTAGGGCACTTCTTACAATGATTAAAATTGCAATAGAAAATGATGGAAATATATTTCAATTGAGGGGATGTAGAGACTGGATAAAAAATAATATTATTGTTGATGTTCATCACCTATTACTAGAGGCAATCTCTTGGAAGTGTGAACATATTTATAGAGAAGGAAATCAAGTAGTAGATAATTTAGCCAATCGCGGTATTGATCTTGTGAAATTCAAATTTTCAAAGGCAACTAGCCAAATGAGATTTTATCTCTTAATCAAAATGATGTCAAAAGAGTTGATTGTGTAAACATAACACTTCGAGGAAGTTAAAAAATATATCTCTTAATCAAAATGATGTCAAAGAGTTGATTGTGTAAACATAGCTCTTCGAGGAAGTTGAAAAATATATTTAATAAAAAAAAGAAATGAAAAAATTGAAATAAAAATATGATTTAATTGACATAACAACAAATGTGATATTTTAATATTTCAATGAGAATGACCCTAATAAAAGGGTACACCTTATTAAAATATATATAAATGATATAATAGAATTAACTTACATGATTAAATGAATAACTATTGGCCTGTAGACTAATATTTTAAACCTGCCCAATAAATATATATATATATATATATATATATAAAATAAGTAGGTTACACATTTCACCAAAGTTATCAATAGTAATAAAAAATATTAAATGAATTTTCAACTCTTCTTTTATATTGTTTTTATTTTTAAAACGTGTATGCATACTAACAAAATGTAACTTTAAGTTTCATACACGCTATTATATTTTCCTTAAATTATAATAGTAATAGCTATGATATATCTGTCAAACAAAGAGTTGTATTAGAGTAGAGTTGTTATGTTTGTATTAGCATAAAGTTATGCATGTTTGTTATAACTAGCCAATCTCTAGAATAAACCACCAAGATGCTTTTGTTTAGATACTACCTTATTTTTCCAATGAATCAACTTTAACTTTCTTGTTAGACTTCGATATTTTTGACAATTCTATATATTATACCGAAACCATCTTTTCTTTTAAGACAATCAAATCATACCAACATGCCTTAACAAATGAAATAAACAATATGATTAGAAATTTTCTCTTTATCTGATTACGTAAATAAGTATCTCTTTTCTCGACGATAAATATTTTCCAGCCAAAATGTATTAAAGAAAAAAATTATTTCACTCTTCAACTTCTATGGACAATTCTCAAGAATGAGACTACTTAATTGATTATAATTGTCATCTTTAGTTAAATAGTGAAATAATCCTTATGTTAAAATTGTGATAAAATTAGTTAAATAGTGACATAATCCTTTTGTTAAAATTGTGATAAAATTAGATGTTTGTGCAACATGGAAGCCAAAATGTAACAAAAGGATTATTTCACTATTTAACTTATTTAGGCAATTAACTGAAACATGCATTCAAATCAAAACTTCAGTTGTCCTTTCTGCAAGTAATTTGCATACCATTCATTGCTTGCTTTAGTGTTGAGATTTTCCCTCCTGTCTATTATGTATACAATCATGACAAGTATGCATATCACTGCTCGGAGAATGATTAAGTAAACCTAGTAAACCTAATATTCCTCAATCGAAGAAAAAGATTTTGTTTCCCATTCACCAAAAACTCATACATGCTCTTTAGCATTTGGATGGATTTCATGCTAGAGTCATTTTTAGGTATATTTCAATGAGATACCATACCACGTGACCATTTTTAAGAGAGAAAAAAATATACTGGCAAAAGTTTAAGAGGGCATCAATTATCCTTGCTTGCACATGCTCACATATTAAGAACAAATTGCAAGAGAATTAATAATATCATCACTAATTTGAAAATCCCTCTATCACGCCCATTGTTAAGGTAGAAATTGGAAAATGTTTTTGCAAACTTAATGCAACAAATATCGCCCATTGTTAAGGTAGAAATTGCAAAATGTTTTTGCAAACTTAATGCAACAAATATCGAATATATGTTTCCCTTCCCTTCCTCACAACATTTAGATTTGCATTAAATTTGTCAATATTTGTAAACTTAATGCAACAAACATTGAGTATATTTTTCCCTTCTCTTCCTCACAACATTATGGATAACACAAATGTATGATATTATTAATGCTACCTACAAAAATGGCTCTATGTTATAACTACTTCGTATAACTCTTGAAAACCTGTAACTGAAGTTCAATAATTTTAGCTAATGATACTCCTTAAATGGCAATCAGATACCATCTCTTTACTAGATATAAAACTATTTAACATCTCTTCTCAATAGGTTCAAACCTGAGTTTTGTACCACACATACATAATTCTAGCGTTTCATTTCCTCTAGTTTAAAACATTCTGTCAAGTAAAATAAATAAAATATCTAACATAATTAATTTGCACCATAAGAATTCAACGTTTCATAATCACAAAACATTTAGCATTTTCATCTGGGAAAACTTCTTTGGCCATTAAGTTAAATGCTTTAATTTTGAGGCAGTGAATGGCAACATGCATTTTCAAAGTGAGTTATTAGTTAATATGGTGATTTCAAAACATGCATCACCAGGTCTGGACGCATAGCAGTACCCAAGTAAGTTGAATCATTCATCTCGCAATGTAGTGTTAACTATAATCACATGCAACTTCATTTCAAGCAAAATGTTTGTTAAGGCCAATTATTATGAGAGAGAGAAGAGATATTAGACATCCAAACACATACCACACAAAATGTTGTACCATTCTATTGACATAGATTCATAAGATTTGAAGAAAAGCAAGTGCCAGGGAAGGTCAAAAATGGTCTTGTATTAGACAGTAAAGGTTCTCAGCCATACAACCTTGCACTGTTCTTGTATGACAAATAACGTACAGGGTATTTTATGATATCAGTGGGCCTGGTTCCAGTGTCCAGATTGTTTGCTGATCACTTCATATCAAATTACTTTTCCAGGCATGAAAGACCTAAATGACAAGAAAATTGAAACAAATGAATTCAGCTTTCTTGTAATCATTACTATCTTGAATGTGTCTATTGTGGTGTTGAGAGAAAAACTAGTTTGCAGTATGAATGATCGCAAGGAAGTATCATGCACCATTGTCAAGATCAAGAATATTTAACCTGGCATTATTCCTCTTTAAATTAACTGTTCGTTTTGAGAAAATGAGTCTTTTACTCCCATTGACCTCCCAATGAGTTGTCTTAGTTCAGATTCGCTTGGAAACCTATTCTCTGTCAGCTTGGAAAACACCTGCAAGATAACAAAGATAAAGACCACATATCAAATTCAATTTATTTTCAACACAGCAAAAATAAGAAATTCAAGTGCTCAAAATGCCACCTGATAAAAGTTTACTGAAACCCAAAAAAAGGTAGCAAATTGGCGAACAACCTTATTGTGGTTTCTTTGGCTAGATTATGTTTGTTCTTAAACAAACATTGAAGAACCAACAATATTCATGAACAGTTGCATAGATTATACTCTGAAGTTTTATACTTATTTTAAATTTTTCCTCTTCATTTGTGAACAAACATTCTTTGTTCTCTGGAAAACAAACCTTCAGATATTTGTTTTGTCAGAACGCTTCACCAAACAACAAATAAAAGAAATGTAAATAGCAATAAGCAGGCAGATAGATTACAATTTCAAGTTCTACAGCTTGCCTGGGATTAATTTACTTATTTTAAATGTGATTTACTATTTTTTAGTATTGGGAAAATTTTGTAGCTTATGAAAGAAAGCAAAAGTCAAAAGCAACACTCCAAGGAAAGGCCATCTGAGGTTCAAACTTAAATGGCAGCTCTAGAGGCAATCCAGATCCAGATGCTGGAAAACATTTGATCGGAAACTATGAAGGCGATGTAAAGGTACCTTGAACCTTAATATGATTAACATCTTTGTCAAGATGAAGACCTAATTGATGGGGTTGAGAGTGGAACTTTTGAACATGTTCCTACATGTTGAGGTAGAAGGCAACACCGCAATCACTATCAACTCCATACATGAGGACCACCACTGTGACTAGTGACTTCATAGTCCACATCAAATTGTCCCAATGTAAACCCTGCCAGCTACCTGGCGGTTCTGTGATACCTATATGTACGCCATCTACCTTGAGGTATGACAATGGAAAGATGAGTCAAAGTATGATGATGGTAGGAGGTATGCTCATCATCCATGTTTATCACCTGTAGTCAAGTGTGGTATGCTCAACCAGACCATGATGATGTATTGCAGTTGATTAGATTGTAAAAGATACATGCTGTGTACTCATACATATCTGTAAGTTTTTCAAATTGAGCATCATTATTTCTATATAATGGAATTATATTATGATGTTTCATTCTAATTCTTTGATGGGAGTTCCACAGTTTCTGTGATTTAACCCTGCAATGTTTGCATATCTAGTTCACTTTTGGTCAAGCTCCCCAACATGCTTCTACATTTTTGGGGGGAGACTATCCTGATGATCACTGGGATCTCCTATGAATAATCTGTCTTTATTAACATGTCACTGATCATGTTCATAACTTAAAATGGAAACAACGAAAGACCTCCTAGGAATTCTCAGAATTTATGAAGAAAAAATGGGCACTAAAAATTTTATTAGATGAATATGATTTTTAGGCATTACTCATATCATGCATTTGGCATATAGCAGCCTTATGACCCCTAATAAATTCAGCACTTAATTCGTTCTTCAGATATTGACCAGTCATCCACCCAGCTAAGATGTCTTATTCTAGTGAGACTTCCATCCTGTTAAAAACAGGAAAAGGAAGTGTGATACTTGACTGTGATAAAAATATATTATTGTGCTCCACTGCCATATTCCTGAAGTTGGAGCTCAATACTTGGACATTGACTCCAAAAAAGAGAAGTTGTGAACACTTTAAAGACCACTTTATGATACTTCTCATAAAGAACAACATAATTTCTTTGACTTCAAGCACAGTCCTTGAACTTGTGGGTACTCCAGCAGCTACCAAACCTTCTGAAGCAATTCTTTGCATGTAGGGTAATAAAACTACAACTACAGTAACAAGTTGAACAAAACAATATATTGATTTTAAAATCAAATTTGCATTCTGTATTGCAAATAACAACAACATAAAAGAAAATATCCGCCACCAAGGATTTATATATCCTCAGAAGGACTTCCACAGGCAAAGACTCGTACCAATATGTGTGGACCAAAATGGGGAAATAGGTGGTCAACCAATGAAGTTCTAAGAGGCATGGTTAAGGTTATGTTGGTGTTCTCTTCCATAGTCGGCAGGCAAGTAATGTTGTCCTCCAGCATGAAACTTGAATCACCTCAAGGCAGATGACAAACCTGTAATAATCAAATTAATTCAACACAACAAATTTTTGGACAAAACCCAGCATCTTAGTTAGAACAAGATTCCATTTCTTTATCAAGACCTGCAGGCCATTCCTTCCTAAGACTCTGGAACAGTTCTGTAAGGTTCTCTGTGATAACTGAGGAAAACACTTCAGCACAAGCGCATGCTGATGTTAACTAACAAAGAAATACCCTCAAAATACAACTCTATCAGGTTTACGCAGCAAGGTTAAATAGAAAGTACATTGCCTGAAGAAACCTTATGCATGCTTTTTCATGCAAAGATTGCCTAAGATACAAGCAGCGAAAAATCATAATAAGTGAAGCTCCAAAACTCAGGCACTGATAAAAAAGGGTACTAAAAAAGAGGAAGAAGTGGTTTGCACTTTATCTTATGAATCACTTAAGGAAAGACCTATTTTGAGTCTTTCATATAATCTGTAAGAGATAAGACCTTTGGATTGGCATGTCTAAATACCTGCCTGGTGAAGAAGATTGAAATCTAACACAGTGCAAGAAAAAAGATGATATGAAGACATTCCGCTATGTCCCAAACAATTGCAGTGTTAAATTTGAAACAGCCTATATCCCATTGACAACTAAGATAGTTGGCTCATCATAAGGGAATATTTATAAATATAAGGAAAGAAAACTGATTTCTATTCCCACTAATGGAACCACAACCAGCTCCTTTATTGAAATTTGTAGTACACATCCAGTGTAAAAAACATGCAACCTTACTACAACCCTGAAGAATCCAGGCAACAGTCACTAATGGATTGATGGTTTCTGTAACAAGTTTGCTCTGCTGTGGATATCAACCAAGAACACAAAGAGGCGTGATTAGTCTCACGACAAAGAGCTTAACACACTATGCAATCTGCTTTAATGGAAAAACATGTTGGTGGGCACAAAATCTAACTGTTCATGTGTTCAGATTTTACATAAAAGAAGCGATGTGAATCCATAGAAAAAGGATGAATATAAATGAAATACTAGAATACTGAGAAAAACAAATAGACAATGCAATGACAAAGATTTGATATTGGAAAGCCCCTTTCTCACAAATGAATTTGACAAACTTCAGATTCATTGCAAATTTAAACCAAAAAAATAACTGTAAGATCATTTCCCATCACTTTGGCCCTTGCTGAGACGTATGAGCACTATGTATTTATCTGCAACATTAAATAGTGCCCAACGGTGCTTTTCTTGCTCTTTTAATGCTGGAATTTGCTTTTTCCTTGTTCCTGTTCCAAACTCTCTTTCTTCCTTCCTAGTCTTTGCCCAAAATACTTCATCTAGATGGTTCCCTTTCTATATCCAGGAATAACTGATGTTTCTTGAAATTTGGAAGTTTGGAAGTAATAATATTAATGCAAAAACCCTTTCCATCTTTAATGTACAAGTTTGAACCCAATTTAACCATTAACATGTCTATTTTTCATGTTTGGACAATCTTTTCATGCCACCTCACCCAAAAAATTCACATGGCTGGATTGTTTTTTTCACCTTTTGAGTTCCCAAATGGATCCATTGTGAGGCATAGTTCTGGAAGCACATGAGCTGTGATGCCAAGACCATACAGCATAAATTTCACCCCATTTGTTTTTCTTTCATTGAGTAAATACTTCTTATACATATACATATCCGCCGTGGGGATTGAACCCAGGTCACATCACCGATAATGCAAGTGGCATCCTTGCCAGTAGACCACATCACGCGGATATTTCACCCCATTTTGAACTCATATGGTTGGTAAAATGCAGAAATGATGCAGATTGTACTCCGTGACTTTATGGGTAAAAGTAAAATGGATGTTTTTTGGCATGAAACTTGTAGAATAGACAACCTTTTTTGTCTTTTCCACTTAGAAAAAGAATTACTTAGTTTTGACTTCTTTTGACAAGGTTATAAGCAAAATTCTATCTCCAGGTCTGGACTGTTCTTCACTGCATTTTGGGGGAACAAATATTGGACTTTTACACTAAAATGGTTTGTGAATGTTGCTTCTGATGTCAAGAACCTCACTCTTGAATTCTTTTCAATTTCAACTGAATATGAGATGGTTAAAGCCAAAAGCTAGTGAGACCCTGTTATGGCAGCTTGTCACATTGTCATTTGGCTGTCATTTGCTTGTGCTGACTCCATATGCTTCCAAGTGACCTCTCTGTTGAAATTTGCACAAACTGACTTTATTGGCCAAGGCCGACATTGTATGATGTAATCATATATAAGCCTACGAAAAATCATTATGCAATGTGATTATTATTATTTAATGTAATTAGCAAATAGGCCCAAGGTTCAACCTTGTCACAGTTAACCTTCACTAACCCTCTATACCTAATGTGTTATGGGCAAGGGCTTAGTAACTTGTAAAAAATTACCCGTAACCACCCAATCCATTGCATCAATGTTGTCTTATCTTGATCACGCGTGTGGATGCCAAGGCCAACATTGTATGATATAATCACGTGTAACCCCATGGCCAATCATTATGCAATGCAATCATTATTATTTAATGTCATTAACCAATGGATCCATTGTTTAACCTTGTCACAGTTAACCTTCACTAACTATTTATGCCTAATGTGTTATGGGAAAGGGTCTAGGACGTTGTAATTATTATTGAGGATCTCGATCAATACTTCTCAACCACCCAATCCATTGCATCGGTGTGGTCTTATCTCAATCATTTGTGTGGATGCCCAAGAGCACCTTTCCATATTTATGTGCCAATCATTATTTCTTTTTGCTCTCTTGATCTCTTGCTTTATGATTTTTGTTGATGTGCTGCTCTTGTTCATTCTCAAAAAGTATTGCAAAATCCAACATAGTATCAAAAAGGGTATGGAGTGTCATTGCTTGGTCAAGTAGAGAATTTTTTTTTTCTTTTTTTTGAGCCTATTACTCTTCTTCCAGTGGCAAAGGCAAAATTACCTTCCAGCACTTCATAAGTTCTCTTAGCATAAAGGAAAGGTTCTACACTCCACTTTTTATCACCACCAATTCTTACAAAATAATTTGGAGAAATTATATGGCCTTCGCCATTTTATGTGTTTCATTATTTAAAAATTAGGGCGATCTTAATCAAGGTCAAATCTCCTCGTTCTTACATAAGATGGACAGGTTGGCATATTTGATACTTGTCTTCATTGGGACACATCTTATCAATTATGCGTAGATTCGGATCATCTACAGCAAAGGCAAAGTCTTTTTGTTTGTACCCTTGTGGAAGGGATGCCCTGGCTTCTTCAAGGAGAGGCAAGCATCTTCCTCCCATGTGGGCACCTCAACACATTGGACACAAGGGTGGATAAAAGTCTTTCATTGTTATCTTTGTGCATGTCAGTACTTCGTTGCAATAACAACACCCATTTTAAATTTCACCAGGCATGATGCCTTACTTCAAGGAGTAGGGCCACTCCCTCACCCCACAGAAGGTGGCACTCTGTTAGTTAGATGAGCATGGCACAGGTTCTATAACCAACAAGTTGCAGGTTAGATTCACTCATTATTCATTTTCTTTTTCATTTGGTATTGGAAGGATCAACACATAGGTGGCATATTGCGTCTTTTCATCACAGTACAGAACTGTGGTGCACTGGCCAGAGGAACACATTGTTGGCAGTTGTAGAGGAGAGGTTCCATGTTTGAACCCTGCACCCTCCAATGTTGTTGGCTCACGGCCGTTGGACACATCCAATTTAGAGGACAGTTTTGGGGCTAAAGAGCTTCCCCATAAGCTTAGTCTCTTTAAACATAGAATCTGAAATGCTCTGATCTTCATTTAGGCCCTTACATTATAGAAAGCAAAATTCCTGGGAGGAAAGAGCCATTGCGATTGTCAAAAGGTCAGAAGGGCATATGAAATATTGGCCATCAAATTAAGGAAAAGCTGACACATAGAATAAGCACTCAAATGCATGGTTTAACTCAATTGTGTGAATGAGGAAACATCATCCATGTTAGAAACAACAACAAACGAAGTAAGATACACCTTAGACTAAAATCAAAATCTTCGAATCAAGCATTTCATAAGGGAGGTGCCCAGTGGACTACTGGGAACAACACTTCCATCCAATCATCAGACTAGTTAGTCAAATCCAAATTTGAGGACAATTAAGCTAAATCTCTTTAAACATAAAACTCTGGTATACTTTGATCTGCATTTAGCCCTTACATTTAACAGGGAGTATAGAATAATGGTTGTCAAATTAAGTACAAGTTGGGACATACGCAATAAGATGGAGAACTCAAATGCATGCTTGAACTTAATCATATGAGCCGGGAACTGAAATCCAAGTTAGGAGCAACAGAAAAGCAGTTGAAGAAGTTTGAGGTGCAAAATTGATAGAAACTAAAATTAGAGGAAGGCCAGAATAGATCAAAGAATGAGAACAATGTACCAATGTTGAAAAAGTTGCCTTGCAGTTAGATGATGGTACTGAGAGTGTACCAAAAAAAGCAAGAGAGATTAGAAAAGGCACCTTAACGCAAAAAGAAATAAGGATTAAACATTGAAAAATGCACACCTCACAGTTTGTCAACCAACCTAACCACAGATTAACAAAAAACTGCCATACCACAGCAAACGTATTTCAAATGCAAGCAGCCAAATCCAGAGAACCCTGGTATATTTTGAATCTTCGATCCGGAGACAAATCCAGATTCTAGAGAAAATAGTTTATCTTCCTATAAAGGGATAGCTGCAGAGACTCGATGGAAGTTATTCTAATCCACGAGTAGGCTAAGTTACCATATCCAACAATCCTCCTACAAGGATACCCATATCTGCATATCAGATATACATACCGATACAATACTTCTTGGATATCGTATCCATATATATATCCAAATACATGGGTACCAGATCCAGACATATTGGGATACATGTCTCTATTTCATCCATATCTAATACATCTGGATAATGGCCTAGGCTCATCTAGAGTTGTATTCACGAGATGAGATCAAAAGAAGAAAAAGAATACATTGTTCAAAATAAATTTTAAATCTTAATGACAATTGTTTTCTTAAATGATGAAAATATCCTAATAAAAGTGCAGACATTTTGTGTTATATTTTTTTATTTTTATACATAAAACATAAAAAAATTTTACAATGTCACTCGCACTCATATAGGGGGTCGTGAAAATTTGTGGTATCCGAGATACCACTTTAGAAAATATATGAGTGCGAGTGTGAGTGTGAGTGTGAGTGCGAAGATCAATCCCATTAATAGTCAAGTGTGGCACTAGCACTGCTTGGCTCAGCCAAGGAATCACGCCAATAGGTCCTACTAGGTATAGTGTTTTGATTAAGTTAGTAGTTGACATTTTCTAGTTAATATGTAGAGCTAGTCCCATGTTGATGCATGAACCTAATTTAAATCAGTCCCATGAACCACATTCTTGTTCTAGGAGAATGGAAATCATAAGTACCAATATTAGGTTCCATGGAGTACCCCTTTGGTAGGGATGGCTAGAATATGGCCCGAAATTTTGGCAAAAAAGGGCATGGCAAAAGGAATGGCTATATTAAAATATTAACAAGTCAAGAAATATTTAAAAAATAATAATATTAATTAAAAATTAAAAAAATTACTTATTGGTATTCTCATTCCAAAACATAGAAAAAAGAAAATACAACAATGCATTATTTGGAGTCCCGGCAGGGACACCGCAATGGCAAAAGGCATTGGGCTCTCCTACTGGAGACCCAAGTTCAATTCACAGGGAGGGTGGCCCCCGATGTGCCCCCAGCTTTTCAACCTATTCAAAAAAAAAAAAACAATGCATTATTTGGAAAAAGTAGAGTATAGTGACTGGTTCTATGTGATTGGCCCATTTAGACTCCCAATGATGCCCTTCAAAGTGTTGTGTCCAACTTTTCTTTTATGATAACTCACTTATCAATTATCTGTAGCTGTCCCAACGCTTTCAAAGATATTCTGTGGCAATGTCATGCATTCATTGCATGTACATAAATGGATTGCTAAACTGCTTTGGAGATGCTACCGTTGTATGCTTTGAATTTCAACAAAAGCTGTTCAGGCACCCGTACATGTGTATTTTTGTCTCATTGAAAAGTTTTCAGTTTTAGAACGTAGGGGAGGAATTAAGGTTTTAGATTTCAACTGTCTATCTAATCTGACAACTTGTTATATTATGCAGGCAACTCTTCATACTTCAGCTGTGCATGTATATCCACACATTTGTATTCTTGTCTCTCTGCTAAGTTTCAAGATTTTACTGTGAAAGACTGTATAGTATGCAGGTTATGCCTAGGTGTCCCCACATAGATGAGGGTAAGGGGGGAAGCAGTGGAGAGACAGTGTATCCCCCCATCCCCTGAGGAACACATATATGCTGAACTCTTCAATATTATATAGAAGAATTCTGTTTGTATCCTAACGAATTTTTTAGAATACTAAGAGTTCTAGTTCGCTGAAGTTCTCTTTTCTTTTTTTTTTCTGTTTTTTTCTTCTTCTTCTTTTTTAAGAGTGAGTCCAAATCATTTCAAGTAGCACTTTAACTGCCATATTTTCTGCACCATCACTCCAACTTGTTGCACCAAACAAAATTGTTTGTGGAATAAAAGGCATTGTTGGTTTTACTCCATATTTTCTCTAAAATTTGATTTCTATCCATAGTTTGTCCATTCATTGAACATTTTGTATTTCTATCTTCCTTGAGTTTGTTGTTAAATGCCTACAGCAAAGACCTCTAAAGGAAAAAAAATGATTCAGTATCTAACTTTTGAACTCATTCATTCTACTTATTTTCTTGCTATTTCCAGTTAATGGCCCTTGAGATTTACTTACCAGCTCACCATTGCACTCTACTTCAAAAGCACCAGTATTTTGAAGAAATGACTGTAACGCATTTCCAATAAGCCAGGTAGTTGCAATAACTCCAAACCGCTTCTGTTTCAAAGTATAGTACCAGGGTGGTGGTACCGTATATCCCAATCTTGGAAAAATATGCTCCCCTGCAAGAACAAACACAAGACTACCTATTTGTAGCCCTGGCACTAACTTGCCAAGCAAGCGCTTCGGTAGTGGTGGAGGATAATTTGAAAGTACCACTTCAATTCCAGGAAATGCACTCTCTACCATTTTCTTTATTGTTAAGGCTGTGCCCCTGCAAATGAGAAACCATATGTTATAAAGAAATAACCTGAAAATAAGTGCAGTGATATAAAGGGATTATAAAGACTGAAATATCAGAATGTACATCTAACAAAAAGTAATAATCTGCGTGATGTGGTCTACCGGCAAGGACGCCACTTGCATTATCGGTGATGTGACCCGGGTTCAATCCCCACGGCGGATATGTATATGTATAAGAAGTATTTACTCAATAAATAAATAAAAAATCTGCAGGGAAAATTCAAGAAACTAGACACTGACATGCTAGGACTATCAACCCAAAATATTTTGGAACATTTTATAAAGGGTATGGACCACAGCATTAGTAAAAAGAACAAAAGCCAATGAGAATTTTGACCAGGACACAGCTTGTCTCAATAAGTTAATAAATGCTATACTTATCAATCAGATTAATTCCATTAACGAACTTATATTTCCTGTTCTATTGTCACACATAGTAACAATTTGCTTAGCCTTTGATGAAATTATCCAATGTACGATTCCATGCATATTCAAGTGCTGAGTTGGATCTTTGTTGTTGGAAGGTTTTAACCAGGTAAGATGATATTTGATGTTTGACAATAACAACATGCATATTAGTTATAGAAGTATGAAAGATCAAAAAAGTCACTGGCTTCTAAAAGAAGATTGCTCAAATTAGAATATATCCAATATTGATAGCACATTGATTTCTTGTATAATTACAACTTGTCAAACTAAGAAAGCGTATGTTTACTAATTTCACAAAGTATATAGAGAATGTTTCTCGTTACCAGTTGTTTCATGAAGATTAAAAGTTTGAATTAGCATTCATGCACCACCGCAACTTTAAATGGCACTACCGCATATCAATATAGCTAACATGTCCAAAACACACATTAGGGTGTCCAACGCAAAAAAAGGGGCAAAGACTGAAAATATACCTCTGAGATTATGACATGCAAAAGTATAAAATAAGTTGTATGGAAGACTATTACATGAAGTATTGAAGGTATTGACCATCTTTTCACTGAATTAACTCATTAAAAATTTCATCCCTATACATAGCCAAGATGCCCACCACGCTCGATGCTTAATCTTTTCAAGTGGAATTCGTGTATTTTATAAGAACTATACTGATTCCAAGGTCAAGGCTGATCTTAATGGTCTATTATTTTTCCGGACTTATATTTTTGCAAAGCTCAGCTTATTTGCAAGCAAAATGTTCAACCAAATTTTTCCATCTAAGCTAATAATTTGGGTGCCTGCCAAACTTCTTCTAACCATGTTTATCACGGAGATTTCTCTTTGGAAGAGACAAGGATCCAGATAAGTCATTTACCTAGTGCTACACAATCACCTTAATGATTCATATTTTGCAATTTTTTCTGTTTTTTGTGATGGAAGTTATCACTTTTCAAAATACACAAGTTGTTCTTAATCAATTATGTAATCCTGAATCAAATGGCATTATCTCAATCGGTTAGATTCCTCAACTTTCAAGGAGGAGACCCAGGTTCGAATCTTACCAAGTGATACATGTGTTATTGCCAAGCTGTTGTAATACCACTATGTGGTAAAGATTTAAAAATGGTGGGGCCTGTTTCAATTCCACATAACCCATTGAAAAAAATTATGTAATCCTGAAATTTAGAAACAGAACACTATGAAATGAGCACTACTGCCATTCAAACTACTACACTGCAATTCCACTCATCCTAGTCATACCCTCCTTTGATAAGTAATCAACAAAATAGATGCCAAATGAATGAAAAGCAAAAACAACAAATAGAATACATAGAGCTTAACCAAAAATAAAAAAGTACGATACTGAGAAGGACAATATTACCAGTTGACAAAAACTTATCGGTGATGATAGGGTCTGCTAGGGTTTGATGCAAGACTGGCTGTGCATTTTTCGTAAGGGTTTCAGTGGGAAAATCCTGTCTGCTGCATTAACACCGCCTTGAGGCGGTGTTAATTCACCCTTTTTAATGGCTGCCGCTCATGCAGTCGGCTCCATTTATTCTGAGTCTGCTGGAGAGCTCAATGGTACCGGGAAGCGTCCCTGCAAGTTCATTCTTTCAATGTATCACGAGGTAAAGGCCCTGTCCCTGAAGCTGTTATTCCTTTGCATGAATTCCATACAACTTGTGAATGGTTTGAGAGCCATACCCTAGTGGGTTATTTTCTGGGTCGTATCCCATATGATACCCTTATTCGTTCATGGGTCCAGCAAGTTTGGGGCCCATATGGAGTCACAGTGGAGAATGTACAAAACCTTACAAAAGGGTATTTCCTTTTTCGCTTTTCAGATCCAGCTCAAGCACAGAAGGTTCTGTCTAGGGGTCCATGGACTGTCCGTAATTCTCTGTTGATTTTGCAACCCTACTCTCGAAATTTCCAAGTCAGTGATCAAGCTGCACTAGAAGTCCTGGTGTGGGTTGAATTCCCTGGTCTTCCTGTTCCTCTTTGGGGTTTTTTGCAGACTTTAGTTGCCCCCTTAGGTAAGTTTGTTTGCCTTGAGCCAGAAAAGTTTTTCTCCGCTCGACCCACTAGAAGGGTTTGTATCAAAGTTGACCTTACTAAGGATTTGCAGGAGTTTATTGATATTAAAATTGGGGACCAATCCATAAGGCAAAGAGTTGCCTATATCAATTTACCCAATACTTGTTATCGGTGTCAATCTGCAGCTCACAAAATTCGGGAGTGCCCTTTGATGGAATGGAAATATAAGGCAAATCCCTCGTCCACTCCTACGGCTCCTGCTAATGGCTCGCGGGGAAACATTGAAGAATGGACTACTGTCTCTAGCAAGAAATCTAGTGGTACTAAGCAACAAGAAGCTTCGATTTCTGCTGCACAACCTGCCCCTTCTCCTTCTCAAGACATGCAAGCTTCTGCTGAAGTTGTTCAGAATCTTGTTGATACGGCCCCTTCGGTTGTTGACATGCAACCCCCAGTTCCACCAATGTCTCAACTTCTTTGGTCGAGCCCTTCTTTAGCCTCAGTGGTGGCAGCTCCAAATAATTCTTCAGTGGAGGAGGGTCGGGCCTTGAAGGTCCGTCGTTCTCGTAGCCCTATTCGGAATGATAAACATCGACAACTAAACAGTGATGCTTTCCATGCGACCTCCAACTATTTTGGCTCACTTACAGGTTTGGGTGATGCAGAGGATGTAATGGAGATCATGCATCCTGACAAATCCCAATGATTTTTTTATCATGGAATGTTCGAGGACTGACGGACCCGGTCATAAAATATTTGGTCCGAAATGAGATGTCAAATGTTTCTCGAATGCATGGAAGCCTCGATATTTTATGTCTACAAGAAGTTAAGATTTCTGATTTCAATCTGCAGTGTACATGTGATTTTTTGTGGCCACGAAGTACCTCTTTTGCCACAAAGCATTCCTCGGGAAAAGGAGTCGTCACTATTCTTGGGCCTTGATTACAGAAGAATGTTGTGACTTGGGGTGTTGACCCATCCAATCAAGCTATCTGGATTTTTCTCGAGATCTGTGGAAAACCGCTTGGGGTGGTTAATGTGTATGCCTCAAATGTCGCTTCTGGCAAATACGAGTTGTGGAGATGGCTTGCCATGAATCTGCCATTTGCCACTTGGGTGCTCGATGGAGATTTTAATATGGTGGAGAAATCTTCTGATAAGGTCGGTCATGTCCCGATGCGGTGGTGTTTAGGTGAAAGAGAAGCTTGGTTTTTTATGAAAAACAAGCTTCGCCTTTATGACCCTAATTCCTGCTTCTCGCCTTCTGACTTCCCACAGGCTCTTTGGTACACCTGGTCCAATTTTCAGGCTGCTTCTTCTAGGGTTTTGGTAAGATTGGACAGAGCCATGATTTCTGAGTGTGACAACTTTCAGTTCTCCCGTCTTTTGCCTTCTTCACCGTATGTGTTGACTTTGCCTGGTACTACACTGTCTGATCATTCACCTATTTTATTCTCGGTGGCAATGTTAAACTTTCAACCTAGAGTGCATTCTTCACAGTTTTACCTAAATGTTTCTTTTTTGCATAGCTTTAGCATTAAAGCTCATATATGCCGCATTTGGAATTTGATTCCTAGACCTGATGGTATTTCTGGAAGGATTGAATGGTGGAATGCTGCTATTCAACGAACCACTAAGGTGTTGCGAACTCGGGTGTTGAAGTTGCAAAACGACGAATACAGGCTAAGTCTGCCTTGCAAAGTGAGCTATCCAAAGCCTGTCTCAGGCTTGAAGCCTCTCCTTTCAACTCTGTTGCTCAATCCCAAGTTTCTTCCGTTCGGCATGAGCTAAAGAAGGTTGATTTGTATGAAGCCAAGGGGGCTCAATTACATGCTCGAATGCATTGGCTCAAAGTGGAGGACAGAGTGACCAAAGAATTTTTTCAGTGCCTCAGACCTCCTGCTCAACATTCTCAGTTTCAAGCCATTCAAGTTGATGGGCAAAGATTTACAGATCTTTCAGACATTGTCAAAGTATTTGTTTCACATTATCAAGGTGTTTTTGCTTCTCAACCCCTTGATGATGCTAGAAGGCAAGCTCTTGCTGATTGTACCGCTGTTGTCCCCAACAAGCTTTCTCCTGAGCAAATGTTATTTTGTGACACTCCTCTTTCTCTCGGAAGATCTAAAAACCGCCTTGTCACTTATGGCCAATGATAAGGCACCGGGCTTGATGGCTTCCCATGTGAATTCTATAAAGAATTTTGGGATATGCTTGGTTCTGATCTCCACAAAGTTTATCTTGAAGCCTTGCAATGTGGTTCACTGGGTTCCATTATTAACAAAGGCAATGTTAAATTTATTCCTAAGTCTGGAGATCCTGAGCTCATCACCAATTGGAGGCCGATCACCCTGCTTAATGTGAGCTACAAGATTATTGCTAAAGCCCTTGCACTTAAGCTTAAATCTATTTTGCCTTTGATTTTCAGACTTGAACAAACTGGCTTTGTTAAGGGAAGATACATTCTTGATAATGTTCTTGCTGTTTGGGAAGGTATGGAGTGGGCAAGAAATTCTGAACAAGATGTTTTATTCATTAAGATAGACTTTGAGAAAGCCTATGATAAGATGGAGTGGTACTTCATAACTGCCATGCTTCAGGCTCTAGGTTTTGGGCCAGTATTTGTGAGCACCATTCTTATGTTATTTCAAGATGCTTCGGCTGTTCTTACCTTGAATAATAGTCAATCTCAGTCAATTTCTCTTGGTCGCTTTGTGAGACAGGGGTGCCCTCTTACTCCATCTCTTTTCATTCTTGCTACAGAGGCTTTTGGCTATTTTTTGGCCCATAAGATGGATCAAGGATTAATCAAGGGTATTGCTCTCCCTAATTCTGACCGTCGGTTGGTCAATGGTCATTTTGCAGATGATTCCTTCTTAACGTTTCAAGAAGATGAGCAATCCCTTTCCTTGGCTATTAGTTGCTTAGAGGTGTTCTTTTTAGCCACTGGTTCTTCTATACAATGGAAAAAAACATCCTGTTTTCGGCAATCTCAATCTCAACTGCCACACTGGTTACATCAATTCCAATGGACTTGGATTCATCCAGGTGAGGTGTTTAAATTTCTTGGAATTCCTTTTGCATTTCATGGTTCCTCTGCTCAATTGTGGCAATATGTTATTGATAAAGTGGAAAAGAAGCTTTCTTACTGGACTAGTAAGAAACTTTCTCCGTAGGAAAATTTCAGATTTGTTCTAAGGTTTTAGCCACTACCCATGTCTATTATTCATCTTGTTGGGTTCCATCCAAATCTTGTTATAAAAAACTGGATAAGCTTTTGAGAGACTTCTTGTGGGCCAAAGACTCTGTCAAGCAAGGTTTTCATCGGGTAGCTTGGGAAATTTGCTTGTTTGCCCAAGGATTGTGGAGGCATGGGTTTGTTTGATTGTCACCGACAAGGTCTTGCCCTTTGTGCTAAATGGATCATCCGATCTTTAATTGGGGATGAATCTTGGAAAGTGCTGGTCAGGCATTGCATTTCATCTGGTTTGCTTCAGGGGAAGAAAATTTGGAAAGGGGTGGGATTGCAATCCATTCTTACTGTCCTTGTCCCTATTAAAGTTAAAGGTTCTTTTGTCATTCAGAGTATTTGGAAATCTTGGGAGGCCTTCAAACCCTAGCTTAGTTGGAAAGGGAGTTTTCGCAAAGCAGGTGCCTCTTTGTCTTCCATGAATATTTGGTGGTCTCCTGTTATCACTTGGCAAGGTTCTCCCTTAGCTTTGGTGCAGTGGGTCAGAGCGCTAAGGGTCTATAAGTGTGGTATTGCTTCCATTTTTTATTTCTTCTCCCAACATGCCAGGTGTTGGATACCCTGGGAAAGTTTTCGTCAAATTCACAATTTAAATCCTGGTGATAGAGACACTTATGAGGTGGTTATTGATAGTATTCCGTTTTCTATTTGGAGCAAACTACATAAGCATTTTCAAAAACCCTAGTGGTCAGATTGGTGTTGGCCTGGGGAGCTTCTTGTTTTGCAATATAAAGCTCATCTTGGTTACAAATGGCTCACCCCACAAGTTCCAATGGTTGATAAGCTCACTCTAAGATGGAATTTAGTCTCTCTTCCCTCCCAATGGAATAAGAGGTTTCGGATTGCTTGGGCTACTTATATTGAACCTAAACAGAGTTTTTTTGCTTGGAGTCTCTTACATCAAGGGTTACCTGTTGGCAGTAGGCTCAAGCATCTGGGTGTTCATAATCTCATTTGCCCGGTTTGTGGACAAGCGGAAGATTTACTGCATGTTTTTTGGTCTTGTGATCGGGCTCAGTCAGCTTGGGAGTGGCTTCTTGAATTTTTCAGACCTTTTATGCAGGAGGATTTTACTTGGGTGCATGCTATTTTGGGTGACCCTATTGCTTTTTCCTTCAACTTGGATGTTGTTTGGAATATTTTTAGAATTGGTACCTTGTTTTATCTATGGAAGTCCCGGAATAGAGCTGTTTTTTCTCAGCAAGATGTCGGACATGTCTTCTCTGTTGCTGATAAATATGATATATTCTTTGATTGCTGGTTACAGATTCAAGTACAGGTTAAAAAAGTACAGGTGGAGCTGCAGTACTTGCGTACCCTCATGGATCATTGGGGGAATGCACCCTGCATTATGAGTCATGTGCATCTTCCTTCCCCTTCCAGGTGGCAGTAATTTCTCGGCTTCTTTCTTTCCGAATGCATATTTAATACTGTTTTGGCAGTTGTTATTGGCAGTTTGTGGGCTGTTTCTGACACTCTTGTATACTCTTAACCACAATGATTAATGTATTGGTTTACGGGGTGTGCTAATCCCACCCACCCTTTTTTGTATGATTAAACATTATTTTATTAATATAATGGTTTTTTCATCCAAAAAAAACAACAAATAGGCCATGGACCCACTTCATCCAACCAAGAAAACTGAGCAGATAAATATGCCTGCAGCCTGCTCTAATTGGAAATCTCTTTGAATAAATGAAGGCCTATCATTTAAATAAATAAATACAAATTGAACTATGCCTGCAGCCTGCTTTAATTGGAAATCCCTTTGAATCAATGAAGGCCTAACATTTATATAAATAAATACAAATTGAATTATAAGATATTACATCCCTTATCATGGGAGTAATGATTAGCCTACCATGGCATAACAGAAGATATATGACAATCTAAAGAGGCTACTTTTCTTTCTAAAATTCAAAACTAATTCTTCCTATTTATAATTTCTTCACTATGCTCAGAAGAGGTATTCCTAATTTCATCACTCTGCCTAACATGGAACGAAATTCCATCATAGCAACATGCCACTGGAAATAAACAGCTTGTATAAGAAGAGCATCACAATAAACCGGTTAGTTAGCAAAACGGCCAACCACCCACGCATGTGCCATGACTTGATGTTAATAGGGGTGAGGAATCCCACATGAGTGGGACCAAGGGCTTGCACCTTTAAGCCTGCTACCTCATTGGCAAAGAGTTCGGCAAGCGGTGGAGCTCAGAAGCCACTCAAGTTCCACAACCAGGTCAATATGGTATTATTAACACATACACACTCTGCTCAGTAACATAGGGTCTCCACACTCTACAATAACACCAACTAATCAGCTAACATCAACAAAGGAAAAGCAATAGGTTAAGCCTACTGGGACATGAACAGAATGTTGTTTTCTCTCCAAAAAGCACTCCATATTTGGTGCAAATTTGAATGCTTAATATAATGCTCTTAAAGACAAATTCATAAGAGTCATAAAGGACGCATGATATAAAACAATGTTATTACTTAATGCTAAACTTTCACCCTTTTGAAAACCCATTATGGATTTTGAATGATCATTTGCACAATAATCATCAAAAGAGCTAGTAATTAGAGAGAGAGAAAGAAATTAGATTAATATCCACAAGTTCCCAGAGAACACACCTGTATGAACATGATGTGCAGAATGATATATGAACTGTGGTACCAGATCCAGGTCCACCTGTTTGAAGAGTCTATAAGGAAAAATACATACTATTAGTATTTTTTGTCCTGACAATAATGAAAATTCAAATTTCTAGATAAAGAAGAATAATTTTACATGGCTTGCACCAATGCTAACGCAACTAGGATTCCTGTTGCAATGCTATCAGGATAAACACTCGATCCAAGATACCCATTCATTATGAAGTGAAAGTATTCATCAAATAAGTTGATCAAGAACCATTGCACTTTAAC
The DNA here is from genome assembly GCA_028583015.1 of Wollemia nobilis. Taxonomy (NCBI): domain Eukaryota; kingdom Viridiplantae; phylum Streptophyta; class Pinopsida; order Araucariales; family Araucariaceae; genus Wollemia; species Wollemia nobilis. Next base: position 2,220,293 of record JAQPPZ010002501.1, read on the forward strand.
CGGCATACTGGAGTTTAACTTCTCCAGAATACTTGAAGAAGTACCATCTTGTTCATATCCATTTGTCAGCATAAAAATCAACTCACAACATAATAGAATTTGTCTTGTAATTACATGGTTCTATTATTGTAAGATTGGTATTACAAATAGCAGACACGCTACAAAATGCCCCAAGTAGTCTAACACATTTGTTGTACAGCACAAAATTCTAATGTGTTTACTTTACTTCACAAGAATTAGCCATGATAAAGTACTTGCCTCAAACAAAGTATAAAGCATATCCTAGTAATGGTAATGTATGCACAGTTAGAGTAAGGTCACAATATGCATGAAACACCAAATAAAAAGCACATCCTAGTAATGATAATTTATGCAAAATTAGAGTAAGGTCACAATGAATGAGGGAAGACAGGAAACACCAAGTGAAATGCACGTCCTGGTAATGATAATGTATGCACAATTAGAGTAAGATCACAATATGCATGAATGAAGACAGTAAACACCAAGAAAAAAAGCAAATGCATTTGAGCAAGATAAGAAATTGCCACACCTGTACATGCACTGCATTGTCCTTTGTACTATACGATCACATGGCCCATATTCCTACTCAAATTCACTGATAAAATCCCAATTATGAGTCCTTGCAATCAAAATCTGGTTCCACAAGGGAGCTGGATCTCCCTCAAGTCAGGTGGATCAGACCTTGGGTAGCAAGGACGCCGAGGATGGTTCGACTTTAAGTGAGGGAGTTACCTGCTGGGAAATCGAACACCCTTGTGCCAAAACAGGGACAGTTGTCAATGAGGACTTCCAGGTCAGTGCACAGGACTTGGGAGAACTCAACATCATGCCTTGCAATGAAATGAGCTTGGTGTAGATGCCAGGAAGCTGGCATTTGGTGTAGAGGGCAGGAAGCTGGCATTTAGATGGTCAGTCAATCAGGGGAATTATGCAAACTTTTTGTCTAATGCTTGGTTGAAGCCTTATCCTCTTATCTCTGATTCAAAATGGCAACCTTTGGCTCGGGCATTCCTAGTTTGTCAAGGTCAAAAGGTCAAAGATTATATAAATGTGAGCAACAACTCCAGATCATGGATTTCTCTTAGTAACCTGGTTAAAGAAGAGGAAGTCAAACAAATTGCAGATGAGCTTCAAAAGATACTTCAAGATATTTATTGTCTATTTTTACACGAAAGGATGAGTTCGTTTGGAATCTATCAAAAGATGGTGGATACTTGGTCAAGTTGGGATATAACGATTTAGAGCAATCAAAATTTAGTACCCCCATAGATTTCCCTTGGAACAATGTTTGGTCACTAAAGGCTCTCTCTAAGGCCTCAACATTCCTTTGGTTAGCAGTTCAAAGTACGACTCTTATCGGAGAGAGTCTACAAAGATGAGGATATAATGGACCTTTCATATGTGCCTTGTGTGAGAAGTATTTAGAAACATCAGATCATCTACTTCTTTATTGTCCCTTTCCTCACGCAATTTGGGGTTACTTTTTACAAAATATGAAAATATATTGGGCAGCTCCATTAACATTGAAAGAATTAATAGAATGTTGGATTAATTATTTCAAAACTAAAGCATTAGATATTCTATGGAGGATTGATCTTGCCATCATTTGTCGTAATTTATGGCTTGAAAGGAATAATAGAATTTTTAAAAATAAATCTCAAAATCATGCCCAAGTTTGGAACCGTATTATTCTCTCTTGTAGAATGTTTACAGATTTGGTGCTCATCATGGGAAGTCTGATGAGCAGAAAAAGAGGTGCTAACAACTTGGTTACATGATTTGAACATGTTGTCACATTTTGCACGGGGTGCAATGTTTTCAATTTTTGTAAGAGAGCTGCTCTTCCTTCTCCCCCTTTCTCTCTCTTCCCTACATTCTCATTCTTCTCAAAATTGACAGCAATTGCCCTGAAAAATGGCTAAGTGCCAGAGCATGCTGAGGTGTTCGGGTTTTCGCGGGCCATAAATAGGGGCGATAAAATGGACAAAATGAGCCCTGGATATTCTATTATTGCAGATCTTCTCGCAAGCTTTCCAACGATATATTATAATAGGCGATCGGGTCAACGGATCAAAAGTTATGGCCCCGGGAAGCCGTACCAGGAAACCCAATTTTTTTGTGTGAAGTCGGTCCGACTTCGCCCAGTTTTGGTGCGAAGTTCGTACTTCGCACCAGTTTTGGTGCGAAGTTCGCACTTCGCCCAGTTTTGGTGCGAAGTGCGTACTTCGCACCGGTTTGGTGCGAAGTCCGACTTCGCCCCTCTTTCTGGGCGCACCTTGTAACTGGCAGGCTGGCGGGCTGACAGAAAAATGATAAGTGCTGGGGCGAAGTCCGAACGGCGGTGAGAATTAGCAAGTGCCGGTGCGCAACCCGACTTCGCAGCGAAGTCGGACTGCGCCCTTTGACCGGTGCGCAGTAGGGAGTCGTCAACCCGACTGCGCTGTTTTTCACCTGTGCTACCCGTTAGCGCTCCTATCCTGGGCGAAGTTGGATAGACTGCCTTTCAAGGCAGACTCGTGTCAAGCAGCTTCATCCGACAAGTGTCCAACTTCGGGATCTGAGCCAAGACATGCCGAGAAAAGGGACAAGCATGGGCCGCACTACTTATGCCAACTGCCTCATTTAAGACTGACGTGAGTTTCCACCTGCCTCAGCTACCTGCATTCCTGTCAATATAAAGTTCTTCCCAACGCGCTGTCACGTGGCTGTTCAACCTTCCAGGGAGACCATGCCGAGAGTACAGTCCAGCCCGACAGAAGTCAGCATCAGCAGTTCCGCGGCTACTTTTGTCGACTAATGTTTGACTGGGACTTTGTGCCCATTAATGTAACGGGAGGGACTCGGGCTATAAATACCCACCACGTTTTCATTGTAAAGTGGTGGAAGGGGAATGTCTGTTAGGGAACTAATGTAACCGTGCTTCTGCTTATAAATATAATTTGTATGCCTGGTTCTGTTCTGCTGCTTTTATTTCTTTACGCTTTATGCTTTACGCTTCCCTGTGTCATGGCTCGTTGATTCGTTTCAGCATTTGATGATCAGGCGCCTTTAGCATTGTTTGTGCCGTAACCAAACACTTTTGTACTTCATAGACTAGATGTGGTAGCAGTTCCATCAGTTGTGTGTTACGTTGCTGTCCGTAGTGGTGATTGATGCGTTGTCGTGCTGTTAGTTCTCCTTGTAGGGAGAATGTTTGCTAGGGGACCATTGTAGCTGTGCGGTTAAAATCACTGCATAACACATATACCTGGTTCTGATATCTCTAGGTTGCTTTCTACCCATGTTAGTGTACGTATCTGGTGATTGATGTGTTGCCGTCTTTGTTAGTTCTCCTTGTAGAGAGAATGTTTGCTAGGGGACCATTGTAGCTGTGCGTACACTTAGGTATCGGAAGTATACATAGATTTTGCAGTTCTCAGTCATGCTTTATATTTGTAATGCAGTAAGTATTGGTGATTGTTGGTTGTCGTACTGTTAGTTCCCCCCACCCAACTCCACTCTCATTTGTAAATTCTTTCCGCATTTTTATCTCTTTCCTGCACTCTCATCTTACTAACCCCCGCAAGGAGCCGGCCTTCTCCGGAGATTGGCCCGAAAGGCATCCCTTCCTTCCGGCCTTTCAATGTTGGTTCGCGGGTCCAGGGCACAATAGCGACAAATCCTTTCCTCGTGGCGGATTCGTGACCAACAGAACATACATGGAATAGTCATCTACAACAATGACATTAAAGCAAAGGATCTCCTTCAATGTATGGTAAAATGGAAATGTCCAGAAATTAGGTTTATCAAAATTAATTTTGATGGTGCTTCCGAAGGAAATCCAAGAAAAGCCAGTGGAGGTGGTCTTTTTCGAAATAATGAAGGCAAAATTCTCCTCACTTACTCGAAATCATATCAAACTTCAACTAACAACTATGTAAAGGCTAGGGTACTTCTTCCAAAGATTAAAATTACAATTGAAAAATGATGGAAATATATTTTAATTGAGAGGGATTCACAAATTATCATTAATGCTATCAACAAAAATGGATGTGGGAATTAGATAAAAAATAATATTATTGTTGATGTTCATCATCTATTATTGGAGGCAAACTCTTTGAAATGTGAGCATATCGATAGAGAACAAAATTGGGTAGTAGATAATTTAGCCAATCCCAATGTTGATCTCTCTTGGTGAAATTCAAATTTTAGAAGGCAACTGACCAAGTGAGATTTAACTCTTAATGAAAATGATGTCAAGGAGCTGATTGCGTAAACATAACACTTTGAAAAAGATGAATATATTTGATAGAAAAGGAAATGAAAAATATCTTTGATAAAAAGGCAAGTTGGATATGGTTTAATTGACCTAACAACAAATGTAATATTTTGGTATTTTGATGGGAGTGGCCCCCAATAGAAGCCACATATAGCTTATTAATAAAGTAAAAACAATAAATAACATGAAGAAAAAAAAATTATTTAAATGTATTCAAAAATAAATAGAAATATATTTTTAAAATTTAACAATATTTTTTTTATTATTTAATGTTTACCATTTTTTCTAACTTTAATAATTTAATTTTAAATCAAATTGCATTTATTTTTAGAAAGTGATTAAGGAATGTGTTTTTATATTCTAATTTTTTTTAGCTTTTATAATTAATGTATAAATTGTACACTTCTAGGACGTGATGGCTGGACTCCTAAAAATAAAGCGTGTGATATGAGATATCCTTGTCTCTCAGACCTGGCTACATTAGATGTTAATATTATTAAAATTGATTATAGTTCATTAAGACCAGTCACAACCAATCAAACTTCTTGGATGGTTTCCACAAATTCTTCACCCTTCACAGTATTGTCATATAATTAAAACCCATATTATCACGAGGGACACTTATCATGGAAGTGTCCATTGCAATGCAAGGACTTGAACTCGGGTCATGCTCATTCAATTACATCCCATTTATAACTCCACGATGTCTTGGACAATCAATATTTATTTTTTAAATTGCATGCATTTTTTAAATTTAACAAAATATGCCAGATCACTTGATCTTTCATGAAAACATAATTATAATAAACAAATTAAGTGAAGTTACTTGACCAACCAATAATAAACATCCTCTGCAGAAAAGTTAGTTATATGGTCCATATATATATACCCTTTCCCGCAAAGCTATCTGAATGCCTGACCAAAACATGTATCATAAACAGCATTTAAAACTATAATAGTAACACAACTCTAAGATGACGATATGGCCTTCCAAGTGCATGCCAATGCACTCTCCAACTCCCAGAATTTTTAAAAACCAAAAGCACAACAATAAAAGTATTAGGCTCATGAAAGAAATGGGGCAAAAGCATATGTTTGCAAATATAGCATCATGACATTCTTAGTGTAACATTTCTCCCCATGCAATATCTACCTTGTGCACACTATTAAATTCATCTCAAAGACAATGCTCTACTCACACTGAGGTGAAAGAGGATAACATGCAGAGATCTATGAGCTTTAAAAAAACAAATGTGTGGCCCTGTGCAGCCATGGATGTGAAGGTGAGGAATATTTTTCTAACTCTAGTTTTTTAAAACTCCATTAGGGGTCAGGATGCCCAGGGATGGCCCCTGCTTCAGCCCAACAAAATGAGATGGATCAGAGGGGGACATCCCATCCCCATCCCACAGTCAACAAAAGGTCACTGAAGGCAATACTGATCCAAAGAGCAGGACACATCCCCATGGGACATACATAGAAACAAGGCTGGAGAAAGAAAAGGAACTAGAGGTACAGACGAAGTGGCTGACAAGATAGCATGAAGGAACATCCAAATTTGCAACCAGAAGTGGAAAGGGGAAGTTGACTGCTGAAAGGAAGAAGCCATTCCATCCCATGTTACAAATCAAGAATGCAATGGTGACAACTAAAATTGATCTTGACATGCAAAAAAATCTCAGTTCTGAAGAATTGGTGCAAAGTTTGGGACTGTACATCAGTAACCATTTGGATTCATAACCCTTAGAGTGGCCTCATAAGGAGATGAAGTTGCAGGTCAATCTGCAGTGCAGGATTAATTTGTTATTTTCTGAGTTCATGGATGAAATTGAGTGTTATGTGGTCCCCTTTGATATATGTCAAGTTGTGTTTGGTTGTCCTTTATACGATATCCCTAGAAGAGCCAATATATACCAAGTGATAAAAGATGTGAGTGAACCCCTTCTTGATCATGGCATATCAGGGCAAGGGAAAAAATTTGTTGGTACTGCAAATCAAGCTAAAAGACTCATTACACTTGGCAAAAATTTCTTAATGCTAGCTTTGAGATCCAAGGGTGAGAAGGTGGTAGATGCTGAAGCTTCAAGACAAGAATATGCTACAGAGCAAAAGAAACAAATAAATAATTTTATTCTACAATATGGTGAAGTTTCACTCAAACATAAGGGGTTGCCACCCACAAGACCAATTAAGAATGAAATTATCTTATTTCAGGATGCATCATTACCCAAACTTGTGGCTGCAATTGGCCTCACTACTTGAGAGTAATAAATTTAAGATGCAAACGCAAGCCCTTCTCAAACAATGGGTTAGGTGACCACATACATCACATCACAAATCCGCAGGGGTGTTGATTACAAACAACGATGGGAAATGGCATATGTGCCATTGCAGTTACAAACGGATTTTGTTATCCAAGACTAATGATCTCTTAAATTAGCCACAAACTGTAACATAATTCACAAATCTGGATTTGAAGTCCAACTACCATCAAGTTTCAGCAAGGACAGAGGACACATCAAACACGGCTTTAAAAACAAAGTAAAGACCATGAATGGTTGGCTTCTTCTTTTCCTTTCGGTTTGTCCTTTGTTGTCATAGACTATCTTTATGACATTACTGTTTTTAGTAAAAACTTGGGATGAGTGCCGTCAGTGCTTGAGGCAAGCATTTCAGACCTTGATAACTTACCATATGCAGCTTAACACAACAAAATATGAATTTGGCAAACAATCATTACTTTTCTTCGAATTGTAGGTGGAGGTAGTGAGTTAAAGTGGATCCATCCAATGTGGATACTTCTTTTCCTTTCGGTTTGTCCATTGTTGATAGACTATCTTTATGACATTAGCGTTTTTAGTAAAAACTTGGGATGAGTGTCATCAGTGTTTGAGGCAAGCATTTCAGACCTTGATAACTTACCATTTGCAGCTTAACATGGCAAAATATGAATTTGGCAAACAATCATTGCTTTTCTTCGAATTGTAGGTGGAGGTAGTGAGTTAAAAGTGGATCCATCCAATGTGGTTACTTCTTTTCCTTTCGGTTTGTCCATTGTTGTCATAGACTATCTTTATGGCATTACTGTTTTTAGTAAAAACTTGGGATGAGTGCCGTCAGCGTTTGAGGCAAGCATTTTATACCTTGATAACTTACCATTTGCAGCTTAACATAGCAAAATATGAATTTGGCAAACAATTGCTTTTCTTGGAATTGTAGGTGGAGGTAGTGAGTTAAAAGTGGATCCATCCAATGTGAGGATAATAGTAGATGGAACTCAACCGACTCATTTAACTGAAAAGCAGAACTCTGCCGTAGCTGCTCAAAATTTGAGGAAACTCATTTCTCACTTCTTCGATATTGCAACATAATTGCATGTACTAACCAAAACGGAAGAAAAATACAAGGCTTTAACACCTTCAATAAAAAGATTAGTGAGTCCGTGCCAGGATTATGCATTTTCCAAAGGCCATTTGAAATTCAATCTGATGCCTCCAGTTATGCATTAGATATAGTATTAACACAGCAAGACAGGCCAATAGCATATTCTTTTTCCCATTACATTGTTCAAACTTCAATTATCCCACTTATGATAAGGACCTTCATGCATTGGTGAAACAGTGAAATAATGAAGGCATTATTTCATAGGGAACGAGGCAGTCATCCAAACTAACGATAAGCCATTGAAAATTTTACAAACACAATCCAAGTTGCAACAACGTCACCATTTGAAATGGTTGTCATTCTTACAAGAGTTTAGCCTGGTCATTAAATATAAGGAGGCAAGCAACAAGGTTTCTGATTTGTTGTCAAGGCCAACCAAATTTTCTACATTGGGTGTCGTATCATAGTTATGAGACTCACGAGCCCATGAGCCTGGTGACCACAGGCGAGTCATTTTGACCCTGGGCTCATGAATATGAAATGATCTTAAGAGAACTAATATGAATTTAGCAACAAACATTGAGGAATGCAATTAAAAATCTTATGATCAAAAGTTCAAATCCCACAACATGGCAGACCTTTACCAAACCCTAATCCTTAAAATTGAAAAGCCTAGGTCAACACATCTACAATCTCAAACGCCGTTGTTGACTTCTTCAAGCCCTAGCTAAAAGCTAAATTAAATGCATACATAAAACTCAAACCACAATTTTTACAGTATAACGAGATTCTTTTCATTCACAATCTAAAACTTTTTAAAGATTTTTCATAGTCATAAAAGCAATAGAATTTTACAACCACGGTAAAGTAAAACTTTGAAAGTTACCTCGACACCTGCGGATTTGAGGACTTCTTTCGGTACAGAAATCGAATCTTGCTGGTGCACATGATGATGGTGGTGATGGCGCGGCTTAGGAGGTGGAGTAGTGAATGCACTCCATAAATCGGAGGTCGCCAGAAACACGCAAAACCCCAACAAAATCAACTGTGTTCGATCCATTTCTGACGCAGAAAATACAAAATAATCGCAGATTCAAAACCCAATTATGCAAGGCTTAAAGCGGATTCAAGGATATGATACCTGTACCGAATGTTGTGCTTCTCCAACATCCTAAAGTTTGTTATAACAAGTTTTATATTAACAAACAGTTCTGCGATTTACAAGGATTATTAAAAAATTTAAAAATAATTTATTGAAAGGATAGGTTTACTGGTAGGATTAGTGGTTACTCGATTGAATTAAATTAATTAATTTTTTTTTTGTTATTGCGAGAAATTTCTATGACCGAAGTAAAGTGCTGAGAACTTTTCCTATGAACCCTCCTAAAATTGATAGCTATATTTATTTAAGCCACCACACACCCACCCTTTCACACACTCACCCACCAATTAAATTAAAAATTGAGAGCTATATTTATCAATAGGGAATCTTAAAAATTTTAAAATTAAGAGTTATATTTATCAATAGGGAATCTAACACAAAGCCAATCTAACACAAAGCCACCACACGCCCACCCCTCTCACACTCGCCCACACCACGACTTGAACCAATTAAATTAAAAATTTTATAGAAGAAATTCATGCGCTAAAAAATGAATTAAATTAAAATTTTATTTTTGCCGTGATTTAAAAGGTTGCAAGTAAAAGGAACTAAGTAAATGTGGATATTAGATGGGTTTAAAGTTCAAACCACAACATACTTGGAATATTCAAATAGAGATAGGTTGGATGGTAGCAGGGGAGTGTTTACCAGTTGGCTACATTCGATGCCTTGAAGGTCAAGTTCGTTTAGTTGACTTCGTTTAACTCAGCGGCTTAAAGTTTATAGTGGGAGCATTCAATGGTGTTATTGATTCTTCTTTGTATTAAAATTAAAAATAAATAAATAAATGTGTTATTTATTTATTTATTTTATTATCATCCATCTTTTAAGGGATTTGGTAAATGATTTGGTGCTTTAACGATCAACAAATTTGAAGGTTGAAGGAGTGTGGAAGGCTAAAGGTTGAAGAAGCGTGGAAGTTTGAATGATAAGTTGATCTTTGGAGTGTCGAGGCTAAAGGGCCATGGAAGGTTAGGTTGGTTGAAGGAGCATGGAAGGTTGGTTGGTTAAAGGAGCTATAGTGAAAGGCTAGGATATTGGGTGGAAGGTTGCGCTGGTTGAAAGAGCTGCAAAGGAAGGCTGAGATGTTGAGTGGAAGGCTGAGAAGGTTGGAGTGTGGAAGGTTGCTTACAATGAGAAAAACAAAATTACCAAGTGTGAAGGATTAGGGTTTTTTCTTGAAAAAACATCTCATTTTTTAGGAGTCATATCTTCGCGAAGAGTTATCCGATTCAATTGATTCTTGGACCAACTTGTGCAAAATTTGAATAGCTTTAAAATGAGTGGTCATATGCAAAAATTCAAGCAATATTGAGGGAGATACAATCCTATGAAGTCAACCATTCGAAACAAGGGCAATGACAATTTTTCAAGTCACGAAAAACGAAATTGCAAAGTGAGAAGAATTATCTCATCTTTTAGGAGCCATATCTTCGTGAAGAGTTATCTGATTCAACTAATTCTTGGACCAACTTGTGCAAAATTTGAATAGCTTTAAAATGAGTGGTCATGTTTAAAAATCTGAGTAATATTGAGGGATATACAACACTGTGAAGTCAACCATTCAAAACAAGTGCAGTGACAATTTTTCAAGTCACGATAAATGAAATTACAAAATATATATATATATATATATATATATATATTTCTTTTCAAATTATTATTTTTCTACATTAAATCCATATATATATTTAATTTGGTTACAGTGAAAAATTCTTACGTCCAACACTTAGGGTTGGGCATCCTCATCCCACCATGACCTCTCATAAGGGGGAGAGTTGAGCTTATCAATAGGGGATTTAACACATTGGGTTGGCATCTCATCCCACTATGAACTCTCATAAGGGGGAGAGTTGAGCTTATCAATAGGGGATTTAACATACAATCACACAACACACACGTACACACACTTCACGGTTTGAACCTTAGACCTCTTGAAGAAGAGCCAAACCTCAAACCATTGTGTTGTCCAGTCGATACATAAATTCAATAAATTGTTATTATTTTATAAATAATTATATATTAAGGTTGGGTCCCAAGGGTTAGATGGATTGGTAAGTTCTGGCGCTTACTAAGAAGAGACCTAGATTCAAACCCTAGGAACATGCATGTTTTCAAACGTAGTAGTTTGACTTGAATCTATTGATTCGACCATGACAATACCAATCTCGAACGATTGATGGTCCCTTCACTCTGGGTTAAAAAACAATAATCGATGGTCCCTTCACTCTGGGTTAAACAATAATAATCGATGGTCCCTTCACTTTGGGTTAAACAACAACAATCGATGGTCCCTTCACTTTGGGTTAAACAACAACAAAGTGGAATAGGGGTTATAGGGGGCAGCCCCAAGATTTAAACCCTGCTTGGTAGTAGAAAAGGACCTATGGATGTAATAAACTCCTATATATATATATATATATATATATATATATATATATATATATATATATATCTAAAGGTTGGAATTTTTTTAATAACTAAATGATTCAATGTAAAATTCAATACTTTATACCGAAAGGTATTACAAACCTAAGTCAAGAACAAAATCTTATTAGGTAGCATGCCCGAGTCGAGAACAAAGTCTTACTCAGTAGCATGGAAGGAAAGTCACATGTAAAAGATCTAATTTATAGTTAGGATGCCCTAACTATACTTGTAGATGCCCAAGTTGAAGATAAAAGGAAGACTAAATATACAACAATTTTGATCCAGATGTCACACCAAAAGTTATTAAGGATGAGATGATTGAGTATGACATAATGATTCTTAAAAGTAGAGGTTTAATATATAAGTTCCATGGATACTAATTAAAGTTCTAAGAGATTTAAAATTAGATCAAGTGGAAATGGGGATTGAATTTAAATTATTCAATGATTTTTCCTCCTAAATATTTTTTCCTCATCATCTTTTTAATTCAAGAGGATAAAATAATGCATATTGGCCCATGGTTTGGAGAAAGAAGCCCTTTTATTTAAGACCATGGAGTGAGAAATTTTTGTCGAGATAAAAACTATTAAAAAGCTTTCGATGTAGGTTAGGCTATTTGGACTTCCATATCAACTTATCACTAAGGATGTTTTAACTAATATTGGAAATACTCTAGGATAATTCATCAAGGAGGGACCAACTATGAAGAGGTGAAAGCATGCTATATATACCAAAATGTGTGGTGCTATGGATATTTCAAATTCTTTACCACAACCCATTAAGATTAAATTTGAATCAAGAAAATGGGATCAACAAGTATATTATGAAAACATTGAATTCTAATGCTACAATCATTATGAGACAAGATAGATGGCAAGAGATTGCAAATTGAAAATCATGAAAATAGAGATAATTTTTTTTATCATGAGATAAACTTTAAGATAAATCAAGGAAATCATATTGTAATAGAAGTTTGATTAGGTCAATGGTACTCCACTCCAAATGAAGAGGTGAAGAAAGCATGTTTATAACATCATATGGCAAAGAACACCATAGTTAACTCAAATCAAACGTTATAAGAAACAAAGAAGGATACAAGGGATGAGAAAAGACAATGTACAAGTTTAAATTCAGAGGAAATTAAAGGTGCAAAGAATATGTGGAGAAATTTTAAAAAATTAAAGATAACATAAGAGGTCAAGTTTATTCCAAGTAAATTGTTTTTCAAGTAGCAAAGAATTATCTTTTGGCAATAGAAATGAAAGCTATGTAGAGGTTGTCCCTTGCACTTTAGAGTTTCAAGAGTGGTATAATAAGGAAGTGATGATGGAGAAAATTCATAGCAATTTAGGATTTTTAGGATAATATAAGAAGATAATTGTTATGGAGTGTCCTTGCACTTAAGGGTTTCTAGGGCAATATAAAGAAGAAAGGGTTTTTGAGGTTATCCTCGCACTTCAAATCCTTTAAAGGAAGACAAATATATAGATGACAAGTATCACCATGAGCAATGTGAAAAAATCAAAGAGATCGATGATGATGAAAGTATTGGCAGAAATGAAAAAAGAGAGGCAGACCTAATAAACAAAAACAAAGTGAAAATGAAACTTATAGGGATATTGATACGAGAAAACAAAAACAAATTTCACAAATGTTAACAAGAAGTGGAGCTTAACTCAAATAAAAAGTTATGATGAAATGATATCTTGGAATATTTGGAGCAAAAATAAGACCCCTAAAAAAGGAGATATTAAGGAATTGTCAAGTTGTTATAAACAACATATTTATAGATATGGAAATTGGGTAACAAATATTTTAGTCGTTTTTGGTGTTGATTTTCATCTTGGTAAAATACAAATTTTAGAATGCAATTGGATGAGTAAGATTTTATCTCTTAATGAAAATGATATCAAGTAATTCATTTAAAAAATTAGCATTTTGAGAAAGATGAATATTTTTTATAGAAAGGCAAATGAAGAATATCTTTGATAAAAAGACAAGTTGAGTATGGTTTGATTTTTTTTAATAAGCTATGTGTGGCTTCTATTAGGGGTCACTCCCATTATAAAAACAAAACATTACAATTCTATCATATTAATCAAACCATATCCAACCTGCCAATCTATAAAAAATATTCTTCATTTGTCTTTATCAAAGAGATTTATTGTCTTCCTCACTGTTTATTGATGATTTTCATTAATCAACTCCTATATATCATTTCATACATATGCCTTCCAAAATTTAAGTTTTGTCAAGATAAAATTCAACACAGTGAATGGCTAAAATATTTGTTGCTAGTTTCCATATCTATAAATATAAATATATTGTCTATAACAATCTAAGAGTTTCTTAATACATTTTTATATGTATTTTCATTATATTTTTTGTTTTTATTTGTGGGTTTAGCCCCACTTCTTGTTAACACTTGCGATATTTGCTGTTTTTTCTCATATCAATATCCCTCTAGGTTTTTTTTTTCTTTGTTTTTGCTTCTTGGATCTTCCTCTTTTTTCCATTCCCACCAATACTTTCATCTTCCTCAATCTCTTCAATATTCTCATACTGCTCAAAGTAACACTTATCATTTATAGGTTTGTCTTGCGATGAAGGATCTGTAGAGTAAGGAATAACCTCAAAAGCACATTCTTCTATATATGCTCTAGAAACCCTAAAGAGCAAGGATGCTCCTCCAAAGCAATTACCTTCTTATTATGCCCTAAAAACCCTAAATTTTTATAAACTTCATCCTCATTTATTTATTATTCTACTCTTAAAATCCTAAATTGCAAGGAATAACCTCTATACCACTTTCACTTTTATTACTAGGAAAGGATTCTATAATACTTGAGGAAAATGAAGATGATTTACCTAGAAAGATCTTGATCTCTTTTGTCGTCTTTGTGTTAGGATTTTCCTCCCCATATTTGTTTATACCTTTAATTCCTTTTGAACTTGAACTTACATATTGTACTTTCTCATCCCTCATATCCTTCTTCATTTCTTCTAATAGTTGATCCAAGTGAGTTATAGCGGTCTTTTCCATAAGATGTTATAGATAGGATTTCTTTACCCCTTTTTTAGGAGTGGGATATCCTTGATTTGATCTATGATTTCCTTGATTCACCTTGAAGTTTATCTCATGACAAAAATTTTATGTCTCTTCAAAATTTTCACCTGGTAAACTCTTGCCAAGTGGCCAGTCCCATAACAATTATGACAAAAAAATGTGATGTTTTCATAATCCACTTGTTGATACCATTCTCTTAATTCGGATTTAATCTCAATGGATTGTGGCAAAGGTTTTGAAATATCCATAACAAAACATATTTTGGTATAAATAGGATATTTTCAATCCTTAATAGTTAGTCCCTCCTTGATGAATTCCCCTAGGGTTTTTCCAATATTCTTCAAACATCCTTATTGACAAGTTGATATGTAAGTCCAAAAAGCCTAACCCAAACCGAATGTTTCTTAATAGTTTCTATCTCAATAGAATTTTTTTTATTCTATAGTCTTAAATAAAGGGCATCTCTCCCTATAAACCATGGACCACCACTCAATATTTTATCCCTGATTTTTGAATTATAAAATATGATAAGGAAGAAACCTTTAGGAAGAAAATTCATAGAGTAATTTGAATTCAATCTCCACTTCCACTTGATCCAATCTTGAAACTCCAAAAATCCTGGCCATGATTTATAGAACTTACATATTAACCCTTTGCTTTTTAAAATCTTTATATCATGTTCTATCATCTCATCCTTAATAGTCACTTCTGGTGTAACATCTGCTACTTGGATTGAAATTGCCATATATATTCTCTTTCATTTATCCTCAACTTGGACATCCAACTAGGGCATCCTAACTTCTCATTAGGGCTTTCAAATATGACTTTCCTTCCATACTAGCTATTGGGGCGTGCTCCCGGATTGTACACCCTCCTAACTCACACTCCCTTTAAGCTTAAACTCGCTCTTGGTTTGCACTTCCTCCCAATCCACACTTTCTCCTAGCTCACACTCCCTCCTAACTCTCACTCGCTCTTGTCTCATCTTTCTCTCGATGTTCCTTTGCTTTGATAATTTTTTGAAAACAATATTCAATGCATTCATGGTAAGGGTTTGAAGCATTGATACACTCCGGATGAACCCACTACTCTTTTTCCATATTTGAAGATCTTAAGATTGCAAAAATAATTGAATCCTCCTCCACTCTAACCAACGTGAAATCCTCCCCCCCTATTCTACAACTCTTATAGTTTGTTGTTTATGAATTCTCCTTCATTTTTGGCTCTTTGTGCAATAGTTTGACTTTACATTCATCCTTCAAATGATCAAGCTCTCTAGTTTGCACATTGTGGCTCTAGTTTCACCTACAATCCTCTTGGCAAAACCCACACAAATTTAGCATTTTGTTAACATGAACACTTCTTCTAGTGCCAGGATTTTATGGTGAGTAGTGGCAAAGTCTATATAAAAAATTAAAACACACATTCCTCATGCTCTACTCCAGATGACCAAGCTCCAGCTTCACTCATAGTTCCTTGCACTCCAAATTCACCAATAGTTTATACCCACAGTTCCTCAATTAAGTTGAGTATGTTTTATTAACCTAATAATAATGTAATGTTTTGTTTTATATATATATATATATTACAAAATAAGGTTAGATTAACGTTTTTTTGCTGGAGAACAAGGGGTTGTACTCAGGTCCTCCACCAATGATAAATCACAACTCTCTCCTTTAGAGCTTGAGAGATTACAAACAATTTCAATTATCATCTCAATTGAGTTGTTATAGCTAGATATGTACATCATTTTTCATAAACAAATATGAATTCTTAATTTTCATTTTCTAGATCTTCTTCAATTTTCTATATGAATACAAATATTCCACAATTCAACATCCTTCTTCTTGATATTTTCCTACACCAACATTCATAATACCAAAACTCCACCTCTATTGTCTATGCATTGCATCTTAGTAGAGTAATATTTCCAAAACTTTGCATTGTCATGGTTCGCTTTACCATATTTGGATTGCTAATTTTCTTCCTAAAGCATAAGTGCAACCACAAGAATTGTAATAAATGGTTATGAAAACACATTAATATTATAAAATAAAGTAAATATTACTAATGGAAAACATTAAAGTAAATCTTAATCATTATTTGATTTAGGCAATCAACATTTTCTTATCACCTCCAACTAAACTTACTACTTCCTCTAACCATGGAAAAGAGAATCTAACTTCATGATTCTCAATTAAATACCGTCTATTGACTAACCTATATGCACATTTGTTTCCTTTCCTTAACATATGTACAAATCTATTTAAACTCTATAGCAATATCTTCTATTTCCACAATTACCTCTTGTATTTTCCATGGAGTCTTTGATTTCCTCAAAATTACATTTACTACTATTAATGAATCACCTTCCATCCATACTCTGTTCCATTTCATTTGCCTACATAGTTTTAACCCTTCCAAATCCACCTAAGCTTCAACTTAATTCTTTATCTTAAGTCCACTATTGAAAGTGTAATGAGATAAAATATCCCCCTATTATTTCTAATTATTCCTCCTCCTCGTGATGGTCTTGGATTTTCTTTAGAAGTTACGTCAAAATTCATTTTGGCTAACTCCACTTCTTATGGTTTCCACTTTATATTATTTGCCTTCTTTTTGTTTCTCATGTACTCAACATCATAATTCCATTTGATGACTTGACCCCATCTATTAAGGCTCTCTACTTCAAGATTAGGGATTGAGTGAGTTGATAGAGTTAGTTTAGACTCCTCTAGGGCCAAAAAAAAATTCCTTTTCATTATTTTAAACTTATTTCCTTTCCTTTAAATATTCTTCTATTCCTTTCCAACCATAGAGTCCAAAGTATCGTATCTTTTTATATATCCTAGATTGTTTGTAAAGCCTTGATTTTAAAAGTGCTCTACCATTGCTTTAATCATTCTTCAATTCTACCATTCATCACCATGCATTTACCAAACATATTAAGAATCCATTGCTATAGTTTCTAGACTATTGAGCAGTGTCCTAAGAGATGGTCTATACTCTCTTTCTCATTTTTACATAGAACACATTGTGTGGGGCCATGAAAACCCCTTTTCATAAGGTTATCCCAAGATAAAATTCTTCTATGACCTACTAGTCAAACAAAGATTTTGACTTTAAGAATGCTTGGGCTATCCCAAATATCTCTCTAAATTCTTGCAGTATTTATATTTTATTGATGCTTTACATTATATTTGCTTCTTGTTGTGTATTATTTTGAGTTATTCAATTCTCAAATTAGCTTAACCTCTTCTCCCCTTGGAATAATCATTGTTGTTATCTTTCTACTCAATTGCCTCCTAGCATCAACATTTTGTATACTTGTAAAAAATATTCTTTCCATTTGTATCTTCCTTATTGATCCCTGTACATAATGTTTGAAACCCTATTACCATTTTTATCTTGAATTAATAGCATCCATGGTTTCAAAATTGAATCTAGATTGAGTGGTTTTCTATCACACCAAGTATAGATCCAAATATAAAGATTTTTCTAGTTCCCACCACCCATATTAGACCTTTAATAACTAGATCAATTGATTTTTTAAAATTATTCCATAGTGCAAAACCATTTGGTAGTGAGAATGTAGTAAATATTAAGCTTAGGCCATTAGATTCAATGTACTTAGAAGATTTTTTACCCATTGTATTTGACTCTTTTTGTACAATCTACAAATTACTTTTCCCCTAAGAGCTAAGTTTGCATCCGTAAGAACTCTTAAACTGAGACCTTCCCTATTTTTATCATCACACATCTTGCTCCATTTCCCCAAAAGAAATTTCCTTTTATCATGTAATATTAACTACAAAAATAACCACATAATATAGATTAAACTTTTTTCTATCGATTATGGCATAATATACAAGGACACATAATTTGGTGTAATGGCTTGTAAAACTAATTTAATTAGACACACACTTCCTTCTAATGATAACCATCTACCTTTCTATATTGGTGGTATATTTAGAATTTTACTTATAACTGGATTCCACAACTGTACCCTCATTCTCCCCTTAAATAAGGGCATCCCTAGATAATTTGTTGGAAAATTTACCTCCTCCATTTGAAGTAACCTACATATCTCTACTTTGATTATAGTTGGAGTGTTTAGGAAGTAAATTTTGGATTTTGTCCTATTAACTTTTTGCTTGACACTCTTTCATATTCCTTTAATAAGGTATTCAAAGCTTTGACCTTGTTTATCCTTTTCTTCCCAAAAAAGGGTGTATCATCTACAAATTGTTGATGGGTGATGTTATCAATGTTATTACTAGCCTTAAGTCCATTTATTAGCCTATATTTGTTAGCCTTCTTCAAGTTCCTACCCAATACCTCTACCATAATAATGAACAAATATGGTGATAGAGGATCTCCCTATCAGAGAACTCTCTTGGCTTCAAATGAATTTGTTACCAACCCATTGACCAACACCAAATATGATATCGTAGAGACACAAACTTTAATTCATTTGACTCATTTCTTTCCAAATCCAAACTTTAACCCTCTCATAGGATTTACTCATATAAATTTTTAAGATCATTGCTCTCTCTTTTCTTGAAGGTGTTGAATGCATAACTTCATGAGCTACTATGATCCTATTTAGAATCTGACTCCCTTTCACAAATCCCCCTTGTTATTTTGAAATAACTTTGTCTACAATGGTCTTAACCAATTTTCCATCACTTAGGAGATCTTATATGGCATATTACATAGGATTAAGAGCCTAAATGAATAAAATAATTATGTATTCTTCTTCTTTGGAATCAATGTTGCATTAATTTTATAAGGTATGTATTTTTTAACCCTAGTCTTTTCCATTGCCACCAATAAATAATCCTTCACTATATCCCAATTATATTGATAGAATATTATAGACATTCCATCCAGACCTAGGGATTTATCCTTATCAAAAGAGAAAAGAGCTAAATAAACTTCTTTTGAAGTAATAGGCTTCACCAATTTCCTATTGTCTTCATTTGTTATAACTTAAGGTACTTCTTGTTGTAATTTATCATTAAGAACTTCAAACTCCTTCAATCCTAGAATATTTTGGTAAAAAAACCTTATCTCATTTTTTATTTCACTATGGTCTTCAATCCAAACCCCTTCTACTGATTTAATTCTACTAATTATAGATGTTAATCTTTGTATTATTGCCATCCTATGAAAAAGCTTTGTGTTTTTATCTTATTTTAACCAAGTTTGTCTCAATTTTAATCTCTAAACTTTATCTTCCTTACTCAAAATATTATGATATTCACTAAGCAACTCCCTTTCCTCCAAGCTTGGATTATTATGCTCACCTTTTTGGAAGTTTGAAAAATTTTCTTTAGTTATTGTTTCTTCTAAAAAATATTTCCAAAAGTGTTATTGTTCCATTCTTTTAATCTAGATGTCATTGATTTAATTTATTTTAGAAGTGTATACAACTCATTGTTTCCTAAATAATTCCATGTCAGTGCTATCATATAAAAAATTAAGGATGGTCTTCCCACATCTACTCATATTTAAAATATGATTTTTTTAATTCACTTACCAGCATTTTAACTTTTATTGGCCAGTGATCTAAACCAATCCTTGTCAAGGTATTAATTTTAGCACAAGTCCCTTCATCTAGCCAATGGTATGAGAGTATGCATCTAT
The DNA here is from genome assembly GCA_028583015.1 of Wollemia nobilis. Taxonomy (NCBI): domain Eukaryota; kingdom Viridiplantae; phylum Streptophyta; class Pinopsida; order Araucariales; family Araucariaceae; genus Wollemia; species Wollemia nobilis. Next base: position 2,240,264 of record JAQPPZ010002501.1, read on the forward strand.
CTATTTTTTTTGCTATTAGGTTTTGGCCTCTCTTGTTGTTGGTCCATGTATAGTTGTCCTCTTTAAACTCAACCTCCCATGGATTATTGTTTTGAATAAAAGCTAAGAAATCTTTCATACTTTGGGTAATATTCCTAATTCCCCCAAATTCATCTAGCTTGGTTATGGAATTAAAATCTCCTATGATCATGAATTGGGTTTCTTGGACTTTACTTATCATAAAAGCTTCAACCCCTCTCCATACTTCTAATCTATTTAACTGAGTTTTAGGTACATAGACATTGATAAGGATAAAATAAACATCTACAAAGTAGATTGTGACTAATAAGGCTATCCAATGCCTAGTTTTATGAATGGTTGCATAGGAGGTTCTAATTGGATTTCAACATGTTAGGATTCCTCTTATCGCTTCTTCAAAATCCACAACATCACATTCACATCTTGCCCATATTGCTTTCATAGTTTTGGAAACTTCTGCCTTTGTCATTTTAGTTTCCTCAATATAAAGAATATCAGGCTTATTACTTAAATAAAGGTCCCTGATACACCTCTACTTTGAGAGGGTATTAACACCCTTTATATTCCATGAGACGGTAATCATGTCTCATTAGGGGCTACTGATCCTGCCTATGAATAACCAATATCACTTTGTTGTTTGGTAAAGAGAAGTTCAACCAACTTAGATTATGTTCCTTACTCTATGTTTGCTCTTTTTTTGGTTTAATAATAAAGGGTTGTACTTAGGTCCCCCACCCTTGACAAATTATCTATGTTTGCTCTTGGTTCCCCAACTCTTGCTTGATAATGTGAGGGTTTTCCTCTTTTTTTCATGCTTATCTTAGGAGTAGGTCTTATTATTCTATTCCTCAATATTATTTCACAACTTTCCTTTTCATTAGATTTATCCTCTCTTGGCTTTTCTATGGAAGCTTTTGACTTGTCTTGCTCATTTTTTGGTATTTCCTTTTTAATGGTAGAGGTATTAACATCTAAAACTATATTTTCTCTACCATTTTTCTTCTCCTAAATGGTGCATGGTACTTCAAGAGAGTATTCAAAATCTAATGAGGCACATTCCTTAGGTTTAGTAGGAATTTTCATCCCTAAATCATGATCATACTAAATAGACAATTCCTTAATATTTTGATCATATTGCATCGTTTCCTCTAAGCTCTAATCTAATTTTTCTTCATAGGCTAAAGCCTCAAAAGAATTGGTATTTTTACAATATTATTCCTTACTAGTCTCTATTGTTTATTTACTTCCATCCATTTCGATCTATTTTTTGGAAGTTGAAAACCATCTTCATCCACATCCGTTTGTAAGTTTCTCTTGTAGTTTTATACATATGTTTCTGTTGGACTCTTCTTAGGGCATGATCTCTTAGTATACCCCACCTCATGACATATTCTATATCTAAAAGATATATTTTCATAATCTATGGTTTGGGTCCACAACTTACCCCCATACTTAAGAATGATTGATTATGGTAAAGGTTTACTTATATCAATCATGACCAATATATGAGAATAAATAGCCAAGAATCAATCTTTTATAGTTTCTAAAATCTCAAGGAATTCTTCCATAGTGTTTCCTATTGCCTTGAAGGTATCCATTTCCTAGAATTCAATGGATAATCCATACATCCTAACCCAGACTAGTACTAGGGATATATTTATATTTTCAGGTGCAAAGCCTTCATACCAACAAGTAAGAAAGAGTCTTGTTTCTCCCATAAACCTGTTGGAGTATACTTACATTATTTGGTACATGCTAATGTGCCCCCATGATTCCTTCATGGTACATCTTGTAAATATTATATTAGGATTGTGTCTTAGTTTAGAGTGTGAGTAATATTTTATGTAATGTAATAATGTGTAGGAAATGCACAAGTATTATGTAAGTGTGTATGTGCAAGAAATGCACAAGTGTCATGTGAGTATGTGTGCAAGTGTAATGTGAATATATATGCACAAGTGTTTTATATGTAAGTGTGCATAAGTGTCCTTAGGTTAGAGTATGATAAGTGAAGAGTCATGTCTAGGTATACATACAAGATAGAGTTATGTGTATGCAAGTGTTAAGTAGAGAAGACAAGAGTCATGAGACTTGGCATAAGGAAAGGAATAGTTAGGTATACAAAGAGTCATTCTACTATGGCTATATAGTACTCCATAGAGAAGCATGAATAACCAACATCAATCATCATTCATCAAGTGTAGAAAAGCAAGTGCTATATTGTAAGAGAAAGAGGAGTAATAAAGTTTACATACATTTGAGCAACTAATATTGTAAGTTGTGCTACATGCTTTGTACATGTATGATTCAGGCTATTTACATTCATATTTATGCTCATTAATGAATTTTAGTTGATATATTATAAGCCTTTATATACATATTAGTTGGATTATATTATTTTATTTACATCATTATATTGATCTTACTATATTGTGGCTATATTATATTTGATCCTATGAGATTTATCTTAATATTAAGGCTTCAAAAGCGATCAAAACGAAAGACCCCCTTTTAAGATTTTATCTCTTTCCTTTCTAAAATAAAAAAGGTTACATGTATGATTCAGGCTATTTACATTCATGTTTGCTCATTAATGAATGTTAGTTGATACATTATAAGCCTTTATATACATATTAGTTGGCTTATATTATTTTATTTACATTATTATCTTGATATTACTATATTGTGGCTATATTATATTTGATCCTATGAGATTTATCTTAATATTAAGGCTTCAAAAGCCATCAAAACCAAATACCCCCTTTTCGAATTTTATCTCTTTCCTTCCTAAAACAAAAAAAGTCTAGGAAGAAACCTTTGGGAAGAAAGGATAGACTCACTCTTGGAGACTTCCAACTCCTATCAATCCATTTTCTCAAGGTCAAAGCTCCTAGCTAAGACCCATTAAAATTACCAAAAACTGTCCTATCTTTGAGCACCAAGGATCCCTTCTCTATGAGATCCTCCCTAACTTCTACTACTAAGGATGATTCTAAGAAATTTATTTAAAATAAGTCCATGGGAAGGAAACTGTAACTCAAAATCTACTAAAATTTACTAGTATATCCTATAGCAATTATAGTATTTGAAAATAAACCTATAATAATTTGCATGTAAAACTTCTAAGATAATGAAGGAAATAAAAACTTAGCTAACCAATACTATATTGAGATAGAATGTGTTGCCCGGTTGATGCCCTAGCCCTTCGTTTCTCCTCCCACCATTTGAACCCTAACTAACAAATATCTGTGATTTTATTTTTAACGGCTTGAAAAATTAGCAATGCCCTTATTCTAGATGGTTGACTTCAAAAGGTCATATCTCCCTTAATACCACTTAGATTTCTTCATATGACCACTCATTTTAAAGTTGTTCAAGTTTCACATAAATTGATCCAAGAAACATTTGAATTAGACAACCCTTTGCAAAGAAATGAATCCTATAAGATGAGATGTTTTTCAAGAAAATTTTGCCCTAATGCTATCCTAGTTTTGAACGAATATATTCATGTGGCCATATATCCCTCAATATTTCTTGGATTCTTTTGAATGACTACTCACTTCAAAGCTTTTCAAATTCCAAACAAAATAGCACAAGAATCGTCTAAATTAGACAACTCTATGCAAAGATATGACTTCTAAAATATGATTCATTTTTTGGAAAACATTTCCCCACCTCTACCTAGAATAACTCATTTAATATTAATATATCATCATTTTAATAAATATTTTGCATAATTTAATTGTAAATGTATTTAAATATATTTATTTTTGTATTGATTATATGGGATTGGAATGGAGCTTATTCATATTGTATCATTATGACTTTAATATGGTTTCGTAACATCTTAATAATCAATATATATATATATATATATATATATATATATATATATATATATATAGTTTGTTAAGATTTGAGCCTTAATATTTGCCTTGAAAGTTAACCTATTTCATCAATTGAATTCATATCATTTTATTTTATATATAATTATTTTATGGTATTATATTATAATATTATTTGAATATTTTTTTAATAAGCTATATATAGCAGCCAAAATCGATAGAAAAAAGTTTAATCTACATTATGTGGTCATTTTTGTGATCAGGATTACATGATAAAAGAAATTTTCCTTTTGTGAAATGGAGCAAGGTGTATGATGATAAAACTAGGGGAGGTTTCGGTTTAAGAGTTCTTATAGATGCAAACTTAGCTTTTAGGGGAAAAGTAATTTGGAGATTTTACAAAGAGAGTCAAAGACAATGGGTAAGAATTTTTCTATGTATGTTGATCCTAATGACCCAAGCTTAATATTTATTACATTCTCTCTACCAAATGGTTTTGCACTATGGAACAATTAAAAAAATCAATTGATCTAGTGATTAAAGGTTTAAGATGGGTGGTGGAAACTGGAGAAAATATTTCTATTTGGATGGATACTTGGTGTGATAAAAAACCACTCAATCTAGATTCAATTTTGAAACCATGGATGGTATTACTTTAAGATAAATATGGTGATAGGGCTTCAAACATTTCGTATAAGGGTCAAGAAGGAAGATACAAATGGGAAGAATAATTTTTTATAAGTATACAATACATTGATTCTAGGAGGCAATTGAGTAGAAAGATAACAACAATGATTATTTCGATGGGAGCCAAGGATAAGTTGATTTGGGAGTTGAAAAGCTTAGGAGAATACACAACAAGAAGTGGATATAATATAAAGCACCATCAAAATAGGAATATCACAAGAATATGGAGAGATATTTGGGATAGCTAGAGCATTTCCAAAGTTAAAATGTTTGTTTGGCAAGTGGGTCATAGAAGAATTTTATCCTGGGATAACCTTATGAAAAGGGGTTTTCATGGCTCCTCAAAATGTGTTCTTTGTAAAATAGAGGAGGAGAGTATAGACCACCTCTTGGGACACTTCTCAACAGTCTAGAGACTATGGCAATGGATTCTTCATATGTTAGGTAAATGCATGGTGATGAATGGTAAAATTGAGGAATGGTTAAAGAAATGACAAAGCACTTTTAAAAGTGAGGCTTTACAGACAATATGTGATATATCAAAAGATACAATATTTTGGACTGTTTGGCTAGAAAGGAATAGAAGAATATTTAAAGGAAAGAAAAGCAATTTAGAGGTAATGAAAAGGAATACTTGTTTAGCCATAGAGGAGTCTAAACCAACCTTGTCAACTCACCTAATCCCTAATCTAGAAGCAAAGAGCCTTTATAGATGGAGTAAAGTCATCAAATGTAATTATGATGTTGTGGATAGGATGAGCAAAAATAAGGGAAAGAATATAAAGTGGAAACCACCAAATGTGAATTTGGTCAAATTGAATTTTGATGGAGCATATAAAGGAAATCCAAGACTAGAAGGAGGATGAGGAATGATTAGAAATAATAGAGGAGATATTTTGTCTCATTATGCTTTCAATAGTGGATTTAAGATAAAAAATGAAGCTAAAGCTTGGGCGACTTTGGAAGGGTTAAAAATATGTAAACAAATGAAATGAAACAAAGTATATATGGAAGGTGATTCACTCATAGTAATAAATGCAATTTTGAGGAAAGCAAAGGCTCCATAGAACATAGAAGAGATAATTATGGAAATTCAAGACCTTGCTATAGAGTTTGAAAACATCAGGTTTACACATATATTAAGGGAAGGAAACAAATGTGTAGGTAGGCTAGCTAATAGAGGGGTTTTTATTGAGGATCATGAAGTTAGATTCTCTTTTTCTTGGTTAGAGGAAGTAGTAAGTTTAGCCGAAGTTGAAAAGAAAATATTGATTGCTTGAATCAAATAATGATTAAGATTTACTTTAATGTTTTCCATTGGTAATATCTTCTAAATTTTATAATATCAATATGCTTTCATATGTACTATATATTATAATTTTTGTGGTTGCACTTGTGCTTCAGGAAGGAAACTAGCAATCTATATCTGGTAAAGTGGGATATGATAGTGCGATTTTTTTGAAATATTACTCTACCAAGATGCAATGCATAGATAGTACAGGTGAAGTTTTGGTATTGTGAAGGTTGTTGTAAGAAAATGTCAAGAAGGATGTTGAAATTTGGAATATTTGTATTCACACATAAAATTGAAAAGTTCCAAAAAATAAAAATCATGAATTTAGACATTTTCTGTAAAATGACATAGGTTTCTAGCTATAGCAACTCATTTGAGATGAGAATTGAATCTATTTGTAAAATCTCATGCTCTAAATAAGAGAGTTGTTATTTGTCAAGGGTGGGGGACCTGAGTACAACCCCTTGTTCTCTAGAAAAGAAGAAGAAGAAGCTATATTTAGCTTCTATTGGGAACACTCCTATCAAAATTACAAAATATTGTTGTCAATTCAATTAAAACATATCTAGCTTGGCTTTCTATCAAGGATATTCTTCATTTTCTATTGTATCAAATATATTATTTGTGTTTTTCAAACTATTATGTTTTCATAATTGAGTTATTCATACCATTTTCATTAAAAGATAAAATCTCACTCAACTAGTTGCCTTTTAGAATTTACATTTCATTAAGATAAAGATCAAGACCACAATTCGCTAAATTATCTACTACCTAATTTCCATCTCTATACATATGCTCATCTTTCCAAGAAATTACCTCCAATAAAAAATAATGAACATTCACAATGATATTATTTTTTATATAATCCTCACATCCAATTTATTAATAGTATTAATAATAATTTGCAAACCCCCTTAGTTGAAATATCTTTCTATACCTTTTCAATTATAATTTTAATTCCTATATGAAATGTCTTAGCCTTTCCATAGTTGTTAGTTAAAGTTCCATATGATTTTGAGTTAATGAAGAGAATTTTGCTTTCAATATTTCAAAAAATACTACCTCCACCATCCTTTGCTATATTTTCTTGAGAAGCACAAACAAAATTAATTTAATAAACTTATTTTTTTGGACATTTCCATTTTACAATAGATTGAAGCAAATTGGTTGTGTTAATGTCATTATGTGATGAACCTTCTATGTAGATTCAAATCCTATAACCAAGTGGGTGGCACCGTTTTTTCTACACTTGAGACTTCCCATGATTAGCACCATATATTTAAACATCTTGCTAGAGAGGCAATAATACAATTCTAAACTTGGGCATGATTTTGAGAGTTATTTTTTTATAATTTATTATTCCTTTCAAGCCATAAATTTTAATAAATAATGGTTGGGCCAACCATCGATAAAAAATAATGCTTTAACTTTAATTATCAAAAAAATTAAAAATAAACTAAATTAAATTTATTTTTGTCCTAGGTCATGAAGGACCAAAAGGGTGTCAATAAAAGGGTGTATTTTTAACTTCATGAATTTTATTTTTTATTTTTAAACTTAAATAATAAATCAAATATATTTATAATAATATTGGAATATATTTTTAAAAAGAACAAAAATGATATGATTTGATGTATAATTAAATAGTTTATATCAAATGGCATTAGTTCAATTGATTGTATTCCTCAAATTTCAAGGAGGAGATTGAGGTTCGAATCTTGCCAAGATATACATGCATAATTGCTAAACTATTATAATAAAACCATATGGTTATGATGTAATACAAGTGGAGTTTAATGCAATCCCATATAACCAATTAAAAAATTGAATAGTTTATGTTCAAGTTAGAACAACTCAAGGAGATTTGAATAACATCAATACTAGATGATGAACATCAATCTAGAGTAGGGATGAGAGGGCATGAAGGTAGAAGAAATATTATCAACAAGAGAAGATTATGGGCAAGAGGAGATTTGTAGAAGAGGAGATTTGCAGAAGAGGAGATTATTGGAAGAGAAGATTACTGACAAGATTACCAACAAAGAGAAACAAATTGAAGATTACCAACAAATAGAAGTGATTTGAGTTTTAGTTGTAATATCTTGTTTATCAACAAAATAATTTTCCATCATTGTCGTCATTGCCATTAAGAAGAACCACACCACCATCGAAGCCATCCATGCTTCTTCGTAACATCAACAACAATTTGCGCAATAGTGTTGAACCCTTTGGAGGAGAAGCTTGGTAATGGATTAATGCAAAGTCATAATGGATGGTTGCATTCCTTTTTATGTCAATTATTTTACATTTAAATTGTTTTGTCGATGATAACAAGGATTAGAAAAAATTAAAAAATAAAAAGAGAGAAAATTTTGAAAAATCCTAGTATTTTTCAAATCCCTAGTTGCTTTTGGAAATTTTTTGGGTTGAGATCATGGAGTTACCAATTTCCACAGGAAAGAATGATATTGATGCTTGATAATGCTGGATGAAGTTTAGATCTCTACATTTTAGTGGCTATTTTTGAAAATGCAAAATTTATATCTTTTAAAAGAGGAAGCTTGTGATTGGTGGGCAATTCTTCGTAAATAAATTTCACTTGGGATGAAATGGAGCATGCATTCTTGAGTCAATGGAACCCATATAAAAATAGATATTTTGAAGGTCACCATCAAAGAATATGAAGAAGAAATAAAAAGGCTTTAGAGGGAACTTAAAGAAATGAACAAATAGAATATAATAGAAGGAAAAATTACATATGACAATGTGCAAGTTCATGGTCGCATTCAAAAGGAAATATTAAGAAGCAAGAATCCAAGGAGAAGCAAGAAGAAGTTATGTCAAGGGAACAAGTTAAAGAACCATTAGAAAAATCAAAAGTTGAATTTACGGCAGTAGCAACAATAGAGTCCATAGAAGAATCAACAACAAAGTCCAAGGAAGCCTTGTCAAAAGTGCACAAGTATTCACCAAAATAAAGGTATAAGAGAAAATATTATGAAGAAGAATTTAAAATAGACAAACAAATTATTGAAGAGTCAAATGAAATAGATTGTTAGGTTAAGGTTGTAGCATATCTACACCCACACCACCTTGAGCGACAAAAATATTGGAGGCATGGCTTAAGGCATCAATATTTTAGATCTACATAGAGTTATAAAGGCATCAAGTATGGTGGTGTTTGGAAGAAAAAGCAAAATGCTTATGGGTTTCAAAGGGGTGCAATAGCATCAAGGAACAACATGACCAACTATTTGAAATATCATAGTAGAGCAACAGAAGCATGGAACCAACAAAGTAGTTATGGATATTCAAGTGGCACGATGACAATTTGGCATTATCAAAGGCCATCACTAATCAAGATTTCACTTGCATGGATGGATGAACACGATTAAAAATTGTCAAGGAAAAGGATGCCAAATCTTTGTTTTTGCAGTTTTGTTTTTTGAATATCAAAAAATGAAGATAAAAAATTTAGACTTTTTTTCAAAAAATATGTAGGTATCTAGTTATATCATCTCAATTGAGATAAGAATTGAATATATTTGCAAACTCTCAAGCTTTACAGAAGAGAGTTGTGATTTATCAAGGGTGGGGGACTTGAGTACAATCCTTTTTTCTTAATCAAGAAAAAAAGTTAGAAAAATTCATTTTAATAAAACGATCTTACATAATTCAATAGTAAATATATTTTGTATTCTAAAGTAGAAGAACATGATATCATACGAACTTCATGGTTGAATAGATTATTTGAGTTGTTGGTTTTTGGTTGGATTATGGGATAGAGTATGGATTGAAACTTTAAATTTTTTGAGATTTCTAAACTTATGCTTCAAGATTGCCTTAGTACATGGAAGAGAAAGTCTATTTCTTTTGTAGGGTGCATTCTCCAGATCTTATCAACTTTACAAGAAACATAGGTATATGTGTTCTTCATATTACAAATGCCTCTAGTTATAGTGAAGAAAATGATTTATTTATTTTGTTCCATGTTGTGGAAGGACAATGCAATGAATTGCAAGCTTACTTTGGTGAGTTGAAGAGATATTTACCTTCCAAAATCCAAGGGTGGTTTGTGGTTGAAAAACTTAGAGTCATTCAATATTGCTTTGGGAGCCAAGAAGGTATGGAGGTGCTTTATGGATTCAAAGAGGATTATGGAGTCAAGTCTTGAGAAGTAAATATATGGACAACATGGATCTAATGCATATATTATCTACACCACATCCCCCTAGAGTTTTCAAAGTATTGAATTTTATGCTTTATAATAGGTATATAATTTCACATAATTTGAAATAGGTTGTGGGCAATGAAAGGTAAATTAAGTTTTGGATAGACTATTGGAAAATGTAATAATATTTTTCTAAATACCCCTAACTAGAGGATATGAAGACAAAATTATCTTCTTGTGAACCACACTAGCAACTTATTACTTATTTGAATTGGGCCATGCTGGTCTTTTGAGCTAGAGGGACCCAAGACATGTAGGTGGTATTGATGTTGTTGGGGCAAAATCTCGAGGGAATCATATTAAATTAATTTGATATCCTCTACTTTTGAAAGTGGATAGACTTATTTGGGAAGGAGTAGAGAATATTTCTTACTCAACCAGTGTTGGCTATAAACGGTTATTTGGGAAAAGTGAGACCAATATTTCCTTGAGATGGAGTTTGGAATTATAACTCCCTGCCCAAAGCTATGACCTTCGTTTAGTTGGATGTAAGAGTTAGGGCACTAACATTTGATAGGTTTCAACAGATGGGTTTTCTTGGCCCTTATATTTGTGTCATGTGTAATGTTGTCTAGGAGAATGCTTCTCAAATATTATTTTATTGTTCCTTTGCATGAAAATTTTGGACTTGGTTCATTTGTAAATTTGGTAAGTCTTAGATTTGTCCTCTAGACTTGGATTTATAATTGCACACATGAAAGGTTAAATTTAGTGGAGCAAGAGAAAATATATGGAGTCAAGATCCTATGTTATCTCTTGGTCATTATGGAATGAGAGGAATATAAGTATTTTCTAGGGAGATAAGTGGAGCTTGGGGAGATTATTGAGCCAATTGATAATTGCTATTAGTGAAGTGTTCAGTAGTAGTAATATTTATTAGGAGCTACTCCTTGAGGGTAGAATCCTACCTTATATAGAAACCTAGCCTCTCATCCACTTCCTATAAGATACTATAATCAACATAAAAATAATTATACAAAATTTAATTAAAATGGTCATCATTAATTGAAAGAAAAATCACATTTAACTTTGACAAATCATCATAGGGAAACCCAAGCCCTATAGGGTATGGGGGAGTGTTTCAAAACCATGAGATAAGGGTGCTCCATGATTTCACCTTGAACATTCCTCCATCAATATTAAATTATACTGAGGCATTTAGTCTCATTATAAGGATCTAAAAAGCTAAAGAAAAATGCATTGATGATCTTATTATAGAAGGCAACTTGCACATCATAATAAATGTGTTCAAGAAGAAAATGATGAACCATTAGAGGATGGTACCCTATTAGGGGAATTTAAAATGGTTAAGACTAGTGTTAAGTTTAAATTAGTACACATTCTTCATAAAGGTAGTTTCCTTTTTGATAAGTTGACCAACTTAAGAGTTCTAATCCACTTTTAGTTAATTAAAAGCTCATAATTGAGTCACTTTCCTAGCGTAAAAATTTGGCAAGAAAGGATATCATAGATATATCACATAGCACTTTATGCTAGTTGGCTTTGGGTCCCTTGTGGCTATATATTTTTGTATGGTGTATTGGAAGTGCACATTATTAAGTTTATGGTCTTTGTTTTTTATGCTTGCATCTAGATCTTTACTAATTTGGGAGGGCCCCCTATAGAACCATTGTTTCTTAATAAAAAATAATAATCATGAAAATAATAAGTCCATCACCATCATAAAAAAACTACATGAGTATTGTTAAAAGAAGCTAACATCAATATAAGATGATAAAGAAGTATCATCTTAAAAGAAAATTTCTAGTTACACTCAATACGACACATGATAATCAATTTGACCATGTGTAGTGATGTGATCCTCCACAAAATTTCTTCAAATTATTAATTTGTTGAATTTCTTTAATTGATATTTTTAAGAGAATGGATGTATGGATTAAATTAATAATAATATTATTCTATATGGCCATCAATTATTGATGATGCTAGTATTTTAAAAATGACACCATATTTATTGTAGTGGTGTCCTTTACCTTGATGAAATCAAATTTTAAAAGCCAATTGGTTGAGGGAGATTCTATCTCTTTGTGAAAATGACATCAAAGTATGATAGAATAAGAACTATTAGTTTGAGGGAGATAAAAAGTATCTTTGAAGGAAAAAGCTGGATATGGTCTATTGACCTAAGAGAAATATAATGTTTTGATAGTTTGACAGAAGCAATAGAAGACACATATAGCTTATTAAAAAATAATAGGTTATATTTATATATAAAAAATAAGTTTACAATTTTTTGTATTGCATAAGACTTCCAATTTTTTGTATATATATTTTTTATTATATTAGTGTGAGAAACCCCTACGATTGACTTCCAGGGTTGGGCATCCCTATCCCAACCATGACCTCTCATAAGGATGAGAGTTGAGCTTATAGGGCAAAACACACAACCATACACACACCCACCCCCTCACACACTCATCCACATTACAGTTTGAACCTTGGACCTCCAAAGAAGAGCCAAAGACCAAACCATTGTGTTTTCCTCTCGAGACTAAAATTAAATGGTAGTGTGATAAACCCCTATGAGCAATGCATAGGGTTAATAAGTCTTCTCCTAGACATCACTCATAAATTTGAGAGCTAAACTTATCAATAGGGAATTAACACAGCCAAATGCTACAGTTTGAACCTTGGACCTCCCAAATAAGAGCCAAACCCCAAACCATTACGCTGCCCCTCCAAGACTAATGGAAAAATTAAATGGGTAGTGTGATAAACCCCCACCATTTTTTTTGTATATTTTAAATATATATGTAACCCAACACACATACATACACATAATACTATTGGACATAATAGTATAGCATATCTTATATTTACATAAATTTATAATTTATAATTTTTGACATACCAAAAAATCTCAAGTAGAGAAGAAAATGATTTTTTTTGTTAAAGCTCATAAAATACAAATAAAGGTTTCAAACATCCTTGAAAAACTCTATTTGGTAACGAGGGCATTGATATGATTAAAAAAGAAATAAATCAGATTGAGTATTAAGAGAGTAAAATGAGTATCATGAGAGGAAAAAATTAAATGTCGACGAATATTTTTATTAAAGAAATAGATTTGTTGTGACATAATGAGATCCACATGATCCATGCCGATCTAGGGTGTTGGGACATAACCCTAAAATACTATCAACAATACATGAAGCTTTCACAACCTTTTCTCTTAGAAACCACATTATTTATAGAACTATCATAGAAGAAAGTTCATTGAAAACATGAGGTCAAGTAATGGATATTAACACATGCTCTTATACCTTGTAAGATTTATCAATACTTTGTAGAAATGAACAAAATCAACACATTACCCAAAATGAAAGAACAACTCATAAATAAATACAATGCAATATGAAGGGTGCATGTAGATACTAATGTAATCTCACTAAAGGAAGAATAAGCACTCTAACCAATAAAAATGGTTGGTCAAGGTTGAATAACTGATCTTAAGGTTTAATATTAAAATATTACAATAAACCCACCTCTACAAGGTGTACAAAGGCCCATTAAGGCTATACAACAAATATAATACAAAAGTTAGTTGTGGTCTTAAGTGAAACTTAACACCAAATATTCCAGCACCTAAATTTTATTTTGTAATATTTCTTCCATCTAACTTTGAAATATTTTTGATTTGATGAAAATACAAATCTATTTTGGTTGTAGCATGAAAAATTGGGCCTAGTATGATTATTCATTTTGCAATTTGTCATGATAATAATAAAATATTTTTCTTGCATATAAGTACCTTGGTCCATTCCATTGATTTCTACTCTCTTGTAAATTGTTGAGTTTATACTTAATTTTATTTTGTATTTTAAGTATACCACCAAAATATTTGACATTCTAAATATCCATTTTCCCTATTAGATATTTAATCTTTTGAACAAACTTGTGCATACATGTTCTTTTGAACCTTCTTCATTCAACTATAGCATAGCCATTGAGAGGAAATTGGGGTCTTGGATCCATATAGACTAAAGTCCAAATAGATTTGGATGACCATTACTACGTGGATCACATATCAAGAGAATAGGTTTGTGTTTTGATCTTGCTCATGATAAAATGTTTGAATACACTATATACTCTATTTTCAACCATATATTAGATAACAAAAGTCTCTCTACTCGTTCTTTTATATGAGTTCAAGCCCAATACATTTTTCTTGTGTTTATTAGAAGCTTAAAATAATTGCATCCCAAAGACCATTTAAATTTCCAAAGGAAACAAAATATTTCATTAATTTAGATCGTCTAAGGATACCACCCTTCTTTTCTAAAGGAGATAGGATTAGGTTGAAGTTCCCTTAATAATCATTAGATCACAAATTTGAGTCGTTATTGAAATTGAAATTAATAAATTGAGTTCCTTCCATAATTTATCACAAAGAGTAAATTATAGTTGGATTAGATACATACAAACCTCTAACTTTGATATTTTCCTCTCTTTTGCAAAAAAAAGACTAAAGAATAGCAACCAAACTACTCTTTCAATGCACATAAGTTATTCAAAAAGTAAAATAACGAAGGTTATTATGTTTTTCAATGTTATTTATTTTATTATAAAATTAATTATAATTATAAATTTAATTATAAATATAATTTTAATTTTGAAAATTACAAAAATTAAAGTGAATTTAAATTGATGTATCTAGATAAAGTATATATATATATATATATTCTTTGAAGATAAAAGAGTTGTATTTAGGTCCCACCTTCAATAAACACAAATCTCTCTTTTAAAGCTTGAGAGTTTACAAAAGATTTAATTCTCATCTCAATTCAGTTGCTATAATAAGATAGTACATTTAAAAAAATCTAAATTATTATTTTCATTTTGCAGATCTTCTTTAAATTTTCTTTATAAATATAAATATTTCAAAAATTTCACATATTTTTTTTAATTATTGGAACCAATAATTATATTCAATAAAAAATAAGAGAGGTTACAATAAAAAGGAGCTAAAAAAATCATAGCTCGAAGCACAAGGCCACCCAAACAATCAACATCGTAAAGACGATGCTCAAGGCCAAAAATAAAACCAACACCTAAAAGGGTGAATAAAAAAAATAACTAAACAAAGGGAACCACTCCAAGAGGAGATTGAGCCCTACTATGGGCACTAACAGAATGATCTGATGCTAGATAATGTCACCCCCTCAACCTGCTACGTCAAGGCCTCAAAGAAATAGAGGGACCTTAAGGCAAAGGGAGGTTAGGTGAAGGCATGTTGATAGTGCATGAAGCCTCGTGCCAATATCTGACAAGATTTATCAAATGTGCCAACTCATGAGTCAACTTGGAAGCCTACGAATGGAGTTGAATAATAATAATAAAAAATACTGTAATATTTTCATGCAAGGAAAACTAACTAGAAATTGAATCTCCATAATAGACATCAATATTCCTAGCTTTCCAAAGTTGAAACAAAATAATAACACGAAAGAAATTCCATAGAGCAGCAATATAGGCTAGCCAACAACTGTTATCTCCAAAAGAGATAATCTTCCATCTAAAAAATTCAATATGAAAGGGCTTGAACAATGAGTGAAGCCATGACCAAGAAGACTGAGCACAAGAGCAAAACCAAAACAGATGTTTGAAAGTCTCAAAATAACCACAAGCTAGATACTTAGGATTACGAAGACCAACCCTACTAAGTATATCTCCCATAGGAATCCCTTGATAAATAAGAGACCTAAAGAAAAAAGGTAATCTTGGGTTTAAGGTTAGACTTCAAGATATGGTTCAGACGAGCAATCCAAGTATAGGAGGTAGAGTGAGTCTACCATATCTCATCAAGTTTATCAACACTAGGGGAAACATGACTAAAAAGCTGATAAAGTAAGGAAGAAGAGTAGTTATTGAAAGGAGTATCCACATTCCAGCGCCAATCCCTCCACCAGGCACTTAGGGTTAAGGAGTAAGCTTATGAAGCATGATATCAGGTATGAGCTCTTGAATATTAAGAATAGAAGGAAGATATAAATTCTTAAG
Source organism: Wollemia nobilis (assembly GCA_028583015.1). Classification (NCBI taxonomy): domain Eukaryota; kingdom Viridiplantae; phylum Streptophyta; class Pinopsida; order Araucariales; family Araucariaceae; genus Wollemia; species Wollemia nobilis. Next base: position 2,256,360 of record JAQPPZ010002501.1, read on the forward strand.
ATTAAATTTTTATTTGAGATTAGGCCAAGGAATCTGGTCTCGAGAGTGCACTAAATCATTAATATAGCAGATGCCCTTATGAAACAACCTCAAATATTTAATCCTTGGCATATTAACAAGAAGAACTGAAGAGTTGGACATAATAGGAGACCACCAAATATTCTAAGAATTGAAAGAAAGACCATTATGAAAACCATCACCAATCCAACGAAGATGGGGTTTCACCACCTCAAAAGCTTACCAAATACTTTTAACAACAAAGGAACCCCAAATATTAACCAAAGTAGAAGTAATAATGAGAGAATGGAGGCCAATATTAGCCCAAGTTTTACACCCATAAGGTAGCCTTGAAAAAATATAATGATAAATCAAAACCTTCTAGGCTTCAGTGCCTTCAATAAATTTAACCACCCAGTTAGCACACAGAGAAATGCTTTACCTGTAAATGCCAATGATGCCCATCCCACCCTTATTAGTAGGCATACAACAAATATCCCAAGCAACTCGATAAAAACCATGTGAATTCTTCTCCTTGGACCAAATAAAATCCCTAAGGAGTCTAACCAACTTATTATAAGAATTCTTAGAAGGGACCCAACAGGAGGAGTAATAAACATGGATGGCAACAAGAATATTTTTGCAAACCTAAAACTTGCCAGCAAGAGAAAGGGGATGCGAGGCCCAACAAGAAATCTTCTTTTTAATTTTATCAATGACATACTACTAGAGTTCATAGGGTGAGCTATCAAAAGAAAAGGGGATTTTAAGAACTTAAAATGCTCACCCCTTTGAATCCAATGCCATGAAAAATATCTAAGCCAAGAAAGCATAGAAGAAGAAACAAGGCGAGAACAAAGAGACTTAGACCATTGGATGTTTGATCCTGAGGCCTTACAAAAAGCGTCTAAATAAACCAAAGAAGTTGAAATTGAAACCTCATCCTCATTGATAGTGAGAAAAGAATCATCCACAAAGTGCCCATTAATAAGTTGGGTGGACATATCAAGAAAAAAAATACCTTTGATCAACCCCTTAGATGCTTGATTGACAAGAAGATAACCAAAAGCTTTAGCAACAAGGATGTAAAGCGAGGGGGCCAAAGGACAACCCTAGCGAATAGAATGAAATAAACCAAAATTCTTTGACCTATGTCCATTAATAGTAAGACAAGCTAAAGCATCAACAAACAACATATTGACAACCCTAATAAAAAAAGGGGCCAAAGCCGAGATCTTGGAGCATGGCGAGAATGAAAGGCCACTCAATACGATCATAAGCTTTCTCAAAGTCTAGTTTAAGGAAAATGGACTTTTGGCCAGAGATATGAGCCCATTCTAAACCTTCCCAAATAGTAATAAGATTATCCAAGATGTAATGCCCTTTAATGAAACTTGTTTTCTCTGATCTAATAATCACAGGGAGAATGTTGCGAATACGAAGAGCTAAAGCTTTAGCTAAAATCTTGTAAGAGACATTAAGTAAAGTAATAGGTCTCCAAATGGTGATAAGCTCAGGTTACCCGCTTTAGGAATAAATTTAATGTTTCCACAATTGATAATATTGCCTAGAGAATTGTTGGCTAACACTTCATTATAGACATTGAGCAGATCAAGACTAGTAAACTTCCAAGTGGCTTTATAAAATTCATAGGAAAAGCCATCAAGACCAGGGGACTTGTCATCTGACATAGTCATAAGAGCATTATAAAGCTCATCAAGTGAAAGAGGAGCCTCACAAAGAAGTTTGTCATAAGTAGACAAGTTAGCCTATCATGAGAAACTTGAATGACCTTGATTTGGATCTTGGTCCGCTTAAAATGAAGAGACTTGAAATTGGATTTGGACGAGCGATCACCAACCCTCAACCAGTGCAAACGAGCTTGAATCTGAGCCTCCTGGCTTCATGTCGTTCATGGACTATAAGCTGGTGGCGAAGACCAACAACCCTAGTTTACAATTTTTGGTCATATGGATCATTTTCTAGCAATAGTAAATTTTGTTGATACTCCTTCGTAATAACCAAATGAGCACACTTTCTATTTGTACCACCTGTTTGCCAAAATATTGCATGAAAGAGGTAGTACGGACAATTGCTTCATTCCACCAAGAAATCCAACTGATAGAGTGAGGAGGCCAAGGTAATAAATTCCATATTCACTCAATCGTAGCAATGGTGCTAGAGTGTTGCAATAAAAAAGTATTTATATAAAATTGATTGCACAGAAAATTAAATTGGTGACCACTCCACTCAATCTGAAAGGAAATTGGAAAATGATCTGATAACATGAATTTTTCCTAGACCATCATAATATTGTTATTAATTGAGGAGAAAAAAATTGTTGCTTTGACATCATAACTCAATCAAGGCACTTGCAAACTCTATCATTACCTACACGAAAATTGGACCATGTGAACCAGAGTGGAGGCATGCAATTACGTTGGAAAAAAAGGGGATAAAAAAGATCCCATTTGCGTTTAAGAAAAACCAAGCCTCACACTCTCCAGCACACCAGTGCATCAAGAGGCGACCAAATTTATCTTCAGCATGCTCAACCATATTAAAATCACCATAAAAATTCCAATATGCCATTGGTAAGTGATCAACTAGGTACCACCAAAGGGCAAAGCGACTGGGCCCATCATTAGGCGCATAAATATTGGAAATGGCCAAGATGTTCTCATTAATATTCAATAAAATTTAGACCACATGATGAGAAGGATCCTCACCAGATCCAAGTAACACCAGATCCAAGTAGACAATCCTCAAGTTTGAAGGAGATAGAAATAGAAGCACCAACACCAGATCCAAGTAGACAATCCTCAAATTTGAAGGAGATAGAAATAGAAGCACCACCCCGACCATCTTCATGGTGATTAGTGAAGTGCATAAAAGAACCTGCAATACAAATGAGAGAAACATCTAACAAAAAACCAAAAATCTTAACTTCTTGTAAATAAATAACATCAACATGGCCAATACTTTACAGAGCAAATCGAACAAATTTTTTTCTTGAGGACTCTATAAGTCCTTGAACATTCCATGAAAGGAAATTATGGAGGAGGAATATGCATGGAGCCGTCTACCATAGGGATACCCCCACTATCATCCAATACCGAAGAATTATTAAATGTAGAATTCTGAGAAGGTTAAAGTAAATCACCAACAATCGAGGGACTTCCCACACTGACAACCAACACCAAAAACCTATTAGATAAAGAGGTTTGAGAAGGTTGAAATATATCACCAAAAATCAAAAGATGATGCTTAGCCTCTTGGCTTTCCCTCTATGACAGTGAGCCATCCCGAGATTGACTACACGAATGCTTGACGGGTGTAGGAATCGACAGTGAATTACCTTCTTCTAAGGTTGATTTATGCTCGAGAGGTTTCTCAGCAGGTGGAGCCTGAGGAGCCAAAACAAGATGAACATGAACAAAAAATACTGAGATAATGGCTTCACAACCTTATCTTCGTTAGAAAGTGTCGACTTAGGGTTGGTCACCTTCTTCTTATTAGAAACTATAATCCAATCACCCTCAATAGAGGGTTTGGGAGGTGTAGGCATAGTATGAGGTGCAGGGGCAACCACCAAAGGTTTTCGAGTAACCAAAAAACAATCCTTGATATGATGCATGGTGGATTAGCACCAAAAAAAAGTATTAGGTAAATTATAGTAAACATTTTTTTTGCATAAAGCGCTCTATACCTACCTAATTATCCACAATTTCTCTAAGATCATGTGTGAGGTCAAACTCAACACAAACTCTCTTATTAGACTATGTTGAGAAGAACCGCTTTTGTTCCCGATAGATCATCCAACCAATGGGTTTAAAAATATCATCAATAAAATCCTATAAGGGCAACAAAAGACCAAGGAGTTCAAGCCAAACCAACACTTTTAAGACAACTTGATCTAAAACTCGGAAAGGAGTCCAAGGAGATATGACCATCAAGGTATTGCAAAGAAATCAACAACTAGACTTATCAACCACAGTTTTCACTTGCGAGGGTTCTTTAAAGGAAAGCAAAAAAACCCTTAGTAAGATTGCAGATACTCGCAACCACAATACCATAAGCTTCCCAGTGAAGTTTCAGCCAATTTTGAAAATATTATTGTGACGGGATTCGACCAACAAAGTAAGCTATAAGACAATAATTATCATACCATTTTACAACTAGAGAAACAACATCAAGAGAGAGCACAACATCTGAAGATGAATCATTACCTCGTCCACCACTTTCAAAACAAACTTTCGAGCTCGCTTCGGTACCATGAGTTCCACAATCTATAAAAACCATTATCTACAGATGGTGAAACCATAAAAAATGATAACGACTACCAAGTTGATGACAATATCAGTATCCAAAACCAAAGCAATAGAATTTACGAATGACAGCAGACCCAAACCCTAGAAGAACAACTTTCCTCATCAAACCCTCCAAATTATCTAACTAAATTTCACATCCTTCAAGAATTCATTAACCTTTTTTTCACATTTTGTATTATCTATGTACAGCTCCACCTTTAAGCACGCCATCTTAATATAATAATATTTTCCAAACTTCACATCCGCTCGGCTTTAAAATATCCAATTCCTTCTTGTTTCTTCTACAACATGAAGGTCCAATGAAGGAAAATTAACTAGAGCCAAGGACGAGCGAGGACTAATGCGGTTTTGAAAATAGCCCAATACAAATATCACCAAACGACTTTTGAACATGAACTGTGTACGTGATGCACAACAGAAGCAGATACATCTTTTCATGCAGTCACCATTCTTAACCATGGCGCGAACCCTGCAGCCTGCTTGAACTACTTGATAATGGAAAAATACTGTGTAAATGTAACCAATTTTTTTATAAATAAAAAATAAAATAAAAAATCTTTAAAATTCTAGGAATGTGCCACTAACAGGAACGCACGAGGAAAAAACAAGGAGATTTTAAAATTTTAATAATTATTTTAAATTAATGTATTTATATTTAAAATAATAAGAGTGTTGATTTTCAAATTTTAATAATTATTTTAAATTTAAATATTAATAATTAAAATAAAAATTTGTTGACTGTTTATCATAAAAGTGCAATAACGAGGAAAAGAAAAAACACAAATAGAAAGAGTCTATAACATGTCGTTTGAACTATAGGAAGGAAGAAAACAAAAACAAGTTATAACCCAAAGAGAGAAATAAGATTGTGACTATGTATTTTTTCAACACTATTGTCAGTTCCAACAACGGTGTTCTTTTTAATGCTATAAGGTGTTTCGTAAACACCCTGTTTCTTTTGTCTTTGGTGTTTTTTCAACACCATTCCTTATCCATTTCAGGATCCCACATGTTTCCTTTCAACTTGTGGGCTTTTTCAAAATTGTGGTTTTCATTACAAGGCTATTGTTTTCACCTTTGTGCAAAACCTTCTCCATCTGACGACTTTGTTAATTCGTGGAATGATGGAATGGTTCATGTTAGAGGGCTTCAAATTGAGTTCATGGATGCAACTCAAAATATTACTAGCTGTGCTGCTGAAGCCTTTCGCTCCAGAATCATCAACCATGTCTCGGGGACGGTTGACCAACTCTTGGCAGAAACCAATATGATCAAGGAATCTGGGGTCATCTTCTCTCTTAACTTAAAGGAATTGCAGGATCTTCTGACATCACTTAGCGCTCTTCTCGCTCATCCACAAAATAATGCTACTGAAGATGGTGATAAAGCCCAGTAGTCATGGGTTCTGGGTTAGTGTGATTTTTGAGTTTAGTTTCTGTTACTGAACCTTCCTTGTTTTGTAGAGTATGTCCCTGGTTTCTTTCTATTGTTGAAAAAGGTTATTGGAATCTTCTATTTTGTTTTTTATGTTCCCATGGAACTAGCACAACTCTTCCCTATGTCTATGGGGGTTGTTCTATTTTTGTTTCTTCGTCCCTAGATAATAGCCTTATGTAAATAGGGATTGGGACCCTTCAACCCAACGATATTAATAAATTTTATTACCTACAAAAAAAAACAAATTTATTAGGCTAAAGATTCAGTATTAAGCTTATCCTTATTACATTCTTGGGAAGCGCTATGAAAACAATTTTTTAGTTACAAATTATAATTTTTAGTTTTCATTATTTCAATAATTTTTATATGATTATCTATGGAAAATCTTATGTTATATACCTAAGATGCATTGTGTCATTGAATTCAAGTTTTATGATTAATATATCTTCTGAGTTCTTCATTTTATTCCAATATGTAGTATTAGAGTGTACCATTGCCAATGATCGTGAGCCATTACTAGATGTCATTTAAAGTTTTTTTAATTCTTGAATGAAGATGCGAAGACGAGACTCTAGGAAAAATTGATTATAAAAATTGCCGTGAAAATACAATGTTTTTTATGAATTCAAAATATTTTTTTCATGATGATAATATATTCTAAAGGTTGAGTCCAAATTTTTGCAGTGAGGGAATTAGAGATTTTTCCCAAGAAATAAAGTCTAACCATTTAATTATATCGTTTGAAGGTATGTCCATATTTGAAACGTTTTTACAAATATTTAATTAAAATTTTATTTTTTTTAGAGCTCAAATAAATATGGGACACCACTTGAGTTGAGTAAAGCCTCAAGAAGTACAAGATATTTATTGTGAACCATATAGTTAAGACAAACAATATTACTTTAAAAATATTGACCATAAAAAAATAATGCTTAAGATAGTTTGTAGATTCTTCAATGTTATATACAAAGGATTATATGTAAGGAAACATTCACAAATGAGATTTAAGTGTGCATGTAGATCTGTGTGTTGTCCTAGGGTTTATGATAGTTTTTGTTCATTCTCGGGGAGCTTGTGTCGACCTCCGTGCTGCGCTTGCTTCGTTGGTGTTATTATGTCGACTTCTCCTCCCCCGACTTTGTCTGAGGCTGGCAACGAGAGGAATGGCTCCGGAGGTGAACAAATGGCCCAGGAAATTTATGCCCAAGATGTACCATGAGGTATTTTTGAACCTGATTTTGTGATTCCTCTGCATGAATTCAATTAGGCATGTTCTTGGTTTGAAAACAATACTCTTATAGGGTATTTTTTGGGTCGGATTCCCCCTGAGCATGTCCTTAGAAACTGGATTGAGCAGTATTGGCATCCGTATGGGATTCAAGTCGACCATGTCCAAAATATCTCTAAGGGTTTTTTCATTTCCAATTTGGTAGTCCTGACCAAGCCCAAAAGGTCCTCAATAAGGGTCCTAGTTACATTAATAGTTCACTGCTCATTTTCCAGCCGTGGAGCCGAGATTTCATGATTTCTAATTTTGTTTCCCTGGTCATGCCTATTTGGGTAGAACTCCCGGACCTCCCCACTACATGTTGGCCCTTTCTAAAAAACTTGGTGTCCACCCTTGGTGAATTTGTCTATGATGAACCCTCTCGGTTCATGTCGGTCCGCCCTAGTAGGAGAATGTGTATCAAGGTTGACCTAGCTAAAACCCTAAAGGAGTATATCGACATTCAGGTTGGTTCTACCCGTATTCATCAGCGGGTGGTGTATATCAACCTCCCTAATACATGTTATCATTTCCAGTTAGCCTCCCACCGCATTAAGGATTACCCCTTGATGGCTAAAAAATTCAAGGCCAAGGTGGCTACCCTGGCAGCTGGTGTTGTATTATCTCCCACTACCCAACACCCTCCTTCAAAATATGGTGAATGGACTGAGGTTTCATGTAAGAAAGGGAAAGGTAGCAAGCTCGATCAGGTAGGGCACATAGTGGCCACATATGCTCAGGCCCTAGCGCCTAAGCCTCCCATGCAGCTGTCGGTTATGGAGTCAACCCTTGTTCACTCTCCTCCTCTGGCCATCGAGTTTGTAGACCATGATGAAGGGATTCAGTCCACTATGCCCTTGGGTTCTCCAGATGAGGTAGGGGCTGAAGGAAGTTTCTCTCAAAATTTAGGACGATGGTCCCGTAGCCCCCTACGAGGTGAGCGACTTGCTCATTTAGACAAGTGGTGACAAACTTCTCTCTCCTCCACCACCATGGATGCCTTCAAGAATAATCCCTATCACCTATTGTTGGATAATGCGACTGAGGCCAGTGGGGGTATGCAACTTGACTCTTTTTAATGTTGTTTCTATCTTGGAATGTGCATGGGTTGATGGATCCTATTCATCGTTACATGGTTTGGGATGAGCTCACTACCTGTTCCAGTCTCTATGGTCATCCAAATTTTGTGTGTCTACAAGAAGTCAAAGTGGCAGGTTTCAATTTGTAATCTACTTGTTCTATGTTATGTCCTGGTAGTCAGATGTATGCTACCAACCACAATCATGGCAACGGAGGTGTTGTCATTTTGCTTAATAATAGGTGGGCGAGCAATTTTGTCACATGGGGTTCTGACCCCTCTCACCACGTGGTTTGGATTCTGCTCAAAGTTGGTGGTCTTTCCTTCGGGATTATTAATATTTATACCTCTAATGAGGTCCAAGATATATGTGCACTGTGGATATGGTGTGCTTTGTCCTTACCTACCACAGTATGGCTAATGTGTGGTGATTTCAATATGGTCAAGAAGCCTTATGATAAAATGGGCTAACTTCCCAATAGGTGGGCCTCGGGAGAGTGACATGCTTGGTATTTTATGAAAAATAAACTGGGGGTCTTCGATCCCAATGGTTGTTTCTCTGTGGGTCAATTTCTTGAGCATTTGTGGTTCACATGGTCTAATTTTTAGTCAGGCCCCGCAAGAGTTTTAAAAAGGTTGGACAGGGCTATGTTGTCAGACCAGTGCGAGTTTTCTTTTTCTCGTAGGCTCCCTTCAATCCCTTTTGTTGAAACCATTCCTGGTATGGTCTCGTCCGATCATTCCCCCATAATGTTCTCTGTTCATGTTTCCTCCACCCATCAATGGCCTACTCATGCTCAGTTTTTTCTTAACACTTCTTTCTTGCAACATGAAACTATTGTTTGTCACATCCAAAGGATCTGGAACATTGTACCCAGACCCAATGGAGATTCAAGATGGATTGAGTGGTGGAATGATGCCATTTTTTGTACCACTGCTCTGCTCAAAAGCCTAGGGAAGAAGGTGGCATAGCTACGTCATCGCTCTAATACTGCTATGTGTAATGAGCTTGCACAAGCCTCCTTCCGTCTTGAGGCCTCTCCTTTTGACTCCGCCATTCAAGCCCATGTCGCTCAGCTCCGACATGAGCTCAAAGTGGCTAAAGTGTATGAGGCCAGAGGGGCTCAGATTAAAGCCAGACTGCATTGGCTCAAAGTGGGTGACCACGTTTCTAAAGAGTTTTTCCAGAGGCTCCGACCTCCATGTCACTCCACTCAATTCAAATATTTAGTGGTTAATGGGGTTTGCACCACCTCTTTTCCTGAGATAGCAGTCGAATTTACACGACATTATTCTCATATTTTTGTTGCTCAGTCATACACCCCTGAACGAGAATTAGCCCTTCAATGTTGCAAAGAGGTTATCCCAACTTACCTCTCCCCAATGTAGTAGAATGAATGTGAATGGCCCCTATCAGAGCAGGATCTTGTAGATGCCCTATTTCAAATGGCAGACGCGAAGGCCCCAGGGCTTGATGGCTTCCCCTACAAATTTTACAAAACTTGTTGGGAGTTTGTTGGTCCTGACTTGCATAAAGTATATTTAGAAGCCTTGTAGTCTGGCTCCTTAGGTGCTATTATCAATAAGGGCAATATCAATTTTATCCCAAAGTCCGAGAATCCAAAAATTATTACAAATTGGAGGCCAATAACTTTGCTTAATTTCAGCTACAAGATCATTGCCAAAGCACTTGCTTTGCGGATTAGGCCCTTGCTTCCCTCTATTGTGAGGCCTGAGCAAACTGGATTTATCCAGAATCGGTATATTTTGGACAATGTTCTCATTGTTTGGGAAGGGATGGAATGGGCTTGCAGGTCCAGTCAATAAAACCTCTTCCTCAAGCTTGACTTTGAAAAGGCTTATGATAAAATTGAGTGGGTTTTCATTATTTCCATGTTGGAAGCTCTTGGATTTGGTCCTTAGTTTATTTCCTCTATTAAAATACTTTTTAGGATGCATCAGCTGTGCTTTCTCTCAACAAGTTTCAAACTGATGCTATTGGCTTGCATAGGTCAGTAAGGCAGGGTTGTCCTTTGGCCCCCTCGCTATTCATTTTAGCAGCAAAAGCATTTGGTTATATTTTGGCTCATCATGCTTCTCTTGGGATGCTTCGGGGTATTTTCCTTCCTGGGAATGTTGGTCAACTCATTAATGACCATTTTTTTGATGATTCCTTTCTTACTTTGAATGAGGATGAACAATCTCTTTCTGAAGCTCTTTCTTGTCTTGATATTTTTTGCAAAGCCTCCGGGTCTAATATCCAATGGAGGAAAACCTCATGTTATAGGAAATCCCTACAACCTCTTCCCCATTGGATTCAGCATGTGCAGTGGAGTTGGATTCAGCCTGGAGAAGTCTTCAAATTCTTGGGTATTCCTTTTGCCTTTCAAGGCTCTCCATCCCAATTATGGTCTTATGTCATCAACAAAGTAGAAAGCAAGCTGGAATATTGGAATGCTAAGAAGTTGTCTCTTGCTGGAAAATTTCAAATTTGCTCAAAAGTGTTGGCTTCCACGCATGTTTATTACTCGTCTTGTTGGGTCCCTTCCCAGGCTTGTTACAAATGGCTTGAAAAATTACTACGGGATTTTCTATGGTCTAGTGGGTCTGAGCGGAAGGGCTTTCATAGAGTGGCTTGGGATATTTGTTGTCTCCCATGACAAGTAGGGGGTATGGGTTTGTTGGACTGTAAGCGTCAAGGGTTAGCCCTCTATGCTAAATGGATTGTGTGGGCTCTCAAAGGACTTGAAGCATGAAAAGTTCTTATCAGACATTGCATCTCGACTGGGCTTCCCCTCAACCGTCGAGCCTGGGCAGGAATGGATTTGCCCTCTCTAGTGTTGGCCCCAATTTTCATTAAAATCCTTGGCTCCTTTGTCATCAAAAGCATATGGAAGGCCTGGCAACAATTAAACCCTTGGATTGTTTGGAAGGGGGTCCATTCACATAAAGGCCTTTCCATTAATATTCTCAATGTCTGGTGGTCCCCTAGTATTCAAGATTCAAGGTAAGCCATTGGGCCAAGTTCCATGGGTCCATGCCCAATTTTTTTTTAAGCGGGGCATTGCTGCCATTGCAAATTTTTACTCCAGGGAAAACAAAGACTGGATTCCTTGGAAATATTTTAAAAGGATGTTTCGCTTGTCCAATGTTGACAAGGCTACATATGATGTTGTTCTAGACCATACACCTTTCTCCTTATGGCAAAAATTAGGTGTCAGATCCCATAAACCCTGGTGGAAATATTGGGCCTGGTATAAGAGCACTTCCTTGCTCAACTATAGAGCTAGGTAGGGTTATGACTGGCTTACGCCAACTGCACCCACGATGCCCAAACTCAATGTCAAATGGGACCTTCTCTCATCACCATCTAGGTGGAAAACCAGATTTCATTCAGCTTGGGCGTCTTATCTAGAGCCAAAGAAAGATTTTTTTGCCTGGAGCTTATTGTATCAAGGTTTACCCCTTGGTCATAGAATTTCTTATATGGGGGTGCCTGAGCCTCGATGCCCATTTTTCAAGAACCAGAGTCTTGTATGCATATTTTTTGGGCATGTAGATGGGCCAGTCTCGCTTGGAGTTGGGTGGGTTCTTTCTTTACCCCATTTATGTCCCTGCAGCTTTCCTGGCATCATGTCCTTCTAGGTGATCCCATTCAGTTTTCTCTCCCATTGAGGGAAGTGTGGCAAATATTTAGAGTCAACCTTCTATTTCACATTTGGAAATCTAGAAACAAGATTATTTTCAAGCAGGTTGATCCATCTCAAGATTTTTTATTTGCTGACAAGCTTGAAGTTTTTCATGATGTGTGGTTTCAAATCTGTGACCAGGCTAAAAATGTGGCTATGGAGCTGGACCATTTGCAGGCTTTACTAAATTACTGGGGTGACACCCCTTGTGCTGTCAATAGAGAGGCCCCTGATCGTTCACCTCCTCACCCAACTAGATCTTGTTCACGTCGATGCCCTGATCGTGCACGATGTCAGCCTCCTCGGAGCAGATCTCATGACTATGGAGGTTCGTTGCAGTAGCCAGATATGTACACCTCCCAACATTCTATGCCTGTGATCACTTCACAATCTGCGCCTATGCCTAATTATGGTTGGGGGCTTCAGGAAGCCATGGGCATATTTTTGGCTGGTCCCATCCTTCTCCAATTACTCATGCTTCAGGTTGGGATGAGGAGCGCTTTGATGGGTGGGGGGAACCACCCACTTCAAATGGATAAGGCCCTGTCTACCACATACCCCTTCTTTAAAAAACCTTTCTGGATGTAGATTATTTCTAGTTTGTTGTTGATGGTCATGGTGCCCGTATGGTGCAGTTTGTTTTTCTTTATCCGCTATTAGGATAAGTTAGTGACATTTGGGGTGTGATTTTTTTCTCCACCCACACTTTTTTTTGGTTGTAAAGGACTTTTATTTTTATAATTAAAATGGCCTTTCATCAAAAAAAACATTCGCAAATGAATGCGATAAGAAAAACAAAACACAATAGGTATTAAAGATGTTGGAATGTATCCCACCATGACTAAGCATACACCATTTGATAGTTTCTAAACTAACACATCTTTTTATGTAAAATAGGTAAATAAACATTTTAAAGAATTTTTTGAAGTTGATTTGTTATTTGTTTGAGTTTTTTTCTTTAACCAGGTTACTATTAAAAAATTTATGATTTGGAGTTATTTTTCACAATAATATAACATTTGACCTTTGGATCTTTATAAGTTGGACATCCAATGGTTATCATTTTGAATAATAACTAAGAGGATATGGCTTCAAACAAGCATTAGACAAAACCTTTACATAATCCCCCTCATAGACTAACCATCTAATATCTTTCTTGATCAATTAAAAACTATCTAATATGAAGTTCCATGTTAGTGATCCTTTAGATAGGGTTTATTTATTGAATAATTGCATCAAGAGAACTTATATTCTTTTGAAGTAAATTTTTTTCCTAACTCTTTCCTTGATATTTGAATAGTTTCCAATCATGTTTTTTTCGCTAAGATCAAACTCATAAGTCTACAATTCCTCAAGCCTACCTCTCCAATATACTTTACTTTGCAAACCCTATACCACCTACAAGGAGGAAACCTTAATTTTTCCTCACATCCTTCCAAAGAAAATATCTTTAAATTTTATTAAATTCAGATGCTATACCTATTAACAATCTTAAAAGTGAAATCATATATAGAAGGATTGATTGCAAAGTAGTCTTTATGAGTTGTAGCTTTCCAACCATTGTTAAGAACTCACCTTTCCAACTTACTAGACATGAGTCCCAAATCTCCTTTGTCTTTCCTTTATGAGACAAAAGAATACCCAAATAAGTTGATAGAATTTTTTTAATTTTAAACATTAAAATATCCATAATAATCCTTTGTAAATCTAAGGTAGTGTTAATAAAAAAATCTTTGATTTTGTTGTATTAACCAAATATTTAGTAGCCTTATCATAGCATAATAATAATGATTTAACCTCCATAGCCTAATTTATTTAGGGATGAACCAAAAGAAAAGTATTATCAACAAATTAGATATGATATTCAAAGGGACCATTTGCTGCAACATGAATGCATTTGATATTGTCTTCCAATTTTTTACCTTTGAGAAAACTCTCACTAATGCTTCCACAAGGATAATAAATAAATAAGGAGATAATGGATCACCTTGGTAGATTCCATGGGAAGACTTAAAGTATACATCAAGATATCCTTTAATAAAAATAGAAAATCTTGTAGGGCTATAACAACATCTAAAATATTGATCAAAACCAAACATTTTGAGGATATCATGTAGAAAACTCTAGTAGATCCTACTCTATACTTTGTTCATATATATTTTTGTGAGCATACATGATTTTTTCATGGAACTAAGAGAATGTATGACCTCTTATGCAATCATTACTCCATTAAGAACTTGTTTACCATAAACAAAACCACATTGTTCCTTTGAGATAACACAATATAGAATGCTTTTATCCTATTTGCCATAATTTTTGAAATGATATTATAAATCATATTAGAAAGGATTATTGGATGATAATTATAAAAATATTTTATCTTACAATTCTTGGAAACCAATGTAAAAAAGGTGACATTGATCTCTCTTATTGTATCCTTCCTTTTTCGATCCTCTTTAATCACAACCAACATACCCTTGTTCAATAAATACTATTTTTTTTAAGGAAAATTATAGGAAATTCATAAGGGTCAGGTGTCTTGTTAGGATGGAAAAATAAAACTACCTCACGTAGCTCTATAGATATCATCTTTATTAAGCTTTCATGTCCCTTATGTGATAATTGATGGAATATTTTAGAAAATCTTACCTTGTGCCTCCTTATATTGTCCAACATCTCACAAAATATCTTTGAAATAATTAATCACTTTCTTGATATCTTCTTCCTCCTCGATATTTCTTTCATTTAGAGTTAGAATAATTTGATGCAACTAAAAACACATGTTTTTGTTGTAACATGAAAAGCTTTGGTATTTTCTCTTTCCTTGAGCCATTTCTACGTAGATTTTTATAACCAATATAACTCATCCTTTTTCAATACTTATTATTATTATAAAGTATTTTTTTCTTATGCATAAGAATCCTAGTCTATTCTATTGATTTATACTATCTCTTGTATAATTTTAAGCTTAGATTCAATTTTATCATCTTATTTAAATATTTTAACAAAATATTTGGTATTCTAAATCTTTATTTGTTCCTTTAGATATTTTATTTTTGAACAAACCTATATATACATGATCCTTAAAAATTTTCTTCATCCCACTATAACATAAGCATGTGGAAGAAATCAAGGTCTCAAAGCCACATAGACTAGAAGTGAAATAGATTTGGATGAGGATTATTGAGTAAATCTCAAGTCAAGAGAATAGGTTTATGATCTAATCTTGCTTGAAATAAAATATTTTAAGAGATTGTATACTCTGTGTAAACATATATTGGATAAAGAAATCTATACAATCTTTCTACTACATGAGTTTACATAATGCAAGTATCATCCCATGTATATTGAAAACTTATTGGACTAGCATCCCAAAGGCCATTTGAATTGACAAATAAGAAAAAATATTATATTGATTTATACCATCCAGGAGTATTACCTTTTTTTGCCAAAGGAGATAGAAGTGTATAAAGGTCACCCTTAAGAATCCATAAACCACAATTATGAATTATCATTGTCTTTAACAAAATTATGATAAATATTTCCATGGAAAGGATTTCCATTTGTTTAGGAAGGATGTTTTCTCAAGATTTGGTGGTTTACATTCTAGATAGTTCTTGTATGTTAGCCATCCTTTTTCCACTCTTAGCTATCTACATCTCATTTCCTCTCAGTATTTTGATAGTTTCTATTTCAAAGCTCTCTTGAAGATGACTGACATCATTTCTAAAATTGAATCAAAGGTGTTGGGCCTAGAAAAATTGATGGAGAAGATCTTGGATGATGTTGACTTTATGCCCTTCTTAAGGAAATTTGGTGGACATGATAGGGATATCTATATGGAGATGGCCAAAATTTGGAATGAGGGCATGGTGAAGGTCAAAGGGTTAAGTTTCACCATCAACCCTGAACTGCTTACAAAAAATTTAGGCTTCTTTGATTTTGGAGATATTGTAAATAGAGACAAGTACTCATTGGCTAATGATATTCTTCTCTTCAAAGATAAGGGAGATAACCCTAGCAAATATAAAAATAAAATTATGAGGGAGTCTCTTCCCAAGCCATGGGACAAGGTTGTCATCCCCATAATCTAGTATTTTACATTGAATGGGTAGGCTAACATCATAAGGAGCTTCCATTTTGATTTTTTTAAGCACATTAATGGTAAAAAAGTATTAGTATTCTCATTTTTCTCTATAAATCCATGGAGAAGTCTATGAATCAGGTGTAAAAATGGTCCTCTTCCTTTCCAATTCACCAAGGTCTACACATGATTTTTTCCAGCATGTTCTGAAGAAGGAAGCTCAGAACCCTCCTTTGAGCATTATCTGAAGCAAGGAAAGTCCTTTTGGCACCTCAAAGCATGATTCCTCTCAATTTATTGAAGGAATAAATCTAAGAAGTTAGCTTAGTTGGAGGGCCCCAAATATGATTTGACTATTTCTAGCACCCCCAAGAAAGGCATCTTTGATCGATAGCCCACTCCTGATATGAAAATGAGCGAAAGAGTCATTGAGTTTAAGAAAAAAGGTAAATCAATGAATCCCAAAGTTAAAAATAGTCTCAAAGGCATTTGGTTTGGATGAAATCACAAACAAGGAAGAGGTAACAATCCCCAATCTAGGTCATGGTTGACCACATTTTGGAGGAAGCAACATAGTCCTTGCTTGCAGTGCAAAAATTCAAACGTGCAAGTCCAGCTCTATGGTGTAGACACTAAATTTTAGTCATTTGCAATCAAAATTTGACAAATTTGCCAAAATCCCCAAATTGCCCCAAAACTCCAAATTTTGCTCAAATTCCTCCAAATTGCTCTTTTCCTATCTAATTCATCCAATTTTCCCTAATTTCCTCTAAAATTCCCTAGCCTTTTTAATTCTATTTCTTTCCTCCAAATTTCCCCTAAATTTCTTCTAAGGTTTCTCTAAAGTTCTTATTTTCCTCTAATTTTCTTTTCCCCCTAATTTTCTAAAATCCTCTAATTCTCCTTAATCTCTCTCTAATGTTGGACATTTTGAGTTACTAAGTCAAAGTTGTCATTGATGTCACCAGATGAAGTCAGCATTAATACCAAATATTTCAGCAGGAAATAAAGGGGACAAAGATGGTTATTTGATATCCAGAAAGAAGGCCAAAGATCAAGTGAAACAATGCAAAAGACAGAAGTTAAAAAGGAGTTGTAATATTTATTTTATAAATTATTTAAATTCAGTATGAATTTAAATTTTATAAATAAATATTAAAGGTACATTATCGAAGGTTAATATTATAATAATGGTTATTATAATATTAAAATGTGCCATGGTGAAAACCCAAATAAAACATTTATAATTTTTATTATAATGTTTTAAAAGGCAAAAGTGGGTTTTATAAAGTCAAAAAATATTTTAATAAACCCAAAGGTTGGGTTTAAGACCAAAGGCCTTGATAATCCTCGCCGACGTCATGAGGGTTAATTACGTTTTGAAGCACCGACGTTCTAAGCAAAGGAGGAAAAATTAGTATTTAAACCTATGCCCAAAGGACATTAAAATTATCCTTGCTCGATTGGAAAAAGAATAGCATACGAATTAATGCAGAGCTCGTGAAACGAATGTGCGAATTTCGTGTTTGTCTTGACGGTGAAAGGAAATAAAATAAAAAGCGTTGATTAGTTGGAAGCCAACAAGGCACCTTGGCCTAGTGGCAAGTGGGCTGCAAGCTTACATTTTGTGTGCAAGAGGACAACGTTCGAATCTCGAT
Organism: Wollemia nobilis; assembly: GCA_028583015.1. Taxonomy (NCBI): domain Eukaryota; kingdom Viridiplantae; phylum Streptophyta; class Pinopsida; order Araucariales; family Araucariaceae; genus Wollemia; species Wollemia nobilis. The sequence continues at coordinate 2,273,901 of JAQPPZ010002501.1, forward strand.
GGAAGCGCTTTGGTGGGTGTGTTGAAAGCACCAAACGTAAGGTGCACCTTTTTGCAAGGCAAGGAAGGCATAACATTTTGAAGCACGTGGTGCTTCTTCCTCTCCAACGAGCGTGTAGCTCGTGTGGTGGTTTGCACCATGGGAAAGACGTTTGTGTGGGCTGCGTTGAGAGTTCGAAACTCTCCAAAGGCAAAGGTAACATTTTTATATTTTATTTTATTGAATACCTAAGTTGGAGGTATAAGGTGTTTGGTGGTTGAAATTTGGAAAGGTTGCTTTGTAATAAAGTGTGGTAGTTGAGAATTACCTTTAGGAGTTATAAGGAGAATTCTGTTTTTATTTCTTTAAAGTCTTAAAATTGAAATTGTGGAATATTGAAAGGTTAAGACTTTGTGAATGGTATGTTATTTTGAATTAAGGGTTTTTGTGACTATTGTGAGGATATTGATTATTATTCAAGTTGGAGTGATAAGGTGTAATTTTGATATTATTTTTGTGATATGTTTTGTTGAAGAAAATTATCCTCTAACCCTTATTGAGATTGGAAAAGAGAAATTTGTGAGTGTGGCAGATTTGTGAGATCAACTCCTCTTCAAGAAAAGGTATGGGTAAAATTCTTCTTTATTGAGTTGGTTGATTGGCTTGATTGAAAATTAAGTTTGGAGTGAAAAGGATTTGATTAGGGTTTCCTTTTCAAAAGTTTTTGAGTTGATGCTTCAAGGTTTTCTGAATTGAGAGTTGTGATTAAACCTTGTTTGATAAGCATTGTTGTTGAGACCATTGGTTGAGTGAAGTGTTTGAGTTAATGCTTCAAGGTTTTCTGGAATTAAGTGTTGTGATTAAAACCTTGTTTTATTAGCATTGTTGTTGAAGCCATTGGATTGTGTGAGGAACTTGAGTTAGGGTTTGAAAAGAACATGAGTATCATTGTTATGTGAAGATTATTTTATGAGCATTGTTGTTGAAGTGAGTTGTTGTGCAAAGAACTTGAGTTAGGGTTTGAAAATATCATGAGTATCATTGTTATATGAGATTTGTTGTTGAGCATTATTGGAAACATTTTGAGTTGGATGATACATGCTTGGACTAGGGTTTGTGAGCAAGAGTTATTTCTTGAAGTGATTGGTTGAGTAGAGTTGATTGAGCCTAGTCAAGTGGATGTATGAAGTGGTTGTTCAAGTTCCATAAAACAAACTATTTTATATTATGATTTGAGTTGAGATTGAGTTGAGTTGAGATTGAGTTTTTGAGTATAGAACATATTGAGTCTCTAACAATTCTCTTTATGCTTCTATGAGATTGAGTTGAGAAAGAGATTGAGTTTTGAGTATAGAACATATTGAGTCTCTAAACAATTTCTTTATGCTTCTATGAGATTTAGTTAGAGATTGAGTTGAGAGATTTAGACAATTTTGATTTTGAGAGATTTGGACAAGTTCTATGTGAGCTTGTTGAGCAGATTTGGACAAGTTCTATGTGAGCTTGTTGAGCAGATTTGACAAGTTCTTGTGAGCTTGTTGAGCAGATTTGGACAAGTTCTATGTGAGCTTGTTGAGAAGATTTTGATAGGTTCTATGTGGACCTATTGAGAAAATTGAGTAGGTCTATGTGGACCTAGTGAGAATTGTAGGTTCGAGTGGACCTATTGAGAATTGAGAGTTAGTGGACCTATTGAGAGATTTGATAGGTTCTAGTGGACCTATTGAGAGATTTAAGTTCTATGTGGATCCATTGAGCAGATTTGAGTAGGTTCTGAGTGGACCTATTGAGCAGATTTATGCTAGACCGAATGACTATGTTTAGTGAATTGAGATTGTGCTAGACCAATGAATTATGTTTAGTGCAAGAGATTGAGTAGATTTGTGCTAGACCAAATGTACTATGTTTAGTGCAAGAGATTGAGTAGAGTTATGCTAGACCGACTGGACTATGTTTAGTACAATATTGAGACAGAGCTTTGGAGGTGACAGAGCAGAGAGGACAGAGACTCCAATGGATAGAGATCCATCAACCAAGACATTGAGGATAGGTCTTCTGAGTGAGGACAAGAGTCTTCAAGTGGAGAGAGATCCACCAGTCAGTGCAGTGGAGGCAGAGTCTTCTAGAGGATCACCAGCTAGAGCAGAGGAGGAGTTCTCCTATGGATAGAGATCCACAAACCAGATTTAGGGGATCAACATCTCCTTTGGATAGAGGTCCATAAACATTGTAATTGGGAAGGATTCCCAAGAGATTATTTGAGAAATATTTTCTCCATGGAAGTAGCCATATTTGGGTGAACCACGTTAAATTTTGTGTCTCTATTGTGTATGGTGTTTTGTACATTGCTTTGATTACTACTATTGATATTGCTATCTTTACATTGCATAATATTGATTTGAAAAAAAAAGTAAAAAGTGCTCTTATACTATTCACCCCCCTCTCAGTATAAGCTTGTGTTCTTCAATTGGTATCAGAGTGGGTTCCTTCAGAAGAGTTTGATAGCTTGAAGGAAAAGTGGTCAAGAACACAATGGATCAAAAGGATCAAAGGGATGGATCCATAAATAATACAGTACCAATATTTTATGGAAGTGACTTCTTGTATTGGTGTATGTTGATGAGGTTTCACTTGATGGCACTTGGCAATGAAGTTTGGGATGCAGTGGAACTTGGATATGATTCAGTAGTCAATCCTCCTATAGATAAGGAAGGTAAGCTTCTAATGCATGCAAATTCAAGAGCTATGAATGCAATTATAAAAGGGTTGCGTAGATCAGAATCTATGAAGGTTATGGATTGTAAAACAACAAAAGATATGTGGGAACTATTGCATACCATATATGAAGGAGATAAAGGTGTCAGGAAAGCTAAGATCAGAAATCTCAAAGGAGAGTTTGAAAACTTAAGAATGCGGGATGATGAAAATATTCATGACTATCTCAGTAAGATTGATGAACTTGTACATGAAATGAGAGGTCTTGGAATGAAGGTTGATGAATCTGATGCTTGTGATAAGATCTTGAGAACTCTTCCAAAAAGGTACAGTGAAAAGGTTTCTGCTATAGAAACATCAATTGATAGTGATTCTCTGACAAGGAATTCTTTTCTTGGCATGCTTACGACTTTTGAGATAAGAAAAAAAGATCCTATCCCTCCAAAAGAGGTTGCATTCAAAGTGAACAAGAAGATGAAGGGTAAGAAGTCAGAATCAAGTAGTGAGTCATCTAGTGATGAAGAAGCTAACTATGGTAGAAGAGATAAAGGTTCCAGAAGACCCATAGATCTAAGATCTGTTAAGTGTTTCAATTGTGGAAAGTATGGATATTTTGCAATAGATTGTAAAGAGCCAAAGAACAACAATGATGAAGAAAAATAGGATCACAGGTACAGGGAATCAGAAAGATACAGGCACCAAAAGAAAAGCAAGGATGGACAAAGCAGACAAGGAAAGAAGTTCTTCCAGAGACAAAAGAGAAGCTACTATGCGGATAATGCAAGTAAGTACTCAAATGATAGTGATGCTAGATTTTTAGACAATGATAGAGATGAAGTCCTATTTATGGTTGAAGAGAAAGAACCAGTTAAGAAAAAGACTCCAGTTATTCTCAAGTGTTTTAGATGTGGTAGATTTGGACATCTTGAAGATGATTGCACAAGGGATGGTTATAGTTTCAATGATGATGATTTTGAAGATGCACTTGAAAGACCAGATGAAAATATTCTAATGGCATTAGAAGAAGAAGTGAGTGATCCTATAGAAGACAAGCCAAAAGAAAGTAATGATGTGAACAAAGGCAAACAAATAGAGGATTATTCAGCAAAAAATGGTTATGATCTCAAGGGAGAACTTATCTATGCCCTTGACATGGTAAAGAAGGTAAGAAAGCAACACTCTAAGCTTGAAATTCAGTTTCAAGAATGTGATGAAGAGAGATTATTGCTCATAGAGGATTTAGAAAAATCAAAGGCTAAGGCAAGCAAGTTCAAAGATAAGCTAGAAGCAAAGATCTTGGAATGTGAGAAGTTAGCACAAGAAGTGGCACTACTAAAGGAAGATGTAGAAGACTCCAAGAATAAACTATACAAGTATGTAAATAGTGCAAAGAGTGTGGATAAAATAGTCAAGATACAAAGAGGAGCAACAAACAAGATAGGTCTTGGTTCAAAATAGGTTCAAAAGAAAAGGGAAGAAGAGTCTACTTCAAGTCTTGAAGAAGAAGAAACTTCAGATGAAGATACATCAAAAGAAGATAGTGTAAGTGGGAGTGAGACATCAGAGGATGAGTTGGACAACAAAGAGTTCAACAAAGACAGGAGTAATGCACAGAGAAGATACATATGGAACAACAATCAGAACAGGAGACCAATGAGGTCAAGACAAGGAAGCTTCAATGGAAGATGTTTTTCATGTCACAAGTTTGGGCACATGGCTTCACAATGCAGGACACATGAAAGACAAGAATATGGGAAAGGATAACTTTTCCATGGGTATTGCTACTCATGTAATGAGTTTGGTCACAAGGCAATGGATTGCAGGGTTCATGACAGAAGAAGATATGGCTTCACTAGGAGAAATCCTAAGACATTTGCACCTCCAAGGAATAATAACATTAAGTGTTATAAGTGCAATAATGATGGTCACACAGCAAGATGGTGTAGAACAAATATTCCAAAAATAGGTATGAACAGAAATAGGAACATGAACAAAAATAGGAACATGAATAGGAATAGGAACATGAACAGGAACATGAACAGGAACAGGAACATGGATGAGAACAGGAACATGAACAGGAATAGGAACATGAATGAGAACAAGAACAGGAATGATGTCAGGAACAGGGATGATGACTTGAACAGAAATAGTCAGAGGATTCAAAAAACTCAGAAAAGAAGGGAAAAAGATAAAGGTAAAGAACAGTGCTTTTAGGGAGTAGAAATACTCCCACCCCAGAATTAACCACCTCATGAGGAGGTGGGGGAGGGGCTAAGCTAAGAGGCTCATTCTTAGCCCCGAGCCCCAAAGGTGACCCTTTGCCATTGATGTCAAAGGGGGAGAGATTTGTGTGATTTGTGTATTGGGGAGAGTTTTGATATTGGGAGAGATTTGATATTTGAGAGAGCATTGAGCCAGGGGGAGCAATGTCCCAGGGGAGCAGAAGAAAAAGGAAGGTCAGGTTTTAGTAAAAGGATATGGGTTGCCATCAATGACAAAGGGGGAGATTGTTGGACATTTTGAGTTACTAAGTCAAAGTTGTCATTGATGTCACCAGATGAAGTCAACATTAATACCAAATATTTCAGTAGGAAATAAAGGGGACAAAGATGGTTATTTGATATCCAGAAAGAAGGCCAAAGATCAAGTGAAATAGTGCAAAAGATAGAAGTTAAAAAGGAGTTGTAATATTTATTTTATAAATTATTTAAATTCAGTATGAATTTAAATTTTATAAATAAATATTAAAGGTACATTATCGAAGGTTAATATTATAATAATGGTTATTATAATATTAAAATGTGCCATGGTGAAAACCCAAATAAAACATTTATAATTTTTATTATAATGTTTTAAAAGGCAAAAGTGGGTTTTATAAAGTCAAAAAATATTTTAATAAACCCAAAGGTTGGGTTTAAGACCAAAGGCCTTGATAATCCTCGTCGACGTCATGAGGGTTAATTACGTTTTGAAGCACCGACGTTCTAAGAAAAGGAGGAAAAATTAGTATTTAAACCTATGCCCAAAGGACATTAAAATTATCCTTGCTCGATTGGAAAAAGAATAGCATACGAATTAATGCAGAGCTCGTGAAACGAATGTGCGAATTTCATGTTTGTCTTGATGGTGAAAGGAAACAAAATAAAAAGCGTTGATTAGTTGGAAGCCAACAAGGCACCTTGGCCTAGTGGCAAGTGGGCTGCAAGCTTACATTTTGTGTGCAAGAGGACAACGTTCGAATCTTGGTGGAAGCGCTTTGGTGGGTGTGTTGAAAGCGCCAAACGTAAGGCGCACCTTTTTGCAAGGCAAGGAAGGCATAACGTTTTGAAGCACGTGGTGCTTCTTCCTCTCCAACGAGCGTGTAGCTCGTGTGGTGGTTTGCACCATGGGAAAGACGTTTGTGTGGGCTGCGTTGAGAGTTCGAAACTCTCCAAAGGCAAAGGTAACATTTTTATATTTTATTTTATTGAATACCTAAGTTGGAGGTATAAGGTGTTTGGTGGTTGAAATTTGGAAAGGTTGCTTTGTAATAAAGTGTGGTAGTTGAGAATTACCTTTAGGAGTTATAAGGAGAATTCTGTTTTTATTTCTTTAAAGTCTTAAAATTGAAATTGTGGAATATTGAAAGGTTAAGACTTTGTGAATGGTATGTTATTTTGAATTAAGGGTTTTTGTGACTATTGTGAGGATATTGATTATTATTCAAGTTGGAGTGATAAGGTGTAATTTTGATATTATTTTTGTGATATGTTTTGTTGAAGAAAATTATCCTCTAACCCTTATTGAGATTGGAAAAGAGAAATTTGTGAGTGTGGCAGATTTGTGAGATCAACTCCTCTTCAAGAAAAGGTATGGGCAAAATTCTTCTTTATTGAGTTGGTTGATTGGCTTGATTGAAAATTAAGTTTGGAGTGAAAAGGATTTGATTAGGGTTTCCTTTTCGAAAGTTTTTGAGTTGATGCTTCAAGGTTTTTTGAATTGAGAGTTGTGATTAAACCTTGTTTGATAAGCATTGTTGTTGAGACCATTGGTTGAGTGAAGTGTTTGAGTTAATGCTTCAAGGTTTTCTAGAATTAAGTGTTGTGATTAAAACCTTGTTTTATTAGCATTGTTGTTGAAGCCATTGGATTGTGTGAGGAACTTGAGTTAGGGTTTGAAAAGAACATGAGTATCATTGTTATGTGAAGATTGTTTTATGAGCATTGTTGTTGAAGTGAGTTGTTGTGCAAAGAACTTGAGTTAGGGTTTGAAAATATCATGAGTATCATTGTTATATGAGATTTGTTGTTGAGCATTATTGGAAACATTTTGAGTTGGATGATACATGCTTGGACTAGGGTTTGTGAGCAAGAGTTGTTTCTTGAAGTGATTGGTTGAGTAGAGTTGATTGAGCCTAGTCAAGTGGATGTATGAAGTGGTTGTTCAAGTTCCATAAAACAAACTATTTTATATTATGATTTGAGTTGAGATTGAGTTTTTGAGTATAGAACATATTGAGTCTCTAACAATTCTCTTTATGCTTCTATGAGATTGAGTTGAGAAAGAGATTGAGTTTTGAGTATAGAACATATTGAGTCTCTAACAATTCTCTTTATGCTTCTATGAGATTGATTTGAGTTGAGAAAGTGATTGAGCAGATTTGGACAAGTTTTGTGTGAGCTTGTTGAGCAGATTTGGACAAGTTCTATGTGAGCTTGTTGAGCAGATTTGGACAAGTTCTGTGTGAGCTTGTTGAGAAGATTTGGACAAGTTACTGTGAAGATTTGGACAAGTTCTATGTGAGCTTGTTGAGCAAATTTGGACAAGTTCTATGTGGACCTATTGAGCAGAATTGAGCAGGTTCTATGTGGACCTATTGAGCAGATTTGAGCAGGTTCTATGTGGACCTATTGAGAATATTTGGACATATTGAGCAGATTTGGAAAGGTTCTGAGTGGACCTATTGAGCAGATTTGGATAGGTTTGTGTGGACCTATTGAGCAGATTTGAGTAGGTTTTGAGTGGACCTATTGAGCAGATTTGTGCTAGACCGAATGAACTATGTTTAGTGCAAGATATTGAGCAGAGTTGTGCTAGACCGAATATGTTTAGTGCAAGAGATTGAGCAGATTTGTGCTAGACCGAATGAACTATGTTTAGTGCAAGAGATTGAGCAGAGTTGTGCTAGACCGACTGGACTATGTTTAGTACAGAATTGAGATAGAGCTTTGGAGGTGATAGAGCAGAGAGGACAGAGACTCCAGTGGATAGAGATCCATCAGCCAGGACATTGAGGATAGGTCTTCTGAGTGAGGACAAGAGTCTTCAAGTGGAGAGAGATCCACTAGTCAGTGCAGTGGAGGCAGTGTCTTCTAGAGGATCACCAGCCAGAGCAGAGGAGAAGGAGTTCTCCTATGGATAGAGATCCACAAACCAGATTTAGGGGATCAACATCTCCTTTGGACAGAGGTCCATAAACATTGTAATTGGGAAGGATTCCCAAGAGATTGATTGAGAAATATTTAGAAGAAATATTTTCTCCGTGGAAGTAGCCATATTTGGGTGAACCACGTTAAATTGTTGTGTCTCTATTGTGTGTGGTGTTTTGTGCATTGCTTTGATTACTGCTATTGATATTGCTATCTATACATTGCATATATTGATTTGAAAAGAAAAGTAAAAAGTGCTCTTATACTGTTCACCCCCCTCTCAGTATAAGCTTGTGTTCTTCATGTAATTCTCTCCTACTTCATTTAATTCCTCTAATTCTCTCTTAGCTTCCCTAATATCCTAATTTATACCTAATATTTCCTCATTTATTTTCCCCTTTCCCCTTAAAATTCCCATAACCCATGTTATCCACCTAACCCTCCACTAATACCCCCATTAGGCCCTAACTACCTTCCCAATATACAACCTAATCCAAAGAGGAATGCAAAAATAATTTTAAAATACAATTTAAATACCCCTACATCCTAATCTTCCACCCAATCCCTAGGAACTCTCCTAGGAAGTCCCCCATATCTCCCCACATCCTCCCTCTCCATTTCCTAGGAATTTAAAATTCCTCACAATCCCAAAGAAATCCCATGCGAATTCTCCCTCATTTAATTCATAAATTATCCTACATCCTCCTACACATTCCCATGCAATTTTATGAATTTAAAATTATTATGCCACCAAAGGTCAACCTCCCTCATTAATCCACTTGTCCTCCACATCTTCCACCCTTGAATTTTTGGTAATTTAAGATTAAGCACACATTACCCAAAGCACACATGCCCCTATGCACATCCTCCCATGTGCTATTTTTTTGGAATTTAAAAATTATCTCACATCCCTCTAGGCTCCCATTCCCCATGCAATTTATGATGCACATTCCTCCATGAGATTTCTTGGATTTGCCTTGGTCTTCCCACATGCCACTTGACCTCCACCTCATGCCTAGTCATCTCCAAGTCATCCCCCTCACCTTCATCCAAATTTATATAAATCCTCCCCTCCATTTACATCTAGCATTAGAAGAAACAAAGAAGTATATGATCGATGATAAAGTACAATATGTAAGTTCAATTTCAAAAGGAATTAAAGGTGCAAAGAAAGATGTGGAGGAAAATCCAAATACAAAGATGATAAAAGAGGTCAAGATATTTCTAATTAAATCATATTCATTTTCCTCAAGTAGTATATAATCCTCTCTCGATAATAAAAGTGAAAGTGCTATAGAGGTTATCCATTGCACTTTAGGGTTTCAAGAGCAACATAGTAAACAATGAGGATGGAGGAAGTCTATAACAATTTATGGTTTTTAGGGTAAAATAAGAAGGTAATTTCTTTGGAAGAGCATATTTACACTTTAGGGTTTCTAGGGAAATAAAGAGAATAATGTGTTTTTGAGGTTATTCCTTGCTCTACATATCCTTCACAACAAGACAAACCTATAGATGATAAGTCTTACTTTAAGCAGTGTGAGAAGATTGAAGAGATGGATGAAGATAAAAGTATTGATGGGAATGGAAAAAATAGAGGAAAACCCAAGAAGCCAAAACAAAGAGAAAAAGAAACCTAAAGGAATATTGATATGGAAAACAAAAGCAAATATCACAAGTGCTAACAAGAAGTTGGGTTAAATCCACAAATAAAAAAAATAACAACGAAACTAATATCTTGGAATATTAGGGGCATGAATAAGAACCCTAAAAAAATTATTAAACTCGCATATTTTTATAGACAATATACTTATATTTATGTCTCGACAGGACACCACAACGATAGAAGGAATTGGGCTTTGTTAACGGAGACCCAAGTTTAATTCATAGGAAGGGTGGCCACGATATACCCCCAACATTTCAACCTATTATATATATATATATATATATATAGATATATATATATAGTTTGTTGAAAACACCCCAAATGGGATGCCACTTTTGGATAAGTCCAAAGGAGGTAGGGGTATCTATTCCACCAAAAACGTCCAAGGCTTGCACCTGGCCTTCTCCCTTCGACACACTCTATATATATATAGATAGTTATAGATGTGGAAAGTGGGTAACAAATAATTTATCCATTCACGGTGTTGAATTTTATCTTGACAAAATTTAAATCTTAGAAGGCGTCCGTATGAAATAATATAAAGGAATCACAAACTTAACAATGAGGAAGATGACAAAAATTAATAAAAATGCAGATGAAGAATATTTTTGATAGAAAGGCATGTTGGATATGGATTAATTAATTTGATAGAAATGTAATGAGAGCAATTTAATGTAATGTTTTATTTTTGTTATGGGAGTGGTTCCAATAGTTTAAATTTTAAAATAATAAAAATAAAAAATATTTTTATACTAATAAAATATAGGACAAATATCATCAAATGGAACTAGCTCGATTCGTTAGTTCCTCAACTTTCAAGGAGGATACCAAGGTTTAAATATTTCCAAGTGATAGATACATAATTGCTAACCTTATTGTAATATGACCATGTGGTCATGGTGTAATACAAGTGGGACTCGTTTGAATCCCATATAACTAATTAAAAAAATATAGAATAGATATAAATAGAAATGCTCAAGAGATTTGAGGTAGATGGGAGGGAGTGAGAATTTTCATGTTGTAAACCAAGGTTCCATAAGGAAAGTGACCAAAATACAAAATTTAACACTACAAACCAATGTTCCAATATCATAGGTAGACACTAATAATTTATTAATATAAAAATATTAATATTAGGATAAAGTAACACTCAATAATAGGTAAAGAATGAAGAGTTTCACACTCTAAACCAAGGTTTAAATATTATGAGTAAACCTTAACATAAGCCCATGGAGTTTAGAACAATTGGTTCGAAGTAAATTATATTACAATCCAAACCAAGTCCAAATATTTTGAAGATATACATGCGTATTTTCCAACATCTTATATATTAAAAAAACATAAAAATACAAATTAAGTCTCTCCCCATACCCTCATTTATATTAAATTTGGATTGTAATGTTTTTTCCTAAGAAATATTTGTAATTGAGATAAAATCTTATTATATTTTATTGTCTTTTAATTTTTTTTAATTTATTATATTGCAATTAACATGTGCTAGCATGTATAACTTACCTTCATTTCATTTAAAATAGTAATATTTTTTAATTTTATTTTCTCAATTAATTATATGGGATTAAAACAGGACCCACCCATATTACATCATCACCATGCAGTGGTATTAGAACAACTTGGATATTATCCAAGTATCACTTGACAATCTTCAAAACTAGGTCTCATCTTTAAATGTTGAAGAATCAATCTGATTGAGCTACTTCCATTTGTTAGTAATATTTTTAATTGTTAAATAATATATTTTTTAAAATAGGTTATATGGGATTGAAATGGGCTCACTTGTATTACATTGTGACCACATAATGGTATTACAACAATTTGGAAATTATGCATGTATCAATTGAAAAGATTCGAACCTATGTCTCCTCCTTGAAAGGTAAAATTAATTTTATTATACTATTGTTAAAACTATTATGCATGGGATTGAAGTTCATGTTGATTCATTTTTTTCATATGGTTATATGGAATTGAAATAGGTCCTACCCATATTCCATTGTGACCACTTAGTGGAATTATAATAGCTTGACAACTATGCATATACCCATTGAATCAAGGAATAATTTGACTCCTAATTTTCTTAATAAAGTTTCCTCGTGCTTTCAGTGGTGTAAAAGGTTTAAAATGATTGTGGCATGGTGGTTATAGGGGTGGATTGCATGAAGAATCATGTGAAAGCTTCTGGGGTAGACATCGTAGAATACTATGGCAACCATAAAAGCTAGACAACCTGCTCGGATTCGTGATGGCTACCGATTCCACCATGTAAATTCAAAAAAAAAATTGTTAATAAAGCATCCCACTTCCATCCTTTTGAAAAGTTATTGGATGGAAAAGCCCGTGGTTCCTTCCAACCTCTAGATGTAGGTAGGTTCCCCACTAAACTTACTAATTTCTACTCTAACCCATTCTAATTGAATGAAATTAAATTACACAAATTAAAATACATGAAAAGTAAAATTTGAAGTTTAAGGGTGCGAGGGATTCAAATTTAAATACAAACATAACTATATCAAGGAAGTGTGCAAATTATTTGAGTGGAACACTATATATGACTCCCATTTAGTTAAAGACAACCCATCATTTTGGATATATGACTCCCATTTGGTTAAAGATAACTCATCATTTTGGATCTCCCTTGTTAGGAACGTTAAACATGGAAGACTATCTTGTCAATTGGCATTTAAAATATAAATGAGGATTAAAGGGAAAGCCATTAATCAAATCTCTTTAGAAATCAATCCTCTTCTTTTTTGTTTGGAATATTTGAAAGGACAAGAAGATGTTGAACTTTGAAGATAAAGGGGAGAAAAATATATTCTCACTGAAGGAACAATCATAAAACCTAGTGACTAATTTTAAAGCCACCTTCAAACATAAGTAGAAAAAAAAGGCTTGAATGTGTAGGAATTAAATCTAATTAGCAAGTTAGATCTTCAAGAGTTCATGTTAACCAACATGAATGTATCAGTAATAACATCACCAAAAATATATTTTCCTACTTTGTTCTTTTATAGGGTGTGTAAGTCAAATCCAAACATAGCAAATATAAGGGGAGTAATCATGAAAGAATATGGGACACTTGCACTCAACTATTGCATAAACCTAGGAAGTGCTTCTAATAATATGGTATAGGCATTGAAATACAATATTGGTCTGAAGTTGGCTATAAAACAATATATAATATACTTGCACATATATGGGGATTTTACCCTTATTATAAATGCTCTCTCGAAGGTGCAAAAGGTCAGTTTAATATAGTTTTGTATCATATTAGATAGAATAAAATAATTGATTAAAAATTCATAGAAGTGCAGTATTCCCATATTTATCAAGAATTTAACAACATAATAGCTACAATTGTGGTAAGACCCCAAGGTATTACTATAAAATTATTAACAAATTAATATAAATATAATCGCAGGCCACTCAAAGGGGGCTCCCTTGTAATCCCTTTGTCACTATAGGGGGCTCCCTCCTTTAGAATCTATAGTATTCTTCTTCTTATTGGATGATTTGATATGGATGGCCAACCTAATATATATATCTACCCTAAAGCTACGTTGGTGAAGAGACATGATGGTTCACATATGATGAGACATGATGGTTCACGTTATGAAGGGTTGTGATGGTTCACTTTATAAGTTAATAATATAATAATTAAATGATTAATAATACTAACTAATACTAACTAATAATGTTAGGATTGAGTATCCTAACATGCCACCCTCCTAAATAATTGAATCAAATAATCATGTTAGGATTGAATCAATTTAATATAGTTTTGTATCATATTAGATAGAATCAAATAATTGATTAAAAATTCATAGAAGTGTAGTATTCCCATATTTATCAAGAATTTAACAACATAATAGCTACAATTGTCAATAGTTTTATAAGAAGATAGAATTCCAATCTAAGAATTACAAGGAAGAAAGTTCAACAAAGATGTGATGGTGGATGATAAAGAGAAAACAATAGACTATATAGAGATTTTGAAGCTTTTAAAGATTCTAATACCTTCGAGGACCCTGATGTCTCTGGATAATCCTATAAATTTGGTTTGGATTTTTTCCAAAATATAATGTTTGCTGAGTGTGGTATTGAGTTTGATGAGTGAACTTGGTAAAATATTGGCTTACTATGATCTTAGCAAAAGTTTGGCTTTCTATGATCTTGAAAAAGGTTGGCTTTATATGATCTTGGCAAAGGTTTAGCTCTCTAAGATCTTGGTAAAAGTTTGACTTCCTATGATTATGGCAAAAGTTTAGCTTTCTATGATCGTGGAAAAAAATTGGCTTTCAATGATCTTGAAAAAGGTTTGGATTTTTATGATCTTGGAAAAAGTTTGGTTTTCTATAGTTGTGAGACATAGAGGGCATATTTGTTGTAAGGGGATTGGAACTGTTTCAAAACTTGTTCCTTATTCTAATAGAAAAAAAACTTAAAAAAATAAAGTGTGCAATAAATAAACATATAAAAATTCAAATAACAATAATTCTCCCACACTATTAATCATGAAATTATGGAGAAAATGACAAGATGGGAAAATAGGCTGTGTCTCAATTACTATGTATTCTATAATCCAAGTGGGTTGTGCCACTGATGGAGAGAAAAATACTCACCAATTTCATGAGATATAAAACACAATGTGGGTTTCACATTATGTAGCTTTGAATTCTCATGGTCAAAATATGTTTACAATGGAGCCCATGGATCCTATTTCTAGTAGGCATTCACACCTAAGTTATCTAGAGTGAGAAATATTTACTTCAAAAAAAAATAAATATTTGGGGGTATCTCTAAAAAACAATATACCTCCACATGTTACATGTCTCTAAATATACCTCTAATATGATTAAAGGGATTCTAAAATAAGTTAATGTGACACTAAATGCCAAAATATGGGTCTAAAAATATTATCTTTATGATATGTACATTCATTTTTATCCCTTCATAGCCTAGTAGGTGATTCACTCTAAGAAGTGAGTGAATTGCTTGATTATGTGAGAAAATTGCTAGTTGACCTTGAGGCTTCATTTTCCCATGAACCAAGTGGTCCACTTTACAAGTGGATTTATCTCAAATCAATTGACACTTGTTGAGCAAATAAACACTTAATAAAAATTTTGAGGGGTTTTAGAAGGCAATGATAGTCTCATTGTAGTGTTTTGCTTTCTTCCAAAATAGCAAATTCTAAGGTGGTGACTAAATACTATATTTTTGGTGACTTAATGGAGTAAAAAGCTTGATTTGGTGAGAGATCCCATATACTACCTTTATCCTTGGTCACAAAGTCTACAAAATTTAGAGCCCTAAAATAGCAAATTCTAAGGTGGTGACTAAACACTATATTTTTGGTGACTTCATGGAGTAACAAGCTTGATTTGGTGAGAGATCCCATATACTAACTTTATCCTTGGTCAAAAAGTCTACAAAATTTGGAGCCCTACTACAAACTATTAAAATTGGGGTTCTTTAATTTTATCTTCTATTGCAAAAGTACCAATAGTTTTTTTCATTCTTCATTGCCTGGTATTTGAATGGAATCTAGGTCTTTGACTTCTCTAAGATTTTCATAAGGGTTCTCAGATAATCCATCATGTATCCCCTTGAGTTCTTGTAGCTTGGTATAGAGAGACTCCAGAATTTAATAGGATTTAATTACATCTTCCATGTAAGCAATGATCATTTTTATCTTTGAATATTAAATATTATCATCATTAAGGGGTGAATTTTAATTGTGCATCAAATATATCCAACAATCTAGAAACAAATAGCCCCTTAATCTCCTTGATCATATCTTATAGTAAGGTTTTTAAGGAGGCCAAAGTATCTTTGCACACCTAAAGTTTTGTGTCTATGATTTTCTTAAGTCTCTTGAATATATATATTTTGTACATCTCAAGTTGTGCTTGTGATGCTATCAACATGGATCGAAGATTAATTAACTTCTAAAACCCTTTCCTTGTGGCCAATTTTTCCTCAACCTATTTGAGAGTCATTGAGACTTTATGCAAGTTATGTTTTACATATGCTACAAAGTTGAAGTATCCCTAGGAATTTATGGCCTTTACCTTTATTTTATCTTATAGAAAATTGAACCATCAGATATTAAAGTCCCCAGGATCTACCACTATGTCTATTTGTTTCAAATCTACCATTTCTTCTTGGAGTTGCTGTTAGAAATGTGTTGAATATTTTCCATGTTATTCAAGCAAGATTTTGGGTTAATATATTTGAACCCATGTTTTAATATATTTGGATTAATATATTTGAACCCATGTTTTAATATATTTGGAATAATATATTTAAATCCATATTTTAATATATTTAGATTAATATATTTGAACCTGGGTTTTATGCCCATGGTATTGTAAAATCCGTTCTTATGTTGTTATTTAAAAAACACTTGGATGAGGGGTTGAAGAGGTTATGCAGAAATGTAATCACAAGTGAAAATCAAGCGAGGAAGAAGTGAAAGGATATTATTGTATTGATGATAGTCAAGTCTATACAATAAGGAAATATTGTTGTTGGGTTTTTCCGAAAGGGTTTCCTACAATAAATTCTTGTGTAATGTGTTCTTCTTAGTTTTTATTTTATTTTGTAATTACTACTTTTCTAGATTTCATTTTATTAGGGTGTTATTTCTCTTCATTTGGTATTAGAGCTAGGTTTAGCTTTGTTCAAAGAGTAAAGGTTTCAACCTTGAGATAAACCGATTCTTGAATGGGAGCAATGCATGGAAGAATCTAGGCAAAGAAAAAATGATGGGAAGCACATGGGTAGAGATCAAAAAATTTAATGGATAAAATTTTAAGTTTTGAAAACTCAAGAAGAAGGATATGTTGGTGGATAGAGATCAGTGGGTTGCGATCTCGAGAGTAAAACTAGTAGGAACGATAGATGAGGTGTGGCTAAAGATCGATAAGAAGACAAGGAGCTCTATTAGATTGTGCTTACCTGACTTGATATTGCTGAATGTATTGATAGAGACCATGACAAATTTATTATGAGAAAAGTTAGGAGCATTGTATCAAACAAAGTTGCCGACAAATAAACTCTTTCTCTAAAAGATGTATTCTCGTTGGATGAATGATGGTGACTTCGTGATTGAACATCTAAATGCTTTTAACACTATGGTAAGTTAATTAAACTTTGTAAATGTAAAAATAGATGAAAAGGAAAAGTGTATTACTTTACTTTATTCATTATATGACTTATGGGATAACCTAGGTATGGCTATCACCAATACTACTTCTACATTGAAAGTAGAGGATATAGTAAGAATATTTCTATCTGAGAAAATGAGATGAAAATATTTTGAGGATTATCATCATAAGGATGCTTTGGTTGTGAGAGGTCATTCTAAAGAAAGAAGAAAAAAGAAAACAAGAGAAAGGAAATAAAAATCTAGGGAAAAATCTATTGTTCTAGACAAAAGGAAATGCTAGAAATATGGTAAAACTGAGCATTATAAAAGGGGCTAGAGATCTAAAAAGGTTGATAATAGTCATTAATTTTATGAAGAAACGTCTATAAAAATGAATACCAAAAATGAATATTTAGGGGACCTATTCATAGCTGCAACATGTTCAAGTTAACACCATGACTCATGGTTAATTGAATTAGTCACTTCTTTTTATATGACTCCTCATAGGTAGAGGTTATATGAATATAAAAAGTGTCAAGAAATCAAGTATTATTCTATTCAATTGCATCAAATATATAGATTACATTAGGCTTGGAATAGCCCATGATTTGAGGATCTAGAAAACCAAATAATACCTAAAATATACTCACGCTATGTTAAGCCTAACCACTAATCAAATAATGGAGTAACGATAACATATGCTAACATCTCCCTTATTACATGATTTGAGTAATAATATAACTACTAGCTATCCTAACATCCCCCCTGATTACATCATTTAGCAATACAAAGAGAGCTACGAAACAATTCAAATTTGACACGTGCAAGTGCCTTAGTGAAAATATCTACAACTTGAGCATTTATGGGAATGTATTGAAGCTAAATTCGGTGCCTTGGAACTTTATCTCGAATGAAGTGACATTGTGTGTCAATGTGCTTGGTTCTTTCGTGATGTACTAGATTCTTGACAAGGTTCAGAACACTCTGGTTGTCGTAAAACAAGTGAATGAGAGATTTGGATGGAAGACCCATACTTGTCAAAATGCGACACAACCATATCACTTCGCACACAGCTTCACATGCGACGTGATAATCTGCCTCTGTAGATGAGATAACAACCACCTGTTGCTTCTTGCTATGCCATGAGACAGGACCGGATCCAAGATGAAAAATATATCCTAAAGTTGACTTGTGATCATCAAACGACCCGACATAGTCGGAGTCCGTGTATCCTTGCAAGAAGAATTTACCATTCCTCTTGTATTCTATGCCATATTCCATAGTACCACAGACATATTGAAGAACACATTTGGCTGCTTTCCAGTGAGTAGTCTTAGGTTCCTGCATGAACCTCGAAATATAGTTAACAACAAACATGATATATGGCCTAGTGTTTGTCAGATATATGAGACTCTCAATCAACTGTTGATAGAGAGTACCATCTACCTGAGGTGAATCATCACATCATGATAACTGAAGCCTTGATTCCATCAGAGTTTCCATTGGCTTACAATCAGTCATGCAATATTTTTCTAACAATGTCTTGGCGTATTTTTTCTGAGACACCTTGATGTAGTGCTCCTTTTGGATTACTTCCAGACCAAGACAGTAATGGAGAAGTTTGAGATCTGTCATCTCAAAAGATTTACACAAGTCACTTTTGACAATAGAGATCATAGTTTCTAAATTCCCTGTAATGAGCAGATCATCAACATAGAGTACAAGCAACACTATCTCAGAACCTTTTTTCTTGAAATAGAGGTTTACATCTGACGGACATCTCTTAAATCCATGTTGCAGGAGGTGATTATCCATTTTTATATACCAAGCTTGAGGAGCTTGTTTCAAACCATACAAGGATTTGACCAACTTGCAAACTTTCTGCTCTTGGCCTTCCACTTCAAATCCTTTAGGTTGAGTCATGTAGACTTCCTCTTGGAGATCACCATTCAGAAAAGCACTCTTGACATCCATTTGGTGAACTTTCCACCCATATTATGTTGCCATAGCACAAAGAACTCAAATGGTGGTCATTAGAGTAGTGGGTGCAAAAGTTTCCTCATAGTCAATGCCTTCCTTTTGAGCATAGCCCTTTGCAACAAGATGGGCCTTATGCTTATAAATTGTCCCATCTGCCTTGTAATTGAATTTGTACACCCATTTGTAGCCTATGGGCTTCTTTCCGTATGGTAGATTGACAAGCTTCCAAGTTTTGTTTTTCATTAGAGATTGATACTCAGTGTATCGCTCCAAATTTTTTGCACCCTTACCTTCAAGCTATAGGATCCGCGCCCAGAAGGGGGATGTGAAAAGGATGGGACAATACCTCGGACTGAGAGGCCCTTGGAAGGTCCCGCCTCTCGGGGGAGGTGTATAAGGGTGAATTTTTGACGGATGGTGGGTTCACCAGGAAACTTTTGAATGGCAGTTTCCACGCCTAGGTTGATAGTGTGTTTGATGTGTTCATTTTTATGCTTGATCATTCAACTCCTAGGTTTGGCCGATATGAATCTAAACTATTCTATATGCCAATGCTGATTTAAATGAATACAAAAAATAGAAATGGATGCAAATAACGGAGAATATGCTAACTAGAAGGTATCATACTTGATTTCGGATGTCCGATGGAGATTCTGAGTCTTGTAGCAGTTCAGATCATCTCAATTTGTACGTAATCATCTGATATTTCATGGGATCATCCCAAATCATAGAAGGTCATCTGAAATCAGACAGAATCATCTGAAATCTGATGAATTCATCAGACGAATTCGTCAAAAACCTGCAATCACAAAAATAGATGCAAAATACCAAATATGCAAGTGCAGAAGCAAAGGATAATGGTAGAAATAACAGCAAACATGCCTAAATAATAGATTCTAATAACAAATAAGGAAATGCAGTAGATTTAATGATTGATTTTAACTTTATCATGCGATTATGCTAAATGAGGTGAACTCCAAGATGCATAAAACATAATAACTTAAAACAGTGCAGAAATATGATATGAAAAATGCAAAGAAAGCTAAGAAAATGCAAACTCTAAACTCGGACTGCCCCCAATATGGACTACAGTCAGGATCGCCTCCAATCGTACGAGATCGTCCGCAATCGTCCGAGATCGTCCGCGACGATCCAAGCTAGCTTCGACTGAAAAATAGTAGAGTTCCTGCAATAAAAATGCAAAAATACCGAATGCAAGCAATAGTGCGAGGGAATAAGGAGCTAACTCTGCAATGAAATCCGTCAACTAAGGGGTTAGGGGTTCAGGGAGAATCAGGGGGATAAACTAGAAAAATCCTAGTTTATATAGGATTAGGAAGAGGTTTGGGAGGTTGGGGATCATCCCAATCTGGGAGATCTCCAACAGGGAAATCTCCAACTGTGCAGACACGCTTCTGCCCGAGTTGGAGAGGTTGTTGAAACAGAAGCTAATTATGAAAATTTGGTTTTGGGACGAAATCGTCTGGACGTTCTGTTCCAGATGAATTCATCAGATCGGGGATGATTTCATCTAATCTGAGATGATATCGTCCAACGGTCAAAACAAATCCTAAAAATGGCATGAAAAATGGGGAAAGCGGGTAAAAGGCGGTTTAACGGGCAGTTTGGGGTTGAAATTCAAATTTTTATATTTTATCTTTTTACTAAGGTTTTAACCGTGCCAATTTTAGGGTGCTACATTTTGCCCCCTCTTTAGCGAATTTTTCGAAGAAAATGCGTTAAAGACGAGTTTTTCCCGTTTTACGAGAAAGCAAAAATATACTCAATTTTTTAGACGACGATTCTTGGTCGAATCGTACGAATGTTGACTATGGTGCCCCCTCCGTGTTTTTACCCAAATCGAACGTTTGAGGTAAAAACGCGGAAAAGCAAAAATTAAAATGTATTTAGATTTTTAGAGATTTTGAGAGGATTGAGTATGCCAAGGTATAGATTGTGGCATACCAATCCAGTTTTGATATGATGTATATAATTTTTTGATATATATATGATCTTGTTTTGAATGATATGACTTGTTCATATGTTTTTATGATGCTTTAATGTTTGAATTGTTTGCTTATTTGATTGAGGATTCATGTAATTATGTCGTTTTGAAATATTATAATTTGATGTCATGCTGTAAGATTTTAAATGAAATAGTCTGATGTAAACAATTGGTTGTTGTGGTGTGATTTGATAAAAAATAAAAAAAAAGAGACTTCTAACAATAATTTCAAAGGACATTGTCACTGTTATAGACCATTTCATGGAGTCGCCGCTCACTCGGTCGTCAAGCTAATCCCAGTATAGAAATATTGTTAAAAGTAAAAGAGTGCTTAAGAGACTGTCTTAAGACTTTGTGTTGTAATGATGGAGATAATGATGGTTTGATGATTTGTTTTCAGATTTTCATAAAAATAGTATGCATGAGATACGAAAAGAAATATGATTTTGCTAGGCATAAATTCCTAAGTGTGATAAAATTTTGAACAATTCCTTAGAATTTATACCATGGTTGCAAAATTGAATTTGAACATAATGACATGAAATAGAATAGGTGTTCGTTTGTTTGTAAAGCATAATTGTGTAACATAATGATGCAAGTCATATGTTTTGATGAATTTGTTTTAAAAATAAATGGAAAATAAAATTAGAACAATGGTTTGCGCTAGGCATAGAATTATAGGTATAGACTTATACCATCATCGCGAAATCCAAAGAAGAAAATAGATTGTTGGTTTTATTGCAAGATGAATTTTTGACTTTTGATAAACAGGAAAATAATAATAGGAACATGTTGTTTGAAATCATTTTTGTGATTTTGTGAGAAAATTTATATAATTGCTTTTATAGAAAACAAGAATTCTGAAATAAAAGGATAAAATTATTCCGAAAAGAATTACAAAAATATTTTAAATTATCTCAAAGAGAAATGTAGATTTATAAGGAATCCTCATGTGCAAATGTGAGTTCATTACCGATCTTGATTTATCATAATGATACAAAATCTCTCAAATACAAATGTGTGTGCGATTGTATTGTTCATTCACCAATTTTGAGCAAGATAATTTGATACAAGTAATTTGCCTTGACCAAATGAATGTTCGTTGACCATGATTTATATGCATGTAACCGTACCGGACTACTATGTAAGTTAGGTTATCAAGAGCTAGCTAATCCATAAGTAGACAGAGGTCTCGTACAAAAGAAGGTCGCTAATGTGACAGACATATCACCACGCTAGGGATTACCCAAGGCCAAGCGGGTTGGGCACAAACCACCTGTTATGGGGCTTACCTCACAGTTTTCGAATAATTGAGAATTCCGGGGATTCAAGCTCATTCACCCTTCTTTTCTTTTCAAGGGGTAGGGAAAGGATTTTATTGCATTTTGCTTTTGCGTTTCTCTTTTGCTTCTTTTTTTTTTTTGTACTTTTGTATTTTTGCTTGATATTTGAGAAAATACTGAAATATTGTTGTGATGATACAAAATAACCTTTTTCTTTTTCTCTTTTTCTTGAACTTTTCTTTTCTTCCTATGCTAGGGATACTTGCTCGGATTAGCTGTAGAGCAAGGGATTTTTATTCTAGGTAGGGGTGAGCTTGTCCTTTTGTCAATTCTCAAAGATTCTAGACCATGTGCATGATAGGATAGCAGGGGAAACTTTTCGCTCAGGAAACCATTTCTACTATGTAGCATCATATCGAATTTGCAATGAAATCATTTTAATGTGAAAAGATATACTTGGTTCAAGTAAATAACAAGATCAGTTCTCTATGCTCAAAACTTTATTTAATTCAACTGTGGACTTTGATATAAGAGAGATGAATAATCATACCAAATAAAATCAAGATATTTATTCATGTGAATGTGAAAGTGCGGGATTCCAAATAAATGCTAATTTATCCAAAATAACTGAAAATATAACTGCAATACTTCACAATTTGACAGGTACAAAAATAAAAGATGTTTTTGAAGATTTTGATGATTTGGATGTTTTTAATTTTAAGTTATGAATTGAAAGAAATACAAGGTGATTGTTTTTTGAAATGTTTTAAATAAGTGACTAAAAGGAAATAATATGCAAAACAAATATATACAATGATGAAATGACCAATTTTTATGCATAGTAACGTTTAAGATGCATAATGTTCATAGGTTCTTTAAGTTCTTTACCATCTAAGGTAGATAATTTGTATGCTCCTGATCCAAATTTAGCAGTGATGACATATGGTCCAAGCCAGTTGGGCTCAAATTTACCTTTAAGGTTTTTAGTTGCATTAGTATTTTTTTGATTTTCTTTTAAGACAAGGTCACCGATCTCAAAAGATCGAGGATGAACTTTCTTAAGATATGCTCTCTTAAGCTTGTTTTGGTAGGCGCGAAGATGCTCCAAAGCATTGATGCGCTTTTCATCTAGAAGTTCTAGCTGACTAAATCTGCCAGCACGATATTCATCCCCTACTTCAGTATCTTGAAGTAGTAGAGCTAAAGAAGGAACTTCTAATTCAAAGGGAAAAATGGCTTCAAGCACCATAAACCAAGACAAAAGGTGAAGTTCCAGTGGGGGTTCGAACACTAGTTCGATAGGCCCACAAAGCAGGATATAACTGAATGTGCCAATCTCGACCGGATTTATTGACCAATTTTTTGAGAATTTTGATTAAGGTTTTATTAGATGCTTCTGCTTGACCATTACCCTGAGGATAATAGGGAGTGGACCAACGATGTTGAATTTTATATTTTTGACATAATTTTTTAACATCTTTATTTTTGAAACAAGTTCCATTATCGAAAATGAGATTGGCGGGAATTCCAAACCTACAAATAATTTGATTAAAAATAAACTTGGAAACTTGTGTTCCAAGTGCAAGAAGCTAATGGCATAGCTTCAACCCACTTCATGAAATACTCAATGGCGGTTATGATGAATTTGTGTCCATCGGATGACACAGGGTTGATTTTTCCAATGATGTCTAAGCCCCATTTTGAAAAGGGCCAAGGAGATGAAATAGCCTGCAGTTCTTGTGCAGGTGCATGGACAAGGTCAGCATGTTTCTGGCACTTGTCGCAATGTCGCACATAATTATGTGCATCATTTTCCATGGTAGGCCAAAAATATCCTATCCGAAGGAGTTTCTTAGCAATGGCGCTACCACTAAAATGTCCCCCACAAGATCCATTGTGGGCTTCATTCAAAGCTGATCTAGATTCTTCTAGATTCAAACATCTCAATAAGATGCCTTCAAAAGATCTTTTGTACAAGGTATTACCAATAATCACAAAGCGACTTGCTTGTCTACGTAATAACCTACGCTGGTTGCTAGTACAACCATCGGGGAAGGTTCCTTTCTGCAAAAAATTAAATATATCAAGTATACCATGGTTCAGGAGTTGTTTCGTTGATGAGAAACACATCCAAAGGTTCTAAGCATGATTTGCTTGAAGCGGGTTCCTGGAGTCGATGAATAATGATGGTAGCATATTCATCGTCTAACTCCAAGGGTAAAAGAGATGCAGCTGCAGCCATAGCGTCAACCGCACGATTGCTAGTTCGAGGAATAGCTTCCAAAGTAACTTGATCAAACAAGGATAATAACTGCAAAACATATGCTTTATATGGGCGTAATTTATCATCTCTCGGTCCGATAAACATCATTGATTTGGTTTATGACAAGTTGGGAGTCACCGAAAACCAATAAAATTTTAATTTTCAATGCCAAGGCAGCTCGTAATCCAAGGATAAGAGCTTCATATTCAGCAGTGTTATTGGTGCAAGCAAATGTTAATTTGAAGGACAGAGGTATAAGATGTTTTTGTGGAGATATTAAAATAATACCCGCTCCAGCCCCACTCATGCATCGGGCTCCGTCAAAGTATAGGGACCATTGCTCTGAATGGTCTGCCTCTAGTTTAAGGCATTCATCAGGAAACTCAATGATGAGGGGATGAGTAGATTCTAAGGGTGCAACGACTAATTGATCTGCTATGATTTGACCCTTAACAGAACTTCTGTCCTATGAACGTGAGTTCAAATTCGCTTAGCGCAAGAACCCACTTGGTTGTGCGACCAGATAAATATGGTCGACTCATGAGATATCGCAAAGGGTCGAATTTGGCAATAACATACATTTTTTGACTGAGCATATAATGTCGTAGTTTCTGTGTAGAAAATACGACTGCTAGGCATAATTTCTCTAATATGGTATAGCGAGTTTCATAACTGATTAAGGTTCTGCTGATGTAATAATTAGCACGTTCTTTCTTCTCATCGTCAAGCTGAGCTAACATAGCTCCTAAGGCAGAATCAGAAGCAAAAATGTACAAGATAAAAGGACGATCAGATCTAGGTGGGGAAAGCACTGGTGGTTTGAGGAGATATTGCTTAAGGAGTTCAAATGCTTCTTGGCATTCTTCGTCCCAATGAAAAGAGACATATTTCTTAAGAAGCTTAAGAAAGGGTCCAGTTTTGTCTGCCAACTTGTCGATGAAGCGGCGAATAGCTTGAAGCTTACCTTGTAAACTTCGTAATTCTGATATATTGGTGGGTGCGGGCATATCTGTGATAGCCGCGATCTTGAGAGGGTCAATTTCAATGCCACGTAAAGAAACTATAACCCCTAATAATTTATCGGACTTAACTTCGAATATGCATTTAGCTGGATTTAGTCGGATAAGATATTCCCTTAACCGATCAAATACTTTCCTTAAGTCATTTAAATGATCATCTTCTTTGATGGAACGAGCTATGATATCATCTACATAATCATGTAGGATATCATGCATCATATCATGAAAAATATAAGTCATAGCTCGTTGATAGGTTGCACCTGCATTCTTTAAGCCAAATGGCATCACTTTCCAACAAAAGGTTCCCCAAGGGGTAATAAAGGTTGTTTTGGCCTGATCTTCAGGAGCTATCCCGATCTGATTATAACCAGAAAATCCATCCATTAAGGATATCATTCCACTTCCAGCAGTAAAGTCAATGATCCGATCCATGTTGGGAAGAGGAAAATCATCTTTAGGGCATGCAACATTAATGTCTCTGAAATCGGTGCAAACCCTAACTTTAGTGGCTTCTTTCTTAGTTACTGGAACTACATTTGAGATCCATTCAGCATAATCAATGGCTTGTATAAAAATGACTTTCAACAGTTTTTCTAGTTCTCCTTTGACTAGTAAGGCCACTTTAGGATGCATTTTTCGAAGTTTCTGTTTAACGGGTTTAGCATCCTGGATGGACTACTAGATGATGCATAACTACAGAAGGGTCCAAACCTGGCATGTCTTCATATGTCCAAGCAAAGACATCTTCATAGTCTTTAAGAAATGAAATGTATTTATCTTGTTTTTCTTGACTCAATTCTGATCCAATATTGATTATGTGAGGGTTATGTTCGGTTCCAATGTTAATTTTTATAACGTTTTCAACTTCCATATGTAAATCTCTCTCAAAATTAGGTGGGGTGGATGAAACACCTAATTCTTGTAATTCTTCCAAGGTTAACTTGGATAATTCATCTTGAGAAGTCGTAGCTTCAAGCTGGGCTATACTCGGGATAGAGCCATCAAAATAAAATTCATTATATAACAATTCCTCAATGGAAACATCATGAAAGATATCTCCCTCCAACTCGTCGTCGGATTCGGCAATCATTTCAGGGTAGGCTATGGATAGCATATTGCAGGTAAAAGAATTATTCTTTAGACACAAAGAATCTTGTTTATCTAGATAATCTTGATAACATACGAGATGGTCATCATCCTCAAATGGAAAGGGCTGACCTTTACTAGAAAATAGGCCCACACCACAATAGGCAGGCCACGGTTCTACCTCAAAAGGTTCTTTCATACCATTTTGGAAAGGTCCCAAACCTTTCCCTTTATATCCCAATTTAAGCATTATGGGCTTAGCTTTAAGATAATCATTAGCAAAATAGCATCTAGCATATCCATCACAATGTGTCTTAATGTTTCTGGGTATTCTTCCCCAATCATATCCTTTATAAATAAAAGCACAACTCCCGACTTGGTAGATACTTCCCATAGGCTGTGGGAGGCCCAAGGTACGAGGAGAGGGTGGGAGTTTATTTAAAAGGAGGGAAGTTTGCATGGCAGTGTTGGCTTCCTCAGATATAAGAATTGTAGATAAATCGGGTAAGAGCTCATCAGTAAGAGCATAAGAGGTAGAAGGAACATTTCCTACATCGTCGGGTGTAGAAAGGATGCCTGTAGTGGATGTAGATGTCATAGGGATATTGATGGGTGAGTCTATAGGTATGGAAGATATAGGAGTAAAACAAGAAGCATTGGTTGTAGTTTTAGGATCTTTTCGAGGTCCTAATGTGGTTTGTTCAGAAGATGGTTGAGCTATATGTATAGGTGTAGTTGAAAGAGTAGATGATGTTATGGGTGTGTGTTTCACACGTTTGGATGGATGATAAGAATTAGGATGTGTGGATGACAAGGTAGGGCAAAATTGAACTCCAACAGGTTCTGCCAAAGCGCACATATCAAAGGGTCTAGGATCACCATGAATGGTAACCAACTGGTTTTTAAATTCGAATTTAACACACTGATGTAAAGTGGAGGGAACCGCTCGCATCGCATTGATCCAAGGGTGACCCAAAAGTATATTGTACGATGCAGGGCAATGTACAATAAACACGGTCGTATCTAGGGTTCTAGGACCAACTTGCAAGGGTATAGTAATGACTCCACACGTTTCTTGTGTCTCGTCATTGAAGGCTTTTATAATCATATCAGTTCTTTTCATTTCATCACTTCTAAACCCAAATCGTTGGTAGAAGTCAAAAGTGCAGATGTTTAAAGATGAACCATTATCAATCAAGACTCGTTTAACGGCTACATCTCCAATTAAGGCAGTAATATATAAGGGGTTATCCTTATGTAAACTATGTTGCGGGATATCTTTATCTCGAAAGTCAATACAATCGACTTCTCGAGTGATGATAGTATTGGACATGGCTTCAGATTGAATATTTTGTGGTACCATCATTTGGCTTAATGTGAGCATTAATTCATCCCTATGGGTAGGAGAAGATCTTAACAGGTCCAAAAGGGAAATTCTAGCTGTAGTATTGGATAATTGTTCATTAATATTGTAAGGAGGTTTAGGTTGAACATTAGACGCATAATTCCCTTTATTGGGATTTTTCAAAACAAATGGGGCTGATCCATCGTTCTGAGTTTGATCCTATTGAGAGGTTTGAGCCTGTTGTCTGGTAACGGCTCCGATGGTTCCTACAATATTATTTTGTGGGTGATGAATAGGTCTTGGTCTAGCATTTATAGCTTGTTCATTAGAAACTATTTGGTGAGAAGATGGTCT
Organism: Wollemia nobilis; assembly: GCA_028583015.1. Classification (NCBI taxonomy): domain Eukaryota; kingdom Viridiplantae; phylum Streptophyta; class Pinopsida; order Araucariales; family Araucariaceae; genus Wollemia; species Wollemia nobilis. The sequence continues at coordinate 2,302,172 of JAQPPZ010002501.1, forward strand.
AGTAGTGACTCTTCTAGGAAATGGTTCTTCTGGAACCATAGAACTTGTGATAGGTTGAATAGGATCTGATTCATCTTCAAAACTATTCGATTGATTTGAGGTGATTTCCATGTCACTTTCAGTCTCATATTCGGTGTCACTAAGATCAAGCATCCGAATATTATGTAGAGGTCTAGTCGTAACTATGGATAAAGTTGTGTCAAATATTTGAGGATCATGAACAGGTAATTGTCCACTAATAGTCCCTACATATCGGGTAGGAGGAGGAACATTGTGATGCTCAATTTGATTGGCCACCTCTTTACCATGTTTTGGTAAAGGATGTTGAAATATGTCCAATGATTGATTGGCATTCAGATTCTGATTTTGGGGAATGTTCTTTTGAGCGTTATTAGAAGGATTTTGTTTAGGTTGGAAGGCTTGCACCTCCATCTCATTATTATCAATCAAATCTTGTATTTTATGTTTTAATATTTTACAAGAGTTGGTAGCGTGTCCAGGTCCTCTATGAAAATCACAATGTAAATCAGCTCTGTATCCAGGTATGGTTGGATCAGGTTCCCGGATAGCTGGTAATTGGATCAAGCCTCGTGCTAGTAATTGCGGGAGAATGGTTGATAAAGGTTGATTTAACCTAGTAAATTCTCGGGGTGGTTTATCAGGAGGTTTCAATATAAACTTCTCTGTTGTTTTCGTAGTATTAACATTAGCAATGTTTTTGCTATCAGTGACTCCGTCACCCACAACTTGTTTATTTTTATATTGATTTCTGGATGTTTTCTCATCATCTTTCTTTTTGAGCTGACCTCTTCTAATGAGAGCATCTTCCACCCTTCGAGCTAAGTCTATAGCTTGATCGAAGGTGGTCAAGGTAGCAGTTGATAATTCATAGGATAGTTGTTCTTGTAAATTATTGATAAAAATATCCAACATTTCCCGATAAGGTAACACAAAGTGTAATTTTCCTATCAACTGTCTCCATCGAGCTAAGAAGTCAGCAAAACACTCATCTTTGTCTTGTTTTAGGTTGTACAAATCTTTAATGGTTACATGCCTTTCGATATAGGCACTAAATTGATGCACAAAAGACTCAGCGGTCTCTTCAAAATTTCTCAAAGAATGAGTGGGTAGTTGATAATACCATTCCAATGCCATCCCCCCTAAGCTTTTTGGGAACATTTTTAGTAATAGCAAATCATCATGTGATATGTCATGACATGCTATCCTAAACATACGAAGATGCTCTATGGGATCTTCAGTTCCTTTATATATAGGTAGGACAGGCATAGGAAAGTGTTTGGGATATGGTTGTGCTACAACTATAGGATCTAGAGGTTGACTACACATCTCTCGATAATTGTACGAGGGACGGTAGGGATCTATCCGGTCCATGCGAGAGACTAACTGTTTCACCATGGCTTCCAAATTACCAGCTTTGTCCACCATATTGGTTTGGTGGTACATGAGTATGGGATTTGTGACCGTAGGAAGGCGGGACATAAGGATTAGATGCTATATTGTTGTTATGCAAATGGTTGGTAGGAAGAGTATTATGAAGAAGATTTGTTGTAGCATTATGTTGTATCCCAGATTGTTGGAAATTGGTATTTGGTTTTGTTTTAGGCTTTTGTTGATTTGAGGTATATTGATCAATAGCTTGGCGAAATAGAGTAGTGAATGAAGGTTTCTTTTGTGTGGGAATAACCCTTGGCTTGGTAACAGGCACTCTAGGTGGTTGGGTAGCCTCGTTGTTGTTGCATGTTTTGGATTATAGCAGCCATGTCCAAATTGGACGGTCCAGCTTGATCACTCTCTTGATCAACAAAGGACAAAGGATTAGTGCATGTGTGATATATATCTTCTAGGGTTGCTTGAGTGTCACTAATTTGATCTTTATCCATATGAACTGCTCTATTAAGAGTGCCAATATTATTATTGAGAAATTTCCAAAAATGGTCCATGTTCTCAAAAGTAACGACTCCTTCTGGAGTTATTTTAGGAGATGAGGATCCTTCCTCTCTATCATTTTCTTTTTGTTCATTTGCGTCCACAAATTCTTCTTCTTGTTGGTTTAAGGTTACTTCTTCCTGAATTGGGTCTTCAAGAAGGGCATCTGGTTTATTTGTGGTTTTTCCTAACCAATCTTCTTCTACTTCAATTTGTTTTCCATTCCCGAGTCTAGTCATTGTGTCTAAATTTAGGTTTTAGCAAATATATATTAATATATTTGCAACAGATCTTGGGAGGTATATATTTTAATTATATACCTACTATAATACTTAAAAGAAAATGTTTTGATTTTTTTTGTTATGATTTTATTTTTTTTGTTTTGTTTTTTGTTTTTATGCTTATAAAGACAATAAACAACACACTAAATACAAGAAATAACAATAATAAAATAATAGCTTAGTTTTCTATAAATAGTTTATAGATATCATTGATAGGATCAAGTTCATCAAGAGTCATAAAGTGCTCCTCTTCAAATTGGAAATTGTTTTTCAAGAAGTCAACAAAGTGTGCTATGGTGATATTATCTGTTTCAGATTCTGTTTTGTAAAAATAAATCTCATGGCAATACTCTCGATATAACACAACTCTGGGAACTCTATTCCATCTCTTTCTATCCATAAGATCGACCTCTTGGTCCTCTATACGAGCTAGAAATTTATGTACTATGGCTGCATTCTCAAGGTATTCCTCAAAGGTATACAACTCAGAAGACACAAGGGCTCTTTTATCTGCTAACCACCTATGGCAAGCTCTCTGAAGTTCATGATACAAAATCACTTGATCGGGATCCAGGATTCTATCTAGGACAAACCTCTTGATTTGCCTAAGTTCGGTTGCTCTAGATGAAATGAGATCCAATCTCCTATCAAGTTCGTCCCACAAAGGTTGAACCCTATTTGTTTGAGGTACTCTAAGCACAGAAGTAATCTCTATAGCTGCTAATTGATTTTCAACATTAATGGTGACAACTCGTCTTTTATTATAGTCTACCATCTAAATATGACATGCAAATTTTCTTAAGTCTAAATGCATTTATGTTTTGTTTTCTTATTATTTTTATTTTTAGAAAGGTTTTTGTTTTCAAAAGGTTTCTGTTTCACGTCGGGTTCACCAAAATGTATCGCTCCAAATTTTTTGCACCCTTACCTTCAGGCTATAGGATCCGCGCCCGGAAGGGGGATGTGAAAAGGATGGGACAATACCTCGGACTGAGAGGCCCTTGGAAGGTCCCGCCTCTCGGGGAGGTGTATAAGGGTGAATTTTCGATGGATGGTGGGTTCACCAGGAAACTTTTGAATGGCAGTTTCCACGCCTAGGTTGATAGTGTGTTTGATGTGTTCATTTTTATGCTTGATCATTCAACTCCTAGGTTTGGCCGATATGAATCTAAACTATTCTATATGCCAATGCTGATTTAAATGAATACAAAAAATAGAAATGGATGCAAATAACAGAGAATATGCTAACTAGAAGGTGTCATACCTGATTTCGGATGTCTGATGGAGATTCTGAGTCTTGTAGCAGTTCAGATCATCTCAATTTGTACGTAATCATCTGATATTTCATGAGATCATCCCAAATCATAGAAGGTCATCTGAAATCAGACAGAATCATCTGAAATCTGATGAATTCGTCAGACGAATTCATCAGAAACCTGCAATCACAAAAATAGACACAAAATACCAAATATGCAAGTGCAGAAGCAAAGGATAATGGTAGAAATAATAGCAAACATGCCTAAATAATAGATTCTAATAACAAATAAGGAAATGCAGTAGATTTAATGATTGATTTTAACTTTATCATGCGATTATGCTAAATGAGGTGAACTCCAAGATGCATAAAACATAATAACTTAAAACAAGTGCAGAGATACGATATGAAAAATGCAGAAAAGCTAAGAAAATGCAAACTCTAAACTCGGATTGCCCCCAATCTGGACTACAGTCAGGATCGCCTCCAATCGTACGAGATCGTCCGCAATCGTCCGAGATCGTCCGCGACGATCCAAGCTAGCTTCGACTGAAAAACAGTAGAGTTCCTGCAATAAAAATGCAAAAATACCGAATGCAAGCAATAGTGCGAGGGAATAAGGAGCTAACTCTGCAATGAAATCCATCAACTAAGGGGTTAGGGGGTTCAGGGAGAATCAAGGAGAATTAGGGGGATAAACTAGAAAAATCCTAGTTTATATAGGATTAGGAAGAGGTTTGGGAGGTTGGGGATCATCCCAATATGGGAGATCTCCAACAGGGAAATCTCCAACTGCGCAGACACGCTTCTGCCCAAGTTGGAGAGGTCATTGAAACAAAAGCTAATTATGAAAATTTGGTTTTGGGACGAAATCGTCTGGACGTTCCGTTCCAGACGAATTCGTCAGATCGGGGACGATTTCGTCTAATCTGCGATGATATCGTCCAACGGTCAAAACAAATCCTAAAAATGGCACGAAAAATGGGGAAAGCGGGTAAAAGGCGGTTTAACGGGCAGTTTGGGGTTGAAATTCAAATTTTAATATTTTATCTTTTTACTAATGTTTTAACCGTGCCAATTTTAGGGTGCTACACTCAGCATCCATAACAACCTTCCATTGTGGCTCACTAAGGGCATATTGCACCGAAACAAGTTCATGTTCATTCATTGAAGACATAAACACCCTGTCCTCATCTATATCTATATCCTCTGTTGGTCTCTCTGGATCAACAGAAAGTCCCTCAAAAGATTGACAAAGATCATCAACCCCAGTAGTCTCTACTGCTGCTCTCTCCTGTCGAGCCATGCTATGAGTACAAGGCCTATCCAAAGTCAAATCAAGTGGAGTAGATAGTTTGGAGTCTTTGATTGTACTTGTATACCATTTTGGATTCTTATTCTATGATTTTGAAGAAGATGGAGAAGAACCTCCAATCTTTGATGATGAAGGAGACTTCTCAACTTTAGATTCCAAAAGATCTAGGTATACATCTGATGTGCTTTGTGATGTGAAAGCCTCATCAAAAACAACATCTCTACTGAAATGAATCTTCTTGGTCAAGGGATCAATCAAACAATAACCCTTAGAGTGCTCATCATAGCCAGGAAGAATACACTTCAATGTCTTCTCATCTAGCTTCTTCCTTTTCTCTTTTGGTATGTGCATGAAATATTTACACCCAAAAATGCGTAGATGAGAAATGGAGGGTTTCCTACCACTCCATGCTTCTTGTGGATTCATTCCTTGTAGGGCCCTTGTGGGTGCCCTATTCAACAGATATACTATTGCGGTGATAGCTTCTGCCCAATATTGTTGCCCAAGACTAGCTCTTGTGAGCATGCAACGAACCATTTCCATGATGGAACGGTTCCTCATTTCAACAACTCCATTTTTCTAAGGAGTATAATCAGTAGTTAACTATCTCGTGATCCCATGTGCAGCAAAGAATGCAAAAAATTCTTTAGAGGTAAACTCCCCCCCTCGATCTGAGTGGAGAGTCTTTATAGAAGCCCCTGACGCCTTCTCAACAAATTTCTTGAATTGCTGAAAGAAACCAAATGCCTTAGATTTTAGAGTAAGAAAGAACACCCACATTTTTCGTGAGTAATCATCTACAAATAACTAAAAATACCTCTTCCCCCCATAACTGATGGGTGTGAAAGGACCACACATATCGGTGTGAATCAACTCCAGAGGTTTCTTTGCTCTTGTAGAGCTTTTCTCAAAAGGTACTCTATGCTACTTTCCTACCAAGTAGTCAGAGCACATCGATAATGTGGTAGAAAGGGAAGGAATACCATTTACTATCTCATAGTTACTTAGCTCAAGTAAGTAACCAGAACTAAGATGCCCATATCTCTTGTGCCATAGGGAAGTTACCTCCTTTGTAGAAACTATCATGGCGACATGTGGAGTAGAGATAGCATCTAAGGCAAATAAGCCATGCTTAAATGAGATAGCCCCTCTTGGTAATAGAAAAACACTTCTTTCTTCCCTCAACACTAAAGTTCACAACCATATCTTTGTCCAGAATTTGTGTGACTGACAACAAATTGTTCGCCAATCCTAGAACATAGATGACTTTTTCAATTTGACACTTGCCATCAGAAAGAGTGATTGAAATAGTACCTTCTCCCTGAACCTTGTAGGTTTTATCATCAACAATAAGGACAGGTTTGCCCTCTTTGGCCTCAAAATACTCAAACCACGATTTGTCGCCAGTCATATGCTTACTAGCACCATAATCGACATACCATATAGGATCCATCTGCTTGGAGGCTGTGGTAGTCATGAGAACCTTGTGTGCCCACTCAGAACCTAAGTCAGATTCTTCAACAACAACATTCACTTTGGGTTGCTTGTTCTTGTTGTGTGGTTTGTTCTGGCCTTTCTGTTTAGGTTGTTTATTCTTATGCCAACATCTGTTTGTATCATGACCCTCTTTGTCACAGATCTTGCAATATCTTTTTGTTTGTTGAGGTTGTTTCCCTTTTGAATTATTTTCAGAACTACCTCCTTTCTAAAAATTACCCTTCTTCTTGTTTGGCCCCTTTCTATTGGTGTAGAGGGTAGTGTTAGAAGAATCATCTCGTTGTAGTTGGCGTGCCTCCTCTTCTTGAAGCATATTAACCAACTCTACAAAGGTAACTTTCCATTGGGACACCTGAAGGGAAGTGATAAACACCCTATAAGAATAAGGTAAAGCTCTCAATACAATTGAGGTAAGGAGCTTGTCATCAACTGGTTCTCCCAAAGAATTCAACTTTGCTTTCAATTCAGGCACTCTACAAAGAAAGAGTTCAACTATCTCCCCCTACTTCATCCTTAGACTGTGTAATTGAGATTGAAGAAATAGAATAATGGAATCATTCTTTCCTTCATATATAGTGTTAAGGGAATCCCATGCCTCTTTACTATTTTACAATCAACAATATGGGGTTGAACTTCATCAGACACAACAAGCAAAATGAGCACTTTTGCTTTACTGTATTTCTTGTCAAAGTCTTTCTGATCAGTAGATGGAGCTGTAGTGCTAGTAGCAGATGAAGGTCTTGTTGTTGCTCTAGATACAACATCCCATAATTCATCCATTGCTTGAATTGCCTTCATCTTATTTTTCCATGGTGTGTAGTTAGGAACTTTCAACAACTGATGAGAATCAGTCATTAATTTTGTAGACATTGTGAAGGTTACTTATAACACCAATTGGTCCCCATTTCGATATACCTTTTGCTAGGCCGTTATACTGTACAAAATACCCGCTCTTATGTGAGGGAGACTATAGGTATTTAGAAAGATCAGAAAAAAAACACCCACCCTTACATGAGGGAAACTATAGGTAATTTTTAGAGATCATACGATACGTGGTACTTAAGCAGTACTGAAAGGGAATAGTCTCGTTGATGGCACCTACCATAGAAAGTCTTCAATCCTCATGCGTGGGGCATAACTTCCTCTAAACACTTTGGATTTCAAAACTTTTGTTAGGATTTACGCCTAAACACAAGAACTATTAGGGTAATGGATGGAGTAAAAAAAATGCAAAAGATAGCAAACTTATCTCTCCTCGACGATTTATAGAGAACAAGCTCAGACGTCATTTTGGCAGCTATATTAGGCGACGGATACAGTAGCGCAATCACGACAGATTTACTTGTAAGTGCTGGCCAGAGGTATCACAAATACCGAACGCTATAGTGCAATAAATTGCACGAATGGGTTTTAATTATTGCGAGGACTTAGGGAGTGAATTTGATTTTAACTTTTAATGATGTAGTGCAAAGCAAGAAAAAATGCAACATACAACATAAAAGTGCCTACATAAAATAAACCACTAGGTTTCGGGCGCTGCCGAAAATGCACCTTTACAATAATGCCAAAAATTGCTTTTTCAAAAAATACTCTCTATCCCCCCTTGATTTTTGAAAAAATACTCCCCCCTTAGATTTTTCCAAAAAAAATGGACTCCCCCCTTTAAAATTTTTCTTTATAAAGCATTTTAAAACATTCTTTTAGAACTAAAGTTAAAAAAATAACTTTATCTTATATAGTAAAAAATTATAATTTTTTTTTCAAAAAGAATAACTTTAAACTATTATAAAATAAATTAAAATGTTATGAATTTTAATTTTAATTAAAGAATATTAAAAAAAAACTTTAATAAATTTTTTTATACCTTTGTTTTGGGAGGGTCGACGGGACTCGAACCCGCGACCTCAGAGCTCCCGGAGCCCTACCGCTCAGCCCATGACCAAGTGGGCTAGCGTGCTGATCCGTTTGGATCAAGGGACCCCCTCCTATTTGAGGAGCATCTTGAGCCTGTCCGCTACTCGACCGCCACTCCTCCGCTCAATGGCGGTTCTCGTGGTGGCTGTGGCTTGTCTCGGGAAGTAGTTTCACACCATTTGACTGCAATTTGTCAATGGCAAGGGCGACCTATCTTAGGCACTCTAGTCGCCTGAGATGACATAAAAAAAAATATGGATTTCACCTGCACTGACTACCGCGAGCGATTTTGAGACTTCAAAAACTTTAATATCCTTTGATAGGCTATCTCATAGTGATTTAGATCTGCATTGAGTTTGAGATCTACTCGAATTTGTCTGCAATCAACTCTTTGGGTCCTTTGTTGTGTGACGCATTGTCCTCGTTAGGAACGCGCTGTGTACTTCGATGGAAAACTGGATCAAATGCATCAACAAATCTTGGACTTATTGTCAATATCTTTGATGATTAAAGATTTTTGCAACATTGTGCTATGAACAATTGCAACACCATGTTGGGGATGTCATTTTAGCACAAATGTCTCTTGCAACTGGTGTGATCACCTACAAAGTTTCTTGTATGTCGCATCTCCTTCAGCAAATCGATCACCATCGTAATCCATCTGGGAAGAGCACGTTATGTGGCAACGATGATCAAGGTTTGTCGACTTAGCTTCCATCGGCTTTTGAAAAATCCTCTTCGGCTTTAGTCCCACATCGGGAACTTGGGGGAACCATAGATGGTATAAAACCAAATATGCGTTGGTTTTTATATAACCACCTGTTGGTGGTTGACCCCCTCACCTTTTGGATTTTGGCATCCAAAACCAGTTATACATTCGCTTGTGTCACTCCCTTGCTAAGTTTTCAGTTAGAGCGTTGACTGTGCTATGTCCTTAGGGTCCTATGCTTAGGTGTCAATACGTGTGATTCACTATCACTATCGAGTCATGTCCAGTTTAGTGCTTAGGGAGTCCACGTAGGATTATCTTCCTTACTGGTCTGCCGAGCATAGGATGTAGGCTTGTCAATCCACCTTGCTAGGGGGTTCGTGTAGGGTAAATTCTCTAAGGTCTCATTCTCACTCATAGTCACATAGGCTATCAAGTCATCCCCTGTCCAGTTGAGGACCGCAAATCACAACAGTCGGCTCCTGTGTCCAAGTCTGTTTGTAGTAGCGGTCAGATCATCCCTAGATTTGAGGAGTTCGCTCAGGCTACAATTCGAGCCCGGAGCTCATACAACTCTGATACCATATCGGGAAATCAAGTATTATTCTATTCAATTGCATCAAATATATAGATTACATTAGGCTTGGAATAGCCCGTGATTTGAGGATCTAGAAAACCAAATAATACCTAAAATGTACTCACACTATGTTAAGCCTAACCACTAATCAATGAATGGAGGTGAAGTCTTATTTGAAGATAATTCAACACATAAAATAATAGGTTGAGGAAGAGTCAAGTTGAAGTTAAAATATGGAAGAATTAAAAGCCTTCCTAGTGTGTTGCATTTTTTGGGTTTAACAAGGAATTTGATATCTGTTAGTAAGATGAATGATGCGGATGTGATTGTGGTATTCAATAAGAGACAACTACAATATGGTTCATGGATGCTTAGTGTTGGAAAGGGAAGTTCATACATAAAATTTGTTCAAACTTGAGGCTAGCACTGTAAGTATTGATTGCAATAACTCTTTAGTTGTAGAGGAAATTAATACAGTAGAAGAAGCTCCAAGTATTCTTGTAGCAAAGACAATGTTGTGGTATCAACACATGGCACACATTGATGAGAAAGGCCTTAGGACATTAAAAATGAATGGTATGGTTGAATGAATTTTTTATTACCCATTAAATTTTGATTTTTATGAGGACTATGGTTTTGGAAAGCAAACTTGAGTCAAGTTTCCCAATAGTGCTACAAGATGTGAAGGAATTTTGTATCTAGTTCATCGTGATGTGTTTGGACCTACAAAAGTACCATAATTAGGAAAATCTATCTATTTTGTTACATATTATAGATGACTTCTCAAGAAATACCTAGGTATATTTTTTATGGTATAAATCTAATGTTTTCAATAAATTTAAAGAGTTCAAGGCTCTTATAGAAAATTAAATAGAGAAAAAGATAAAGGTTTTGAGAAGTAATAATGGTGGTGATTATTGCTCTTATAAATTTGAGCAATTTTACAAGGACCATGGAATATAAAGGCAAAGAACAACTCTGTATACTCCACAACAAAATGGAGTTGTAGATGTAGACACCAAAATCTAGCCACTTGTCGTCCATCCAAGTCTTCCCACTATTTTTACCCATTATTTACATATATTTATATATATTATATATATAATATTAATATTTTTATATTATATTTTATATATTTAATAAATACATATATATGTGTGAATTAATCATGGCCATCCATCTTCCTTTAATCCCAACCGTTCATCTACCTTGATCCGCACCACTTACCCAAACCTAATCTCCACCCTCCATCACGTTTTAATCTCGATCACACATATTGTGTCGTTGAAACCCTAACGTGCCCTAGGGAAGATTATAAGTAGGAGTCATTTTGATGACTCAACCCATAAGCAATCTAAGAATTTCCTAAGTCTTTTACCCTAGATTTTTCCTAAGTAATTCGTGTCCTTGAATTCATTGAATTTTAATCCTAAGTCACATAAGTTTTCGAGGTGCCCTAAGCAATCTGAGAATTTTCCATTGTCACCCTCACCTTTGCATCCACCACTTCATTCATCATTGCATCCATTTTTTTAAGCAAATATGCTTCTACATACCTCACCTCACTCCCCAAATACCCCTTCGCTACTCCTGAGCACTATTGGATGTTTTTTGCCACTCCTGAGTACCTCTAGGTGTTTTTCACTATCTCCAAACACCCACGAGTGTCTTCTGCTACCACTGAGTGCTTGCGGGTGTTTCAAACTAGAGTTTTGCAACCCTAATAACCCTCGGGTGTCGCTAGGGTATCACCGCACCATTTTCCTACATCTACTATAGATCGGAGAACAATAAGTGAACAAGGTAAATCTAGAATTGATTTATTTCAATTCATGTATTTTCATATTCTGCTCACTTTATTTATATTGCATAGCTAGGGTTTGTATTAATTCCTAAGGGTCTCACACTGTGGAGCATTCATAGTTACTATTGACTTATTTGTTATCTTTTATGTGTAGATCTGGATATATTACACCTACATTATGCAACCGCTTAAGCTGGAGTGGCCCATTATTGGATAGCATGAAGCCCACTCACTACTGTTGGGATCAAAAGTGAGTTCAAAGACACCACAAACACTATTCACTAGGGTTTTGGAGAAATCTAGTATTGTAATATTTTGTATCAAAATAAATCAAATTCTTTATTGTAACATTTGAGATTTGAGTCTCCCCCCACATCAATAAAATTATCTCTTTTGTGCAATATCGTCTCTTGGTTTCACTTATCTGTTATATTTGGTTTTTTTCTTTTGCATATACAAATGATGATCACAGTGGGACCCCCTAAGGGTTTCTCATTTTGATTTACTTTGTTGACTAACTTGATATTTTCTATCTTATCTTGTAGAGTTTTCAAAAGCATAAATAACATGATTTTTACTGCATCAGGGTTATGAAGATTCATAGAAAGTTGCAAAAGGTGCGTGAACATCATGTGGCACTCGAGGGTCATACAAAAATACCCATGGGTATTTTAAAAATACCTAGAGGTATTTTACAAGAAGATACAATGTTTTCGTAGGCTTCTTTGTAAGTCTACAGAAGAAACCCTAAGCTTCTTATTTTTATGTATTTTCATATTCTTACGTTTTTATAGATTTATGGATTAAAAAGAAAACCACTAATAAATCTGGTAAAAATAATCATTCTAGTTTGAATTCTAGGTGTTATATTATTCATTGCATTCATTCACACATTTTCATTTTCCATTTAAAATTTTTAGTTTTCTAGTGTATTGCAATTGAAAAATCCTGAATTTTGGTTGCATGTGAATTATTAAATTGCATAAATTAGACTACATTGTAGGGTTAGAAACCTCTCCTTTTATTGGTCTAAGTAGGAACATCATTAGTGTGTCAAAAGTATCCTCGCATTGGGTGATTCCAAGTGGAGTGGACGAACCCCCATTGTTTAGAGAGGGATTTAAGTAGTGTACTTCACATCCTTTGGCGAAATTGATAATCTTAATATTGGCTTCTAATTTAGACTAGTGAAATCATTTGTTTCTAATATTGTATGTGCACCATAGAAAATAGAACCTTAAAAGGAATCTCACACACCATGTTTCATATTAAACAATAATGGTTGGATTTCATCACCAGCCATTTCTTGAGATCTAGTGATGGTGGCTTTCATCTCCATCCACCAATATTTGCCCCTAGACACCTTAGATTACCCCCGAGAAAACTTGCTGGATTTCATCACCAACAAGAATATCGTTACCCTATCCAATCCATAATATTCACCCATTTCAAATTCATATTAGCACATTGAAACACATGAAATAAAAATTTAAAAGAATTCATTCACACTAAAATGAGATAATCAATGAATGAGGTAAGACACATATGTTGAAAAAACTTAACATTGATTTGATTTTTGTGAAGTTTCAATTTTTCATAATTTGTATTTGGTTTAGTTACTTATGGTCTTAACAAGAAATCAACAGAAAGCATTAAATAAAAACATATCCATGGAACATTTGTAGCAGTGTGAACACATAGTGGTTAGGCTAGGTTAAGTTTAATTGTCGGCAAGTTTATAATGTCGGCATGTTTTTTAAATTAGTTTTTCTCTTCTTCCCCTTATCCCTCCATTCCCTCCTTTATTCCCTCTTCCTCCTTATCACTCCACCTCCTTTCCCCTTATTCCTCCAACCTCCCTTCTTTTCCTCTCCGCTGACTTCCTCCCTTTCCCTCTTCATATAAATTAGTGTTTCTATCCTATGTTATGTTAATTGTTGTTGTAATAGCTCTACAATATATTTTAATTAAGGTTTATTTAATTTACCTATTACCTCCTGGTCCAAATTTAATATTTGGTATCAGAGCCAACCGGGTAAGCGTGTCGGGCACGAATCCCGAGGTTGCACGGGCACGAATCCTGAGGTCACACGATGACTGTCTGGCGAGCATGTTGGGCACGTATCTCGAGGGTGCACTATGTTCGAGGAGCTGGCGATCGGATCGAGGAGGTGGTAGATTTGGGAATGGATTTTGAGGTTGCATGATTTTTGAGGTGACACATGGCAGGCGGAGCGACAGCTAACGTGGCGGTCGATGTGGTGCTGACATGGTGAGTCGACGTGGTGGTCGACGTGGCAAGCTGAGGTGGCGAGGCGGTCGAGCGTGTGCGGTGGCAAAAATTGGTTTGTCCATGTGGCGAGCGGATTCGCTCGAGCGGAGTACGTGGCGGATGCAGATTGGTCGAGCAAGCATAGCATTGGGGAGTGATTTCTCGAAGGCAATCGAAGGTTAATGCGCCTTCGCGCATATTTGAAGACATATTTGTCTTCCTCCCACTGAATGTGGGATAAATCCACATTAGTTTTTTTTTTAAAATCTCCGCCCGACGACGGTATAAGGAACAAGTGGTTCCTTTCCCTACCCGCCGAGGCCTGTAGCGCAGTTGGTTGTGTTGTTTGCTGGCGGAAGAGAGGTCCCGGGGTCGAATCCCGTCGGGGGTTAAAAACCAAGTTTTTATTTTTTTTTTTAATCACCGGACGTCGACGAATTTAAAACGGCGAAAGTTTGCATTACTTCTCACCGGAGCCGCGTGGTGTAGCGGCTAGTGGCTGCGGGCAGGACGCGGAGGTCCTGAGTTCGAATCCCGTCGGGGATTTCGCGACGAAAAAAAAACAAAAGGTTTTTTTATTTAATTTTTTCTTATTTGTTTTTAATTAAAGTTTTTTTAAAATATTTAATAATTTTTATTTATATTTTTTATTAAGTTTTTTTAAATAAACTTTTATTTAAAAAACTAATTTAAAATATATATAGAAAATTGTTAAAAATTTTAAGGGCTTTATTAAAACAAATTTTGGAAAATTGTTTAAAAAATAAAAGGGTGAAAAGTTTTTTTTGGCATCATTATTGTAACCCAGTGCATGCGGTGTAATTTTGGGTAGATGATTCGGTCATCTGGATGCTATTATGCATTGCTCTCTCTGTTGAGAAGAGAGACTCCTGATTCCTTTGACAGGAAAGTCCAGCAGAGTGGACTTCATACAGTGTTTTGTCAGTTGGAAAACCAAGTGATTGCACATCAGAGAAAACCAGATTCTGGATACGAGGCGGATTCTGAAGATAATATCTTTGGGCAAAGAGTAGTTGAATCCGAGACGGTTGAAATAGTACCTGAAGGACAATCAAGTGACAGTTATACTCCTGCAGTGCCTGAAGTTGAAACGAGTGAGAGCTATACACCTCGCTCTCCTGATTCAGAACCAACAGAAGCAGAAGCAGAAGCAGAGGAAAAAGAACCAGTGGAGGTGAAACCTGCAATTGAAGAACGAGTTGTTCTCAAAAGGCGTCTTGAGCCAGCAGTAGCAGCAAAAGAAGTCATTATAATCAGTGACGACGAAGCAGACAACTTCACCTTTCCAGTTTTGGGAAATCCTCAAGAAGAAGAACGCCAAATCAGTGAGCATTTTAAGAAAGCTAGATTTGATTTAAATCAGTAAATCAGTAATCTATTTTGTACTTCTTTGTACAGCTTGTTTGAAGTTGAAATAAAATTTGCTTTCTAAAATGGCTTCCAATACTAGTTTACCAATCCCTGAGTTCAATGGTGGTGATTACGAGTATTGGTCAATTAAAATGAAAACTCTGTTGATTGGCAAAGGTCTTTGGGATGTGATTGAAGAGGGATATACTGAACCTTCAGCTATTGAGTGGGCAGTTTTGAGTGGTGCTGATAAAAGGGCTAGAAAAGAAGCACAGAAGAATAATTCTTTTGCCCTTTATCACATTCACGCCGCCCTTGATAAAAGTATTTTCCCTAGAATAGCTTCTTTTAAAACTGCTTGAATCTGCTTGGAATGCTTTACAAGAAAGTTATAGGGGTAGTGACCAAGTCAAACAAGTTAAACTCCAAACCTTGAAAAGAGAGTTTGAAACTCTTAAAATGCAAGAAAATGAAAAGGTTGGTGATTACTACGTGCGTGTGAAAGCCGTAGTAGATAAGATGGTCACTTTAGGAGAAGATGTAAAGCCTGAAGTTATAGTGAAGAAAGTGTTGAGAACACTTCTTCCTAAGTGGAATTCAGTAGCCATCATTATAGAGGAATCTAAAGACCTAACTTCTCTGTCTTTTGAAACCCTCATTGGCTCACTTCTCTCACATGAGGAGAGATTACAGCCATCTCCTTCCACAAGTTATGGAGGAGATGATAAAGCCTTTGCTTCTCAAGAAGGCAGAGGTAGAGGTCGTGGCAGAGGAAAGTCTAGAGGAAGAGGCAGAAATAATCAGAGAGGTGGAACTCCTAACGAGAGGAGGAAATCAGAACAGAGGAGGATTCTCAAACAATAGTGAACAATAGTAGAATAGAGGAGGACAACAAAATAGAGGGAAACAATCAGGCAGAGGTAAAGGAGGAGATAAGTCAAAACAATCTTGCTACAATTGTGGCAAACTTGGCCATTATGCTCGTGACTGTTGGACTAAGACTTCACAAGGAGCTAGTAGCAGCCGGAGCGATCAGTTTGGAAACTTTGGAGAAGAGGAAGAGGCCACAAATCTCTTTCTCTCATATGGTCAGGGAGATCAGAACATGAATGATACATGGATCTTGGACACTGGGTGTTCAAACCATATGAGTGGCAAAGAAGAGCTCTTTGCTACTCTAAATTCCTCCTACAAATCCAGCATCAAATTGGGAGATGATAAATCATTGGCAGTAGAAGGCATTGGAGCTATGGCAGTTCCAACTAAAGAAGGAGTCAAACAAGTAAGTGATATCTATTATACACCCCATCTCCAACATAATCTTTTAAGTGTTGGACAAATGTTAGAAAAGAACTACAAGTTGCTTTTTGATGAGGGTAAATGCACTATTTTTGATAAAAATAACAATAATAGAATCATTACTCAAGTGCCAATGTCAAAGAATAGATTGTTTCCTTTAAAGTTTGGCCAGCCAGGGGGAGATAAGTTAGCAAGTGTTGCTATTTCCAATCCAAGTGTTCTATGGCACTTGAGATATGGCCATTTGAATTCTGCTAGTTTGAAAATGCTAACTTCCCAAGCCATGGTCATTGGACTTCCTAAAGTTCAGGATAGTAAAGAAGTCTGTGAAGGGTGTGCTCTTGGGAAGCATGCCAGATCAAAGTTTCCTCATGGACAAGCATGGCGGGCCAGCTATCCACTCCAGCTAGTGCATACCGACATCTGTGGTCCGATGCAGACACGAGTCTGGGTAACAACTCTTACTTTCTACTCTTTATTGATGATTATACTAGAATGTGCTTGGATATATTTTTTGAAACATAAGGATGAAGCATATGAATGCTTTATCGATTTCAAAACAAGAGTTGAAAGTGAGAGTAGATATTTTGTAAAATGTCTTCGATCAGATAGGGGAGGAGAATATTCCTCTAATGAGTTTGTGAATTTTTGTAAGCAACATGGCATTAAGAGGCAGTTCACTGCTGCCTACACTCCACAGCAGAATGGTGTCGTAGAGAGGAAGAATCGCACCATTGTGGAGATGGCAAGGTCTATGCTTCAGACGAAGCATTTGACTAATTCATATTGGGCGGATGCAACCAGGACCAACGTATATATCTTGAACAGAAGTCCTACTTCAAGTTTGAAAGGACTGACACCTTACCAAGCATGGTATGGTAAAAAGCCAAATGTTAAGCATTTCAGAGTGTTTGGCTCGCTGGCCTATTCTCACATTCCTGATGAGCTTAGGAAGAAGCTCGATCCAAAGAGTCAGGCATGTATCTTTGTAGGATACTGTGAGAATACAAAAGCTTACAGACTCTATAATCCCCGGACTAGAAAGCTTGTGATTTCCAGGGATGTGATTTTTGATGAAGGGGGAGAATGGGGTAAGCCCCAAATATTCAATGATGTTGAATCCATTGATGTAGTTTCTCAGCAAGTGCAACAGCAGACACCACAAAAAGGAAAGCGGTCTCCTCCAACAAGTCCAAGTTCATCTTCTGATTCCTCTTCTTCACCAAGTCCTTCTCCACAGTGATCCGTACGTTCCTCACCAATGGACATTGATTCTCCATCCAAAGGTAAGAGAACTCTACAGTATCATCCATCATCTCAGATGTTGGATAAAATTTTTCAAGAAGATACACTAGGAGTCAAGCTAGTGAAATGGATTCTGTTTTACATAGATTAGAAAGTATGCACTTGTATGGTGATGATGTCTCCCAGCAGGAACCTAGGGGAGATCAAGTTAACTATGCTTTGTTAACTAGTGCACAACTTGAACCTTCTAGTTATGAGAAGGCATGTACTCAAAAAATTTGGCAAGATGCCATGAAAGAGGAGATAACCTCTATAAAAAACAATGACACTTGGGAGCTGGTAAAGCTTCCTAAAGGCAAGAAATGTGTTGGATGTAAGTGGGTCTACAAGACCAAGTTTAATGCTGATGGTAGCATTGAAAGGCACAAGGCGAGACTAGTTGCAAAGGGATTCACTCAGAAATATGGAGTTGATTATGAAGAGACTTTTGCTCCTGTAGCAGACAGGAGACTATTAGAACAGTTCTTGCCTTAGCTGCAAATAAGGGATGGAAAGTCCAACACATGGATGTGAAAAGTGCATTTCTAAATGGTTACTTGATAGAAGAAGTGTATGTTGAGCAACCACAAGGATTTGAAGAGAAAGACAAGGAACATCTTGTTTACAAACTGAAGAAGGCACTTTATGGCCTCAAGCAGGCACCACGAGCTTGGTACTCACGCATTGATGGGTACTTCAAAGAATTTGGGTTCACCAGAAGTAGAAATGAACCCACCCTTTACTACCTACAGCAAGGAAATGACATCCTCATAGTTTGCTTGTATGTGGATGATCTCATATTCATGGGTAGTAATGAAAAACTGAATATGAAGTTCAAACACTCCATGATGGAGCAGTTTGAGATGAAGGATCTTGGCTTAATGCACTACTTCCTTGGAATGGAGGTTCATCGATCGGATACGGGGATCTTCATCTGTCAACATAAGTATGTTCGGGACATGCTTAAGAAGTTTGCTATGGAGCATTGCAAACCGGTTGCAACTCCAATTGGACATGGGATCCAATTAAGCAAAGATGATGGAGCATCAAAAGTTGACGTGACCACTTTCAGAAGCATGGTTGGGAGTTTGATGTTTCTCGCCAACACCAGACCTGATATTCAGTATGTTGTTTCTCTTGTCTCTCGATTTATGTCTAACCCTTCTGAGTTGCATTTGTAGGCAGCTAAGAGAATTCTCAGATATGTAAAGGGTACATGGGATTTTGGAATCCATTACCATAAATGTAACACTATCAAGCTTGTAGGCTTCGGTGATAGTGATTGGGGTAGCAACATTGATGACAAAAAATCAACCTCAGGGAACTGTTTTAGTCTGGGATCGGGACTAATAACTTGGAGTTCCAAGCAGACAGTCGTAGCACTATCTTCAACAGAAAGCTGAGTATATAGCGGTCACTCATGCTAGTACTCAAGCTCTATGGCTACGAAAGGTATTAGAAGAAATTGGAGAGCAGCAAAGTGGTCCAACAAGGATATTCTGTGACAACATTAGTGCCATTCGGTTGGCATACAATCCTGTCCACCATAGTAGATCAAAGCATTTTGATATGAAGTACCACTTCATCAGAGATATGGTGGAAACTGAAACTGTTGAGCTTCACTATTGCCACACTTTGGAGAATGTTGCGGACATCTTCACCAAGGCATCGGCTAAAGCTCAATTTGTAAAGCTGAGAGACTGTATTGTCAGTCCTCTCACCTTTAAGGGGGAGAATGTAGCAGTGTGAACACATAGTGGTTAGGCTAGGTTAAGTTTAATTGTCGGCAAGTTTATAATGTCGGCATGTTTTTTAAATTAGTTTTTCTCTTCTTCCCCTTATCCCTCCATTCCCTCCTTTATTCCCTCTTCCTCCTTATCACTCCACCTCCTTTCCCCTTATTCCTCCAACCTCCCTTCTTTTCCTCTCCGTCGACTTCCTCCCTTTCCCTCTTCATATAAATTAATGTATCTATCCTATGTTATGTTAATTCGTTGTTGTAATAGCTCTGCAATATATTTTAATTAAGGTTTATTTAATTTACCTATTACCTCCTGGTCCAAATTTAATAACATTCATCCACCTTCCCCACCACTTCTATGGTAGATTCCCCAAGTGTGACATAAAAATATTTGTCTATGGGTCCATCACACACTATACAGACTATTGATATCTTATATAGGTATACCAACACTTCCCTTCCTCAAATAGAATCATCTTCACCATCCATTGATCACAATATCACCCACATAGACATGGCCAAAGTAGAGGCTCTCTGCAAATCGGCTAACTATGTCTTAGAGTCCATTCATGATTCCCCTAGTCAAGATCCTACTTTACTATAGGAACTTGCTCATTCCTAGCCATCTAGATTTACCTAGGTGTACACTAACCCTATTTTTGAGGCATCAGTTGCACCTTCCTCTCATGTATCCATTCCCCAATACCCAAGTTCTCCTAGCACTTCTATCCCATCCTCATACACATCTACCTACACTAATCCCTTGTATGAAGCACATGTAAATGCTGCTTCACAAGTTTTAGCCTCCCAAGTTACCATGCCAAGTGTAACTTATCCCTTGACCACATCTTCCATGCCATCTACATCCACACCTTCCATTTTTGATAGATAAATTCATGAAGCATGGGAAAATTTGAACAAATTGCTTAAGCAGCGTCAAGATACTCAACAGCAAGTGCAAGTGAACCCTAAGCCTCTACCAAACTCTACTTAGACCATCCTCATTAACCAGGGTCCATCATGAGCACCATAATATTCTATGGTTTCCATCCCTATTCCTCCACCAAGCCATACCAATACCCATTCCATCCCTAAAAACCCTACCAATTCCATTTCCATAGGCCAACCAAGCCATAGTCCCCATGCATTATCCCCATTCCAACATTCTCCATCTCTTCATCATCAATCTCCTCTTCATTAATTCCCATAAACCTCACCTAGTCGTCATCATCAATCCCATCATCATCTAGTTACCCCACAATATTTTTCTATCATGCCTTCTAAATATCATTAGGTGATTCAGGGCTTCCACATTCCTAGGGAAGATCCTAGAATCAAGGCCATGCAACAACAAATAGATCAGTTGATACAATATACTCATGGTATGATAAACTAGAAGCCAACCCTACGTGAGCTAATTAACCAACCCATTCATCCTTCGGTACCATCATCACCATATTCGGTAGATTTCACGATGTCAAATTTTGATAAATTCAAGGGGACTGAGGACCCCAAAGAGCATGTAAGCACATTTGTACACTCATGCTTTAGAATCCAAAATGACAATGCTCTCATGCTTAGAACATTTCCTCAGACATTAGGTGGAGATGCCATAGAGTGGTACAACCAATTGCCTAGTCATAGTATTTATACTTTTGAACAATTGGTTGACCAATTCTTTGAGCATTTTGTCCTTAATGTTAGAAATAAAGTCTCATTGTCTGATTTTTATGCTTTAAGACAACATGATGATGAGTCTATCTATGATTTTGGTAACTGTTGGAGGGTTGTCATTACCAAATTACCATTCACCCTACCAATGGAAGAGCTTATCAAGCTATTTACCAAGAGTTGTTTAAAACCCATCTCTTGGATGCTTCAATTACAAACATATCATTCATTTGAAGAAGCTCTAGCACAGGCTAGTGTCATCAAGGAGATAAAAATCCAAGAGGGCATACTTAAGCCTAGGAAAAAGGAATGGTAAAACAAGGGCCAATATAAAAGTAATTATTTTGGCCAATCAAAATCAACACAGGCCACTCCGACCAATCAGCCTAATCATGTCAATCAAGTGGTCATGAGCTAGCTGGTAATGGCTCAACAACAATCAATGCAACAACCACCACAAAAAATTGCCTATCATGTGGTGCCATCAGTATCCAAATCAATGCAAAGTATAGTGCCAACTATAGAGAACCATCCCTAACGATAGTCTGTCCGAAAGAATCACCAATACACCCCCTTGGCTGAGTCATATGCTTCCCTCTTTTGAAGGTTGTACGACATAAATAAACTTGCCTTACCCAAAATCAGACCAGATGATCCCGCTAAATGTGGTAAACATTATCGGGAACATTTGTTTTGTCCTTACCATAGGCAAAATGGGTATGACATCAATAATTGCCATGTATTCAAAGACATAGTTCAAGACCTTATTGACTTGGGGGCCATCAAGCTTGACAACCCCCTTGCTCAACAAAACCAAAATCTTGGTATTTTCCAAACACCACTTCCTCATCATGAGGAGGTGCAACCAACTATGGGAGGGGCTAACACCAAAACTCCTCCCAATCAAGTTAACCATGGTCAAAAATACCAAGGTTTTGTAGGTGCCATTCATGTGGTCACTAGAGGTCAACAAAATAACTAGCAAAATGCAAGGCAACAACCTCAAGCAAGTGTGTCACAACCTACCACATCACCTCCCATTCAAATTTCCCCTAATCCTTCCCCACCAATTCATATTCCTAGCCAACCAAATCCCCCCATTCATCCCATCAATCATCCTCCATGACCAGTCATCTCATTGAGTAGTCGGTTAACCACAAGCCTAAAGATGGCTTCTACCAAATTGTCAATATATGAGTTAATTCAACAATCTCCCCCACATCGTGAGGCATTAATGGAAATTCTAAAATCCATTGAATTACAATCTCAAGATGCTAATGCCTTCAACAACTTTTTAGGGAGCATTCAAACATACATGGAGCCTTCCATTACATTTTATGACTTTGAGATTAAGCCAATCTCATCGAAATCAGTAGATCCTCCATTGCACATCATGGCTCTAATTGACAAGAAGCCTTTCAAAAGAGTTCTAATTGACAACTCCTCCATCAATATCATCACCACATCTGCCCTTCATCATCTTAACCTTCCTCCATCTCATATCACCAAGTCATCATTCACCCTAAAAGCATTCAATGATGCTTTGTGTTCCACAGTTGGCACTATTGTTTTTCCCATCGAAGTGGGGGTCAAAATGTTGCACACTATGTTCCACATCTTGGAAGGATCCATGGCATACAATGTACTCCTTGGAAGACCTTGGATGAGGAAGATGAGATGTGTCCCCTCCATACTACATCAATGCCTGAAATACGTTCATGAGGGACAAGTACATTGCATACCAACAGATGTCGAACCATTTAAGTATTGCAATTTCATCTCAAATCCCTATGAATCCATGCTTCCTTCCACCCACCTTTTTCTATCACCATCAGCCAATCCATCTACCACTCCACCCATTTCTTCATCAAAAGCTCCCATTCCTGAGGAGCCCCTTATCACCAATCCCCACCAAGATTCCATGCCCCCATCATCTTCATCATTGACTACATGCACATGTGGTCAAAGTCAATCCACATCATCAACATCATCACCTTCCACATCATCATCATCCATCCAAAAACCTTCCCAATCCAATCCATCTCCATCAACCAATGTTTCACAAGTCGAGTTGATGGATTGTGAGATGTCTTCATCTCCACCATTCCCCGAGCCATTATCCAACCATGATCCTTCCACATCATCCCAAGTCGAGGTCCACCTCACTAATCCTAGTATTGGTGAATATGTGGTCCAAGACATCATGGTCACACCGCTCACCATTCCAACTGCTAAGGATTTCGGTCACCCACGTGACCCACCTTTATCTATAGGAGCAGTATATGACATGGGTTCAGCTCCCAACAACATAAATTTTGTATATGGGGGGATTGATTCTTCATCCAATCTAGCTCCCCTAGAAGAACCCAAAGAACCAACACCTACCAACATACAAAACATGTCGGGATTCCCATCCCATTATTTTCATATAGTTAATTGGCAGATACATGGATTAGGTCGATATGAACAGGGAGTGCCTCAAATTATTGATGTCCCATATCAAGAAGTGCATGACCATTCAGGTTTAGGTTATCACCCACTTCCCACCACCTCTTCTCTTGAACAAGCCTTCCAAAGGCTTAATCTAAATTCAGAATAAGAAGCCCTCCACCCTGATGACTCTGATGAGGAAATGTATGAAGAATTGAACCTCATGTCGATAACTTCTGATGAATTTTATCATTCCCATATCGAACATGATGAATCAGAGCCCATCATTCCCCATACCGAACAAGATGAGTTTTATCTCAGAATTTTCCCCATCCATGAGCCCATATTTCACTTGCTTCTTCCACAAGAGCGAGCCTCCCCTACCGGTGAACCACCACCTCCATATCATTAATCCATCTCATCAGCCAAACTTGTAATATATGTACATAACACAAAAAAAAAAACAGTGGTTTTCACCACTACAAAAAAAAAAAATCAAACAAAAATATTTTCTTTTTCTGCATTGCATGTATATAGCATTTAGTTAAATGCATTCATTTGTGTTGCTTGTTGCTTTCTAGGTTACCAAGGTCCTAGCATCGGTTCTTAGGCTCCATCCATCCCATCCATTTTGCCTCATCCATTTTCCCCTTAAGTCAACATGAATCCTATTAACTTATTTGCTCCCCTCCATAATCTTTATGATTTGGCAAAACCAATTCCAATTGACATAAGCCTTATTGATATGGACCAGATTTCTTCACCTCCATCCTTCTTTGAGTTTGTCTTGTTCGAGGAATTGTTAAGGGCTTCCACCAACTACATTCCTCCATCCCCTTCATATTCACCTTCACCTTCACCTTCACATTCACCTTTGAATTATGAGGTTTTCCATGTAGACATACCTCCAAAAGACGCATTGAGGTGGACCCAAATAAGGTCAAAGCCGTTATGGAGATGCCTCCCCCAAAAAACTTAAAGGAATTTCATAGGAAAGATCCAATCAATCCATCATTTCATTGTACAACTTTCTAAAAAATGTAGGTCATTCAATCACCTGCTACAAAAGGGGGTGCCATTTTCTTGGATAGATGAGTGTCAAAAAACCTTTGATGACATTAAGAAATACCTAGCTTCTCCATCAGTCTTAGCTCCTCCTCATTCAGGGGTCCCATTCTATCTTTATGTTTCAACAACAAACTTTGCATTAGGGACAATGCTTGCACAAAAGAATGAAGAAAATCGAGAGCAAGTTATCTATTACATTAGTCAAACATTGGTAAGCTATGAAACTAGATACGCTTATGTAGAAAAATTGTGCTTAGTAGTGGTTTTTGCCACTAAGAAACTTTGACATTACATGCTTAGTCACACAACATATGTCATAGCTAGAGAAAATCCTCTGCGTTATATGATATCTCACACTTACAATAACACCCACACCGCTAAATGGATAATGCTTCTTACTAAATTTGACCTTGAGTTCATAAGCCAAAAATCCATTAAAGGTCAGGTCATAGCCGATCAACTTGTGAAAGCTCCACTACCTAGTGATCATCCCTTGATTATTGAGCTCCCAGATGATTCGGTATTTGCTATCATCGAACAAGAAGAAGATGTCATTCCGGAGGAAGACATCGATATCACACTATTATTTGATGGCTCTAAGTGCGAGAAAGGTCAAGGTGCTAGAGTCATGTTTCATACACCCTAGGGGGTACCTATCCCCTTATCATTCAAACTTGACTTCCAATGCACAAACAACACTGCAGAGTATGAAGCCTTAATCTTAGGCCTTCAATCAGCTATAGCTATGGGCATTAAGCGTATCAAGATATTTGGTGATTCTCAACTTGTTGTCAAGAAAATCAATGGAGAATACCAATGCAAAGAACCTACCATTAAACTTTACCATGAAGTAGCAATGAAATTGCTCTCTAAGTTTGATTGGTATGAAATCAATAGTTTGCCACGTTTGACTAATAGATTTGCAGATGTGATGGCCTCCCTTGGATCATTGATTCCAAAAGACTCCTTAGGAGAGGTACAACCCCTTATTATTTCAATGATCTCTAAATCTGCAATTGTCCATGCTGAATCTAAGGATGAAAAGGATGTTTGCTTCATCCAGTCGGATCCATATGAGCCTTGGTCAAGCCAAATAGTAGCCTTTCTCAAGTTTGGAACACTCCCATATGACATGTCTCGAACTACAAAACGCACTTTCAAGCAAAAAGCAACTCATTTTGTTCTCTTGGGGGACGTGTTGTATAAGCATGGTTATGATGGAGTCCTCCTTCAATATCTCGAGGCTGTTGAGGCACAAAGAGCCATAGCTGAAGCTCATGATGGTACTTGTGGTGGTCATTTTAGTGGGATGGCCATCACAAAGCGTATTCTATGCATGGGTTATTATTGGCCCACCATGGAACGAGATTGTTGCACTTATGTTAAACATTGTAAGAAATGTCAAGAACATGCTAATTTAACTCATGTGCCATCACAAGCTTTACAACCTATTCAAAGCCTTTGGCCCTTTTCACAATGGGGTCTAGATTTAATTGGTAAAATCTCACCTCCTTCCTTGGGACAACATACATTCATCATCACAACCATTGAATACTTCACAAAGTGGGTTGAGGCAATTCCTCTAACCAGTACGATAGGACCTAGAATTGTGGAGTTCATACTTCACCACATCATTTGTCATTTTGGTATTCCCTCAAAAATCATCTCCGACAATGGTAAGTCTTTCAAGAACAAGGATGTTCGAGCACTTTGCGAGAAATATAACATCCAACACAGTTTCTCGACTCCTTATTACCCACAAGCAAATGGATAAGCTGAGGCTACCAACAAGACCTTAATTGCTATTCTCAAGAAACTTGTTAACGAAAATCATAGAGATTGGCATACAAAAATTCCCTTGGCATTATGGGCTTATCGAACAAGCATCCGCACGCCTACTAGGGCAACACCATTTTCATTGGTCTATGGAGCCAAAGCAATCATACCTCTTGAGCTTGAGATCCCCTCCTTGCAAATTTCTTTGCAAGAATTCATAGATGATGACACTACTAGACAAGCACATCTTGACCAACTCACACTTCTTGATGAGAGGTGAGTCAATGCTTTAGAGCATTTACGAGTTTATCAAGACCGCCTAAAGCATGCTTACAATACCAAAGTTCATCTACATGAATTCCAAGTAGGAGATCTTATCCTTAAAGAGAATCAACAAAACACCAATGCATTATCGCATCTTCATGATAAATTCATGGCTAATTGGTTGGGTCCATACATTATCACTCAAAAAGTGGGTAAAGGTACTTATAGGCTTGCCAGTCTAGAGGGAGAGGAAGAACCCGAACCACTTAATGTTATACACTTGAGAGCATTCTATGCATAATGTGATTTATATATATGTACATATACATGGCTAATACACAAAAACATTGCATTTCATTTGCACACATTTCATTCAAAAACATTGCATTTCATTTGCACACATTTCATTCAAAAAAATTGCATTTCATCACACATTTCATTTAACAACAAATTGTATTTCACAAATTCCATTACCATTTCACATTTCATATTAGGGATCATTTATTAAGTTCAAGGTCTTAATTGGTCCAATAAAGTCATGTTGCCTTAATCAGGGGCACCTTCACAACATCATCCACAACATTCCACCAAGCCAAATTATCATTTGCCTCCATATGTCCATAATTCCTAGGTGTTTTCGGTCACTCAACCACTCCTAGTGTTTTAAGCAAACCACAACTACATGTCAAGTTCTTTTTAGGACCATTACACATCTTCACTAAGAAAATCTTGAGTTTTGGGAATTGACTCCAAAACATTCTTGAACCAACCACAATTTCACATCTTAAAAACATCTTGTGTCAAAGAGGGATAACACCATACTTGGTTTGAACCTCGAAGTGAAAAGGGTAATCCTCGCCTGTCCCATCATGCAACATAGTCCACAAAAATAGTGGTTTTCACCACTATCACAATTCCAAAATAAAAGAAAGAGTAGGAAAAATCCCTAACAAAAACTCTAAATATTTTACATCACACACCACTGATCATTGGGTTGTAAGGATCATACTACATTTCTAGTCAGATGGTTAGGTAGTCATCCCCAAAACTTAAGAGATCAAAATCCTTGGACTATGGAGTTAGCCTCCACCGGAGCTATAGACGCTTGACTGGCAGTGGAGTACGCTCATGCATGGTGACACGTCTCTTTCAAAGAGACCTCTGACCGCACATACGGACAAGCTAGCTTCTTGGTCTCATCCATAATAGGTCACACCCAATTTACTCAAGATGAGTTAATGAACTCACTTGCACACACATTGGTTCTTGATTGCCTCGAGTCATTACCATGCTCTTGATTCGGTAAATGAATTCACTACACACACATTTGGTCCTAGAGGGATTAGGTAATTTTAGTGAGTTTGTTTGATGCCACTAGTATGTCCGAGTCTCTGCAAAACAGTCAATTTTCCATATCAACATCCATATCTTCTTCCATATCAACATCCATATCTTCTTCCATGTCAACATCCATGTCATTTCATGAGTCATCCACCCATATGCCACCAAGTTTGGTGCCCCTGATTAAACAACAATGCTAGAACATGGCCAAGCAAAATCTAAGCTATAAATGATCATTAGAACATTTGCATTCCATACCTTGCATTAATCATCCATACATTTCCACTTGCATTAATCATCCATAACATATCATATGCATTAATCATCCATATAAACATGCATTCCACAAAAAGCATTCACACAAACACATAACACAAAAGTAAAAGCCATGTATATATATGTATAAATATCGCATATACAATGAGTTCCAAAAGGCTACATACAATGGAGCACCAAGGCTCATATACAAAAAGTGCATCTAAGCACTAGCTAAGCCCTCCAAGAGGACCCCTATGACCTAGAAGGAGCCCTAGACCTAGAGCTATGCCTAGACTCGCTATGCCTAGCAGCCTCAGATACAGATGAGGTAGGAGGATCAAGAAGTGGAATATGATGCTCCATCAACCTATCCTCCAAAGCCTCGATATACCTATATCGAGATCGAAGGTGTGCTATGTCAACATTATGATGATGCTCCCTCTCTAGAAGCTCTGCTTGGAGCCTCGCGATCCTCTCATCCTAAGCCATCACCATCGCATCCCGCTCTACCACCTACTGCTCCAACCTCACCCAATCCTCCTCACTCCGACCTAGAGGTCCATTCGAAGTCTCCTCCACATCATCCCCATATCTACCATCTCCTCCACTCCTTAGAGCCTACCTCACCACACCCTTAGTCCTCCTCCTTCGACTATCAGATCGAAGGTGCCTCTACCACTTAGGAGCCTCATGGGTCTCCTCAACCTCAGCCTCATCCTCCAACTACTACTAGAGTCGGTGCCCATGGTGGCTATGTAGAGAACCATGCATCATACTCCATAGTAGTCCCCACATCATCCACATCGAGGAGATCTATCTCCTCATCATCCTCATAAGCCTCCCTCCATGGCTCAGCACAAGGTAACCCTATCTCCTCCTGATACCTCCTATAGAGCACTAGCTCATCAAGAACCCCCTACCTCAAGCTAAACTATTAGAGTACCCGTGAGAACTGAATATACTCAACCTCACTCCAATACCTCCCAACCACCCACCTAGCCTGCCTGACCCATCATAGATGCTCTCTATCTCCTATCCATCTGGCACCCCACCATGGCCTCCATATCACTTGGGTGGATGTCAATCCAACCCATAAATCCTTGTACCACTAACTCATCTACATAGGATGACTCGATTGTACCTCCTCCACCACTACCCATCTCCTAGCATAGGGTTGATCCCTATCCTAACCTACAGCTGGTAGACCCTCCAATCGAGCCATGCTAAAATGCTCCCATCCCCAACACTATAGTAGCAAACTACACCCCAATCCCTTCCTCTTCCACCTCCTCACCTCATAGAGCTCCTAGTACACCTACACCAATAAGGTAGGAGCCCATGCATACACCTATGATGTAGTGAGCATATCACTCACCAACCCTATCAAGTTCCAAGGGAACCTACAATCGGTACTATTTGGGGCCATGATGTTGGCCAACATGAACATTACCAAAGCCCGAAGGGCATCCAATTCCTTGTCCACATACATGGACAAGTATGGAATACCCCCACACTCCACCCTCACACTATCACCAAACATCTTCTTCATCTTCTACCCTGATCACGTCCAACCTCGACATGAATCCCCTCCATCGGTAGCTTGAGGATGTGGTATACATCCTCAAGTGTAAGGGTAACCTCTCTAGTAGGGAGCTGAAAGGTCCCCCTCTCTGGATCCCACCTCTCCACCAAGGTAGAGAGGTACCCCTCATCTGCCCTCACCACATCTATCTAGGCTACCTCCTCTAGCCCCACAGCCTTCAACAAATCCTAATCCTCCTTCCCCAATGCCTTCCTCATCCCAAGGATGAGAGGTGAGAACCGGTGTCGAGCCTCCAAAATCCTAAGCTACAACACAACACAAAACATTTGTTATTAATACATGTTCAAAAAAACATAATTTTTTTGCACAAAATAAAAAGAGCCTCCAAGTGGGACTTACCTCAACAAATCATAATCCAACCCTAGCTTCCCCCACATCCACTCCCTCCACCACCATAGCTTTCGTGCTCACCTCACTTCACCTCACTCCACTCCACTTCACCTCACTCTCCCAGATGCAGCTTCACAAATTTAGAAATGCACAAATGAGCTCCATTTTTACCCTGCAAGCTATTTATAGTTGCTTCAGGCACCTTGAAGTGCCCATGGGTATTTCTTGGTGCATTGAAGTGCACCGAGGTATTTGCAAAATGCCCAAACACTGATGGGCATCTGCGCATGCCGAAAGCGCCAACCGACGTTTGGCATCAACATTGACAAAAAGACCAAATCAATGCAAAATAGTGGCTTACCCCCACCAAATCACTCCAAATTTCATACATGCATCCATTTCATCATATTATCAAGTTTTGTGAAGGTCCAAACTGATTTGGATGCATAATTTTTATTTACACCCAAAAAGGAGCAAAATCACTTATCAAATTCAAAAGCACTCCAAAATGGTCCAAATTTTCACAAAATATCCATAATCATCATTCTCATCATCAATAATTCACTTTCACATCATTTCCAATCATCAATCATGACATTTGCATATTTTCCAAGTTCAAACAACATTCAAGTGAACCTCATATCTAGTGGTTTATTCTATCTACTTGGCGATTGTAGTGATTTGCATCCATGCAATTTGGTAAGATGAATAAATTACCATAAGGACACTTGGCCATCTTCATCATCCACTATCTCATTGCTCAAAAACAACATCACATTTGGTACTTCACATTTTGCATGAAACCTTGCCAAGAACAATTTGCACAAAAGTTGTCATTGATGGCCTAGTTCGTGGGGCTTAAAACATGGACAAAATCACATTTCATCATTTCACATCTCCTTGAAAGTCATCATGGTGACTGGCCTTAGCTAGGGTGATTGGTTCCGATCATAGGAATTATCTGACAATCACTAGTTGGCCCTCCAAAGTTGACTATTTTTATCTTTGCATATCAATGATGCCCAAAGGCACATTCTTCAGTAGCATCGAATCACCCCAAATTTGGGGTAACCACATTTGGTTTTGATTTTCCCACAACGGGATACATCTTACATGATCATGGCATCTACACTTGGCAAAAACCCCTTCATCTATTAGGGCAAAAATAGAATCAATCATTTGCATCTTCCAACAACCCCCTTCCCATCATTGGGGTAAAAATGGTATCACATTTACATCATGCATATCATCCACAATCACACCATTCACTCACACAATCATTTGCACTCATTTATCAATTGGCTCATGAGATTCATCCGCAAACTCATTCACCAATTGAGGGGGTAAGCTACGCAAATCAAAATTCTTTTATCTCCAAGCTCATATCCACATCTCAACAAAGTTGCTTCTGCATCAAGCCAAAATAAGTGTCTTGTGTTTTTGCACTACATTGTGTTTCACGCAATGCAGTACAAAAAGGGGCATCTGTAGACACCAAAATCTAGCCACTTGTCATCCATCCAGGTCTTCCCACAATTTTTACCCATTTATTTACATATATATATAGGTATATTTGTTTAATATATATTAAATATTAATATTTAATATATATATTTATATATATATATATATATATGTATATGTGTAAATTAATCCCAGCCATCCATCTTATTTTAATCCCAGCCATTCATCCGCCTTGATCCATGCCACATACCCAGATTTAATATCCACCCTCCATCATGTTTTAATCTTGACCACACAAATTGTGTCATTGAAACCCTAATGTGCCCTAGGTGAGATTATAAATAGGAGCCATTTTGATGGCTCAACCCCTAAGTCTTTTGCCTTGAGTTTTCCTAAGCAATTCATGTCCTTGAATTCCCTAAGTTTTAATCCTAAATTTTTCAAAGTGCCCTAAGCAATTTGAGAATTTCCCATCATCGCCCTTGCCTTTGCATCTACCACTGCATCCATCGCCACATCCCTTGTCTAAAGTAGATCTACTTCTGTAGACCTCACCTCACTCCCCGAATGCCCCTACGCTACTCTTGAGCACCTTTGGGTGCTTTTCACCACTCTTGAGCACCTTTGGGTGCTTTCCACCATCCTCGAGCACCCACGGGTATTTTCTACTACCATCAAGCACCCACGGGTATTTTAGACTAGAGTTTTATAGCCCTACTAACCCTCGGGTGTCGCTAGGGCATCATCGCACCATTTTCCTACAACAACTACTACATATCGGAGAACAACAAGTGAACAAGGTAAATCCAGCATTGATTTATTTCATTTCATGTATTTTCATATTCTGCTCACTTTCTTTATATTGCATAGCTAGGGTTTGTATTAATTCCTGAGGGTCTCACACTATGGAGCCCTCATAGTTGCTACTGACTTGTTTGTTGTCTTTTGTGTGTAGATCTGGAGATACTACACCTACATTGTGCAGTTGCTTAAGCTGGAGTGGCCCAATATTGGATAGCACGAAGCCCACTCACCTCTATTGGGATCAAAAGTGAGTTTGAAGACACCACCAACACTGTTCACTAGGGTTTCAGAGAACCCTAGTATTGTAATATTTTGTATCAAAAGAAATCAAATTCTTTATTGTAACATTGGAGATTTGAGGCTCCCCCCATATCAATAAAATTATCTCTTTTGTGCAATATTGTCTCTTGGTTTCATTTATCTGTTATATTTGGTGTTTCGCTTTTGCATCTACAGTAGAATGGATGAACAAAACATTGATGGATAAGCCCAAAAGCATGCTATGTGATACAGGGTTAGAAAATAAATTCTAGGTAGAAGTTGTATTTACTGCTTGTCTCCTCATCAATAGACCTCCTACCTTAGCTTTGATGCATAAAAATCCTCAGGAAGTGTGGACTGGTAAGAAAATCTCTCTCATTAATCTAATATTTTTTGGTTGGGAAGCCTATATGTGTATCCCAAAAGAGAAAAGGACTAAGCTAGACTATGAAATGCATATTTATAGGTTATAGTAATAGCGTGAAGGGATATAAGTTATGGAATCCATAAATATAGAAGATTGCTTACAATCGTAATGTGATATTTAGAGAAACCAAAGAGGTTCCAAGATAGGAAATGCAACCAATAAAAGAACCTAAAATAATTTAGGTAAAATTAGAACAAGAGGAAGAACTTATGGTAGAACCTAATGCTATAGAATAATATGAATTATAGAGAGATTATGAAGAGGAATATTTAGAGGAAGAAGGCGAGTAGGAAGCTGAAGATGTAGAACCTAGAAGTCTAATTTTGAGGAGAACATATCAGGTGAGAAGACTCACAAAAAGGTATAGCCCTTCAAATTTTTATTCTGTATTTAATTTATTAGTTACTGACGAAGATTCTAAGACTGTAAAGGAGGCACTTCAGTCAAGTGAGAATAATTCTTGGAAAAAGAGCTATGGAATAATATATGGAGTGCCTAGATAAAAATAAGACATGGGACTTGGTGAAATTACCCCCTGATAGAAAACTCGTTGGTTGTAAGTGGTTATTAAAAAAAAGTACAATGTAGAAGGAAAGTTGGAGACAGTACAAAGCTCATTTGGTAGCAAATGGATTTTCTCAAGTTGAGGGAATTGATTTTGATGAGATTTTTTCTCCCGTGGCTAAACTAACATCAATTAGAGTTCTATTGGCTATTTTTTCTACTTTTGATTTTGAAATAGAACAAATGGATATAAAGATAACTTTTCTACATGGTGAAATTGATGAAGACATATATATGTCACAACCAAAATGCTTTAGGGTAAAAGGTAAGGAGGACTTGGTATGCAAGTTGAAAAAGTCTCTTTACAGGTTGAAGAAATCTCCAAGGATGTGGAACCAAAATTTTGATAGATTTATTTTGACACTTGGGCTTGGAAAAAATAAAGCAAATCCATGTGTTTATTTCAAAAATAAAGGTGAAAATTTGGTTATCATTGTATTGTATGTGGATGACATGTTGTTAATTGGTAACAATAAGGAGATGATAAAGTTACTAAAATTTTAGTTATCTTCTGAATTTGACATGAAGGATTTGGGTGCTACAAAATTTATTTTGGGTATGGAAATAATAAGGGATTGTGCAAATAGAAAGTTGTGCTTAAATCAAAGGAAATATGTTGATTTGATACTATAGAGGTTTAATATGCATGATTGTAAACATGTATGTACTCCATATCTTGTTAGTCACAAGTTATCTACTGAGTAGTGTCCTAAAATAGATAAGAAAATTGAATATATGCATCATTTTACCTATGCTAGCACTGTTGGTAGTCTAATGTATTCAATGGTTTATACTAGACCTGATATTGCACATGTAGTGGGAGTATTTAATAGATATATATCCAATCCAAGAAAGGAACATTGGACTACTGTGAAAAGGATCTTTAGATATTTGTGTGGAACTATAGATTATGCTATCTATTATGAAGGAAAATATGGAGATATTATGGATGTTGACTGGGCTGGAAATCTTGATAAGAGAAGATCCATGAGTGCTTGTGTTTAGGTTGTTTGGAGGGGTAGTAAGTTGGATGAGTAAAAAGCAATCAGTTGTTGCTTTATCCACTATATAAGTTGAGTACATTGTAGCTCCTCATGTCTATAAATAAGAAATGTGGCTATAGAGATTGTGTTCAATAGTTGGCCTTAAGAAAAATACTGTGAGAATTGGTAGTGACAGTCAGAGTGTAATATTTTTGGTAAACAATCCTAGTTTCCATGATTGATCAAAATATATTGATATCAAGTACCATTTTGTGAGAGAGATGGTTGAAGAGAACCGGGTGATGTTGGAGAAAGTTAATACAGAGAAGAATGTTGTTGATTCGTTAACAACAATTGTACCTACTCAAAAATTTTCTTGGTGTAGAAGATCTATGGGTATGGTTGCCCTTGATAGTTGACAATGGTAGTTTTTGACCCCTATGGAAAGTATTCAACAAGTGGGAGAATGTTGGAAATGTGTTGAATATTTTTCATGTTATTCTGGTGGGGTTTTGGATTAATATATTTGAACCCATGTTTTAATATATTTGGGTTAATATATTTGAACCCATGTTTTTAATATATTTGGATTAATATATTTGAACCCGGGTTTTATGCCCATGGTATTGTTCTTATGTTGTTATTTAAAAAAACACTGGGATGAGGGTTTCGAGAGGTAATATGCAAGAAATGTAATCGCAAGTGAAAAGCAAGTGAGGAATAAGCGAAAGAATATTATTGTATTGAAGATGGTCAAGTCTATACAATAAGAGAATATTCTTGCTGGGTTTTTCTTTAAAGGGTTTCCTACGATACATTTTTATGTATTCATTTCAACCATGATAAGTTGATATTTGAAGTTCTCAACCTACTTCTTCAGTTGATCCCTTTCTAAGGTGTCATTTTTTACTCTCATTTTCTTTCTAGAGTTGCTCCTTTTGGAATTTGAGTTGTGCCACCTCTACTTCAATATATTCATTCTTATTTATAAATATTTCATCTCTTACTATTAGTTGGAAAAACATCATAGTTGTATCAATTGAGAGTTGGATCATCTAATAAGGATTTATTTAGCTTAGATCCAACTTGAATACTTTGGTAGTAAAATTAATAAGGGAAGTTGCAACTTAGGATAAATCATTTTCTTTAGCTTCTACTATGTAGAACTTGTTCCCTTTACTTGCCAACTATCACTACATTAACACTAGATCCTTGGAAATATTATCCTTCAAGTGTTTGTATTGTTTCTTCAAATTTTTTCTTTTGTGGTGAAGACATCAAATGTATACTAGGCATTCATTTATTTGGGATCATAGATTATGTTCCACATGAAGGCCTGATTTGATCCCACGACTAAATGAGATTCAAGGAGTGATTTTATAGACTCAGTCCCTATAGCTAGGATGGGTGACATCATCATCTATAGGAGTTGCCTAGACTAGGATAAAAGATTGTATGGTAATGTCAAGATGGTTGGTTGGCAAATTGAGTACATATGGTGGTGAATGTGGGGGCATAGGGGTTGGTATTGAGGCTAGTTGCACTAATGTTTTTGCAAGTAGTGGGCCTATCAATGAAGAGGTGGATGATGGTGAAGGTAAGAGTGCATATAGTATCAGTAATTGTGAGATGGATACTTGAATGGATGGTGATGAAAATTATATGATTTGTATAGTACTAGGTGTGATAGTGATGGTTGGTTGTAAAATGCCTCTAGGAGAACCATAAGTTGTACAAGAGGAGGGTAAGGGAAGTGCAATAAAAGAATAGTTAGGAGAAGATTAAGAATCATGAATATAAAAAGGAAGAGTAGAGAAAGAAGTAGGAGCGGTGGAGGGTAGAATGAAGGTAAAGGTGGATACAATTGTGACCATGATTCTAGCCATTTCCAACTCGAGAAGGTACCTTGCTGAGGAAATTCCTCCTCCTTGGACTAAGGTCTCTAATGCTACTGCTCCTAGGAAGTTGCCACTTTTCTAAATGTTGATTCATATATTTTGAATCTTGTTGCCCTTCAATTGTTGTTTGTTGTACTATTGAGCTAACCACTACCACAGTTGTTTGTGCATCTAATATAATAAATTTTGGTGTGGGGGTTTACTATGTATGGACATTCTAATATTTCAGCCATTGTATTCACCCTCTTAGCACTCCTTAAATTCTTTTGATCCCAAATGGTAGAGAATCAATCATTGGATGAGCCATCTTGTTTTGGCCTTGTCAAAGTTCCTATTTCACACTAATCTTTTACCAAGATATGTTCTTCTAGTCCGATAATCCAATTTTATCAAGACACCTAGCTTTTGATGACTTGTCTTAACATTTGGATTAAAATTATCCTTGAACTTGATATAAAATGAGTACCATTCTAGTGTGTTGTTGTACCATCCCTAGATTTCATCCTTATAGCCATGTGTTTTCCTTAGGGTGGTAAGGGTCAACTATTGAGTTGGATATCTTTTGAATATTGTATCTTTTCTCATGAGCGAAGAAGGTGTCTAACTTTCTAGTCTTAAGTGTGCTTCTAAAATATCCAATTAGGTCATAGGACCATCTATCTCTAAGTTCAATGTCCATATCTCGTAGCTTCTCCTCCATGACTTGGTGGAACCTATGTAGCTTGGGAGTGATCTTCATGATAGGTTGCTTGAGTAGGTAGAAGGTTGTTTTCTTCTAACCTATAAAATGCTTTAGGTCCATGTGGTATAATTGCCTACATATTCTAGATTGAGCACATAGTTAGGTTTAAATATGAACAACTAAAAAATCATGGTTAAAAATCTATAAAAATAGTTTAGGTATAGGATATTCCTTAAATTAAACTATCCTTTCATTCACTCTTGAGATTTTATTAGTTGTAGAGCTTCATAAAAAAACCTTGTCTCTTTGCCTCTCGACTTTTCTATGGTGACATCATTCACTTCATCATCAATAAGATGTTTTATCCACATATTAATAGGGTACTTCAGTGCATTAACAAATATTTTATATGTTCAAAATTAATTATATAAACTAAATGGTAAAATATTAAATATCGAAATAAACTTTAGTTCAAAATTAAAAATACATCAAAAAAATGTTTGTACATACTTGTTGACCTTATTAAAGTCATTTTTTCCCTTGGTAACATGATATGAATCTGCATCATCCAATGGAAGTAAAAAAAAACCTATACTTTTATATTCCTACCTAGCACAAGAAAAAACTTCTCGGAGTCTAACAACAATAGACAAGATATTCCTGAGAGTTCTTCTATTGTTATGTATGTTTACATATTAGGATGCCTTGCTATTCTATGTCTTTCTAACATGACATAACCATCAAACCTAAAAATATATTTATAATGCTCATATTGTCTTCTCATGAAAAATATATTTTATAATGCTTATATTGACTTCTCATGACATGCCTACCTCTAAGACACTATAATGCATTTACAATTGTTCAGAAACCAAACTAGATATGTCTAAAGCATTCTACCAGCTTTGAAAAGTTGCATACTTTATGAGAGTAGAAATTCTCTGGTGTTCTCCTAAAGTGCTTCGACATCCATATTTGTGGTCATGTGTGCTCCATTTTGACATGTCTCCCACACTTTCAGTCAGATTGTTCACTATAATAGCAATGTGTGAAGCATTCCAAATTCTTTCTTCCTCATAATTGACTGCCCATTTCTTGCAATCCTCTACTATTATTCTCCATACCTTCGCTATACATACCCTTGTCATGTCTGCCATCATTCTCACCCATCACCACTTCATCAAATAGTGCTTCTACATTGTCAAAGTCACAATTTATGCTTAAGCATAAGCTATACAAGTGGTAACCTACTACTACCTTGTTCGAGTCTCTTGACTTGTACCCATTGAATATTTGTTTGTCATTCTTAGACAACATTTTTAAGGCTATTTTGGTTGTTGCAATAAACCTGTTATGGAATTTTCTGATTAGAAGGTCATAATATAGCCATTTGCGTTGTTTTTGTAAGGTTTTGAACACCTGATCAACAACTTTGATCACTAGAGCTTTCCCCTATCCAATTTTTTAATAGTATAAAAAATATTCTATGCTTGAGAGTAAGATTCAATGACTTCATCCACCATACCATGATTAGTAGGTTCATTTCCATCATAAATAATGGAAGAAAGTTCAATGATGATGGTCAAAATTAAGACTGTCGTCTTCCTGACTGAGATTTTATAGATTTTCAGCTTACTTTCTACTTCCATCCCAAGGAGAATACCATTTAGTGTGTCCAAACATTTTTGGCCTTTAAAACTAGGCGAAGATTTGTTCTTGAGAAAATTCACCAACTCTTGAGATATTTTTTCCTTTTGTTCCCCACTTGCCATGTGCTTCTTTATTTTATCAAAATATTTCCTGTTGGCTATCCATAGGTCGGTAGGATTTTTTCCTTGCATAATTATAAGTGCTTTCAAATACTTTTTATTAATATACCTTGTTTTAGGTAGAATTTATGGAGAAGCCCATTTACCATATAAATAGTAAAATTCTTCACATGTGGAACCCATTACAAGATTAAGTAAATATTTTTTTGAGAGTGATGCAGACCCTCGCTTTATCTCTTGAAGCCCGCAACCCTGTACACCTGAAGCAAGAATAACCAAAACAAACAATACAGCAGAACTAAAAAATGGCAGAAGCACTTACAAAAGAACCAGAATTGTTTATTCCAATCGAAAAACTGCTAGGACAGACATACAACACAGTATATAAAACCCCCAAAAACTCAAACCCTAATTGACTCCTATTTTTGGTACCACTAAAACAAAAAAGAACTAAAGATAATAACTACACCTAAACCACAATCCCATTTCAAAAAGGAGAGATGTTAAAAAAACAAAAATAGACCCACTAAATGAAGAGTGGATGGAGTGAGCTGTTACAAAAACAGAAATAGACCCACTAAATGAAGCGTGGGTGGAGTGGCAGGGCTGTTACAAAAACAGAAATAGACCCACTAAATGAAGCGTGGGTGGAGTGGACGGCAGAATGTTCCACATCATCCTCCCCAACTTTTAGAATTCTGAACCTCCTGGTTCAAAGCCCCGATTCAAAGTTATTCTTGGTGTATTTAAGCAAATCAACCTCTGAAATCCATGAATTATAGGAGTCTGGCAGCCCTTCCCATTTGACAAAATACAACTTGTATGACCTGGATCGCGTAGCCACCAATTTGGTATCCAACACTCATTCAATTTGTCCTCTTTTCTTCTTCGGTAGGTGCTTGATCGAGCTATTATCTTCTCCTTCAAGTTGTTCAGCCTCCCTCAGTTCATCATTTGTCTCTATGGAGTGGGGATATAGGTCAGCCACATTAAAAATAGGACTAATTTCAAATTCTTTTGGGAGGTCTATCACATAAGCATTGTCATTAATCCTTTTTAAAATTTGGCAAGGTCCAAATTTCTTTGGTCTTAATTTGTGATAAGTCCCTTGAGGGTACCTCTCCTTGCGTAAATGCACCATGACCATTTCCCCTTCCTGGAAAATTCTCTCCCTTCTATGCAAATCTGCTTGTTTCTTATATTGTTCATTCATTTCCTGCAATTTGTGCCTAACCTGTTCTTGTATCTCTTGAATATTCTCCACAAAATCTGTAGCATCTTGACTGACATGTGGGTTTATTGGAAGATCAATTAAGTCCACAACTCCCTTAGGATTTGAACCATAGACAATTTGAAAAGGTGACTTACCTATAGACCTGTTAATACTAGAATTATAAGCAAATTCAGCTTGAGATATCACTAAATCCCACTGTTTAGGATGGTCACCAACTAAGCACCTCAGGAGATTGCCCAAACTCCTATTCACCACCTCGGTTTGGCCATCAGTTTGGGGGTGGTATGCCGAACTATATTGCAGATTGTTGTCTAACTTCTTCCATAATGACCTCCAAAAGTGGCTTAAAAATTTGGTATCTCTATCACTGGTTATGGTTTTTGGAATACCATGTAACCGCACTATATCTCTAAAAAACAAATGGGCTACTTGGCTAGCATCATTGGTCTTCTTACAAGGTATAAAGTGTGCCATTTTTGAGAAGTGATCTACCACAACAAACACTGAATCATTGCTCCTTTGAGTTCTAGGTAGGCCCAACACAAAGTCCATGGAAATATCAGTCCATGGTTCTTTGGGCACAGGTAGTGGCATATATAGACCTGTATTTTGTTGTCCCCCTTTTGCAATTTGACACACCCTACAAGCAGTAATAAACCTATGCACATCTCGTCTCATACTAGGCCAAAAGAATTTTTCATTCACCAACCCAAAGGTCTTGTCCCTTCCAAAGTGTCCACTCAATCCACTAGAGTGCAATTCTCTCACTAACTTTTCTCTCCTAGATCCAAGGGGTATGCAAAGTTGAGTCCCCTTAAACAAGAATCCATCAACTAACAAATAATATTCAAAGGAGTGCATACCTGTATGGTCAGATTTACTGAGAGCTGCATAAATTTTACCAAAGTGTGAATCATCTGCATATTCACTCTTCATTTCTTCAAAGCCCTCCAACCTATTGCTCATTGCAATCAGCAAATGATACCTCCTGCTTAATGCATCAGCCACCACATTGGTTTTACCACTCCTATGTTGTACCACAAAAGTATAGGTCTGCAAGAATGAAGCCCATTTGGCATGTTTGTGGGACAACCTAGCTTGGGAATTTATATACTTCAAAGCTTGATTGTCAGTCAACAAAATAAATTCCCTATGTAAAAGATAATGCCTCCAATATCTTAATGCTTGTACAACAACATAGAATTCTTTATCATATGTGGTATATTTCCTTTTTGCATCATTCAATTTCTCACTAAAAAAAGCTAC
Organism: Wollemia nobilis; assembly: GCA_028583015.1. Lineage (NCBI taxonomy): Eukaryota > Viridiplantae > Streptophyta > Pinopsida > Araucariales > Araucariaceae > Wollemia > Wollemia nobilis. Next base: position 2,343,531 of record JAQPPZ010002501.1, read on the forward strand.
AGGTTTACCTTCTTGACTCAACACTCCTCCGATAGCTACTCCCGAAGCATCACACTCAACTGTAAAAAGCTTATCAAAATCTGGTACAACCAGAATTGGAGCTTCTGTTACCTTTCTTTTGAGTTGTTCAAAGCTCATGTTCATTGCCTTTGTCCAAGTAAAGACCTTCCCTCTTGTGCAATCTGTCAAGGGTGCACTTATCCCACTGAAATTTCTAATGAACCTTTTGTAAAAGTTTACCAACCCATGGAAGCTCTTCACCTCTATGATATTTTGAGGGGTAGGCCATTCAAGAATCACCTTAACTTTTTCTGGATCCATGCTCAATCCATCAACTGAGACAACATTACCCAAGAATACCAATCTATCTTTGCAAAACTCACTCTTCTCAAGGTTGATGAACAACCTTTCAGCTTTAAGTGTGTCAAGCACCACTCTCAAATGCTCTACATGCTCTCCCATAGTTCTACTAAAAATTAGAATATCATCAAAATAGACTATAACAAATTTTCCAATATATGGTCTAAATACCTGATTCATGGTTCGCATGAAGGTAGTTGGAGCATTGGACAATCCGAACGACATCACCATCCACTCGAATAGGCCATCCTTGGTTTTAAAAGTTGTCTTCCACTCATCTCCTTCTTGAATTCGTATATGATGATATCCGCTTTGAAGGTCAATCTTGGAGAAGATTTTGGCACCCGATAAACAATCTAATATATCATCCATTCTAGGTAAGGGATATCGATATTTCATAGTGATTTTGTTAATGGCTCTAGAATCCATACATAATCTCCATTCATGGCCTCCTTTCTTGGGGGAGAGTAAAGCAGGTGTGGCACATGGACTCATGCTTTCCCTTATAAACCCCTTTTCCAATAATTCAGTAATCTACCTCTTCATTTCCTCATTCTCTAGAGGTGTCAACCTGTACGTAGCCTGATTTGGGAGTTTGGCACCTGGAATCAGATCAATTTGATGGGTAATGCCTCTAGATGGGGGTAAACCAACAGGTAGCTCAGATGGGGTCAATTCTGAATATTGACTTAGCAATTTTTGCACCTCTAATGAGATTGTTTGCTTCTACTGATTAGATTTCTCTACCCCTCTAGGATATAAAAGATAGCAGGTTCCTCCCTTTGACTCTTTGAGAAACTTTTTCCAGCCCATTGTAAACAAAGATAGGGCTGCTATTTCACTTGAGTCTTCACCTTTAAGAGGCTTCAAAATATGGCATCTATTCCCATGTTGAATTTCATAGGTATTTTCTCTGCCATGGTGAATTACATTCCTATCATACTGCCAAGGCCTACCTAATAACAAATGACATGCATCCATAGGTACTACATCACAAAGCACTTTGTCTTCATAAGGACCAATTTTGAAAGCAACAAGACAAGACATATTCACCAACACACTATGATATTTTTTTAACCAAGAGATCTTGTAAGGATTAGATTTTGGAATACAAGTAAGTTGCAGTTTGTCTACCATTTCTTTACTTACTAGATTGTCGGTAGACCCACCATCTACAATCACCTTGCACACCTTCTCTCTACACTTGCATTTTGTTCAAAAAATGCTCTTCCTTTTCCAATCAGCTTCTGGGGCCTCTTTATCCCCTGATATTAGAGTTCTTCGCAGCATCAAGTTCTCTCCTATTTTTGCTTCCACTTCATCAGTTGGAGGTTCTTCTCCTTCTTCTTCTTGGGCTACCATAGCCCTCTTGGGATTGTGTGGGCAGTCCATGGCCTTGTGGGTTTCATCACATATGAAACATCTTAAGGGTTTCCATTCTCCAAAATATTGTCATCCCCTTCCTCTACCTCTGAAACCTCCTCTTCCTCTAAAGTCAGGCTTCATACTCCCCTCAGGCTCTTCTTCTTTGGTAGGTTTGGAGGAACTCCCTCTTTCTCTATTCTGGCTAACATCACCCTTTTTACTCATTTTGCTCTTTCGATTCAATTTCTCTTCCACCTTTAAAGCATATTCATATGCCTCATCCACTGTAGGTAACTTAACTAAGGCAAGCTCATCTTGGAGTTGAAACCTTAACCCATTAACATATCTAGTTGTTGCTTGTTCTTCTGCTTCTTGTAGATCAGTCCGAATTTGGAGCCTCATGAACTGCTCGGTATATGATTGTATGGATTGATCCCTTTGCCTTAGGTTTTGAAATTCCCTAAACAATTTTTGTTGATAATCAGATGGTAAAAATCGAGTTCGTAAATGTTTCAACATCTTGGGCCACAATCTGATTTTTTCCTTTCCTTGCCTTCTCCTGGAACTCTGCAAGTGCTCCCACCATAGGCCAGCATGAGACTTCAACTTGGAGGCTGCAATATTCACCCTTTTTGGATCATCTTCATCCATATCTTCCATTTCAAAATACCTTTCCAACTCCTGAATCCAATCCAGGAATAAGTCTGGATTAAGTTCACCTTTAAAATCTGAAATATCAACCTTCACTTTGGAGCTTTGCTTGGACACAACTTCAATAAGCCTCTCCATAGGGTCTACTACCCTGGCTACATTCCCCTGGTCTTCTTGTTCATCTTTAGAATCATCCAAATGCAATCTTGCCTCAATGGCTTCTAACCTCCTAAGCCATTCATCTGCATTGTTCCTCCTTGGACCTGCATTCCTCCTGCCTCTTCCTCCCTAGTTCAGATGGATTCCCCTCTAGGCCATCTTGAGATGCTCTGATACCAAACTGATGTAGACCCTCTCTTTATCTCTCGAGCCTGCAACCTTGTTCACCTAAAACAAGAATAACCAAAACAAAAAAGACAACAGAACTAACAAAAATGGCAGAAGCACTTAGAAAAGAACCAAAATTGTTTATTCCCAACTCAAAGCTACCAAGACATACAACACAATATATAAAACCCCCAAAAACTCAAACCCTAACTAACTCCTATTTTTGGTACCACTAAAACCAAAAAAACAGAGCAAAGTTGTTACAAAAACAAAAATAGACCCACTAAATGAAGCGTGGGTGGAGTGACCTGCTATAAAAACAAAGGAAACCCACTAAATGAAGAGTGGGTGGAGTGGAGGGAGGAAAGTGGGTGGAGTGGAGGGCAGAATGTTCCACATCAGAGACATGCCTGGGCTAGTAGCCAACAACATTTGCAACCAAACGACCACTACGAGTAGCTTATATAATATCACCTTTATGCATAATTTTAACAACAATTTCTTGAGATAGCTTTGGCCCTTTTCAAGCTGCCCATCATCGTTTAAGCGAAGCAAATGCTTTTTCCAAAAATCTTCTATCTCAAAATATTTTTTATCACTCCATTACCATTTGATATCCCTCGGGTAGTATACAACTGCTTTGATGCATCTCCAGTATATAACAGCTGATCCTATCAAGATAAACACACAGTTGAGGATGAATGGAGCAAAACTTAGATGAGATGGAGTCCCACTTAAGTCTTGAAGAAACGTAAAGCAGTCAAAGGCGGGTTCTATTTTTTTTCTCGAAGCTTCTGTGGGGTAGACGCACGACATAGCTGCCGTCTGATGCCCGTTTCCGATATTCGTTAGAGGAAACTCTTTGGAAACTTCATTTGAAGCACCAAAGTCTTAGAACTTTCTCTAATATTTTTAGGTTTGTTTTTGTTGGTAATGGTTAATGTTTGTAAGTAATGTTTATTGTTTTAATTTAATTTTTGTAAAGTGTTAAATTTTTTTTTGGAGTAATATTTCTTATACATCTATCATAGGGATTGAACGGTCGTCCTTACCAGTAAACCACATTAAATTAATCTTTTAAAAAAGATGTTTCAGAATTCGACAGTGAAAACGCTAGAAGAAAGCGGCGTGTCCCTCCAAATGCGAAGACTGATGCGCATCTTGGGCTTTGTTTTCGTCCCTCCATATTGTGCGACGTATGGAGGTACTCGCATGTCCCTTACTACATTTCTTAGGGTCTCTAAAATCAGAAAGATGCCGATGACAAAAACGGCATCTTTCTAATTTATTAATTTAAATGTAACAACTATAACATTTATTAATTTAAAAAATTATAAAATAAGTATTCGAAAGCCACTTGATGCCATGATATATAAGTGATTTTTTTTATGTTGAACCTTCTTCCACGCAAAGGAAGAAGATTTTAAATTTTAAGAGTGTTTATTTATATTTAAAATAATAAGGGTGTTGATTAGTATCAAGTTAGATAGATTAATAATTGTTGGGAGTTTATTAAGAAGAGATTTAGGTTTAAACTTTGAAGGTAAGTTTTGTTGAGGTAAAGGCTCACCTGAGTGCGCTAGCTACAACTGTACCAATTTTGCGAGTAACGTGGATTATAAAGACAACTCTAACAATTTAAGCTCGAAGGCATAATGTCTGTCTCTAATTTCTAGTAGTTAAAGATGAAAGGGACCTTACTTTTCAATGTGGTTTTAAAATAAATAAGTAAATAAATAAAAATAAATATTGTTTTTTGATTTTTTATAATTATTTTAAATTTAAATATTAATATTTAAAATAAAAATATGTTTATTTTAATTAAAAAATGTTCTTTTTAAAATAAATTCTTTTATAATATTTGATATTTGTAGGTTTTTTTTTGGTAATTATTATAATAGATTAACAGTGGGTTTTTATAGAGGATCCCAAAACCTTATATACAAAATCAGCCTTGCTAAATGGTGCTTCATGCCTCTTGGTTGGATGAATAAACCTGTATGCAGAAAAAACAAAAAGCTGCTAATTGTCCGAGGGCTACAAGGAGGCATTTTTGCCTGATTATCCTGGAAACTATGGCCAATATAAAAACTGGACCATTGGAAAGCAGAAAAAGACAGCCAAGAAAACTACAAAAAATCTCCCTTATCAGGGAAATAACTTTCCACATTTCTGCTTTCTCCGAGGTAGAATTCGAAGCAAACACGATGAATAGGATCCAAGAAAAAATGATGGCTTGGGACTGAAACAAAAAGTTGAAAGTCCTGCTGGAAGATGAAAAGAAGCTGCCCTCAACACTCTCTGGGTCCCAAAGAACCATGAGCCCGCTCGTCGTTCCCACCGTAGGTTCTCACATCCAGGATGACTTTCATCTGTACGGTTTGAGGTTCTTCCTACCTCCCTTTCCCTGTTGGAGGGGAGGTTTTGGGATAAGCGTGTCACCCATCAAAGAATCAGAGTCATCTTGAAACAGTAACCGTTGGGTGCCATTTGCGACATCAGCCACAGTTTCCTTGTCTCTCTTTTCCTTGTTGGGGGGACGACCCTGCTTCCTATTACCACCAAAATCCACCCCTTGCGTTCGACTCCTCGTAATTTGAGGGCTAATATTACCAGGCTGGTAACCTCTTCTTCCTAGCAGGTAATCTTCCAATATCTTTTGTGCCTCGGGAGAGTTTCGATCAAAAATTTTGGGCGAATCTGCCAGTGTGGTGATAAGGGGGGGCCTGTTCCTTTTCCCCCTGTGGTCCTAGTTGGGAGCGTCCACCGCACAGCTCGGAGTCTAGTTGAATGGTGATTTTCTCATATCATAAGGAGGATTCGAGATGGTCTCTGGATGGACCTGGAGATTCATGGTCTTTCACAACAGGGTGCTTCGTCTGACCTTCACCGTGCTCCAGAGGGTTGCAGGGATCCCGCTTCTTCTTCCTTGGATTTTGAAGAGGACAATTGGATTGAAGATGCCCTTGAGAACTACACTGGGGGTAGAAAGCTGGTCTGTTATCATAAACAATAGCTTGCTTGTGTAGAAAAGAACCCTCAGATCGCTGAGTAATGGAGGAAGGGAGGTCCGTCTCCAAGTCCGCCAAAACACAGAACCGGGCTTGGAAAAATCTTGTTTGAGCCCTGGTGGGAGGGTCTATAGTGACCAACTCCCCGATGGATCGAGCAATTCCTCTGATTACATTTTCATGCCAGTCGAAAAGGGGGAGACTCGGGAGCCTAACCCATATTGGAGCAATGTTGATATTTTGGGTATCGGGGTTAAAGTCCAAACCCCACTTCCTTAGAAAGAGACTCCTACGACCCAAGAACCAAGGCCCTCCAACCAAGATTTTACAGTAGTCCTCCCTATTGCTTAGTCTAATCATGAAAAAGCCCCGGGTTAGGGCAGCCAGCTCCAAGTGACCAGAGGTCCGCCATTTTCTAGACGCCCACTTGCGGATGGTCTCCATGTCGGGACGACCACCAATAAACTTATCGATGAGGGTAAATTTTTTGAATTCCACAAAGCTTGAGAGAATTTCCATCGGGATGTCCAACTCGTTCCCGGACGGAAATAGCTCCTTGGTGGAGAGCCCACTTAGGGTTTCAGAAGCCGCTGCCAGAGCATACGACTTCCGAGGTCCATCTCCTCGTTTTTCTGGTGGATCCTCGACATCCCCAAACTCTGCTTGCCCTCCCTCCACCCTACCGTGCCCCTGGTTTGACCTGTTGGCACTCCCGTGCTCTCCCAAACTAGCCTTCTCGCCCATCGTCATCCCTCCACCTTCGAAAAAACCCTTTCACATCATCAAAACCCTAAAAATTTCCTTGTTTAAATTAGTTTTATGTCCCAAATATATTTGTAGGTTTTTAAATGTATAGAAGATTTGTTATTTAATTAAGTTTTTTTTGGTACTATTAATAAAGGAGAGGGTTTTAAAGGGACTCCACAACCATTACATATAAAACCCCACCCGGGTGAGAGAGATCAGAACTAAACCCCACCAGAAATCGTGGGGTAGACAAAAAAAATACTGCACAAAACTAAGACCCAAGGACACATATGAAGAGGAGAACTGAGATAGTTCTACCCCAACCTACCCATATCTTGAGCAATAGAAGCAACCAGACAAGAAACATCCTCAAAGTAATTCAACATCAACTCTAGCGAACTTCAGATTTTCTTTTGATTAATATCAATGAGCTTCAAATTATGAAAAACTGAACATTTTTTATCTTTGGAGACCTTCGGGGCATAAACCTCATCAATCGATTTCTCCCAATGACGGTATCGCGGTAAAACATCGAAGTTAGGAGGAAGAGAGAGAGGGGAGGAACCATCATTCTCACACACTTTATTATGTAGACGTTTAGAATTACGGATGCCACTGCCCTTGACCACACTGTTGGGCATTAGGTCCACATCCACAAGCACATCATTAACCGCTTTAGGAGATAAATCAAACCTAACAGATCGGCTAGACAAGGAAGCAATGATTACCGCCATTAGGTGCCTCACCACGAACCCCATTAACAAAAACCTAAATATTTTTGGAAACCTTCTTAGGACCTAAACCAAATGTGAATGAATAAATATCATCACTACAATCAGAAACAATAATAATCCTTATTAGGATCTATTCCCTCAATGTAGACTACTACTTTATATAGCAAGCTAGACTCTCATCCAATTCCTACTAGATAATATAATCAATTAAAAAAGGATTATAAGACATTTAGTAAAATGGTCATCATCCCTTGAAGGAAAAAACAAATTTTGATAAATCATTGCAGGTAAACCAAATCCCTATAGGGTATGGGGGAGTATTTCAAAACCATGAGAGAAGGGTGCTCTATGATATCTTATTGAACATTCCTCCATCAATATTAAATTATATTGAGACACTAAGTCTTATTATAAGGCTCTAAATAGCTAAAGAACAAGGCTTTGATGGCCTTATTATGGAAGGTGACATGCACATCATAATGAATGCATTCAAGCAGGAACTAATGAACCATTGAAGGCTTGTCCTCCATTGGAGGAATTTCAAATGGTTAAGACTAATTTTAAGTTTTAATTAGTCCACACTCTTCATGAAGGTAGTTTCCTTGTTGATAGATTGACCAACGTAGCGGTTCTAATCCACTTTTAGTTAATTAGAATCTCATAAATGAGTCACTTTCCTACCATAAGATTTTGGCAAGAAAGGATGTCATAAATATCTCACATAACACTTAATGCTGGTTGGTTTTGGGTCCCTCATGGATTAGGGTAATTATGGTTCTTATGGCTAGATATGTTTGTATGGTGTGCTAGAAGTGTACATTGCTAATTTTATAGCCTTTGGTTTTGATGCTTGCATCTAGAACTTTACTATTTTTGGAGGGGCCCCCTATAGAACCACTATTTTAATAATAATAATAATAATAATAATAATAATAATAATAATAATAATAATAATAATAATAATAATAATAATAATAATAATGGCAATAAGAAGTCCATCACTATCATAAAAAAAAAGTGCATGAGTCTGATTATTAAAAGCTAACATCAATATAAGATGATAAAGGATTGTCATCACCAAAAACAAATTTCTCTTTACACTCAATATGACACATGATCATCAATTCGACCATGTGTATTGATGTACCCTCCACAAACTTTTCTCAAATTATTAATTTGTTGAATAGTCTTTGATTAAGATTTTTTAAGAGAATAGATGTATGAATTAAATTAATAATAACATTATTTTAGATGGACATCAATTATTGATGAAGCTAGTATTTTTAAAATGACATAGTATCTACAAAGAAAATAAGATGGTAGATAATGTAGCCAATTGGAGTGTTGTCCTTCACCATGATGAATTGAAATGTTAAAAGGTAATTGGTCGAGGGAGGTTCTATATTTGAATGAAAATGATATCAAAGTATGATAGAACACAAACTAGTAGATTGAGAGAGATGAAAAATATCTTTGTTGGAAAATTTTTGACATGGTCTAATTGACCTAAGATAAATATAATGTCTTGATAGTTTGATGGAAGTAACCCTAAAATAAGTCACATATAGCTTATTCAAAACAATATTATACATACATACACATACATACATACACACACACATATATATATATATATATATATATATATATATATATATATCTGTGTGTGTGTGTTACAATTTTTAATTGTAGAAGGCTTATAATTTTTTGTATGGTTTTAGTATATGTGTAACATGAGACACATAAAATTATTGGACTTAATTCTATAGCATTAGATTATATTTATATAAATTTTTAATTTATAAATTTTGATATATCAAAAAAATATAAAGTAGAGAAGAAAATGGAGTTTTTAGAAAAGTTCATAAAAGCCAAATAAGGGTTTCAAACATCCTTGAGAAAATCTATATGATAACTAGGGCATTGATACTATAATAAATAAATAAATCAGATTAAGTATCAAGAGAGAAAAAAATATTTCCCTTAGAGAAATAGATTTGTTGCAACATAGTGAAATCCATATGACCATCTACAGTGTTGGGATATAATCTTAAAAACAATCAACAACACATAAGGTTCTATAACCTTTTATCTAAGAAACCACATTGCTTCTAGAAATTTCATAGAAGAAAGTTTATCCAAAACATGAGGTCGAGTAATGGAGATTAACACCTACTATTCTACCATGTAAGATTTATCAATACTTTTTAGAAATGAATAGAATCAATACATTAGCCAAAATGAAAGAACAACTCATAAATAAATACAATGCAATATGAAGGGTATGTGTAGATACCAAAGCAATTTCATTAAAGGAAGAATAAACACTCTAAAAAATACAAAATGGTTGGTCAAGGGTAAATAACTTATCTTAACATTTAATATTAAAATGTTATAATAAACCCACCTCTAAAAGGTGTACAAAGGCACATAGGGCTATACAATAAATATAATACAATAGTTAGTTGTTGTCTTAAGTGAAACTTAAAACCAAATATTCCAACACCTAATATCTTCTTCTTCCATGCTACATAAAAATTGAATATGTGTTGCTGTGGATATTTCAAAACCTTTTCCATAATCCATTAAGATTAAATATGAATCAAGAGAATGGCATCAACAATTATATTATGAAAATATCACATTTTGTTGCCATAATTATTATGAGATTGAACATATGGAAAGAGTTTACAAAGTGAAAACTATGAAGAAAGAGAACAAATTCTAGTGATAAATAAACTTCAATATGAAGTAAGGAAATCATACAGTAATAGAAGTTAGATCGGATTAAGGATATTCCACTCTGAAAGAAGATGTAAAGAAAGCCTATCTATAATATCATTCAACAAGTTCAAAAGGAATTAAAGGTGCAAAATAAGATGTGGAGAGAAATCCTAAAATAAAGTCAACAAAATAGGTCAAGTTTATTCTAGGTAAACCATATTCATTTTTCTCAAGTAGTTTAAAATCCTCTCTAGGTAATAAAAGTGAAAGGGGTGGAGATGTTATCCCTTGTACTTTAAGGTTTCAAGAGTAGCATAATAAAAAAATGATGATGGAGGAAACCCATAACAATTTAGGTTTTTAGGGTAGAATAAGAAGGTAATTGCTACAAAAGAGCATCCTTGCACTTTAGGGTTTCTAAGGCAACATAAATAAGATTGTGCTTTTGAGGTTATTCCTTGCACTTTAGATCCTTTAGAACAAGGTAAACCTAAATATGATAAGTCTTATTATGAGCAGTGTGAGAAGATTGAAGAGATTGATGAAGATGATATTATTTCTAGGAATGAAAAAAGAGGAGAAGACCTAAAAAGCAAAATCAAAGAGAAAAAAACTATAGGGATATTGATATGGGAAAACACAAGCAAATATCACAAGTACTGACAAGAAGTGGGGCTAAACCCATAAATAAAACAAAAAAATTACAATTAAAATAATATTTTGGAATATTAAGAGAATGAATAAGAACTCTAAAAAAAGGTATTAAGAAACTATGAGGTTGTTATAGACAAGATATGTATCGATATAGAAGTTGGGTAACAAATATTTTAGTCATTCACGATGTTGAATTTCATCTTGCCAAAATTTATATTTTGGAAGACATATTATATTAAAAGATTTTATTATGGAAACTTAGTAGTTTGAGGAAGACAAAGAATATCTTTGATAGAAAGGTAAATTTGTGTATGCTTTAATTGTTTTGTTAGAAATGTAATGAGAGCAATGTAATATATTTTTTTGAAAAGAAAAATCTATTTTGGTTGTAGCATGAAAACTAGGTATTTCCTATTGTCACGAAGGCATCAATTTCCTATAATTCAATGGATAACCCATACATCTCAACCCAAATCATTACTAGGGATAGTTTTATGTTTTCAAGTGAAAAAAATTCATACCAACAGGTAAGGAAGAGTCTTACTCTTCCCATAAACCAAGGACCCCCTTTCAATATTCTATGTCTTCCATACTTAGAATAGAAAATAGCTAGAAAGAAACCTTTGATAAGAAAATATAAACTCAATTCTAGATATTTCAATATCCTATCAATCCATTTACTCAAAATTGAAGCCCTTGGTCAAGACCCTTCAAGTTTAGCAATTATTATCTTATTTTTGAGCAACAAGGATTGTTGGTCTATGAGGTCCTCCCTAACCTTTACTACTAGGGATTATTCTACGGATTTCACTATAAATCGATCCATAGGAGGGAAAATATAACTCGATATCTATTGAAACTTACCAATATATCCTATAGTGATTATATTATTTGAAAATAAACCTACAATAATATAGATGCAAAATTTATAAGATAATAAAGGGATAAAAAAAATTAGCTAACAAATTCTATGCCTGTACAAAATGTTCCATCTCATTAATCCCTAGCCCTCCATTGCTCCCATCATCCAGATTCTAGTTAACAGATATTTGTAATTTTATTTCTTGTGGCTTGAAAAATCATCACTATGATTGAATTCAAAGATTGATATCTCTCTCAATACTACTTGAATTATTTTATATGACCACTCATTTTAAATCTCTTCAAATTCTACATTGGTTCAAGAATCTTCTATATTGGACAACCTTTCTCAAAGATATATCTCTTGAAAGATGAGATATTTTTCTAAAAAAAATCTCTAACACTACCCTTGTTCTAGATGACTATCTTCACATGGTCATATCTCCCTCAATACTACTTGGATTCTTTTGTATTACCACTCATTTCAAATTTCTTTAAATTTTACACAAAATGACACAAAAATCATTTGAATCAGACAACTCTATGCAAATATATGGCTTTTGAAAGATGAGTCATTTAAAAAACAAAAATGCCCTAGGTCTAATAATTTATAATGAAGATTCACACTTTCTCTTGTACCATGCAATATTTATGAGTACTTAATAAAAATTAATATTATCAATACATTACCTAGAATGAAAGAACAACCCATAGATAAATATAATGCAATATGGAGCTTGTCTATAGATAACAAAGTAATCTCACTAAAGGAAAATAAACACTCTAACCAATAAAAAGTGGTTAGCCAAGGTTAAATAACTAACATTAGGGTTTAATATTAAAATATTACAATAAGCCCACTAGGTGTACAAGGGCCCATAGAGCTATACAACAATTATAATATAATGTTTAGTTGTGGTCTCAAGTGAAGCTTAACATACATATTCTAACACCAAACATTTTTTTTATCCTTAATACTTCTCTTATCTAGCATTGAAATATTTTTTATTTGATGAAAAGACAAATCTATATTTGGTTGTAGCATGCAAAAATTGGGTACCTTTATTCTTTTCCTCAAATCATATCTCCCTAAATTTCTAGGTCAAGTATGATTTTTTATTTTGCAATTCATTGTGATAATAAAAAATAGTTGTTTTTCTTACACATAAGTACCTTGGTCCATTCCATTGATTTCTATTATCTCTTGTAAATTTTTGAGCTTAGACTTATTCTAAATATTCTACAAAAATATTTGACATTCTAAATATTCATTTGCCCTATTAGCTATTTCATATTTTGAACAAACCTATACATACATGTTTCTTTGAATATTATTTATTCCACCACAACATAACCATTTACAGAATATTGGGGTCTTAGATCCATTTAGACTAAAGTTAAAATATATGTGGATCTAATGATAAAATGTTTAGAGATATTATATACACTATTTGCAACCATGTATTAGATAACAAAAGTCTCTTTGGTATTCCTTCTATGTGAATTCAAGCCTAATATATTTATTATCCTATGTGTATTGTATGATTTAACGAATAACATCCCAAAGACCACTTAGATTAGACCACTTGAATTGCCAAAGGAATCCATATCTTCCTTTCATTTAGACCACTCAAGGATACCACCCTACTTTTCCAAAGGAGATAGAATTGTGTTGAAGTTCCCCAATAATCAATACCATTATTCGAATTGACATAAATAAATTGAGATCCTTTCCTCATTTATCATAAAAAGTAAATTATAGTTGGATCATATACACATATATCTCCAAGTTTAATATTTTCTACTCTTCTAAAAAAAAAACTAAATACTAGCAACCCAACCATTTTTTTCAATTGGTTACACATGATTGAAATGACCCCACCTATAATACATTATCACCATAAATCTCAACTTGGGTAGATTCGAATCATGTTAAAGAATCTAACCATTTGAGCTACTGCCATTTAATAACCCAACCACTTTTTTAATGCATATAAGTTATTCAAAAGAAAACATAACTAAATAAGCTTATTATAGCTTATTATTATAAAAATGAAAATATTTTTTTGAATATTACAAAATTAAAGTGAATTTTGATTTGATGCATATACATAAATTATTTAATCTGTGAAGCATTGTGTTTTATTCAAGAACAAACATATTAATACCTTAAATTTTTCTAAAGATCACTAAACTTGTTTTATTTTTTAATAAATTATATGGAATTGAATCTAAATAATAATGCATATATATTTTTGATAAGATTCTAACCTAAAACTTAAAATATTAATTAATTAAAGTTATATAATTTTTATTATTAATTAAAATATATAAAAAATAAAATTATTTCTTTAAAAAAATTAATTGATTTTTAATTAATATGTAAAAAATAGAAAATCTTGATACTTGTTTAATTTATTTAAAATTAACCATTGCGTACACTAAATAATGAAAGCTTTAATATCCAAATAAAATGTCAATTTAAAATTAACAAGATATTAGAACAAAGTATGTAAGTAATTGTGTACCTATTTTTTTTTCCCTTTGGACTTCTCATGACATGCCTATCTCTAAGATGCTATAATGCTCTTACAGATGTGCAGAACCCAAATTAGACAAGTCTAAAGCATTCTACCAGGCTTGAAAACTTGCACACTTTCTGAGAGTAGAAATTCCCTGGTGTTCTCCTGAAGTGCTTCTGCATCGATCTTTGTGGTCGTGTGTGCTCGGTTTTAACATGTCTCCCACGCTTTCAGTGAGACCGTTCACTATACCAGCAACGTGTGAAGCATTCCAAATTCTTTCTTCCTCACAATCAGCTGCCCATTTCTTGCAATCCTCTGCTATCACGCTCCATGCCTTCGCTATACATGCCCAAGTCACGTCTGCCAGCATTCTCACCATTTCATCAAGCAGTGCTTCTGCATTGTCAAAGTCACAATTAATGCTGAAGCATAAGCTATACAAGCTGTAACCTGCTACTACCTCGTTCCAATCTCTTGACTTGTATCCCTTCGCTATTTGTTTGCCTTTCTCAACCAGCGTTTTTAAGGCTGTTTTGGCTGCTTCCATGGACCTGCCACGAAAGTTGCTGATTGGAAGGTCATAATCTAGCCATTTGCGTTCTTTTTGTAAGGTTTTGAACATCTGATCAGCAGCTTTGGTCACTAGAGCTTTTCTCCTGTCCGAATTTTCAACAGTATTGAAAATATTCCATGCTTGAGAGCAAGCTTGGATGACTTCATCCACCATACCCTGATTAGTAGGATGATTTCCATCATAAACAATGAAAGAAAGTTCAATGATGATGGTCAGAATTGAAACTGTTGTCATCTTGGTGGATCTTTTGCAGATTTCCAGCTCGCTTTCTACTTCCAGCCCAAGGAGAATACCATTCAGCGGCTCCAAACAATTTTGGTTTTTAAAACCAGGCGAAGAATTGTTCTTGAGCAAATTCACCAACTCTTGAGATCTTTTTCCCTTTTGTTCCCCACTTGTCATGTGCTTTTTTATTTTCTCAAAAGATTTTCTGTTGGCTATCTATAGGCCGGCAGGATTTTCACCTTGCATAATTATAAGCCCTTTCAAATATGTTTCATAACTAGACCTTGTATTAGGTTGAATTTGTGGAGAAGCCCTTTTACCATATAAGTAGTAAAATTCTTCACATGCGGAACCCATTACAAGCATACGCAAACATCTGTTCGAGAAGCATGCCTGCGATAGTAACCAGCAACCTTTGCTGAACACAACCAAAAACATTTGCAGCCAAAGAACCGCTACGAGTAGCTTATTCAATCTCATCTTTATGAACAATATTATCAGCAATTTCTCAAGATAGCTTTGGCCCGTTTCACGCTGCTCAACATCCTTTAAGCGAAGCAAATGCTTTTTCCAAAAATCTTCTATATCAAAATATTGTCTAATACTCTGCCATTCCCATTTGATGTCCCTCGGGTAGTATACGACTGCCGTGATGCATCTCCAGTATATAACAGCTGATCCTATCAAGATAAACACACAGTTAAGGATGAATGGAATAGTAATACTAGTCGCAATAGGATAGGGCGTGAAGGCCTTGATGGGTGCGCAACGCATTGTTCCAAACACCAAAATTCCATTGCAAATTGTGATGACTAAGTGAGAATTGATCTACCAATTATATACTGAGGATTGGAAGTTGTAACCACAATCCATGATTTGAGAACCTGCTCTTTCACATTCTTCCATGAACAGACTGGGGGAGTGGAGAGAATAAAGGGTATTTTATAAATTACAATGTTATTAATACTAAGACTGGCCAAAGCAGCACAAACCAAAACAAGAACCAGGATTAGCAATGATACTATTATCGTAGAGCTGCAGAGTACTATGAAAAAAAATGTATGGGAAGACATCCGACAATAGTCTTCATCTAAATTAATAGAAGTTCCAGAATAAACAAGCCCCTTTTGATGTTCAAGTTTTGATTTTTGATAAGCTATAGCAAGCATATAAATATCGTAAGAAATATAGAAGATGGCAAATGATGAGCTGATGATGAATGCCGCCATATCACTCCACAACTTAGCATTGCGAGGGCATGCCACTCCAGGCAATAAGCAACCGATTAATACGCACACAGACACTCTCTGCCAGATTAGACATCCAAGCATCGGAAACGGCTAAATATTAAAAATTATTCCCATAGGGCCTGGTGAGGAGAGTGAGGAGGTGGAGAGCAAGTGCGCCGAGAACGAGGGAATCTGCAGGTATCCAATGTTTGCTCTTTTTGAAGGCCTTCCATACATCCACTCCAACGAAAACAATTGGAATGCACCCAGTAAAATAGATTGGGTAAAATAACACAGAAAGAGGACCATCTTCTATCTGAAAGCCAAACCCCGACCCTCCCATCTTCTCTCTCCCTTTTGCAAACAGCAGAACTCCAATCCCTTAATAAAGTTGCTGGGCATTAGCTACCTTGTGATACCCGTTTCCACCGTTCGTTCGAGGAAAAAATCAAATAGTTATAAATATGTTAGAAAATATGAAATTGACGACTTTTTAAACTCTTGTACTTGACCTTGTCTTGCTAATTTTATTCGTGCTGTTTTAATTTTTTACAAGTAATTTTAAATATGTTAGAATATATGAAATTGATATGACTTTTAAATTCTTTTACTTACCCTTGTATAGCTATTTTATTCTTGCCGCTTTTTTTTGTCATGACTTTTAAACTCTTGTGCTTATCCTTGTATAGCTATTTTATTCAAGTAATTTTAAATATGTTAGAATATATGAAATTGATATGACTTTTAAATTCTTTTACTTACCCTTGTATAGCTATTTTATTCTTGCCGCTTTTTTTTTTTTTTTTTGTTTGTCATGACTTTTAAACTCTTGTGCTTATCCTTGTATAGCTATTTTATTCTTGCAGCTTCTTTGGCCTCCACAAGTTAAATTCGTTTTTGTTTTTTTTCATTTGCTTTTATTTCTTGTTTCATATTAAATGTTTTATTTTTATGTATTTTTTTATAATTTGGTTTAATTTTTTATTATTTATTTTTTGGAAAACATTTTAAATGGGATGTTATTTTGGAGTAAGTTTATGAGTATTTATTTCGTCAAAAACATTTAGGACTCTTACCTGGTTGTTTCTTTCAACACACTCAATGAGCATGCTTAAAAAAACAAAAACAAGAACAAACAACTACAAAAACACAAACAAACACAACAATAAAAACAAAAACAAACAAACAAAACAACATAAAAGCATAAAAAACAAAAAAAAAAATTTAAAAACAAAAAACAACAACAAAACACACAAAAAATATTATAAAAATTATAAAAACAAAAAAAAAACACACAAACACAAAAAACAAAAAACAAAAACAAAAACAAAAACAAAAACATAAAAAAAAACAAAAAACACACACAAAAAAACAACACAAAAATAAAATAAAACAAAAACACACACCTAAAAAAACTAAACAAAAAAAAATAGATCACGACAACAACCTTTCTAGGATAAAAGACTTTTAAGGTAAGATTCAACAGAGGAAACAAAAGAAAGATTTGTTTGAGCTAGGGAACTAAAATACCCTGACCTAACCAAAGAGAAGCATAAACAAAGCAAGAATGAACTAGGTACCTCTAGTATTGGAGCCATCCAAAGAAATGATAGAAAAAAGAGCTTCCCTTATTTGCAAAGCCCAAATAAGCCCACCATCTAGGAGGGTGGCCGTAGCAAGTAAGATCACCTTTGTCTAATACCCAATTAGCTAAAACATCAAAACTCATGTTCTGATATCTAACCACATGATTGTAATCAAATTTCAAAAAGCAATATGGATTAATTGAATCTTCTCAATAATTATTTTTATTCTCCAATCAACCTTATGATTCTTCGAATGAGTCTTCAATAGATTAATCATGAGTTGAGAGTTTGTTGAAAATATTGAGCATGTTGTGTTGTCATTGATGTCAAAGATTTGATGTCAAAAGGTTGATGTCAAAGAGAGTTTGCTATGGCAATAATATTCTTCTATGATTAAATAAAGAATATTCTTCTATGATTAAATAATTATGCAAGGCAAGGCTCATATCAAAGAAAGGAAATTGGTAAAATAAAAGAAAAAGTTATAATATTTATTTTTAAATATTATACAGAGAGGGACGAAGGTTTTCAAGAGAAAAGAAAAGCAAAGGTTCAAAATAAAGGCCGTGGTTTAAAAGAGAGAAGATAATATTATAATAGTTTTAATATTATAATACTTGGGCCAAAAGGTTTTATTTGAAAAAAAAGAGAAATTGAAGACAAGTTTAGTTTGCAAATCCCAAAGGTTTTAAAAATAATATTATAATATTTTAAATAGTATAATATAAATTTGAAAGGTTGAAGGCGCTAAAAATCTTGGAGGGCATGTTAATATTTTAATTATTTCAAAGGTGTTGATGTCAATGCATGAAGGGAAGAGCATATTTAAAGGGGAAAAATTATTTCATTTGCCTAAGGTTGAGACTAAGAAAATTTTTGAGATCCACTCGATCGTTTGATTCATTGAGGGCAGAGTAGAAGGAAATGATAGGCGCACGATTTTTTTAAAAGTAGATTCTGAAAGTCAAAAGGGAGTGCAACAAGTTTGAAGTCTCATCTCGATGGCTAACCCAAACGGTAGGGAGGCCCTACACTGGATCATTGGTAGAGAGGAGGTATCGAGTCCAAAGCATGACAAGGATAATTTTACTAAAGTTTTTGTTGAGAAGGATTTCATGTGGTAGTTGAAATAGAAGAGCGTGCACTTTGTTTTTTGTGTGGGCAGCTAGCCCACACGGTGTCCTAGCGCAAGCTAGGGTACGGGCTAGCAAGAGGTGGCAGGTTCGAATTGCGATGGCAATATTAGTAAGGGCACACATTTTTTAATTAAATTTGCTATAAGGTATGTATTGGTTTTATTATGTTAGGGAGTCATAAGGGTGTGAGTTATAAAGTTTTGTTTTGCAAATAGGGAGTCATAAGGATGTGTTATAAAAGCTTTCTATTTTGCAAATAGGAATCATAAGGGTGTGTTTTATAAAGTTTTTATTTTGCAAATAGTATAAAGAGGAAATACAAAGGATATATTTTTGCATGTGAGAATATGAGGTATAAGGTGTATGAAAGTGAAATTAAAATTTTATACTGGTTGCTTTTTTTAGTCATGACTTTTAAACTCTTGTGCTTATCCTTGCATAACTATTTTATTCTTGCTTCTTTGGCCTCCATAAATTCATTTTTGTTCTTTTTCATTTGCTTTTATTTCTTGTTTCATATTAAATGTTTTATTTTGATGTATTTTTCTATAATTTGGTTTAATTTTTTTTGTTTTTTTTGGAAAACACCTTAAACAGGATACCATTTTTGGGTAATTCCAAAGAGGTAGGGGTATCTATTTCACCAAAAATTCCCAACGTTCTCACCTGGCTTGCCCCCTTCAGCATACTCAACGAGCATGTCTAAAACAACAAAAACAAGAACAAACAAACACAAAAAACACAACAATAACAAAAAACAAAGACAAACAAACAAACAAACAACATAAAAGCATAAAAAACAACAATTTTTAAAAATAAAAATAAAAAAAAACAACAAAATACAAAACACCCAAAAAAACTATAAAAATAACAAAACCGCACACAAACACAAAAAATAAAAAATACAAAACAAAAAACAAAAACACAAAACACACATAAAAAAATAAAACACAAAAAAACACAAAACAACAAAAACACAAGAACAACAAAAAACAACAAAAAAAACACAAAAACAAAACAACACAAAAAACACACACATAAATAGAAAAGAAAAAAAAAAAAATAGAACACAACAATGACCTTTCTAGACCAAAAGGCTATTAAGGCAATAATCAACATGAAAAAATGACAACAACACAAAAAACACAAAAAACAAAACAAAACAAACACACACACACACCTTAAAAACTAAATAAAAAAATAAAAAAATAAAAAAGAGAACATGACAATGACCTTTCCAGGCCAAAAGACTTTTAAGGCAAGATTCAACAAAGGAAACAAGAGAAAGATTTGTTTGAGCTAGGGAGCTAAAATACCCTGACCAAACCAAAGAGAAGCAGAAACAAAGCAAGAAGGAACTAGGTACCTCCAGTATTGGAGCCATCCAAAGAAATGATAGAAAGAAGAGCCTCTCTTATTTGCAAAGTCCACCATCTGGAAGGGTGGCCATAGCAAGTAAGATCACCTTTTTCTAATACCCAATTAGCTAAAGAATCAACACTCACGTTCTTATCTCTAACCACATGATTGTAATCAACTATTAAAAGCCCATCTAGATTAACTAAATATTCTCAATAATTATTTTTATTCTCTAATCAAACTTATGATTCTTAGGAGTCTTCAATAGATTAATCATGAGTTGAGAGTCAAACTAAACTAGCACCTTTTTCCATCCAACCTTACTAACCTCTTGAAAGCCTCTAAGGATACCATACCCCTCAACAAGGTTATTGGAAATAATACCCAATTATTGTCAAAAGTAAAAACTAGGGAGCCATATGAAAGTCCACCAATTCCTCCCACACTAGCTTTTCCAAGGTTCCTCCTAGAGGCTCCTTCAATATTGACTTTTTCAAAATCCTTAGGAGGAGGTTGCTAATTTCTTGTTCTATCCATCTTGCAATTACTCACATTCCACTTAAGTTGGTTGCCCTTAAAAGAGTTAATATTCAATATTTGCATCACTTGATCCCATATTTTGTGGGAGTTTTGAGGGTGATTAAGGATTTGTTGAACTGATTCAACTAAGTTGGCAATGGTATTTTACTAGATATTGTGAATATCCTTCCTTTCTTGATTGAAAATTTGGTTGTTCCTTTCATTCCATATATTCCAAATAAGAATGGTAGAACCCATCCGAACTAACTACCTAATAAAATCATCAACACCCTCTTGTTTAGGTCAGTCCCTCCAAAGTTGTTCAAAAGTAAACAATTGGACCAATCTAAGCCAAGTAAAGTGGACATTCTCCTCTGTAGCTCAAAGGCTAAAGTACACTCAATAAAAATATAGATGAGAGTTTCCACATTCTCTCCACACATTTCACATCTAAAAGGGCCATGAAAACCATGCTTCATAAGTTGCTCACCAGTAAGCACCCTGTGATGCAATAAAAGCCAAGTAAAGAACACTTTTGAACCCACAAATAAAAAAATATGTCATATGATTGGCTAGGATTATTATGGCATAAGGCCAAATAGCCTTGAGCAATTGAGTACTCACCCTTCATAGTGTTTTTCCATCCAAAATAATATTTATCATGGGACGAAGAGAGAGATATCATATGAAGGATGGATTGGATTTCTTGTCTTTATCTTTCTAGGATTTGAATAGGCTAGTCCTCAATAGGGATTCAATATCTACCAACATCTGAATTACCAGTATGATATCGATAGTAATTAGCCACCTTTATCCAATTAGCTCGATGAAGCTCCTCCATCCAAGGCCTTCAATTGGGAAACTAAGTTATCAAATATTGATGACCATCCCAAGAATCTATCCAAAAATTTACCTATTGACCATTATGAATGATCCAAAATAAATTTTTCTTTATCAAATCCTCACAAATCTTAAGAACTACTAAAATGGAAGAACATTTGGTAGGCAATTGATAGCGAACAAGGTATTTAAGACTTTTGTTCTCAGTATATTTAGCACGGAGGTTTTAGCCCAACGAGCATTGGGGTTATGCAAAATCCTCCAATAAAATTTAGTAGCTAAAACTTTTTTGTTATTAATAACAGACCAAAATACTAATCCCCTTCATTCTTAGGAAGACATAAAGTGTCCCATTTCACCAAGGACCATTTTATTTTCTGCTTAGTACCACTCCAAAGGAACCGATGATTGATTTGATCCAGTTCTCAAAGAATAGCCTTTGGGATATTCAACATGGTAGAAACATAAATAGGAATAGCTTAAAGGACTGATTTTACCAAGGTGATTCTACCACCAAAAGAAAGCCACCTATTGGTCCACTTTCCAATATTCTTCTTGAATTTATCCAACAACCAATTTCAATATTTTTTTTGTCTTTGAATATTGATGGGAATACCTAAATAACTGATCAAAAGAGGCATTCTTATATATTAATTTATACAAGACCATGGATTCTTGTATGGCAAAGTAGTGAAAGAAAATGACTTTAGATTTGTCTTCATTGATAAATTGCCCGGTAGCCTTAGAAAATAGTTAATGATTTGCTTAATTTTAGAAGCTTCCTTAACTGTAGCTTTAACTAATAGAGTAGAGTCATACAAAAATTGAAGATGGGATATAGGTCTAGCTCCATGAGTAATGGTAACTCCCTCAAGGGTTTTGTTTTCTCTCTTTTTGGTTATAGTCCTAACCAAGTATTTAGAAAGAATGATGAATAAATGAGGGGAGAGGAGGTCACCTTGCCTAATATCTTTGGAAGCTGGGAACAACTAAGAAGGCTTGCCATTGATAAGAATTAAGTAGGAAACTGAAGAGATAAATCCCATAATCCAGTCCATCTAATCTTGAGAAAAACCAATTTGCCTCAAAAATTTGATATGGAAGTGCCAATCCACTCTGTCATAAGCTTTGGATAAGTCTAACCGAATGAAAATAGAAGGATATTTTTGCATTTCCATGGAATGTATGGATTCCTGAGCAAGAAATATCTCATCCACTATTTGATGTCCTTCCACATAACCCCCTTGTTCAGGGGAAATTATCTTATGTAAAAGAGACTTCAAACTTTCTGCCATGATCTTAGTAATTATTTTGAGAAGAACATTACATAAAGCAATAGGTCTAAAATCTGAGATATGTTCAGCCTCTTGAGCTTTTGGAACAAAAGTAATATAAGTTTTATTGAAAACCTTGAAAATTTATTTGGTTTTCCTGGCTTCTTCCATCACCTCTAATAAATAACCATGAAGAATATCCCAAAAATCTTGGTAGAACTGAATGGGAAAACCATCAGGACCTGGGGTTTTCCATTTTTGCATTTTAAAAACTACCTGTTGAAGCTCATTGATAGTAACATGAGCAGTAAAAATAAAGTTCTCCTCAGAAGTGACAAGAGAAGGGATTACTTGAATATTCTGTTGAGAAGTTGAGTCAAGAGGATTACCAACAAAAGTATTGGAAAAGTAATTGACAACAATAGGTTTTATGCCATCCCAAGTGTAGAAAACATCTCCAGAATATGATTTTAGGAAAGAAATAAAGTTGTGAGATCTTCGAGCTAGAAGAGACTTGTGAAATAAATTTGTGTTTCGATCTCCTTCTTTTAGCCATTGAATTCTAGATTTTTGCTTCTATAAGAGTTATTCTCTTTTTCTCATTCCTCTAACTGAGTTGCGAGTCTAATTTTGTTTGTACTTCTACTCTCCGTGAGGTCATCTAAATGGATTTTATTATTCAAAATTTCAAGTTGAGCAATAAATTCATGTTTTTTTATGAACATCCCCAAACTCCTTCCAGTTCCAAGTCTTGATTTTGGATTTAATGTATTGTAATATTTTGGAAAAATAGAACATCTTAGTCCCATACCTAGGTTTACCTTCCTTCAACCATTGTTTCACTTGAGGTCTAAAGGAACTATCTCTAAGCCACAACTAAAATAAAAAGGAGAGAAACTCACACTGGTTTTCCATATTTCCACCATGACTGGCCAGTGATTTGATCTAGCATTGTTAAGAGTCTTCACTTTAGGAATGTAACCATGGATTGGGAAATTGTTAGAGAGCAAGAAACTCTCCAATATCTCCATTAGACAAGCTAAGCCTTGCCTTATGTTAGACTAAGTCAAAAGGCCATTATATGGTTGGATGTCC
The DNA here is from genome assembly GCA_028583015.1 of Wollemia nobilis. Lineage (NCBI taxonomy): Eukaryota > Viridiplantae > Streptophyta > Pinopsida > Araucariales > Araucariaceae > Wollemia > Wollemia nobilis. The sequence goes on from JAQPPZ010002501.1 coordinate 2,367,327, forward strand.
ACAAGATGAAGGTTTGCAATATATTCGCTCATGAGGTTAGTGCTCCTATCCAAATTTCTATTTTACCCCATTTTATCATCCAAATAGAGGATGGTATTGACATATCCTTTGATCAAGATCCAAGATTTAGGAAAATGAGAGATAATAAAGTTACATTCTTTCAATGTCTTCTTTTTTCCTCCAAAGTAGTTGAAGCATAAACAGTAATGTAGAGCATAATTTGGTTGGAATTTTTGCTTTGAATAGCTATAGACAAAAGACCTCAACTACCAAATATATGGTGAATAACTACCTATTTTGGGTGCCAAAGGCAAGAAATTCCACCAGAAGTCCCCTAGGAATTGAAGGATTGATTCCATTTCCTCTATTGACATCTTCATTTCTTCAAGGAAAACAAGATGTGGATGATTCATATGAATCATTCTTATATATATTTTTTGTTTTGAAAGACTCCCTTTAAATACTCTAATATTCCAAGTGATGATCTTCATTAATACCAGGGCTAAAAAATTTGGAAAGGGCATTAATCTTACCTTCCTCTACAAGATTTTCACCTTATTTTACCATATGATGTTGATTGGTCTTGTGACCTGCCTTTTGATTAGAATCCATCTTCAATTTTTTTCCTATTTATTGACTTACTCCAATTGAATCTAAGATGGATTCTAACCTTGAATAATGCATTTACAAAGTCAAAGTGTTACCAGAAGTTTCAACAGGGTCTATATCGGGACCTATATTATTTGAAGTTTTTACATTTAAAAGATTGTTTTTCTTGTGTATATTTTATCCCTCTTTTTTTTTTGGTTGAAAACCTTTGATTTGTTGGTTTGTCTCTGAGTTCTTCCCTTCATATTTAAATTGTGTTTCTAATATTTTTTTTTTCCATTATTTCCTCTTCCTCACTTGGGACATCATTTGTGGAAAGAATTTCAAACATATCAACAGATAACTTTGATTGATCCTTCATAACTAATTTTTTCTGAGTGTTCTTCTTCTTAGGCATTTGGAAACCTGCTGAGTTTATATCTTCTTTATTTTGATCGAGAATTTTATTTGGGAAAACACTAGCCAAATGACTATATTCATGGAAAATTCTACAATGAAAAGGAATGTTCTCATAGTCCACTACTTGCTCCCAAGTGTCATCCCCAAATTGTAATGAGATTTTTTTAGGAAGGAGTTTGTCAAAATCCATTAAAACACAAATTCAAGCATAAATAATATGTTCAATTTTTTTAGTACAATCAACTATCATTATAAAAGTTCCTAAAAAGTTTCCAATTGAAGAAAAAATATTTGGATTATAGAATTCAATTTGGAGTCCAAAGAGTCTAATCCACACGGGACCTATAGAAGGCATCTCTTATCCAAATTTAAATTTAGTAGTCCAAGGCTTCATGAAAAGCTCTGCCCTTCCAAAGAAACAGGGACCCCCTTGAAATTTTTTCTCTATATCTTCATTATTAGAAAAAAAAACAAAAAAAAAACCATTTGGATAAATAGAGATTTGTAACTCACCTTTAGTTTTCTAGTTTTTTGCAGCCCAAAATTTGAATGTAGATAGGCTCAGACGAAAACCCATGAAACGATAAATTAATCCTCTTTTTTCTAGATCTTCAATGTCATTCTGAATGTTGCCTATATCAAGCTTAACAATAGAAATTCCATCAGCTTCCCTAAGACATTCTGACTTTTTTTTCCTAGGATCAATATTAGGCATTCTTAGAGGTTTACGAGAAGCCCTAAGATTAATATTAGCATTAGGATGAGGCTATCCACCATGGAGGGCATCCATAAAATTCATTTTTGGGGATGAGTCTTGGAAATTCTTACCCTTTATAGGGGTTTCCATAGTGGATTTAATTTGTGGGTGCACCTTAGTGCCATATTTGCTTGAGATCTAAGCCATTTTTTGATCAGCTGCTTGAAACTTATTTCATGATCTCTTTAATCCATGCCTTGGATGCTGGGGAAAGGTATGATTTTCACTTTTATTTTGTGTAGAAAATTAGAAGCCATTAGCAATCAAGTTCACAGCATAAAGATATGTTGAAAGACATATTTCTAACCCATATTGGATCCCCTACAACATATTTTGCTAAAATATTGAGAAAAAACCATAAAAATGTTGGTCGCTAGGGCCTAAGAGCCCCTAAAAAAAACCTCTAGATCTTATTGCACTCAACCCAAATGAAACCCTCACACAAATGCTTCCATTGTTTGTTTTATTATTATTTTTTAATATATATATTTTAAAGTTTTTTTTTTTGAGATTTAAAGTTAATGTTGGAATTGAATTTGATAAGAACATTTTTAATGGTAAGCTTGTGTTACCACTTGAAGTAAGATTGTTATTAAACATATTTGAGATATGGTAGCAACCTTGCAATAAAATAAAACCACATCCATACAATATTGCAATAATAAAAAAAAACTAATACAAATAGTTAACAATATTGTAATATGAAATGGAAATGCAATAGATTATATTGCAAAAACAAAAGCACAATACAGAATCGTAAGCCACTTTGAGGGGGCAACCTTATTGAAATTAAAGCTTTGTTACAATATGAAAATGTGAGATGATCCCTCCTCTTGGCCCCTTGGTTCCCTAACCTTAATGCTCAAGGGTTCCATCCATGTGCAAGTGGGGGATCAAGTTAATGACTCCTAAATAACAACTATTACATATTTATGTAATATCTCTTTATAATAATTAACAGCTACATCAGATGAGCTCATAAGCCTAGGAATCCAATGTACCACACAACTATGCAATTATTAATAATGTTAAGATAGGGTCCTGTTGGGAACTGGATTTTGTACTTATTCTCCAAGTGTTGTGACGACCTACATACGATTTGATAGGTATGTCTTGTGATCATGCCATGCATGGAACACCACCTTAAGAATTCTAGGAAGCATGGGATGTGATTCCACTAGAAGATCTCTAAGGTATTTACCAAGGCTAATCCATGTTGGGATGTGATCTCTCATGCAATGCTATCTTCCTAAGTTGACCTAATCTATTAGGTATTTGACTCAAAAAAGGGTTAGAAGGAAAGCAATAAATAATTAAAAGTAAAATAATGAGTAAAGCAAACCTATTCTAAAGAGACAATGTGTCAAATATCTTCAACTACCTGCATCACAATGGGTTGAATGAACACATGTGTCATTCACAATACACAAGCAACATGATTTCCTTAAACATGAGTTACACCAAACAAGAATACATAAGAACCAAGATAAAAAGAGAAATAATCACAACTTCTCATTTATATAATGATTGTATTACATTCATGCTAGAGAAAGAGACTCAAAATTAATTGACTTAGATAACTCAAGGCTTGATCCAGACTGTAATACAAAAAAGGATGAATGAAAACCCCATGTGAGGCCAAATACTATACATCGAAATGACCAAATTTTCATTCTTTACAATGAAAAATAAAAATGCCTTTATAAGGAAAACAATGAAAATTCCCCCTAAAGTTTGTAAATGAATTCAAAATTATGTATTTCAAAATTGCCTAGGCTAGTCAATATCAACATTGAGCAATATTTGAGGCTTTGGGTATCTGTAGCCATAAATACTGTTGTCAGGTTGGCTTGATGGAACTATCTCACTATGCTGATAAGATGCTTTATGGTAGAGGTCCTTATGATTGGGTCTTTGGGATTCCTCTTCATTAATACCTCTAGTTTGGTATTGTTCCTTGGGTTACCTTTTATGTCACCACTTTGAATGCTTCAATCGTTGCCTAGGATACCATATTTATTTGTGATATGCTAGAGCTATTACTAGATCATCATCCCTTCCTTTGTATCTGGTCACTACAGGTTAGTCTAATTATTTCGATGATGATCAATGTCTTCTTCCCATTTGTCTTGATCAAATTATCCTAACTAATTTCCTTTTACTTGCTCTATCTAGGGATAGGATTCTTGCCTTAATATGTTCCTTCCAACCTAGGAACGCTACCTCTTGTCATTTATCCATTACTTGTGATCCTTTTGGTATCCCAAATATTTTTCTTTGATGGATATGCTTGAGACAACTCTCTTTTTTGGGTTTTCTTATTGTACTTTTATATGCTTCTTGCCACACATATTTGGGAGGACTTTGTAGGGGATAGCAAGCCAAAATTTTCATTGGGGTCTTCTACAAATTGAAATCCTCAAGTTTCTTTGCTTCCTGTGGACCTTTCAATGCTAAGATCCTCTTAGTGAAGGGATAGGATATTTTGTTATTGTTCCCCCATTTGATCACCTCAAATCCATATCCTTGCATATTTCATATTATTGCTTCTTATTCCTAGATATTGCTAACTAATGATGAATTGCAACCTCATCAAGAAACCATGGGAATAATAATACATGGAAAATATCTATAGATGCAACTTCTTCTTCCTTCGAAGAATGAGTCTATAAGTCCTACATAGCGTGGAGCTTTGGATATCACCAAAAGGGCTCTAAGACTCTAGAGTATGACAAAACTTATCTTGGATAGCACCAAAAAGTCTTATGGAATTTATTGTTATGTTCTGATGGATCAACTAAGCTCCATGACACAAGGAGCTTTAGACTCAACATTAGATTATGGAATTTTTTTCTCAATGAGACTCTTGATGGAATTCTAGTATTGGATACTTTGTAAGTAGTGAGGATGCTTGAATTTTACATCTTGTCTCTCCTCAATCAACTTTGGATGGCTTTCTAATCAAAATTGCCTTCTCAACATGATTTACTTGGTGTAGTGAATCTTCACTATAGTTTTGATGACTCACAAGGGAAATCCTACTACCAAGAGTTAAGAAACCTAGAGAAAATGGTCTTGTCCATTAGGCATGTAGTCAAAATGAGATAAATTCCTAAGGCTTTTATAATGGAGATCGATTTTGGGAAAGGATAGAATCAAAGGTAAATTTTCTCATGAATTTATGAAAACTATAAGATATATGACTCATTTTATAAGCCTCATCTCATGTGATGGCTCTTGAGGTTTGTCCCATTTTATTGATGTTTTAATGATAGGATGGTATAGAAAGACTCTTTCCATTATGATTGGATAGTAAGGGATATTATCATCTTTCATTCCTGCTTATACATGATTGTGGTAGTTGTCATTTTCTCGATCAAATGACCTTCAATACTAATATTAAGAGGGTTGTTTTGCATGCTTTATCTCTATTGATATTATCCTTTAGGCATGTACAATATCCAATGCTTTTGCTATAGGTTTGAACTTACCCATGTCTTGTAACAACTAGATAAATGTGTAAGAATATTATACATGTGTGTGTGTATACAAGGACCTAAAGGGCTAGTGATTCACCCTTTGTATTGGGACCTTACCCCATACCAGTGTGCTCAAATGTCTCACTAGAATTGGAGTCCCAAAATTTGATAACTTGATGCGTCCTTATGCAGGTCGGATGTGGTTCATCCTTGGAGTGGGTCCACTCTCCTTCCTATATTGTATTGTTCTAGTGGTCAGGTTAGTCATGGGTAGTTCCTCCTCATACTTGTAGTGGGATGCATTCAATAAGATGGATCTGAACCCAACCTCTATCCATAGGACTTTTCATACCCATTCTATGCCATAATAATGTTCTAGCTCTAGGTTGAAGTTCTCTAGGAGATAATCATCAATTGATACTAAGAGATCAACCACTAGACTCATATTTTCACCTAATTGACCTATTTTTTTTTTCTAGGTGTAGAGTTGATTTCAATACTTCTACTATCATTTTGGTAATATCAAGGTGATGAATATGGGATCAACTAGGCAATTATGGACCAACTCACCCTCCTTTATCAAAGATCGGTGGGAGAATTTTTTTTCAATTTTTTTATCCACAATGTTTGGGATATGCATGATTTAGGGTTGCTCTACCTTTTTCCCCTTGATCTATCAAGGTTTCCTTTAGATCATTTCCTAGTAGGGATTCCAGTTGTGGTTGAGATTTAGGCCATCCTCTACTAACCTAAAAATATTTGGGAGACTCTAGATGTCATCATTGGTATTTACTAAAGGATTTTATGGTTATGGTCTAGAGTGCTCATGGTGGTGGGGGTATTTTTTTTATTTGATCACTTTGGCTCCCCAAAATATTTTAGCAACTTTAGTTTTTATTGGAATTTAAGGGTTTGTTTAACTTTGGTACTCATTGAACATTGACTAGGAGGTCAAGTCATTTGTTGCACACACTTCATTTTTATCTCATACAACCAAAAAATATTTTAAGGGAGTGATATTTGGGGTGTAGATGGCCCAACGGTAGGCCAATTAAAATTGGACTAATACTGTCAACACTCCTTCCCTCTGTGTCCCTATGAGAGAACAAACATTTTGCTTGAGGTGATGATATAGATGAGCCTTGGGAAGTGGTTGGTAGTTCATAACTAGAAGCTATTTATTCAAGCACTAAGGGGAACAACGATGAGGCTCTAGATACTATAATTCCTAGTTGCTTTGCTACCTTATTTAAATAAAAAAAATCCTCATAAAGTGCCTATAATCTATCTCATCAACTTTGGATTTAGGTGGGAAATTTGGGACCTGTTGAAAAGGAGAAAGGAAGGAAATTGAATTTATGGTGGGAGTAAGATTAGATATGATGGTTTGCTCAACAAGCATCAATAGGCATGAAGGCTAAGGTGACAAAGACATTAGGGGTCCTGGTGGAAGCCTTCCTATATGGATGAGGTAATTTTATTCCTAGATGGCTATCTGATAGGTTATTGGCAAGGAGTTTCCTCCCTACATTTTGATCATCATGGAAATATCAAAATTAAAGGACTTGAGATAAAAAATGAGTGTCATACCTAGGGGGTTTGATATTGTATTGGATTCTATACCAGATTTTTATAACCAGGTATTAAAATCCTCCATTGCCTCCATGGGAGCCTACTTGATATTCACTAGGTGCTCTAATAGGGATACTCCATCTGCCTTATCAAACTTATCTACTAGTTGGGTAGCTAGTTGGTCCAAAATTTTTATCAAATGTGAGGGGATTGATATGTACCATTTCTATATTTTACCTTTGAAAGATGTTACCAAAATACTCTATACTACATGTTGTTAATCAATGTTATACAATGCATAAAGGCCTACCATATGATGTATATGATGTGCAAGGTGCAACCAAAGTATTGTCATTTTTGTCAACACAGTCAAGTTGATCAGCTGATGCAATGGACAGGAACGAACAAGAGTTGATTGATGAGCAAGGTGATGGACAGGAGTTGATTGATGAGTAAGGTAATGGACAGGAGTTGATTGATGAGCAAGGTGATGGACAGGAGTTGATTGATGAGCAAGGTGCAACCAAAGTATTGTCATTGTTGTCAACACAGACAGAGGATCGGTTGATGCAATGGATAGAAGTGCAGAGCAGTCAGAGCAGTAGATAGATCAGTTGATGAAGTGAACAAGAGTATAGAGATCATACAGAGCATGTACAATGATTATCCAAGAAAAAAAAAGTGACCCAGATTTAGAAAATCAAAGAAAAATACAAGTAAGAAAACTGTCGCGATATCGCGACAGGTTGAGAAGTTAGAAGGTAGAAAAAAAAACATCGCGATTTCACGACACATTGGAGGAGAGAGAAGGTGCAAGTAAAATTGTCGCAATTTCGTGACATATCAGAGGAGAGAGAAGGCACAAGTAAAATTGTCACGATTTCATGACATGGACAAGGAGAGAGAAGGCGCAAGCAAAACTGTCATGATTTCGTGACATGTTGCAGGCAAAGAAGCCAAGTGGAAAAACTGTCACGATTTCGTGACATGTTGCAGGCAAAGAAGCCAAGTGGAAAAACTATCGTGATTTCATGACATGTTGGAAGCAAAGAAGGCAAGTAAGAAAGTTGTTGCGATTTCGCGACATGTTGGCAGAAAAGAAAGCAAGTAGAAGAACTGTCGCGATTTCATGACATGTCTGGAGAAGAAGCGCTTGCAAGGAAAACTGTCGCGATTTCGCGACATGTTCAAGGAGAAGGACCTCGCAAAGAAAAGTGTCACGATTTCACGACAGATTGCAAGGAGGATGGTACGGAAGTGAAATATGTCACGATTTTGCGACAGGATCGAAGAGAAAGTGCCAAGGAGAGAAGATGTCGTGATTTCACAACAGGGTCAAAGAGAAGTGCAAGGAAGAGAAAGATGTTGCAATTTCGCGACAGGGTCGAAGAGAAGTGCAAGGAAGAGAAAAATGTCATGATTTCACATGTTCCATTTTCACTGGCCAAAGACAGAAAAGGCACAAGGCAGCAAAAGTGTTGTGATTTCACGACATGTTCCGTTTTCACTGGACAAAGACAGAAAAGGCACAAGGCAACGAAAATGTCGTGATTGCATGACATGTTTCGTTTTTGCGGGTGAAAGGAAGAAAAGGCACAAGGAAGAGAGAGATGTCACGATTTTGATACATGTTCCATTTTCATGAGTGAAAGGCAGAAAAGGCACAAGATAGAGAAAGATGTCATAATTTTGCGACATGTTCTATTTTCGCTGGTTGAAGCCAAGAAGAGTAGTGAGTAGGCATAAGTGTCACAATTTCGTGACATGTCTTATTTTCGCTAGAGCTTGCAGAGTTTAATGTACGAAAGCAAAAGATGTCATGATTTCGTGACATGTCATGTTTTCGCTAGTGCAGGCAGAGAAGAGTGCAAAGAAAGCAAAAGTGTCACGATTTCATGACATGTCTGGTTTTCGCGGGTGCAAGCGAAGAAGTGGATAAAGAGGCAGAAACTATCATGATTTCGCGACATGTCTTAGTTTCATGGGTAAAAGCTGAAGTAAAGTTAACTGGAGGTAAACGACAGTTACAGATGTAGTTGCACAAGAAAATCACGCAGCCAATATTAGAAGAGTTAACTAAAGTTAGTGTAATAATTAAATGTGTAGTTATTGATAGAAATCATGCAGCTAAAAGAAGAACAGTGATCTAAAGTAATTACAACAGTTACAGGGGCAGTTATAGTGACAGTAAACAGAAGTCTTTACTGCAGTTATAGGAGCCGTTATAAAGAAATTTCATGCAGTGGTGGTTACTGAAAGTTGTCAGAAGAAGACCAAGAGTCAGACAGAGAAATGTTTCAAAGAACCGTTCTATTAATAAGATTGCATGGGAGAATAAAGAATCCGTTTCTATTAATAAGCTACATGCGAAAATATAGAAGTCAAAAATAGAAACAAAACTCGGTTATAAAAGCAGATTTGCATGAGGTAATAATGTTAAGCACTATGCGGGTATAGAGAGCGTTGCTGCGAAAGAAAAAGAGCTGCAGGATAGTGAGATAGTGCTACGGGCGGTAAGAGAGTGTTGAGCTCCGTGCATAAAGAAAAAGAGCAACGTGCTGCTGATAGTGAAAAGTGCCACAAAAATAGAGAGAAAATGTGCTAAGAAAAGTAGGTTGAAAAAGTGTGCTATAAGAGATCGTTGAGCTCTGTGCGAGAAGAGAGAGCAGCATGTTGTAGAATAGAGGAAATGTGCTATGAAAAAGGATGAATAAAAGGGCACGGCTGAGATAGAGAAAAATATAGAGAGTGCAGCAGAGAGAATACAACATAGAGAGAGTGCAGCATAGAGAGTGAAGCATAGAGAGTGCAGCATAAAGAGTGCAATAGAGCTGTGAGAGCTGCAAGATTAAGCTAGAAGAAAAGGCTATAAGTGTGCAGCAAGAAGAGCTTTAAAAGAGTGTATGCTTCCATGAGATTGATTTCAGCAAAGATAGACCAGTGAGGGTCTTGCAACACAGAAGGCATTTTTATGTCAATCAATATTTAAAATAAAAGTCCAAGTTAGTGTTTGGAATCAGGGGTTGGTGCTCCTTCCAGTTGGTGTTGGTAAACTGTTTGTAAATTTGGTGCTTTGCAAAGGCTGGATTTGGATGGGAGTCCAAGCAATCTATTTTTGAGGAGTAGCCAAAACTGGTGAACCTCGTTAAATCTTGTGTTATGTGTTGCTATCTTGTTACATTTGTTGCATCTGGTTTTAAGCATTCATTAGTTCTGAATTAAGAGATGAAGATTTAAGTTTTTAAAAAGCTACACTAATTCACCCCCCTCTCAGTGCCATTGTAAGACTAACAATTGGTATTAGAGCCAAGTTCCTAGTTTTGACTAAATCAGTCAGGGTTGATCTTCAATTAGCACACAATGGCTAAAAAGAACAGATCCTCCTCCAAAAAGGCATCTCAGCTAGTTTCAGTTCTTATGGGAGAGAAAACTGAACTAGAGAAGGTAGAAGAAGTGAACACTGAAGAAGAACAGGAATATGATGAAAACCTTGAGGTTGAGGCTGAAGTAAATCTACGAGGTGAGTTGATTGCTGCACTTGAAGAGTTGGGTTTAGAAAGGAAAAAGAACAAAAGACTATCCAAGAAGTTATAAGAATATGGGGATGAGATTGAAGATCTCTTCCTACAAGTTCAAAAGGCCAAGAAATCAGAAGAAGCCTTAAAGACACACTTGGATGCTGTATGCAGCACAAGTGAAGAGGAATCTAACAAAGTTATTGTTGATCTTAAGCTGTAGGTAGAACAATACAAAAGGATTGAAGATATTCTCAAGTCTCAAATCAATGAGAAAGAGACTGTTTGCTGCCAACAAGAAGAAGAGATTGTTTCATTGAAGAAACAACTAGAAGAGGCCAATGTAAATCTCAAATTTGAGAAGAGCACAAAGTTGCTAGATACAATGATAAAGCAACAAAGAAGCACCACGGCTAAGTTTGGTCTTGGATATGAAGCTGAACAACCTTCATCTTCCAAAAATGTAGAGAAGAAGAAGCACACTGTTGAAGGATCAAAGCGAGAAAAGTTTGAAGCTGAACAACCCTCATCTTCCAAATATGCAGAGAAGAAGAAGTTCAAGGTTGAAGCTAAATCTTCAAAAGGAAGAAAGCATCAAAGAAGATCTACAACAAAGCAACCATAGCAAAAGAGGTTCTCTCACTCTCACTCTTTTAATAATAATTTTTTTAATGGCTATTGTTCTAAATGCAACTGCTATGGTCACAAGGCATTTTATTGTGGACAGAATAATAGATCAAAGAGTTATGCTGATAAAACACATTTGCTTTCCTGAGTGAACACCCTGTGCAATGTTTTAAATGTAATGGCCATGGGCACATAGCAAGGTTTTGCCCAAGCACTTCTATATCCAATCTAAGGCAAGACCATAGATTTCATCATACACATAGAATGCAATACAGACAGGGAATAAAACATGTGCAATGTTTTAAATGCAACGGTCAAGGGTACACAACAAGGTTCTGTCCAAGTCTAAGGCAAAACCCTAGATTTCATCAAACTCAAAGAATGCAATACAGACAGAGAATAAATCATGTGCATAAAATAAAAGAAAAGAATCATCCATCAAAAATGCACAAAAGACAATCCCGCAAGAGAAATGTTCAAGTTCACGAACAGGGGCAAAATAGGGATGTAGGTGAAAAACTCAAGCCCAAGTTCAGGAAAGTCTGGAGAAAGACAGAAGAAAGGAATTCATGTCTCCTTGGACAGAAGGAGATTACTCCTCTACTGCATTAAGCAGCTCCAGGTGGCACATCCTCAGGGGGAGCAATATTAAATTTTTATTTTAATGCTCCTATGTATTTGTATGGGTATCTGAGGATGAAAGACCAGCGAATGAGTTATCGTTGTATAGTTGTCAAGTGTGTTTTCGGTTCATATAGATGTTTGTGGAGATAGTGTTAAACTGATATGTTTCAGAAGAACAACATGGTGAACAGCTAGTTTTTTGATGCAGCAGATGATAGGCATTATCTGGGATAGAACATGCATCATAGGTCGACGTTTCGTGGAAGCATAAGCTGGAAGGTGCTGGTTTTGAAGCCTGTAACATTCCCAATCTATAGGTAATATAGAATCCGTGTTCTGAGTGGGAAGGTGTGCGGTTATTAATAAAATACAACACATCATTTGGTATAAGAGAGCATTAATTTTTTCTAAAGAAGTAGCCGTTATAAAAGAGGTGCCAGAGTCAAAGCAATCAGTGGCACTAGCTCCCAGTTGGTCAAGAGTGCCAATTGGCACATGCAAGGCAAAGACGTTGAAAGAATAGCGCCCAGGTAGTGAAGCGCCTAGGAGGACAAGATGCCTATGCACCTAAGAAGGTCTTGCATTATTTGAGGAATGCGAGATATTGCCTGAGGAAGCAGAATACCGAGAGTTGATGACTGTGCGTAGATTGAGGTTCCAACGCTAGAGGTAACGGTCCAGAAGTATGAGTTTGAATAAGGTGTAAAAGGATATATTGTTTGTATGCTTTATATATTCTTTGATAGTTGACTTCTAAGGATTGGAGTCATAAGGTGTTTTAATGGAATAAATATTTTTGTGGTTACTTCTATAATCTAACCCTAACTTGGTGGCAAAGTTGAGGGTGGTGTTGGTAACAGGTTGAAGAACTATTCTCTTCTTCCTCAAACAAAGGTATGGGCAACTTCTTCCATGTATATTGTTGATGGCGTATTTTCTGAAATTGAGTTTGGAGGTAAAAGGTTGTCTACTAGGTATTCTTGTTGGTGTAAATCCCAGTTTCTGGATAGTGAAGATCGTTTATGCATTAAAATTATTGATGAGTTTTCTTTGGGTGAATGCATAATTCTGGTTGAGGAAGAGGAAGCATTTTGCACTAGAGTTTATGTTAGCAAGACTTGATACTTGCATTAAGATGGTGAAACCCTTAGCTTGCTATTTTGAGATTGATGGTTGAGTTGCTGTCATTGAGGTTGTTTTGATCAAGTTAAAGCTTTACTTGATACATGATTTGGGCTTACTCCATTGAAGATTGATTTGAGCAAGTTATTCTTTGCATTGGTGATTTATGTTGGTGGCTATTTTGTTCAAATACTTTTGGAAGGAAAAGGATGTCTACTAGTTTCCTTTTCATGTAGTGAATGGTTGAATGCTTCAAGGTTAATCTTGAGTTGAATAATGGTGGTTAAACCTTGTCTATAAGCATTGTTGTTAAAGCCCTAATTGGTTAAGAATAGATATTGGTTGTGGAAAGAACATGAGTATCATTGTTAGATGAGTTATTGCATGGTTGGCAATTGTTGGGTTGTGTTTCATGTTCTTGAGAAAAGCATACTTCATCTATCTTATTCTTTTTAGATTGAGATTGAGATGAGATTGAGAATGGGAGTTAAGTATAGAACATATTGAGTCTCTAACAATTCTCTTTATGCTTCTATGAGGTTGATGGATCACATTGGGTCTCTAACAATTCTCTTTGTGGGTTCATGCTAAGCAAGTTTTTCTTGATGAACTTGTGAGCTGATTTGGACAGGTTCTAGTGTGGACTTGTGAGCTGATCTGGACAAGTTCTATGTGAGCTTGTTAAGCAGGTTCTTAATGAGCCTATGACAGAGTACAGAGGGTTGAAGCTCAGAAGAAAGTGTGAAATGAAGTGGTCACATATTCCCAAGAATAGACTAAGATTTGCCTAGCCATCGGGATCAAATTCTTAGGGGGAGCATTTATGCATTTGTTTACCTTATTGCTCATGCTTAGTATTTCTGCTAACTATAATAATTTTTGCCTAAGAATGTTGTGCATGAACTCAGGGGGAGTTTTGCAGCCACCCTTTGGTATTATTGTCAAAGGGGGAGAAGAATTACAGGTAATTGCACTCAATTATGTGTGTTGCCAATAATTCCAAAGGGGGAGATTGATGTGCAAGGTGCAACCAAAGTATTGTCATTGTTGTCAACACAGTCAGGTTGATCTGCTGATGCAATAGACAGGAACGGATAGGAGTTGATTGATGAGCAAGGTGATGGACAGGATTTGATTGATGAGCAAGGTAATGGATGGGAGTTGATTGATGAGCAAGGTGATGGACAGGAGTTGATTGATGAGCAAGGTGCAACCAAGGTATTGTCATTGTTTTCAACACAGACAGAGGATCATTTGATGCAATGGATAGAAGTGTAGAGCAGTCAGAGCAGTAGATAGATCGGTTGATGAAGTGAACAAGAGTATAGAGATCATACAGAGCATGTACAATGATTCTCCAGGAAAACAAAAGTGACCCAGATTCAAAAAATCAAAGAAAAAGACAAGTAAGAAAACTGTCACGATATCGTGACATGTTTTCTGTCACGATATCGTGACAGGTTGAGAAGTTAGAAGGCAGAAAGAAAAACATCGCAATTTTGCGACACATCAGAGGAGAGAGAAGGCACAAGTAAAATTGTCATGATTTCGCGACATGGATGAGGAGAGAGAAGGCACAAGCAAAACTGTCATGATTTCACGACATGTTGCAGGCAAAGAAGCCAAGTGGAAAACTGTCGTGATTTTGTGACATGTTGCAGGCAAAGAATCCAAGTGGAAAAACTGTCACGATTTCGTGACATGTTGGAAGCAAAGAAGGCAAGTAAGAAAGTTGTCATGATTTCGTGACATGTTGGCAGAAAAGAAAGCAAGTAGAAGAACTGTCACGATTTCGTGACATGTCTGGAGAAGAAGCGCTTGTAAGGAAAACTGTCACAATTTCGTGACATGTTCAAGGAGAAGGACCCCGCAAAGAAAAGTGTCACGATTTCGTGACAGATTGCAAGGAGGATGGTATGGAAGTGAAAGATGTCCCAATTTTACAACAGGATCGAAGAGAAAGTGCCAAGGAGAGAAGATGTCACAATTTTACAACAGGATCGAAGAGAAAGTGCCAAGGAGAGAAGATGTCACGATTTCACGATAGGGTCGAAGAGAAGTGCAAGGAAGAGAAAGATGTCACGATTTCACGATAGGGTCGAAGAGAAGTGCAAGGAAGAGAAAGATGTCACGATTTCGTGACATGTTTTGTTTTCACTGGCCAAAGACAGAAAAGGCACAAGGCAGCAAAAGTGTCGTGATTTCACGACATGTTCCGTTTTCACTAGCCAAAGACAGAAAAGGCACAAGGCAACGAAAATGTCGTGATTGCGCGACATGTTTCGTTTTTGCGGGTGAAAGGAAGAAAAGGCACAAGGAAGAGAGAGATGTCACGATTTTGAGACATGTTCCATTTTCATGAGTGAAAGGCAGAAAAGGCACAAGATAGAGAAAGATGTCACAATTTTGCGACATGTTCTATTTTCGCTGGTTGAAGCCAAGAAGAGTAGTGAGTAGGCATAAGTGTCGCAATTTCGTGACATGTCTTGTTTTCGCTAGAGCTTGCAGAGTTTAATGTACGAAAGCAAAAGATGTCGCAATTTCATGACATGTCATGTTTTCGCTAGTGCAGGCAGAGAAGAGTGCAAAGAAGGCAAAAATGTCACGATTTCACGACATGTCTGGTTTTCGCAGGTGCAAGCGAAGAAGTGGACAAAGAGGCAAAAATTGTCGTGATTTCGTGACATGTCTTAGTTTCGTGGGTAAAAGCCGAAGTAAAGTTAACTGGAGGTAAACGACAGTTACAGATGCAGTTGCACAAGAAAAATCACGTAGCCAATTTTAGAAGAGTTAATCGAAGTCGGAGTAATAGTTAAATGTGCGATTATTGATAGAAATCATGCAGCTAAAAGAAGAACAGTGATCTAAAGTAATTACGACAGTTACAGAGGTGATTATAGTGACGAAGAATAGAAGTCTTTACTGTAGTTATAGGAGCCGTTATAAAGAAATTTCATGCAAGTGGTGGTTACTGAAAGTTGTCAGAAGAAGACCAAGAGTTAGACAGAGAAATGTTTCAAAGAACCGTTCTATTAATAAGATTGCATGGGAGAATAAAGAAGCCGTTACTATTAATAAGCTACATGCAAAAATATAGAAGTTAAAAATAGAAACAGAACTCGGTTATAAAAGCAGATTTGCATGAGGTAATAATGTTAAGCACTATGCGGGTATAGAGAGCGTTGCTGCGAAAGAAAAAGAGCTGCAGGATAGTGAGATAGTGCTACGGGTGGTAAGAGAGTGTTGAGCTCCGTGCATAAAGAAAAAGAGCAACGTGCTGCTGATAGTGAAAAGTGCCACAAAAATAGAGAGAAAATGTGCTAAGAAAAGTAGGTTGAAAAAGTGTGCTGTAAGAGAGCGTTGAGCTCTGTGCGAGAAGAGAGAGCAGTGTGTTGTAGAATAGAGGAAATGTGCTATGAAAAAGGATGAATAAAAAGGCACGGCTGAGATAGAGAAAAATATAGAGAGTGCAACATAGAGAATACAAGATAGAGAGAGTGCAAGATAGAGAGTGAAGCATAGAGAGTGCAAGCATAAAGAGTGCAATAGAGCTGTGAGAGCTGCAAGATTAAGCTAGAAGAAAAGGTTGTAAGTGTGCAAGAAGAAGAGCTGTAAAAGAGTGTATGCTTCCATGAGATTGATTTGAGTAAAGATAGACCAGTGAGGGTCTTGTAACACGAAGGCATTTTTATGTCAATCAATATTTAAAATAAAAGTCCAAGTTGGTGCTTGGAATCAGGGGTTGGTGCTCCTTCCAGCTTGGTGTTGGTAAACCTGTTTGTAAAGTTGGTGCTTTGCAAAGGCTGGATTTGGATGGGAGTCCAAGCAATCTATTTTTGAGGAGTAGCCAAAACTGGTGAACCTCGTTAAATCTTGTGTTATGTGTTGCTATCTTGTTACATTTGTCGCATCTGGTTTTAAGCATTCATTAGTTCTGAATTAAGAGATGAAGATTTAAGTTTTTAAAAAGCTACACTGATTCACCCCCCCTCTCAGTGCCATTGTAAGACTAACAATTGGTATCAGAGCCAAGTTCCTAGTTTTGACTAAATCAGTCAGGGTTGATCTTGGATTAGCACACAATGGCTAAAAAGAATAGATCCTCCTCCAAAAAGGCATCTCAGCCAGTTTCAGTTCTTATGGGAGAGAAAACTAAACTAGAGAAGGTAGAAGAAGTGAACACTGAAGAAGAACAGGAATATGATGAAAACCTTGAGGCTGAGGTCGAAGTAAATCTACGAGGTGAGTTGATTGCTGCACTTGAAGAGTTGGGTTTAGAAAGGAAAAAGAACAAAAGACTATCCAAGAAGTTAGAAGAATATGGGGATGAGATTGAAGATCTCTTCCTACAAGTTCAAAAGGCCAAGAAATCAGAAGAAGCCTTAAAGACACACTTGGATGCTGTATGCAGCACAAGTGAAGAGGAATCTAACAAAGTTATTGTTGATCTTAAGATGTAGGTAGAACAATACAAAAAGGATTGAAGATATTCTCAAGTCTCAAATCAATGAGAAAGAGACTGCTTGCTGCCAACAAGAAGAAGAGATTGTTTCATTGAAGAAACAACTAGAAGAGGCCAATGTAAATCTCAAATTTGAGAAGAGCACAGAGTTGCTAGATACAATGATAAAGCAACAAAGAAGCACCACGGCTAAGTTTGGTCTTGGATATGAAGTTGAACAACCTTCATCTTCCAAAAATGTAGAGAAGAAGAAGCACACTGCTGAAGGATCAAAGCGAGAAAAGTTTGAAGCTGAACAACCCTCATCTTCCAAATATGCAAAGAAGAAGAAGTTCAAGGTTGAAGCTAAATATTCAAAAGGAAGAAAGCATCAAAGAAGATCTACAACAAAGCAACCATAGCAAAAGAGGTTCTCTCACTCTCACTCTTTTAATAATAAATTTTTTAATGGCTATTGTTCTAAATGCAACTGCTATGGTCACAAGGCATTTTATTGTGGACAGAATAATAGATCAAAAAGTTATGCTGATAAAAACACATTTGCTTTCCCGAGTGAACACCCTGTGCAATGTTTTAAATGTAATGGCCATGGGAACATAGCAAGGTTTTGCCCAAGCACTTCTATATCCAATCTAAGGCAAGACCATAGATTTCATCATACACATAGAATGCAATACAGACAGGGAATAAAACATGTGCAATGTTTTAAATGCAACGGTCAAGGGTACACAACAAGGTTCTCCAAGCTTCTATCTAATCTAAGGCAAAACCCTAGATTTCATCAAACTCAAAGAATGCAATACAGACAAGAGAATAAATCATGTGCATAAAATAAAAGAAAAGAATCATCCATCAAGAATGCACAAAAGACAATCCCGCAAGAGAAATGTTCAAGTTCACGAACAGGGGCAAAATAGGGATGTAGGTGAAAAACTCAAGCCCAAGTTCAGGAAAGTCTGGAGAAAGACAGAAGAAAGGAATTCGTGTCTCCTTGGACAGAAGGAGATTACTCCTCTACTGCATTAAGCAGCTCCAGGTGGCACATCCTCAGGGGGAGCAATATTAAAGTTTTATTTTAATGCTCCTATGTATTTGTATGGGTATCTGAGGATGAAAGACCAGCAGTCGAGTTATTGTTGTATAGTTGTCAAGTGTGTTTTCAGTTCATATAGATGTTTGTGGAGATAGTGTTAAACTGATATGTTTCAGAAGAACAACATGGTGAACAGCTAGTTTTTTGATGCAGCAGATGATAGGCATTATCTGGGATAGAACATGCATCATAGGTCGATGTTTCATGGAAGCATAAGCTGGCAGGTGCTGGTTTTGAAGCCTGTAACATTCCCAATCTATAGGTAATATAGAATCCGTGTTCTGAGTGGGAAGGTGTGCGGTTATTAATAAAATACAACACATCATTTGGTATAAGAGAGCATTAATTTTTTCTAAAGAAGTAGCCGTTATCAAAGAGGTGCCAGAGTCAAAGCAATCAATGGCACTAGCTCCCAGTTGGTCAAGAGTGCCAATTGGCACATGCAAGGCAAAGACGTTGAAAGAATAGCGCCCAGGTAGTGAAGCGCCTAGGAGGACAAGATGCCTATGCACCTAAGAAGGTCTTGCATTATTTGAGGAATGCGAGATATTGCCTGAGGAAGCGGAATACCGAGAGTTGATGACTGTGCGTAGATTGAGGTTCCAACGCTAGAGGTAACGGTCCAAGAAGTATGAGTTTGAATAAGGTGTAAAAGGATATATTGTTTGTATGCTTTATATATTCTTTGATAGTCGACTTCTAAGGATTGGAGTCATAAGGTGTTTTAATGGAATAAATATTTTTGTGGTTACTTCTATAATCTAACCCTAACTTGGTGGCAAAGTTGAGGGTGGTGTTGGTAATAGGTTGAAGAACTATTCTCTTCTTCCTCAAACAAAGGTATGGGCAACTTCTTCCATGTATATTGTTGATGGCGTATTTTCTGAAATTGAGTTTTGAGGTAAAAGATTGTCTACTAGGTATTCTTGTTGGTGTAAATTCCAATTTTTGGTTAGTGAAGATCGTTTATGCATTAAAATTATTGATGAGTTTTCTTTGGGTGAATGCATAATTCTGGTTGAGGAAGAGGAAGCATTTTGCACTAGATTTTATGTTAGCAAGACTTGCTACTTGCATTAAGATGGTGAAACCCTTAGCTTGCTATTTTGAGATTGATGGTTGAGTTGCTGTCATTGAGGTTGTTTTGATCAAGTTAAAGCTTTACTTGATACATGATTTGGGCTTACTCCATTGAAGATTGATTTGAGCAAGTTATTCTTTGCATTGGTGATTTATGTTGGTGGCTATTTTGTTCAAATACTTTTGGAAGGAAAAGGATGTCTACTAGTTTCCTTTTCATGTAGTGAATGGTTGAATGCTTCAAGGTTAATCTTGAGTTGAATAATGGTGGTTAAACCTTGTCTATAAGCATTGTTGTTAAAGCCCTAATTGGTTGAGAATAGATATTTGTTGTGGAAAGAACATGAGTATCATTGTTAGATGAGTTATTGCATGGTTGGCAATTGTTGGGTTGTGTTTCATGTTCTTGAGAAAAGCATACTTCATCTATCTTATTCTTTTGAGATTGAGATTGAGATGAGATTGAGAATGGGAGTTAAGTATAGAACATATTGAGTCTCTAACAATTCTCTTTATGCTTCTATGAGGTTGATGGATCACATTGGGTCTCTAACAATTCTCTTTGTGGGTTCATGCTAAGCAAGTTTTTCTTGATGAACTTGTGAGCTGATTTGGACAGGTTCTAGTGTGGACTTGTGAGCTGATCTGGACAAGTTCTATGTGAGCTTGTTAAGCAGGTTCTTAGTGAGCCTATGACAGAGTACAGAGGGTTGAGGCTCAGAAGAAAGTGTGAAATGAAGTGGTCACATATTCCCAAGAATAGACTAAGATTTGCCTAGCCATCGGGATCAAATTCTTAGGGGGAGCATTTATGCATTTGTTTACCTTATTGCTCATGCTTAGTATTTCTGCTAACTATAATAATTTTTGCCTGAGAATGTTGTGCATGAACTCAGGGGGAGTTTTGCAGCCACCCTTTGGTATTATTGTCAAAGGGGGAGAAGAATTACAGGTAATTGCACTCAATTATGTGTGTTGCCAACAATTCCAAAGGGGGAGATTGATGTGCAAGGTGCAACCAAAGTATTGTCATTGTTGTCAACACAATCAGGTTGATCAGCTGATGCAATGGACAGGAATGGATAGGAGTTGATTGATGAGCAAGGTGATGGACAGGAGTTGATTGATGAGCAAGGTGATGGACAGGAGTTGATTGATGAGCAAGGTGCAGCCAAAGTATTGTCATTGTTGTCAACACAGACAGAGGATCGGTTGATGCAATGGATAGGAGTGCAGAGCAGTCAGAGCAGTAGATAGATCGGTTGATGAAGTGAACAAGAGTACAGAGATCATACAGAGCATGTACAATGATTCTCCAAGAAGACAGAAGTGGCCCAGATTCAAAAAATCAAAGAAAAAGACAAGTAAGAAAATTGTCGCGATATCGCGACATGTTTTCTGTCGCGATATCGCGACAGGTTGAGAAGTTAGAAGGCAGAAAGAAAAACGTCGTGATTTCGTGACATATCGGAGGAGAGAGAAGGCGCAAGTAAAATTGTCATGATTTCATGACATGGATGAGGAGAGAGAAGGCGCAAGCAAAATTGTCATGATTTCGTGACATGTTGGAAAGAAGCCAAGTGGAAAAAATGTCATGATTTCGTGACATGTTGCAGGCAAAGAAGCCAAGTGGAAAAACTATCACGATTTCGTGACATGTTGGAAGCAAAGAAGGCAAGTAAGAAAGTTGTCATGATTTCATGACATATTGGTAGAAAAGAAAGCAAGTAGAAAAACTGTCACGATTTCATGACATGTTTGGAGAAGAAGCGCTTGCAAGGAAAACTGTCACGATTTCATGACATGTTCAAGGAGAAGGACCCCGCAAAGAAAAGTGTCACGATTTCGTGACAGATTGCAAGGAGGATGGTACGGATGAGAAAGATGTCACGATTTCACGACAGGATCGAAGAGAAAGTGCCAAGGAGAGAAGATGTCACGATTTCGTGATAGGGTCGAAGAGAAAGTGCCAAGGAGAGAAGATGTCACGATTTCACGATAGGGTCGAAGAGAAGTGCAAGGAAGAGAAAGATGTCACGATTTCGTGACATGTGTTTTCACTGGCCAAAGAAAGAAAAGGCACAAGGAAGAGAAAGTGTCATGATTTCATGACATGTTCCATTTTCATAGGCCAAAGACAGAAAAGGCACAAGGCAAAGAAAGTGTCATGATTTCGTGACATGTTTCGTTTTCACGGGTGAAAGGAAGAAAAGGCACAAGGAAGAGAGAGATGTCACGATTTTGTGACATGTTCCATTTTCATGGGCGAAAGGCAGAAAAGGCACAAGGTAGAGAAAGATGTCACGATTTTGTGACATGTTCCATTTTCGCTGGTTGAAGCCAAGAAGAGTAGCGAGGAGGCATAAGTGTCACGATTTCGTGACATGTCTTGTTTTCGCTAGAGCTTGCAGAGTTTAATGTACGAAAGCGAAAGATGTCATGATTTCGTGACATGTCATGTTTTCGCTAGTGCAGGAAGAGAAGAGTGCAAAGAAGGTGAAAGTGTCACGATTTCGTGACATGTCTAGTTTTCGCGAGTGCAAGCGAAGAAGTGGACAAAGAGGCAAAAACTATCATGATTTCGTGACATGTCTTAGTTTCATGGGTAAAATCCGAAGTAAAGTTAACTGGAGGTAAACGACAGTTACAGATGCAGTTGCATAGGAAAATCACGCAGCCAATATTAGAAGAGTTAACTGAAGTCAGTGTAATAGTTAAATGTGCAGTTACTGATAGAAATCATGCAGCTAAAAGAAGAACAGTGATCTGAAGTAATTACAACAATTACAGGGGCAGTTATAGTGACAGTAAATAGAAGTCTTTACTGTAGTTATAGGAGCCGTTATAAAGAAATTTCATGCAGCGGTGGTTACTGAAAGTCGTCAGAAGAAGACCAAGAGTCGGACAGAGAAATGTTTCAAAGAACCGTTCTATTAATAAGATTGCATGGGAGAATAAAGAAGCCGTTTCTATTAATAAGCTGCATGCAAAAATATAGAAGTCAAAAATAGAAACAGAACTCTGTTATAAAAGCAGATTTGCATGAGGTAGTAATGTTAAGCACTATGCGGGTAGAGAGAGCGTTGCTGCGAAAGAAAAAGAGCCGCAGGATAGTGAGATAGTGCTACGGGCGGTAAGAGAGTGTTGAGCTCCGTGCATAAAGAAAAAGAGCAGCGTGCTGCTGATAGTGAAAAGTGCCACAAAAATAGAGAGAAAATGTGCTAAGAAAAGTAGGTTGAAAAAGTGTGCTGTAAGAGAGCGTTGAGCTCTGTGCGGGAAGAGAGAGCAGCATGTTGCAGAATAGAGGAAATGTGCTGTGAAAAAGGATGAATAAAAGGGCACGGCTGAGATAGAGAAAAATATAGAGAGTGCAGCAGAGAGAATACAGCATAGAGAGAGTGCAGCATAGAGAGTGCAGCATAGAGAGTGCAGCATAAAGAGTGCAATAGAGCTGTGAGAGCTGCAAGAGTAAGCTAGAAGAAAAGGCTGTAAGTGTGCAGCAAGAAGAGCTTTAAAAGAGTGTATGCTTCCATGAGATTGATTTGAGTAAAGATAGACCAGTGAGGGTCTTGTAACACAGAAGGCATTTTTATGTCAATCAAGATTTAAAATAAAAGTCCAAGTTGGTGCTTGGAATCAGGGGTTGGTGCTCCTTCCAGTTGGTGCTGGTAAACTGTTTGTAAAGTTGGTGCTTTGCAAAGGCTGGATTTGGATGGGAGTCCAAGCAGTCTATTTTTGAGGAGTAGCCAAAACTGGTGAACCTCGTTAAATCTTGTGTTATGTGTTGCTATCTTGTTACATTTGTTGCATCTGGTTTTAAGCATTCATTAGTTCTGAATTAAGAGATGAAGATTTAAGTTTTTAAATAGCTGCACTGATTCACCCCCCCTCTCAGTGCCATTGTAAGACTAACAATTGGTATCAGAGCCAAGTTCCTAGTTTTGACTAAATCAGTCAGGGTTGATCTTTGATTAGCACACAATGGCTAAAAAGAACAGATCCTCCTCCAAAAAGGCATCTCAGCCAGTTTCAGTTCTTATGGGAGAGAAAACTGAACTAGAGAAGGTAGAAGAAGTGAACACTGAAGAAGAACAGGAATATGATGAAAACCTTGAGGCTGAGGCTGAAGTAAATCTACGAGGTGAGTTGATTGCTGCACTTGAAGAGTTGGGTTTAGAAAGGAAAAAGAACAAAAGACTGTCCAAGAAGTTAGAAGAATATGGGGATGAGATTGAAGATCTCTTCCTACAAGTTCAAAAGGCCAAGAAATCAGAAGAAGCCTTGAAGACACACCTGGATGATGTATGCAGCACAAGTGAAGAGGAATCTAACAAAGTTATTGTTGATCTAAAGCCGCAAGTAGAACAATACAAAAGGATTGAAGATATTCTCGGGTCTCAAATCAATGAGAAAGAGACTGTTTGCTCGCCAACAAGAAGAAGAGATTGTTTCATTGAAGAAACAACTAGAAGAGGCCAATGTAAATCTCAAATTTGAGAAGAGCACAGAGTTGCTAGATACAATGATAAAGCAACAAAGAAGCACCACGGCTAAGTTTGGTCTTGGATATGAAGTTGAACAACCTTCATCTTCCAAAAATGTAGAGAAGAAGAAGCACACTGCTGAAGGATCAAAGCAAGAAAAGTCTGAAGCTGAACAACCCTCATCTTCCAAATATGCAGAGAAGAAGAAGTTCAAGGTTGAAGCTAAATCTTCAAAAGGAAGAAAGCATCAAAGAAGATCTACAACAAAGCAACCACAGCAAAAGAGGTTCTCTCACTCTCACTCTTTTAATAATAATGCTTTTAATGGCTATTGTTCTAAATGCAACTGCTATGGTCACAAGGCATTTTATTGTGGATAGAATAATAGATCAAAGAGTTATGCTGATAAAAACACATCTGCTTTCCTGAGTGAACACCCTGTGCAATGTTTTAAATGTAATGGCCAAGGGCACATAGCAAGGTTTTGCCCAAGCACTTCTATATCCAATCTAAGGCAAGACCATAGATTTCATCATACACATAGAATGCAATACAGACAGGGAATAAAACATGTGCAATGTTTTAAATGCAACGGTCAAGGGCACATAGCAAGGTTCTGTCCAAGCACTTCTGTATCTAATCTAAGGCAAAACCCTAGATTTCATCAGACTCAAAGAATGCAATACAGACAGAGAATAAATCATGTGCATAAAAGAAAAGAAAAGAATCATCCATCAAGAATGCACAAAAGACAACCCCGCAAGAGAAATGTTCAAGTTCACGAACAGGGGCAAAATAGGGATGTAGTTGAAAAACTCAAGCCCAAGTTCAGGAAAGTCTGGAGAAAGACAGAAGAAAGGAATTCGTGTCTCCTTGGACAGAAGGAGATTACTCCTCTACTGCATTAAGCAGCTCCAGGTGGCACATCCTCAGGGGGAGCAATATTAAAGTTTTATTTTAATGCTCCTATGTATTTGTCTGGGTATCTGAGGATGAAAGACCAGCAGTCGGGTTATTGTTGTATAGTTGTCAAGTGTGTTTTCAGTTCATATAGATGTTTGTGGAGATAGTGTTAAACTGATGTGTTTCAGTAGAACAACATGGTGAACAGCTAGGTTTTTGATGCAGCAGCTGATAGGCATTATCTGGGATAGAACATGCATCATAGGTCGACGTTTCGTGGAAGCATAAGCTGGCAGGTGCTGGTTTTGAAGCTTGTAACATTCCCAATCTACAGGTAATACAGAATCCATGTTCTGAGTGGGAAGGCATGCGGTTATTAATCAAAAATACAACACATCATTTGGTATAAGAGAGCATTAATTTTCTCTAAAGAAGTAGCCGTTATCAAAGAGGTGCCAGAGTCAAAGCAATTAGTGGCACTAGCTCCCAGTTGGTCAAGAGTGCCAAGTGGCACATGCAAGGCAGAGACGTTGAAAGAATAGCGCCCAGGTAGTGAAGCGCCTAGGAGGACAAGATGCCTATGCACCTAAGAAGGTCTTGCATTATTTGAGGAATGCGAGATATTGCCTGAGGAAGCAGAATACCGAGAGTTGATGACTGTGCATAGATTGAGGTTCCAACGCTAGAGGTAACGGTCCAAAAGTATGAGTTTGAATAAGGTGTAAAAGGATATATTGTTTGTATGCTTTATATATTCTTTGATAGTTGACTTCTAAGGATTGGAGTCATAAGGTGTTTTAATGGAATAAATATTTTTGTGGTTACTTCTATAATCTAACCCTAACTTGGTGGCAAAGTTGAGGGTGGTGTTGGTAACAGGTTGAAGAACTATTCTCTTCTTCCTCAAACAAAGGTATGGGCAACTTCTTCCATGTATATTGTTGATGGTGTATTTTCTGAAATTGAGTTTGGAGGTAAAAGGTTGTCTACTAGGTATTCTTGTTGGTGTAAATCCCAGTTTCTGGATAGTGAAGATCGTTTATGCATTAAAATTATTGATGAGTTTTCTTTGGGTGAATGCATAATTCTGGTTGAGGAAGAGGAAGCATTTTGCACTAGGGTTTATGTTAGCAAGACTTGCTACTTGCATTAAGATGGTGAAACCCTTAGTTGGCTGTTTTGAGATTGATGGTTGAGTTGTTGTCATTGAGGTTGTTTTGATCAAGTTAATGCTTTACTTGATACATGATTTGGGCTTACTCCATTGAAGATTGATTTGAGCAAGTTATTCTTTGCATTGGTGATTTATGTTGGTGGCTGTTTTGTTCAAATACCTTTGGAAGGAAAAGGATGTCTACTAGTTTCCTTTTCATGTAGTGAATGGTTGAATGCTTCAAGGTTAATCTTGAGTTGAATAATGGTGGTTAAACCTTGTCTATAAGCATTGTTGTTAAAGCCCTAATTGGTTGAGAATAGATATTGGTTGTGGAAAGAACATGAGTATCATTGTTAGATGAGTTATTGCATGGTTGGCAATTGTTGGGTTGTGTTTCATGTTCTTGAGAAAAGCATACTTCATCTATCTTATTCTTTTGAGATTGAGATTGAGATGAGATTGAGAATGGGAGTTAAGTATAGAACATATTGAGTCTCTAACAATTCTCTTTATGCTTCTATGAGGTTGATGGATCACATTGGGTCTCTAACAATTCTCTTTGTGGGTTCATGCTAAGCAAGTTTTTCTTGATGAACTTGTGAGCTGATTTGGACAGGTTCTAGTGTGGACTTGTGAGCTGATCTGGACAAGTTCTATGTGAGCTTGTTAAGCAGGTTCTTAGTGAGCCTATGACAGAGTACAGAGGGTTGAGGCTCAGAAGAAAGTGTGAAATGAAGTGGTCACATATTCCCAAGAATAGTCTAAGATTTGACTAGCTATCGGGATCAAATTCTTAGGGGGAGCATTTATGCATTTGTTTACCTTATTGCTCATGTTTATGATTTTTGCTAACTATAATAATTTTTGCCTGAGAATGTTGTGCATGAACTCAGGGGGAGTTTTGCAGCCACCCTTTGGTATTATTGTCAAAGGGGGAGAAGAATTACAGGTAATTGCACTCAATTACGTGTGTTGCCAACAATTCCAAAGGGGGAGATTGATGTGCAAGGTGCAACCAAAGTATTGTCATTGTTGTCAACACAGTCAGGTTGATCAGCTGATGCAATGGACAGGAATGGATAGGAGTTGATTGATGAGCAAGGTGATGGACAGGAGTTGATTGATGAGCAAGGTGATGGACAAGAGTTGATTGATGAGCAAGGTGCAGCCAAAGTATTATCATTGTTGTCAACACAGACAGAGGATCAGTTGATGCAATGGACAGGAGTGTAGAGCAGTCAGAGCAGTAGATAGATCGGTTGATGAAGTGAACAAGAGTATAGAGATCATACAGAGCATGTACAATGATTCTTCAAGAAGACAGAAGTGGCCCAGATTCAAAAAATCAAAGAAAAAGACAAGTAAGAAAACTGTCACGATATCGCGACATGTTTTCTATCGCGATATTGTGACAGGTTGAGAAGTTAGAAGGCAGAAAGAAAAACGTCGCGATTTCGTGACATATCGGAGGAGAGAGAAGGCACAAGTAAAATTGTCATGATTTCATGACATGGACGAGGAGAGAGAAGGCGCAAGCAAAACTGTCATGATTTCACGACATGTTGCAGGCAAAGAAGCCAAGTGGAAAAACTATCATGATTTCGTGACATGTTGCAGGCAAAGAAGCCAAGTGGAAAAACTGTCACGATTTCGTGACATGTTGGAAGCAAAGAAGGCAAGTAAGAAAGTTGTCATGATTTCATGACATGTTGGCAGAAAAGAAAGCAAGTAGAAAAACTGTCACGATTTCGTGACATGTTCGGAGAAGAAGCGCTTGCAAGGAAAACTGTCACGATTTCGTGACATGTTCAAGGAGAAGGACCCCGCAAAGAAAAGTGTCACGATTTCGTGACATATTGCAAGGAGGATGGTATGGAAGTGAAAGATGTCCCAATTTCACAACAGGATCGAAGAGAAAGTGCCAAGGAGAGAAGATGTCACGATTTCATGACAGGATCGAAGAGAAAGTGCCAAGGAGAGAAAGTGTCACGATTTCATGATAGGGTCGAAGAGAAGTGCAAGGAAGAGAAAGATGTCACGATTTCGTGACATGTTTTATTTTCACTGGCCAAAGACAGAAAAGGCACAAGGCAGAGAAAGTGTCATGATTTCGTGACATGTTTCGTTTTCGCTGGCCAAAGACAGAAAAGGCACAAGGCAGAGAAAGATGTCATGATTTCGCGACATGTTCCGTTTTCGCGGGCGGAAGGAAGAAAAGGCACAAGGAAGAGAGAGATGTCGCGATTTCACGACATGTTCCATTTTCGCGAGCGAAAGGCAGAAAAGGCACAAGGCTGAGAAAGATGTCACGATTTCGTGACATGTTCTATTTTTGCTGGTTGAAGCCAAGAAGAGTAGCGAGTAGGCGTAAGTGTCATGATTTCGTGACATGTCTTGTTTTCGCTAGAGCTTGCAGAGTTTAATGTACGAAAGCGAAAGATGTCGCGATTTCGTGACATGTCATGTTTTCGCTAGTGCAGGTAGAGAAGAGTGCAAAGAAGGCGAAAGTGTCACGATTTCGTGACATGTCTGGTTTTCGCGGGTGCAAGCGAAGAAGTGGACAAAGAGGCAAAAACTGTCGTGATTTCGCGACATGTCTTAGTTTCGTGGGTAAAAGCCGAAGTAAAGTTAACTGGAGGTAAACGATAGTTACAGATGCAGTTGCACAGGAAAATCACGTAGCCAATATTAGAAGAGTTAACTGAAGTCAGTGTAATAGTTAAATGTGCGATTATTGATAGAAATCATGCAGCTAAAAGAAGAACAATGATCTGAAGTAATTACAGCAGTTACAGGGGCAGTTATAGTGACAGTAAACAGAAGTCTTTACTACAGTTACAAGAGCCGTTATAAAGAAATTTCATGCAGCGGTGGTTACTGAAAGTCGTCAGAAGAAGACCAAGAGTCGGACAGAGAAATGTTTCAAAGAACCGTTCTATTAATAAGATTGCATGGGAGAATAAAGAAGCCGTTTCTATTAATAAGCTGCATGCGAAAATATAGAAGTCAAAAATAGAAACAGAACTTTGTTATAAAAGCAGATTTGCATGAGGTAGTAATGTTAAGCACTATGCGGGTAGAGAGAGCATTGCTGCGAAAGAAAAAGAGTCGCAGGATAGTGAGATAGTGCTACGGGCGGTAAGAGAGTGTTGAGCTCCGTGCATAAAGAAAAAGAGCAACGTGCTGCTGATAGTGAAAAGTGCCACAAAAATAGAGAGAAAATGTGCTGAGAAAAGTAGGTTGAAAAAGTGTGTTGTAAGAGAGCGTTGAGCTCTGTGCGGGAAGAGAGAGCAGCGTGTTGCAGAATAGAGGAAATGTGCTGTGAAAAAGGATGAATAAAAGGGCACGGCTGAGATAGAGAAAAATATAGAGAGTGCAGCAGAGAGAATACAACATAGAGAGAGTGCAGCATAGAGAGTGCAGCATAGAGAGTGCAGCATAAAGAGTGCAACAGAGCTGTGAGAGCTGCAAGAGTAAGCTAGAAGAAAAGGTTGTAAGTGTGCAGCAAGAAGAGCTTTAAAAGAGTGTATGCTTCCATGAGATTGATTTGAGTAAAGATAGACCAGTGAGGGTCTTGTAACACAGAAGGCATTTTTATGTCAATCAAGATTTAAAATAAAAGTCCAAGTTGGTGCTTGGAATCAGGGGTTGGTGCTCCTTTCTGTTGGTGTAGATAAATTAGGGGTTGGTGCTCCTTCCAGTTGGTGCTGGTAAACTGTTTGTAAAGTTGGTGCTTTGCAAAGGCTGGATTTGGATGGGAGTCCAAGCAGTCTATTTTTGAGGAGTAGCCAAAACTGGTGAACCTCGTTAAATCTTGTGTTATGTGTTGCTATCTTGTTACATTTGTTGCATCTGGTTTTAAGCATTCATTAGTTCTGAATTAAGAGATGAAGATTTAAGTTTTTAAATAGCTGCACTGATTCACCCCCCCTCTCAGTGCCATTGTAAGACTAACAGTATATGTTCCATTGATGTGACCACATATTCTATAATGAATTTGGCAAGAGATTTCAGATCTTTAGTGGAGATTGGATTCCATAAATATGGTGTACAGGTGACTAGGGGATCTCGATCATTCCATGTTAGGATTCTATTAAGGTTTAGTTGTACAACCATATTTTATTTTGCGTGGATTTCCTAGGTGAAATGTGGTACTTGGTTGTACTTCAATAAGAAGATGAATAAATACCTCCACTAGGATATCAATTTAAAAGATACTTGTGTAGCATATCCTAGGGTCATATCTTGTGGAGCCATTGAATTTAGTCAAATTTTTAACTAAGAGAGTCACTAGATGAATGCTTGTAGTGATTCAATAAGCATGAGAGTACTTCACTAGGACCTTAACATAATCATCTAAGTTTGAGTCATAATGGGTGTACCAATTAAACTATTTGGGACCAAATATGATCCTTATATTATAGGTACCATGAACACCCATATACAGTTTTTTGTATGCATCTAGTGCTTACACCATGCATGCAACATAGGTTTGGGAAGTTTGAGAAGCATGGGATGTGGTTCCATCGGATAACCTTTGGGATTTTTACAAAGGTTGACTCATTTTTTGATGTGATCTCTAACACATTGTTGTCTTCCTAAGCTGGCCTAATCTATTCAATCTTTGAATGTAAAAAAGGTTAGAAAGAAAGAAATAAAAAACTAAAAGTAAAATAACAAGTAAAGTAAACATATCCTAAAGAGGCAATGCAGTGAAGGTCTTAAACTCCCTACATCATGGTGGGTTGAAAAAACACATGCATCATCATTGATGGCATACAAGGAACAAAAATTTTCCAAACACGAGTTACATCGAATAAAAATGCATAACAAATAAAAAAAAGAGAAATAATCATAACTTCTCATATATATAATGACCAAATTACATTCATGATAGGGAAAAAGGCTCAAAACTAATTGATTTCAATGACTCAAGGTTGGATCTAGGCTATAATACAAAAGAGGTTGAAGGAAAACCCCATGTGAAGCCATATACTATACACAAGCATAGCTAGATTTTACTCCTTTACAATGATAAAGAAAAGGGAATTTATAAGAAAAAGTGAGGAAAATTCCCCCAAAAATTCATGTAAGAATTCAAAATTGTCTAGGCTAGTAAACATCAACATTGAGCAATATTTGAGGCTTTCAGAATCTATAGCCATAAATCTTACTGGTAGGTTGGCTTGATAGGACTCTCTCACTATATCACTAGGTTACCTTATGTTGGAGACCACCCACGATTAAACCTTTGGGATCCTTCTTCACTAATGCCTTAGGTTGGGTGTTTGCCCTTGGACTACCTTTTGTGTCATCACTTTGAATGCTCCAATTTCTTGGGGTATCGTATCTGATTATAGGGTTTTAGAGCTAAAATCATATCATCATCCCTTCCTTTACATCCAATCACTATGGGTTGGTCTGGTTATTCTTATGATGATTAGTTTCTTCTTCCTATTAGGCCTTATATTATGATGAGCACAATAAGATAGATTACAAATGAAACAAGGTTACAATATATAGGCATAAGCCTATATTCAACACATGACACTTGTCAAGAGAAACTGACAAGTGTCAAGGTGAAGGCATAGTGCACTTTAACTCTAACATTCCCCCTTAAAGTGCACTATCCTAACTAAAGAAGAAACAAAACAAGTCAACATTAGGTAACTTTCCCCCTTAATGTTGACTTCTCGAAAACAACCTATCATCCTCTCTTATTGTTGATTTGGTCTCGTGCTCTTTGCGCTTGGCTCTCCAATTGTGAATAATGCTAGATTCACTGTGTATACATCTCGTTCTATTGCCTCAAGGTCAGCCACTTCCACGGGTTTGTTGCCACTGGGTCAGCCGTCTAAGTGCCTCAAAGTCATCATGGGTGCCTCAGGGTCAACCACTTCTAGGTTTGTTGCCTCTGAAGGTCATCCTCAGAGGATGTTGCCTCTCGTAGGTCACTGACTAGATTCACCATGAATATCAAATCCCTCCTTATGGTGAACTCAATCTAGAAGGTGTCGGTCTCTGCCGAAAATGCACCTTAATACAAAGGAAAAACGAGCCATATAAGAGTGTCGGTCTCTACCGAAAATGCACTCAATACAATAAAATGAGCCATAGATCCAAATATGGAGGAGAAGAAGAAAAAAGAAAAGAAGAGAATCTTCTGAAGTGTCTTCGTCTGTAGTCTTTAGAAGTAGATTCGGAAAAACCTTGGATAGAGTCTAGGGTGTCTATGTCTGTAGTCCCTAGAATAAGTGTCCTTATGGTAGTCACCTCATCTTACTATAATGCATGGGTAACCAGCCGCTGCATCCGCCAAGTAGAAAGAGGTGAATACTAGATACTAGGTTCACTTACAAGTACCTTGGGAGTGTTGGGTATAACCGAAAGTGCACTCCAAGGTAGAAAAACTTTGAGGCTAAAAAAATCAATTGAAACAACCTCAAAATTATAATATGACACCACCATTGTGTCCTGGAAAAACGTTTCCAACGACTATAAATACCCTTATACTCCACCATCAAAGGGGCCTTCAACATGTGGAAAACAATACCATGCCTATCTAGGCAGCAAAATAAACCTCAGGAATATCATATTCCTGGCATCGCACTATGGCGGAATAAAAAACCAGACTCAATTTTCAATTTTCCCTCGTAGGGAAATTACTTGGGCTATCTAGGCCTTCCACCTCCATGTAAAAAAATAGGGCCATGTGGGCCTTTTCACTTCCACTTTCCATGTGGAAAAAAAAAACATTAAAAAGATGGCCAAATAGGCCATACTGTCGGCCATTACAAATCTGCCATCATGATTAAAAACAAAATTCCCTCCAAGAAAAATTAGAATGTTTGAAAAAAATGGCCATGTGAGGCATGTGGGAAAGAAAAGTCCCCCACCAATGCATATGTAAAGTTTGTCGGCCATTATACATTGTGAAAGGCGCAGTACAACATTAGAGGAAATAAAAAAAAACACGGAGGACAGCATCATATCAGGCCCACATATGCACTTCTATACGCTATCACCAATAATCAGAAGCGCTAGGCAGCTCAATTCATCTTCCCCCACCACGATATGGACAAATTACAGAGCCGAAGAGCGTAACGACGCCATGAAATCAAGTCCTCACTTGAGGCAAAAATGTACGCCGATCCGCACGATGGAAGGACTGCTATAACCGCTGCAATTTGAAAACAAAGCCCTTACCTCCATATTTCGCCGAATCTGACCACCTAAACTACCAAAATCCGTCCAACACCCTTCTCAAATTCCCCGCAATGCGCCACGACAGCACTCCGCTTCGCCATCATCCTCGGCACTTCTGGCGTCGTCATGCTCCAGAATCATCTCCAGCGATGGTTCCCACAGCCCGCTCCGCTTCACCACGGCGGCGCCTCCGGCCTTTCTGCCTCCGCCTTATGCGCCGTCGACCAATAACGTTGGCACTATAGAGCATGTTAATCTATGACGAACACTCCCAGTTAGCGTCTCTCTGACGCCGATTTAGCAGATCCAAACAACAGCAAACAGCAGCAACAAACAGCAGCAAATAGAACACCACTTCCAGTGAGAACTTCTAGTTGTAACATGGGTTTGCTCGGTATTCTCCTTCGATTGCATCAAAACAACAACTGACGGCTCAAATTATTTCCCAATGGTAAACGACTTTAAAAAATAACCAATATCTCCAATATCTCCAGCTTGGAAGTGGCAGTAAAATAAGGAGAGCAGTAAACATCTTTGGTCGTCACAAAATCAAACATATCGTTCCACGAGAAGAAGGAAGGTAGAAGTATTTCTTTCTTTTGCACCTTTGAAATCCATCATGCGTAGTGCAAATAAAATATGGCTGAAACTTAGTGCAGGGGGCAGGCACGAAGTTTTATATGTATTTCTTTCTTCCGACGATTTTCAACTGCGTATTGCATAACACGACCACGACTGCTTCAAAGTGTGCTCCCCTATTGAGAATCAGGAGGCCCGTGTTCCATTCTCGCAGGAGATGAACCCACGGCCATTCCAGAAAGTTGGTCACAAAATCCTCGCTGCCAAACTGGATCCACAGCACAAATGAAAAACATTGTCTGAGTTCTTCTGATTAGCCGCCTTCGCTCTACCGGGACAGGTCTCACGAAAGAAAACTCGAGCCCCACTAACGATCTGGTAATTCGTCCTCTTCGACTGTTGGCCGTGGGTGACGAGCTCGGGCAACGACAACGATGACTCATTGCGCAGTCTCCTTCCAGCCACAGCATCATGTCTTCCAGCCATCTTCCCTCCAAAGCTCTAATCCTTCTCTCCGCTCAGCGCAAAGGCCTTCCCCGTCGAAAATATTATTTAACATCTCAAACAAAGTGCCCGATCTGCCATTTTTGTTTTGCAAGGTGTTCTGCTTTGGCTGGATTACCCAACATCCGGTGCATTTTGGCCTGGATTTTTGAAGAATTTGATGCAACATTTGTTCACCCAAACTGAGAGGTAGGAAACAGAAACACTCATCACACATAGTGGGCCCCATTCGTCAACAAAAAACACGCTACAATCTCTGCCTACACTTTTTTTTTTTTGGAAACTCCATCGTCAAATGCTTACCGGTCTTCATGCGCAGGTTATAGTCATATCTCACCGCGGGTGGCAACTTTCAAAACTCAGGAAACAACAATCCGCCTTTATTTATTTTGCTCTCAGCAAAGACACTTCTTCGTCACCATTGTCCGTTGATGCCACTTTTCCACACACTTTTTTTGAACTTTTTTTCAACATCAGATCGCCCGCCTTTTAATGTGACGCGCCGGTCCTACCGTGCTGGCTGCATCGTCGTGAAACAGTTTCATCCAAAAAAAAACTGCCAAAAAAAAAAAAAAAATATTATAGAGCATCTTCATCACAGGGCAGACTTGCAGAGAATGGCTGTGGTGCTTTCGGGACTTCACATCACATCATCTTCAAGTCTTTCGTCAGCGGAAATACATTTATCGGGTTGTTTGGTAAATGTGTGAAACAACCTTGCCAAATGAAATCCACAACATACCAAATTAAAACCTCCTCTGCGGGCATACATCACCGGCATTGCATTATGGCGAAACTTTCACGACGCTTTACTCTCACTTTTGATAAAGGAACATCGCCCTCATCAACGGCCACGTCCTTCTATAACATCTTCAGGAGCATTAACACAGCATCAATGATGGAATTTATCTGCAACGGTCGCATGCTTTTCCTTGACACGTTGTGCTTCAGTCAAAAGTGGCATTCTCCATTTTTACAGCAACTTCTTTACAGGTCAAAAAAACCAGGACAGCTCCACTGCTCTCTTTCATGTGGCCGAAAAAAATATCGCAGGGAACCTACATGTAACTCCTTGATGAACACACTTCCATACCAAATGTTAGGCCTTATATAAAATGAGCACAATAAGATATATTACAAATGAAACAAGGTTACAATATATAGGCATAAGCCTATATTCAACACATGACACTTGTCAAGAGAAACTAACAAGTGTCAAGGTGAAGGCATAGTGCACTTTAACTCTAACACTTCCTTTTTTGTCTTGATTGCATTACCTTTATGTAAGTCCTTTTACTTTCTCTATGCAAGGATCTAGTTTTTACCTTTTTACATCCCTTTCAACCTTGGAGGAACACCATTTCTCACTATTCCATCCATTGTGCTCCTTTATGTGTCTTGGATGTTCTACTTTGGTGGATATGCTTGAGGTGACTCTCTTTTTTAAGTTTTCTTCTTCTAATAATTGATGCGTCTTGCCATGGATATTGGGGAGCACCTTGTAGGGGCTAGGAACCCTAAAAATTTAGTAGGGTCTTCTACAACTTAAAATCCTCGATATTATTCACTCCCCATGGATCTTTCAATGTTAAGATTATCTCAAGAAAGTGACAGGAGATTGCCTTATAATTTTCCTATTCGATCACCTCAAATCCACCTCTTTTTGTCTTCTATGGAATTAATTTCCATTCCTAGAGGTTGATAATTGATGATGACTTATGACCTCATGAGGGGACCATGGCTATAATAAGACATGGAAGATATCCAAACATGCAACCTCTTCTTCCTTGGGAGAATAAGAGTCTACACATACTAGATAGGGTGGAGCCCTCTCAAGAGAGGAGTTCCTCTAGTTGTCATGGGAAGGGATCTAAAACTTCAACTCATCATAGTAATAATAATTCTTATTAGGACCTACTCCTAGAGGGTAGACACCTACCTTATCTAACAACTTAGCCTCTCATACACTTTCTACTATATAATATAATCAATACAAAAAGGATTATAAGAAGTTTAGTAAAATGGTCATCATCCCTTGAAGGAAAAATAAAAAATTTCTTTGATAAATCATCATAGGGAAACCTAGGCCTAAAGGGTATGGGGAAGTGTTTAAAAACCATGAGATAAGAGAACTCAATGATTTCACCTTGAACATTCCTCCATTAACATTGAATTATGTTGAGGCACTGAATATTATTATAGGAATCTAAAGAGCTAGAAAAAAAATGACTTGATGAACTTATTATGGAAGGTGAATTGCACATCATAATGAATTTATTCAAGAAGGAAATGATGAACCGTTGGAGGATTATCCCCAATTGGAGGAATTCCAAATGTTTAAGACTGGTGTTAATCTTGAATTAGTCCATACTCTTCATGAAGGTAGTTTACTTGTTGATAAGTTGACCAAATTGGGAGTTCTAATCCATTTTTAGTTAATTAGAAACTAAAAATTGAGTCACTTTACTAGAATAAAAATTTGGCAAGTTTATATGTCATAGATATCTCACATAGCACTTGACGTTTGTTGGTTTTAGGTCCCTTGTGAGTTAAGGTATTTGTGGTTCTTGTGGCTACATATCTTCGTATTATGTGTTCAAAGTGCACATTGCTAAGTTTATGATATTTGGTTTTGATGCTTGCATCTAGATATTTACTATTTTTGGAGGGACCCCTTATAGAACCGATGTTTTCTTAATAAAATAATAATAATCATGATAATAAGAATTCCATCACCATCATAAAATCAAAGTGCATAAGTATGATTAGTAAAATCTAACATAAATATACAATTATAAAGGAGTATCATCACCAAAATTAAATTCTCCTTACACTCAATATGACACATGATCATCAATTGGACCATGTGTATTGATGTGATCCTCCATAAAATTTCCTCAAATTGTTAATTTTTTGAATATTCTTTGATTGATATTTTTTAGGAGAATGGATGTGTGGATTAAATTAATAATAGTGTTATATTAGATGGCCATCAATTATTGATGAAACTAATATTTTAAAAATGACACCATATCTACAAAGAAGAAAATATGATGTAATATAATATAGTCAAATGTAGTGTTGACCTTCATATTTATGAATTCAAATTTTAAAATGCAATTGGTAAGGCAAATTCTATCTCTTAATGAAAATGACATCAAAGTATAATAGAATAAGAACTAGTAGTTTAAGAGAGATAAAAATATATTTGATAGAAAATGTTGGATATGGTCTAATTGACCTAAGAGAAATATATATTTTTGATAGTTTGATAGAAGTAACACTAATAGAATCTACATATAGATTATTAAAAATAATAGATTATATTGATATATAAAGTAAGTTTACAATTTTTTATTGCATAAGACTTATAATTTTTCATATATTTTAAGTATATATAACATGACACACATATAATACTCTTGGACTTTATTGTATAATATTAGCTTATATTTATAAAAATTTCCAATTTCTAATTTTTATATACCAAAAAATACAAATTAGAGAAGAAAATGAACTATTTGAAAAGTTCATAGATGACAAGTAAAGGTTTCAAACATCCTTGAAAAAGTCTATCTGATAACTATGGCATTGTTATGATAAAAAATAAAATAAATCATATTGAGTATCAAGAGAGTAAAAAAAGGTAACATAGATAACATGTCGTTGAATATTTTCTTTAGAGAATTAAATTTGTTGTGACATAGCGAGATCCACATGGTCCACGTCCATCTAGGGTATTGGGAGATAACCCTAAAAAGCTATCAACAACACATACATATTTCATAACCTTTTATCTAAGAAACCACATTGCTTCTAGAACTATCATAGAAGAAAGTTCATCGAAAACATGAGGCCGAGTAATGGAGATTAACACTTGCTCTTGTACCATGTAATATTTATCAATACTTGTAGAAATGAACAGAATTAATGCATTGCCCAAAATGAAAGAACAACTTATAAATAAATACAATGTAATATGAAGGGTGCCTATACATAACAAAGTAATCTTACTAAAGGAAGAATAATCATTCTAACCAATAAAAATGGTTGTTCAAGGTTGAATAACTGATCTTAAGGTTTAATATTAAAATATTACAATAAAATCACCTCCAAAATGCGTATAAAGGCCCATAGGGCTATACAACAAATACAATATTAAATTTAATAATGGTCTCAAGTTAAGCTTAACACCAATATTGAACACTAATATCTTCTTCTTCCACAATATTTCTTCCATCTAACCTTCAATTTTTTTTATTTGATAAAAAGACAAATCTGTTTTGGTTGTAGCATGAAAACTTGGGTATTTTTATCCTTTTTGTAATCCATTTCTCCCTAAATTTTTGGCTAGTATGATTCTTCATTTTTCAATTTGTCATGATAATAAAAAAATAATTATTTTTCTTGTACATAAGTACCTTGGTCCATTCCTTTGATTTCTACTATCTCTTATAATTGTGAGCTTATACTTAATTTTATTTTTTATTTTAAGTATGCTACCAAAATATTTGACATTCTAGATATTCATTTTCCCTATTAGATGTTTCATATTTTGAATAAACTTGTGCATACATGTTCCTTTAAACCTTCTTCATTCAACTATAGTATAACAATTTATTATAAATTGGGATCTTGGTTTCATATAGACTAAATTCAAAATAAATTTGTATGACCATTACTAAGGGGATCATATCTCAAAAGAATGGGTTTGTGATTTGATCCTGCTTATAATAAAATGTTTGAAGATATTGTATACTCTATTTGCAACCATATATTAGATAACAAAAACCACTCTAGTCTTTCTTCTATATGAGTTCAAGCCCAATACATTTATTATATTGTGTATGTTGAAAGCTTGAAAAAAATTGTACCCCAAAAACCATTTAAATTGCTAAAGGAAAAAAAATCTTCCATTGATTTAGATCATCCAAGGATACCACTGTTCTTTTCTAAAAAACATAGAATTATGTTGAAGTTCCTCCAAGAATCAATAGATCACAAATTTGAGTCATTATTGAAATTGACATAAATAAATTAAGACCCTTCCACAATTTATCACAAAAATTATAGCTGAGTTAGATACATATAAACCTCTAACTTTGATATTTTCCTCTCTTTTGCAAAAAAGACTAAAGTCTAGCAACCCAAATACATTTTCAATGGACATAAGTTATTAAAAAATATAACTAACAAAGCTTATTATATATTTTATCGTAAAAATAATTATAAATATGAAAATAAATAAATATTACAAAAATTAAAGTGAATTTTAATTGATACATGTACATAAATTGTTTAATGTGTGCACACATTGTGTTATCTTCTATTTTATATATACATAAATAATTTAATGTGTGCATTATATATTCCTTGAAGAAAAGGGGTTGTCTCTGTGTATTCTACTTTGACAAATCACAACTCTATCTTTTAAAGCGTGAGAGTTTACAAAGAGATTTAATTCTCATTTTAATTGAGTAACTGTAAGTAGATACCTATATCTTTTTTAATAAAAAGTTTAAATTTTTAATTTTTTATTCTTATTTAATTTTATTTGGAAATATATATATTCTAAAATTCAATATCGTGTATTTTTTCAAAAATAATTTTTTTTTTGTTGTACCCTTTATAATACTAAAATTCAATCTCTAGCTTGAGTTGGTTATAACCACACTATTTTTAGTAGCCGGGTGTGAAATGAACCATCCACCAAACCTATTCAAATGGACCTGGGTGCTTGGGATTAGTAACATAATCCTGGGTAATCAGACTACTAGCTTTACAACAATTTTTTTCCAGGTTTAAACTTGAAACACTACATCTTATCTTAATACAATAATATTTTCAAGCTTGGTATTATCATAATCCGCTACGCTATTAGCTTCCTTCCACTCTTCTTAGACATGAGCTCCGACCGAGGAAAATTAACCATAGCCGAGGGGCGAGGACTAATGCCGTTCTGAAAATAGCCCAATAAAAATCTCATCAAGTGGCTTTCGAAACGTGAACAGTATACGTAACGCACACAAACGCCACTTGGAAGTGCCCGGAAGCTCGAATTTCTGTATGAATACAATTACTCCAGAATTTAGTATCTTTTTTAACATTTTTCTATAACAGCCTTTATAATGCCAAAACTTCACCTCTACAATTTATGCCTTTTACATAAAATGTTTGAATTCTTGATTTTCATTTTAAGATCTTTTCAAATCTCTATATGAATACAATTACTCTAAAATTTAGCATCTTTCTTGAAATTTTCCTATAGCAAACTTCACAATGCCAAAACTACACCTCTACTATCTATGCCTTGCATATTAGCAGAGTAATGTTTCCAAAACATCACACTAACATAGTTCGCTTTACCAAATCTGGATTGCTAGTTTCCTTCCTGAAACACAAGTGCAACCATAAAAATTATAATAAATAGTCTAAATAAACACAAATTATTGTTATAAAATAAAATAGATATTACCAATGGAAAACATTAAAGTAAATCTTAATTATCAATTGATTTAAGCAATCAACAATTTCTTCAACTAAAATTTCTACTTCCTCTAACCATGGAAAGGAGATGTTAAATTCATGATCCTCAACCAAAATTCCTCTATTGACTAACTTATCTGCACATTTGTTTCCTTCCCTTAATATATGTGTAAACATGATTTATTCAAACTCTTTAGCAAGATCTTGAATTTCCATAATTATCTCTTGTATGTTTCATGGAGCCTTTGCTTTCCTCAAAATTGTATTTATTACTATGAGAGAATCACCTTCCATCCAAACTCTATTCCATTTCATTTGTTTACATATTTTTAATCCTTTTAAAGTTGCTCAAGCTTCAACTTCATTATTTATCTTAAATCCACAATTGAAAGCATAATGAGATAAAATCTCTCCTCTATTATTTCTAATTATTCCTCCTCCTCCTGCAAGTCCTGGGTTTCCTTTAGATGCTCCATAAAAATTCAACTTAGCCCACTCCACATATAGTGGTTTCCACTTTATATTCTTTACTTTATTTTTGCTTCTCTTGTACCCAATGTCATAATTCCATTTAATGACTTGAATCCATCTATCAAGACTCTTTGCTTCCAAATTAGGGATTGTGTGAGTTGATAGGGTTGGTTTAGACTCCTCTATGGCTAAAAATATCTTATTTTTTATTAAACTACATTAATTTCTTTTAAATATTCTTCTATTTCTTTCTAGCCATATAGTCCAAAGTATT
Source organism: Wollemia nobilis (assembly GCA_028583015.1). Classification (NCBI taxonomy): domain Eukaryota; kingdom Viridiplantae; phylum Streptophyta; class Pinopsida; order Araucariales; family Araucariaceae; genus Wollemia; species Wollemia nobilis. The sequence goes on from JAQPPZ010002501.1 coordinate 2,408,729, forward strand.
GTATCTTTTGATATATACCATATTGTTTGTAAAGCCTCACTTTTATAAGTGCTCCACCATTGCTTTAACCAATCTTCAATTCTGCTATTCATCACCATGCATTTAACAAACATATTAAGAATCCATTGCCATAGATTCCAAAAAATTGAGAAATGTCCCAAGAGATGGTCAATACTCTCCTCCTCCTTATTATAGAAAACACATTTAAAGGGGCCATGAAAACCCCTTTTCATAAGGTTATCCCAGGATAAAATTCTTCTATGACCTACTAGCCAAACAAACATTTTGACTTTAGGAATTCTTTGGCTATCTCAAATATCTCCCCAAATTCTAGTGAAATTATTAATATGTTGGTGTTGAACATTATATCCACTTCTTGTTGTGTATTCTCTTGATCTATTTAACTCCCAAATCAATTTATAGTTGGCACCCCTCAGAATAATTATAGTTGTTATCTTTCTACTCAATTGCCTCCTAGCATCAATGTCTTGTATACTTGTAAAAAAACATTCTTTCCAATTGTATCTTCCTTATCGATCCTTGTACAAAATGTTTGAAACCCTATCACCGTAATTGTCTTGAAGCAATCTCATCCAAGGTTTTAAAACTTGATCTATATTAAGTGGTTTTTTATCACATCAAGTATCCATATAAATAGAATTTTTTTCTCCAGTTCCCACCACCCATATTAAATATTTAATCATAAGATAAATAGATTTTTTTAAACCATTTCAAAGAGCAAAACCATTTGGAAGAGATAATGCAGTAAATATTAAACTTGGGTCAATGGGATCAACATACTTACTTAGAAGAATTCTTGCCCATTGTCTTTGACTCTCTTTGTACAATCTCCAGATAAATTTTTCCCTAAGAGCTAAATTTGCATCTGTAAGAGCTCTTAAACCAATACCTCCCCTAGTTTTGTCATCACACAATTTGCTCCATTTCACCAAAGAAAATTTCCTTTTATCATGTAAACCTGACCATAAAAAGGATCGCATAATAAAGATTAAACTTTTTTCAACTGATTTAGGCATAGAATACAAAGATATATAATATGTTGGAATGGCTTGTAATTCTGACTTAATTAACTGCACTCTTTATGCTAATGATAACCATCTACCTTTCCAAGTTGGAAGTTTATTTTTAACTTTACTAATAACTGTATTCCATAAATCTATCCTCATTCTCCCCTCAAATAAAGGCATCCCTAGATAATTTATTGGTAAATTTGCCTCCTCCATTTGAAGCAACCTACAAATTCTTGCTTTGATCTTAGTAGAAGTGTTAAGAAAGTAAATTTTGGATTTAGTTCTATTAATTTTTTACCCTGAAGCTCTTTCGTACTCTTTTAAAAAGTTATTCAAAAATCTGACCTCATTTATCCTTGCTCTTCCAAAAAGGATTGTTCTGTTGATGGATGATGTTATCGATGTTATTACTAACCTTAATTCCACTTATAAACCCATATTTGTAAGCCTTCTTTAAGTTCATACTAAAAAATTCTGTCATAATAATGAATAAATAAGGAGATAGAGGATCTCCTTGTCTAAGGCCTCTCTTGGCTTTAAAATATTTTGTCACTAACCCATTGACCAACACTAAATAAGAAACTATAGAGACACAAGCTTTAATCCATCTAACCCATTTCTTCCCAAAAAAAAAAAAAAAAAAAAAAAACCAAACTTATCTAAAATTGCAAAAAGAAAATTCCATTTAACCCTATCATAGGCTTTACTCATATCTTGAGAACATGCTCTTTCGCGTTCTTCACGTTCTTCCATGAACAGACGTGGGGAGTGGAGAGAATAAAGGGTATTTTATAAAATACAATGTTATTAATACTAAGACTGGCCAAAGCAGCACAAACCAAAACAAGAACCAGGATTAGCATTAATACTAGTATGGTGGAGCTCCATAATTCTTTTAAAGCAAGTGTATAGGAAGGTATCCGACAACCATCGAAGACAAATGAATCTTCTAAACGAGTAATATAGTAAACTAGAGCAAAAATGTATATGTCGTAAGAAATATAGAAAATAACAAATGATATGCTGATGATGAAGGATGCCATATTACTCCACAACTGAGCATTGCGAGGGCATGCCACTCCAGGCAATAAACAACCGATGAATACGCACAAGAACAAATATCCAAACAATTGGAATGCACCAAATAAACAAGATCGCGTAAAACAACAACATAGAAAGAAACCAGATCATGTTTAACAACGCCGTATGACCATCATCTATCTGAGACCCAAACTCCGACCCTCCCATCTTCGCCCTCTTGCAAACAGGAGAACTCCAATCCCTTAATAAAGTTGTTGGGTAGAAGCACGACATTAGCTACCTTGATGCCCGTTTCCACTGTTCCTTCGAGGAGACATTAGCTACCTTGATGCCCGTTTCCACTGTTCCTTCGAGGAAACTCTTTCGAGAAAAACAAATAGTTATAAATATGTCAGAAAATATGAAATTAATATTACTTTAAACTCTTCTACTGAACCTGAATTGCTGTTTTATTCTTGCCTATTCTCGTTTTCTTTGTCCTCATTGCACTTAAATTAGTTTTTATTCTTTTTATTTATAAAAATGTTAGAATAAATTAAATTGATATGACTTTAAACTCTTGTATTGTTATTTTATTAGAGCCGTCATTTTGTCTTCTAGTTTTTATTATATTAAAAATTAAAAATTTATGACTTTTAAACTCTTATGCTTATCCTTGTATAGCTATTTTATTTTTGCCGCTTATTATTTTTCATTTGCTTTCATTTCGTGTTCCATTTTAAATGTTTTGTATGGATAAACGTTTTGTCTTAATGTATTTTTCCAATAACTTGGTTTAAATAAGGTGAGTGCTTAGCGTTGTTGGTGTAAGGTGGTTAGATGAAGAACCTGATCCAGATGGTCCAGATCTTAATTTAATTGGATAAGGGTGAGTGTGTAACCAAGTTGATGTGAGGCAGTTAGTTGAAGAACGGCACAGATGCTGCAACTCCTCTTCAAATTAGACTGGTTTATCATAAACCCTTTTTCCTCCGAGAAAGAGGTGGATTGGTAAGTGTTTGTTTGGCTTGGCACTTACCAAGAAGACACCCAGGTTCAAACCTCAAGGGTAGTCTATTTGTAAAGGTAGTAATTAAATCTAAATTCTTTGAGTGTTGGCCACATCAAAGATGACGGTATGGTTCCCTTCACACCAGGTCAACAATAACGAGGTGGAATAGGTTTGGTGGGAGCAGTCCATGTGGTTTGAACCCTGTACTTATCAATTACTAAAAATAGTGTGGTTGTGATCAGCTCTCCTATGTTAACAGAAAAAAATTGGTTTAATTGAATAGATTTTTTTTTGTTTTTATAGATGTGTTGTGTTGATGCATTTTTCTAATAAATTGGTTTAATTGGATATATATTTTTATTTGTTTTGTTATAATTTTTATAATATATTTTTATTTTTTTAGAGGATTTGATGTTGGAGTTGAATTTGATTAAGGACCTGTTTATCAGTAAGCTTGTATTACCGCTTGAAGTAAGATTGTTACTAAAATTATTTGAGAGATGGTAAATACCTTGTAATAAAATAAAAGCACATTCACCCAAGTTAAAACCTTGGGTATAACTTGTTTGCAAAGGTAGTAGTCTGATCTGAATTCTCTGTGTGCATAAAACCGATGATGAAAATACGCATCTCAAGCGACTGGTGATCCCCTTCACACCGGGTCAATGATAACAAGGTGGAATAGGTTTGGTGTGAGCATCCCCTGTGGTTTGAACCCTACGCTTGTTAATTACAAAAAATAGTGTGGTTGTGACTAGCTCTTGTATGTAACAGAAAAAAAACTTGGTTTAATTGGATATATTTTTTGTTTTGATAAATATTTTGTCTTGATGTATTTTTTCAATAACTTCATTTAATTGGATAGATTCTTTTTTTATTATTATTTTTAATTTGGTGGATGAAATGGTTTTGAAAGGGTTCCCAAACCTTTTACAGAGGATTTTTTAAAAGGATCCCCAAACCTTATACACACAAATAATTATTTTCAACAACAACCCAAAATGGTGTACAATACAAAGAGAATCCAAGGATATTCAAATAAAGTCCACAAAGGAGACCAAATGAGACTAGAATTAAATCCAGCCCAAAAAAATCATTCCAAACAAGTTTAAACTTCCCACCCAAGATGAAACCTTCGATCCATATTCTAAATTTTGAAATAAAGGCATTAAAGTTTAAACATGACAACGTGCCCAAATGAAGACCAAATTGAAAATTAAAATTCTCGCTCACCCTGAGAACCCTGGATTGGGAGACCCATGCCAATAGTCTCTGGCACTCAGTGATCTTGTAGAGGTAAATTTCAGAATTATAGTTAATGATGTCTAGCACAACAATTGGACCCCTGCTAAAAATCCTATAAGATGAGGCCATTTGAATCTTCTCAGAGACATATTTTGACCTCCCCCTTATGAGATATCTTTGCTAGAAGTTGAAAATCTTGAATATCAAATCATCCCCAATTGGAACTAAAATGAAGATCACAACTTCCCATTTCCAATTGGAGATAAGCAAAAATTTAGATCAAATTTAAAACCAAAATTTAAAAATCCCGCTCACTGGAAAGAGAAATAAATAAAAACCTCTAGAGCGTCGATTGCCAATACAATTTAAATGGGTGTCAAACTGCATGAAGATATTTTTTGGCCCCATCCTGATTCTATAGGAAGCTAGAAATCTCAAAACTTCAAGGCATCCCTATTTGGAACTGAAACCAAGACCTCAACTATGATAGAAAATTCAATCGGCAACCAAAAGTTTAAAACTAGTGGATCCAACGAACACACACTCTCTCCAACCATCATCGATAATAAGACTCCACAGTTGAAAGGATCCAACACCAGTAAATCAATAATACCTTGGTGCTGTAGAGGGTTTACCTTTGTCTTGCTTAAAGCCCTCAAAACATCCACAAAACAAATGTAATAGAGCACTCAAAAAGGAAATATTCAAAAGCCCTAGGAACACCGTAGAAACATACAAAACCAACCCATCCAAAGGAGTTGGATCTTATGAATGGTCCGTCCCCAAAAACCTAAACCCACCAACCAGAATGGTCAAATAGAACAAACAAATAACAAATATTCACTAACAATAAATGCATGAGGTCTCCCCTATAAATTAGTTAAATAAGGGGTCAAACCAAAGGATATTGTGAAGAGAACTTGTCTATCCACTACTACAACCAACTACCAAGTCATAGGAGGGTAGAAACCTGCCAAACCAAAGGACTCTACAACCCAAAGTGAAAGAAATTAGAAAAACCCCCCATCTTCCCGGTAGTCAAGGCAGATCCATCAGCTGCCTAACCATTCCCCCAATCCCCCAACTAGGGTTCTAGCTAACCCAATATTCTTTTGAGCTGCAAAATGAAATGAGAAAATAATATCATCAACTAGAGACCTTCTCCACCCAAAAGGGCCTCCACCAAGATTTTTTTATTATTTGTTTTGTTAGAACTTTAATATATTTTTATTTGTTTAGGGGATTTGATGTTGGAGTTGAATTTGATTAAGGATATTTTTAGCACTAATATTGTATTACCGCTTGAAGTAAGATTTTTACTAAAATTATTTGAGAGATGGTAACCTTGCAATAAAATAAAGCACATCCACCTAGGTTCAAACCTTGAGGGCAACATGTTTGCAAAGGTAGTGGTCTGATCTGAATCCTTTGAGTGTGCACCAAATTGATGGTGACGATGAATCCCAAGAGATCGGTGGTCCCATTCATGCTAAGTCAACAATAATGAGATGAAATTGTTAGAATATATTACATCATTTGATTCTTTACTAATATACATTCATTTGTACATATTTAGATTAGGATTATATTAGGATAAAAATAGTTTATTAGAGTAATTTAATAAATGCACGTGTTAGAATGTGCAATGATGTAAATGTGCATGTAGTCCACATGTACATGAGTCTTAGGGTTGATTAAGATGCAAAAAATCTATCTTATTATATAAAGGTCTCATTGTGAGTGTTTTTGGAGAGGATTTTGGAGTGCATAGGTTACAGTAGTAGTAGTCACAATGTAGCTCCATATTGTTAATATGGAGTAGTTGTAAACTCCATTAGAGGAGGATTGGAATTTTTGTGACCATTCTTATATGAGCATTTCAAGAGCATTGTATCAAATTTTCTATCATATTTTTAAGCATGTTAAGTTGCCATTATCATAGTTATAGTATTGCATGTTTATTTCAATAGTTTTCATTGCATTTCCTTTAAAATTTAAGGCTCCAAAAGCTAACAAGAATTGGTTTGGTGGGATTAGCCCCTATGGTTTGAACCCTACGCTTGTCAATTTTTAAAAATAATGTGGTTGTGACAAGCTCTCATGTGTAACAAAAAAAACTTGGTTTAATTGGATATATTTTTCTGTTTTGATAAATGTTTTGTCTTGATGTATTTTTCCAATAACTTGGTTTAATTGGATAGATTTATTATTATTTTTTTCATTATAATTATTATAATATATTTTTATTTTTTTAGAGGATTTGATATTGGAGTTGAATTTGATTAAGGCTCTTTTTAGCGATAATCTTGTATTACCACTTGAATTAAGGCTCTTTGATATTGTTACTAAAATTATTTGAGAGATGGTAACAACCTTGCAATAAAATAAAAGCACATCCACCTAGGTTCATACATTAGGGTCAACCTGTTTGCAAAGGTAGTAGTATGATCTGAATCCTCTGAGTGTGTGCTAGTCCGATAATGATGGTATGAATCCTTAGCGATCGATGATCCCCTTCACACCATGTCAATAATAATGAGGTGGAATAGGTTTGGTGGGAGCAAACCCCATGGTTTGAACCATGTGCTTGTTAGTTACTAAAAATAATGTGGTTGTGACCAACTCTCCTATGTAATAAAAAACTTGGTTTAATTGAATAGATTTTTTTGTTTTGATAAATGTTTTGTCTTGATGTGTTTTTATAATAACTTGGTTTCATTGGATAGATTTTTTATTATTTGTTGTGTTATAATTTTTATAATATATTTTTATTTTTTTAGGGGATTTGATGTAGGGTTTGAATTTGATTAAGGACCTTTTAGTGGTAATCTTGTATTACCGCTTGAAGTAATATTATTACTAGAATTATTTGAGAGATGGTAAAAACCTTGCACTAAAATAAAAGCACATCCACACAATATTGTAATAATAAAAAAAATATAAATAATCAAATATTGCAACATGAAATGGAAATATAGTAGATTATATTTTAAAAACAAAAAGACAATAAAAAATCGCAAGGCACTTTCATGGGGTAACCTTATTGAAAAAAATACTTCTTATTTATATGAGATGATACATCCTCTTCTCCCTTGATTCCATAACCTTAACACTCAAGAATTCCATCCACATGCAAGTGGGGGCTTGAGCTAGTAACTCCTAAATAACAAATGTTACATATTTACATTATGTCTCTTTGTAATAATTAATGGTTAAATCATATGGACCCATAAGCCTAGGCATCCAATGTACCACATGACTATGCAATTATTAATGATGTTAGTATAGGGTCCTCAAAGTTTTATATGGGGAAACTATTACTGGAAGTATGAAATAGAATGTAAACCCTACCACAAGACTAATACTTCAATGAAGGTGTGATTAAGAAGAATGTGGGTTCTTCAGTTAAAAATACTTCAATAAATACTAATATTAGAAGAAGGTGGTAAAGCAATCTTATAGTCCACTTGTTGAATTCATTGCAACACTTGATAGGGTCCATAGAATCTTGTTGCAAGACTCTAATAAGAATAGATTTATGCTGATGTTTGCTTGTATGGATTTTATTTAAGGAAGACCATGTTCTATATATTAAAAATATACTCTAAATGATGTTGATTTTTTTGTTGTAGCATCTAGTTCTGAGCCATAGCCAAAATTTTCATTAGTTGCTATAGTAGTTTGGTCTGGTGTTAAATTTTTGAATTCACTTCCTAGACATTAGAATTTCCTATAACATACAAAGAAGGTGATGGAACTGGGTACCCATAAATTGCCTCAAAAGGATTCATTCTAGTGGTTGTGTGGAATAAATTATTGTACCACCACTATGCCAAGCAAAATCCACTTGGTCCATTAGGTTGGATGCTTAGAGGTTGAAGAACATGAGCTTATACTGAGAGGGGGGATGAAAAGTATAAGATAATACTTTTTATTTTTAATCCATATGATAACATAAGCAATATTAAAGAATTAAATATTACACAAAGCATCACACACATGATAGACATGATTTAACGTGGTTCACCCAATATGGGCTACTCCACGAAGAAAATATTTCACTAAATTTTTATCAACAAATATTTTGGGAATCCTTATCTATTACAATGTTTATGAACCTCTATACAAATAATATACCAATCCCCTAATCAAATTTGTGGATATCTATCCATAAGAGAACTTCTTCTCCTATGCTCTATATGGTGATATTCTAGAAGACTATTGCCTCTACTACACTGGCTTATGGATCTCTCTCCACATAAGACCTTTGTCCTCACTGCCCTTATTGATGGATCTCTATCCACTGGAGACTACTATCCTCTACTTTATTACCACAAAGATTTATCTCAGCTTTGCTCAATCTCTAATTCAAATATGCACTAAACATTATCCTTTGGTCTAGCATAAATCTTCTTCACAAGTTTATATCTGTTCTGGCACAAATCTACTCTCAAATTTGCATTGAAATCTATCCTCAAGCCTTAAGATAAAGCTTGATCAAATCACAATTCAACTCTGTTCTCAACTCTCCACAAAGACTAACCACAAATCTATCCTTAAACTTTCACAAAAAATCATTCAATAATTTCAAAATTTGTATACAAAACACAACTTAATTCTATTTTAGAAAATATCTTCAATCACACAAACAAGTTTCACTCAAAAACTTGTTTGTGTGATTGAAGATTCACTCAGAATCTTGTTTAACCGCAAAAATATATAGATAATGGTAAGAGACTCAATATGTTTCACACTCATAAATCACTCTATCACTTTTCAAACTCACTTTCAAATCAATTTAGAATAAAGAATAATTTGCCTCACAAACTTTAACTTCCACTCCAATGCATTCACTCAATAATGCTCATTCAACTTCACTCAACCATTCACTCAATGAAATATAATTTGCTTACAAATACTAACCAAGTATTTCACTATACTTCCAATAATTCACACTATATAACTCAAATCATAACTCAACATAATTCCAAATTCACATAATAATGATACTCATGTTCTTTCAACATCCACAAATCATGCATATGAAAATTCACTCAAACATTTCCAAAAATGCTTATCAAATAATCATTTTCACTTCAACTTTGCATTTCACAATATTTAACTCATAAGGAAGATGTGCCCATATAGTTTATTTTGATGGAAATATATCTTCAAAACCTGTCTCAATCACAATCAAATCCTCTTTGCCAATTTCAAGGCTAGGTAGCAACAATCTATCTCAAAATTTCCACTCAAAAATTCTCCTCAATATTTATTTCACCATACAAAATAACAAGTCTCAAGTACACATTATATTATCCAAATTTCTCAAAGTATGATTAACAAAGATTTCAATTAATCACTTTCACTATAACCTCCTTCAAAAATTTAATGCATAGGATAATCAAATTTCTTACTTATATCTCCCTACTCAAAAATTGCATTTCAAAATAATTAACATCATTATCTAGAAATAATGCAATTCACTTTTTAAATCAAAATTAAATCATTCACAATCTTCAACTAAGGCAAAAATAAAATATATCTTAATCACCTTATATCTCCGAACTTAAAAATTGCATTTCAAAATAATTAGCATCACTTATCCAGAAATAATGCAATTCACTTTTAAACCAAAATTAAATCCTTCACAAAATTTAACTATAATAAAATTTTCCTTAATCACCTTATTTCTCCCAAGGCACTCATAATACAACCTTAGACCACATGCACACTACAACAAAAATTGAAGTACCTTTGTGCACTCCTCGGTGGGATTCGATCCCCTGTCGAGTTGCTACCAGTGCCCTAGCTGCAGTCTAGCTGTCGCATGAGCTAGGTGCTCACAATGGGAGTAAAAGCACCTTGTGCACTTTGTTCCTCCTCTTGGTTCCGAATCCAAAAAACAAAAAAAACTTTGCCCTTGCTGCTACTAATACTCAAACGCAGAACCTCCACTCACCCTATGCCTTACACACCGGTGACTTACCACTAGCCCAACTAGTTGGTTGGTGACAAGGCTTTAGGCCTTCATCAATTTATCACTGTAATTCCTAACGTCTATAAAAAATTAAAAAACCTTTGTCTTATGTGCTCATGAATTTTATATTTTGCACACTTTCCAATATTCGCACATGCATGATATTCGAAGACTTGCTTTAATGTGGCAAGTCTTATGGTATTTATACCATATGCCACTTTCCTTCGAACATCGACGGGGGGAAGAAATATTAAATCGAATTTGCGCCCAATTGTACTTTGGGTTTAATAATTTTATTTTAGAAATTATTTTATAATATAAATATTATAAATAATATAAATAATTTATTAATGACCTTAGGCTTTATCTTTAAACCTTTAATATTATAATAATAAATATTATAATATTATTTCCTTTGAGCCTAGGTATTTTTATTTTTCAATCTAACCACCTTTAATATTATAATAAAAATATTATAATATTATTTCCTTTAGGCTTGCTTTATTTTTAAACCTTTAATATTATAATAATAAATATTATAATATTATTTCCTTTGGGCCCAGGTATTTTCCTTCCTTATAGGAATTTAGCCATCCTTTTGACCAATCATGTGAGGCTTTTAAACCAAATCTCTTGGGCTTAAACTATAAATATTTTAACCTTCATTTTTCCAAATCCTTGCACTGATCACTGACACTAACTCTTGACATCAATGAAAACACAACTACTCAAAATTTCTAACAATCTCTCCCTTTGTAATTGATGACAACCCTTTTTCTATAACCATTTCTATTTCCTTTTTCCAAAATTGCTCCCCTGAGAAACTGCTCCCCCTGACTGAATGCTCTCTCCTTAACTCAAATCTCTCCTCCTTTGTAATCAATGGCAAAGGACCACCTATGGGGCTAAAGGTAAGTCTCTTAGCTCAGCCACCTCCCCACCTCCTCTCCTTTAGGTGATTAATTTTGGGGTGGGAGTAGAACTACTCGTAATTTTCTTCTAAGATACTCAAAGGTCTCTTTTAGAAATGGCTTAGTGAAGATATCCATAATATGCTCCTTTGTAGTAACATATTCCAACCTAACTTACTTATCTGTCACATGCTCTCTCATAAAATGATATTTGATTGAAATATGCTTTATCATGGAGTGCATCACTATATTCTTTGAGATATTTATAGCACTTGTATTATCACACAATATGAGAATAGGGTGATCATGCATTATCTTGAAGTACTCTAAAGTTTGCTTCATCCATAATACCTGTGTACAACAAGCAACTACTGCAATATACTCTACCTCTGTTGTGGATAAGGATACTGATGCCTATTTCTTACTTAGCCACAAGACTAAACAATCTCCAAGAAATAATGCTCCTCCACTTGTGCTTTTTATGTCATCAATGTTGCCAGTCCAATCTGCATCTATATATGTTGTGAGAGTGAAATTTTCACTTTTGGGATACCAGAGCTCAAAATTCATAGTCCCTTTTAAATACCTGAGAATCCTTTTTACTGCTACTACATGTGTCTCCTTAGGTGCTGCTTGAAACCTTACCACTAGTTCCACTGCCTACATTATATCTAGTCTTGTAGCTGTGACATACAGTAAGCTACCAATCATAGATCTGTATAATTTCTGATTTGCCTCAGGAGATTCATCATATTTACTTAACTTGCATCTTGTAACCATGGGGGTACTCACTGGTTTGCAATATTCTAACTTTAATTTCTTTAGAATCTCTTTTATATAATTGGTTTGTGAAAGAAATACTCCTTTCTATGATTGTGAGAAATAAGGACAACTCACCAAGCATTGACATATCAAATTCATTTTGCATGCTCTTTGTAAATTTATGACACATCTTATCATTGTTACATCCAAAAATGATATCATCCACATGAATAACCACAATTAGTAAGTCATTCCCTTTATTTTTGATGTATAAATTATCGTCCACTATTCCTTTTTTGAAACCTTATTCCTGAAGATACTTTTCCAATCTTGAGTACAAAGCTCTCAGAGCTTTTTTTAGTCCATAAAGTACCTTCTTCAGTCTACATACATACTCTAGTTTATTAGTTAAGCTAAATCCTTTTGATTGCTCAATATAAATCTCTTCTTCCAGGATACCATTTGGAAACGCTAATTTAACATCCATCTGATATACCTTGAAGTTTTTGAAACTTGAGAAGGCTAAGAACATTCTTATAGATTCAAGTCATGCAACTAGAGCAAAAGTCTCATCAAAGTCAATTCCCTCAACCTGTGCATAACCTTCACACACTAGTCTTGCTTTATTTCTAACTACCTGACCATCTTCATTCAAATTATTTTTGAATACCCATTTAGTGCCAATTATTGTAGACACCAAAATAGCACCAATCTGATTATGTGACGACAAGCACTGATCGCATTGACACACACAGCCCCTAGGGCAGCCCCCAGAGGTTAAACAGTGGTCCTAACCACTTCCAAAAGCAGTTTTAGAGGTCAGAGGTCAATTTGGCACCTTTTTGGCACCTTGTTCTCTGACCGTCCCACATAGGGACAATTACAAACTAGAATTCGTCCCACCCAAGGATGAATATCAACATTCGCCCCAGGGTGAGGTGAATAGCAAGTTTGAATGGTAAAAATTCAAACCTCGGTAACTCCGCCAGTTAACTGAGGCTTCAGGTCATGCAATTGTGAGGAATAGATTTTATTTAAGAAGAGAGACTTCAGTTATGAATGTCTTTATTTTAGAAACCTCATGCAAGGAGATTCTAAATTAGGGACTTAGCTTTTCTCTGAAAATAGGAAAACAACTCAAGTGGCGCCCTCACATGCGCAATTCAAACAGAGAGACCCTAAGGTATATAAATTGGTGAGTTTTCTCACCCAAAATATATACAAAGAAGGAACATTTGAGCAATGAAGTGCTACCAATTTATATACCTACTTGCGATTTGTGCCTTCACATCCTTAATCTCTCATTCGAAAGGGAGGTTATTGATTGGAAGCACGAATCCGGACCCAAAACCTGATTTTTGGCTGCAACAATCCACAAATTTTTTTGACAACACCCCATAATCAGTTTTGGATCCATCCCAAGTGGATTGGTGCCAAAAAAATGTCCCAAACGGTGGGCGTCCTGTCCCCGGGCGCTCCCCAAACTGTCATAGTCCTATTCGCCCCATCCCAGGACAATTAGAAATTTGTGATAGATTTCTCTTGTTTTTCTTTTGCACTTTATTCTAGATATGTTAAATAGGTTATAGTTTAAATTTCATTTCATTCTGAGCAATTTTGACCAGGTTTTTGTCATTTCCTGCTTTCACTAACTTGCAGATGCCATCATCAAAATTTGGGTGCTATAAGCCAAATTGGAGATATATGACCATATGGGTCTTCCCAAAACACCCCCAATTAGCTAAATCCAACTTTTTAGGTCATTTGGAGCTTCCTAAGCAGGACATTGAAGAGGGTGCTTTCTGACAAATTGTTGTAGGCTTATTCGTCCCACCCTGGAGCGAATACAAATCTGAGGAATTTCTAGACTGTTATTTTTGTAGTGGTCTTCTAATAACATATTTATGCTTCTATCAAAATTTTAGGTCAATCCGAGGTCATTTGATAATCGTTTTAATATTTTCATGCATATACTGACAGTAGGCCTTGGGAAATACATGCTTTATTCTATCCGTAGGTGCTACTAATATTTTATGTTTCTTTGAACGTAGGTTTTTGACATCAAAGGAGTAGGAAGGAATAAACAATCATATACGCAAGCGGTGGTGACGCTTTGGTCCGCCCATCTTACATGTGGGCACGCGAAAGAAGGATTGCTATCCATGGATGTTGTGATAAGAAACATATTTGATGCTCCTATCCCCTAAAAAGGAAGGAGACGTATTGTAACACACATTAAAAAGCATATCAATAAAGAGATTACCATTTTTCATATTGCTTTTATCTTGTGTCAATTCGTATATGTTCTTTCTTCTTATTTCTTGTGGCATATTCTTTTTTTGTTTTCGTATCCTCATGCTTTCAATTATATTCTTACCTTTTGGTCATGGGACAAGTTCCCAAGTCTTACTTTTCTCTATCTGATCTAGTTCCTCATTCATTACCTTAGTCCAAAACTCATCTTCACTTGCCTCATTGAAATATTTTGGCTCAACTTTAGATAATAAAGAAAAATTTGCTTGCTCATTTGATGCTATTACGCTTCTCCTTGTATCTCTCACATCTGAATTTCCAATGATTTGATCTCTTGGATGATTTTTCTGAACATACTTGGATGGAGTATTAGGAATTTTTTTTTGTGTTTCTTCCTCTTCTTCATATAACTCTTCTTGACAACTTTCATCTTCTTAATACACAATTTCTTGAGCTGGTTCTCTTGATCCTATCTTCTCATAAACTGTTACATTTATACTTTCTATAATAGTACGTGTCCTTTTGTTATAGTATCTATAGGCATTGCTCTTAGTGGAATAGCCAAGAATAAATACCCTCATCACATATTGGGTTAAACTTACCAATAATTTTCTCTTCCCATATTATGTGATAGGAACCTAGGGTTCCTAGCACAATAAATTGATAAATAATAAATAAATAATCCTAAACTAAAAGAATCGCTTTTGTATTGATCGAGAAGTCCCTTCAATAAATTATATATTTCATATTCATTGATATTTCAAATGATAGAGTTGTATAGTGTTTTATACCCACTCTAGGGTTATAGGTGAAAGGTTGCAATGCTTCGTAACCCTAATCTTATAATAATATAATAATTAATATAATTAATTATTATATTATTTTATTAATATAAACTTAGCATAAAATATATAATAATAATTATTATTAATTAATGTTAGGATAGGATCCTAACAAGCCACCCTTCCTCGAAAAACTTTATCCTCAAAGTTTAGAAAGATCAAAAAATTAATCCTCAGCATTGGTCTTCTGTTTTACAATCTAATGCTGATAATTTTTGCTATCCAAGAGCCTATAAAAACTGGCCTTATTGATTCTTGTATACATGTCGCAGATAATGGAAGAGAAAGCATTTTCAGAAAAGTATGCATTCTCCACTTTGTTTAGCAATACTGCTTGGTGTTTTTGGATTTTGATTATAACAGGAGTAGAAGCATCCATAATAATTTGATCTGCTTGTTTATCTCCATGAAATTTTTCAACCTTGGAAAGTCCACATTCATTTTCTCGATCATCTCTATCAAATTCTTCAATTTCATTAAGCCCACTTTCATGTTGTAGAAAGGCATTCGTACTTGATAACTGCCATAGTGCACTACATCATTTTCAAATTGCCGACGTCATCTGGTGCTATAACATACATGTTGGCCTCGCCCACATCAACTTTTTCCCCACTGCGCAAATCTCATTGCTATTTACCGACTGTATTTCTCACGTGACATTGTTGTTTAGCCTAGGCATCGAAGGTATCAATATTTTATACATGTGGGTGACTAAGAAATCCTGACATCCGGCTCACCGCGTACTTAACAACTCTACCCGCAAGAATTCACTGTATTTTCTGGCCATAATATTTATATGAAAATGTTATAAATATAAAACATTATTGCACATAATAGTTTCCCTTGCATAAAATTTTAAACCAATACCCATCAAAATCCAACTCAAGCATTTGGCAATATCGAAAAGTATATTCGTAGATATTTAGATTTAACATCATGGATTCCAAATCTTCAGAGGGGAAAAGCATTTAACTGTGTGAACTCTATGGATATTGTGTCATACATCACAACCATTTAATCCTCCTGCGCTGGACATCGCTGATCACTTGAGTGAAGTTTTTATCATCCAGTATAATTTTACCTATTCCAAACCCCTATGATTCACGCATCATCATGGTCAGGCTAAAACGAGAGTCTGCATGTGCATCAGGCCGATCCCATTGCCACCTTATTGCGTTTATGGTGTTCCAACATTGGTTGAGTTATTTGTCCATCGGTAATTTCACGCTGTCCATTGGTTAAAATCAGCACATTCGTATCTTGGTTTGTAATTTGGAACTGGCAGTGGCTGTCGAATATGATGACATCCATCACCACCCTTTTAATTTACCTATCTGGTGAATACGATGCTCATCTTTGACCATTGCAAAACCTCAATTAAACCAAACCATTCCACTCCACAGTTTGCCTAGTCATTCGTTCATCCCGGACATCAAACACAGTCATAAATACTTTCACTCCACTGTCATTTATAGTCCAACGAATCCCAGATTTGAGCAGAATTTTCTAATGCCAATCAGACCGAACACTGCGCTACAGCAACACTATCAAACTTCAAAAAATTTGTTTCTCCCTACAAACCGAATGAACACGAATCCATTAGTATATTCACTGTATTCTCATACTGCACAACCTCATGGAATTCATATGCTCAAACCATTCTTAATCCAGAAAATACACTAGTAACCTGCCAGAGATAACATTACCCAAGACCCAAATTTATTTTCTATTGCCAATTATTCATCGCATATATGATCGACGTCATTCTTTCTAGGACGCAAATTTGTTAAGTTGCCACTGTGGAAGAAAATAGTCACCAGCAGCGCCTACGCCTGCGTCTTTTTTTTTTTATATAGATAAATAGATACATAGTTTCAGATGCTAATTCTAATCCAAACTATTATCTTGAAATGAATTGGTGTCCTTACTCTTCAATTTCGTGAATTATTGCACAGTTAAAAAGAGTTGCTTGGAAAACTGTTTTTAACCTCCCGTTGTAAACCACATAAAACTTGATACAAAGACAAACACTCAACGGAATATATGATGCAGATGAAATCTGAAAAAACCTTCTCCTAACGATAAATATTTTGTTATTGTATAATGATATTTTCTATGGTTTTGTTGTACGATTGTTTTCTTTGTACGATCAACCTCCTCCTGTATCTTGCAATTATATGATTTAAAATTTTTTCACCACAGCTCATACCTTTATACAATGTACGACATGTCTCTTTGAACCATATGATTTAAAAAATTTATATTGTACAGTATTTAAATTGTACGACCAAGTTCTTTCTTATAAGATTTTCTCAATCATATTATCATATGATTGTATGATGCAATGTTTTGTACAAAAAAATTTGCTTCACGGTAAATATGCACCTTTAAAATATACAGCATATACCATCGTTCAATATCATGACAATTGAATTGTATGAATACTCGACCGTATGATGGATTAATGCAAATCTTCTTTATTACACAATGAGTTATTTTGGACAACAATTAAAATTCAGCCGATTATTTCTTTAGGGTTTGCGCTTACTAGTATGACAACCAGATCTTTCTAGTTGCAACAACCAAATCCCCATGTGTCAATGGTATAGCAATTCTTTCCTTGGAAGAAGGGTTCTTTTATTTTCTTACAACCATATTTTCTATTGACATCTTTATATGGCACGTCTCTATGTCTGCCATCTTCCTCCGTGTAACTCCTTTGTGCCTCCAATCTTCCTAGCATGTCCTCCATAGTTTTGATGAGCCTTGCTTAGTTTGGGCTCCTCCAATCGTATCTTTTCAAAACGTTCCTCTTTGCCGAGATGCACCAGCAAATTTAATGGGAAAATAAGCCTACAGGTCTCCCGCCAATACATGAGCTTTGGACTATGAGGAGGTCTCCCGTCGATACACAAGTTTTGGACTTCGATGACCTCTCTGCTCTTTCGAAATGTTGAAACACCGTTGATAGCGACATCACATGACCGTAATGTATCCTTGATCTTTCTAGCAAGGGTTTTCTTATAGAAACAAAATTCCATGTAAGGAATATCTAAAAGTAACTCTTGGTCATTTTCTTCTTCCTCCATGGGAGAGAGACAAAGATTTTAAAAAAAAGAGAATAAAAACACTAAAACCGCATCTTGGAATGATTCGTCTCGACTATGTTGAGTAAAAATAAACCATGATGATTTCTTCAATGACGTCAGACAATGGAGGAAAATGGTGAGTAGGTATTGGAAGGAAAGAGATTTCAGGAACAAATGCATCTTTTTCTACGTAGAGGAATTATTTTGCGTTGGACGTTAATGAAACCGAATGAAAATTTCCTTTCCTTGCACCGCGCAAAAGATGGCAACGAATGAGATTTCTTTTCCTCTGAACAAAAATGACAATTCACATGATATGGTCATCTGTGAACATCTGAAAGAAGCCCTAAAAAAAAATTAAGCAATCCCTTAATAGCGAGCTTTACGAAATCATCCAAAACGGATTCTATAGGTATGGTTCTGGATGACGGCGCAGTCGCCCAAGCCTTCCTGTCACGACGTCATTACGGGAAGATGGAGTCCGTCGGGGAGCGACAGCGCTGCAGGCCGAGTTGACATACACGACGAAATCCACCTGAAAACACCTGCAACTATGTTGCTCGTTTTGAGTTACTTAAGTTCGTAGTCACTGCTGTCAATGAAAGCATCATTTTAGTTTGTTCATAACGTCCAGAATTATTTTTCTTTTTGTGTCCATTATATATATATATATTTTTTTTTTCTAAAATAAAATTCATTTTATTTTATTGGTTTTACGAGTCCTTTGGTCTTTGATGAGCATGAACCCATTTATTTATATCTTGTGGAGATTAAAATAAAAATGCAAGTATATTGGTAAGGACATATTTAGATAGCTTCTTTGAACAATGGTGGTGGCCAAGGTGGAGGGTTTTGCAGAGAAAAAATTGCAGACAACCGTGGCAAATTGATTTTGACAATTTGGATTTATGACTTTGCTTTGTTTTAAAATGATTTTCTTCATTTTTATTGAATTTTGTATGAGCACTTTATTTTTCTTTTGTTTTTTTAAATAGCTTTCGGGTTTCACTACATCATTCACGAAGGTCCCTTTTTGCACATATATATTGTTAGGGTGATAAAATTTTTGCACTATAGAACTTGTGCATTCACTAAACTTAGTTAAAAAATTTTAGTGTTTGAAATATTTTTTTCTTTCTTGGGAAGTGCAATGGGTACCTCCTGAGATTTCCTGGCTATGGGCTCCTCCTCCACCTGAGATTCCATGGCTATGGGCTCCTTCTCTACTGGTGATTCCATGGCTAGGGTATCCTCCTCTTGCATTTTCATTAAATACTCTTGCATTTTCATTAAATACTCTATAATATGATCAAAACGTTCCATTTGTTGTTTATGGTATTGTTAATTTATTCTTATAATTTTTACGATATCATTTTTCATTTCCTTGACATATGGTTGGATCCATAAGGCTTTGATACCAGATGATAGGAACCTAGGGTTCCTAGTACGATAAATTGATAAATAATAAATAAATAATCCTAAACTAAAATAATCGCTTTTGTATTGATCGGGAAGTCCCTTCAATAAATTATATATTTCATATTCATGGATATTTTAAATGATAGAGTTGTATAGTGTTTTATACCCACTCTAGGGTTATAGGTGAAATTCCTAACCTTAATATTATAATAATATAATAATTAATATAATTAATTATTATATTATTTTATTATTATAAACATAGCATAAATTATATTATTATTATTATTATTAATTAATGTTAGGATATGATCCTAACATTATGTAATATTTACTTCGAGAAATTATGAAGTATTTTACAATGGTTGGTCTTTCTTTCCAGAGCTCATATGGAGTTTTGTGATGGTTTAATCTTACTTGGGATCTATTGATGATATATGTTGATGTATGTACTACCTCTTTCCAAAAACCATCTAAAATTTTAGACTCATTTAACATGGCTCTAGCCATATTCTCAACTGTCCTATTTTTCCTTTCAACTATCCCATTTTGTTGAGGAATTCTTACTATTGAATACTCTCTTTTGATCCCATGTTGTTCACAAAAGTCTATGAATTTAATTGAGGTAAATTATCCTCCTCTATCTGATATTAAACCTTTAATCCTTTTACTAGTCTCATTTTTCACTAATTATTTAAAGGCTTTAAACTTCTCAAGAGCTTCTAGATTTTCTTTCAGGAAAGCTACCCAAATCATTATGGAATAATCATCTATAAATAATATAAAGTAACTTTCACCTTGTAAACTCTTTGTCCTTGTAGGACCACATAGGTTAGTGTGCACTATTTTCAATGGCTCGGATGACATAAATCCTTTTGACTTGAAACTTGTTCTAGTTTGCTACCCATGCTGACATTGTGAACAAATTATGTTTTGTGGCATTTTTAGCTTGGGTAAATCTCTAACAACCTGCTTGTTGCTTATGTTTACTATTTTTTTAAAGTTCAAATGACCCATTCTTCTATGCCACAACAAATCTCATCTTCTTGTGATAGAAAATACCTTTCTCCTTTAATCTCACTTAGCATGTAGAGGTTGTTTCTAGTTATATTTGCATTTTCAATAAGTTTTCTAGTTTTAGACTTTCTAATCTCACACCTACTTGGATGAAAAGTAACTATGTGCCCTTGATCACAAAGTTGACTCACACTTAGTAGATTGTACCTCAACCCCTTGACATACAATACATTCTCTGTTTTTGTTTTTCCATTATCTAAACTTAAGGTTCCTTTTCCATAAATTTTTGCTGATCCATTGTCACCAAATTTAATTGATCCTCCATTATTTTCCTTGAGTACAAGAAATTTACTTTTGTCTCCTGTCATATGACTAGAACAACCACTATCAAGAAACCATTGTTTTCCCTTATCTTGAACATGAAGAGCTATCTATACTAACATTGATCTAACTTTCTCATGCTCTTTTCTCTCTCTCCTAAATTTTGAAGTTGTATTCTTTTTATTTGACTCAGGAAATACCATTTTGCACCATCTAGCATTGTGCCCAACATTATTACATTTATAACATATGACATCATCATTCATAAGAGGAGCAAAAGAATTAAAATTTTTAACATCATTTTTCACATAACTAGTGCAATGTACAACTCTATGATCATATTTGTTACATGAAAAGCAATAGCCATGGAAGAGATTATGTAACCTATTTGAATGCCTTGGAAAATATGATTGAGTTCTTCTCCTTTTGTTGTTCTTGTGATTGAATCTTGTCCATGGTTCTTCTTTACCTTCTTCTTTCTTGATGTCTTTTATTTCTAGAGTATGAGTCACGAGCTTATCTTTGTTTGATATCTCTATTTCTTGAAGGCTTGACTCCTATTTCTATTTTCCTAACTTTATATCTTGTATTAACCTGGTCTTTTCAACTTCATTCCTTAGAGAGATAATTTATGCTTCTAATCTTTCACACTATGTTTCCTTTGCTCTTAATAGATCTGTCATATCCTGTTCAATTTTATTTTATTATTCTACCTTTATCTTGAGTTCTGTGAGACTCTATAGAAGTTCCATCTTTGCTTCTTCATCCTCTTGAATTTGATCCTTCAAACTTCAGTTCATTTTTCTAATATTCTCCAAGTTCCTGAGAGTAGCAAAGAAATCCTCTTTTAGGTCAAACATGGTCTCTTCTTCATTCTTTGAAGTCATGCATGTTCCTGATGGATCTTCCTCCAAGATGTTAGTATTTTCATGAAGAGACCCGCTCTGATACCAATTGAAGAACATGAGCTTATACTGAGAGGGTGGGGGTGAATAATATAAGATAATACTTTTTTCTTTTCAATCCATATGACAACATCAACAATATTAAAGTAGTAAATATTACACAAAGTATTACACACATAAGAGACATGATTTAACGTGGCTCACCCAATGTGGGCTACTCCACGGAGAAAATATTTCACTAAAATTTTCTCAATAGATCTTTTGGGAATCCTTCCCTATTATAATGTTTATGGACCTCTGTCCAAAGGAGATACCAATACCCTAATCAAGTTCATGGATCTCTATCCATAGGAAAAATCTTTCTCCTATGCTCTAGATGGTGATCTTCTATAAGACAACTACCTCCACTACACTGGCTTGTGGATATCTCTCCACAGAAGACCTATGTACTCACTATCCTGGCTGATGGATCTCTATCCACTAGAGACTACTATCCCCTGCTCTATCAACTCAAAGCTTACTCTCAGGTCTACATAATCTCTAACTCAAATCTGTACTAAACACTATCCTTCGGTCTAGCATAGATCTGCTTCACAAGTTTATATCTATTCTAGCACAAATGTTAAGGATAACTTAGGCTTAAGTGGATAAGACTAAGTTATTCTCAACAACAAATCTGCTCTCAAATATATCTCTATTCTGGCACAAATCTACTCTCAAATATACACTGAACTCCGTCCTCAAATCTATCCTCAAGCCTTAACATAAATCTTGATCAAATCACAAATCAAATCTGTTCTCAACTCTCCACAGACTTACCTCAAATATGTCCTTAAAATTTCACAAAAACTCATTCAAAATTTTTAGAATTTGTATACAAAACACAACTTAATTCTCTTTCAGAAAATCTCTTCAATCACACAAACAAGTTTCACTCAGAATATTATTTAACCACATAAACATATGGAGAATGGTAAGAGACTCAATATATTTCATACTCACAAATCACTCTATCACTTTTCAAATTCACTTTCAAATCAATTTAGAATAAAGAATAATTTGCTTCACAAACTTTAACATTCACTCTAATGCATTCACTCAATAATGCTCATTCAACTTCACTCAACCATTCACTCAATGAAACACAACTTGCTTACAAACCCTAACCAAGTGTTTAACTATACTTCCAATAATTCACACTATAGAACTTAAATATTGACTCAAGAAAATTCCAAATTCACATAACAATGATACTTATGTTCTTTCAACATCCACAAATCATGTATATGAAAACTCACTCAAATATTTCCAACAATGCTTATCAAACAATACTTTTCACTGCAACTTTGCATTTCACTCATAAGGAAGATGTACCCATACATTTTATTTTTATGGAGATATATCTTCAAAACCTGTCTCAATCACAATCAAATTCTCTTTGCCAATTTCAAGGTTAGGTAGCAACAATCTATCTCAAAATATCAACTCAAAAATTCTCCTCAATATTTATTTCACCATACAAAATAACAAGTCTCAAATACACCTTATAATCTCCAAACTTCTCAAAATATGATTAACAAAGATTTCAATTAATCACTTTCACTATAACCTCCTTCAAAAATTTAATGCGAATGATAATCAAATTTCGTACTTATATCTCCCTACTCAAAAATTACATTTCAAAATAATTAACATCATTATCCAAAAATAATGCAATTCACTTTTTTAAATAAATATTAAATCATTCACAATCTTCAACTAAGGCAAAAATAAAATATATCTTAATCATCTTATATCTCCCAAATAAAAAAATGCATTTCAAAACAATTAACTTCATTTATCCAGAAAAAATGCAATTCACTTTTAAGCCAAAATTAAATCCTTCACAAACTTTAACTAAAATAAAATTTTCCTTAATCACCTTATATCTCCCAAGGCACTCACAATACAACCTTAGACTACATGCACACTACAGTAAAAATTAAAGTACCTTTGCACTCTCCTCGGTGGGATTCGATCCCTTGTTGAGATATCGCCAACACCCTAGACACGACCTAGATGTCACATGAGGTAGGCACTCATATGGAGAGTAAAATAACCTCGTGCACTTTGTTCCTCCTCTTGGAGCCAAATCCATAACACAAAAAAAATTTACCCTTGCTACCGTCGAGACTCGAAAGCGAAACCTCTGCTCACCCTACGCCTTACACACCGACAAAATTACCACTAGCCCAACCAGTTGGTTGGTGACAAGGCTTTAGGCCTTCTTCAATTTATCACTGCGATTCCTGTTATCTATAAAAAATTAAAAAAGCTTTATCTTATGCGCTCACGAATTTTGCATTTCGCACACTTTCCAATATTTGCACATGCATGATATTTAGAGACTTGCTTTAATGTGGCAAGTCTTATGGTATTTATACCATATGCCACTTTCCTTCGAACGTCGGTGGGGGAAGAAATATTAAATCGAATTTGCACCCAACCCTACTTTGGGTTTAATAATTTTATTTTATAAATTAATTTATAATATAGATATTATAAATAATTTATTAATGACCTTAGAATTTATCTTTAAACCTTTAATATTATAATAATAAATATTATAATATTATTTCCTTTGAGCCTAGGTATTTTTCTTTTTCAATATGACCACCTTTAATATTATAATAAAAAATATTATAATATTATTTCCTTTAGGCCTACTTTATTTTTAAACCTTTAATATTATAATAATAAATATTATAATATTATTTCCTTTGGGCCTAGGTATTTTCCTTCTTTCAGGGAATTTAGCCATCCTTTTGACCAATCATGTGAGGCTTTTAAACCAAATCTCTTGGGATTAAAATATAAATATTTTAAACCTCCTTTTGCCAAATCCTTGCACTGATCACTAACACTGACTCTTGACATCAATGACAACACAACTACTAAAAATTTCCAACAAAGGTAAAATAACAAAGGTAAATTTCTAAGCATTTATTGATATTTTTGTTTACCCATCTATTTGAGGATTGTAGGATGAGCTCATTCATAGTTGCATTCCCTATAGTTTAAATAGTTTCTTCTAAAAACAATTGGTGAAAATAGGATTTTTGTTGGACATAATGAATTTTTGTAAACTATGGTGGCAAAAAATAGAGTTCATGAATATATGGGCAATGGTGGAGGCATAGTAAGGATGGGCTAGGGAATAGAAATGAACATACTTCGAGAGACAGTCCACCACCACAAGAATGATAGTTTTTTCTCCTAATTTTAAAATCCCTTTAGTAAAATCCATGAAAATGTTAATCCATATCTTTTCTAGAATTGGTAAAGGTTGTAGAGCACTTGGAGTACAAACTACTTTTCCTTTCATTCATTGGCATATCTCACACTTAGCCATAAAAAAAATGACATCCCCTTTCATTCCTACCCAATAGAATGAGAGTTTAGCCAATTTATAGGTTTTCAAAATGCCTAAATGGGTCATTGTGGGTGATGCATGCATCTCCTTCATGATATCACAAATTGAAGATTTTTTGAAACCACAATGCAAGCTTGATATGCTAATAGTTGTGCATCCCATGAGTATCTAGTGTTTGAATTGGGATCCTTCTAGATTTGTTCCCTCAATGTTTGCAAGGTTGGTTCTTTGGCTACCTCTTCTTGGAGTTGGTTGACCCACTAGAGGAGTGGGGAAGATATGGAACATAGTTTAACTTAATCCTCAATTTAAAAAGAAAGGGCATATCCCATAATACTTTCCTTTCCATTTTTATGTATAATTTCATAAGCAGACCCCAATAATTTTGAAATCCATTTCTACTTTTTTGGAGTCAATAACATTTGAAGTATTTCAAACATTGACATTCTATTTTAATTAGAGAAATATTTCCCAATGAGATAAGGTCACTAGTGATTTACAATAGAAGAATAGACATTATTTATTTTTAGTAAGTGGACTTTACAAAAAAATCCCAAACAAGGCCTTACTAGTGAAAGGTAGCGGTCACCATTATTGCATTAATACTACACTAAAGCCAATGCCTAAATCATCACTCTCTATTATAAATGGTTTAGAAAAATTAGGAGTAGCTAACACTTGAGAAGAAGTCATGGCTTCCTTGAGATCCTAATATTTTTAACTAGTGTCATCTATATGAAGGGATTCTTCTTTAACATAGTAGTTAGTGTGTTGCTATTTTACAATAACCTTAGATGAATCAACGATAGTAGCTAGTGAGACCCAAAAATTGTTGAAGCACCTTGAGAATTTAAGGCTTAGGCCAATTTTTTATGGCTATAATTTTATTTAGGTCAACCTTAACATCCTCCTAGGAGACAATATGACCCAAATATTTGACCTCTTACATTCTAAGGCAATATTTAGATTGTTTAGCAAATAATTTATGATCTTTCAAGAGTTTCAAAGTTTGATCTAAAGGATGCAACTACTCTCCCCAAGTGCTACTATAAACTAGAATATCATCAAAGAAAACCAAAAAAACTTGCATAGGTAAGGACATAAGATATTTTTCACGAGACTTTAAAAAGTTAAAGGACATTATTTAGGCCAAAATGCATGACCAAAAATTCATAATGACCTTCATGGGTCCTGAATGCTATTTTTGGGATGTCTTCTTCTTTGATATGCATCGGATAGTATCTAGATTGAAGATCCAACTTGGAGAAAATTTAGCCTCATGTAACTCATTGAGTAATTCATCAATCATTAGGATAGGAAATTTATATTTGATGGTAATTTTATTGAGTTCACAAAATTCTATACATAACCACTACGACCAATATTTTTTTGTATTAATAACACTGGTGAAGATTAGGGATTAACACTAGATCAAATTACCTCAATTTTTTATAACTCCTAGACTAATTCCTCAATTTTTTATAACTCCTAGACTAATTCCTCAATTTTTTATTTCTACACATATGGATATCTATAGGGTGGGATGTTAGGTGGCAAGCTCTTTGTTATAAATTATATGACATGTTCATGATATCATCATGGAGGTAGCCTCTTTTATTCTAGGAAGATAAAATCATGTTTAGTCAAAAGTATTTGCAAGTTGCTTCGTTGTTTAGGATATTCAACATTCTATGCTTGGATTACCAACAACTGTGCCACTACTCCATATGAGGTTTTATTTAAGAGTTTCTTAATTTTTTTTGAGCTAATGATTTGAGTGGATTATGTAGGTGAACCATAGAGAGTACTGAAAGCACGAGGATACGGAAGCCCATAGGCATACCGGGTGCGGTGCAAACAAAAGCATGCGAAACGCTAAGTCCTACGAATGAAGAAGGACTAAAGTGCATAAAAAGGGGAAAACAAACGAACTGAAATGAGATATAAAGCAAATGTAAAGTGCAGCCCTTATTTTTATTAATTTTTCTTTGAGACCAGGTTACAATACGTCTCCTTCCTTTTTAGGAGCTAGGAGCGTTAGATATAGCTTTGTTACACCACGGATGGTACACTTCCCTTCGGGATCTTCCGCGTGCCCACATTTGAAATGGGTGGGCCAAACGTCACCGCCGCTTGCATGAATGCATCTGTAGTTCCTTGCTGCCCCTCCGATGTCGAGATCCTACGTTCAAAGAAACAACAAACGATTAGTAGCACCTACGGATGGAGGGAAATATGCAATCCCCAAGGCCTCCGGTTAATGCATGCATGAAATAATAAAAATGGTAATCAAAACATGTCAGAATAAGATGAAATTTGGACAGAAGCATGCAAAAACCATCATGAACACACTGCAAAAGGAACAGTCAAGAAATCTACTGTAGATTTCTAATCGCTCTAGGGTGGGACGATTAGGACTGTCATAAAATGTCAGAAGGCAACCTCCTAAATGTCCCATCCAGAGGCCTCCAAAACACCTACAAAGTTGGGGTTAGGCAAAATGGGGCATTTTGAGATGACCCAGAAGGTCGGATTTTGCAGATTCAGCCCCGATCACCCTATATCCAAAAATGCTCCCTGTATGTTAGTGAAAGCGAAAAGCAATGAAAACACAGTCAAAACTCATCAGAATAGCATGAAATTTGAATGGCAGCATATATGAAAGACATAAAATAAAATGCAAAAGGAATAGTAAGGAAATATACTACAAATTTCTAATCACTCCGGGGTGGGGCGATTAGGACTGCAGCAGTGCGGGGGGCACCCGAGGGCAGGACGCCCGTCGTTTGGGGCTTGGTTTTGGCACCAATCCACTTGGGATGGGTCCAAAACCTCCTAGGGGGTTGTGTCAGAAAATTGGGTGGGGTATTGTGGCCAAATATTTGGGTTTTGGGTCCGGATTGTGCTTCCAATGTTCACCCAATAACCTCCCTTCCAAAAGAGAGATCAAGGATGTAAGAAGCACAAGTGAGGGGTGAGGATGTAATTCGGCAGCACTCCATTGCTCCAAATGCTCCTGCTCTATTTTTTTTTGGGGTGAGAAGACTCACCATTTTATAGACCTGAGGGTCTCTTGTGAATGAGCATGCAGGGGCGCCACTTGGCCATCATGCCTTCCCAGGGGAGAGAAGATTCCTCCCTGATTAAGGGCTCCATGACTGCCTCTATGATTGCCCCTTTGAGCTCAAAAATGCTCACTCGCACTCCCATGCATTGAAGGTGGAGTTGAGTGGTGGATCTGAGCTACCATTTGTCAAGGTTTGACCTTTTTCCCGTCAAACCTACTATTCACCCCACCCTGGAGCGAATGCTGCTAATCGTCCTGGGGTGGGACGAATACCAGTTTGTAATCGTCCCAGGGTGGAATGAGTAGGGAGCAGAGTGCCTGAAAGGTGCCAAATTGACCTCTGACCTTCCAAAACTATTGTGGGAGTGGTTAGGACCACTTTTTAACCTCTAGGGGCTACCCTGGGGGCTATGCATGTCAATTCGATCAGTGCTTGTCATCACATAATCGGATTGGTGTTGTTTTGGTGTCTACAGATGCCCCTTTTTGGGATGCGCTGTGCGTGGCGTAGTGCTGAGAAAAAATAGATAACCAAAGCACTAATGATTAGGGTTTCTCAGTAACCTAACCAAATTTTGATGCCCCAAGTATGGAAAGGGCACGCATTCTTGAATCCTTGCTTCTGACGAGCTAAGGAGCTTAATTCAAGTGTTAACCTTTTTCGATGAGGTGTTACTTGATCTTGGACATTGTTCAGTCATGAATAGGCAAAGGGCACAACCTTTTGTCTATGGGAACCTTGAGTTCATGATTCTAGAATGCCAAGTGTTTGATCAACTTGTGATAATTGCTTGTTTGCTGCCCCAAGCAGGAGCGTGATTGTCTTTGTCAATGATTCTTTGAATGCATGCCATTTCCTTGATTGGGTGTGTATTTGTTGATTGGTGACTAAGTGTGACTACCCCCTCAAGCGACGAATCGATGAGGGAATGACCGACATGAGAAAAGTGACGAGTCACTTGACCCAAGATGACTTTTGTAAGGGTGCCTTCAGTTGTTTTCCGTTGAATGCTTATGCAGTTTCCCAACAATATGACCTATTTTTGGTGGGTTTAAACCCTTTTTGTGACGCCTTTTGGAGCTAAAATTGTCAAAAATTCGTCCTCCCATGGAGTGGTCCGGCTATGGTAGCCTTCTTAGGGAGTAGGATATTGATAATTTGTGGCCCCAACATCGGTTTTGTATGCCAAGAATGTCAGGCACAAAGGCACCTTTGTTCGGAAATGTTATTGCTATTTTTGGGTGGGTTTGGACCCTTTTTGTGACGCCATTTGGGGATGAAATTCTCAAAAATCCATCCTCCCGTGGAGCAGTCCAGCTATGGTAGCATTCTTAGGGAGTAGGATAGTGATAATTTGTGACCCCAAAATTGGTTTTGCATGCCAAGAATGTCAGGCGCAAAGGCGCCTTTGTTCGGCAAGTTTATTGCTATTTTTGGGTGGGTTTGGACCCTTTTTGTGACGTCGTTTGGGGATGAAATTCTTGAGAATCCGTCCTCC
Source organism: Wollemia nobilis (assembly GCA_028583015.1). Taxonomy (NCBI): domain Eukaryota; kingdom Viridiplantae; phylum Streptophyta; class Pinopsida; order Araucariales; family Araucariaceae; genus Wollemia; species Wollemia nobilis. The sequence goes on from JAQPPZ010002501.1 coordinate 2,438,514, forward strand.
CGTGGAGCGGTCCGGCTATGGTAGCCTTATTAGGGAGTAGGATAGTGAGGATTTGTGACCCCAACATCAGTTTTGCATGCCAAGAATGTCAGGTGCAAAGGCACCTTTGTTCGGCAAGTTTATTGTTATTTTTGGTGCATTTTGGATGCAGTTTTTGTTATTTTTTATTTTCTTGCTCTGTAATCATCCCAGGGTGGGACGAATACCAGTTTTGTAATCGTCCTAGGGTGGGACGAGTGCTAACTAGAGTGCTCATCCTAGGGTGGAATGATTACAGGCCTAAAAGCCTATATAAAGGCCAAAACTAGGTTTTGGGCTCATTTGCATTTGTTTTTTCTGGCGATTTGGAGTTGTGAGGAGGAGTTCGAGTCTACGTAGTGGAGCGTTGTCGAGATTTCATGGAGACCATGAGTTCACGGACTGGATCATCGAGTGGTGGAGCTGAGGCAAGATCGGTAGGTGCTCCTCTTTATTTTGTTTGTTTTTATTTTACAGTTCAAAACCATAATTTATTTTATATTTCATTTTTCCATTTAAACTAAGATCAAAACCCTAGTTTAATTGTTTTGTATTTGTATTTTGTTGTATTGTTTTAAACTAAGATCAAAACCCTAGTTTAAAATTTTTGTTGTTATTTCATTTTTTTGTTTGTCAGTTTAAACTAAGGTAAAACCCTAGGTTTAAAAAACTAGTTTTATTTGTTTTTTGTTCAAACTAGAGTTAAAAACCCTAGGTTAAATGTTGTTATTCTATTTTTTTTTTTTGTCAAACTAGAGTTAAAAAAACCCTAGGTTTAAAGTTTTATTTTTTTTTGTTTAAACTAGAGTTTAGAAACCCTAGGTTAAAATTTTGATTTTATTTTATTTATTTTTTTTTTTTCAGTTTAAACTAGAGTTAAAAACCCTAGGTTTAAAAAGTTTTATTTGTTTTTTGTTTAAACTAGAGTTAAAAAACCTAGGTTAAATGTTGTTATTTATTTTTTATTTTTTAAACTAGAGTTAAAAACCCTAGATTTAAATTTTGTTTTTATTTTGTTTAAACTAGAGTTAAAAACCCTAGATGTAAATTTTGTTTTTTATTTTTGTTTAAACTAGAGTTAAAAACCCTAGGTTTAAAATTTTGTTTTATTTTGCGTTGTTCATCGATTTTTGTGTTTTGAATGTTTGTACTGTACATTTGGTCAATGTTGTTGTACAATTTATTAGATGTTTTTGTTGTACAGTTTGTATACATTGTTGTATATTTGTTTTAGTTCTGTACAATTTTATTTGAATTTTAGAATGTTTTTGTTGTACATTTTGTTAATGTTGCTTGTACAATTTATTTTTGTTGTCATGTTTTAATGTTTTTGTGGTTTTTTGTTTTGTAGGTGGTGAAGAGTCGGTACCGTCAACCGACGGTGTTCTCTGAAGTGTGGGAGGCGTTGACTATGGCGGACTAGGAGTGGCTTGATGCCCTTGGGCTCAAGCAGGTGACTCGGTTAGAGCCTATGGTGGGGGATCGGGCATATCTGACTACCCTGATCAATTTGTGGGATCCTCGCACCAACACCTTTCATCTCCCAATAGGGGAGATGACAGTGACTCTAGAGGACGTTTATCGGATTCTATGGATTTTGATAGACGGGCTGCCCATTCGGACTACTCCTCGTGATCAGCGGATGACGATGCTGACATGGTGCTTTGGGCATGCGACGAAGATGGGGGTGGATGAGGCGGTGGAGAGGGCAGAGGGGGACTGCCTGATTGGTAGGATTTTGGTGCGGTGGTGGCTGGAGAGGGGCGTGTTGGGAGTGAGGCATGCACTGCTCATGACTCTCATCTCCAACATGCTGCTTCCCGACTCCTCAGGTGCGAGGTTCCCTTGGAACCTACTTGAGGTGGTGTTTAGACTTGTGGAGTGTTCGACCTCAGTGCCACTGATTATGAGGTGGGGTCAGACCTTACTGGCATAGCTTTATGATGAGTTGTACGAGGTCCATTGCCGGAGGCGGAAGGGGATTGGATGCAGCTACCTATTGCAGTGCTGGGGGTGGCAACACATAGCTATGGAGCGGCCGCAGGGATTGCCTTGGACCACCCGAGTAGAGATGGTGGACAGGGAGATTGGGTATGCTGCTCTATGGTGGAGGTCAGAGGAGCAGGGGTAGAGTCGGCGATGGGCAGGTGCCATAGGGCACTATGTCGATGCCTTCTCGCGTCTTGCTCCAGGGGAGGTGTTCTGGCATCCATACCGGGACTGTCCAGCCTGGCCTGAGGCTGGGGAGTGGCTCCGGTGGGCGCGTAGGGGGAGGTGGCTGATCGGGCGACATGGGACCGAGCAGGAGTACTTCCCATATGTTCGGGTGACTCGATAGTTTGGGGTTCACCAGGGATTTCCTGGTGAGCCTTTGATCTATCGACATCGGGGCGATGAGAGGACTCTGGCCTGGCCGATCATTGAGCCGCTAGGTGAGGAGTCGGATGTAGTGATTGATGTCCCCAACGTGGACAATGTCGGGGTGACTACAGAGTATGACCAGTGGTGGACGATGCAGCGATGGTGGGGTGAGGGGCCTCTAGGAGGCATGGATGCGGCAACAGTAGGTGGTGAGGATGCAGAGGCATCAGGGGAGGGTTGGGGAGCTCCACGTGATGATTCGGATATGGTGGAGGTTGATGACTTGACTGGGGATGACCTAGGGGTTCCGGGGCAGCCGAATATATGGGAGCAGCCCATCGTCCCGAAGATGCCCATGCCTCAGGCAGTCCCAGGGGACATGGAGGCTAGGTATCGCGTTGAGATAGCATGATTGGAGGATCTACTATGGAGATGAGATGAGGAGCATGGGGAGGTTCTACAGGAGAGGGATCTCCTGCGAACTCAGTTGGTAGAGCGGGAGAACGCATTGGCTACGTACCACCGACGGGATGGGGACATAGATGCTTCATGGGAGAGGGATCTCCTACGGACTCAGTTGGCACAACGCGATGATGCATTGGCTGCATACCATCGGTGGGAGGTGGATTGGGTCCGACACCGGTTGGATTTGGAGGCAGAGATTATCCGCCTCGATGGGCAGTTACCTGAGCTCACTGGAGGTGGATCTTCACGCCGAACGAGAGATAGTGAGACTAAGCAGTCTACTTCCTCTCATCGTAGGCGGGTGGGTGAGGGTAGCGCTAGTGGGCATGATGCGGGGGCTAGCAACAGTCCACCTGAGAGGTCCCATAGGACCCACACCACTGGGGGTAGTTCCAGTCACACCGATCCTACGTGATCATGGTGGCCGACTCCCTAGGCTTGGGGTTTTTTATTTTTTGATGTTTTTGCGAGGTCAGAGGACCGACTTATTGTAGCCTGCGGGCATTTTGGTGATATATATACATGAATTTCTTTTTGGTTATACACTTGTCGTGATTTATTGTTTATTTTATGCACATTTATTTACGTTGATGTATGCATGTGTTATTATGAATGTGATGTTTCTAATTATATGATGTATGCATATGGAATGGATGGAATGATTTTGTTGATAACTTGTCGGTGGCACCATAGACTGTATAGGATTTACTGGCTTTCTGTACTATGTGATGACTTTTGCGTGTGTAATATTTTTTGTTTGTTTTGTGTTTTCTAATGGTGATGCAAGAATGGACATGTACAACATTTGTTTTAGAATGTAGTTAAGGTTTTTATGAGATTCAGATGTTTTAACTAACTAGCCAAGACTGTACATTTATCTTACAAGACTTTTGAACAAGGTATGAATCAGACTTGAGTTTGACCAAGTTATTTCACATCCCTGTGTGTGCGATTGAATTTGTTTATGTGGTATTTTTAGGATACCGCCGATGCCGAGTAGGCTGTCCACCAAACCTGTACTGAGGATCACCTAATTAGCTCCACTAACTCCTTTGTTGTATTTAGTAAGATTAATCCACAGGACAATCTAAGGTACCATAAGCTAGCTCATCCACATGCAAACATTGGTCTGCTCACACGCAAAGCTAATGTGATAGACATATCGTCATGCGTTTAGGATACCACCATTGCCAGGTAGGCTGTCCACCAAACCCGTAATGAGGATCACCTAGATGGTTTTTTGAATGCTGAGAATTCCAGGGATTCAAGCTCAGGCGTCTTTCGGTTGCTCAACTTGTTGGGATACTTGCTCTCATACATAGTGATGAAAATCATTGTTTATTTTTCTCTTTTGTTTTTATTTTTTGAGCAAGGGGTTTGAATAGTGGTGATAACCACTGTTATTTGATTTTGCATTTTAGGTTTCAAAGTTGAGCTCGTAGGTTTTTGGATTGTGAATGGAATTGATCCCTTTTGGCTTTGGGGATGACTACCCATCCTGTTTAGGGACATGTAGTACGAATCCTTATGACTTTGGGGACCAAAGGTGATTGGGGATCTTATTATGTAATGGCATTGATATTTTAGGCCTTGGGGATGACTACCCATCCTTGTCAGGGGCGTGTAGTATGAATCCTTACGACGGTGATTGGGGATCTGATTATGTAATGGCATTGATCTTTTAGGCCTTGGGGATGACTACCCATCCTTGTCAGGGGCATGTAGTACGAATCCTTACGACTTTGGGGATCAAAGGTGTTTGGGTTTTTTTTGATAGTGGATTTTAACCACTATTTATTATGGGGAATTGGATGGGGAAGAGCTTGTCCTTTTGTCAATTCTCAACATTCTCGAACCATTCGCATAGGGGGATGAGCAGGCTAACCTTTCACCTATGGTACCCTAGACTGCTTTGTAGGTTTCTCTTGCGTTCACACAACTTGGGAATTTTTATGTGTTTTAACTTGTGTGGGGATGCTACGTAACGAGGTGTGATCCAAGTAAAACTCTACCTTTGTAAAATCTGTCTGACTTCGTACAACATTTGACCAGAAATCTAAAGACAGCTGAATGACAAAAAACCCTAAAGACATTAGCAGACAACTGACTATGATAAAAAAATGTGGATGACGTTATTCTGGATGGATGTGTTTACAAAATGGACTGAATGTGGAAAATGATGGAATTGCCTAGCAATTACAGTCTATGGTGCTTATGACGTGTATGACCAGCAAATATGCCATGTATGGATGCGATGCCTAATGCAGTTTATTATATTTTTGTGTTTTGATTTTTAAGAGTATGCATGGAAGTGAGATGCAATTTTTTTGTTATTTTTTATTATCATTTGTTTTTGTTTGTTTTTGAATATTTATTTTTGACCAAGCGATTGTGGGAACCCTTGGAGATTTTTGGTTTGACCAAAGGGATTATGGGCACCTTTGGGGCATTTTAGGGTTTGACCAAGCGATTGTGGGAATCCTTGGAGATTTTTGATTTGACCAAAGGGATTATAGATACCTTTGGGGCATTTTGGGGTTGACCAAGTGATAGCTGGCATCCTTGGAGCTTTTGGTTTGACCAAAGGGATTGTAGATACCTTTGGGGCATTTTAGGTTGACCAAGCGATTATGGGATCCTTGGAGCTTTTGGGTTGACCAAGCGATTATGGGAATCCTTGGAGCTTTTGGGGTTGACCAAGTGATTGCTGGAATCCTTGGAGATTTTGGGGTTGACCAAGTGATTGTTGGAATCCTTGGAGATTTTGGGGTTGACCAAGCGATTTTTGGAATCCTTGGAGCTTTTGGGGTGGGCTATGGCTCTCTAAATGTGGAATGGCCTCAAATGACTGATGTTCAAGGGTTCTAGTTCCTTGATTCCTTCAAGAGAGGCGAGCCGGTATGTTCCAGGTCCTATTTTACTATCAATTACATAGGGACCTAACCAGTTTGCCATGAACTTATCCCTTAAATGGGGTGGCAAGTTAGAGTTTTGTTGGTTCTCTTTTAAGACCAAGTCACCAACCTAAAAGTCCCTCAGGTGAACTTTCATGTTGTATGCTTTCTTAAGTCACTCTTGATAGATACGTAAATGCTCGAGAGCATTGATGCATCGTTCGTCGAGCAACGTAAGCTGGTCTAACCGGGCTTGCCATGCAGTGTCATCATCGATGAACTCTTGCATTGATATGCGTAGGAAGGTATTTCCAACTCGAGAGGCATGACTGCCTCGGAGCCATACACCAACAAAAATGGAGTTGCCCCAGTGGGCGTCCGAATGCTGGTGCGATAAGCCCACAAGGCAAGCGGGATTTGAATGTGCCAATCCTTATGACTATCTGTGACCATATTTTTAAGGATGGCAACTAGCATTTTGTTTGACGCCTCTGCTTGCCCATTTGCCTACGGATAATAGGGTGTTGAAAAACTATGCTGAATTTTGTACTTTGTTGTCAAAGCACGCACATATTTGTTTTTAAATGACGTCCCATTATCCGAGATGATCTTGGATGGAATACCAAAATGACATATGATGTTATGTAAAATAAACTCCGCAATGCGGGTCCCAGTCGTAGAGGTAAGCGGAATTGCTTCCACCCACTTGGTGAAGTACTTTGTGGCCGTTATGATAAACGTGTGATGGCCTGACGACGTAGGGGAGATATTTCCGATTAGATCTAAGCCCCACTACAAAAATGGCCAAGCCGATTGGATCGGCTGCAAGGCCTGAGAAGGTACGTGTGTCAAATTAGCATGGTGTTGACATTTTACGCACTTCCTTACATACGCGCAACAATCTCACTCTAAATATGGCCAATAATAGCCCATGCAAAGAATGCACTTTGCGATGGCCATACCATCGAAGTGGCCATCGCATGTACCATCGTGCGCTTGGGTGATCGCCCAAGCGGACTCTTGCTGGTCCAAGCAATGAGAGGAGGATCCCTTCGTAGCTTCGACGGTACAAAATGTCTCCTAGCAAGACATGTTTTGCCACTTTCTATTTGAATGATATTTTTGCGGCATGCGTCAATCCAAGTGGGAGGTTACCTAGCTTGAGGTAGTCTCTTATGGGTGTGTACCAATCCTACTGATCAAAAACCTCGATGGTATGAACTGCCAATCCCTTTTGAAGTTCATCCCTAGCAAAAGCTAAGCGGGAACGAATTTGTAAAAATAGCATTGTGTTGCTATTGAGAGGGGTTGGGGAGAACAAGGACCCCTAGTTGGCGTGATTCAGACTATCATGGATTCGAGAGAACTTATCCTGAGATGGTTCAATCTGGATCAGGTGGATTCCTGGCGTTAGGTCAGAGCTTGCATGCTCCATCATGGATTGCGATAATGTTTTGACTTGAATGGTTGTCATCTCACCAGAAGGGTCTTGCGGGATTAGTGACCCCAAGGAGGCCATAGTGTCTGCAAAATGATTCGATGATCGAGGGAGTGCCTCGATGTCGTACCATTCAAGATTTTCCAAGAATTTGTCCACAAGGGCTTTGTAGGCCTGTAGAACTGGGCATTTGCATTGGAATACCCCTTTTACTTGGTTGACAATTAACAGCGAATCACCAAAGATGTTCAGGCATTTGATGTTCATGGTGATGGCTGTTTGAAGACCTATGAGCAAGGCTTCGTATTCGGCATTGTTGTTGGTGCATGGGAAATCAAGTTTAAATGATAGAGGCATTGGAGCCCCTTGTGGTGTGAAGAATACAATTCCCATGCCACCCCCTTGCTCACATTTAGAACCATCGAAGAATAAGGTTATGTCGGCCTGTGACTCAGGCTCATCAGAATCTGGCAATTCTGAGACATGGAAGACCCCATCATCGGGTAGCTCTACGGTCAGAGGCTGATCATCTTTGAGAGGAGCCTCTGCTAGTTGATCGGTGATGACTTGACCTTTGATGGACTTCTGTCCAATGAACTTGATGTCAAACTCTATCAACAACATGATCCATTTTGTCGTGTGGCTACTATGATAAGTATGACTCATCATGTACCACAATGGATTCTCCTTAGACACAACATACGTCGTATTGCTCAGCATGTAGTGGCATAGCTTTTTGGTAGCAAATACCACTGCTAGGCATAGCTTCTCGACGTATGCATAGTTAAGTTCATAACTGACCAGGGTGCGGCTAAGATAGTAAGTAGCCTGCTCTTTATGTAGTTCATTTTTTTGGGCTAGCATGGCGCCCAGTGCCACCTCAGTAGCTGAGATGTACAAATAGAATGGCACTCCTGGTCTAGGTGGTGCCAATACTGGCGGTGAAGCCAAGTATTGTTTAATGTCATCGAAGGCTGACTGGCACTCGTCATCCCAGTGAAATGCTACCCCCTTGTGTAATAATTTATTCATGGGTCGACACTTGTCAGATAGCTATGCTATGAAGCACTTGATTGACGCGACCTTTCCCTACAAGCTTCTGAGCTGCTTGATGGTGGTTGGGGGAAGCATTTCAAGGATTGCCTTGACTTTGTTTGGATCTAAATCTACCTCGATTCCTCATTTTGAGACTATGAAACCCAAGAGTTTTCTAGATGTGATGCCAAATACGCACTTCTTGGGGTTTAGTCTGACTTTATGTTCGATGAGGCGATCGAGGATCTTGCTTAGGTCATCGAGATGATCTGGGCACAAAAGAGATTTGGCCAATAGATCATCCATATAATCTTCCAAAGTTTTATGCATGTGATCATGGAAGATGTATGTCATAGCGCGTTGGTAGGTGGCACCAACATTTTTAAGGCCAAAGGGCATGACCTTATAACAAAATGTCCCCCAAGGCATTGTGAATGCCATTTTGAGTTGATCATCGGGATTGATACGAATCTAGTTGTATCCCAAGAAACCATCCATGAGGGAAAGCATTTCGTGGCCTGTTGTAGCGTCTACCAATGCGTCGATGCTAGGCAAGGGGAAATCATCCTTGGGACTCACTTTGTTTAGATCTCAAAAATCGGTGCATATGCGAATCCTCCCATCAGGCTTCTTGACGGGTACCATGTTGGATAGCCATGGTGGGTAATCCATGCAGATGACAAACTATGCATCCAACAACTTTTGTAGCTCATCTTTGACCATTAAGGCTACTATTGGGTGCATCTTACGTAGTTTTTGCTTGATTGGCTTGACTATCGGATCAAGCGTTAGATTATGCATGACTAGCTACGGGTCTAGCCCCGACATGTCTTTGTAGGACCATGCAAAAACCTCCTTCTTCTCTTTGAGAAGGGCAATGTAATTGGCTTGCTCTTCGGGGGATAGACTTACCCCCAACTTGATGATTTGTGGATTCATTGGATCAGAGCCGATGTCTACGTCAGTCGTCTCTTCGACTAACATGTGGGACCCATCCTCCAACTGGTGTGGAGTTGGGATCGGGTGGATATCATTTGCTGAATTTAGATCTACGTTTGGAACATCGGGTTCCTCTTCAACATGGAAGATATCCTGAGTTGGTCTTGGGGTGAAATGAAGCATCTCACCGCAAGGCCAGTACTCTGATGGAGATGGTGGCGAGTTAGCACGATCCCAGTCTATGGCATCTAGGTTTAGATACAATGGTCATGCTGGATCGGCTGGATTGCGGATGGGGGCGGTTAAGTCAATGGAGATCATGTTGATGAAGTGAATTTGGTCTCCATTACCACGTGGGTGGTGACTCGGACATCCTTGGTGATCTTTGTGTTCCGGATCTAGCTCTGTGGGTATTGGCACAAATGGATCGGCCCTATGTGCGGATAAAAGGATAGGGTCTACCCTTGGCACTGATGGCTCTATAAGGTCTCTAGGTGGAGGGTGCTCTCTGTATGCCTAAAGTGGTGGGTGCAGTAGTTGGTCCAACTGTGCTTGGTTTAGGTGCCACCTATGCCTTGGCCCCATGTTTAGCTATTCAAACATGTCATCAATGTCCATGGGGTATTGCTGCTATCGCATATGATTGAGATATGCCATCTCAGTATCATCTTCATAATCGCTATCAGATATCCATAGGCCTTCATTGGCTTCGACAACTATTTGTGGCATGTGAGGCTCGTTCTGCTCGAGCAAGTTAATTTGGTCCCATCGGGGTTGTTCTGCTCTCTACGGGAGGACCTGATTCTCTTGAGGTGGCATTTGCTCGATTGGAGCATTCAAGGGGAACATCACCATGAAGTCCTCCTGATAATCATCTATGGGCATCACTTGCGAGTGATTGCTATCGGACTCGAAAGGGTCCCAAGGTGCTACCTCATACTCTGACTCATCTTCTGAAGATCCTTCTTGACCTTGTCTATATCCCTCTTGTAGGTGAGTCCTCAAACTTTCTCCTTTCTCGATCGAAGGGAAAGGGTTGTTGAGGTCAACAAGGTTGGTTGTTGACAATGGGAGATAATCCCCCAATGTGTACGTTGTGTTAGGATTGGCATATGGGTCTTGTGCCAACCCATCCTTGTTGCCTATCCCTAGGCCTTGCATGTTCTCTACCAAGATGTCAAGGGGCAAAGGGTGGTTGAACCCTACTCCTGATTTGTCGTACGACATCTGATATCTTGGTTGACAAAGAACGCGCACCCCTTGCTCATATCTGCCCAACCCATATCCGTGCCAATTACATTGGCCAAGATATTTCAAAGTGAAGTCCGGGTTGGACAGATAGTTGACATTCTCGACAAAGGGCTCTTCATCCTCTTCCTCTTGCAGGTAAGGTTCAATGTCGTTGTCGAGGCCCCCATATACAAAATTTGTCTGGTTTGGTGGGTAGCCCAAAGGGACAATAGTGTCGATGGGGAGGCGAGGTCTCCCCATGTCCTGCATGGACTCAAGCGTGGGTGTTGCTACAATGTTCTACACTAGATACTCCCCCAGGCCCGTATTGGCCATCTCAACGGTGATCGTTGGCGGTTGAGGGGGAGGGAATGGGAGTTCTTCCTGAGTCCACTCCATGTCGGGTGAACTAGGTGCCTCGACTTCCATTCGGCTAGGCACCTCTTCGGTAGAGATGGTTGAGACTGATGGTGGTGCCTCTTCCAGGGGTTTCTTCCCATTGTCCTTTGGTGTGGCCATCATAGGTGGCATCGTTGGTGAAGGACCAGACGATGAAGATGGACCCATATGGGGATTTGAGGGACTTAACAATAAGGATGCATGCAGAATCAGATCCTATTTGGATGGATTCAACTGAAAGTCCAAATGTGTCGATGGAAGGGTCGATTGTGGCATCAGCTGTACCATATTGCAATACTTGAAGGGCTCTAAGTCTGCCGGGACTACATGCACTTGCCCTTCGTATGTGTACTTTAGGCATTGATGGGCTATCGAAGGGACACACTTCATGTCCCTGATCCAAGGCCGGCCTAGTAAAATATTGTAGGCCATCTCACCTTCTAGAATGTGGCACAACGTAGGAATAGTATTTTGTCCCACTTGGATGGGCAGGACAATTGTGCCAACCATCGAGCATATCGCGTCATTGAATGCTCGAAGAGTATAGGTGGAGGCCACAATGTGAGATGCTGGCAACTTGAGGTGCTTCAATGCCACTATTGTGATTATATTGTTGGATGAGCCAGTGTCCACCAACACCCTCTTAAATGGAATCCCGTTGACCCGCGCAATGACGTGCAGGGGTGGATCCGCCATATCACCAGTCACCGATTTTAGTTCATCTTCTCTAAAGGTGATGACTGGTTATGTACATCATTTTACATGTCCCACAAAGTTGTTGAAAGAGTTTGCTTCGTGGGGCTATAGCTCGATGGCTTTTAATATCTCCATTAGAGCCTCCCGATGGGGCGGTGATTGTTGGATGAGCTCATAGATGGAGAGCCTAGCCGACGTGGTCCTTAAACTTTGGGTAAGTTTAGTCCAAATCATGGCCACTGGTCTAGGTGGGGGAGGTTGTGTAGGGTGTTGTTGAGGTTGTGACGTTGATGGAACCTCTCCTGTAGCCACCGCGGGGGCAGCTGTGCTTGGGTACCTCTTGTTCCGAGTCACTATGCTTATCATCCCTACATACCCCTACATGGGGCAGTTCTGTGTCACCTCATTGACTTGAAGGGTCTTTGCCTACACATCATGGGCAGGCAGGGGGTCTTTGAAGACCTCCATCTATTGGTTGTTTGGCACCATGGGATTATCCACCGCTAGCGTCTTGTTGTCTATTAGGTCTTGCACTAAGCTTTTGAACTTCCAACACGCGTAAAGGTCATGTCCTTTCTGTCGATGAAATCTACAGTACAAGTCTTCCCTATAGCCCTTGGGTTTTGGCGCGTTGGGGTCTACGGGTCGACTTTTTGGCAGGTTTATCAAGTTTACCATGGACAAGCGGTCAAACAAGGAGTCTTTAGACTCTGTGAAGGGTGTGAATTGTCGCCTAGGGTGATGCTGCTAATTTTGCTCTTGCCTATGATTTTCCTTTTCATAGGTGTCAAGAGGAACTACCTGATAATTAGCCTTTGGGGGTTGTATTGCTTGTGCAGGCTTAGGTATGTTTATAGCAACCTGATTGACCACGACGGGTTTCGGTTGCGTTGACCCAGTTTTGGCATTTTTGGGCCACTCTTTCTTGCATGGCTTGGCAATCTCGCCATCCTGTATCTTGATCTCCTCAATGATTCTGGCTTGTGCTAGGGCTTCCTCGAGAGTGGCATATTGTTACAGCTGCAATAGCATGGAGATCGACCTCAAACAACTTTTCGAGAACATTTGGGTTAGGTCGGCCATGGGAGGGAGGTAAGGTAGCTTTGAAAGCAACGTCCTCCATCGATTTCCATAAGCCACCATGGTCTCTTCCTCATACTTCCTGAGGCTAGCTAGGTCACTTAACGATGCCTTCTTCTTGGTATTAAAGGCAAAACATTCGAGGAATGCGTCTACTAGCTGGTCCAGGTTACTGATGCTATGCTTTGGCAACTGGGTAAACCAATCTGAGGCAGGGCCTGCGAACGTGGTTATAAATGTTCTTAGAAGCAAAGCATCGTTGTCCTGAATGCCAAAGCATTGGCTCAGGAATCTCGTCACGTGCTCTTGGGCATCCTCCTCCCCTCTAAATATTGCCAATTGAGGCATTTTAAAGTGTTCAGGGTATGGGGGTGCAGGCACTGAAGGATGCATAGGGTGACTACGGAGCTGGTGTAAAGTGGGATTTTGGGGCCCAAAAGTCTTGGTCTCCATAGACTCTAAGCGCTCTAGTAGCACTTTGTATGCATCAAAATATTTGATCTCTTCCTCCTTGGTTTGTTCCCATTGCGAATTACGGGGAACTTGAGGCCTATGGAGGGGTAGTCGGGTAGCACCCCCTGCCTTGGTAGGGCATTTCAGCCCGCTCTTCTTCTTGCTCGAATTCCTCATAGGCTTCTTGAGGAGTTCCTGGGCATGACCTATAAACATGGGTGGGTGCCCGCGGAGGGTGCCCATCATTGGCTCTAGGGGTGGTCTCCCACTCAGGTCTAGGAGGTCTTGGAGGTAACATTTGATAAGGTCATGGAGACCTGTCTCGCACCAAGGGGTTGTGCCTCTCATACAACTCTATCCTATGCGTGCGAGGGGTTGGGACCCTCTCAGGCATAGTGTTCTAGAGCAACTCATCTGTCTGACGTTGAATGCACTCTTTGCTAAGGCGATACAGGTGCTCTAACTATTGTTGATCTTGCTCAAGCTGCGTGATTTGTGCTCGATGGGTGGCATGTTTGGCAAATGCCAAGTCGATTTGTTCTATCGTCTTGAGTCTAGGAGGCCTAGATGCCTCCCCTATACATCTATCTCGGTCATGGTGATCCGATATCTCTATAGGTCACTTCCCTCTATCGAGGTTAGCGGCATTCACTCGAGGCTCTAGCCTCAGTAGGTGATCCTGATAAATAGCAGGTGCGGAAGTGCATTGTTCCCACGTTGTGTATTGCTCTTGAGGAATGTAGTGGTCTTCCTCATGCTCCCTTTCGTATATGTGAAAGGGGCGGGCAGAGTTGGCTCGCCCTATCTGAAGAGCCTTGTGCTCTAGATTTGGCCTATTGTTTTTGATAGTAATAAGGGGTAGAGGAGGGATGATGTAATCATGTGGCCCCTCCTTATGGACCCTATGCTATTCTAGCACTTCATTGCATGGTGGCCACTCATAACGAGTGTCTAAGGGAGCCTTCCCATCTATGTTGAGTGCCACGTGTAAGGACTCCTCCTGAAAGGGTCTATGTTGAATGGGAGTGCCCCTCGAAGGGGTGCCTCTATAGTCCCATTCCATCATGGTATGATGTGGACTATTTTGTGGGTCAGGCCACCAAGGTGGTATGACCAAGTCCTTGGGGCTATAGCGGAGGCGACTTGTGCCCCCTTGTACACTTTTCGTAGCTTTTGCCCGTGATTGGGCTTGGCTATGGGTGTACACCATGGTGGTGTTTCTCTAAACGATGCGTACATTTTTATCTTCTTTACAATTTTTTATGCTACACTAAACAAATAGGAGCCACACAAACAAAGAAGTGATTATCTCGTTTATGGATTAAAAGTGTGCCCTAAATCTGGTTCAGTGTGTTTTGATTTTTGTTTGAAAACCTTGTAACGAAAATTTTGTTGTACATGCAATATGAGGGCTCTTATGTCTCCCAAAATGGTCACCCCTTCAATATACCACTGCCAGGCCATTATACCAAACCTCTCAATATACCCGCCCTTACGTGAGGGAAACTATTGGTACACGAGAGTAGAACAGTACGTGGAACATAGGCGGTACGGAAGGGGAATCACCCTATTTTTGACACCTACCATAGAAGACTTATCCTCATGCACTGGGAATCACCCCAGCTACACTTGGTCAGATTTCATCAAGATTTACGTCTAGCAATAGTAGTGATCGGGGTTATGTATGCAAACTTCAAGCCAAGGTGGTGATGAAATCCACCGTTGGTCTTGATCAAGTGTTGGGGTTTTACGACCAACGCCTTGATGTTTAGATTATCTCGTGGTGTGTGTGGTTATTTTTACTTGTGCAAAGAAAGGAAACATGTAGTAAAATTTCCTATGCAAGCAAAGAAACAGAAAAATCATAGAAATAGAGACAAAAAATTATAGAGTGTTCAGACAACCTACCTCTTCTCTGCCCACACCAGATGCCCCTGAGTTTCTGCTCAAAAATTGCATAGAGAGCTAATCGTCCCAGGGTGGGATGAATAGCAGATCTATATTCATCATAGGGTGGGATGAATGCCTTATTCATCCCAGGGTGGCATGAATTCCAGTCTGTATTCGTCACAAGGTGGCACGAGCAGCAGTCCAACGCTTGAAGGATTAACACCTGAAAGCAAAAACACACAATTTTGATCAAAAATTTGATCCCAAAATCAAGGGACAGGGTCCCACCATGATCGCCACTGAAATCACGAGGATACAGAAGCCCATAGGCATACCGGGTGTGGTGCAAACAAAAGCATGCGAAATGCTAAGTCCTACGAATGAAGAAGGACTAAAGTGCATAAAAAGGGGAAAACAAACGAACTGAAATGAGATATAAAGAAAATGTAAAGTGCAGCCCTTCTTTTTATTAATTTTTCTTTGAGACCAGGTTACAATACGTCTCCTTCCTTTTTAGGAGCTAGGAGCGTTAGATATAGCTTTGTTACACCACGGATGGTACACTTCCCTTCGGGATCTTTCGCGTGCCCACATTTGAAATGGGCAGGCCAAACGTCACCGTCGCTTGCATGAATGCATCTGTAGTTCCTTGATTCCCCTTCGATGTCGATATCCTACATTCAAAGAAATAGAAAATGATTAGTAGCACCTATGGATGGAGGGAAATATGCAATCCCCAAGGCCTCCGGTTAATGCATGCATGAAATAATAAAAATGGTAATCAAAACATGTCAGAATAAGATGAAATTTGGATAGAAGCATGCAAACACCATCATGAACACACTACAAAAGGAACAGTCAAGAAATCTATTGTAGATTTCTAATCGCTCCGGGGTGGGACGATTAGGACTGTCATAAAACGTCAGAAGGAAACCTCCTAAATGTCCCATCTAGAGGCCTCCAAAACACCTGCAAAGTTGGGGTTAGGCAAAATGGGGCATTTTGAGATGACCCAGAAGGTCGGATTTTGCATATTCAGCCCCGATCACCCTGTATCTGAAAATGCTCCCTGTATGTTAGTGAAAGCGAAAAGCAATGAAAACACAATCAAAACTCATCAGAATAGCATGAAATTTGAATGGAAGCATATATGAAAGACATAAAATAAAATGCAAAAGGAATAGTAAGGAAATATACTACAAATTTCTAATCGCTCTGGGGTGGGGCGATTAGGACTGCAGTAGTGCGAGGGCGCCCGGGGGCAGGACGCCCGCCGTTTGGGGCTTGGTTTCGGCACCAATCCACTTGGGATGGGTCCAAAACCTCCTAGGGGGTTGTGTCAGCAAATTGGGTGGGGTATTGTGGCCAAATATTTGGGTTTTGGGTCTGGATTGCGCTTCCAATGTTCACCCAATAACCTCCCTTCCAAAAGAGAGATCAAGGATGTAAGAAGCACAAGTGAGGGGTGAGGATGTAATTCGGCAGCACTCCATTGCTCCAAATGCTCCTGCTCTATTATTTTTTGGGGTGAGAAGACTCACCATTTTATAGACCTGAGGGTCTCTTGTGAATGAGCATGCAGGGGCGCCACTTGGCCATCATGCCTTCCTAGGGGAGAGAAGATTCCTCCCTGATTAAGGGCTCCATGACTGCCTCTATGACTGCCCCTTTGAGCTCAAAAATGCTCACTCGCACTCCCATGCATTGAAGGTGGAGTTGAGTGGTGGATCTGAGCTGCCATTTGTCAAGGTTTGACCTTTTGCCCGTCAAACCTGCTATTCGCCCCACCCTGGAGCAAATGTTGCTAATCGTCCCGGGGTGGGATGAATACCAGTTTGTAATCATCCCAGGGTGGAACGAGTAGGGAGCAGAGTGCCTGAAAGGTGCCAAATTGACCTCTGACCTTCCAAAACTACTGTGGGAGTGGTTAGGACCACTGTTTAACCTCTGGGGGCTGCCCTAGGGGCTATGCATGTCAATTCGATCAGTGCTTGTCATCACATAATCGGATTGGTGTTGTTTTGGTGTCTACAAGTACTAATTTCCATTTTGAGTGAATTGCATTTACAGTTCAACAAAATTCCATGCTACTATTCCTAAGGTGCAAAGTTTTTGTGCCACTGAAACATCACATCCATCTAGGGGAAGAGCATACATATGAGTTTTTAGTTCATATTCCTCAATGTTTTGCATTACATTTTGATATTTACCTTTAGAAGGTAATGTTATTCCATTGACCACCATGAATTTGAATTAATTTCAAGAAGTTATGTAATAGTTTGCTTTCTTAGGTACCCACATATCAATAAAGTTATGTATTATCATAATCAATAAGGATTATGATTCTATGCCCCTTGAAATGTCCTAGTACCTTTATACTCTAAGGGCTCAAGATTCTTGATACTACATGAATTAAAATGTCTAGCTAATGTTATTTTTGTGCTTCATCCTTTTTCTAGTGCTCTTGTTTTGGTTGTTTCTCTTCTTCTTCTTTGAGGACTTCATTTTCTATAGAATTGTACATATCCATAAAATTACAATTTTTGTTGTACACATTTATGCAAAAGAAATTGTGGATCGTCCAATCAAATTATCAATGACCTACATTCTTTTATAAAATTTTTGGCCAAAAGTAGAAGGTAAAAGCTCCATAATATACCCAATACCCTTCATAGTTTCTCGAAAAAATTAAAAGGTAAAAGAGCGATGATTTTTTTGAAGATCAAAAGGCAATATGGACTTTGAAGATGAATGATGAAGAAGATTTTTGTGAGCCGGATAAAGGAATTTCAAGATATTTGTGAGGATGGATGGGGTGAAATTTTTTGAAGGTCAATCCATTTAATAGAATCTAATGAAATATTAAAAGAAAAGGATTTCTATGGATCTTTCGATAAAAAATTAGGAAACCATTGATTTTTTATAAAATTATGATGCAAGAATACAAGTAAGAGTTCCATGGACCATATGATTGAAAATAAAAGGTCCATATTGCTTTCAATAGTGAGGGAAGCTGTGGAGGAGACAAGAAAATCCAAGATGTAAGGCATACAAAATGAAAAAATGACCAACAAAGAAAAGTAGTCTAAAGTAAGTACACAAGATAGGAAGATCAAATTGCATAGCAAGTAATCCCTAAAAATTTTATGGTTGGTTAACAAACCCCCCTAAGAAAACTCACAAAATATATTTTTAGTTTAGTTCATGTATTCCCAAGCAAGACTCACTAGCTTTCACTGGTAATACCACATCAAGCTCATTGTCTAGCTTCTATATTAGGCTTCTCCTTTCGTTTCATTGTATCCTTTACTTGCTCTCTCCCATTTTTTCCTCCTCTTTTATGCTAAGCATTGAAGTCCAATGCTTCTATGATGGGGAGGAATGATAGGAATATTACAATCACCACTTTTTCATAAATGTTTTATATGTGAACACAACTATTTTTACAATGTGAATACCTTTTTAAAAGGTTTGTTTAAATATTTAATGCTTTACTTTGCATTTAATGACTTGCTTCCTATAAGGTTCCTTCTAAGGCTCTGTAATGGGCTATAAATAACCTCTTTTCATTTAGAAATAAATATTCTTTTCCTTTGCAAATTATTTGGGTCTCCACATTCTTATCAACTCTAAAGTAAGTCTACAAGATAGGAAGATCAAATTGCATAACAAGTATTCCCCAAAAAATTTATGGTTGATTTAGAATCTCCCCCCCACAAAAAAAAGGTAGTTTAGCTAAACTAATGAGTAGTTGCTAAAGGATCTAAAACCACCTACATGCACCACTTGGGATTGAAAATCCAAGGATAGTGGTTGGCCTATTTAAGGTAAAACCATGGTAGCCACAACAAGACCACCCTAAATTTTAACAACATTGATTATAGTGGGTGCATGTGCTTAGTCTCTTGGATCCCTAGAAAGGTAGTTGAGCACTAGCGATGGTTCTTGCACATTCGAAGGCTTAGAGAAATTTGGCATTAATGATTCTAGATCAATAGACCTCAAGAAGACCAACAAGTTGGTTATGAATAAGAGCCCTAAGGTAGTTTGTAGCAGGGGTAATTAATATCCTAAAGAATCTTGGAGGGAAAATATTTTATATTTTATCTATGAATAGTAGATTGATATAGATTGTAAAGAATTAGTTAGTTGCTTATTCATACCTATTACTAGGCTTTGTATGTAACTCTCCTTTCATTTTCTTCTATATAATAGTCTGGATTCGAGCCTTGCATCATTTAATGGATAAGATTTCAAGCGCTTTCTTCTGGTAGGATTGTAATTGCTTTTGATGAATATATATATATATATATATATATATATATATATATATATATATATATATACAAGAAGCTATGAATATTTGACTTTCTATTCCATTTCTTATGTATACATGTACTTATGCTTAATCGTTAATACTTTGAGGAAACTATGTTCACTTTGAGTTGTTGCAAAAAGATTCATATGTTCATTTAAATACCAATGTTATGTATAATAATATCACAATATTGGCACACAACCCCTAGTTATCTTAGGAATTTTACTTTTCATTGTTCTATTTATTGTGGTTTTTTCCTTTTCCTTTGTGTGTAAAATATGGTTAGATAGGTAAGCACCGAAGATCACATCCCATAAGAATATATACTTACAAATAACCTCAAAGGACAACCTTTATGCCTTATCCCATGATTTTAATACGTATTGGCATGTCACTCTATGTGAGGCATGAGTCTTAGGTGCATCCGACCACCATGACATTCTAAGACAACAAAATTTCTCATCATAATTATGACATAATTCTTGTGCTCTGAGATTCCATTTTATCCCTAGTCAATTTATTAATTATTAGAGATTAATTTCTTTGATTTATGTGGTATTGAATGGGATAGAGGGTTTAGCTTGTGGAAATTTAGATGAATGCATCTAAACAAAAAATTCCTCTACTAACCTAGCTAACCCTATTACTTTCATCATGGATTTTGGTTTAAAAATTTCTAGCTTGGCCTTTATATCATCCTTCAACCCACTGATAAAACAACTCTAAATTAATCCTTCACCTATATCCATTTTTTGGTTAACCAACTTCTCAAACTAAATATAATATTCCCAAACAATGAAGGTCTACTTCAATTTTGTTAAAGCTCCTATATAGTCATAATGCTCACTAGGGTCAAAATGAGTGAGTAGTTATTGTTAAATTTCTTTTCAAGAAAGATCAAGAGTCTTAAGTTGCACCTATTGATACCATTGAAGGACCTCAAAATCAAAGTTAAAGGATGCCATGGTGATCCATAAATATCGAAGGATATTATGGATCTTGAAATACTGATCCACTTTAAAAATATAACCATTAGGTTCCTTGCCATAAAAACTTAGCAAAATCAAGCTTGGGCATTTTATACATGGCATTATTTTTAGAAAATAGCATTGTGTTCCTCCTCTTATGTATTTTTAGAACTACCAACCTTTCCCTCAATGTCACCACTATGAATTTTATGGTGTGAATGAGTGGATCCTTTTAAGCGTCCTTCAACCTCATAGAATTTTTTCTTAATTCCTATTTTTACTTTAATATGCTCACTATTTAAAAGATACATAGAGTCTTTAAGTGTTTAATTTTATGTCCAAATTAGTTCTACATCTATGTAAGTTGTTGACTCAATATACCTATTTGTTTAGACAATTAGTTTTAACTCCATCTCCCTTATTACTCTGGTAGTTCCTCTAGCAATGGTTTTGTTGGAATATATTACATTATTTAGTACATGCTAATGTACCACCTTGGGTATATATATATAAAGTGAAAAACCCCTTGTGGGGCTGCCTTGGTCTGAGAGACCATGAACAGGGGGTTCTACATCGTCAAAGTCACCCGGGAGTCACACCCGACCCTGCCCGCACCAACATTATCAATTGGATTTTGGATACCCAATTCAAATTTTTGATAGGGTGGATATTTGAACCTGGGACCTCCCTTGGAGGATTACCCTCTCCTCTCCAACTCACCTACAACACCTAGGTAAAAAAACTAATTTATAGTGGAAAACACCCCTTTCGAGGTGCCACTTTCAATAGTTTAGGCATAGGAGGAATGGAGCCTTGTCGGCCTCTACCAACACATAGGATATTCCTAACTATACCATATATCTATAGAATGGATACAAGGGGAATAGAACCTGGGTTGACCTCTACCAGCACCTAGGGGATTTACCACCTCACCACAACAAGCAGATCTTGGGTATATCTTTAGATTAGGAACGTGTCTTAGATTAAGGTGTGAGTATTTACTTTATGCAATGTAATAAGTGTACAAGTATTATTAGAATGTGTAAAGTATTCAATAATGTAAATGTGTATAATAGTCCATGTGCACATGAGTTCATAGAATAGGAAGGTTAAGAGTCATATGAAGATGAAAGGTCAAAAGTTACATCTCATTATATATTGAACTTTATGTGAGCATATGAATAGCCACAATATAGAGAAGTAGATAATAAGGTAGAGATACAATGTAGAGCATGTATGAAGTATGGAGAGTTTGAGATCTTCATTCTATATAAAAATAATACTTTGTGAGCTTTTGTTAATGATAAATTTTTGAGTTATTACAAAAGTATTTCATGAGTTTTATATGTTTTAAATATTACCATTATATTATATTTGATATAGCATGTTTATTCTAGATCTTGTGTTTATTTTTCATTAAGTATTTAGTATCAAAAGCTAATAGTGGTATCACAACCACAAAGCATATTGAGAAAATATAGGGAGAGTCACAAGAGAGATTGAGGAGAGATAGGGAGATTTCATTTTCAAAAAATTTAAAGTTATTTTTTGGCTAGAGTATTTCCACAAGGTTTCAAGAGAACTCATGAAGACTAGGACTCAATAAAGATTTCATTCCACTAGATTGAAGGATAACTAGTGAAGTTTATTGATTTTTATAAATATAGATATTTAGATGCATTTGATTGTTGTTGTCTAAGTTTTTTTGCAAAAAATTAATTCTCAAAATTTGAGAAGCTTCCTACAATGGATAAATAATAATTTCATATTTGATTACCTAAAAGTTGATGTTCTTTCCTCATGTAGGGATTAGTTTTTGGTTTCATCAAAAGAATAGATATTGAAGATTAAGAAGTTCCAAGAAAAATGTCCTATTGGATATTGAAGATAGAATTGGAAGCACGAGGATACGAAAACAAAAAAGGAAAAACTCCAAGTGCGATGCAAAAACAAAACTAAACTTAACGCTACGAATTAAAAACGCATAAAATGGAGAAAGCATAAACAAATTGAAACCCAAATGAAACAAACAGCCCTTTTATTTTATTGATGTATTTCACAATTCGGTTACAATTCACCTCCTCCCTTTTCAGGGGCGAGGAGCGTTAAACTCGTCTCTTAGTCACATCCATGGATAACCATCCTTCTTCCGTGTGCCCACATGTAAGATGGGCGGACCAAAATGTCATCGCTGCTTGTGTCTAAAAATTTTGATTCCTTGCTGCTCCTCCGATATTCCGATCTTGCATTCAAAGGAACAAGAAATAGTTAGTAGCACCTGCGGATGAAACAAAACATGCAATCCCCAAGCCTACGATAAGTGAATGAGAAAAATGAATTAAACTATAATTAAAATGAATCTGAATGCTCTAAAAATTTGACAGGGGAATTAGGACATCAACAGGAGGGCACTACAAAAATAATAGTCGAGAAATTCCTCACCGATTTGAATTCGCTCTGGGGCGGGACGAATTTACCTACAACAAAACGCCGAAAAGGTACTATCCCAAATGTCCTACCTAGAGAGCTCCAAAAAACCTGCAAACTTGGGGTTAGCTGATTGGGGGTATATTGGGAAGACCCAGATGGTCAGATTTTCCCAATTTGGCCTCCATTAATGGGAATTTGATGATACTACCTGCAAGTTAGTAAAGACAAAAAATGATAAAACATGATAAGATTTGCTCAAAACATTACGAAATCGAAATTGCAAACTATCTGAGCAGCATAAGATGAAATGCAAGATAAAAATAATAGAAAGAACAATCTGCCACAACTTCCTAATCATTCCTAAAAAGGATGATTAGACTTGCGGTAGTGTGGGGGCGCCCGGGCAGGCCGCCCACCGTTGGGACCTAATTTCGACGCCAATCCACTTGGGATGGGTCCAAAATCTCTTGTAAGGTGTTGTCAAAAAATTGGGGTGGTATTCTATGGCAAAATTTCAAGTTTTGGGCTCAATATTCGACCTTCCAATGATCACCCAATGACCTCTTCTCTAAAAGATATCACGGATGTGAAAGGCACAAATCGCACAAGGATGTATGGGGAAATAAAACGGCAGCACTTCGTTTCTCCAAATTGCTCTTACTCTATCTTTTGGGGTGAGAAAACCCACCAATTTATAGACCTGGAGGTCTCTTGGGATGAGCATGCAGGGGCGCCACTTGGTAGCCATGCCCTTCCAGGGGAGGGAAGATTCCTCCCTGAATAGGGACTCCATGACTGCCCTTGTAATAGCCTCTAACGCTCGAAAACGCTCACCTATACTCCATGCAATGAAGGAAGTGTTAAGTGGCAGATACGAGCTGCCATTTGTCAAGATTTGACTTTTTTCCCATCAAACCTACAATTCGCCCCACCCTAGAGCGAATTGTGAATTCGTCCCTAGGCGGAGCGAATCCCAATTAGAATTCGTCCTTGGGTGGAACAAATATTGAGCAAAGTGCTTGAAGGTGCCAAAATGATTTTTGACCTTCCAAAACTACTGTGAGAGTGGTTAGGACCACTGTTTAACCTCTGGGGGCTGCCCTGGGGCTGTGTGTGCCAATGTGATTAGTGTTTGCAGTCACATAATTGGATTGGTGTTGTTTTAGTGTCTACAGATGCCCCTTTTTGGGATGCATTGTGCAAGGCACAACGCCGAGCAAAAATAGATAACCAAAGCACTAATGATTAGGGTTTCTTAGTAACCTAACCAAATTTTGATGCCCCAAGTATGAAAATGGCATGCATTATTGAATCCTTGCTTTTGACGAGCGAGGGAACTCAATTCAAGTATTAACCTTTTTCAGTGAGGTGTTACTTGAACTTGGACATTGATCAGTCATGAATAGGCAAAGGGCGCAACCTTTTGTCTATGGGAACCTAGAGTTCATGATTCATGAATTCCAAGTGATTGATTAGCTTGTGATTATTGCTTGTTTACTATGCCAAGCAGGAGCGTGATTTGTCTTTGCCAATGATTCTTCGAATGCATGCCATTTCCATGATTGGGTGTGTATTTGTTAATTGGTGACTAAGTGTGACTACCCCCTCAAGTGACGAATCGATGAGGGAATGACCTACTTGAGAAAAGTGACGAGTCGCTTGACCCAAGATGACTTAGGTAAGGGTGCCTTCAGATGTTTTAGCGTTAAATGCGCATGAAGTTTTATGACATTTAGACCTATTTTTGGTGGGTGTTAACCATTTTGGGGACACCTTTCTAGAGCTGAAATTGTCAAAAATTTGTCTTCCCATAGAGTGGTCCGGCCATGGTGGCCTTCTTAGGGAGTAGGATAGTGACAATTTATAACCCCAATATCTATTTTAGAGGCCAATAATGTTAGGCGCGAAGGCGCCTTCGTTTGGCAACTCTATTGCTATTTTTGGGTGGGTTTTGACCCTTTTGGCGACGCCATTTGGGGATGAAATTCTTGAAGATCCGTCCTCCCGTGGAGTGGTCCGGCTATGGTAGCCTTCTTAGGGAGTAGGATAGTGAGGATTTGTGACCCCGAATTTTTTTTTGCATTCCCGAAATGTCAAGTGCAAAAGCACTCTCATTGGACAGTTTTATTGTTGTTTTTGGTGCATTTTTGTGCATTTTTGTTGTTTTGTGAAATGTTTGCTCTGTATTCGTCCCTGGGTGGGACGAATTCCTATTGAGCATTCATTCTAGGGTGGGATGAGTGCTAACCAGAGTGCTCATCCCAGGGAGGAATGATTACAGGCTCAAAAAGCCTATTTAAAGGCCAAAACTAGGGTTTTGGCTCATTTGCACTTGTTTTTTTTTGGCGATTTGGAGCTCTGAGGAGGAGGAGGTCAATTCTGCGAAGCGAAGCACTGCCAAATTTTTTTGCCACCATGAGTGCACAAACTGGATCAAGCAGCAGAGCCAAAGCAAGACCAGTAAGTGAATGCCCTCTTCATTAGTTTCTTGTATGATAGTTTTTAAAACTAAAAGTTATTTTTCGCGTCTTGTTTTATATTTTGTGTTTCAAATGTACAAATGAAAAAATCCTTAGTGAATGAAATGTGTTTATTCATTTTGGTATGACTTCAGTAAAATGTAGGTTGAAATCCTAGTGGAACCATGTTCGTTTGTGTTCATATTTTTTTTTTATTCTAATGTGTTTATTTTGTTTTTATTTGCAGGTTGTGAAGAGCCGGTATCGTGTGCCTACTATTTTTGCTGAAGTGCGGGAGGCGCTAGCTGTGGCTGACTAGGAGTGGCTTGATGCCCTGGGGCTCAAGCAAGTGACTCGGTTGGAGCCAGTGATTGGGTATTGGGCCTACCTGATGGCCTTGATCAACTTGTGGGATCCCTGGACTAATACTTTTCATCTCCCAACAGGGGAGATGACAGTAACTTTGGAGGATGTCTATCGAATTCTTAGGATTCCAATAGATGGACTGCCGATCAGGACAATGCCGCAAGACTAGCGAACAACAGTGCTGACACACTGCTTCGGGCATGAGGAGGAGTTGGGGGTGGATGGTCCAATGGAGAGGGCAGAGATTGACTGCCAGATGGGCAGGATTTTGGTTCGATGGTGGCTAGAGAAGGGGGTGTTGGGTGTGAGGCACGTAGTACTTATGGGCCTCATTTCCAACATGCTGCTACCTAACTCGTCAGGCATGAGGTTCCTGTGGAACCTACTAGATGTGGTCTATCGGCTGGTGGAGTGTTCGACGCATGAACCTTTCATCATGAGATGGGGATAGACACTGCTAGTGCAGCTCTATGGGGAGCTATATGAGGTCCGTTGTCGGAGGTGGAAGGGGATCAGCTATAGCTATCTATTGTAGAGCTGGGGTTGGCAGCATATAGCGATGGAGAGACCAGGGGGGTTATCATGGATGACATGGGCAAAGATGGTAGATAAGGATATAGGTTACGTGGCTCGTGGCGGTGGTCTGAGGAGCAGGGACAGAGGCAGGTGCAGTAGGGCACTATGCCGATGCCTTTGCTCGGCTTGCTCCGGGGGAGGTGTTCTAGCGTCCCTATTGGGACTGTCCAGCCTGGCCAGAGGCTAGAGAGTGGCTCTGAAGGGTGCACAAGGAGCGGTGGCTGATTTGGCAACATGGGACCGAGCAGGAGTTCTTCCCGTACAATCGGGTGGCACAAAAGTTTGGGGTGTGCCAGGGGTTTCTTGGTGAGCCCATGGTCTATCAACGTCAGGGGGATGAGAGGACTCTAGATCGGTCAGTCATAGCACCATTAGGTGAGGATTCAGATGCGGTGATCGACGTCCCAGATGTGGATGACGTTGGGACTACTGCAAAGTATGATCAGTGGTGGACTCTACGACGATGGTGGGGAGAGGGACCACTGGGAGGTGTGGAGGCAGCAGTGATAGGGGATGATGGTGCGGAGGCACCAAGTGAGGGTTGGGGAGCTCCGCTAGAGGATGCGAACATGGTGGAGGTGGATGACTTGGGCATGGACTTTGGGGCTCCGGACCAACCGGAGGTGCAGGACGTCCCGAAGCAGTGGGAGCCAGAGCAGGCTACTGTTCCTGAGGCGCATATGCATCAGGCCATGGTGGAGGATACAGAGGTAGGGGTGCATGCTAAGAATGCATGATTGGCGGAGCTACTATGGAGGCAAGATGAGGAGTTGGGGGAAGCTTTATAGGAGAGGGATCTCCTGCGGACTCAGCTGGCAGAGCGGGATAACGCATTTGTTGCACATCGTCAGGGGGATGGGGACACCAGTGCTACACAGGAGAGGGATCTCCTACAGACGTAGCTGGCATAGCATGACGATGTAGTAGCTTACTATCGTTGGTGGGAGGCAGAGTGGTTGCAGCGGGAGACAGATTGCTCTCGACATCAGATGGATATGGAGGGAGAGATTATCCACCTCGGTGGGCGATTACTTGAGCCCCCTGGAGGTGGCTCTTCACGTCAAACGAGGGACAGTGATACTGAGCAGTTAGCATCATCTCATTGCAGGCGATTGGATGAGGGAGGCGGTAGCAAGTGTGATGCGAGGGCTAGCAGCAACCACCCTGAGGGGTCCCATAAGACCCACCACACGGGGGGTGGTTCCCATTGCATCGATCCTGTGTGATCATGGTGGCTGATGCCCTAGGCTTGGGGGTTTTTGAGCTTTTGGATTTGGTTGTGGGGTCACATGATCGATTCTTTGTAGCCTACGGGCATTTTTGATGATATAAATATACAGACTTTATTTTGTTTATGCGCATGTGATGATTTGATTTTATGCACAATGATTGATGAATATGGATGTATGCATGTTAAGTTATAGTGATGGATGCATATGTGTTGATGAGAGTTCCCGGGATTCAAGTTCGACTCCCTTATTTTCTTCAATTGTATTGGGATACTTGCTCTTTTGTAGTGATAAGAATCACTGTTTATTTTTGTTTTTTCTTTTGAGCAAGGGATTTGGATATGGAGTGATGAGAATCACTATTTTATGTGCTTTTCTTGATGTATGCACTTTGGTTGTGATGTCAAAATTTGGGTTTTTGACGTTTGCAAATTGTGATGTTTTGCAACTTTTGAGAACTTGGGATTCTTGGGGAATTGGGTAGGGAGGATGCTTGTCCTTTTGCCAACTCTTAGCATTCTTGGGGTCATTCACACAGGGGGATGAGCAAGATAACCGTTTCGCTTATGGTGACCTGGATTGCTTTGCAGGTTTCATATTTCATTCACACAACTTGGGAATGTTTTATGTGTTTTAATTTGTGCTGGGATGCTACGTAACAAGGTGTAAGCCAAGTAAAACTCTACCTTCATAAAATCTATCTGACTTGGTACAGTACATGGCTAGAAAGCTAATGACGACTGAATGACACCAACCCTTGATACATTAGAAGACCACTGACTATAGTATGGCAAACAGATGTGATTAGCATTTATTTTTGATGGACTGTTTATAGAGCGGAGAAATGTGGAAAATGAGGGTTTTGCCAAGTAATCACAGTCTATGGTGCCTTGACCTTTATGACCACAAAGATGTAATGTATGGGTGTGATGTGTAATGTAGCTATATGTTTTTGTGTTTTTGATGGATTGATTTGTGTGAATATGAAGATGATATGCAAAATAGAGCTCTTTATTTTTGTGACGATTTTGAGCATGTATGGAAATGAGATGCAAATTTTGTTATTTTTGATGATTTTATTGTTTTTGAATTTTCTTGTTTTTGACCAAGCGATTGCGGGAATCCTTGGAGCATTTTGGGGTTGACCAAGCGATTGGTGGAATCCTTGGAGCATTTTGGGGATTGACCAAGCGATTACGAAATCCTTGGAGCATTTTGGGGATTGACCAAGCGATTACGGAAATCCTTAGAGCATTTTGGGGATTGACCAAGCGATTACAAAAATCCTTGGATCATTTTGGGGATTGACCAAGTGATTACGGAAATCCTTGGAGCATTTTGGGGATTGACCAAGCGATTATGGGAATCCTTGGAGCTTTTTGGGTTATGGCTCTTCTAAACATGGAATGGCCGCAAATGACTAATGTTCAAGGGTTCTAGTTCCTTGATTCCATCAAGAGAGGCTAGCCGGTATGTTCCAGGTCCTATTTTGCTATCAATTACATAGGGACCTAACCAGTTTGCCATGAATTTGTCCCTTAAATGGGATGACAAACTAGAGTTCTATTGGTTTTCTTTCAAGACCAAGTCATCGACCTAAAAGTCCCTCAAGTGAACTTTCATGTTGTATGCTTTCTTAAGTCGCTCTTGATAGATACGTAAATGCTCGAGAGCATTAATGTGTCATTTTTCAAGCAACGTAAGCTGGTCTAACCGGGCTTGCCATGCAGTATCATCATCGATGAACTCTTGCATTGATATGCGCAGGGAAGGAATTTCCAACTCAAGAGGCATGACAGCCTCGGAGCCATACATGAGCGAAAACGGAGTTGCCCTAGTGGGTGTCCGAATGCTAGTGCGATAGGTCCACAGGGCAAGTGGGATTTGAATGTGCCAATCCTTATGATTATCTATGACTATATTTTTAAGGATGGCAACTAGCATTTTGTTCGATGCCTTTGCTTGCCCATTTGCCTATGGATAATAGGGTGTCGAAAAACTATGCTAAATTTTGTACTTTGTGGTCAAAGCACGCACATCTTTGTTTTTGAATGACGTCCCATTATCCAAAATGATCTTGGATGGAATACCAAACCGACATATGATGTTATGCAAAATGAACTCCACAATGCGGGGTCCAGTCATAGAGGTTAGCAGAACCGCTTCCACCCACTTGGTGAAGTACTCTATGGCCGTGATGATAAATGTGTGATGACCTAACGATGTAGGGGAGATATTTTTGATTAGATCTAGGCCCCACTGTGAAAAAGGCCAAGCAAATTGGATCAGCTGCAAGGCCTAGGAAGGTACGTGTGTCAAATTAGCATGGTGTTGACATTTCATGCACTTCCTAACATATGCGCAACAATCTCGCTCTAAAGATGGCCAATAATAGCCCATGCAAAGAATGCGCTTTGCGATGGCCATACCGTTGAAGTGGCCACCGCATGTACCATCGTGCGCTTGGGCGATCACCCAAGTGGACTCTTGGTGGTCCAAGCACCGAAGGAGGATCCCTTCATAGCTATGACGGTACAAAATGTCTCCTAACAAGACATGTTTTGCTACTTTCTGCTTGAATGCACATTTTGTGGCATGCGTCAATCCAAGTGGGAGGTTACCTGAATTGAGGTAGTCCCTTATGGGTGAATACCAATCCTGCTGATCAGAAGCCTCGATGGTATGAATAGCCAGTCCTTCTCGAAGTTCATCCCTAGCAAGAGCTGAGTGGGAGAGAACTTGCAAGAATAGCGTTGTATTGCTATTAAGGGGAGTAGGTGAGAACAAGGACCCCAAGTTGGTGTGTTTCAAATGATCGTAGATTCGAGAGAACCTGTCTATGGATGGCTCAATCTGGATCGAGTGGATTCCTGGTGTTAAGTCAAAACTTACACGCTCCATCACGGATTGTGATAGTGTTTTGACTTGAATGGTGTTCATATCACCAGAAATGTCTTGCGAGATTAGCGACCCCAAAGAGGCCATAGTGTCCGCAAAATGATTTGATGACCGAATGTCGTACCATTTAGGATTTTCTAGGAATTTTTCCACAAGGGCTTTGTAGGTCTGCCAAACTGGGCATTTGCATTGGAATACGCCTTTGACTTGGTTGACGATTAACATTGAATCACCAAAGATATTCAATCATTTAATGTTCATGGTGATTGCTGTATGAAGACCTATGAGCAAGGCTTCATACTCTGCATTGTTTTTGGTGCATGGGAAATTTAATTTAAATGACAGGGGCATAGGAGCACCCTGTGGTGTGAAGAATACTATTCCTGTGCCACCACCTTGCTCACATTTAGAACCATCAAAAAATAGGGTTATGTCGGCCTGTGACTCAGGCTTGTCAAAATCTGGTGATTCTAAGACATGGAAGACCCCATCATCGGGTAGTTCTATAGTTAGAGGTTGGTCGTCTTCGAGAGGAGACTCTGCTAGTTGATCGGCTATGACCTGACCTTTTATGGATTTTTATCCAATAAAATCTATGTCAAATTCTGTCAACAACATGATCCATTTCACCGTGCGACTACTATGATAAGTACAACTCATCATGTATCGCAATGGATTCTCCTTAGACAAAACATACCTCTTGTTGCTCAACATGTAATGGCACAGCTTTTTGGTAGCAAACACCACTACCAAGCAGAGTTTCTCAACGTATGCATAGTTAAATTCATAGTTGACCAGGGTGCAGCTAAGATAGTAAGTAGCTTGTTCCCTATGAAGTTCGTTCTTCTGGGCTAACATGGCTCCCAGTGCCACCTCAGTAGCTGAGATGTATAAGTAGAACAACACTCCTGGTCTAGGGGGTGCCAATACTGGTGGCAAAGCCAAGTATTATTTAATGTCATCGAAGGTTGACTGGCACTCGTCATCCCAGTGAAATGCTACCCCCTTGTGCAACAACTTGTTCATTGGTCGGCACTTGTCAGATAGCTATGCTATGAAGTGCTTGATCGACACGACCTTTCCCTACATGCTTCTGAGCTGCTTGATGGTAGTTGAGGGAAGCATTTCAAGAATTGCCTTGAATTTGTTTGGGTCCACCTCGATGCCCCATTTTGAGACTATGAAACCCAAGAGCTTTCTATATGTGATGCCAAAAATACACTTTTTAGGATTCAGTCTGACTCTATGCTCTATGAGGCGATCGAGGATCTTGCTTAAGTCACCAAGATGATCCGGGCGCAAGAGAGATTTGGCCAACAAATCATCCATGTAATCTTCCAAAGTCTTATGCATGTAATCATGGAAGATGTATGTCATGGCACGTTGGTAGGTTGCGCCAGTATTTTTAAGGCCAAAGGGAATGACCTTATAACAAAATGTCCCCCAAGGTGTTGTGAATGTCGTTTTTAGCTGGTCCTCAAGACTGATACAAATTTGATTGTATCCAAAGAAACCATCCATGAGGGAAAGCATTTCATGACCCGCTGTAGCGTCTACCAAGGCATCGATGCTCGGTAAGGGGAAATCATCCTTAGGACTCGCTTTGTTTAGATCTCAAAAATCAGTGCATATGCAAATCCTCCCGTTAGGCTTCTTGATGGGCACCATGTTGGAAAACCATGGTGGATAATCCATGCAGATGAAAAACTGTGCATCCAACAGCTTTTGCAATTTGTCTTTGACCTTTAAGGCTACTTTTGGGTGCATCTCGCATAGTTTCTACTTAACTGGCTTGACTGTCGGATCAAGCGTTGGGTTATGCATGACTAGCTGTGGATCTAGCCCCGACATATCTTTGTATGACCATGCAAAAACCTCCTTCTTTGCTTTGAGAAGGGCAATGTAGTCGGCTTGCTCTTCGAGGGTTAGAATTACCCCCAGCTTGATAATCTATGGATTCATTGGATCTGAGTTGATGTCTATGTCAGTCATCTCCTCGACCGACATGTGGGATCCGTATTCCAACTAATGTGGATTTGGGATCAAGTGGATATCATTTGCTGAGTTTAGATCATAGTTAGGAACCTCGGGTCCCTCTTCAGCATGGCAGATATCCTGAGTTGGCCTAGGGGTAAAATGGAGCATTTCACCAAAAGGCCAGTACTCGGATGGGGATGGAGGGGAATCGATGTGATCCCAGTCTATGGCATCTATGTCTAGAGACAGCGATTGTGTTGAATCGATCAAATTGTGGATGGGGGTGGTTAAGTCAATGGAGATCATGTTGATGAAATGATTTTGGTCTCCATTACCACGGGTGTGGTGACGTGAACATTCTAGATGATTCCTGTGCTCCGGATCTAGCTCTAGGGGTATTGGCATGAATGGATCGGCCCTATGTGTTGATAGGAGGACAGGGTCTACCCTCAACACTGATATCACTCTAGGGTATCTGGACGAAAGGTGCTCTTCGTATACCTAAAGCGACAGATCCAACACTTGGTCCCACCCCGCTGGGTCTACGTACCACTCATGTCCTGGCACTATGTTCAACTGTTCAAATATGTCGTTAATCTCCAAGGGGTATTGATGCTGCATCTATCGCATGTTATTAAGATATGTCATTTTTTTTTCATCTTCGTAATCACTATCAGAAATCCAAAAGCCCTCGTTGGCTCCGATAATTGTTTGAGGTATGACATGCTCGTCCTACTCAAGCAAATTAATGTGGTCCCACCTAGGTTATTTCTCTCTCTACGAGGGGACTTGATTTCATTGGAGCGGTGCTTGCTCGATGGGAGCATCCAGGGAGAACATTGTAAAGAGGTTTTCTTGATAATCATCCATGGGGATCACCTATGAGTTATCGCTATCTGATTTGAAGGGGTCATACGATGCTGGTTCATACTCCAGCTCGTCCTCTGAGGACCCTTCTTGACATTGTATAGAACCTCCTTGAAAATGAGCTCTCGATATTTCTCCTCTCTCGAGCGAAGGGAAGGGATTGCTAGAGCCAATAAGGTTGATTGTCGTTAATGGGAGATAATCCCTCAATGTATATGTGGTGTTAGGGTTGGCATATGGATCTGATGCCAATCCCCCCTTGTTGCCTATCCCTAGGACTTGCATGTTCTCCACCAAGATTTCCAAGGGTAGGGGGTGGTTGAACCCTACTCCTGACTTGTCATATGGAATTTGGTATCTTAGTTGGCAAAGAACACGTATCCCTTGCTCATACCTGCCTAACCCATATCCGTGCCAATTGCATTGGCCAAGGTATCTCAGAGCAAAGTCTGGGTTAGACAAATAATTGACATTTTTGACAAAAGGCTCTTCATCTTCGTCCTTTTGCGTGCATGGTGCAACGCCATGATCGAGGCCCCCATACACAAAATTTATCTGGTTCGGTGGGTAGCCTAGGGGAACAATAGTGCCAATGGGAAGGTGAGGTCTCCCCATGTCCTGCATGGACTCTAGTGCAGGCATTGCTACAATATTTTGCACCAGATACTCCCCCAGGCCCGTATTGGCCATTTCAATGGTGATCATTGGTGATTGAGGGGGAAGTAATGGAAGCTCTCCCTGAGTCCACTCCATGTCGGGTGAACTGGGAGCCTCGACTTCCATTCAGTTAGGCATCTCCTCAGTAGATATAGTTGATACTGATGGTAGTGTCTCTTCCAAAGGTTTTGCCTCTTCCAGGGGTTTCTTCCCTTTGTTATTCTATTTGGCCCCCAAATATGGTGTCGTTGGTGGAGGTCCAGACGATGAAGATGAACCCGACTAGGATTTTGAGGAACTTGCTAACGGGGATGCCTACGGAATTAGACCCTATTTAGATGGATTTAACTGGAAATCCAAATGCGTTGATGGCAGGGTCAATTGCGACATCAGCTGCACCGCATTACAATACTTGAAGGGTTCTAAGTCCACCGGGACTACATGCACCTCCCCTTCAAATGTATACTTTAACCATTGGTGAGCTATCGAAGGGACACACTTCATGTCCCTGATCCATGGCCGGCCCAACAAGATGTTGTAGGCCATCTCACCCTCCAATATGTGGCACAATGTGGGTATGGTCTTTTGTCCCACTTGGATTGGTAGGACTATTGTGCCAACTATCGAGTAGATTGCATCATTGAATGCTCATAGAGTGTAGGTGGAAGCTGTGATGTGAGATGCGAGCAACTTCAGATGTTTTAGGGCCGTAGTTGTGATGATATTACTGGACGAGCCAGTGTCTATCAACACCCTCTTATATGGGATACCATTGACCCACGCGATAATGTGCAGGGGTGGATTTGCCGTGTCATCAGTCACTGATCTCAATTCATCTTCTCGAAATGTGATGACCATCTTAGTGCATCATTTTACATGCCCCATGAAGTTGTTGAAAGAAATTATCTCGTGGGGCTACAACTCGATGGCTTTCAAAATCTCCATTAGAGCTTCTCGATGGGGCGTTGATTGCTATATGAGCTCGTATATGGAGAGCCTAGCCGATGTGGTCCTCAAACTCTAAGTTAGTTTGGTATGAAGTGTGGCCACTGACTTAGGCAGAGGAGGTTGTGCAAGGTGCTGTTGTGGTTGCGAAGTTGTTGGCACCTCTCCTGCCACTGTCGTAGGAGCATTCATGCTCGGATACCTCCTATTTCGAGTCACTATATTGATCATCCCTACATATCCCTGCATGGGGCAGTTTTGTGTGACCTCATTAACTTGTAGGGTCTTTGCCTATGGAGCATGAGCAGGTAAGGGGTCTTTGAAGACCTCCATTTGTTGATTTCTTGGATCAACGAGATTATCCATCGCTAGTGTCTTGTTATCAATCAGGTCTTGCACCAAGCCCTTAAATTTCCAACAGGAATTTAGGTCATGTCCCTGTCGCCTATGGAACCTATAGTACAAGTCCTCTCTATACCCCTTAGGATTGGGCACGTTGGGATCTATAGTCTGAACCTTTGGCAGGCTGATCAGGTTTGCCGCTAATAAGCGGTCAAACAAGGAGTCCTTGGACTCTATGTATGGTGTGTATTGTCGCCTAGGGCGATGCTGCTAACTCTGTTCTTGCCTCTGATTTTCTCTATCATAGTTGTTAGGAGGCACTGCCTGATAGTTAGCCTTTTGATGCTGCGTTGCTTGTGCAGGCTTAGGGACATTGATAGCAACTTGGTTAATCGCAACGAGTTTTTGTTGTGTGGTCCCGACTTTAGTGTTTTTAGTCCACTCTTTTTTCTTAGGTTTGGCTATCTCACCATCCTATATTTTGATCTCTTCAATGATCCTGGCTTGTGCCAGAGCTTCTTCTAAGGTGGAATATTGCTGCAGCTGCAATAGCATAGAGATCGATCTCAAACAGCTCTTGGAGAACATCTGAGTGAGGTCAGACATAGGAGGGAGGTAGGGCAACTTCGAAAGCAATGTCCACCGATTCCCATAGGCTGCCATGGTCTCATCCTCATACTACCTGAGGCTGGATAAGTCACTCAGTGATGCCTTCTTCTTGGTTTTGAAGGCGAAGCATTCGAGGAACACATCCACTAACTGATCTAAGTTGTTAATGTTGTGCTTTGGTAACTGAGTAAACCAATCCGAAGCAGGGATTGTGAATGTGGTTACAAACATTCTTAATAACAAAGAATCATTGTCCTGAATACCGAAGCATTAGCTCAGGAATCTCGTCACATGCTCTTGAGCATCCTCCTCACCTCTAAAGGTTGCCAACTGAGGCAACTTAAAGTGTTCAGGGTAAGGGGGTGCTAGCACGGACGGATGCATAGGATGACTGCGGAGTTGGTGTAAAGTGGGCTTTTGGGGCCCAAAATTTTTGGTCTCTATAGACTCCAAACGCTCTAGCAGTGCTTTATATGCATCTGAGGATTTAATTTCTTCCTCTTTAGTTTGCTCCTGTTGTGGGTTGTGGGAGACTTGAGGCCTCTGAAGGGGTGACCGGATGGCAACTCCTCCACCTAGGTAGGGAGTTTCAGCTCGATATTATTCTTGCTCATATTCCTTGTAAGCTTCTTGATGAGTCTCTGGACGAGACCTATGACCCTGGGTGGGTCCCCGCAGAGGGTACCCATCGTTGTTCCGAGGAGTGGCCTCCCGCTCAGGTCTAGGAGGTCTTAGAGGTAGCACTTGGTAAGGTTGCGAAGACCTATCTCGCACCAAGGGAATATGCCTCTCATATGGTTTTTATATTTGGGTGTGAGGGGTTGGGACCCTCTCAGAAACACGAGGATACAAAAACAAAAAAGGAAAAACTCCAAGTACGATGCAAAAAAAAAACTAAACTTAACGCTATGAATTAAAAATGCATAAAATGGAGAAAGCATAAACAAATTGAAACCCAAATGAAAAAAACAGCCCTTTTATTTTATTGATGTGTTTCAAAATTCGGTTACAATTCGCCTCCTCCCTTTTTAGGGGCGAGGAGCGTTAAACTCGTCTCTTGGTCACATCCATGGATAACCATCCTTCTTCCGCGTGCCCACATGTAATATGGGCGGACCAAAATGTCGTCGCCACTTGTGTCTATGAATTTTGATTCCTTGATGCTCCTCCAATGTTCTGATCCTGCGTTCAAAGGAACAAGAAATAGTTAGTAGCACTTGCGGATGAAACAAAACATGCAATCCCCAAGCCTACGATAAATGAATTAAACTATAACTAAAATGAATTTTAATGCTCTAAAAATTTTATAGGGGCATCAGGACATCACCAGGAGGGCACTACAAAAAGAATAGTCAAGAAATTCCTCACCGATTTGAATTCGCTCCGGGGCGGGACGAATTTACCTACAAAAAAATGCTAAAAAGGTACTGTCCCAAATGTCCTGCCTAGAGAGATAAAAAAAACCTACAAAATTGGGATTAGCTAATTGGTGGTATTTTGGGAAGACCCAGATGGTCATATTTTCCCAATTTAGCCTCCATTAATGGGAATTTGATGATGCTACCTGCAAGTTAGTAAAGACAAAAAATGATAAAACATGATAAGATTTGCTCAAAACATCACGAAATAAAAATTGCAAACTATATAAGCAGCATAAGATGAAATGCAAGATAAAAATAATAGAAAGAACAATCTGCCATAGCTTCCTAATCATTCCTAAAAGGGACGATTAGACTCGCGGTAGTGCGGGGGCGCCCGGGTAGGCCGCCCACTGTTGGGACCTGATTTTGGCGCCAATCCACTTGGGATGGGTCCAAAATATCTTGTAAGGTGTTGTCAAAAAATTGGGGTGGTATTATATGGCCAAATTTTAGGTTTTGGGCTCAAGATTCGACCTTCCAATGATCACCCAATGACCTCTTCTCTAAAAGAGATCACGGAT
Organism: Wollemia nobilis; assembly: GCA_028583015.1. NCBI lineage: Eukaryota > Viridiplantae > Streptophyta > Pinopsida > Araucariales > Araucariaceae > Wollemia > Wollemia nobilis. The sequence continues at coordinate 2,475,995 of JAQPPZ010002501.1, forward strand.
GTGAAAGGCACAAATCACACAAGGATGTATGGGGAAATAAAATGGCAGCACTTCGTTGCTCCAAATTGCTCTTACTCTATTTTTTGGGGTGAGAAAACCCACCAATTTATAGACCTAGAGGTCTCTTGGGATGAGCATGCAGGGGTGCCACTTGGCAGCCATGCCCTTCCAGGGGAGGGAAGATTCCTCCCTGAATAGGGACTCCATGACTGCCCTTGTAACAACCTCTAACGCTCAAAATTGCTCACCTATACTCCCATGCAATGAAGGAAGCATTAAGTGTCGGATTCGAGCTGCCATTTATCAAGATTTGATTTTTTTCTCGTCAAACCTGTAATTCGCCCCACCCTGGAGCGAATTGTGAATTCGTCCCTGGGCGGAGCAAATCTTGATTAGAATTTGTCCCTGGGTGGAACGGATATTAAGCAAAGTGCCTGAAGGTGCCAAAATGATTTTTGACCTTCCAAAACTACTGTGAGAGTGGTTAGGACCACTGTTTAACCTCTGGGGGTTGCCTTGGGGGCTGTGTGTGCCAATGTGATCAGTGTTTGCAGTCACATAATCGGATTGGTGCTGTTTTGGTGTCTACAAGATTATTGAGGAGATCCAAGAAGGAGGTCCCCATATAAGATTTAAGACTACAAATTGAATATTGAAGGAATGAGAAAGAAGTTAGAGAAGATCTATTGAATATTGAGGAGACCCACGAATAAGGTCCCTATAGAAAATTTAAGAGTTGCAAAATTTGAAGATCCAAGAGAAGATATCTTAAGCAAACTTGAAAGGAGAAACAAGAAGGCTAGAGAAGCTCTATAGAAGAAGTTGAATAAGTGGCCATTGGAGAAGATTTTAAGAAAGCTCAATGTAGAAAATTGCAAGCAATAGAAGCTCCTAAAATAATAATTTAGGACAATTTTTGACATCAAAAAACAAGCCCAAAAGGAAGAAAGATTTGGCAAGAATTTTATCAAGTTTTAAAAAGTACTTTTGAAGAACTCAAGACATTTATATTCTTTAGAAAGAGGCCAACCAAAGTGGTCATATTTGAAGAGAGAGCTAAGGAATATAAAGAGTATTGAATAGGCCACTAATTTGTAATATTTTAAGATAGCCATAAAGAATTTGAAGGCAGATTGGTGGAGGAGAAGATTGCTAATTTTGGTAGCAGAAGTTGAAAAGTCATAGAAAATCAAGTTGAAGATGACATAGAGCTACAAATTGAAGAAGAATTGGGTAGATTTCAAAGTTCCCTCTAACATCCAATTGAAGAAAGGCTTGATAGAAAAAGAAAGCAAAAAGTTGGAGTTAAAAGGAGATTCTTGGATAGCAAGATAAAGAAGAAGAAATAATATTTTGTAAGTACCAATTTAAGATATTTGAGCTATGAAATTGGGAAGCATTAAAAGGAGAAAAGAGATATGTTTTGGAGAATATTGAGATATATTTGAGAGAGATTTGGATAGCAAAGCGAAAAAATATTTGGAAGCAATTAAAGTTACAAATTGTAGAACTTTTGGAAAAATAGAAGGAATCATTTGTAGGAGGATAATTGCTTCAAAATATAAATATATTAGGACAACATAGAAGCTATTTTTTTTGTAGTATTGAAGCCTACAAATTAAAGGATTTTTGGATAGCATAGGGAGAAGAAAATCAGCTGCAAATTTTAGATAGTATGGGAAGCAAGTTGAATGAGATAGAACAAGTTTTGAGGTAGCAATTTGAGTAGAAAGAAAAGCTGTAATTTTGAAGATATAGAACAACAGGTTTGAGTAGCAAGAAAGGAGAGCATGCGAGCTACAAAAGATAACCAAAGATATTTGAAATTAGGTTCTTAAAAGAGTATTTCATTTTTATGAAAATATGATTTAATTCAAGTTTATTTAGCACCATATTAGAGTTATTAGAATTAGCAAAAAGAAGTTTGAGTTAAAATTCTTCAAGCCAAGAGAGGAGGTAGTATTTCATATTAGAACCTACACAATACAACAACAAATATTGGAGTTAAAACTTGCTTGAAAGGGAGTGATAAGAAGAAGTAGCATATTTTTTTTTACAATTAAAATGCATATTTTTATAAGTCGTATTGAGTAAGAGAAATATATCTAATAGTGATCAATGATAAGGGATATTTAAGGTGTGTAAAGACACCAAGGGGAGTGCTAATAATTGCATAAAATATTGTTGAAGATAAGCCATGAAATGAGTGGAAGAACCACCATACCGAATAAGCACCACTGTATTGAAGTAGGAAACACCAAGGAAGAGCCACTGAAGTTGTGTAACTAGCTTGATGTGGAGAAGCAAAAATACCATTGACATCAAAAGCACCAGTAAAGGAAGAGAGGCAACAACATACAAGCAGATAACAAATACGAAACTTCAAAGGGTAAGTGCATAGGAGTTAGAACATTGATGAAGGGTGAATTAGGGTGAGTCAAGTGTTAAAGTTTACACCACCCAAGTGGATGTTGGATATTGAGAGTAGAAGATGCCATACGTTAGATGAAATATCCAAGATATCATAACGCTTGAAGAATGTTTCACTATTGAGCATTACACAACAAGAAGGTGCAAAGGAGGATTTGAGTGCTCACTTGAAGAGGAATAGATACCATCTACCACTTGGCATTCCAAAAATAGAATGCCAACCACCTTGAGGGGAATCAAAATGTCCAAGGTGCCTATTAATGTATGGGTATTCTTTGAGGGATAAAGATAGTTTGAATTTTGAATTCAAAGCCTGAAGAGTAATGTAGAACAATAGAGATGTGGAATCTCATTAGCTAAAGAAAAGTGTACATGTGAAGAGTATTGAGAGCTCTAGAAGATCATACATGGAGGATTTGAAGAGTCTCAAATCCATTTGCAAGAGGGAGTGAAGAATCTCTAAAAACAAAGGTTGAAAGAGGACAAGCTAGGCAAAGTAAAAGAAACTCCAAGCACCAAGGAATTAGATGAACATTTGAGGGAATCCACTTTTCAAAAGTAATACCCATATCGTCATAACATCATCAAACTGGGTAGAGTAATGTATCAAGGAGAATATTGAAGAATAGAAATATCTGAAGAAGACAATAATTAAGCATTGTGTGACTTGAAGATGTAGAAGACATTGAGTTTCATGTGGCACATGAAAATAGGAACATCCACATGCCTGGAGGAGCCCAAACTTTTTTTGAAAGGGTATTAAGCACATTGATGGTTAGAGAATCCAAAAAGCATGTAGAGGAGAGTCTGAGTCTTGAAGACTGAATTTAATGAGTGTCGTACACAAGAAGGAGCATTAAATACATTGGAGAGAGAAAATATTTTTGGAAGTTTGTTTTAGAGTGTAGATTACAGAGTGGATAAGACTCACAAGAAGCAGGACAAAAAGTAGCATTCTATATTGAAGGAGGTACATGAAATACTTAAATTAATTTACTTTTTATAAAATTTTGGGAGACATAAGCAATATTATTACTAAGGTTGGAATTGAATAATCTATTATGCTTGATATTAATTGAATGAATGGAGGTATAAGGTAATGAATTGATAAGTTATAACCTTAAAAAACTTATTGAATGATTTAGAATATTTTTGAAGTAAGGAGAATCTAATTTGAATTTTTTGAAACTAATTTACTTGAAATTCAAGCATAGAAATACTTGCAAATAATTTAACTTGGAGGAATAAGGATTTCTACATCGAAATAGGAATATTGAATTTGCAAATATCTTTGTTTTCTAAATTTCTAATTAGGGAGTTATAAGGAATTCAACACCAACTTAGGTTCTTGAAATTTAGAAACCATACTATTGAAAATTGAAAGATATAAGAAACACAACATAGAGTTATTTGAAAGCTAGAAAATTACATCGGTATTAGTATCTTTCTCAAATTAACAAGATATAAGGTATCCAATTTAAAGTTATTAGAAATAAATAATCTTATCAAAACTGAAATTGCATCAAAATTATCTTTAGCTTTCTATTCATAATTAGGGATATAAAAGGAATTCACCTTAAAGGAAAACTTAGAAAGCTAATTATTTTATCAAAATTATATGATATTCAAATATCTAAGGATATATAGTCTACAAGTGTTATTATGGCAACAAATCATTTATGTCTTGCAGAATTCCAACATCTTAAGAGACATAATTACACTTCATGGAAAAATAAAGTGAGTTCAATACTGATAGTTGAAAAGCGTTGGGATATTGTTAAAGGAGAAAAAACTAAACCTACTAAATATGCTAAAAGGATTCAAAAGTATGAATAAGATGAAGCAAAACACTTATGATAATAACATTTGCAATTATAGATGATATACAATCATACATTAGTTCATCAACAACTTCTACATAATATTGGAATACTTTAGCCAAGATATTTGAAGGAAATAATAAAGCCACTATTTTGAATCTTCAAACCCAATTGCATTCTCTAATAGTGGTAAAAGTATAGAACTATTTATAAGAAAAATAGCAGATATAAAACAAAAATTGTTAACCTTAGGAGAAAGTGTAGAAGATAAGTTTCTTTTTTAATTAATCCTAACAGCACTTCCAGAAAGCTACAAAAATCTAGTTACATATTGACAAATTCTAAGTGATACATCATTTGATGAGTTAGTCAATATACTACAAGAATATAAGGTATAAAATTTAGTGAAATATGAAATGAATAACATTGCCTTAGTCTCAAAATAGAACCTACAAGGAAATATTGTTTCACTCTCAAGGGGTAGATCAAAATGGAATAATAGATATTATCAAGTATGCAAAAAGAGATAACATAGTACAAATTTTTTTAGGTTCAATCCAAGAAATCAGTATCAAGAGAATTAAATAATTTTTGGAAGCCAATCAAATAGACCATTTCAACCATGACAATATTAGAATCAATATAATTCATATCAACAACAATTTTAGTGTTCATATACTTCTCAAAATCAATAAAATCAACCTCAACTACAATATAGAGAAGGCAAACAAAAATGACACTTAGCTCAAGAGATTCAGGAAATTTAGGAACTAGAAGAAACTACAAAACAACATGAAGTTAAAGATCTTTCAATAAAACTAGTATTTTATGAAGATACTAATTATTTTGATCGGAATAAATATAGGGAGTAGAATGAAGAATGCAGAAAAGAAGAGCTCAAGTTACAAAACCAAAATGAATACCATATTGAAGACTAAAGTCTTCAATAAGCAAATAATGTAATACATAGGATGTTGAAATATATTACATTATTTGGTACATGCTGATGTACCACCTTAGGTACATATTTAGATTAGGAGTGTGTCTTAGATTAGGGTTTGAGTATTTATTTTATGCAAATTAATAAGTGCATAAGTATTATTAGAATGTGCAAAGTATTCAATAATGTAAATGTGCACATGAGTCCATAGAATAGGAAGGTGAAGAGTCACAGGAAGATGGAAGATCAAGAGTCACATCCCATTATATATTGACCTTTGTGTGAGCATATGAAGAGACACAATATAGAGAAGATTTTGAGATGGAGAGATACAATGTAGAGTTTGTATGAAGTATATGAAGTATGGAGAGTTTGAGATCTCCATTCTATATCAAAATACTATTTTTATGAGATTTTGTTAATGGTAGTTTTCTAAGTTATTGCAAAAGTATTTCATGAGTTTTATATGCTTTAAATATTGTCATTATCTTATATTTGATATAGCATGCTTATTCTAGATCTTGTGGTTATTTTCATTAAATATTTATTATCAAAAGATAACAGGATTTATGGTCTAAACCTTCTAAAAATAATTTACTAAAAATAGATCATGTTTTAACACTTATTATTATTATTTTACATTGGGGAATCAACAATATCTCCATCATTTTATCCCTGTAGTCATAGTTCAAATTTGGAAAGCTACCACTATAACCACTTGCCCCAACTCGGTAAAGTTGTACTCCAAGTGAGGGGTACCCTAGAGGGGATTAGGACTAGAACCGCTGACCTCAAGCTAGGGAAAACTCAACAAAAACTGGTTGATCTACTATTTCTACCCTAGAAATTATTACATTTACTAAGGGTCCCAAAAAAGTGTTTAGGTGTTATATACCAAAATGATCGGCTTGAAAAGATGATCAAAATTGACTATACCCCAAAATGATAATATTTGAAATCCAAAAAAACCTTACAGGTGCTATATAGCAAAATAATCAATAAGATAAGATGATAAGAATGGACAAAGTCTAAAAATGATGTTTTTTATACTTTTTTTTACATAGGCTAACTGTTACATTAGGTTCCTTTTATACTGAAGGACTACTTAGCCAAAAAACTACCCTATTTGATACTATTTTTCATTGTTAGTGACAATTGCCCTATCAAATAAAACTATCAACTATTACTGACAACTACCTTTTTAGATATTGTTCTCAACTATTACTAAAAATCTACCTATTTGACACTCTTTTTTACTATTACTAATAACCTTATATTTTGAGAACTATCCCCAATAGTTATTTTTGTTTGTCAAGAACTATTCTAATATTATAAAATCTATGATAGGTGTAGTCTCTTTAGTATGCTCAAATATGTGATTAATATTTTTAGGTTTGACGATCTATGTTTATGATTTGACATGCAACAAAAACAAGGTAACTCTAGGTTAAGGTGTGTGTACTATCCATAGCCCTCTAATATGCTATAAAAATAATCAATAATTCTTAGACTAATATTTTAGGCCACTAGTCAAGGAGGATTCCACACATACCCTTGAGCATAATACCCACCTCTCTAGTCAACATGGGATGGTAATATTCCCAAGTGTTGTGTTTAATGCAAAAGCTTCCTAGGGCTAAAGGACTCTCCTAACCTAAGAGGTCTCCCTATATGATCGTAGGTATGTGGGAGCTCGAGTTTGTATACAAGTGTTGTTTGGGGTTTAGGTGTTGGATTATGATCACTCATCAGTTCACTAGATGCTTTATGAGTAATCTAGGTTAGACAATAACACCAACTCCTCTATGAAATTTTAAAACCCTAAATACAAGGTTTCTAACCATTTAAACTAAAAATAAAATACGACTTGATTTTCTTTATAGCATATTTACCAAGAAAAACAAACTGAAAGAAAATGATCCCTAATAGGATGGAATGACAAGGAAAAAATTGTTGCAGGTGCATCAAGATGTAACCATGGAAAGCACTCTGATACCATTTGTTAGGAACCTTGTAGAAAAATAAAAGCACATCCACACAATATTGCAATAATAAAAAAACTAATGCAAATAATTAAAAGTATTGCAACATGAAATGTAAATGCAATAGATTATATTATAGAAACAAAAACACAATACAAAATTGTGAGCCAATTCAAGGAGGCAACCTCCTTGGAATCAAAGTTTCTTTACAATATGAAAATGTGAGATGATCTATCCTATTGCCCTATTGGATCTTTTAAAGACTAGACAATCCTAACCCTAACACTTAAGGGTTCCCATTGACATGCAAGTGGGAGCCTAAGCTAGTAACTCATAAATAACAATCTTTACATCTTTATATTTTAATTTTTATTTTTTGATATACCAAAAAATACAAATTAGAGAAGGAAATAGATTTTTTGAAAAGTTCATAGATGATAAATAAAGGTTTGAAACATCCTTGAAAAATTCTATCCGATAACTATGACATTGATATGATAAAAAAGAAATAAATCAGATTGAGTATCAAGAGAGTAAAAAAGACAACATGTCGATGAATATTTTCCTTCAAGAAATAATTTTTTATGACATAGAGAGATCCACATGGTCCATGTCCATCTAGGGTGTTGGAACATAACCTAAAAAATTATTAGCAACACATAATTCTTTCATAACCTTTTCTCTAAGAAACCACATTCCTTCTAGAACTGTCATAGAAAAAGTTCATCAAAAAAATGAGGTTGAGTAATGGATATTAACACTTGCTCTTGTACCATGTAAGATTTATAATACTTGATAGAAAAGAACAGAATCAATGCATTACTCAAAAGAACAGAATCAACTTATAAATAAATACAATGCAATATGAAGGGTACCTATACATACCAAAGTAATCTCACTAAAGGAAGAATAAGCACTCTAAGTTCTAACCAATAGAAATGAATGTTCAAGGTTGAATAACTGGTCTTATAGTTTAATATTGAAATATTACAATAAAACCACCTCTAAAAAGGTGTATAAAGGCCAATAGGGCTATACAACAAATACAATACTAAATTTAGTAGTGGTCTCAAGTTAAGCATAACACCAAATATTCCAACACCTAATATCTTCTTCTTCCATAATATTTCTTCCATCTAGCCTTGAAATATTTTTTATTTGATAAAAAAAGAAGTCGGTTTTGGTTGTAACATGAAAACTTGGGTATTTTTATTCTTTTTGTAAGCACATAAGTTATTCAAAAAGCTAACTAACAAAGCTTATTAAGTTTTTCAATATTACTTATTTTGAATTTTAATTGATACATATACATAAATTGTTTAATGTGCACCCATTGTCTTTATATATATATATATATATATATATATATATATATATATATATATTTCATTGAAGAAAAGGACCTTCGACAAATCATAACTCTCTCTTTTAAAACTTGAGAGTTTACAAAAATATTTAATTCTCATCTTAATTAATTAAGTTACTATGAGTAGATACCTATACCTTTTTTAATAAAATGTCTAATTTTTTATTTTTTTATTCTTTTTCAAATTTATTTTTAAATAAAAATATTCCAAAATTCAATATCGTGTATTCTTTCAAAATTCACTAGCCTTTAATATTTTCTTGTTACACCCTTTACAATACTAAAAATCAACCTCTAAAACACTACATCTTATTTTAATACAATAATATTTCCAAACTTCGTATTATCATAATCCACTAGTTTCCTTCCCCTCTTCTTTCCTTCCCGTCTTCTCATGAGGTCTGAGGTATGACCAAGGAAAATTAACCATAGCCGAGGGTGGGCGAGGACTAATGCCGTTCTGAAAATAGCCCAATACAAATCTCACCAAGCGGCTTTCGAAACGTGAACAGTATACGTAACGCACAGCAGAAGAGGCTACATCTTCTAAACCATGCCTGCAAAAGGCGGCGGCAGCGGGGGCCGCAGCAGCATAAACACAACCAACAACAACAAGGCGAAGGCCGGCAAGCTCGATTCCAGCACCAACCCGCTGCCCGCCCCTTGCCCCCCTCTACCCGATCTCGCTAGGGCCAAATATTTCGCTCCTTACGTGGGCGCCAAATTGTTGTCGGAGCTTCCTCTCTCCCACAGAACCGTCAAAGGGCCTTGAAAGGGCTTGAAGACGCCGCCTTCACGAGCATGACGCCCATCCAGAGGGCTTCTCTGCAGTACGCCCTGTGCGGCCGCGACGTGCTTGGTGGTGTTGTTCCTCTGACAAACATATTCATGCCCGCCCTTAAGTAATTCTTAGGGTCACTATATTTGTTATATATATATATATTTTTAAAAAGTAAAACTAAGTGTAATTGGAGGTGCAAACTAGGAATTATATGTTGTGGGTTTTTGTCAACTTGAATAATAGTCTTAGGATGTCCTAACTATATATAAAAGGAGTGAATAAATTTATTATGTTTTAAAATAATATTTTAATAAATTATATAAAATTAAAGTTAAATAATAATTTATGTATCATAGGATAACATTTACACTTGTTAAATAAAAAATATAAAAAATGAATTTAATTTTAAATTTTAGAAATATTTTAATAATTTTTAATTAATATCTAAAAAATATAAAAAATAAAATTAATTTTTAAATGTTAAAATATTTTAATAATAGGTCTGAGGTGTAGACCAATTGGTGCATCCAAACCCCATAAGGGGCGGAGGTCCAAGGTTCAAATCTCGGGCCTCGTTGGACTGAACGCTTGTCCCTTTCCTGGTGCTTTCAGCGGCGTAAAAGGTTTAAAATGATTGTGGCATGGTGGTTATAGGGGCGGACTGCGCGAAGATCTGTGTGGCGGTTTCTAGGGCGGACAGCGCAGAATTCTGTGGAAAGCTGGACAGCCTGCCCGGATTTGTGGTAGCCTGTGTGGCGGCTTCTAGGGCGGACAGCGCAGAATACTGTGGCGGTCATAAAAGCTGGACAGCCTGCCTGGATTCGTGGCGGCTACCGATTCCACCATGTAAATTCAAAAAAAAAAAAATTAAATGGAAGTAAATAAAAAACTAGACAAAGTTGTGCAAACCCAAACTAGAGGGCTTCGAAAAGTTGCACTCTTTCTGAGAGTACGAATTCCGTGGTGTCCTCCTGAAGTGCTTCGGCATCGATCTTTGTGGTCATGTGCGCTCCATTTTAACATGTCTCCCACACTTTCAGAGATACCGTTCACTATACCAGCAACGTGTGAAGCATTCCAAATTCTTTCTTCCTCACAATCAGCTGCCCATTTCTTGTAATCCTCTGCTATCACGCTCCATGCCTTCGCTATACATGCCCCACTCACGTCTGCCACCATTCTCACCATTTCATCAAGCACTGCTTCTGCATTGTCGAAGTCACAATTCATGCTTAAGCATAAGCTATACAAGCTGCTACTATCTCGTTCCAGTCTCTTGACTTGTACCCTTTGGCTATTTGCTTGCCGTTCTTAGCCAGCGATTTTAAGGCTGTTTTGGCTGCTTCAATGGACCTGCCAAGAAATTTGCTGATTCGAAAGTTCTAATCTAGCCATTGGCGTTCTTTTTGTAAGGTTTTGAACATCTGATGGGCAGCTTCGGTCACTAGAGCTTTTCCCCGTCCGAATTTTCAATAGTATCGAAAATATTCCATACTTGAGAAAAAGCTTCAGTGACTTCATCTACCATACCCTGATTAGTAGGTTGATTTCCATCATAAATGATGGAAGAAAGTTCAATGAATTGAGACTGTTGTCATCTTGATGGAGCTTTTGCAAATTTCAAGCTCGCTATCTACTTCCAGCCCAAGGAGAATACCATTTAGTGACTCCAAACATTTTTGGCCTTTAAAACCAGGCGAAGAATTGTTCTTGAGCAAAATTCACCAACTCTTGAGATATTTTTCCCTTTTGTTCCCAATTTGCTACGTGCTTCTTTATTTTCTCAAAAGATTTCCTGTTGGCTATCCATGGGCCGGCAGGATTTTCTCCTTGCATAATTATAATCGCTTTCAAATACTTTTCATTAATATAACTCGTTTCAGGTTGAATTTGTGGAGAAGCCTATTTACCATATAAGTAGTAAAATTCTTCACATGCGGATCCCATTACAAGCTTACGCAAATATCTGTTGGAGAGACATGCCTGGGATAGTAACCAACAAACTTTGCAGAACACAACCAAAAACATTTGTAGCCAAAGAACCACTACAAGTAGCTTATATAATCTCATCTTTATGCACAATTTTATCAACAATTTCTTGAGATAGCTTTGCTCCGTTTCACGCTGCCCATCATTCTTTAAGCGAAGCAAATGCTTTTTCCAAAAAATATTCTATCTCAAACTATTGTCTAACACTCTGCCATTCCCATTTGATGTCCCTCGGGTAGCATATAACTTCTGTGATGCATCTCCAGTATATAACAGCTGATCCTATCAAGATAAACACACAGCTGAGGATGAATCGAAAATCACGGGCGAAGAAGGTTGTGCAACGCCATGATCCAAACACCAAAAATCCATTGCAAATTGTGATGGCTACTGCTATTGATGAAGCGAGAATTGATCTAGCAATTATATACTGAGGATCGGAAGTTGTAACCACAATCCATGACTTGAGAAGCTGCTCTTTCACGTTCTTCCATGAACAGACGTGGGGAGTGGAGAGAATAAAGTGTATTTTATAAAATACCATGTTATTAATACTAGGACTGGCCAAAGCAGCACACACCAAAACAAGAACCAGGATTAGCAATGATACTAGTATCGTCGAGCTCCAGAATTCTATGAAAGCAAATGTATGGAAAGACATCCGACAATTGAATCAAATAAAGGCTTGTTTCCAGAATAGTATGAATTTGGTGACTTTATACGTTAAATGAGAATATTTCATACATATGTTTATTTAATTAGATTGAATATAGTTGCATATGGTATATAACCCTACCTAGGTTATACCATCTATGTGGAAATCTATAATAAAACTGGGTTTGAAACAAAACTAATTTGTAGCCTATAATCTCATTATAAATAAAATCATTTTTATTTTTTAAATATATATATATATATATATATATATATATATATATATATATATATATATATATATATATATAAAAGATTTAAATTAATTTAAAATTATAAGTTTTTAAAGATGAAGTATTTGCAATTTTTAATTTAAAATTATTGTCCAAGAGTCTTTATTATTTTATTATTATTAATACTATTAATTTTTTTTTAATATTCATGAATTCAGTGTTATGATTCAATAATAAATTAGTTTGTTATTTAACTTCAACAAAAGCATTATGTGTTTCTCCCCCTAATATGCATATAATACCTTATCTTTATTTTATGTTTTTTTATTTAATTTTTGGTTTTAATAATTTTAAAAGGTTTATGGATATGTTTTTGAAGAAATAAAGAATATAGAGCACAGATTATAGAACTTCAATTAATTTCTCATTGAAATATTGGAAGGATAAATATACATTCTATGGTGGTTTGGTTAGTTCAACCAACCAACCAATTTTACCAACTACCCAACTAATTGGCGGATAACTGAATTTATGTCTATAATGTAATATACACAATATAATATATCATATAATATATTATATGCTAACATCTCCCTTATTAAGTTATTGGCAAATGCAAAGTCCATTGCAAAACAATTCAAATTTGACATGTGTAAGTGCCTTGGTGAAAATATCTGCAACTTGTTGATCAGTGGGAATGTACTAGAGCTGTATGTGATGTTTAGGAACTTCATCATGAATGAAATGACATCGAGTGTCGATGTGTTTGGTACGATCATGAAATATTAGATTCTTGACAAGATTTAAAACACCTTGATTGTCGTAAAACAAATGTAGTGGAAGATTCTTTGGAAGCTCCATGTTTGTAAGAATGTGACTTAACCATATTATCTCGTAGATTGCTCCACTTCCTGCATGATATTTTGCCTCTGTAGATGATATAACAACCACCTGCTGCTTCTTACTGTGCCAAGAGACAAGAGTAGATCTAAGATGGAAAATGTATCCAAAAGTCAACTTGTGATCATCAATGGATCCGACATAGTCTGAGTTCGTGTATCCCTGTAAATAGAACTTTCTATTCTTCTTGTACTCCAAGCCAAAATTTGCAGTACCATGGATATAATGAAGAACTCTCTTTACTACTTTCCAATGACTCACCTTAGGTTCCTACATGAACCTTGAAAGATAACCCACAAAAAAACTAAGATCTAGCCCGGTATTGGTTAGATATATGAGACTCCCAATCAGCTGGTGATAGAGAGTACCATTTACTTATGGTGGTTTATCATATCACGATAACTTAAGTCCAGAATCCATTGGAGTTGCTTTAGACTTACAATCATTCATGCGATATTTATCAACAAATGTCTTGGCATACTTCTTTTAGGTTACTCGAATATGATTCTTTTTCTGAGTTACTTCCAAACCAAGACAATAGTGAAGAAGTCTTACATCTGTCATTTCAAAAGATTGTTTCAAATCATCTTTTACTACATCAATCATACTATTTGAACTCCCTGTTATGATCAGATCATCTACATATAGTACCAAAATCACTATGTTAGAACCATTGTTCTTGATATAAATATTTGCATCTAAAGGACTTCTTTTGAATCCATGCTACACCAGGTGATTGTCTATTTTGGTGTACCAAGCTCGTGGAGCTTATTTTAGCCCATACAAGGATTTTATCAGCTTGCAAACTTTTTGTTCTTGCCCTTCAATGACAAATCATTTTAGTTGGGTCATGTACACTTCTTATTGTAGATCACCATTCAATAAAGCACTATTTACATCCATCTGATGTAACTTCCACCCAAACTGATTTGCCATGGCACAAAGTACTTGAATGGTAGTCATTTTTGCAATAGGGATAAAAGTCTCTTCATAATCTATGCCTTCCTTCTGAGCATAGCCCTTTGCAACAATATGGACCTTATGCTTATCAATAGTACCATATACCTTATACTTCACTTTAAAACCTATTTGTAGCCAATGGGCTTCTTTCCTAAAGGCATATTTACTATCTTCCATGTATGATTTTTCATGAGAGATGTATGTTCTACTTCTATAGCATCCTTCCACTAAGGCTCACTAAGTGCATCTTGAACTGTTGTGGGTTTATTTTCATCCAATGCTATCATATAAACCCTCTCATCATCCTTATCTATTTATCTATCTTCCTCTACGTCTACAGATAGTTCATCAAATTGTTGGAAAATATCTTCAACCTCTGAAGTTGATGACTTTGCTCTCATCTACTGAGTCATACTGTGAATACAAGTTCGATCTATATTTAGATCTAGAAGTGATGTCAACTTGGAATCTCTTAATATACTAGTATATCATTTTGGAACCTTATTCTATGGGCGTGAAACCTCTTTCTTAGGCTCATATTCCATAAGGTATACATATGTAGAAGTGTTATCTGATGTGAAAGCTTCATCAAATATCACATTGTGACTTATGTGTGTTTTCTTGGTCATAGAATCCATCAACCGATATTCCTTTGAATGCTCATCATATCCAAGAAAAATACATTTTAGGGTTTTCTCATCTAACTTCTTTCTCTTCTATTTTGGTATGTGCATGAATGCCTTACATACAAAAAATCCTAGATGAGGAATGAAGGGTTTTTTACCACTCCATGCTTCTTGTGGAGTATTGCCTTGTAGAGCCCTTGTGGATGCCCTATTCAAGAGGTACGATGTTGTATTCACTGATTCTGCCTAATACTCTTGCTCAAGATATGCCCTCTTAAATATACATCGAACCATTTCCACAATGGAACAATTCCTCCTTTCAGACACTCCATTTTGTTGTGGAGTATAGGCAAATTTCAGCTCTCTCTTAATCCCATGTTCACTCAGAAATGATGAAAAATCCTTGGAGGTATATTCCCACCTCTATTTGAGCAAAGGGTTGTTATGGAACAACATGAATATTTCTCAACAATATTTTTGAACTGCTAAAAATATAGAAATACCTCTGATTTCAGTTGAAGAAAGAAAACCCACATCTTCTGTGAGTAATCATCAACAAACAATTAAAAATACCTCTTTCCACCATAGCTGGTTGGCATAGGACCGCATAGATCAGTGTGTACCAACTCCAAAGGTTTCTTAGCTCTGGAAGAGCTAACTTCAAATGGTACCTAGTGTTGCTTCCCTGCTAAACAATTCGAGCAGATTGACAATGTGGATGAAAGATTGGGAAGACCTCTCACCATATCATATTTGTTGAACTTAGGTGCCCATATCTCTTGTGACACAAAGAAGTAGTCTCCTTTGTAGTTGTTGTAAGGGCAACATGAGGTATTGAAAGGGTATATAAAATAAATAAACCATGCTTGTATGATCTTGTTGCTACATGTTTTCCCTTTTTGGTGATAAAACATATTTTTTTACCTTTCTCAACTCGAAATATAGCATCCATGTCTCGATACAAGATCTGATGGACTAATAATATATTGTTAGCCAATCTAGGAATATTGAGCACCTTCTCAATATGACATTTACCATCTGGAAGAGTGATAGAAACATCAACTTCACCCTGCACTTGGTAGGTCTAATTATTTGTAATTATTACTAGCTTACCTTCCTTTTTCTCAAATATCTCAAACCATGATCTATTACCAGTCATGTGTTTACTAGCACCAGAATCAATATACCACAGTACATCTATCTGCTGAGATGAAGTGTGAGTCATGAACACGTTATGTGCTCGCTCAAAATATGAGTCTAGTTTTAATTCGGCATAAGCAACATGCCCCTTGGGTTGATTATGCTTCTTCTATGGTTTGTATTTCCCTTTAATCTTCTTCTTGGAATCTTGATCATTTTGTTTTCTATTCTTTAACCAACACCTGTTGGTGTCATGGTTATTCATATCACAAATTTTGTAATATTATTTTTCTTTCTACTGATGTTGTTTCCCTATTACTTTTGATGAAGATCCTCTCTTTTGAAAATTACCCTGTTTCTTACCCCCTTGTTTGGTGTAGAGAGCATTACTGGTACTTCATCTTTCTAAAACTGATTTGCTTCCTCAGTTTGAAGCAAATTCATCGATTCCACAAATGAAATGTGTCTACTAGATATATTAAGATAAGTGATAAACACTTTATAGGATTATAGAAAAGCTCTCAAGATGACTGAGGTCAAGAGAGTATCTACAACTGTCTCTCCCATAACATTCAATTTGGCTTTCAATTTCACCACTCTACATAGGCAAATGTCAACTATCTCACAATATTTGATACTGAGTGTGTGTAGTTGATTTTGAAGGTTTAGAATAGTGAATTGATTCTTACCTTCATAAATGGTAATCAAATCATCCCAAGCTTCCTTACCAATTTTGACATCACATATATAAGGTTGGACATCATCTGTACTAGCAAGCAGAATGAACATAAGATATATTTTGTCCTTCTTATCAAAAGATTCTTGATCTACCCCTACTGTGGTAGGACATTTTGTAGTGCCAATCACTACATCCCACAAATATTCCACTTGCAGGATAGCACACATCTTTGTCTTCCATGGTGTGAAGTTAGAACCTTTCAAAAACTGTGAATATGAGAGATATTTGTGAACAATGGCCATTATGAAGGTTCCTTATAACACCAAATGGTCCCTTTTATTTATACCTGCTAGGCATTTATACCAAAATTCTCTATATATATCCGCCCTTACGCGAGGGAGACTATAAGTATATAAGAGCATAATGATACGTGGAACTTAGGCGATACTGAAAGAGAATTGTTTTATTTATGAAATATAGAATAGAAGGTATTTCATCATGCATGGGGTATAACTTCCCCTAAACACTTTGGAAAATACTTCATCAGGATTTACGTCTAACAACAATAATGATTAGGATATAAATGGAGTGAAAATCAAAATTGGTTTGATTTATTTCTCTTCGATGATTGATAGAGAACAAGCTCAGACGTCATTGTTGCAGCTATGTTAGGCGATAGATACAGTAGCCCAAAGTACGATAACATTACCTGTAAGTTTAGGCCAAACGTATCACATATATCGAACATTGTCGTGCAATAAATTACACAAATAGGTGTAAAATTTGGGGTCTTTTCTTAGCTTTGTATATTTTACTTTATTATTGAAATGCAAGAAAAAATAAAATTTAAATGCAAAAACAATCACAAGTGCCCATAAAATTTTAAACACTCTAGGTGTCGATTACCATCGACAATGCACCTATTACAATTCTAGTTTTACAATGAAGATATTCACTTTTCAAAACAATAATTTTTCTTCCCCCCCTTTATCTTAGAATTTTGCAAAAAAAAATGCTTTTGATCCCCCCTTTTTGTTGCAAAATAAACAAGGATGAAAAAATTATGCCTTTTACCCTTTCAAATTCAAAGAAAAAAACTTATCCCTCCAGAAGTGCTTTAAAAGGAATACATAAAGTATTTAAAAAAAATACCTCTTAAAGAGCTCCGCTTGGGCCTTGGGAAGAAAAAATGCTCTGGTGGCCTGCCTTTGACAAAAAATTGTCCCATTCTTTGCAAAAAAAAGACTCTCCTTGACCAGAAGGATGTAGGCAAAAAGTTGTCAATAATTTATCAGCTAAAAAAAAAATTAGTGTCAAAAAAATGTTGCAAAAAAATTGCTTTGCATCAAAAAATTTATTGTAAATTTTTTTTGCTGAATGACGCTGGTGAGATTGGACCCCACGACCTCACGGATGAAAAGCACTAACAGCGCCCGCCCGACCAGTCTGGCTGTCAGTGTGGACAAGATCTAAAGGAAAAGACGTCCTCTGATGAAAAAAGTTTGTTATGGTCTAATTTACCTAAGAGAAACATAATGTTTTCATAGTTTGATGGGAGTAACCCTAATAGAATCCACATATAACCTATTAAAAAATAATATAATATATAAGTTTATAAAATTTTTATCGTGTAAGACTTCTATTTTTTGGTATATTTTAAGTATATATATGTGTAATATGACACATATACACACACATATGACACTATTGGATTTAATTGTATAACATCAACTTATATTTATATAAATTTTTAATTTTTTATTTTGGATATATAAAAAAAAAATCTAAAGTAGAGAAGAAAATGAAATTTTTTGAATATTTTATAAATGACAAATAAAGGTTTCAAACACAAATTTTCTCCACAGATTTGATAAAAAGTAAATAAATTAGATTAAGTATCAAGCAAGGAAAAAACAAACATATCAATGAATGTTTCCCTTAAAGAATTAGATTTTTTGTGACATAGTGACATACTCATGATCCACTTCCATCTAGGGTTTTGGGACATAACCCTAAAAACTATCATCAACATACAAAGATTTCATAACATTTTTGTGTGAGAAATGTGAAAGCACGAGATTCCGGAAGATTAAAATGAAAACTAATGCGATGTATTCAAAACCCAAAATTAACGCTTAAGGTCCTATAAAGTGAAATGCATGAAATGAAAGAGACGAATTGAACTGAGATAAAAGAAAGTACAGAAAGCACAACCCTTTTTATTTAACTCTCTTAATATCAGTTACAAAGATGCCTCCTCCCTTTTCAGGGGCTAGGAGCGTTAAATGAGTTTTGGTTACAATCATGACTTAGTGTTCCTCCTTCCGCGTGCCCACATGTAAAATGGGCGGGCCAAAGTGTTGTCGTCGCTGGTGTTGATGAATCCTTGATCCTTGCTACTCCTCCTGCGTTCAAAGAAACAACAAATCGTTAGTAGCACCTGTGACAAAAGATAAGGCGTTTGATCCTAAAAACCAATGGAGGATGCATGCATAAGATTAGCTAAATCGATAAATAAAATGACTCCAAATAACCTACAAATTTGATAGAAACCAGAGAACATTACCAGAAGATCACTGCAAATGAAACAGTCGGAAAATCCTTCACCGATTCGAATTCGTTCGGGGCGGGACGGATCCGACTGTAATTCGCTCCGGGGTAGGACGAATTCACCTGTAACAAAGCGCCGAAGTGATACTGCCCAAAATGTCGCATCTCGGGAACTCCAAAAGACCTGCAAACTTGGGGGTCAGCTAATTGGAGGCATTTTGGGAAGACCCAGATGGTCAGATTTCCCCAATTTGGCCTCCATCAATGGGAATTAGATGCTGCTACCTGCAAGTTAGTGAGGACTACAAAAAGCGACAAAACATGATAAGATTGATCAAAGCATTGTGAAATCAGAATTATAAGCTATTTAAGCAGCATAATATGGAATGCTAAGTAAACAAATGACAAAAAGGACAATCTGCCATGAATCCCCAATCGTTCCTAAAAAAGAAGATTAGGCTCGCAGGAGTGCGGGGCGCCCGGGCGGGCCACCCACCGTTGGAACCTGATTTCGGCACCAATCCACTTGGGATGGGTCCAAAATCTCCTGTACTGTGTTGTCGGCGAATGGGTGGGATAATGTGGTCAAGTGTCGGGTTTTGGATCCGGATTCACACTTCCAATAACCACCCAATGACCTCCCTTGCGAAAGAGATCAAGGATGTGGAAGAGGTGAATCAAAAGGGTAAAGCGTGATATCAATTTGGCAAGCACTTCGTTGCTTGAAAATGCTTCCAACCTCTCCTCTTTTGGGTGAGAAAGCTCACCATTTTATAGACCCAAGGGGTCTCTTTGGATGGGCATGCAGGGGCGCCACTTGGCGGCCATGCCTTCCCAAGAGGGAGGAGATTCCTCCCTGACTTGGGCTTCCATGACTGCCCTTGTGACAGTCCTCTAACGTTCAATCTGCCCACCTACGTGCGCATGCAAGGCAGGGAGCATTAATTGACTGTCCTTGGCTGCCATTTGGCACAATTTCTCTTTTTGCCCATTGAACCTGGAATTCGTCCTACCCCGGAGCGGATTCTGTATTCGTCCCAGGGGAGGACGGATCCCATTTTGAATTCGTCCCGGGGAGGGACGGATTCTGAGCAAAGTGCCTAGAAGGTGTCAAATTGATCTCTGACTTCCCAAAACTGCTGTGAAAGTGGTTAGGACCACTGTTTAACCTCTGGGGGCTGCCCTTGGGGCTGTGTGTGTCAATGCGATCAGTGTTTGCAGTCACATAATCGGATTGGTGTTGTTTTGGTGTCTACAGATGCCCCTTTTTGGGATGCGTTGTGCATGGCGCAACATCGAGCAAAAATAGATAACCAAAGCACTAATGATTAGGGTTTCTTAGTAACCTAACCAACTCTTGATGCCCCAAGCATGGAAAGGGCATGCATTCTTGAATCCTTGCTTCTGACGAGCGAAGGAACTTAACTCAAGTGTTAACCTTTTTCGGTGAGGTGTTACTTGAACTTGGACATTGATCAGTCATGAATAGGCAAAGGGCGCAACCTTTTGTCTGTGGTAACCTAGAGTTCATGATTCATGAATGCCAAGTGTTTGATCAGCTTGTGATTGTTGCTTGTTTACTGCCCCAAGCAGGAGCGTAATTGTCTTTGTCAATGATCCTTTGAATGCATGCCATTTTCCATGATTGGGTGTGTAATTGTTGATTGGTGACTAAGTGTGACTACCCCCTCAAGCGACGAATCGATGAGGGAATGACCTTCATGAGAAAAGCGACGAGTCGCTTGACCCAAGATGACTTGGGTAAGGGTGCCTTTAGAGATTTATCATTGAATGTGTGTGCAGTTTCCCGACATTTAGACCTATTTTTGGTGGGTGTTAACCCTTTTGGCGACGTCGTTTGGGGCTGAAATTCTCAAAAATCCATCTTCCCGTGGAGCGGTCCGGCTATGGTAGCCTTCTTAGGGAGTAGGATAGTGAGGATTTATAACCCCGACATCTATTTTGGATGCCAAGAATGTCAGGCGCGAAGGCGCCTTCATTCGGCAATGTTATTACTTATTTTTGGGTGGGTTTTTGACCCTTTTGCTGACGTCATTTGGGGATGAAATTCTCAAAAATCCGTCTTCCCGTGGAGCGGTCCGGCTATGGTAGCCTTCTTAGGGAATAGGATAGCGAGGATTTGTGACCCCGACATCTGTTTTGCATGCCCGGAATGTCAAGTGCAAAAGCACTCTCATTGGACAGGTTTATTGCTGCTTTTGGTGCATTTTTGTTCAATTTTTGTTGTTTTTTGAAATTTTTGCCTAGAATTCGTTTCGGGGTGGGACGAATTCTAGCATAGTATTCATCCCAGGGTAGGACGAGTGCTAACCAGAGTGCTCATCCCAGGTAGGAACGAATATAGGCTCAAAAGGCTTATTTAAGGGCCAAAACTAGGGTTTGGGCTCATTTGCATCTGAATTTGCTTGCGATTTGGAGCTCTGGGGAGGAGGAGGTTAATTCTGTGAAGCGAAGCGCTACCGAATTTCTCCCGCCATCATGAGTGCACAAACCGGATCGAGCGGCAGAGCCGAAGCGAGACCAGTAAGTGCTCTTTAGCATTATTACTTTTTGTTATGTGTTTTCGAAATTGCAAGTTATTTGTTTATTTTTCTTTTGTGATGTTGTTTTCTTAAAATAAAACTGAAAACCCTAAAAACTTAACTGGACACAAACCAAGACCTTAGCTGAATATTGAACGAAAGACGTAGCTAAAATCTAAGTGAAAAATCTTTGTTTGTGCTTTCAACTTAAAAACCCTAGGATAAACGAAACGTAAAACCCTAGTTTTTTAGGCTGAGTTTGTCAGTTTTAAAACGTAGGTGAAAACCCTAAGTTAAAACTGTTATTTTTACGTTTGTTTTGTTTGTACAGACTTTTTAAACTTAGAATACCGAAATCCTATGACTGACAATAGGACTGACAAAATATTTGTGTTTTTGTTAATTAATCAGTTTAGAGTTTAAAAACCCTAGGGCTGACAAATTAATTTTTGAATTTTGTTTTGTTTTTAAATTTATCAGTTAGGATTAGAAACCCTAGGACTGACAAATTAATTTTTGAATTTTGTTTTGTTTTTAAATTTATCAGTTAGGATTAGAAACCCTAGGACTGACAAATAATTTTTGTAAATTTTTTTGTTTGTTTTTGGCTGTACATTTTTATGTAGTGTTGTATATTCATGTTTTTGTTGTACAGTTTTTCATAATTTTTAATGTTTTGCGTTGTGCTTGTGCAGATTGTGAAGAGCCGATATCGGGTGCCTACTGCTTTTGCCGAAGCGCGTGAGGCGCTAACTGTGGCTGACTGGGAATGGCTTGATGCTCTTGGGCTCAAGCAGGTGACTCGACTGGAGCCTGTGGTCGGGGATCGGGCCTATCTGATGGCCTTGATCAATCTATGGGATCCTCGGACCAACACCTTCCATCTCCCAATAGGGGAGATGACAGTGACACTGGAGGACGTCTATCAGATTCTATGAATTCTGATAGATGGACTGCCGATCAGGACGTCATCGCGTGACCAGCGAACAATTGTATTGATACGGTGCTTTGGGCATGGGGAGGAGTTGGGCGTGGAGAGCCCAGTGGAGATGGCCGAGATGGACTGTCAGATGGGTGGGATTCTGGTTCGATGGTGGTTGGAGAGGGGGGTGTTGGGAGTGAGGCACTCAGTACTCATGGGCCTCATTTCCAACATGTTGCTGCCTGACTCGTCAGGTGCGAGGTTCCCGTGGAACCTGTTGGATGTGGTCTGGCGGTTGGTTGAGTGCCCGACGGAGGCACCATTGATCATGAGGTGGGGACAGACACTGCTAGCACAGCTCTATGGGGAGCTGTACGAGGTCCGCTGCCAGAAGCGGAAGGGGATCAACTATAGTTATCTATTGTAGAGCTGGGCCTGGCAGCACATAGCAGTTGAGAGGCCGATGGGGCTACCATGGATGACTCGGGGGGAGATGGAGGATAAGGATATAGGCTACGCGATGCTATGGTGGTGATCTGAGGACTAGGGACAGAGTCGGTGGTGGGCAGGTGATGTAGGGCACTATGCTGACGCCTTCGCTCGGCTTGCTCTGGGGGAGGTGTTCGGCGCCCCTATCGAGACTGTCTAGCCTGGCCTGAGGCTGGAGAGTGGCTCTGGCGGGTACGTAGGGGGCGGTGGCTGATTGGGCGGCATGGGACCGAGCATGAGTTCTTCCCATACAGTCGGGTGACATGATAGTTTGGGGTGCGCCAGGGGTTGCCTGGTGAACCCATGGTCTATCGACGTCAGGGGGATGAGAGGACTCTAGATCGGCCAGTCATCGTGCCACTTGGTGAGGATTCAGACGCGGTGATTGATGTCCCGGACATGGACGACATCGGGACTACTACAGAGTATGACCAGTGGTGGATCCTACGGTGATGGCGAGGTGAGGGGCCATTGGGAGGCGCGGGGGCAGCAGCCATGGGCGGGGAGGGTGCCGAGGCACCAGGTGATGACTGGGGAGCTCCGTTGGAGGATGCGGAGATGGTGGAGGTGGATGGTATGGATGCGGATCTTGGGGCTCTGGATCAGCGGAGATGCAGGACATCACGGAGTAGTGGGAGCAGATTGCTATTCCAGAGATGCCCATGCCTCGAGCAGATGCGATGGACATGGATGCAGGGTTACGCGCTGAGAATGCATGGTTGGCAGAGTTGCTACGGAGGCGGGATGAGGAGTTGGGGGAGGCTCTGTAGGAGAGGGATCTCCTACGGATGCAAGAACGGAGAGAGAGGAGCTGGAAGAGAGGGATAGGGCTTTGGCACGGTGCGAGGAGAACTTGGCGACGTATCGCCAGTGGGAGATGGACTCGTTGCGATAGCGGTTAGAGCTGGAGGCAGAGATTAGCCACCTTGGTGGGTGGGTCCCTACATTCAGCATAGGCGGATCATCGCGCCGCTCGAGAGGGAGTGAGACTGAGCAGTCAGCATCCTCTCGATGCAGGCGACTAGAGGAGGGGGCGAGTAGGCGTGATGCGGGGGCTAGTAGCAGCCGCCCTGAGGGGTCCCATAGGACCCACACCATGGGGGGTAGTTCCCGTCGCACCGATCCTACGTGATCATGGTGGCCGATGCCCTAGGCTTGGGATTTTGGATTTTGTTGTGGGGTCAGAGGACCAACTTTTTGTAGCCTACGGGCATTTTTGACGATATATATATATATATATATATATATATCGGCTTTATTTTGTTTATGCACATGTGATGATTTGATTTTATGCATGATGGTTTGATGAATATGGATGTATGCATGTTAATTTATTTTGATGGATGCATATGTTATGATGAATGCAAATGTTTTTGATTTATATGTGATATGCGAAAATGGAATGGATGAATTGAATTTGTGATGTTTGGAGGTCGCACCATAGACGGTTCAGAACTGTATGGCTTTTTGTCCTAGGCGATTGCTGCGGTGAATAGCTTTGTAGGCATACATGTCTTTTTTTTGTATGTTATTTTTGTATTTTTTGATGGTGAAGTAAAGCTGGAAAGATATTACAGTTGGTTTAGAATGTAGTTAGGTTTTCTGAGATTCAGATGTTTTAACTAACTAGCCAAGGTTGTACTTTTATCTGACAAGACTTTGAACAAGGTATGAATCGGACTTGTCTTTGACCAAGTTATTTCACATCCCTGTGTGTGCAATTGAGTTCATTTGATGTGGCATTTGTCAGGGATCCCGCGGGTGGGGTGGTTGTTCAACCAACACCTGTACTGAGGATCACCTAATTAGCTCCACTAACTCCTTTGTTGTATTTAGTCAGATTAATCTATGGTGCAATCTAGGATACCATAAGCTAGCTCATCCACATGCAAACATTGATCTGCACACACGTTAATGCGGAAGATATATCGTCATGCGGGAGGTTTGCCACGAGTGACCGATAGGCTATCAACCAAACCGGTACTGAGGTTTATCTCATGACCTTCTGAATGTTGAGAGTTCCAGGGATTCAAGTTCAACTCCCTTCTTTTCTTCAATTGTATTGGGATACTTGCTCTTTTGTAGTGATAAAAATCATTGTTTATTTTTGTATTAATTTTTCTTTTGAGCAAGGGATTTGGATATGGAGTGATGAGAATCACTATTGTTTGTGCCTTTTGATGTATGCACTTTGGGATGTCAAATTTTTGAGTTTTGAATTTTGCAAATTTTTGATGTTTTGCAACTTTTGAGAACTTTGGGATTCATGGGGAATTGGGTAGGGAGGATGCTTGTCCTTTTGCCAACTCTCAGCATTCTTTGGGGTCATTCGCACAGGGGGATGAGCAAGATAACCATTTCGCTTATGGTGACCTGGATTGCTTTGCAGGGTTCACCTTTCGTTCACACAACTTGGGAATGTTTATGTGTTTTAATTTGTGTTGGGATGCTACGTAACAAGGTATTTTTCAAGTAAAATTCTACCTTCGTAAAATCTATCTGACTTGGTACAGTATGTGGCTAGACAGCTAATGACGACTGAATGACGAAAACTCCTGATACATTAGAAGACAACTGACTATAGTATGGCGGAAATATGGATAGCATTTTATTTTGATGGATTGTTTATACAGCGGAGAGATATGGAATGAAGATGGACTTTGCCAAGTAATGACAGTCTATGGTGCCTTGACTTGTATGACCACAAATATGCAAATGTATGGATGCGATGCTTAATGCAGCTATTATTTTTGTGTTTTTGATGGATTGATCTTGGTGAGTATGAAAATGAGATGTAAAAAGAGATTTTTAATTTTGTGATGATTTTGAGCATGCATGGAGATGAGATGCAATTTTTGTTGTTTTTGATGATTTTATTGTTTTTGATATTTCTTATTTTTCTTTTGACCAAGCGATTGTGGGAATCCTTGGAGCATTTTGGGATTGACCAAGCGATTGCGAGAATCCTTGGAGCATTTTGGGATTGACCAAGCGATTGCGGGAATCCTTGGAGCATTTTGGGATTGACCAAGCGATTGCGGGAATCCTTGGAGCATTTTGGGATTGACCAAGCGATTGTGGGAATCCTTGGAGCATTTTGGGATTGGTTGCTTTAGATATGGAATGGTCACAGATGACTGATGTTCAAGGGTTCGAGTTCTTTGACTCCATCAAGGGAAGCTAGCCGGTACGTCTCGGGTCCTATCTTGCTATCAATTACATATGGACCTAACCAATTTGCCATGAACTTGTCCCTGAGATGGGACGGCAAACTAGAGTTCTGCTGGTTTTCCTTCAAGACCAAGTCACCAACCTGAAAGTCCCTCAGGTGAACTCTCATGTTGTATGCTTTCTTCAACCGCTCTTGATAGATACGTAAATGCTCAAGAGCATTAACGTGTCGTTCATCGAGCAATGTAAGCTGGTCTAACCGGGCTTGCCACGCAGTGTCATCATCGATGAACTCTTGCATGGATATGCACAGGGAGGGAATTTCCAACTCAAGAGGCATGACAGCCTCGGAGCCATACACAAGCGAAAATGGAGTTGCCCCAGTGGGTGTCCGAATGCTAGTGCGATAAGCCCATAGGGCAAGTGGGATCTGAATGTGCCAATCCTTATGACTGTCTACGACTATCTTTTTAAGGATAGCAACTAGCATTTTGTTTGACGCCTCTGCTTGCCCATTTGCCTACGGATAATAGGGTGTTGAAAAACTATGCTGAATTTTGTACTTTGTGGTCAAAGCACGCACGTCTTTGTTCTTGAATGACGTCCCATTATCCGAGATTATCTTGGATGGAATACCAAAATGACATATGATGTTATGCAAAATGAACTCCACAATGCGGGGTCCAATCGTAGAGGTTAGCGGAACCGCTTCCACCCACTTGGTGAAGTACTCTATGGCCGTTATGATAAATGTATGACGGCCGAACGATGCAAGGAGATCTAAGCCCCACTATGAAAATGGCCAAGCCGACTGGATCGGCTGTAAGGCCTGGGAAGGTACGTGTGTCAAATTAGCATGATGTTGACACTTCACGCACTTCCTCACATATGCGCAACAATCTCGCTCTAAAGATGGCCAATAGTAGCCCATGCGAAGAATGCGCTTGGCGATGGCCATACCACTGAAGTGGCCACCACACGTACCATCGTGCGCTTGGGCGATCGCCCAAGTGGACTCTTGCTGGTCCAAGCACCGAAGGAGGATCCCTTCATAGCTACGACGGTACAAAATGTCTCCTAACAAGACATGCTTTGCCGCTTTCTGCTTGAATGCTCGTTTGGCGGCATGCGTCAATCCAAGTGGGAGGTTACCTAGCTTGAGGTAGTCCCTGAGGGGTGAATACCAATCCTGCTGATCAGAAGCCTCGACGGTATGAACAGCCAATCCCTCTTGAAGTTCATCCCTAGCAAAAGCTGAGCGGGAAAGAACTTGTAAGAATAGCGTGGTGTTGCTATTAAGGGGAGTAGGGGAGAACAAGGCCCCCTAGTTGGCGTGCTTCAAACAGTCATGGATTCGAGAGAACTTATCCGAGGATGGTTCAATCTGGATCATGTGGATTCCTGGCATTAAATCAGAGCTTGCACGCTCCATCATGGATTGCGATAATGTTTTGACTTGAATGGTTGTCATATCACCAAAAAGGTCTTGCGGGATTAGTGACCCCAAAGAGGCCATAGTGTCCGCAAAATGATTCGATGACCGAGGGAGTGCCTCGATGTCGTACCATTCAAGATTTGCCAAGAATTTGTCCACAAGGGCTTTGTAGGCCTGTAGAACTGGGCATTTACATTGGAATACCCCTTTGACTTGATTGACGATTAACAACGAATCACCAAAGATGTTCAATCATTTAATGTTCATGGTGATTGTTGTCTGAAGACCTATGAGCAAGGCTTCATACTCTGCATTATTGTTGGTGCACGAGAAGTCTAATTTAAATGACAAGGGTATTGGAGCCCCTTGCGGTGTGAAGAATACAATTCCTGTGCCACCCCCTTGCTCACATTTAGAACCATCAAAAAATAGGGTTATGTCGGCCTGTGACTCAGGCTCATCAGAATCTGGCGATTCTGAGACATGGAAGACCCCATCATCGGGTAGTTCTATGACTAGAGGCTGATCGTCTTCGAGAGGAGCCTCTGCTAGTTGATCGGCTATGACCTGTCCTTTGATGGATTTCTGTCCAATAAACTCTATGTCAAATTCTGTCAACAACATGATCCATTTCGCCGTGCGACTACTATGATAAGTACGACTCATCATGTATCGCAATGGATTCTCCTTAGACACAACATACGTAGTGTTGCTCAGCATGTAGTGGCATAGCTTTTTGGTAGCAAACACCACTGCCAAGCAGAGTTTCTCGACGTATGCATAGTTAAGTTCATAGCTGACCAGGGTGCGGCTAAGATAGTAAGTAGCCTGTTCTTTGTGAAGTTCATTCTTCTGGGCTAGCATGGCGCCCAGTGCCACCTCAGTAGCTGAGATGTATAAGTAGAATGACACTCCTGGTCTAGGTGGTGCCAATACTGGCGGTGAAGCCAAGTATCGTTTGATGTCATCAAAGGCTGACTGGCACTCGTCATCCCAGTGAAATGCTACCCCTTTATGCAATAATTTGTTCATGGGTCGGCACTTGTTCGATAACTGCGCTATGAAGCGCTTGATCGACGCGACCTTACCCTACAGAATTTTGAGCTGCTTGATGGTAGTTGGGGGAAGCATTTCAAGGATTGCCTTGACTTTGTTTGGGTCCACCTCGATGCCTCATTTTGAGACTATAAAACCCAAGAGCTTTCCAGATGTGACGCCAAATACGCACTTCTTGGGATTCAGTCTGACTTTATGCTCCATGAGGCGATCGAGGATCTTGCTTAAGTCATCGAGATGATTTGGGCGTAAGAGAGACTTGGCCAACAAATCATCCATGTAATCTTCCAAAGTTTTATGCATGTAATCATGGAAGATGTACGTCATGGCACGTTGGTAGGTGGCGCCAGCATTTTTAAGGCCAAAAGGCATGACCTTGTAACAAAATGTCCCCCAGGGCATTATGAACGCCATTTTTAGTTGGTCCTCGGGATTGATACGAATCTGATTGTATCCCGAGAAACCATCCATGAGGGATAGCATTTCATGGCCTGCTGTAGCATCTACCAATGCATCGATGCTAGGCAAGGGAAAATCATCCTTAGGACTCGCTTTGTTTAGATCACAAAAATTAGTGCATATGCGAATCCTCCCGTCAGGCTTCTTGATGGGCACCATGTTGGACAACCATGGCGGATAATCCATGCAGATGACAAACTGTGCATCCAACAGTTTTTGCAATTCATCTTTGACCATCAAGGCCACTATTGGGTGCATCTTGCATAGTTTTTGCTTAACAGGCTTGACTGTCGGATCAAGCGTTAAATTATGCGTGACTAGCTATGGATCTAGCCTCGACATATCTCTGTACGACCATGCAAAAACCTCCTTCTTCTCTTTGAGAAGGGCAATGTAGTCGGCTTGCTCTTCGGGGGATAAACTTACCCCCAGCTTGATAATCTGTGGATTCATTGGATCTGAGCCGATGTCTACGTCAGTCGTCTCCTCGACCGACATGTGGGATCCATCCTCCAACTGGTGTGGAGTCGGGATCAAATGGATATCATTTGCTGAGTTAAGATCATCGTTGGGAACCTCAGGTTCCTCTTCAGCATGGAAGATATCCTGAGTTGGTCCAGGGGTAAAATGAAGCATTTTACCGAAAGGCCAATACTCTGATGGGGATGGAGGTGAATTGACACGATCCCAGTCAATGGCATCTATGTCTAGATGCAAGGACCATGCTGGATCGGTCGGATTGTGGATGGGGGCGGTTAAGTCAATGGAGATCATGTTGATGGAATGATTTTGGTCTCCATTACCATAGGTGTGGTTCCTCGGACATCTTAGATGTTCTCTATGCTCTGGATCTGGCTCTAGAGGGATGGGCATGAATGGATCGTCCCTATGTGTGGATAGGAAGACAGGGTCTACCATCGGCACTGATGTCATTATAGGGTCTCGGGGTGGACGGTGTTCATCGTAAACTTGGAGCCACGGATCCAACACTTGGTCCCACCCTGCTGGGTCTACGTACCACTCATGCCCTGGTAGTATGCCCATCTATGCAAATAAGTCATTAATCTCCAAGGGGCATCGTTGTTGCATTTGTCGCATGTGGTTGAGATAGGCCATCTCAGTTTCATCTTCTGAATCACTGTCGGAGATCCAAAAGCATTCATTAGCTCCAACAACTGCTTGAGGCATATGATGTTCATCTTGTTCAAGCAAATTAATCTGGTCCCATTGCGGTTGTTCCACGCTCCGTGGGGGGACATGGTTCTCTTGACGTGGCATTGGCTCGATTGGAGCCTCTAGAGGGAACAGAGTCAAAAATATCTCTTGATAGTTATTCATAGGAATCTCTCGTGAGTGATCACTATCGGATTCGACGGGATCATATGACACTGGTTCATATTCTGATTCATCCTTCGAAGATCCTTCTGGACACTGCTTATACCTTCCTTGAAAGTGAGTTCCCAAACTTTCGCCTCTCTCTAGCAAAGGAGGAGGGTTATTGATGTTAACAAGGGTGGTTGTTGACCATGGGAGGTAATCTCCCAATGTATATGTTGTGTTTGGGTTGGCATAAGGATCTGATGCCAATCCACCCTTGTTGCCTATTCCTAGGCCTTGCATGTTTTCCACCAAGATGTCCAAGGGTAGGGGGTGATTGAACCCTACACCTGACTTGTCATAAGGCATTTGGTATCTTGGTTGACAAAGGACACGCACTCCTTGCTCATACCGGCCTAACCCATATCCATGCCAATTGCATTGGCCAAGATATCTCAGAGTGAAGTCTGGGTTGGACAGATAGTTTACATCCTCTACGAAAGGCTCTTCATCCTCGTCCTCTTGCATGCATGGCTCAGTGCCATGATCAAGGCCCCCATACACAAAGTTAGTCTAGTTTGGCGGGTAGCCTAGAGGAACAATTGTACCAATGGGGAGGCGAGGTCTCCCCATGTCTTGCATGGACTCTAGTGTGGGCGTTGCTACAACATTTCGCACCAGATACTCCCCTAGGCCCGTATTGGCCATTTCAACAGTGATTGTTGGTGACTGAGAGGGAGGGAACGGAAGCTCTTCTAGACTCCACTCCATGTGGGGTGGGCTAGGAGCTTCCACTTCCATTTTACTAGGCATCTCTTCGGTAGAGATGTTTGAGACTGATTGTGGTGCCTCTTCCAGAGGTCGTGCCTCCTCTAGGGGTTTCTTCCCTTTGTCCTTCTATTTGGCCATGATAGGTGGCATCGTTGATGAAGGACCAACTGATGAAGATGGACCTGACTGGGGTTTTGGTGGATCTGCCTTTGGGGATGCTTGCAAAATCAGACCCTATCGAGATGGATTCAACTGGAAATCCAAATGCATTGATGGAAGGGTCGATTGTGGCATCAGCTGCACCGCATTGCAGTACTTGAAGGGTTCTAGGTCTGCTGGGACCACATGTACCTCCCCTTCAAATGTATACTTCAGACATTGATGTGCTATTGATGGGACACACTTCATGTCCCTGATCCATGGCCGGCCTAACAAGATGTTGTACGCCATCTCACCTTCCAAAATATGGCACAATGTTGGTATTGTCTTTTGTCCTACTTGAATGGGTAGGATGATTGTGCCGATTGTCGAGCATATTGCATCGTTAAATGCTCGTAGTGTATATGTGGAGGCCATGATGTGAGATGCCGACAGCTTCAAATGTTTCAATGTTGCGGTAGTAATGATGTTACTAGACGAGCCAGTGTCTACCAACACCCTCTTATAGGGGATCCCGTTGACCCGCGTGATAACGTGCAGGGGTGGATCCGCTATGTCATCAGCCACTAACTTCACTTCATCTTCCCAAAAAGTGATGACTGGCTCGGTGCATCTTTTGACATGCCCCACAAAATTGTTGAAAGAATTCGGTTCTTGGGGCTGCAACTCAATAGCCTTCAATATCTCCATAAGAGCCTCCCGATGGGGCGTTGATTGTTGAATTAGCTCATATATGGAGAGCCTAGCCGACGTGGTCCGTAGACTTTGGGTAAGTCTAGTCCGAATCGTGGCCACGGGTCTAGGCGGAGGCAGCTGCGTAGGGTTCTGTTGAGACTGTGACGTTGATGGAACTTCTTTTGTGGCTGCCACGGGAGCAGCTCCTGGGTATTTCTTGTTCCTAGTCACTATACTTATCATCCCTACATACCCCTGCATGGGGAAGTTCTGTTGCACCTCATTGATTTGCAGGGGTTTTGCCTGTGCCTCATGGGCAGGCAAGGGGTCTCTGAAAACTCCCATTTGCTGGTTGTTCGGTGCTACGGGGTTGTCTACAACCAATGTCTTGTTGTCAATCAGGTCTTGTATCAAGCCTTTGAATTTCCAACATGCATTAAGGTCATGTCCCTATCGCCGATGGAATTTATAGTACAAATCCTCCCGGTACCCCTTAGGCTTCGGTGCATTGGGATCTATGGTTTGAATTTCTGGGAGGTTGATCAAATTTGCCATTGACAAGCGGTCAAATAGGGAGTCCCTAGACTCCGTGTAGGGTGTAAACTGTCGCCTAGGGTGATGCTACTGATTTTGCCCCTGTTTCTGATTTTCTCTTTCATAATTGTTAGGGGGCACTGCCTGATAATTAGCCTTTTGAGGTTGTATTTCTTGTGCAGGCTTAGGAACATTTATAGCAACTTGGTTAACCGCAGCGGGTTTTTGTTGCGTAGTCCCTATTTTGGTGTTTTTGTTCCATTATTTTTTCTTAGGTTTGGCGATCTCGCCATCCCGTATCTTGATCTCTTCGATGATTCTGGCTTGCGCCAGAGCCTCTTCTAAGGTGGCATATTGCTGCAGCTACAATAGCATAGAGATCGATCTCAAACAACTTCTTGAAAACATTTGTGTAAGGTCGGACATAGGGGGAAGGTAGGGTAGCTTGGAAAGCAGAGTCCTCCATCGATTCCCGTAGGCCACCATAGTCTCTTCCTCATACTGCCTGAGGCTGGCCAAATCACTTAGTGACGCCTTCTTCTTGGTGTTGAAGGTGAAGCATTCGAGGAACGCATCCACTAACTGATCCAAGTTGTTGATGTTGTGCTTCGGCAATTGGGTGAACCAATCCGAGGTAGGGCCTACGAATGTGGTTATAAAGGTCCTCAACAACAGAGCATCATTGTCCTGAATGCCAAAGCATTGGCTCAGGAACCTCGTCACATGCTCTTGGGCATCCTCCTCACCTTTAAAGATTGCCAGCTGAGGCAACTTAAAGTGCTCAGGATAAGGGGGTGCAGGCACGGACGGATGCACCGGATGACTACGGAGTTGACGTAACGTGGGCTTTTGGGGCCCAGCAGCTTTGGTTTCCATAGACTCCAAATGCTCTAGCAGCGCTTTGTATGCATCGAAAGACTTAATCTCTTCCTCTCTAATTTTCTCCCGTTGTGGGTTGTGGGAGACTTGAGGCCTGTGGAGAGGTGGCCGGATAGCAACCCCTCCGCCTTGATAGGGCATTTCGGCCCGCTCTTCTTCTTGTTCATACTCCTCGTATGCTTCTTGAGGAGTCTCTGGGTGAGACCTACGACCATGAGTGGGTCCCCACGGAGGGAGCCCATCATTATTCCGGGGAGTGGCCTCCCGTTCAGGTCTAAGAGGTCTTGGAGGCAGTGCTTGGTTAGGTCGCGGGGACCTGTCTTGTACCAAGGGGTTACGCCTCTCATATGGTTCTGCCCTTTGGGTGCGAGGGGTTGGAACCCTCTCTGGCATAGTGTTATTCAATAGCTCATCTATTTGGCGCCTAATGCACTCTTTACTGAGGCGATATAAATGCTCTAGTTGTTGTTGATCTTGCTCAAGCTGCGTAATCTGCGCTTGGCGGGCGGCATGTCTGGCGACTGCCAGGTCGATCTGTTCCACCATATTGAGTCTCGAAGGCCTAGATGCCTCTCCCATGCACTTATCTCGGTCACGGTGATCCGAGATCTCTATAGGTCGCTTCCCCCTATCGAGGTTGGCGACATTTATTCGAGGCTCTGGCCTCGAAGGATGGTTTTGGTACATAGCAGGTGCGGAGGCGCATTGCTCCCACACTGTATATTGCTCTTGAGGAAGATAGGGGTCTTCCTCATTCTCCCTTTCATAAGTGTGAAAGGGGCGGGTGGAGTTGGCTCGCCTTGTCAGAGGAGCCTTGTGCTCCGGATTTGTCCTGTTGTTTTTGACAATGAGAGGAGGCAATGAAGGGATGATATAATCTTGAAGCCTCTCCTCATGGACCCTCCATCGTTCCAGCGCTTCATCGCACGGTGGCCACTCGTATCGAGCTTCTAAGGGAGCCCTTTGATCTATGTTGAGTGCCACATGTAAGGACTCTTCCCGAAAGGGGCTATGACGGATGGGCGTGTCCCCCAATGGGGTGTCCCTATAATTCCATCTTGACCTGGACTGATGCGGACTCTCTTGCGGGTTAGACCGCCAAGGCGGTATAACTAAGTCCTTAGGACTATAGCGGAGGTGACTTGTGCCTCCCCCTTGTACACTTTTTGTAGCTTCCGCCCTTGATTGGGCTTGGCTACGTGTGTACACCATGGTGGTGCTTTCCTACAAGCTATGTAGATTTTATCTCTTTTATGATTTTTTTGATTTTTTTTTTGTTACACTAAGCAGAAATGAACACACACATACACAACAATGATTATCTCTTTTAAAGATTAATGGTGTGTCCTAGACTGGTTTTAGTGCATTTTGATGATTTTTGTTTTTTTTTTTGAAAGTTTTGAAGAACGTTTAAATGCATAATGAAGGCTCATATGACTCCCATAATTGGTCGCCCCTTCGATATACCATTGCCAGGCCGATATACCAACCTCTCTATATACCCGCCCTTACGAGAGGGAAACTATAGGT
Organism: Wollemia nobilis; assembly: GCA_028583015.1. Lineage (NCBI taxonomy): Eukaryota > Viridiplantae > Streptophyta > Pinopsida > Araucariales > Araucariaceae > Wollemia > Wollemia nobilis. The sequence continues at coordinate 2,510,985 of JAQPPZ010002501.1, forward strand.
ACGTGAGAGCAGATGGTACGTGGAACGTAGGCGGTACGGAAGGGGGATTGTCTTGTTTATGACACCTACCATAGAAGACTTATCCTCGCGTGCTGGGAATCACCCCAGCGACACTCGGTCAGCTTTCGTCAGGATTTACGTCGAGCAACAGTGACAATCGGGGTAATGGATGCAAAATCAAGCCAAGGTGGTGATGAAATCCACCGTTGGTCTTGATCAAGGGCTGGGGTTTTACGACCAGCTCCTTGGTTTAAAAATGTTGCGTGAAGTGTGTGTGGTTCTTTTTATTTAGAAAAATGAAACATGCAGAAGCAACTACTTTCCCTAAGAAGGCAAAATTGACAGAAAATAGAAACAAAAAAGCAGAAAATGACAGGAACAGTTTAGGACCCTTACCTTTTCTCTGCCTAGACCCTGTTGTTTCTGATCCTCGGCCCTGAAACTGCACAGACAAAAATTCGTCCCTGGGTGAGACGAATTCCAGAACAGGATTCGTCCTGGTCTGAGACGAATTCCAATTCGTCTCAGGGTCAGACGAATTCTAGTATTGTATTCGCCACAGGCTGGAACGAACCACAGTTAGTGCTCAAAAAATGGTACCTGTAAGCACAAAAACACAAATTTTGATCAGTTTCTTGATCTCAAAAAGTAGGGGACAGGGTCCCACCGTGATCGCCACTGAAAGCACGAGATTCCGAAAGATTGAAAGGAAAACTAATGCGATGTATTCAAAACCCAAAATTAACGCTTAAGGTCCTATAAAGTGAAATGCATGAAATGAAAGAGACGAATTGAACTGAGATAAAAGAAAGTACAGAAAGCACAACCCTTTTTATTTAACTCTCTTAATATCAGTTACAAAGATGCCTCCTCCCTTTTCAGGGGCTAGGAGCGTTAAATGAGTTTTGGTTACAATCATGACTTAGTGTTCCTCCTTCCGCGTGCCCACATGTAAAATGGGCGGGCCAAAGTGTTGCCGTCGCTGGTGTTGATGAATCCTTGATCCTTGCTGCTCCTCCTACATTCAAAGAAACAACAAATCGTTAGTAGCACCTGTGACAAAAGATAAGGCGTTTGATCCTAAAAACCAATGGAGGATGCATGCATAAGATTAGCTAAATCAATAAATAAAATGACTCCAAATAACCTGCAAATTTGATAGAAACCAGAGAACATTACCAGAAGATCACTGCAAATGAAACAGTCAGAAAATCCTTCACCGATTCGAATTCATTTCGGGGCGGGACGGATCCGACTGTAATTCGCTCCGGGGTAGGACGAATTCACCTGCAACAAAGCGCCGAAGTGATACTGCCCAAAATGTCGCATCTCGGGAACTCCAAAAGACCTGCAAACTTGGGGGTTAGCTAATTGGAGGCATTTTGGGAAGACCCAGATGGTCAGATTTCCCCAATTTGGCCTCCATCAATGGGAATTTGATGCCGCTACCTGCAAGTTAGTGAGGACTACAAAAGCGACAAAACATGATAAAAATTGATCAAAGCATTGTGAAATCAGAATTATAAGCTATTTAAGCAGCATAATATGGAATGCTAAGTAAACAAATGACAAAAAGGACAATCTGCCATGAATCCCCAATCGTTCCTAAAAAAGAAGATTAGGCTCGTAGGAGTGCGGGGCACCCGGGCGGGCCACCCACCGTTGGAACCTGATTTCGGCACCAATCCACTTGGGATGGGTCCAAAATCTCCTGTACTGTGTTGTCGATGAATGGGTGGGATAATGTGGTCAAGTGTCGGGTTTTGGATCCGGATTCACACTTCCAATAACCACCCAATGACCTCCCTTGCGAAAGAGATCAAGGATGTGGAAGAGGTGAATCAAAAGGGTAAAGCGTGATATCAATTTGGCAGCACTTCGTTGCTTGAAAATGCTTCCAACCTATCCTCTTTTGGGTGAGAAAGCTCACCATTTTATAGACCCAAGGGGTCTCTTTGGATGGGCATGCAGGGGCGCCACTTGGCGGCCATGCCTTCCCAAGAGGGAGGAGATTCCTCCCTGACTTGGGCTTCCATGACTGCCCTTGTGACAGTCCTCTAACGTTCAATCTGCCCACCTACGCGCGCATGCAAGGCAAGGAGCATTAATTGACTGTCCTTGGCTGCCATTTGGCACAATTTGTCTTTTTTCCCGTTGAACCTGGAATTCGTCCTACCCCGGAGCGGATTTTGTATTCGTCCCAGGGGAGGACGGATCCCATTTTGAATTCATCTCGAGGAGGGACGGATTCTGAGCAAAGTGCCTAGAAGGTGTCAAATTGATCTTTGACTTCCCAAAACTGCTATGAAAGTGGTTAGGACCACTGTTTAACCTCTGGGGGCTGCCCTTGGGGCTGTGTGTGTCAATGCGATCAGTGTTTGCAGTCACATAATCGGATTGGTGCTATTTTGGTGTCTACAAAATGCCATTGCTTCTAAAGCTTTCATAGAAAAATTTTGTCAAAAACATGAGGTCAAATAATGGAGATTTACACTTACTCTTGTACCATGTAAAATTTATCAATACTTTCTAGAAATTAACATAATTAACACATTACCCAAAATGAAAGAACACAGATAAATACAATGCAATATGAAGGATGTTTGTAGATACCAAAGTAGTCTCACTAAAGTAAGAATAAATGGTCTGGCCAATAACACCTTGTTGGTCAAGGTTAAATAATCAACCTTAAGGTTTAATATTAAAATATTATGATAAAACCACCTCTACAAGGTGTACAAGGGCCCATAGGGCTATACAAAAAATATAATAAAAAAGATAGTTGTGGTCTCAAGTGAAGCCTAACACCATATATTCCAACGTCCAATTCTTCCATATGGCATTGAAATGTTTTTATTTGATGAAAAGAAAAATATATTTTGGTTATAGCATTAAAAATTTGGATATTTTTATCCCTTTTCTTAAGCCATCTCTTCCTAAATTTTTGGGCCTAGTATGATTCTTCTGCATTTCATTAATAGTAAAAAACTATTTTCTTTTCTTGCAAATAAGTATCTTCATCAATTCCATTAATTTCTATTATCTCTTTTAAATTGTTGAGATTATACATAATTTTATTTTTTATTCTAAATATGCTACCAAAATATTTGACATTAAATATTCATTTATCTCATTAAATATTTCATCTTTTGAACAACACTTATGCATACATGTTCCTTTGAACCTTCTTTATTTAACCATACCTTATTTATTTAACCATAGCATTATCATTTAGAGGAAATCATGGTCTTGGATCCATGTAGACTAAAGTCAAAATAGATCTGGATGACCATTACTATCTAGATCACATCTCAAGAGAATGGTTTGTGATTTTATCCTACTCATGATAAAATGTTTGAAGATATTGCATACTCTATTGCAACCATGTATTAGATAACAAAAGTCTCTCTAAAATTTCTTCTATACGAGTTCAAGCCCAATACATTTATTACTATATGTATATTAAAATCTTGAAGGAATTGCACCCTAGATACCATTTGAATTGCCAAAAGAAGCAAAATATTCTATTTATTTAGACCATCCAAAGATATCACCCTTCTTTTCTAAAGGTGACAAAATTGTGTTGGAATTCCCCAAAAAATCAATAGATCACAAATTTGAATTATTATTAAAATTAATATAAATAAATTGAGATCCTCCCATCATTTAAAGTAAATTATAATTAAATTATATATATACCTTAACTTTGATATTTTCTTCTTTTTCTAAAAAAAAATTAAAGAATAACAATCTAACAACATTTTCATTATTTAAAAAATTAATTAAAAAAATAATTATTTAATTATAAAATAATTATAAATATATTTTAAATATTAAAAACTAAAATAAAATTTGATTGAAATATACGTAGATTGTTCAATGTGTATATGCATTATTTTATCTCCTGCAACAAACATATCAATGCTCTTGATTATTACACATTTAAAAAAAAAAAACATATCAATGCTCTTAAAAAAAAAAAAAACATATCAATGCTCTTAATCAAGTTATTCAGATAGATAGATTAAACATATCAAACTTATCACGGCATTGTTGGATAAGCATAAAACATCTTCTTTGTGTGTATTGTGTGACAAGTGTTTTATGACAAGCCCGCCTTATCATGCTTTATATTATATTTTTTAAAATAATATTATTTTAACATGATTATGATATAATGCTACATATCTCTACATCTTATATGATAATGGCATTAGTGAGTGTCACTGATCTTACTTTTATATGATAAATGACATGAATGGATACCACTTCCCAACAATACATAAAACATTACACAACATGTATTTAACTTTTTAAATGACATTGATGGATACCACCCACCCAACAATAAACATGATATTACATATCAGGATGCCTTGTTCTTCTATGACTTTATAACATGACATAACCTAAATATTACATATGAGGATGCCTTTCTCTTCTATGTCTTTCTACCATGACATAACCAACGATACTGAAAATATATTTATAATGCTTATACGGATTTCTCATTAAAAATATATTTTATAATGCTTATCTTGACTTCTCGTGACATCTACCTCTAAGATGCTATGATGATCTTACAGTTGTGCATAACCCAAACTAGACAAGTCTAAAGCACTCTACCGGCTTTGAAAAGTTGCACGCCTTCTGAGAGTAGGAATTCCCTGGCGTTCTCCTGAAGTGCTTCGGTATCGATCTTTGTGGTCGTGTGTTCCCGGTTTTAACATGTCTCCTATACTTTCAGTGAGACCGTTCACTATACCAGCAACGTACGAAGCATTCCAAATTTTTTCTTCGTCACAATCAGCTGCCCATTTCTTACAATCCTCTGCTATCACGCTCCATGCCTTCGCTATACATGCCCCACTCACGTCTGCCAGGATTCTCTCCATTTCATCAAGCAGTGCTTTTGCATTGTCAAAGTCATAATACATGCTAAAGCATAAGCTATACAAGCTGTAACCTGCTACTACCTCGTTCCAGTGTCTTGACTTGTACCCTTTGGCTATTTCTTTGCCTTTCTCAGCCAGCGTTTCTAAGGCTGTTTTGGCTGCTTCAATGGAGCTGCCACGAGAGTTGCTGATTGGAAGGTCATAATCTAGCCATTTGCGTTGTTCTTGTAAGGTTTTGAACACCTGATCAGCAGCTTCGGTCAGTAGAGCTTTTGCCCTGTCAGAATTTTTAACAGTGTCGAAGATATTCCATGCTTGAGTGCAAGCTTTAATGACTGCATCCACCATACCCTGATTAGCAGGTTGATTTTCATCACTAATAACTGAAGAAAGTTCAATGATGATGGTCAAAATTGAGACTGTTGTCATCTTGATGGAGCTTTTGCAGATTTCCAGCTCGGTTTCTACTTCCAGCCCAAGGAGAATACCATGTAGTGGCTCCAAACATTTTTGGCCTTCAAAACCAGGAGAAGATTTGTTCTTGAGCAAATTCACCAACTCTTGTGATCTTTTTCCCTTTTGTTCCCCACTTGCCATGTGCTTCTTTATTTTCTCAAAAGATTTCCCGATGGCTATCCATGGGCCGGCAGGATCTTCGCCTTGCATAATTATAACTGCTTTCAAATACTTTTCATAAATATACCTTTCAGGTTGAATTTGTGGAGAAGCCCATAAGAAGTAAAATTCTTCACATGTGGAACCCATTACAAGCTTACGCAAATATCTGTTGGAGAGACATGCCTGGGCTAGTAACCAACAACTTTATCAGCTTATTTAATCTCTACGAGTAGCTTATTTAATCTCAGCTTTATGCACAATTTTATCAACAATTTCGTGAGATAGCTTTGGTCCTTTTCACGCTGCCCGTCATCATTTAAGCGAAGCAAATGCTTTTTCCAAATATATTCCATCTCAAAATATTGTCTAACACTCTGCCATTTCCATTTGATGTCCTTGGGGTAGTATACAACTGCCGTGATGCATCTCCAGTATATAACAGCTGATCCTATCAAGATAAACACACAGTTGAGGATGAATGGAAGAGCCCCTGAATCAAGCCTGACTATGCCAATGTATCCGCAACGCCATGATTCAAACACCAAAATTACATTGCAAAATGTGATGACTAGTGCTATTGATGAAGCAAGAATTGATCTAGCAATTATATACTCAGGATTCGAAGTTGTAACCACAATCCATGACTTGAGAAGCTGCTCTTTCACGTTCTTCCATGAACAGACGTGGGGAGTGGAGAGAATAAAGGGTATTTTATAAAATACAATGTTATTAATACTAACACTGTTAGAGTAAATCACTATATAAAAGATAGAAAATCGTGTTTCAAACTTTAACAGTAGAATTAACAAAATAAGATAAACACACACAGTAGAAGAGAGAAGAGACAACGATTTTAACGTGGTTCACCCAATGTGGGTTACATCCACCGAGAATTTTCAGTCATTTTTTTCTCAATCCAAGCAATAGAGGGTTACAACCTACTGTAATTTCCTCTCTATATTTACAAGGAATCAACACAGTATTTTTCATTGTATACTTTGTTTTTCCTCACAACTATATAGAAGGAAAAAACAGAAAAAAAAATTGCTTTTCTTAATACATTCCAAGATTAACACTGATAAAAACAAAAAAAACTTTCCCTGGCTGTCCTGTTGTAAATCCGGAAACTTTCTCTGGTAGACTAACAGACTGTAAATCTGAAAACTTTCCTTGCCCGTCTTGCAGTAAATCCATAAAATTTCTCTATTTAGCCTCCCCATAATTAGGCTCCATTCCTAACAATCTCCCACTTGGAGACTAATTCCATTGCACCATACTGCAACCAAGGACTAAAAAATTCTCATCATGGCCTCTTATTCCTTAAGGCCAACTGAAGTTGAGCAAAAACTCAACTTTTCTCTTGACACCACTTTTGTAAGCATGTCAACAGGATTTTGTGATGTGTGAACTTTCCCTAATTTCAAAGATCCATCTTCCATCACTAATATAATGAAATGATACCTGAGTTTGATGTGTTTAGTTTTTGAATGGAATGTTGAATTCTTCGCAAGGTGTATAGCACTCTGGCTATCACTCCACAACCTATTATCCTCTTGCTTCTTCCTCAATTATTCCATTAGCCTTTGCAACCAAACCATCTCTTTGCTTGCTTCTACAGCAGCAACATATTCAGCTTCAGTGGTTGAAAGGGCAACTACGTGTTGGAGTTTAGAAATCCAACTAACCGCTCCTCCTCCTATAGTAAAGATGTAGCCAGTAGTGCTCCTTCCACCATCAAGATCACCTGCCATATCAGAATCTACAAAACCTTTCAAGCATATATTAAAGCCTCCAAAATTCAAAGAATAATTTGAAGTTCCTCTCAAGTACCTCAGTATCCATTTTACCGCTTGCTAATGTCATTTTCCTGGATTACTCATAAATCTACTCACTACTCCCACTGCATGGGCAATGTTTGGTCTTGTACAAACCATTGCATACATCAAGCTTCCAACCGCTGATGCATAGGGAACCTTAGCCATATGCTCTTGTTCCTTTTGTGTCTTGGGACACAAATCTTTGGTGAGTTTGAAATGCTTTGCCAATGGAGTAGCAACAGACTTTGCATTGTTCATGTTGAATCTCTTAAGCACTTTTTCAATGTATTCCGCTTGTGACAATTTCAGAGTGTGACTCTCCTTGTCTCTTGTTATCCTCATACCAAGGATTTTTTTGGCTTCTCCCAAATCCTTCATGGCAAAGGATTTAGCCAACTTCTTCTTGAGCATGTTTATATCTTGCATATTTGTTCTTGCAACTAACTTGTCATCCACATACAATAGCAAAATAAACATAGTTACCATTTTTAGTTTTTTTAAAATATACATAGTGATCACTTTGACATCTTTCAAACCTTTGATTAGCCATGAACTTATCAAATTTTAAATACCACTATCTAGGAGCTTGTTTTAACCCATACAAGCTCTTTTTCAGTTTACATACCCAATCCTCTTTACCTTTCACCTGAAAGCCTTATGGTTGGTGCATATAAATTTCCTCCTCCAAATCACCATGAAGAAATGTTGTCTTCACATCCAATTGCTCCGGATACAAATTTTCTATAGCTATAAGACTCAAAATAGCTCTAATAGAGGTCATTTTTACAACTGGAGAAAAAATCTCATCAAAATTAATACCTTTTTTCTGAGTGAATCCCTTGACCACTAGTCTTGCTTTGTATCTCTTATGCCCTTCATTCTCCTCTTTAATCCTGTACATCCATTTATTGGTCAAATATATTTTACCTTTTGGTAGCTCAACTAAATCCCAAGTTTGGTTTTGGAATAAAGAGTCCATTTCTTCATTCATTGCAAGCTCCCACTTATTCCTGGTATCCATCTGTAATGCTTCCTGAAAACATTCTGGATCACCAGCATCAGTATACAAAACATAATCAAAGAAACGTTGAGAAATTTTACTTATCCTGGTAGATTGTCTAACAACACTTTATGGAGATTGATGTGCTTGTTGCTGCTGCTATACATTTTAATCTTCTACCACTTTTGGAGTTACCTTTTCTATGTCCATCAAGGTCTATGTATTCAGTAATTTTCTCTTTCTGTTTCTTTCCCTGCAACCGATCTTTATACAAGTTTTTTTCATTAAATATGACATCCCTACTTCTAATGACTTTTCGGTTATCACAATCCCATAATCTATAACCCAAGCCATCAATACCATAGCCAATAAAATAGCACTTTTGGGCCTTAGCATCTAACTTATTTTGGTTCTCTTTGTCTATATGTATAAAAGCCTCACATCCAAATACCTTAAGGAAAGAATAATTTACTGGTTTACCTATCCAAAGCTCTTCTAGAATTCCTCCATCCAAGGCACTAGACGGTCCTCTATTAATTAGATATACTACAGTATCAATAGCATGAGCCCATAAAAATAATGGTAAGCCTGCATGTATTCTCATGCTCCTAGCACGCTCCATGATGGTTCTATTCATTCTTTCTGCAACCCCATTTTCTTGAGGTGTTCTTGGAACTACCTTGATTCTTCTAATTCTATTTTTAGAACAAAAAAAATCAAATTCTCTACTGCAATATTCTCCACCATTATCCAAATTTAGACACTTTAACCTTTTTCCAGTTTCATTTTCAACTAATGCTTTTCAATTCTTGAAGGTATTAAAAACATCACTTTTATTTTTAATGCAATATATCTATGTTTTCCTTGTTGCATCATCAATAAAAAGTACATAGTACGAGGAACCTCCAAGAGAAGTTACCTGAGCTGGGCCCCAAACATCTGAGTGCACAAGCTCCAATTTCTCTTTCTTACTTTCCTTACTATCCTTGAGAAATCTAACTCTCTTTGATTTACCATAAACATAATCCTCATAGAATTCCAAACCAATCTCTTTTAACTTAGGCAATAACTTTCTTAAATGTAAAATTTCCATACCTTTTCCACTCATATGGCCAAGTCTTTGGTGCCACAAAGATGTACTCTCACCTGTAGAAACTAAATTCATGGAGCAGTGAGAAAAATTAGTAAGTAAATAAAGAGTACCCACCAATTTACCTCTAGCTACTATCAATGAACCTTTAGTAACTTTCCAAGCATTTTCTCCGAATGCAACCGTGTATCCTTCACCATCAAGCTTACTTGCCGATATAATATTTCTCTTTAAATCTGGTATGTGTCTCACCTCTTTAAGAGCCCATTGACATCCATTTGGGGATTTAATCAAAATCTTTCCAATACCCATGATTTTACATGGTTGGTCATTTCAACAAAACCTGTCCATAATCTCCAGAAACATAATCTATGAAGTATTCCTTATGTGAGGTAGCATGGAATGAAGCATCACTATCAATTACCCAATAATCACTATTTTTATCAAGAGATAATATTAAAGCATCTTGTAGAATTTGTCCAGTAATATTGGCTTTTGAAGTGTTACCATTTCTATCATTACCTTCATTTCCGTCACTCTTTCTTTGCCAACAGTCCTTCTTGAGATGACCCTTTTTGCCACGGTGCCAACATTGTAGCTTTCCTTTTCCACATGATTTGGATCTACCTTTGAATTTGCCACGATGTGAACTCTTGCCTCTTTCTCTTCCTCTTCCTCTATTCTCAATAGTTAAGGCGGTGCTAGATGATTCTGCTATGGTTTTTCTTCTCATGTCCTCATTGAGTATCACACCAACCACATCATCAAATTCTAATTTATTTGAACTCGAAGTAGAGTTACCGCCATTACCAAACTGTTCCAACTTTCTAGAAGAGAGCATAAGATTAATAAGGCCCTAAGCTCATCATCAAAATCCAATCCTACTGAATGCAATTGATTAGTGACAGTATTAAATTCATTTAAATGATCATGCACAGATCCTCCTTCACTCATTTTCATGTTAAATAACCTTTTCATTAAGAATACCTTATTTGATGTCGATGGTTTCTCATACATCTTGGCCAACTTATCCATGACTCCCTTGGTAGTCTTTTCATCGAGAGATGTTGAAGGCTACGGTGGCTCCCAAGCACAACCTCACAGTACCCAATGCCTTTCTATCAAGGAGACTCCACTCCTCATCAGACATAGTTGAAGGTCTCTTTGTTTCCCCCTCAAAAGGTAAGTAAAGATCCTTCTAGCACAAGTAATCCTCCATCTGCATCTTCCAAAATTGAAAGTTTCGGCCATTGAATTTTTGAACTCTAAACCTCCCTTCTACCATTGCTCCCACTTGATCCAGAAATTCTCCTTCTATCAAGTGCACCCAACAAAACAAACGCTCTAATACCACTTGTTAGAGTAAATCACTATATAAAATATAGAAAAACAATTATAGTGTTTCAAACTTTAACAGTAGAATTAACAAAATAAGACAAACACACACAGTAGAAGAGACAATGATTTTAATGTGGTTCACCTAATGTGGGTTACATCCACCGAGAATTTTCAGTCATTTCTTTCTCAATCCAAGCAATAGAAGGTTACAACCTACAACAAACATCTGCTGTAATTTCCTCTCTATATTTACAAGGAATCAACACAGTATTTTTCATTGTATACTTTGTTTTTCCTCACAACTATATAGAAGAAAAAAACAGAAAAAAAAAAACTGCTTTTCTTAATACATTCCAAGATTAACACTGATAAAAACAAAAAAACTTTTCCTGGCTGTCCTGTTGTAAATCCAAAAACTTTCTCTAGTAGACTAACAGACTGTAAATCTAGAAACTTTCTTTGTCCGTCTTGCAGTAAATCCATAAACTTTCTTTGTTTAGACTCCTTATAATTAGGTTCCATTCCTAACAAAGACTGGCCAAAGCAGCACAAACCAAAACAAGAACCAGGATTAGCAGTAATACTAGTACGGTGGAGCTCCAGAATTCTTTTAAAGCAAGTGTGTAGGAAGGTATCCGACAACCATCGAAGACAAATGAATCTTTTAAACGAGTAATATAGTAAACTAGAGCAAAAATGTATATGTCGTAAGAAATATAGAAAATAACAAATGATATGCTGATGATGAAGGATGCCATATTACTCCACAACTGAGCATTGCGAGGGCATGCCACTCCAGGCAATAAACAACCGATGAATACGCACACGGACACTTTCCGTGTAAGATCAAACATCCATTCATCTGAAAATCTATTAGATGACCTGGTGAGGAGAGTGAGGAGTTGAACAGCAAGTGCGCCAAGAACGAGGGAGTCTGGAGGTATCCAATGTTTGCGCGTTTTGAAGGCCCTCCATTAACCAGCTCGTGTTAGAGGACAACATAGAGGACAACATAGCAAGAGGATCTTTCGGAGATTCATTCTCCGAATCTCCCATCTTCGCCCTCTTGCTTGCAAACAGCAGAACTCCAATCCCTTAATAAAGTTGTTGGTCAAGGCGGATTCTATTTTCTTTTTCATAGGAGGTCTAGACGCGAAGCTTCTCTGGGGTAGAAGCACGATATTAGCTGCCGTGTGATGTCGGTTTCCAATATTCGTTCGCAGCTAGTTATAATTATGTTAGAAAATATGAAACTGATGACTTTTAGACTCTTGTGCTTGTCTTTGCATATCTATTATATTCTGGTCATTTTTAGTCTTTTAAAAGTTTAATTAGTTTTTATTTTTCTGGTTTATATTAAATGTTTTGGTTTGTTGTATTTTTTAAATAACTCGTTTTAATTGATATTTGTTATAATTTTTTTTTTTTTTTTTCTTAGCTTTTAAGGTATTTGGAGTTGATGTTGGAGTTAAATTTGATAAAGACCTTTTTAGCCATAAACTTATATTACCACTTTAAACAGTGTTATCATTAAAATTACTTGGGAGAGTGATGATGCTATTTTGAGATTATATATACAAGTACTCGTTTTTTTTTTGTTGTTGTTGCATATCTTACTATCATACCTCTTTTGATCAAAGATCACCTTCCTCTATATAATCACTATTTTGGACTTAAGACTCTAGTACATATATGCTTTATTTTATTTATAGTAGTCAACAAAAATACATGCTTGGCTTCTTGTATCTAGCTTCCATTATTTGTCATTTAGAAGATACACATGACAATGAATCAAAGACTTTGAAATGTGATAGATAGACAATGCTTTTTATTGTGTGCAACTTTTTACTATTAATTTTGGGTTACAATTGCAAATATACTCCGTTGCACATAATACTTCAGCCTAGAACACATTTCTCAATTGCTTTGATTTCTACATTGACCTTGTCACTTCAACAAGATTTCAATTTTATCGCTCAATAACTCCATTTTATTATGGTGCATATGTTGTTGTAAGCTTACTTTTAATTCCATAGTTAACATGTGTATTAAAAACTTTTGAATTATATTCTCCCCCTCTATCAATCCTTATAGTTTTAATAAAATACCCACTTTCTTTTTTAACCAAAGTCTTGAAATTTAAAAAATATTTAAATTCTTCACTTTTATTTTTTTTAAAATAGATCCATATCTTTTTTGTATAATCATCTATAAATGTTAGAAAGTAAAAATTCTTGTCAATACTTGGAATTTGCATAGTACCACAAATATAGGAATGAATGGTTGTGAAGCTCTCCATGAACCCCCCATTGGAAATTAATGCACAACCAAAGTAAACTTCATCCTTCACTTCAAACTTTGATAATCATTGAATCATCCCTTTTATGTGTAACACATTTAGCCCTTGGAAGTTTAAATGACCATAACACTTATACCATAATTAAAGGGTATCTATCTTCAATTGTAACCTTCAAAGCATTTGGGAGTGTTGGATACATCTTCATTGGAACATGCAATTTTTTGTCATAATAATTATTGTGACTTCACCATTATTTTTAGCATAGATTCTATAAGCTCACTCAATTTTCAAACAAGGCTATATTTTTTTCTCAACAAGTTGATCTATACTTAAAATATTATGCTTAAGACCATGTACTAACCAAGTATTTTGAATATTATTTACCTCACCTTGTTTTTTGTGCACAACCATCATACCTTTGTCAACAACATCAATTGCTTTGTCATATCCAAACTTTACTTTATTCCTCACCGACTCATCAATCTCCACACAAAAAAAATTGTTACTTATTATATGTTTGGAGCAACTAGAATCAAGATACTAAACTTCATCTTTAGAATTTTCTACCATGTGACAAGAAAAAATGCTAGATCTAAGATTGCTTCTCCCTCTTCAACAAAATTCACCCTCTAATCTTGCATGTTACTTTGCTTGATTCTACAATCCCTTTCAAAGTGATCAAATATTTTGTAGTAATGATATTGAGTATTTCTCTTATCTACAATACTACATCCATGACATCTTCTTCCATGGAGGCTTCTTCCTTGTCCTCTTGAATAATTTGATACCTATTTCTATCATGGGAGTTATTCTAGTTGCTACTTTCTCCATCTATTTTAACTTTTATTGTAAAAACCTACTCTAATTCCTTAAAGTTTTCTCCAGTCTACTTTCATGGGATAACAATTGTCCTATGACTTGATTTGGTTGTAATTTAGTTAAATCTTCACTTTCTTCTATTGCAATCACAATTGCACTCTACTTCACTAGTAAAAATCTAAGCATGTTTTCACAAATAATTTGTTCTATGATGCTTTCTCCATTGATGTGCAATTAGTTAACTATACCTTGTACTCAAACATAAAAATCAATTATCTTCTCACTATCCTTCATTTGAATATTCTCAAATTCCCTTTGCAAATTTTGCAATCAAACCAACTTAAATTTACATGTGCCTTGATAAGTAGGTTGCAATGTATCCTAAGCTTCTTTTGCATTTTTAGATCCTACAATTCCAGGGAAGATGCTCACATCTAGAACACTTTGAATTAGAAACATGGTCAAAGCATCCTTCTTTTTACCTCTTTTGTATTATTTTTGTCTTATGCTGACAACACACTCCAATATCAAGGTTCAACATATCATGTTTGAGTATCTCCTATACATCTTTGTAAACCATCAAGGTTTGCATCTTAATTACCTAATTCTTATAATGAGCACCATTAAACAAAAGAGTTATTTATTATGAATTGGACATTGCTATTTAAAATATCTCAAACTGCTTGAACTTGGATTTAATAAAATATAAAAAAATACGCCACAATTTCCTATAACTTTATAAAATATTTTCTTAATAACACAAATTAAAAATAAATATTTTTTTGATGAAAAAAGTAAATTTACATTAAATTATGATAAAAGCCTTTAAAATAAAAAAATGGATGGGTTAAAACATCCCATGGAGAATCAAACTAACCCTCATTGACAAGGGTTAAGAAACAAAGACCAATAAAACACAAGTTTACCAATCATGATCATTGATAATCATTACATCAAATAAAGCATATCATATAGAGTAATGTGCTCTATAATGTTTTCCTGCATAAAATGCTAGTGATTATGGGATGGAAATCCATCCCTCTACATCACAATTAAGGCCTTCAGTACCCGCATCACTTCAACCAACAATTGATCGAGGTGAAACTGGTTGAACATCATCCCACCCTCCAACTTGATGGGACGAACAAGCAATGTCAACATTAGATTACTTCCTAACTGGTAAGGGTTGGGACCAGTACTCGTATGTGAGAGAACTTCTTGCATATGACGGAGGTCGACTGTCTAAGCCAAAAATCAAGTTTTTTTTCAACTCTTTGAAGCACATAATTCCCAAGCTGAGTTGGAATACCAAGAAACTTAAAAACATCTTCAATAGGAATCCAATTCCAATGATACCCTTGAATCCAAGGCGACATAAACAAGGGATATTGTATGAAGCAGGAGGCCTTCCTCCATTGTATTCTAGAACCAAAGGTTGTGCAGATCTTCCTCCATTGTATGCTAGAACCAAAGACTGTGCAAAAGGTGTTAAGACAAAATAGAGCTTTAAAAACAGATTGCTCCTCTTCCCTTATAGTAAAAAAAAAATCATCAACAAAGTGACTATTAATAAGTTGTCCTTGATCATTCGAAAAAAACATTTCTTTAATAAAACCTATAAAAAAAACTAAAACAACTAAAAGATAACCAAAAACTTAGCAGCAAATATTAACCATTTAAAAAAATATATATTAAATCCAATATATTTATATATTTTGATTTAAAAAAAAAAAAATCTAAACTACAACTCCTTTCCCTCAAATAACTCCTTTGAGTTGCTCAACACTCATTATATAAAAATTACATTCTAATAACACGACCTTCTATTTTTTAATATCATTAATTAATTAATTAATTATTTATTTATTTATATATATTATATTTTTATTAACCAACTTCTGCAATTTTTAAACAACCTTTCTTTCATTTTTAAAATTAACCATTATTTTCAACAACACACTTTTACTATTTTAAATTAAACATTATTTTCAACAACCACCATCTTGCAAATGGCAAAACTCCAATCGCTTAATAAATTGATAGAAAAGGCGGCTTCTATCGTTTTTTAGGGAAGGAGTTACAGACATGAAGCTTCTGTGTGAACGAGGCAGAGCCGCGCGTTGACAGTGACAGCTTTCGTGCGGTGACTGTTTCCAATATTCGTTCCAACTTTCCGGAAAGTCTTTGCCATCACTATTTTTCCTATTTTAAACTAAACATCATTTCTAATAACCGTATCTTGAAAAAGGCAGAACTCCAACCACTTAGTAAATTAATAAAGTTGTTGGTCCAGTAGTCAAAGGCTGCTTATAATTTTTTATTATGGAAGGAGTTACAGACATAAGCTTCTGTGTGAACGAGGCAGGGCCGCGCGTTGACAGTAACAGCTTTCGTGTGGTGACCGTTTCCGATATTCGTTCCAGGAAACTTTCTGGAAACTCCATTTGCAGCGCCGACCACTATTTTTTCTATTTTAAACTAAACATTATTTTTAATAACCGCATCTTGCAAACGGCAGAACTCCAACCATTTAATAAATTAATAAAGTTGTTGATCAAGTAGTCAAAGGCTGCTTCTAATTTTTTTTTTTTTTTAATGGAAGGAGTTACACACATGAATCTTGTGTGTGATGGAGACAGAGCCGCGCGTTGACAGTGACAGCTTTCATGTGGTCACTGTATCCTATAGTCGTTGGTGTCTCCCTCCAAAATGATTTAAAGTCAACTGCTGAATACCACGCTGTAATTTCAGATCTTTGGCTTTGTTTTCATCCCTCCATTGTGCGAGGAATGGATGTATTCGCATCTCTCTTAGGGTCTGAATGCATGGGTTGAGTTGGTTCAATGTAATATCATCATAAAATATGATTCAAGGCTTAATATCGAAATGTTTTAGATCTGATGTCAAGTGATTTTTTTAGGTGGACTCTTCTTTCAATAAATTAGGGAAACAAAATTTAAATTTTAATAACTATTTTAAATTAAAATATTTATATTTAAAATAATTAAAATTTATTAATTTCAATATAAAATAATTATATTAAATTACGATAAATATATGTTCATTTATTTTTTAACACAAGTTCACTCTCACACACGTCACACTTTACAATGGTTTGAACCTACGTTTCCTCAAAGAAAGCCCAAAACCCCTAACTACATGGGTGTCCCATGAGGACTAAATATACATTCATTTAAAAAAATAAGATCTCTTAGTTTCCGAAAACCCCTAACTACATGGGTGTCCCATGAGGACTAGATATACATTCATTTAAAAAAATAAGATCTCTTAGTTTACCTCTTTAAAATAAGTCCACTCATGGTATTTGCAGATTTTAAATATACAAACAAATTTGGGAAAACCCAGAAAATAAGATCTCCATTGGATGATCAAGTCAGACAACAGCTTTGGAAAAACTCAAACCACACTAACGATCCTTACTTTGAGAAAACTCAAACCACACTAATAATATAAGAAGGATTATGAAAAACTTAGTAAGATGGTCATCATCCCTTAAAGGCAAAATCAAATTTAACCAGGCCCTACAAGATATGGGGGAGTATTCTAAAACCATGAGAGAAAGATTATCTATGTTTTTACCTTGAATATTTTTCGATCAACATTGAATTAATTTGAGCACAAATTCTTATTATAAGGCTTCAAATAGCTAAAAAATATGGCTTTAATGACCTTATTATAGAATATGACTTGCATGTCATAATGAACACATTCAAGAAGAAATTAGTGAACCGTTGGAGGCTTATCCCTTTACTAGAGGAATCTTAAATGGTTAATACTAGTGTAAATTGAATTAGTCCACACTCTTCATAAAGGTATTCTACTCATCAATAAGTTAACCAACTTGGAAGTTCCAATCCACTTCTATTTAATTAGAATCTCACTTGAATCAGTTTTCTAGTATAAAATTTTGAAAGAATGTCATTAATATCTCACATAGAACTTGATGTTGGTTAGTTTTGGATCCCTCTTGACTTAGTCTTTATGATTCTTGTGTCAGGATATCTTTATATGGTGGGTTGGAAGTACACACTACTGAGTTTATGGTCTTTGGTATTGATTCTTGTATCTAGATCTTTATTGTTTTGGTAGGGACCCACTATAGAACCATTGTTTTCTTAATAAATAGTAATAGTCATGAGAATAAGAGATTTTATCACCATCATAAAACAAAGCACATGAGTATGATAAGTAAAATCTAACATTAATATAATATGATAAAGGAGTCTCATCACCAAAAACAATTCTCTTTACACTCAATAATAGACACATGATCATCAACATCAACTGAACCATGTGTATCGATGTGATCCTCCACAAGATTTCATCAAATATTTAATTTGTTGAATATTCTTTGATTGAGATTTTTCAAGAGAATAGATGTATGGATTAAACTAATAATAGCATTTTTTATATGGACATCAATTACTGGTGAAGATAGTATTTTAAAAATGACACCACATTTACAAAGAAGAAAATAAGATGGTAGATAATGTAGCCAATTGTAGTGTTGACGTCCATATTGATGAATTTAAATCTTAAAAGACAACTAGTCAAGGGAGATTTTACCTCTTAATGAAAATGACATCAATATTTGATAAAAAAGGAGCTAGTAGTTTAAGAGAGATGAAAAATGTGTTTGATGAAAAAAAAGTTAGTTATGATCTAATTCATCTAAGAGAAACATAATTTTTTCATAGTTTGATGGCATAACCCTAATACAATCCACATATAACCTATTAAAAAATAATATAGTATATATATAAGTTTAGAAATTTTTTTATCATGTAAGACTTCTATTTTTTTGGTATATTTTAAGTGTATATATGTAATATGACATATATACACACATGTATAACACTATTTAACTGTATAGCATCAACTTATATTTATATAAATTTTTAATTTATAAATTTGGATATACCAAAAAAATCTAAAGTAGAGAAGAAAATGGAATTTTTTGAATATTTTATAAATAACAAATAAAAATTTCAAAATTTTCTCGCAATGATTTGATAAAAAAAAATAAATTAAATTAAGTATAAAGCAAGGAAAAACAAACATATCAATGAATGTTTCCCTTAAAGAATTAGACTTTTTGTGACATAGTGATATACTCATGATCCACTTCCATCTAAGGTTTTGGGACATAACCCTAAAAACTATCAGCAACACACAAAGCTTTCATAACCTTTTATGTGAGAAATGCTCATGATCCACTTCCATCAAAGGTTTTGGGACATAACCCTAAAAACTATCAACAACATACAAAGCTTTCATAACCTTTTATGTGAGAAATGCCATTCCTTCTAAAGCTTTCATAGAAAAAGTTTGTCAAAAACATAAGGTCAAATAATAAAGATTTACACTCAATACTTTTTTAGAAATTAACATAATTAACATATCACCCAAAATGAAAGAACAAGACAGATAATTACAATGTAATATTAAGGATGTTTATAGATACCAAAGTAGTTTCACTAAAGTAAGAATAAATAGTCTAGCCAATAACACAGTGTTGGTCAAAGGTTAAATAATCATGAGGATGCCTTTCTCTTCTATGTCTTTCTAACATGACATAACCAACAGTACTGAAAATATATTTATAATGCTTATACGGATTTCTCATGAAACATATATTTTATAATGCTTATCTTGACTTCTTGTGACATCTACCTCTAAGATGCTATGATGATCTTACAGTTGTGCATAACCCAAACAAGTCTAAAGCACTCTACCGGCTTTGAAAAGTTGCACGCCTTCTGAGAGTAGGAATTCCCTGGCGTTCTCCTGAAGTGCTTCGGTATCGATCTTTGTGGTCGTCTGTGCCCGGTTTTAACATGTCTCCTACACTTTCAGTGAGACCGTTCACTATACCAGCAACGTGCGAAGCATTCCAAATTCTTTCTTCTTCACAATCAGCTGCCCATTTCTTGCAATCCTCTGCTATCACGCTCCATGCCTTCGCTACACATGCCCCAGTCACGTCTGCCAGCATTCTCTCCATTTCATCAAGCAGTGCTTTTGCATTGTCAAAGTCATAATACATGCTAAAGCATAAGCTATACAAGCTGTAACCTGCTAATACCTCGTTCCAGTGTCTTGACTTGTACCCTTTGGCTATTTCTTTGCCTTTCTCAGCCAGCGTTTCTAAGGCTGTTTTGGCTGCTTCAATGGAGCTGCCACGAGAGTTGCTGATTGGAAGGTCATAATCTAGCCATTTGCGTTGTTCTTGTAAGGTTTTGAACACCTGATCAGCAACTTCGGTCAGGAGAGCTTTTCCCCTGTCAGAATTTTCAACAGTGTCGAAGATATTCCATGCTTGAGTGCAAGCTTTAATGACTGCATCCACCATACCCTGATTAGTAGGTTGATTTTCATCACTAATAACTGAAGAAAGTTCAATGATGATGGTCAAAATTGAGACTGTTGTCATCTTGATGGAGCTTTTGCAGATTTCCAGCTCGGTTTCTACTTCCAGCCCAAGGAGAATACCATTTAGTGGCTCCAAACATTTTTGGCCTT
This sequence comes from Wollemia nobilis, assembly GCA_028583015.1. NCBI lineage: Eukaryota > Viridiplantae > Streptophyta > Pinopsida > Araucariales > Araucariaceae > Wollemia > Wollemia nobilis. The sequence continues at coordinate 2,531,404 of JAQPPZ010002501.1, forward strand.
TAAAACCAGGGGAAGCTTTGTTCTTGAGCAAATACACCAACTCTTGAGATTCTTTTCCTTTTCGTTCCCCACTTACCATGTGCTCCTTTATTTTCTCAAAAGATTTTCTGTTGGCTATCCATAGGCCGGCAGGATTTTCGCCTTGCATAATTATTAGCCCTTTCAAATATGTTTCATAATCACCTATTTGAGTTTGTGGGAGATGCCCATATAAGTAGTAAAACTCTTCACATGCGGAACCCATCACAAGCTTACGCAAATATCTGTTGGAGAGACATAACTGGGATAGTAACCAACAACCTTTGCTGAACACAACCAAAAACATTTGTAGCCAAAGAACAGCTACGAGTAGCTTATTTAATCTCATCTGTTTGCACAATTTTATCAGCTTTTTCTTGAGATAGCTTTGCCCCGTTCCACGCTGCCCATCATCCTTTAAGCGAAGCAAATGCTTTTTCCAAAAATCTTCTATCTCAAAATATTGTCTAACACTCTGCCATTCCCATTTGATGTCCTTCGGGTAGTATACAACTGCCGTGATGCATCTCCAGTATATAACAGCTGATCCTATCAAGATAAACACACAGGTGAGGATGAATCGAGGATCAGCGGCGGCGGAGGAGGTTGGGCAACGCCATGATTCGAACACCAAAATTCCATTGCAAATGGTGATGACTACTGCTATTGATGAAGTGAGAATTGATCTAGCAATTATATACTGAGGATTGGAAGTTGTAACCACAATCCATGACTTGAGAACCTGCTCTTTCACGTTCTCCCGTGAACAGATGCGGGGAGTGGTGAGAATAAAGGGTATTTTATAAAATACAATGTTATTAATACTTTGACTCGCCAAAACAGCACAAACCAAAACAAGAACGAGGATTAGCAATGATACTAGTATCGTGGAGCTCCAGAATTCTATGAAAGCAAATGTATAGGAAGACATCCGACACCCGTCTGAATAAAATAAAGCCCTGTTTCCAGGATAGTCAAATGAAGGCCTGTTTCCAGGATAGTCTGAATCAAATAAACGCCTGTTTCCAGAATAGTCTGATACATCTAAAGCAGAATAAGCTATAGCAATCATGCAAATATCATAAAAAATAAAGAAGATAGCAAATGATGAGCTGATGATGAATGCCGCCATATCACTCCACAACCGAGGATTGCGAGGGCATGCCACGCCAGGCAATAAACAACCGATGAATATGCACACGGACACTCTTCCTGCTAGATCACACATCCAAGTGTCGGAAAGTCGTAAATTTTCATAACTTTTCCTAAAGGGTAAATATTCGGGAACATCCCCAAAAGGCGTGGTGAGGAGAGTGAGGATTTGGAGAGCAAGTGCGCCAAGAACGAGGGACTCTGCAGGTATCCAATGTTTGCTGTTTTTGAAGGCCCTCCATACATCCACTCCAACGAAAACAATGGGAATGCACCCAGTAAAATAGATTGGGTAAAATAACACATAAAGAGGACCATCCTCTATCTGAAATCCAAACCCCGACCCTCCCATCTTCGCCCTCTTGCAAACAGCAGAACACCAATCCCTTAATAAAGTTGTTGGTTTTGAAGAATGCTAAAGCAGTCACAGGCAGGTTTTATGTTTTTTTTTTCCTCACAAGCTTCTGTGGGGGTAGACGCACGACATTAGATGCCGTGTAATGCCCGTTTCCAATATTCGTTCCAGGAAGCTCCTTAGAAAGGGACATGCCTCGTTAATGTTTTTGGGTGGGGACAGTCCTCACTGCCTCATTAATGTTTTTGGGTGGGGACAGTCCTCACTCCCTCATTAATGTTTTTGGGTGGATAGAGTCATCACCCCATCCACATGCATGGGATGTGGAGAGTAAGGGTAGGCTATGCTAGGACGATAGGGTAGATTAGGGGAATGTACTAAAGGAATGTGTACATAGGTTAGGGGAGTGGATAGTTACATGGGTTAAGGGTAAGATGGGTTTAATAGATTAAAGGGGTTAAAATAAGGTGAATTAATGTTTTTAAGGTGAAATATTAGGATTATTTGGAGCAATTGTAAAATTATTAAACATTGATATTGGACAAATCATAATATGCCAGGTGTTTACACATTTACATGTCAAACATTAAAAGTAATAGTTCTTATTTAAAGAACTTTGTCACATATAATCACATATTTTCTCAATAATATTAGACTCTTTTTTGAAATGAGAAATCGTTTACTTGCATTAATAAAAAAAACAAAATTTACAAGATTACAGCCTGAAGGCTACCAAAACGAAATCATATACAAACTATAAAACATCCATGAGTGAACAACAACTGTATAATAATAACAACAACCATAAACTATCCAGATGACCAACAAAAACTAAGCTGAATCTACAAATTACATCAGAAATACATGGGATCCAACCAATATCAGCCACCATAACAGTAGCAATCTTCAAAATACAATCTGAGTCTTCAAAAAGAACACGAAACTGCACAAGATCCGACTGTTAGCTGCCAGCATGTTTCAAATTATACTCATTAATAAAAAGTTGAAGATAATAACGGAGAATTAACACCTGTGAATAACCATTAAGCTGAAAATGCAAATCTTGAAGATGAGGAAGAACATTGGCCTTTTTTTATCTGAATTTTGCCTTGAAAGTGATCAAAACCCGGGACACCTGAAGCAAAATTTTAAACTTCGTGAGTCTCCTTAGAGACTCAGTAAGGGTTCTCAAAGCATTCCGAAACAACTCATCATTCCTAGTACACCACAGATGCCATAAAATCTTCGTAGATAGCAATAACCAAAACATATTATAACAGTGATGCAACCCAGGAATAAAACCAAATATAACATGCTATCTAATATGAACATTACTGATATTCCAACCATACAGAGAAGAAAAGAACATGCCCCAAATATCACAAGCATATAAACAGTCAAAAAATATATGATCAAAAGTATCAGGTAACTGACATAATGAACACATCAAATAATTATTAGGTTCTTTGCAGATTGGCAGCCTGTGTAACAAAAACATCCATCAAAAACATGTCTTCTTAGGCTCTAATGGACTGAACCATATGTGCTGGAAAATACTTTGACCCTGATTAACAGTAAGTAACAGCTGCCAACAATTATTAACATGTCTCAAAATATCAGAACTGTCCTGCAATAAATTATATAACATCTTGGGTTTAATGCTCCTGAGTCTCGTACCATCCAACCACTTATGGGTATCATAAAATTGTTGAATATTATCAAGGAAAACATGGCTATCATACCGCAAAAAGGAATCCCTTAGTAAAGAATACGTCCTCCACTGAGATTGTGGAAGCTTATACGTAACACTAAGACATTCCCAAGCTATGAGACAACCATTAATAAAAATATCATTAAATGTATGAATGTCTTTAGTAGCCCACTTTCTAGCTGAGCATCCAAGAATAAGTGCAAGGGGCTTATTATTATGCCAAAGTTTCCACCAAATAGAACCATATTTGAAAAGAATACAAATATTCTGTCCAAAATTATTCTCTGTAACAATCTTATCATGAACCATCTCCCAATCCCTCCAAATACTATGAAAGACGGCTGAGCCAGCAGGTGCAACATGAAATTTACCAAAGAGAATATCCGTAATATGCAAATTCTTCCAAAACTTAGCCTTTTGTGGGACAACATTGGATAAATTATGTTTGACCAAGATCTTCCATGGTTCACTGCCCTCTAAACAATTCACTATCCATTTAACAGATAAAGCAATGCCTTGTAACTTAAGATTCTTAAGACCTAATCTGCCTGTCTTCTTTTCAGCAGTACACCAATTCTAGTTAACTAAATGCCTTTTGGTCCCACCTTGACCATCCGACCAAAGAAATTTACGAATATGTTTTTGAATCACATCCACTTGATAAGCACAAAACAACCAAGTGGAAGCAAAGTAAGTGGAGTACGAAGATAGTATTTTTTGACAGATCTGAAATCTACCAGCAAAAGACAACGAAAATCTACTCCACTTACATAACTTATGTTTGCAATTTTGGGTACATTGGGTACATTGCCTTTGCTCAAGTGTTGATGTTGTCATTGATGTCAAGAAGCGGAAGGGTTTTTGTGAAAACCAAGGCAGACAAAATAAAAGGTTTTATTTAAAACCATGGACAACATATTTGAAATGGGTTTTTCTTAAAACCCAAGTTGGCTTTTCGTTTCGTTGAAAAATGTGCCCCGGTGATGAAGATATTTAATTTTAAATATTTAGTTTAAATTTTATTTATTTAAAATTTAAATTAAAATTTTAAATTAAATTAAAAGTGCCGACGTGTTAATCAATGCATCATAGTGCATATAAAATAAGGAAATGAATTTCATTTCAATGAATGAATTGCTTGTTGAGGATGAGGGCAGTGAGATATCCCTTGACGAAACCTTGTAAGCGGAGGCAGTGAAGAAGTATTGCATACAGATGTTGTGAAAGAAGCCTTGCGGACGGAGACAGTGAGAAAGTCTTGCGACCAGCGTACGAAGTCAGTGGAGAGCCTTCGATTGCACTGGAAGAGAAATACTGCGACTACGTTCGAAGGGAGAGCCTGCGATTGCACTAGAAGGGAGAGCCTACGATTGCACTGGAAGAAAGAGCCTGCGACTACGTTCGAAGGGAGAGCCTACAATGTTTTTGAAGTCAGAAAGAAACTTATCAAGAAGACGTTACAGGGCAACCCTAGGAGTGTCAGATTTACACCAAAAGGGCAAGCAGTGACTTGCGGCAGAGAACATCTGAAAGACGCATCACACAGTGGAAGAACCATTACATTTGTTGCGTAGATAGAAACGTCCAAAGGAAGAAGAATCACACAAGCAAATGTTTCTTTCACGCACAAATTTCCAGCTCATCAACTGACATTGGAGGCAAGTTGACAGGCACAACAAAAGCGAGTTATGTGAGTCTAAGATGCAAGAGGATATCAGCGAAGACGCGGTGTTTCCCTTAGACCGTAGCAGAAGAAATAGTGATACACGGTGTTGACGAAACCAGCAGGTGGAATGGGCAGCGATGCGCAGTGTGACAGTGGATGAATCCAGAATGGCCCACCGGTTGAAGATGCTCTGACACGGGACGAACAAGCCGTCTGCAGCGCACGAGTCATGATTAATTTTAAGGTATGTTTTTATGTTAGTTTGAGGAGACATAAGGGTAAGGAGAATTCACTTAATTGAGTTTGGGGATTTGCATCTTAGAAAAGGACGAAAATCGCTTTTGTTGTGAGTAAAGGAGATATAAGGGTAAGGAAAATATATTTACATTAAAGCTTGTTATTGGTTATGTAATATTTTATTTTACTTTTATGGTATAAGTGGTTTTGGGAGTTATAAGGTTATGCAATGTTGTGATTTATTTTATTTTATGGTACAAGTGGTTTTAGGAGAGATAAGGAAGTTGTGCAATTAAAGGCTTTGGTAATGATGATTGAAAAATGGAGTAATGTTGATTATTTTGTGATCTACTAACCTTTGTGAATATTGGCAAAAGAACTTTGTGATTGTGGCAGATTTCCAAAGGGGTTCCTTCACTTCAATAAGGTATGGGCACATTCTTCTTATGAGTATGATTGGTGTATGTTTTCCTGAAATAAGATTGGAGAGAAAAGGTATTCAACTAGGTTTCCTTTGGTTGGGTGTAAGTCCTAGTTTCTGGTTTGTTGAAGACTACTTATGCATTGTTATCCTTGATGAGAATTTTGGTGAATGCATAATTCTAGTTTGAGGTAGTGGAAGCATTGGGCACTAGAATTTATGTTTGTAAGTCTTGTTACTTGCATTGAGATGATGAAAACCCTTAGATGGTTGTTTTGATAGTGATGGATAAGTTGCTTCCATAGTGGTTGTGTTGATGACGTTAGTGCTTTACTTGATACATGATATTGGGCTTACTCCATTGAGTTGATTTGAACAAGTTATTCTTTGCATTTGGTGATATTGTGTTGGTGGCTGTTTTGTTCAAATATCTTTGGAGGGAAAAGGATTTCTACTTGTTTCCTTTTCTAGTTGTGATTGGTTGAATACTTCAAGGTTAATGTTGAGTTGAATGATGTTGGTTAAACTTTGTCTTTGAGCATTGTTGTTGAAGCCCTAATTGGTTGAGAAAAGATATTGGTTGTTGGAAAGAACATGAGTATCATTGTTATATGACATATTGCATGGTTGGCAATTGTTGGGTTGAGTTTCATGTTCTTGAGAAAAGCATACTACATCTATCTTATTCTGTTGAGATTGAGATTGAGTTGAGATTGAGATTGGGAGTTAAGTATAGAACATATTGAGTCTCTAACAATTCTCTTTATGCTTCTATGAGGTTGATGAATCACATTGGGTCTCTAACAATTCTCTTTGTGGGTTCACGCCAAGCAAGTTTTTCTTGATGAACTTGTGAGCAGGTTTTGGACAGGTTCCATTGGGGACTTGTGAGCAGATTTGGACAGGTCCTAGCAGAGGACTTGTGAAGCTGAGTTTGATAGTTCTATCAGAGAACTTGAGGACAGAGGTGCATTGGTTCTATGAGAAGAACCTGAGGACAAATTTATGCCAGACCGAAGGACTATGTTTGGTGCAGATCAAAGACAAAGGACGAGGAAATTTGTGCTAGACCGAAGGACTATGTTTAGTGCAAATTCGAGGACCAGCTTTGAAGTGATAGAGTTGAGGACAGAGGTCTCCAGCCAGAGCAGGGAAGATAGGTGTCTTCTATGGATAGAGTTCCATTTGCTAAGGGCAGCGGAGGCGGAGGTCTTCTAGAGGATCACCGACCGGAGCAGAGGTAGGGGAAGGTATCTCCTTTGAGCAGAGGCTCATAAATTCAGATTGGGGGAAGGTTTCTCCTTTGAGCCGAGGCTCATAAACATTGTAATTGGGAAGGTTTTCCAAAGAACTTTGAGATAACTTTTAGAGAAAAGTTTTGTGGATGAATCACATCAAAATTGTTGTGTCACTTTGTGGATGATCTTGTGCATTGTTTTGATATTGCTTTGAATATATTGCTTTGTTGTTTTGAAGTATAAAGGAAAATTTAAAAGAGGTCTTATACTGTTCACCCCCCCCTCTCAGTATAAGCTTGTGTTCTTCAACTTACTAATTAATTTATTCTTTATCCAGTCCCACATGTCTTTGAGACACGGATCAATCGCAAAAGGAATGCCCAGATAGCGAACCTGTTTCGTAGGGCCACCCCATTGAATAGGAAACTTAGAGAACCAAGAAGGAGGATTCCAGTTCCAACTGAGCAAAATAGACTTAGGAAAAGATATCTTAGCACCAGACGCACTTTCAAAAATAGAAAGAACATGGAACAAGTTATTCACATTTTCCTCCTCTAAAGAGACAAAAATGTTAGTGTCGTCTGCAAATTGCACATTGATAAGGTCTTCACCATTAGGAAGTATAATGCCTTGCACCTTCGGGTAATAAACAGAATGTCTGAGCATATAATAAAGAGCATCACTGGCAATAACAAAAAGGGCTGGTGCTAAAGGACAACCTTGTCGAATAGATCTCTGGAGATGAATAAGATTGGAAAATGAGCCATTAATGTCTATATAAGTGACAACATCAGAAAAGAGAACTTTAATCATCTTACAAAAGTTTGGAGGAAAACCAAAGGCTTCAAGAGTCATAAAAATAAAATCCCATTCAACTCTATCGTAGGCTTTTTCAAAATCAAGTAATAAAAGACCAACATTTTACCCGAAACTTCTAGCCCAGCTCATAGCCTCCCAACAAGTAATCAAGTTTTCAAGAATAAATCTACCCTTAATGAAGCCTGTTTGAGTAGGGCTGATAAAATCTTGCAAAACAACAGAGAGCCGCAAAGCCAAAACTTTAGCTATAATTTTATAAGAAACATTTAGCAGAGTAATAGGAGGCCAATTTTTAATAAGAGATTTCTCCCCACCTTTAGGCAATAGTCTGATAATACCAGTATTAATTGGTTGTCCTAAAGAACCAAACTGAAAAGCTTCAGTATAAACATCAAGAAGATCCTCACTAACCCAGTCAATATTCTTTTTATAAAATTCAATGGGGAACCCATCAATACCTGGCACTTTATCAAATATCTATCTCAAGTAAAGGACATTGGTATGGCATTTCCTTAGATTTATAGTCTTTTATTTATAATAATTTATAATAAAAGAAGGTAAAATATCTATTTCAAATAAAGGACATCACAAATTGTCTTATTTTATTTATAATATTTTTGAAATAGAAGCAAGTACAATATTTATCTCAAGTAAAGGCCATTGCTATACCATCTCCTTAAATTTGCCATATTTTATTTATAATATTTTTCAATAAAAACAAGTAAAATATCTATTTCAAGTAGAGGATATTGCTATGATATTTTTTCGTATGGTTCTTTCTTTTTTAATTAGTTATATGACATCCCTATAAGAAATCATGTTAACCTATGTGAGAAGGTCGAGAGAGGTTGTTTAACACATGAGCTTTGACAATTTGTCAATCCTTATGTTAAGTGATTACCATAATATCATGCTCCTCATCAATGGTATGGTTCACTAATGTTCTTGGGAGTCTCCATTTAGAAACTCGATGCCACACAATAATGTTAGATGCAAACATGATTATGCATAAGCACAAAATATCATAAATTGGCTCTATTTAGGATTTTCAAAATTTTAAATTGGCTAATTTTGGATCCTTTCATTGGGGCCCATTCGTCCGAAATTTACGGGGTGGAAGTTTTTTGGGGTAAATTCTCCCACCATTGATAATAATTATCCTATTTTTATTTTAATTCGATGACCACTTTCGTCCCATTCCATGGATAATTCACCTTCAAATTATAAATGATTTTATTTTTCTACCCAATTCGCCTCATATACTACCCGTATATATATTGTAGGGGGTACTGATAAACATACATCTAAAATACTCTAACTCGAAAATAGCTTTGAAACAACAAAAAACTTGACAAGGTTGCAGAGAAGTGTTTGTCGACATAAGTCGATCGGTTGTAGAGGAGTGTCGATCGGTATATGACTATCGGTTGTAGAGGAGTGTCGATCGATTCAAGATGATTGGTATAAGCCGATCGGTTGTAGAGGAGTGTCGATCAGCATATGACTATTGGTTGCAAAGAAGTATCGATTGGTTCAAGATGATCGACATAAGTTGATTGATTGTAGAGGAGTGTCGATCGACATATGTCTATCGATTGCAAAGAAGTATCGATCGACATAAGATGATCGATTGCAAAGACTATCGGCATAAGTCGATCGATTGCAAAAAACTATCTATCGACATAAACCGATCGGTTGTAGAGATGTATCTATTGGCATAAGTCGATCGGTTGTAGAATATTGTTTATCGGTATAAGTTTATCGATTGTAGAGGAGAAACTATCAGTATAAGTCGATCGGTTACAGAAGAAGAGTCAATCGATATAAGTCTATCGATTGTAGAGAAGTGTCACTCGATATAAGTTGATTGGTTGTAAATATGTGTCTATCAACATAAGTCGATCGGTTGTAGAGTAGTTTCTATCAGTATAAGTCGATCGGTTGCAAAGACGTGCATATCGACATAAGCCGATCGGTTACAAGGGAGAAACTATCGGTATAAACCAATCGATTATAGAGAAGGGTCTATTGACATAAGTCGATCGGTTGTAGAGGAGAAATTATTGATAAAAGATGATCGATTGTAGAGGCATGTCAATATTTCTAAGATAATTCATTGTAGAAGTGTGTCGATCGACATAGGGTGATCGATTACAAAATATTCACGAATATGAAAATAGGTAGAGTATTCTTCTTCCATTGTTCTTTTATCCAAAGATTTGTTTCTTTAATTTCATGGGTACTGTAGATGTACTATATGCAACTATGGTAGAAAACTATCAATGTCATCTGGTTGTGTGTCAAGAGCATTTTTCTTGTCAGAGATTGCTTCTTGTCTCTTAGAGTATGTTTCATAGGCAGTGTAGAAGCACTATTTGCAACTGTGGTCGATAAGTATCCATGTCATGTTGTGTGTTAGGAGCATTTTCTTGTCAGAGACTACTTCTTGTATGTCAGATGTTATTCTATAGGGCAACATAGCTTCATCTTGAGGGATGTATGATATTTTCTTTCAATTTCATATTCATTTCCTAACATCTAAAGGTTTTTTCTTTATAGATACAATGTCACCTACTAAATATGGAAAGAAGGGAGGCCAATATTCTTGTAAAAATACAATTCTAAAATATTTTACACAAATATCAAAATGCAGTGAGGCATCAATCTCTATAGATTCTACACAACATGCAGGTACAAACACCTTTTACCATCAATTTTTAATATTTCTTTGTTATTCTTAAATATAAAGCCTTTCTTTATTAATAGATAAATGGTTTTTTGCTTATCTACCTCTTTTTAAATGCTTTGTAAAACTGTATTATGTTAATTCTTTAAAATAGTGTCTTTTTACATCAAAAATGATAGAGAACACCAAACATTGAATGCAGTAAACATTGTCGACCCTAATGTGCGTTCACTCGAAGATATTCCAATAGATGAGATGGGACCACATGATAATTTTCCTAATATCGACATTCAACAACCACTTCAAGAGATGTTAAATTTAGACACATCAACCAAAAAAGAAAATGACAGTAGAATTAAAATGCAAACCTCTGAGGAATCTTGTAGTCAAAAATCTAAACGTCAAAAGATAAGTGAATGGACTATTGGAAGGGATTTTAAAAATGAATGGGCACAATTATACCCCTTTATTGAGCGAGATGAGACACAAAATGTGTGTAAATACATTATTTGTACATGGAAGCTAGGAAATGATCATTTATTGCAAAATAAGAAAGACACAATAGAAAAACACTGTGGAAAATTTTACATTAAAGAAGTATGAAGTGATGGAAAAATTAATAGATTTCATAGGTGGAAGGATGCATCGAAATGTGTGCATGTGAGATATGCACTTGAATACAAAAAAGCAATGAAACAACAACAAACTCTCATTGAGAAGGGTGGAAAAATAGAGGCCCAATTTCAAAAAATTAATAAGACTATATTAGACTCAAAGAAATTGTAGTTTGTTGTTGTATATAATATTCTAAAAAAGGTCGACCCATGCTTGATTTTGATGATTTTAAGCAAATACTTCAACTAGTCGATGTACAAAACCTTACCAGTTCACATTGGTCAGATCGAAGTGGTTGGAAAATGGAAAAATATCTATCATTGGTTGAGAAAGAAGACCTGAGAGAGAATGTGAAATAAGCCAAATTTATTTCACTTTCCATTGATGAGGTAACAATTGTTGACAACACATCTTGGATTTGCATACATGTTTACACATTCAAAAATCATTTGAGACAACCTCATTTACTAGCACTACATAAGATGATTGAAAATTGTAATGCAGAAAATATTTATAATGTTGTTGTAACCAGTTTAAAGGATATTGCTGAAATGGATGAAAAGGAAATTACCACAAAATTAATTTGTGTTGGAGCTTATGGTGCGGCTACAATGCAAGGACAAAGGAATGGTCTTTGTGTTAGGCTTCAAATATCAATTGCCCCATATGTGATTCCCATTCATTGCATGGCTCATCGAATGAATCTTGCATACAAAATTGTGAGCAAATTTGATAATGTAGCCAAAGTGGAAGAAATCGTCGTCCGTGAAATACACTCATACTTTTCATGCAATCCAAAAAGTTTTGCAGAGTTTCAACAATTTTCTCTAGGTGTAACCGAAGGTAGAAAAATGTTAAAAGATGTGGACACCAGGTGGATTTCACTTTTTCTTCCTACAAAAAGGGTTTTTCAGAAGACCAATCCTTGGTTGGGTTTATGTATGCACATCGTAGGGATATTGACAAGGCAAAATATTTGCTATTTTGTATGATTGACTTGGAAACTCTTCTTACATTATGTGGTATTCTTCCATTGTTGCAAGAAATGAATTCTTTTATTAAACTCGCATTGGAAAGGGTAATTTATATTATTGATTTCATTAGGATGAGAAAACAAATATGTATCATTATTGATAGAATTTACTTATCCGGAAAACATTTTGAGGATCCCAAGTTTGATAGTTGGAATACGTTAATTGATGTCAATGATCCTAACAACTTTTTAAAGTTCAACATCAACGATAATATTTGTATTGCTATCCATGGAAATATGATTCCTTTATATCGTTATGAAAAGCGGTTAGATACACTAAATAATGATGTTGAACAAGTTCCCGTAACACATTTCGGATTCGATGAGGTTTTGGATAGCACTAAGAATAAATTGAAAAGAATTACAAGTGAAATAAGAGATCATTTTAAGAGATATGAGACACTTGAGGCCATGGCTATTGTTAATCCCATCTTCTAGAATCCTTGTGTTGACCACAATAGTAGAAGTGAGATGTTTGTAAAATATATGGGTAATCTTATGACACATTTCTCTAAAAATGTGGAAGTAAATGACATTGAAATCAATGGTATTCTAAACAAAGATCTTCTGAGACAACAATCAACCAATTTTGAAATAACAATGGATAATCAAATTGCACATTTCAAAAATCCACGTGACTGGTTCAATCACGCATTTCTAGAAAAAATTGTATCAAAGTATTGTCTTACAAGAAACTATGAGTGAATACTTTAGTTTATATGAATTATGTCAGAAAATGATTTTGGGATCAATTGAAGACGAAAGGGTTTTCAGTGCATTATATTTTGTTAAATCGAAAGTTTGTAATAGGTTGGACAAAAATTTGGAAAATTGTTTGAGAATGTATGTGTCATCGTACGAGGTGGGTAAGTTTCCCTATGACAGAGCTTTGACATATTGGAAGTCCCTAGCGGAAAGGAGAGGTCTCACTAATACTGTTGATAATGACAAAAATGATTTAGCTTGGAGTGATGATGAGATTATGGAAACGTAGAATTCACAAATGATTCTCGATTCTTCTAGAGATGTCGATAAAGCTTTGTACCAGCTTTTAAAAATTTAAAAATTTCAATGATTATATGACAAATTCATATAATCAATGATTTTCCAGATTTGAAATCATTTGTAAAATTTTGATGATTTGAAAAAACTCATATTATCAATGATTTTCTATATTTGATATCATTTGTAAATGTCAATGATTTGAAAAAATTCATATTATCAATGATTTTCCGTATTTTATTAGTTGTAAAATTTCAATGATTTGAAAAAAATTATATAATCATTCTATTTTCAATGATTACGCATATTTGCTTTTTAATGTTATGGATTGTCTATGTTTTCAAAATTTATGATTTATGCTTTAGCTTTGAGTAAGCTAGAAATTTGAAAACCATGCATACATAATGATGCTATGTTATTGAATTAATTGTATATGTTGATAAAATATAGTGATTTTTGCTTTGACTTTGAATGTATGTATGTATGTATCATTAGTATCATTAGCATGTATGCTATGATTCTAGAAGTGTTATTGAATTTCTATGTTGACAAAATTTTATGATTTATGCTTTATCATTGGGTAAACCATGCATGCATACATAACTAGTAAAAAATTCTTAGTATCATTAGTATGTATGATTTGACTCTAGAAGGAAAAATGCATGTCTCTAGATATGGAAAATGAAAATTTAAACCCATTCATAGATATATCCATCATAAAATCACTTTGAAATATAAAAACAATATAGCATAATACAAAAGACCATACTCATTTTTATACAAAAACAAGAGACTATGAATAAAATGAAAATTTAAACCCATGCATAGATATATCCTTTGTAAACTCACTTGAAAATTGAAATATAAAAACAACATATTTGATAGCATAATACATGGAAATTGAAAATTTAAACCAATTCATAGATATATCCATCGTAAACTCACTTTGAAATATAAAAACAATATAGCATAATGCAAAAGACAAAACATATTTTTATACAACAACAAGAATGACTATGAATAAACTAAAAATTTAAACCCATGCATAGATATATCATTTGTAAACTCATTTGAAAATTGAAATATAAAAACAACATAGCATAATACACAAGACAATACTCATTTTTATATCACAACAAGAATAACTTTGAATAAAATGAAAATCTAAACCTATGCATACATATATTCTTCATAAACTCAAGCATATTTGAAACACCATAATACTCAAGAAATGAAAATAACACACAATTATAAATGTAAATAGTATAATAGTAAAGTAATAAAAGCAAGTATCTTGTTTTCAAACGAAAACATATGAAATGTCATAAAATAGTCTTTTTGAAATATCAAATTTTGAAATTCAATTTCATGCTTCAGAATCTTTTCCCCGTTCCACCACTTCTTTTTCCTTTTCAATGACTTCCACATTCTGCATAGCAACGACTCCTCCCTCATATTTTCCCTGTTCAACTCATTTTTCTTCTTCCACTACTTCCACGATTTCCACATTTTGCATTCCAACGACTCCTCCTTCGGGCTGGGTAATAGTACTCTTTATTGCTTCAGAACTGACAAGGATCTTCTCAACACTTTCCATTCCTTCAAGCATGGTGTTTTCCTCTTTCCCAACATCTTTAGATATTGGTCCTTGAACTTCTTTACCCTTCTCCTTTAGAAAAAACATCAGGATTCAGTCCATTTCGGATAATGATTTTCCACAAAATGTTGTTTTATTGAACTACTTCTTGAGCTCTTTTTTTCATTGCCATAGAAGCAGGGTTATGCATAGTGGCTATTTTTGCAAAATTGGCTAAAATTAGGATTTTTAAAATTTGGAATTGACTAATATTTGGGATCTTTGACCAGGGTCCATTAGCTAAAAATTTATAGGTGCAATTTTATTTTTGGGTCGATTTGCCCAAATTTTATAATAATTTGACCATTTTAAGTTTAAATTTTCAACATTGCCCCTAATAATAGTGAACCTTATACATGTGTTTTGAAACTATTCACCTGAATTTTGAAACCGATTCGCCAAATTTTTATAAATATATTTTGGGGTCGACCCCTTACGCATAACCCCTGCATAGAAGCATTTAAGAACTCCTTTGCCGTCGTGAGATAGTATTGCAAGTTTTGAACCTGCTTCTTAAGATTATCATACTTTACCTGCAAAAAGGAAAAATAATTAATCAGCAGATAATTACATTTGAAAAAAGAGAACAAAAAAAAATTTCAACACATAAGTGACTAGTTCAAACCTCAGCAACATTCTTTGCAGCTACAACAACAACAACCTTTTTCTTATCACACGCCCATTCATTATAATAAGCTTGGGCCTCACCATTTATGTTCTCCAATCTGTTCAACATAAAATTTAAAGTTTTATCTATGTAAGATGTATTAACCTTCACAATGCTAGATTTTTCTTGTTGTAGTAGAGCCTCCATATTTTAAGGTTTATTTTCAAAAACAAAAAAATTGTTCTCTTTTTGAAAATTTATTATATCGAGCATTAATTTTCTTTATCAACACTCTATCCCAATACTCTCATTTTTTTTTGTTATATCTAGAAGTAGTAAATCCTTAATGGTTGATTCAATGGTATCAAAAACCAAATATTTTTTATAAATATTTAATCTTTCATCCTCTGGTCGAGGATGAGCCTGAGGGATGTTGGTTTCCCTAGGAGGAGATTTGCTTAAATATTCTACTCCATTTTTATTATCTCGAAGTAGTTCTGATACTTGGAAAGTAGTGGGTGTGTTGCCTTGCAAAAATAAATCTTGATCAACTGGAACTTCATTCAACCCAACACCAGAAGCTTCCGGTACACCATTAAAATTAAAATTGCCAAGATAAATATGTATGAGTACTGAAAATGTTTTTGATGCTTCTTTCTCTAAAAATTGTTTTGTTGCTTCCCTCTATGGCCTATACGGAAGAATGTGTTTACCAAATGGGAAGCATTGAGCTTGCATTTGAGGTTGGCATGGTGGAGAAGGGGGCAACATCGATTATTGATTTTTATTATGGAATTGTTGCATAGGAACTTAAAACATCAAAATAAAAATTAGTTATAAAATTTGTGAAGGTAGATTATGAAAATTGGTTACAAAATTTGTTATAACACTTATTGACAGAAGAAAAGACATCTTGCATAGCTACAAATGCAAATGGAATGTGGGTGTGTTGTACATATGAAAAAATAAAATAAAATTTAATAAAAAATAGTAAAAATGTATTTCGGTAGTCATAAAACTTACTCTCTAAATATGAAACCTCTTGCACAACTACGCCCATTGGTAGTGGAAATGCAGTTATAGGTGGAGGTTGTCAAGGATCAGAAGAGCTAGATATTATATATTTTCTTGTTAATCTTCTCTTTAGCGATAATATTTCCTCCGTAGGTGTTTCGAAGCCTCCTGATTCCTCTGGATTATAACCTTTGAAAGCAACATTCCACTTTGAAGAGGAAGATGATGTCCTTTTCTGTGTTTTGTATAAAATGTTAAAATTATAAAAAAGACAAACATATGAAAAATAAAATTTTTTACTACAATATTAACTAAAAATTACCTGAACCTATTGTTCTCTCATGGCTACATTGGCTAGGGTTGAGTACCAAGATGTCAGTACTTGAGTGTTTTACAAATGATAAAAATATTTATAAAAAAATCAAGAATATAGTTGCATGTGCTTACATTCAGTGAGGGTGAAACATGGGTTATCATGTTCTGGATATCCAATTTGATCCAATGTGAGACATAGCTAGACCAATTGAATTGTTTGTGTGCAACACAATGAACCAAATATGCTAAGGCCCACATCAGAATTTATGTTGGTCTTCCTTGTAGAATGAGTCTAGCAAGGAAGAATTCGCAACATACCTGAAGAAACTTATTTTCAATAGTTGGTATAGTCAAACCCATTTTGGACTTGGTGGCCATAACTGCAAAAAAAAAACAAAATCAGTAATTGTACACTAGTGACTAGAATTTAAATTTAATTAAATAAAAAAAAGTAGTTATATCTTGAAAATATTTTAGATGCACTTTGAAGTTGGTATCGAGGTAGAGTTTGTCATCATCAGTTAATGTGTATTTTGATGTGATTGGCTCACAACCAACACGGGGCAATACTATCAATATGACGATGTCAAAGGCTATGAAAGAAAAAACGATGTTTTTATTGTCAATGACAACATTTACCTTACCCGAATCAATATTGTAACATGCAATTAGCTTCTCTAGCAATTTAATATTTGTGTCGAACTGTGGCATCGAAACTAGATCTTGAAGACCAGAGTTCGTGACCCATGACATGTCGTAACTTGGTGTTGATAAAATTTTAGAAATTAGGGGGTAAAATAGGTTTTTAAAATTAATTTTAGACATTCTAGGGGTGATAGGAGATGACATAGGGTTATTTCGTTGTGTACGAGAGTATGGATTAGAAGATATAGTGGATGGTATTCGACACTTGATCAAAAATGGTTCAAATAGGAGGGAAAGAGTTAAAAATTCCTTAAAAATTAAGGTAAATGGTTAAAACTAAGATAAAACGGGAGGAAGAGGGTTAAACATGCATTAAAACGAGAGGAAAATGGTTAAAACTATGATAGAAAAGGTGAAAAAATGACTATTTATCCCTTTATATAGATTTTTTACATGCAATCAGCTCATGGATGGGTGACACATGGCATCTGCATGCAATCATTTTATGGATGGTTGACATGTGGAACAGATGAACTACATCATCAATTCAATGATCGGGTGTGCTGCAACTGATTGGGTACTCTACAACTGATCAACATTCGTGCACTTGATCATCTTTGCTGCACTTGATCATCTTTGCTGCAACTGATTGATATTATTGCAATTGATCATCATTACTACAACAGGTCGACATAGATAAAGCCGATCATCATATCGACATCTAATCATCATGCTTGTAGTTGATCATCATATATGCAGTCAATATTCATGCATGCATCCAATTGTTATGCAATCGATTGTTATATATGCAATTGATCATCATCTTTATAGTCGATCATCATACCTATAGTTGATCATCATATCTGGAGCTGATTTTCATGTCTACATCTGATTTTCATGCCTATAGTTGATCGTCATGCTTGCAATCAATTGTAATATATGCAACGGATCGTCATGCTTGCATTTGATCGTCATGCCTATAGTCGATCATCATACCTAAAACCAATTATCATATTTGCAATCGATCATCATATCTACAACCGATCATCATGTCTACAATTGATTGTCATGCTTATAGTTGATCATCATGCCTGCAATCGATCGTCATGTTTGCAGTCGATCGATATAGATGTAACCGATCGAAATGTCTATAATCAATCATCATTTGTTGACCACCATGTCTATAGCCAATCGTATCAGACCAATCGTCATAAAGCATAAAGGCTTAAAGCCTTTCATGTCAACCTAAAGCCTTTAAGTTTGTCGTACATTTTTAGAATTTGCAAACTGATGAGGATCAACAAACATGAACAAAAGAAAAATCCAAGGAGTTAAATTAGAATTATTTTCATAATTCTAGCCTAAAGGGGCATAAATTACAATGCCAGACTTGTTCAATATTGGAGCCCAATCCCAAATCGAAGACCATATTTTCAGATCCAAAAACCCCTTTTAAAATCTACCTTCCCCACCCAACTGGCGGCTGACAAAATTTTAAGTTCTACTTTTCCGCCCAACTAGCGACTGACAAAATTTTAAATTTTACTTTCTCGCCCAACTGGCGGTTGAAAATTTAAATTCTACTTTCCTGCCCAACTTCCGGCTGAAAAAATTTTAAATTCTACTTTCCCGTCCAACTGGCGGATGATAAAATTTTAAATTCTACTTTCCCGCCCAACTGGCGGCTGACAAACACCAAGGCAAAACACTTAGAATTTTTTTATTTTTTTTGTCTATTGATGGAAGATTGCTCTGCTACCACTGGATGCTCCTACATCAGACACCCAGGGTAAGTTTGAGAAGTGACCTCACTTCTTTGTTGTTGGAGGAAAACCAAGGTGGTCAACCTCATACTTGGACAACCAAGTCGAATCTTCTATAGGCCTTCCCTTCCATTTCACCAGATATTCTTCATACTGCCTATTTCTTTTAATTTTGTCGATGCGGGTATCCAGGATTTCCTCTATCTCTTCTGTCACTGGAGTCGATGTCGGAACACTCCACAACTCTACAACTGGTTCCTTAAAATTGTCACCTTCATGATACTCTACCAAATAAGAAATGTTGAACACATGTGATATGTTCAATCCACTCGGCAACTCCACCTCATATGCATTTCTTGAATCTCTTTTCTGTATGATCCTGCATGGTCCAAACTTCTTCATTTTTAGCTTGTTATATGTTTTAGCAGGAAACCTCTCTTTTCTCAGGTGCACCATGACTTCATCACCAACCTAGAACTCCTTAAACCTCCTTTTCTGATCAACCTTGATCTTGTACTGAGTGTTCATCTTATTGATGTGTTGTTTTACTTCTTCATGCAAATCCTTCTACTCTACAAAGTTCTCAGCTTCAGCACTATTCTTTTCTCCCTTGTCCAACTTCCTCAACTCAGAAGCATTTCTTGGACTACTCCCATATACAATCTGGAATGGTGATTTACCAGTACTCCTATTGACAGTCCTATCTAGAGTAACTAGGGCTGTACAAGCTCTCCAAGCTTTAGCAAAATATGGGTCTTCAGGGTATAAACCCTTAAGTTCTTCAAACCCCACAACTTCCACTCTCATTATTGTCAACAAACTCTTTTCATCCATCTCCTTCAGTGGCTTCAGTTTATGGCGCACTCCTTCCTTTGTTAGGGAGTAAGTGTTGGCATGTCCATCATGGACTACACAACGATCAAACTGCCATGGTATTCTTAACAGCATATGGCAAGCATCCATAGGCAGGATATCACACAGGACCTCATCCTGGTATCTCCCAATATTAAACTTGACTAAGCACTGTTCATCGACCAATGCCCTATGGTCCTTCTGCAACCATGCAATCCGGTATGGATGCGGGTGTCTCCTCATCTCTAGCTGTAACTTAGTAACCATTTATTCAGAGACCAAGTTATCAGTACTGCCATTATCTATAATAACATTACAGACCTTACCTAAAAATTTGCACCTTGTGCAAAATAAGCTCTTCCTCTGATCTGGATCTTTCTCCTCATTCAATAAAGCTCTCCTTGTTATCAGTACTTCTCCTCTTTTTGCTTCTTTAGAGTGCTCAAATTCAACACCTTCATCAACAATAGTAGCTCAGGAATTACCTTCAGGCCTCCTATTTGTTTCTCCTTGGTGTTGTGGAAACTCGTATGCTCGATGTCCTTCTTCTCCACAGTTGAAGCAGGTTCCACGAAACCCTCTTTCTCCATTTTCTTGGCCAGATCTACCTCTTCCTTTCTGTTTACCCTCAAACCTTTTGTTCAGCTTCTCTTCAACTTTTAGAGCAAATTGGTAAGCATCCTCAATGGTGCTCATCCTAACCAGACTCAACTCTTCTTGAATACTGGTTTTCAACCCATTGATGTAACGGGATACCTTCTCCTTGTTAGCCTCAGAATGGCCGATTCAGATCAAGATCTTGTAGAACTCATCGATGTATTCTTTGATAGACTTTCTTGACTGTCTCAAAATTTGCATCTTCTTCAGCATATCCAACTCATAATCTACCAAAATAAACTGCCTCTTTAGCTTTTCCACCATTTGTTCCCATCTGGTGATCCTCTTTTTTTCCCTTCTATTTTTGTCAAGTTGTACTCCTTTCCACCAGATTCTAGCATGACCCTTCAGTTTGGTCTTAGCAAACTTGACCCTCTCAGGATCTTCAACCTCCTCATACTCAAAGTATTCTTCCAAATCATTGATCCAGTCAATCAACTCCTTTGGATCAAGATTTCTATAATACGTAGAAACCTCCATCTTCAGTCTCTTTCCAATCTGAGATATGGCTCTGTATAACCTGGCTTGTGCAGGATCTACTGCCTCTTATTCTTCCTCAAATTGGTCCTCTTATTATTCAACTTCATCTTCATTGTCATCTTCTCTCCTTGGCTTAAACCCTCTACGTAGCTCCTCTTTCAAAGCTTGAACTTGCATTTGCAATGCTCTGAAATCTTCCTCTGGCACCATATTTCTCCCACCACCACAATTTCTTCATGGAGGCATTCTGCTCACTTCTCTTACAAACCTTAACCACAGATCCTGATGTAAAATGCCTCACATCCGGTGATCTTTTTGCACACTCAGGAACTCCCACTCTGATACCACTTGATGAGGATCAACAAACATGAACAAAAAAAATATCCAAGGAGTTAAATTAGAATTATTTTCATAATGCCAGCCTAAAGGGGCAAAAATTACAATGCCATAATTGTTCAATATTGGAGCCCAATCCCAGATCGAAGACCATATTTCCAGATCCAAAATCCCCCTTTAAAATCTACCTTCCCCACCCAAATGGTGGCTGACAAAATTTTAAATTCTACTTTCCCGCCCAACTGGGAACTGACAATATTTTAAATTCTACTTTCCTGCCCAACTGGCGGTTGAAAATTTAAATTCTACTTTCCCGCCCAACTACCGGTTGACAAAATTTTAAATTCTACTTTCCCGCCCAACTGGCGGCTGATAAAATTTTAAATTCTACTTTCCCGCCCAACTGGTGGCTGACAAACACCAAGGCAAAACACTTAGAATTTTGTTTTTTGTTTTTTTTGTCTGTTGATGCAAGATTGCTCTGCTGCCATTGGATGCTCCTGCATCACAAACCGATATTCATAGCCCCCAACATAGAAAATGTGCCACAGTTTAAATTTTTTTAGTGAAAAATGAATGGAATTCGCCATGTATCCTTTGACATAATTTGTCAAGATTTCGAAGTAATTCGCCTTGATTTAATAAATAGATTTCAAGTCTGACCCCTTATGCATAACCCTGGATGCAAAAACTATAAAATAGCCTTTGTCTGCAATACATTATTAATACAAACTAAAAATTTCATCATTAGGTCATGAATAATCAATTCAAAACAATCTTGAATAATTATACCCATAATTGAGGCTCCTATATTGCCCTTGGTAATCCCATCAAAATTCACCTTGGAAAAGTCTCTTGATGGGGTGCACCAAGGTAATGACCACTTAGGTATATTCAATCACACTCCCTTTTTTATAGAGTTCAATTTTATTTTATTGTAAATTAATCATTGCTATTTTATGCATGGTTATAATATAAAAGCAACTAAATTATCATTCAAATAGTTATATGCTAAATTTTAGGATTTTGTACTGAGAATTTTTTCTCTTAGATCCACACCAACAAGCCCTTTGAAGGAATAAATGTCAATAACTTTTGAGTTTATCAAAGTTGACCAAGACCTAGTCACACATAAACCTTAGAAAAAATAAATTCCTTTTCAAGAGGGAATGACATCTATTCCAAGTAAATCAGATTATCCTTTGACCTCATCGATAGGTTAGCTTTATGCCATGTAAGTTAGATTGTGTTATTTGCATGCTCAATCGAACTGGCACTAGAATGAGGGCTTGAACAATCAAGGTTAAAACTTTCTAGGTATATTATCCATTTCACAAATCTTAACTTTCAAATTGTTACAATATCACAAAAATATTTAATACCTACGACAATACCTCAATATTGAATTATTATTAATAACATGAAAACAATAATAATTCTAATTCAAATGCCACATACAATATGCAATTATCAAATGCAAAATAAATCAATGCACTAGCAAATCCACATTCACTCAAAGAGGACAAATTCTCATAGCCACTTTGAGAGGGTGAAATCTCTTATGCGCATCAAGGTGACTTTAATATAAATTATTCAATGATCCAAAATAATAAAATATTCTTCCTATTTATAGATGAAATCAATAATAACCTAACACTAATTCTCAAGGGTCAACTAACTACTATGGCCTAAGATAATAATAAAAATAATTATCCAACATGACTATATTGAGACTGTTACATGGCTGCCATCCTTAAAAAGTTCTATCCTCAAAGCTAGAAAAGATTGGAAAATGATCTTAGGCTTCCACGTAGAATATTATTCTGGAAGGTCCTACCACTTGATGACGAACTCCTAAATTTTTTGAGACTGAAGGATATGAACTTCAGACCATAATATTACTTCAGGATGAAGAGGGATTCCACCTTCTTTATTGAGTATTGAAACAAATAGATCCGAGGAATAAATCTCCATGCAATTGACTTGGGCAAGGAATTCCATTTGATGTGAGTTAGCAACCTTGGAGGGAGGGGTTTGAATTCCTTAAAGGTAAGTGATCCTTCCCTTATGTGTCTATTTTACATATAATTTTTGCACATTAATAGTAAAATCACCAAGCTAGGATAGTCATTGTGCTCCCAAAATGACATCTAAAATTCCTATGTTCATGGAAAGGAGATTTCCCACCCAAATTTAATCTCCCATTTGGATGTTAACTTTAGTCATTTGACCCCAACATTGAGTAGTACAAAGTAACCGCTATAATGCTTCAATATTGAATTATTATTAACATCATTCAAACAATAATAATTCTAATTCAAATGCCATGAACACAATGTAAATATCAAATTCAAAAATAAATTAATGCAATAGCAAATGCACAACTTCTCAAAGAGGATAAAGTATTAGCCACTTTGAAAGGTCAATGTCTCTTATATGCACTAAGGTGACTTAAATCTAAATTATCTAATTATTTCAATTATCCAAACTAATAAAATATTATTTTCATTTATAGATGAAATCAATATTAACCTAACCCTAATTCTCAAGGGCCAACTAACTAAATCTATGGCCTGAGTTAATAATAAAAATAATTAGTCGACGTGGCTATATTGGGATCATTACATAAATTGAACCAAAGACCATTATCACTAGTTCTAGGTTATTTGAGGGTGACTTTAAACTTCTCAATCTTACCTAGCATAGAAAATATAGCGCTGATAAAGGTAGATCCAAACCCAGACTTAATTAGTCTACCAATAGTTCTCTTGGAGCTATTATCCCTTTTGTTAATCCTTTCACCATTCCCCAAGGTCAATTAATGGTAGCTCTAGCTCCATGGTTAGTAGGAAGTAGTCCCTTGGATATACTAGGACTTGCTCATGGCATGCCTAATAATGTTGAAAGATACCTCCCTAGGTATAGACATGATATAATAATGTTAACTAAATAACATATTCAAGCATTTAAAAATGCCCTAATTTTTATACAAATTCAACATGAGGATGTTGCTTGTAAAATGTTTCCTTGTAAATTGGATGACTTTTCATATGAATGGCATGTTAGTCTATCATATTATTTAATTACTTCATGGTATCAAATAGAGGTTGTATTTATTGGTCACTTAAAACTACCCATTGATCCCATTGTGACATAGCATTAGTTTACCTCTACTTATATAGAACTTAGTAAACCCATGATACTCTTTAACACAAGGTTCCATAAACTATACATCATATTGGTATCACCTTACACACTTATAGAGAGAGCAACCATCTAAATGTATCTTATATCCCTATACCCCTTAAAATCCATGTTTGTAAGGAGATATCTTGTAATCACAATTTCACCATTAGCTTACAATGAGGCTATGATCATTGAACAACAATTAATGTCTCAAGATCTTGGCTTAGTTAGTTACCCTCAATTGGATAGCTAGGAAATTTTAACCCAACACCATTGACCAATAAAGCCCTTACATAACATTCTCCAATGTTGAACCCTATGCCAAGTGTCATGTATCATAATCAAAACCAACCCTTCAATACTACACCCTTAAATGATACCTGGCATAGGTAATCAAAAAATTATTCCTACATTCGTGGACATCCAAGTAACTAAAAACAATGTTCTCAATTATGCTACTTCATCAACAATTACCAATCCTTACTCTTATTCTCAAACATATCCACATCCATAAGTAGTGCAATAGTTCAAATGACACAAAATCAACCTTATACCATGAATCCCAAATTGGATGCTATACAAGGGATGGTTCAAAATTTGAGCAATGATATGCTTAACATGTAAAACCAAGTTCCTCAAAAACAACTTACAAATAACAAGCAAAATAGGAACTTTAACTTCTAGAGGACCAATTGTCAGTGGGGTACTGCACCAAACAATGGAGTGCTCCTAAATACTGCCAACAATTAGAACCAATATAACAATAACTCAAGAACTTTAGTGAATTTGGAAGATATTTCTCTACCTAATTGGTGTAGGATCCATTTCGCAGCTCATCATAGTGAAACTAATTATCCAAAATTTAGATCAACTTTTTATCTAGAAAGAAATAGAAAATTTGGATTTAGTGCCCAAATATGAGAATTTATCTCTAGTTCTATATTATCTTCCAAATATTAGGGTTGATCTCTAGTCCATCAAACAAGAAGGTATCTTAGTTAGACAATATGGAAGTAAATATGGATGAGGTGTTGAATTAGATCTATATATAATTGGCTTCTAAACCTAGGATACAATAGTACATTGATATCTAAGTGGTGAACATCCCAGATGCATGCAATAAACTACTTAGTTGCAACTGGTCTAAGACATTGAACAACTATATGAAAATTAATTTTTTATATGTGGCTTCCCTAGCATGGCTTAACCAATCATATTTGAATAAAAATGGATCCTAGGATGAAGCAAATTATCAATAAGTACAAGAATATTAATGAGGTCGTGTACATCAAGCTAGAATTGGGAGCTTACACTATAGAAGTTGAAACCAAACCCAAAAATTATGCTTCTATAGTGCTTGCCCCATAGACTAGGTGAAGAAGAATTGAGGATTAGTTATAGATCCTCAAGTTTGATGGATCAAAATCAAAACACAACAATGGTATCAAGATTGAATTTATCAATCCTATAGGCAAATCCTATCTTACTATATATAGACTATAATTTTATTATGCATGTAATGCTATTGAGTATGAAGCTTTGATTCATGGATTTTAATTCATGATCAAGAGGAGCATTAAGTATGTACAAGTCTTGGCTATGTTGGAGTGAGGGGAATTATTTGTAATTGGAGAAGTGAACCTTTGTTAGATTTAAAAAAAAAAATAGGAGTCCAATGTAGCCACTTTGCATAAGCCAAAGCCTCCTTTTAGGGGATCTTTATCTTGAATTTATTGGGACATAACAAGGTTATTATTGAGGGTGACACCTTTAATATTATTAACATAGTGAAAGGTTTCCAAGCCCCCATAATATATATTGCCAACATGATTTCTAAATCTAGAAGAGTTATTCAGATGCTAGAAGTGGTAATAAAATATGTTTACAGGGAAGGCAACAAAATAATTGATTTCTTGGGAAACTTAGAGCTGAAATATGAAGATTTAACCATATGGAGAGATAATTTACCTCAAGGTATTCATGGTTTGGAGAGTAAAATATAATAAGATCATACCTATGGGTTGATCCCGTTGGTGGAGGAAACATTACTTTTCAGTCCCTATCGCTTGTGTGAGTGGGAAAAGGGTAAATAAGGACACAAATTGTAGATCTGCAATTGGAGAAAACCTCCTCAAAACCTCTATTTTTTAGTTTCTAAATTCTCAGTTATTTGGAACCTTTTTTATCACTTTGAAGATGCCACCTTGGTGGGTTCTCATTCAAGATGGAATAGGTTGGTTGACTAAGCCATTGAAGCAATTTTAGTAGTGGAGGGGAGGTGGTGATGGATTAGTCAAATCAAGTGGATTCTACTTGATATACCATGGAGGATAAAGACTATTGGTGGGGCTGAGTCAAGGGATCATAGGGGTCTCATTCAAAGGAGTTCCTTGATCTTTCTAGCTAGGCTTTGGAAGGAATTCTTTCCCTTATGAAGATGGCTGACGTGGATTAGTGAAATATTGATGTTGTAGACTCATCAAGATAAAAGAGTGTGCCACGTCAATGGGTTTAAAGTCCATAACTAGAATGTGTGTTTTTGAAAGGGAAGATTTTATAGGTAAGCATAGACTTTACTTGGAGCTATTAGTTCTTAAGGTGGCACTATTAGCAGCTTGATTCAATGCTAGATGGGACTTACATGATCTTGGACTCATGGTACTTTGGGCCTATATTTGTAATCATTCCCCTTTTGCTTCATGTGAAGTGCTAATTATCGAGAGTGTTCAACTAGTGTGATATTATGGTCGATCCTAGAATCTCGTCCTGCTTGCATTTCTTTATTTTCCTAATGTGAGTCCCATTATGGTCTATCAAGTTTTGGCTATCTTTTGGCTGGTATAGTGAGGTGTTGGATGTTTATGTGCACCATGGGGGCTCATAATCCTATGAACTAACTTACCTATCTTCTCTTGCCTTTTCCTTGCCTAGTATTGAAGTGGATTAAGGATGGTTTTAATTGGATCAACATTTTGTCATGGATCATCTCCTAGTTCCTGAATCAAATTTATGTTGGTCCTCCTCCTTGCCCCGAGATATCTAACTATTGGGATATTCACTGGGTTGAGAGATGTAGGTTTTTATTTGCTCTTCTAGGAGAGCGGTATTGGCTTAGAATGGGTTTTGGCAAGTTTGTTGGTTTAATTTTAGAACCAAGTCACCCTATCATCAATGAAGCTTTAAAAAAAATTCTAAAAGAAAGGGGCATCCTGGTCTATTTGGAGAAATTCAATGGTCATAATTTATATTTGGAAAGGCACATAACTTATACTTGAAACAATGAGGTGGTAAGAGTGGGAAGTATCAAATTCAATATATCAATCCTCCTCATCATAAAAGTAATTGGTCTACCTATGGAAAGGGCCTACCATAACAAGGAAAAACATTCCTTGGAAAGGGAAGCCCAAAATTTCTTGAGTGAAGGATAAGAGCTAGTAAGATACTAGAAAGGATATAGATGCAACTCTCTAAAGGATCCCTATGATAGGGTGACCCTAATTATCATGTAGTTATTTACTCTAGAAAAGAACCATGAGCTCATCTAGAGTTACCACCTGATGTTTCTTAACCAGGTTCGCAGGAAGAGAGCTATGCATACTCTTTCATTCCTATTTTAGTCATTGGAGAAATCGATGAACCAGGTCAAAAGAGGTAAAGTTTCTAACCCTATCCATTAAGGTTTACTAAAATTAATATTTGACCATATCTCTAAGGCTAGAGGTCTAGTGGGTGATGAGATATTAAAATATCTAACTTTGAATCCTATGGTGGTTGCCTCCCCTAACCCGTCCGAGAAAAGTGATTCCTAGTCCCAAGAGATTAATCCATCCCTTGATCATGCCATAAGTGGTAAAAATTGTGCTACTCCCATTGCTAAGGGTATATCCACCCACATTGGTTCTGGTGGGATTGAGGTGCATACCAGGTATTCCAAGCATCTAAGATCTACTTCTACATGAACAAGAAAAAATAAATAATGATTGAATATTTATATCTTGAGGAGTCTATCTCGATTAAAAAGAAAATGAATTTGCTATTTGGAGCTAAGTTTAAGCACTCAAAAGGGGTCTCAAGCCCCAAGCCCTGAAAAATGGTCCAAAATCTATCTTGAATATGGTGATAAGGATGCAGAACTCTCACATCACTTGAATTCGTTCAACAATTTCCTATGTTGAAGAAATTAAGATCTTGTTGAGCTGGGGCTAGGCTAATCAAGTGGTGGGATCAGGGAAGGATACATTTTAATATTGTGAAGGATAATCTAGGTCTTGGACCTCCTATTTTAATTTTATCTATTTGTAATTTTTTTTCTATTATGTTAGGTAGGCCACCCTTGCATGGGTGTCGGGTGTTGGTTTCAATTATTTTTCCCCTAAGTGAGTGTTATATTTAAAAATTTATAGCTTTTTAAACTTGTTTGGTACTTTTTTTGTTGTTTTTATGTGGTAACTATTCTGGTTCTACCTCTGCATTGGTGTTTGATGTTGGATCCTATTTGGTTTACTATCTCCTTTAGATTCTATTAAGGGTTGGCATCTCTCCATTTTGTATAAGGTTCAGGGCACATTTCAAAACCCTTCTTCTGCAATATAAAAAAAAGTATGTACAAGTTCTAAAAGACTTAGAGATGTTGATAAAAAGGTACAAATTTAGTATAATTGTCATGATAAGAGTATTTCAAACTACTATAGTCATGTCTAAAACTTAATTGAAGACTTTGATGCTTTCAACATTCAAGCCATTCCATGTCGAAAGAACAACACTAAATATTTATTGGTAGTAGTAAGCACCCTAGAACCAGCCGCTCATTCCAAGATAAAGTGGTTTTATATAGAGTTGATCACTATCCCTTTATACCAGATAATATAAAAAACTTTTAGGTGTTAGAAGATCAAAATATAACTTCTTTTATTGTTAATTATGGCATTGAAACATAAATCATAGATGAAGAGGATGGAGACTATGTAGAGCTAGATGAAGAATGTGTAGTGAGTTTGAAGGCAAACACTATCCTTAAAGGTTTAAATTTTTGGAACATCTATTCAATGTGGATTATCAAGGCCAAAAAACATAGACTTATTCATCTAGAAAGGTATTGTTTAAGTTGTGTAACCTAGGATATGCTAATAATCTATAGAATATCTTTGTAGGGAAGATCTATACTGATAAGAAAAAAAAAGGAATAACTCAAGTTCTAAAGCATTATAGATATATCATAACCCAAAGCTATGAATATTTGAAGGTCTATGATACATATATTATTACATATTCCATCCCCATAAAACCAAATACAAATCCCTCCTTCCAAATGAAAAGACATATGAACCCACAACTAGAACCTTTTATTCTCAAGGGTGTGCAAAAACTATTATAAGCCCACATCATTTTTCCTGTGAGATATTATGCTTTGGTTGCAAAATTGGTACTAGTCTACAAGAAGAATAGAGAAATACGCCTATGTAATTTCAAAAATATCAACAAAGCATTTGAGAAGGATAATTATCCTCTCCTTCCCTAGAAGAAGTGCTACAAATGTTAAGTGTATCTTAGATGATTTCCATATTGGATGGTTAGTCAGGTTCTAATCAAGTAATGGTAGACCCCAAAGACATGATTAAGACTACATTCACCACAAAATGGAAAAAAATTGCATATAGAAGGATGTCATTTGGCTTGATCAATGCAAGAGCTACTTTCCAAAGAGCTATGGACATTTTCTTTGAGGGCATCATTGAAAAGTACATTGTGATCTACATGGATGACCTCACTGTTTTATTTAAAAGATGTAAAGACCATGTAGAGAAAGTACTACAAAGATATAAAGAGCATGGAGTTTTATTGAATATAAAGAAATGAATCTTTGGATTTATTTAAGGAAGACTTTTGAATCATGTTGTCTCAAAAGTAGATATATCCATAAATCCAAAGAAGATTGAAGACATTTAGAAAATTAATCTCCTTGGAAGCAAAAAGGAGATGAAGTCCTTCGTTCACAAGATCAATATTGCAAGGAAGTTTATTTATATATTTGTGAAAATAGTCTAACCTCTAAATGCAATACTCAAGAAATATATCAAAATTACATGGACTGGGAAAGCTGAAACTACCTTCTAAGAAATTAAAAGGTCAATTATAAATAGTATTATCTTGATTAGTATAGATTATACTTAGCCTTATTATATTTATTTATTTACATCAAAATATTTTATTGTTGGCATTCTAACTCTGAAGAAATAAATTGGAGATGATATATCGGTAGCTTTTATAAGCTCACCTTTGAGGGACGCTCAAATGAGGTATTCAATGATTAACAAGCAATATTTTGTTGCTAATAAAACCTATGAATAAATTTAGATGCAATATCATGTGTAGCAAAGTGTTTACAATAGTGTTAGATCCTGATGTAAAGACAAAACTGATGCAAAATGAGTCAGAAGAATGTAGAGACAAGTGGATGTCTATTCTGCAAGATTTTGGATTAGAAATCCAACCCATGAATTTTTTAAAGGACAAGGATTGAGCAAGACATTGGCTGAGATTGACTCCTAGATTTCATGTCAATATTGTTCTATGATAAAGGTTAGTAATGATGAGTGGTACCAAGATATAGTTCATTACCTTCTAAACAATGAGTGTCCTAGTCACCTGAATTCAACTCAAAGAAGAGTCTTGTATATCAAAAGTGCAAACTTCATGATAAAATTAAACATTCTATACCAAAAGAATCATGAAGAAATTTTCATAAGGTATTTGAATAGACAAGAAATAGCTAAATTCCTCAAGGAATTTCATGGTAAATGTAGGATGCTACATGTTTTAGCGAATGCAATAGTACATAAGACACTAAGATCCAGTTACTATTGTCTACACATATTTAAATATATGCATGTATAAATTTGATCATGCAATGTTTGTCATTTTATAGCTCATTGGGAGAGGAATTCCCCCATGCCATTGTAACCTATGATTAAAGCTTTCCTATTTGCACAATGAATATTGGAAATTATGGGTTTCATTCACCCTAATTCATCAACCAATAACAAGCTCATCCTAACTATCATAAACTTCTATACGTGTTGGATAGAAGCTCAAGCATCCAAAAACTACACAACAAAAGTCATGATAAAGTTCCTCGAGAATCACCTTGTAACTAGGTTTAGGATGTCTTATGCTCTTGTATGTAATAATGACCTTGTTTTTTCTTCTTTACAATTTACTAAATGGGATTATGAAAATAAGGTGGTTTTAAATTTTTCTTCTGATTACTATACTCAAGGTAATGGAGTAATTGAATCAATTAAGAAGAATATTGTATAAGTAATTAAGACAATTTTAGATAAAAATCTCTAAGACTGGTACAACAAGCTAAAATATGCATTATGGTTTGATAGAACAAGAATCAAATCCTCATTAGGAATATCCTCTTACCATTTATAATATGGTTAGGATCATGTTTTTCCACAAATCTTGATATCCTCACCCTACATTTCATTAAATATTATATACAGACTAATGATAATATTGAGGATAGATTATCTAATTTGATGTGTTTGGATGAAAAACAGGATGATGCACTACAACATTTTAGTAAACATTAAGGAGTGGTAAAATGATGGTTTGATAAGAGATCCAAACTAAAGACCTTTAGGATTATAGACCTAGTATTACGTTGGGATAAGGTACATAAAAAAGAGGATACCATCAATAATTTGACCCCTTTTGGTTCCTTTTAGGTATCATAGATTCTAGGAAAGAATACCTTCAGGCTAAAAATCCTAATTGGAGAGAATGTCCCATTACCAACGAATAGACAATTCCTCAAGCATTACTTCAAATATGTGTAATTTGATCTTGTTAGGACAAGATCAAAAGTGTGAATAAGTGCTTGTGAGCACTATTAATGTAGCCTACGAGCATGTTATTATATAAGCCTATGGGTATTCATAATTTATGTAAGCCGACAAGCATGTTCATATGAGAGACTAAGGGCCTCTTTCATATTTCACCCTTAGTGTTATTGATTAATCCACCTTTACAGATTCCTTTCTTAAGGGGTGTAATTTATTATTATTTTATACTAAATTTAACCTCAAGGTTAATTCAATGTTAGCTTGAGGCTAACCTCTCATTCGGGTTTTGGTATCATTATAAATACCCCTAAGTGAGGATCCATTTGTATTAATAATGTGAATAAGACATGATATATTGGGGTGCCTACAAGCATCCACCTTCTATCTCTTCTTGTTGTCTCCATTTATCTCACTACTTTATTTCCTACTATTATCTTTTGAATCACTTCTACTTCTTTTCTACATGTTATTACGGTGAATGTATGTTTCAAAATATTTTTAAAAAATAATGTGTATTCAAACATGGTATCAAAGTGAGGTTTGAATCTAATCACTCATCAACATAAGAAAATATTTTATAGTTGATCAAAGACATCAAATCCTAAAAAACTAGGTCAAGAGAAATTCAAAAATTTGAATTGCATTTCTTGCCTTTATTTTGGTACAAATAATGGATATTTCATCCATTTGATGTGTAGGTCATGCACCTTTGCCATTGCATGTACATATTTTCTAAAGTAGTAAATGTTATTATGTCAACATAGATGGCATGATGGTTGTATCACATGGTTGTTTTTGAGAGGTAAGTCTGATTCTTGTAATGTCTTTTTAGGTTGATGTCATATTTGGTATCTTTTTTGGAAAATACTTCTCTCAATTTCATCAAAAAGGAGTGGTACAATGATAGAGCTAAGTATTTTGTTGAGGTGTGTTATAGGATTGAGTCACTAGGACTCAATTGTTGTAAGGCATATTTTTTGAAAGTTTTGTGTGTATACATGACAAGAATTTTGTCTTGCAACTCTACTCCAAATAGGAAAAATGGTGCACAAATTTGACCTCTATTTTGCTTAGATGAGGTCATTGGTTCAAATCCTAGTAACCAGTTATTTTTACAAAAATTACTTAAAATGAGACTTTAGAAGGATCTTTAGTCACAACTTTGTCTCCATGGCATAGTGGTCAGATGAATTCCTTGCAATGTTCTAGTTAGTTGTTCTATTCCTAGGAGCAATATTTTAAAGTGGATTATTTGCCTTTTCATGGATGACATACATCCCATATGGAAGATCACAATTTATCTTAACCAAAAGCATGATATAATGGTTGGTAAGGATGTTTGTAGAGGAAAGGTTTTGAGTTAAAAACTTGTTATTGAAATTTTTTGTTTTCTCCAAGGATTTACTACACCAAAAAATGGCTTTAACAGTGGCTAAAATAAGGTGGTTTTTTATGGTGGTTAAAAACCACCATAATAGATCCTAAGAGGGCGATTTATAACCACCCTCTTAGTGTAACTACCCTCTTAGGATCACCCTAAGAGGTCGGCTATAAACCACCCTCGTAGGACTAAGATGATGGTTATAAACCGTCGTGTTAGGGGTTACCATAAGATGACGATTATAAACCACCATATTATGGTGACATAAGAGGGCAGTTTATAACCGCCTTCTTAGAGGTGGTTTAGGTTTTTTTCACTCATAATAGGTGGGAGCTTAAACCCCTACACACATTTTTTCTTTGAAGCTTTTGTTTTTTGCACTAACTACTACGCGAATAGATACAACCTCCACACTATGTGCATTATTTATTTGAAGCTTTCATTTTTTGCCTTAGCTACTATGTGAATAGATACAACCTCCACACCGCATGTTGAAATTATTTTTCCTTTGAATATTTCATTTTTCTTTCAACAGTCCATTGGCTTAGTTGCTCGACATTGCATGAATAGATACAACCTCCACATGGCGTGTTGACATTATTGTTTCTTCGAAGCTTTTGTTTTTATTTCAGAGTCCATTGGTATAGCTACCTAGCATTGCAAAAATAGGTACAACCTCCACACCGCTCGAACCAAGCCTCATATCATCTATCATATTAGGGATCCCAAAATTCAATTTGTGTTGTTCATTTTTTGGTTGAGGTTTACCCTAGAATTTCTTTGAAACTTTTGCTACTTTATCCAAAATGGTGAGAGATGAGGGATGAAGTAGAAGCCGAAGGCACAAAATGGGGCATGAAGAAGAATTTAATATTGGAAGAGATGAGGTTAGTTAGGTTCAATAAATTTTGTATTATTTCAGGTATTTTTGTGATTAGAATTTGGAATTTTTTAGTTTGTAAAGTTGTGTTTATGCATGATATTTATAAAATTTTAAACCTAATTTAAAACCTAGATTTATAAAATTTAAACTTTATATTTGTACAATTTAAACCCTAATTTAAACCCTAGTTTGTAAAGTTGTGTTTACAAATGCAATATTGGCTTAGACTTCATCACCTAGATTAGCTACTGCAAATCTCCTTCAACTCTCTAGTTATGAATTTGGTGACCTCCAATAAAAGAGCAATGGAATTAAAATCAACGTCCACCATGCCTAAGGAAATATCTCAATCACTAATTATGTTTTCCATATTATACCTAAAATGACCAACTATCCAAGTTCAATTCGTAGTCACCATCTACATATGTGAATCGAAAAATAAAAAATTCAACCCTTGAAGAAAAGTAGCCTAATAAAATTAAAATAACTGGGTCCGTTCACCTCGAAAATAATATATTTAATAATTCAATTCTAGAGGTTGAGAGTAAAGGTCTGGTTTTGAAGACATCAATCATAATACAAGAATACCCCAGTTTTGAAAAGATGAGGCGACCAATAAAACTTACCATATACTTTCTATTTACCTTACCTCGAATGAACACTGATATATTATTTTTTGAACACTGATATATTATTTTTTTTATCTTATATAGATGTATGAATGCTTGTGATATTTCCTTGAAGTTGTTGCTATTGTATTAAGTGGTACATTCAACCCATTAACAAGACCTAGGCTTCATATTTAGTGCTCACTGGGATAAGATAAGATAATTCTCTAAATGCCCATGGAAGGCGGAAGAAGCCCAATGGAATTCATCAAAAAGAGTCTCAAATCTAAAACGTATACACTACAAAATTGTAATGACAATGGCTAGTAGTAATATATCAACTACAAAAAAGAAATCTTATTT
The DNA here is from genome assembly GCA_028583015.1 of Wollemia nobilis. Taxonomy (NCBI): domain Eukaryota; kingdom Viridiplantae; phylum Streptophyta; class Pinopsida; order Araucariales; family Araucariaceae; genus Wollemia; species Wollemia nobilis. The sequence continues at coordinate 2,566,933 of JAQPPZ010002501.1, forward strand.
ATGATAATAAGCTATTATGTTGATTGGCTTGGAAATTTATTGCACATAGGAAGAATGTATCATTATGAGTTATATGGAACTTGGAAACTTGAAATATTGGGCATGCCTTTTCAAATGCGACTCTATGCACTTCTTGTAGGTTGGAAGAGATGTTTTTATGTTATATAGTGCATGAATTATGGAAAGAGACCAGATATTTATGTAGATTTAGAACAATTATGAGATATTTTACATACCCTTACATCTAGCTCTTGTCTGGTAGTCCATGGATCAAGATGCCTTATAGAATTACTTTCCAAAAGAACCATTTTCATCTCCTGAGAATTAATTATTTTCACAAATTTGATTAATCATTTATTTTTTTAGAGAATTATTTACCCTAGATGGGACTTATGTATATGATGGTGCATGGTGAATTTTTTAAGGCTACCTTACCCTAGTGTGATAAGAAATAATATTTTTTCACAATGAATCCTCTGCTATTTATTTGCATGAATATTTTAGAAGGTCATTTGATCAAATCCATAAGGATTGGAGGCTTAACACATAGCCTCATTTCCACAGTCTAGCATAGGTGAAAATACTGACAAAGGATGAGCAAAGAGAGAATATTATGATAATGCTCGAGGAAGTCACATTGCAAAGTAAATAATAATAATTTTCAAGGTGTTTATCACTTCCTATTTTTGTCTAAGTACATTCAGTTCATTATCATTTTTTCTCCTAAATATGATAAAACAGGGACTTGATTAGTACCTAATGTTGTCCATTACATAAATCTATATGAAATTCTTTTCTTAATTAGAAGCCTTTGTTCTAAGATTAATTTAAGCAATTAGTTTCAAAGATATATATATATATATATTCATCATCCTCTCTTCTTTATGTTTGTGTATAGTTACCTTTATAGCTATTATTAAATTAGTTAGGTTATGTTGTTATGCTCAAACTAACTAATGTTCGTTAGCATATTTCAATTAGGGCTCAAACATAGTTTCTTAGATCGAGAATGTAATATTTCATTGTTTATCTGACATGGTATCATAGCTTTTATATATTTCATTGTAATATGAATGATAACCTACCGTTTATCTCACATGGTATTATAGCTTAACAACTCGGGGTTCATTCGTAGCCAATGAGTCAAGCTTGTTTTTTGAGGACCTAGACCCTGGTCGTCCGACTAGGTGAGATCCCTAAGTGAGACCTGATCTCGACCCAAGACTGAACGTGGAAGTGTTGATTGTGACGTGGGAGACCTGACTACTACCTAGATCCAAAAATGTGGGACCCCCTAACCTAGACGGCTGACTCAGTGACCAGATGTCAGACGTGGGACGTGACACATGTTGAAGCTGGTGGATGATAGCCTTGATACGAAACCCTACCTAGGCATACCTAGGACCGTGACTCTGTGACCTTGGACATGACACATGTTGAAGCTGGTGGATGATAGCCTTGACACAAAACCCTACCTAGACATACCTAGGACCGTGACTCTGTGACCGTGACCATGACTCTGTGACATGCCAACCTGATGGATCTAGGATGCAAATGTTGGTGGTGGAAAATGGTGGGGGCAAGCAAACCTAGACTAGGTGAGATCCCTAAGTGAGACCTGATCTTGACCCAAGACTGAACGTGGAAGTGCTGATTATGACGCGGGAGACCTGACTACTACCTAGATCCAAAAATGTGGGACCCCCTAACCTAGACGGCTGACTTAGTGACCAGACGTCAGATGTGGGACGTGACACATGTTGAAGCTGGTGGATGATAGCCTTGACACGAAACCCTACCTAGGCATACCTAGGACCATGACTCTGTGACCCTAGACATGACACATGTTGAAGCTGGTGGATGATAGCCTTGACACGAAACCCTACATAGACGTACCTAGGACCGTGACTCTATGACCGTGACTCTGTGACACGCCAACCTGATGGATCTAGGATGCAAATGTTGGTGGTGGAAAACGGTGGGGGCAAGCAAACCTGGACTAGGTGAGATCCCTAAGTGAGACCTGATCTCGACCCAACGGTGGGGGCAAGCAAACCTGGACTAGGTGAGATCCCTAAGTGAGACCTGATCTCGACCCAAGACTGAACGTGGAAGTGCTGATTGTGACGCGAGAGACCTGACTACTACCTAGATCTAGAAATGTGGGACCCTCAGTGACCAGACGTCAGACGTGACACATGTTGAAGCTGGTGGATGATAGCCTTGACACGAAACCCTACCTAGGCATACCTAGGACCATGACTCTGTGAGTCTGGACGTGACACATGTTGAAGCACCATGACTCTGTGAGTCTGGACGTGACACATGTTGAAGCTGGTGGATGATAGCCTTGACACGAAACCCTACCTAGACGTACCTAAGACCGTGACTCTGTGACCGTGACTCTAGGACCGTGACCCTGTGACACGCCAACCTGATGGAGTGACCGTGACTCTAGGACCGTGACCCTGTGACACGCCAACCTGATGGAGTGACCGTGACTCTGTGACACGCCAACCTGATGGATCTAGGATGCAAATGTTGGTGGTGGCAAGCAAACCTGGACCTATGACAGACTATGGGGCAGGAAATAAAACCTGGACCTATGACAGACTATGTGGCAGAAATAAAAGGGGTAAAGTAGTCAACTCACTACCCGCAGGTAGTCATATAGCTTAGGGCGTGAATTTCCTTTTGCAGCCCTCTAATCCCTCCAATGCCTCATATGTGGGATTTTTCATCCCGGTAGAAAATAAAGCCCAGTATTCGAACAACTGATATTTGACAATTGATGTTCTGCCATTGCTCTGAGTTGAAGGATTTTTCAATCTTGCAGTAGTTCGGACGGATCACTGAGTGTATCTCCAACACGCCTACGCAAGAATTAGCTAGATGCAATTGATGTACCTAAAAATCCTTGGCTTGCAGACATCCAACAATTGATTCGCAGCTGTAGGTGTTTTATGAATCGATTCTGTGGCAATTTTATCTGTGTTGGTGATCGCATATTAGAGGGGTGGATTGTTGATTCCAACAAGTTTCCTTGAGTAGTGGATCGACACCAACCACTTTCGGGTTTCTTTTGTTTTCAAAACACCGAACAACACATTCAACTCCATTGAAAAAGATCTGCCCGAGCATGAATATCTCCACGACGCTCACAGTATTTTCTACGCTGTGGAAAGGCAGTCCTCTGTGGAGAAAAACCATAGTTCCACGATTTGCAGACGCTACCAGCAGACTTGGATGCAAGCTCGTTGGCATTTTCACACATAGATGGTCGATTTGCAGAAGATCCCCGTCGAAATTTTTTGTCAAACCCATGCGATAAGCAGTGATTGATGTGTCTCAATATTGCTGATGATTTACAGTGTCGTGGGTAAATCTGACTGTGTTGTTGAAAACTCCTTTGGAGGAGTTGACGCACAGGGTGGACGTCTGATTTTCGGATTCACACAATATAGCAAGGCAAATTTTTTGCGTTGTCGAGAGCTTCTGGCGTTGCCCACGGAGAAACACAGACATCACTCCTGCAGCGGAGGATCGTTGATATCGTTGCACGCAGACATTTATCATGGCGATGAATTTGAGGTGAACACTATTGCACGTGAAGCCAAATTTGCGGAGGACGTAGCAGATCTTTCCCCATGGCACAGATTCATCGTGGTTTCTATTTCTGTTAGTCAAATACAACCAGGAGCTGTTAGCAGAGGAAGCGTCAAGCCGAATGGGGAGAATTCTGTTTTGTGGACCGAGAGGTGGCCAGAGAGCCGCCACAGGAGGAAGCAGAGCCACCACAGCTCATCGCAATGGAGGCGAAAGGAATAAAAGGTCCTTTATGTTTTCCATTACCATCGGCAGTGGTAGCAGGAGTGGTAAGCAGACCGCCAATCACGGGTTCAAACCTCGCGACTAAGGTGATTTATTTTTGGTTTACCCCTAAAGTTTTTTTTTGCATACTTATTTTTTTTTTTAAATAGGTTAAATCAATAATTATATAAGTGTTTTAATAAATCAATTATTCTTTTAATTGATTTTTTTGTTAAGACATTTAATTATTGTTTTTAATTTTATTTAATTAAAATTTTATTGCAATTAAAAGACCATCACACCAGAAGGTGATTTATTTTTGGTTTACCCCTAAAGTTTTTTTTTGCATACTTATTTTTTTTTAAATAGGTTAAATCAATAATTATATAAGTGTTTTAATAAATCAATTATTCTTTTAATTGATTTTTTTGTTAAGACATTTAATTATTGTTTTTAATTTTATTTAATTAAAATTTTATTGCAATTAAAAGACCATCACACCAGAAGATAAAAGGAATTAAGGGAAGAAAAACTATTTGAAGACAATGATGAAAAGATAGATGAGACGTTTTTCGCAGGACTGTCCAAACTATAGAACTCGTTTCGGCCATATCTCACTCATCCGGACTCGGATTGAGCTAAAATTTTGAGGGTAAATGCCTGAAAAACCCTAGAACGTCTCCACTAATTTTCATATCATTTGGAGCAACACAGATCCTAGCGCATCCCTATGTGTGAACGACATATTTGGCAAGCGGCTATGCGAGGGTTTCATCTAGGTTGAGTGCAAGCAGCTCCAGAGGTTGGTTTTTAGGGCCTTCGGGTCCTAGCGACCAATATTTTTGTGGTTTATGCTCAATATTTTAGCAAGAAATGTTGCAGGGGATACAAGATGGGTTAGAAATTTGTCTTTCAACAGATCATACTATGAACTTGAGTGACAACGGCTTCCAATTTGCTGCACAAAAGAAAAGTGAAAACCATACCTTTCCACGACGTCTAGGGAAAATATTAAAGAGATCACAAAACAAGTTTCAAGTAGTTGATCAAAAAATGGCTCATATCTCAAGTGAATCTAGTGCTAAGGTGCACCCACAAAATAATTCTACTATGAAAACCCCTATCAAGGGTAAGAATTTTAAAGACTCAGTCCCAAAAATGAATTTTAGGGATGCCCTTCGTGGTGGAAAACCTCAGCCTAATGCTAATATCAATATTAGGGCTTCCCGTAAACCTCTAAGAATGCCTAAGATTGATCCTAGGAAAACGGAGTCAGGATGTCTTAAAGCAGCTGATGGAAATCCTATTGTTAAGCTTGATATGGGTAACATTTAGATTGGCATTGAAGATTTGGAAAAAAGAGGACTAGTTTGTCGGTTCATGGGTTTTCATCCGAGTCTATCTGCTTTTAAAGTCTGGGCTGCAAAAAGCTGGAAAACTAAAGGTGAGTTACAAATATCTATTTATCCAAATGGTTATTTTCTTGTTTTATTTGCTAATAATGAAGATAGAGAGAAAACTTTTCAAGGGGTCCTTGGTTTTTTGGAAGGGCGGGGCTTTTCATGAAGCCCTGGCATACTAAATTTAAAGCAAAAGAAGAGATGCCTTCTATAGCTCCCGTGTGGGTTAGACTCTTTGGCCTCCCTATTGAATTTTGGAATCCTACTATTTTTTCTTCAATTGGAAACTCTTTAGGAACTTTTATGATGATCTGCTGATTGTACTCAAAATTTTGAACATATTATTTATGCTCGAATTTGTGTTTTAATGGATTTTGACAAACCCCTACCTAAAAAGATCACATTACAATTTGGGGAAGGCACTTGGGAGCAAGTAGTGGACTATGAGAACATTCCTTTTCATTGTAGAATTTGCCATGAATATGGTCATTTGGCCAAGGCTTGCCCAAATAAAATTCCCGATCAAAAGAAAGAAGATATAAACTCGAGCAGGTTTCCAAATACCTAAGAAGAAGAACACTCAAAAAAAACCGAGTTATGAAGGATCAATCAAAGTCATTTGCTAATATGTTTGAAATCCTTGCCACAAATGATGTCCCAAGTGAGGAAGAGGAAATAATGGAAACTGAAATCTTAGAAACACAATTTAAATATGAAGGAAAGAACTCGAGAGACAAACCAACAAATCAAAGGTTTTCAACGAAAAAAAAAGGAGAAAATTTACACAAGAAAAACAATATTTCAAATGTCAAAACTTCAAATAATGCAGGTCCCAATATAGACTCCGTTGAACCATCTAGTAAAATTTTGGCTGTGTACGAGCATTCTTCAAGGTTAGAAGCCATCTCAGATTCAATTGGAATAAGTCAAGAAACAGGGCAAAACAAAATTGAAGATGGATTCTAATAAAAAAGTAGGTCGCAAGACCAATCAATATCATATGGTAAAAGAAGGTGAAAGGCTTGTAGAGGAAGGTAAGATTAATGCCCTTCCCAAATTTTTTAGCCCTGGTATTAATGAAGATCATCACTTGGAATATTAGAGGACTCAAAGGGAGTCTTTCAAAACAAAATGAAATTAGAAGAATGATTCAAGTAAATCATCCACATCTTGTTTTCCTTCAAGAAACAAAGATGTCAATGGAGGATATGGACTTAATTGCCAGTAAAATTTGGCCAACTGGAAAAGTGGTTTCCCTCAGTTCCCAAGGGACTTCGGATGGCATTGCTTGTCTTTGGGATCCAAAAGAGGTAGTTATTCACCATATGGTTGGCAGTTGGGGTTTGTTGGCTATAGCTATTCAAAGTAGACATTCCAACCAGATTATGCTCTGCATTACTGTTTATGCTTCGACTTCTTTGGAGGAAAAAAGAAGATAGTGGAAGGATATTACTCATATTATCTCTCATTTTCCTAAAGCTTGGATCTTGATCGGAGGAGATTTCAATACCATCCTCTCTCTGGATGAGAAAAGGGGGGAAATAGAAATTTGGACAAAAGCACGGACCTCATGAGTGAATATATTGCAAACCTCCATCTTGTGGATATCCAACCTAGCTAATGGCCTTATGACTTGGTCTAACAGAAGGCAAGGCTTAGCTTGTATAATGGAGAGATTGGATAGGTTTTTGCTCTCTAAAAATTTCTTAATCCATGGTCACATTCCTAAAGTGAAGACTCTTAATAATGTTGGTTCGGATCATTGGCCCAGTCATGGTGGAAATGTGGAAAACCAATGTGAGTTTCTCTCCTTTTAGTTTTCAATTAATGTGGCTTAGAGACATTTCCTTCAGACCTCATGTGCAACAATGGTGGAAGGAAGGTAAACCTAGGCATGGGACTAAGATGTTCTGTTTTGCCCAAAGACTGCAATACATTAAATCCAAAATCAAGACTTGGAACTAGAAAGAGTTTGGGGATGTTCATAAAAATAAACATGAAGTTATTGCTCATATTGAAAATTTGAATAAGAAAATCCATTTAGATGGCCTCACAGAGAAGAGAAGTGCGAATGAAATTAAACTCACAACTCGGTTAGAGGAATGGGAAAAAAGAGAAGAAATATTATGGAAGCAAAAATCTAGAATTCAATGGCTCAAAGAAGGAGATCGAAACACAAATTTCTTCCACAAATATCTTCTAGCTCGAAGATCTCACAACTTTATTTCTTCCTTAAATTCAGATTCTGGAGATGTTGTTTATACTTGGGATGGCATGAACTCTATTGTTGTTGATTACTTTTCCAATATTTTTGCTGCTACTCCCCTTGACTCAGCTTCACAATATAATGTTCTTAAATCAATCCCTTATCTTATCATTTCCGAGGAGAACTCTATTTTGAATGCTCTTGTTTCTATCAATGAGCTTCAACAAGTAGTTTTTAAAATGCAAAAAGGGAAAACCCCAGGTCCTGATGGTTTTCCTATTGAGTTCTACCAAGATTTCTGGGATATCCTTCATGTTGATTTATTAGAGGTGGTGGAAGAATCCAGGAAAGCCAAAGAAATTTTGAAGGTTATCAATAAAACTTATATTACTATTGTTCCAAAAGCTCAAGAGGTTGATCATATCTCAGCTTTTAGACCTATTGCTTTATGTAATGTTCTTCTCAAAATCATTACTAAAATCATGGCAGAAAGGTTGAAGCCTATTTTGCATAAGATTATTTCCCCAGAGCAAGGGGGTTATGTGGAAGGACATCAAATAGTAGATGAGATAGTTCTTGCTCAGGAAGCCATCCATTCCATGGATATGCAAAATTCTCCTTCCATGTTCATTCGGTTAGACTTATCCAAAGCTTATGACAGAGTGGATTGAAACTTCCTTATCAAAGTTTTGAGGCAATTTGGTTTCTCTAAGGATTGGATGGATTGGATTATGGGATGTATCTCTTCAGTTTCCTACTTAGTTCTTATCAATGGCAGGCCTTCTCAGTATTTCCTAGCTTCCAGAGGTATTAGGCAAGGTGACCCGCTATCCCCTTATTTATTCATCATTCTTATTGAATGCTTGGGTAGGGCTATAACCAAAAAGAGGGAAAACAAAACCCTTGAGGGAGTTACCATTGCTCATGGAGCTAGACCTATCTCTCATCTTCAATTTGTGGATGACTCTACTCTTTTAGGTAAAGCTACAGTTAAGGAAGCTTCTAATATTAAGCAAATCATTAGCTATTTTTCTAAGGCTATTGGGCAGTTGATCAATGAAGACAAATCTAAAGTTATTTTCTTTCACTGCTTTGCTAGACAGGAATCCATGGTCTTGGATAAACTAGGATATAATAATACCTCTCTTCCAATCACTTATTTAGGTATTCCCATAAATATTCAAAGGCAGAAAAATAAAGATTGGAATTGGTTGTTGGACAAAGTCAAGAAGAAAATTGGAAAGTGGACCAACAAGTGGCTTTCTTCTGGGGGTAGAATCACCTTGGTAAAATCAGTCCTTCAAGCTATTCCTATTTATGTTTCTTCCATTTTGAATATCCCAAAGGTTGTTCTTTGAGAATTGGATCAAATCAATCATCGTTTCCTTTGGAGTGGTACTAAGGAGAAAATAAAATGGGCCTTGGTGAAATGGGATACTTTATGTCTTCCTAAGAGTGAAGGGGGGTTAGGATTACGGTCTTTAATTAATAACAACAAAGCTTTAGCTACTAAATTATATTGGAGGATGTTGCATAACCCCAATGCTCTTTGGGCCAATAATCTCCGTGCTAAATATGTTGAGAACAAAAGTCCCGAAGACCTTGTTCGCTATCAACTTCCTACCAAAGGTTCTCCCATTTTAGCAGTTCTTAAGACTGGTGAGGATTTGATAAAGAAAAAATTATTTTGGATCATTCATAATGGTCAACATGCAAATTTTTGGACAGATTCTTGGGATGGTCACAAGCCTTTGATAACTCAGTTTCTCGATTGGAGGCCTTGGATGGAGGAGCTTCATCGAGCTAATTGGATAAAGGTGGCTAATTACTGTCGATACCATACTAGTAATTCAAAGGTTGGTAGATATTGGATCCCTATTGAGGACTGGCCTATTCAAATCCCAGAAAGGCAAAGACAAGATATCCAAGGCATCCTTCATATGAGATCCCTCTCTTGGTCCCATGAAAATGATTGTTTTGGATGGAACAACACTACTAAGGGTGAGTATTCAGTTGCTCAAGGTTATTTGACCTTATGCCATAATAATCCCAACCATTCTTCTGACATATTTTCTCGATTGTGGGCTCAAAATCTCTGGCCTAAGGTGAGGTTCTTTAATTGGTTGTTATTGCATCGTAGGGTGCTTACTGGTGAGCAACTTATGAAGCATGGTTTTCATGGCCCTTTTAGATGTGAAATGTGTGAAGAGAATGTAGAAAATATCAACCATATTTTTATTGAGTGTACTTTAGCCTCTGAGTTGTGGAGGAGAATGGCCACTTTGCTTGGCTTATAGTGGTCCAATTTTTTTACTTTTGAACAACTTTGGAGGGATTGGCCTAATCAAGAGGGTATTGATCATTTTATTAGGCAGTTAGTTTGGATGGGTTCTACCATTCTTCTTTGGAATATTTGGAATGAAAGGAACAACCAAATTTTTAATCAAGATAGGAAGGATATTCACTATATTTGGAAAAATACCATAGCCAACTTAGTTGAATCAGTCCATCATCTCCTTGATCACCCCCAAAACTCCCACCAAATATGGGATCAAGTGATGCAAAGATTGAAGATTAAACCTTCTAAGGGCAACCAACTTAAAGGGAATGTGAGTATTAGTAAGATGGATAGGAATAGAAATTGGCAACCTCCTCCTAAGGATTTTGGAAAAGTCAATACTGATGGAGCCTCTAGAGGGAACCCTGGAAAAGCTAGTGTGGGAGGAATTGGTAGAATTTTAGATGGCTCCCTTGTTTTTTCTTTTGCTGAGAATTTGGGTATTCTTTCCAATAACCTTGCTGAGGGGTATGGTATCCTTAGAGGCCTTCAGGAGGCTACTAAGGTTGGATGGGAAAAGGTGTTAGTTGAGTCTAACTCTCAACTTATGATTAATCTCTTGAAGAATCCTTATAAGAATCATAAGGTGGATTGGAGAATAAAAAAAATTATTGAGAAGATTCAGTTAATCCAGATGGGATTTTTGAAAGTTGATTACAATCATGTGGTTAGAGATCAAAACAAGAGTGTTGATGCTTTAGCTAATTGGGCTTTGGACAAAGGTGATCTTACTTGTTATGGCCACCCTCCTATATGGTGGGCTTCTCAAATTAAGGAAGCTCTTCTTTCTATCATTTCTTTGGATGGCTCCAGTTCGAAGGTACCTAGTTTCTTCTTGTTTATTTATTTTTTGCTTCTCTTTGGTTCATTCAGTTTTTTTTAGTTCCCTAGCTCATTCTATTCTTTATTTTGTTTCCTCTGTTGATTCTTGCCTTAATAGTCTTCTGGTCTAGATAGGTCATTGTTTTGTTCATTTTTATTTCTTTTTTTGTTTTTTGTTTAGTTTTTTAAGGTGGGTGGGTTTTTTTATTTTGTTTTGTTTTTGTGTTATTTGTGTTGTTTTTTTTTGTTCTTGTGTTTTTGTTGTTTATTTATTTATTTATGTTTTTTGTTATTGTTCTTGTGTTTTTTTCGTTCTTGTTCTTGGGTTTCTCTTTGTTTGTGTTATTTCGTGTTTTTATGTGTGAGTGTTTTCTATGTTTTTTGTTTTTGTTTATTTTCTATTGTTGGTTGTTTTTTATTTTTATTTTTATTTTATTTTTTAATTTTTTAGGTTTTGGTTGTGTTTATTTTTCATGTTTTTGTTGGGTTATGTCTTTGTAGTGTTCTGTTGTTTTTGTCTTGTTTGTGTTTTGTTATGTGGTTCTTGTGTTTTTCTATGTGGTTTGTGTTGTGGTTTCTTTTATCTTATTGTGCGTGTTTGGTTGTGCTTTTGTTTTTGACACACTCAAGGAGCATGTTTTTTATTTTATTTTATTATTTTTTTTGTTATTTACTTATTTTTAAATTGGTTTTGTGTGTTTGTTTGCTCCTTGAGTATGTCAAAGGTGGTAGGCCAGGTCCGAGTCCTAGGCATTTTTGGCGGAATGGATACCCCTGCCTCCTTGGGTCTTACCCGAAAGTGGCATCCCTTTTGGGATGTTTTCCATAAATAAAAAAAAGACCATGACACCAAACGGTGTTAGTTTCCAAACAAGAAAAACTAAAATGGCAAAGGCACATCACAGAGGCCATGTTGCTAGTGAAGTGTCTCATTCCGATTTTGATTCTGGTTTAGAAAGAGCACACAAAGTGCTCATGGCTAAAACAATATTGTAAAGGGGAAACAAATTTGTCACCCTAGGCAAGCACCATTCCAAAACCTCTTTTTAGGCTTCATAAATAGCATAAGTTTTTGTTTGAAGTCCTAGCAATAAAGGGGTGATTGTATCTCTTTTTAGGCTTCATAAATAGCAAACTCTCTTTGTTTGAAGTACTTGTAATAGAAGGGGGGAAATTTTTTGGTGTAACATTTGCCTAGGAGGCAATCTTTGTAAACACCTTCACAAAGCTTATTGAGTTGCACATATTTTGCAATTAAGGGGGGATAAGCAATTCTTTTCGTACTTTACACAATTTTTTGTAAAAAGAGAAGACTTATAAGGGTGCATTTTCGGTAGTGATCAACACCTTAGTCACACTTCTTTCAAAAATTTCATTACAATATGTGTTGCAAAAAAGGGGGGAAACTTATAAGGGTGCATTTTTGGCAGTGACCGACACCTTAGCTACCTTATCAAAACTTTTTGCAAAATCATATTGTAACCGAATGAACCTCATATAAAGTGATCTACTCTACTACACCTAGCGGTTGCAACGGCTGGTTACCCATGCAATCTAGTTGGATGACTAGATTACAATAAGGATATTCGTTGATGTGAAGACAAAGTGAGGAATGATTCACTTTTTTCTTAGGAGCATCCAGAGCACTGTGATAGAGCAATAACCATCAGATCAACATATTTTTTACTGTATTGGTACAATTATATACTTTACCCAAATATTGTTGTATGGGGGGATGTTAGCATAGCTAGTAGTTATTACATTACCCAAATAATGTAATAAGGGGGGATGTTAGCATATATTAAATTCTAAGGTAGACGTATTTATTAGTTTTAACTATTACCTCATTTTGTTTCTATTGTGAAGATTTACAAGTGTCATATTTGTTGAAAGTCATCCCGTAACAACGCCATCACACACTAGAGGCCTGGGAAAAACACACAGCAGTAGTAGACGCAGTATTTCATTTGCAACACCATATAAGGTGCACTTAATTTCACTTTGCATAGTGATGTGATTTGCTGGAGAAGATGAATGCCAGTCACCGTCCGTAGCCAGAAAGAGGAGGTAGTGGCAGCGCCACCCAGGAGAACAAGGAGCGGCGCCACCGCTCATTGAAGACAAATTGGGCCCGCTATGTCTTCAAGTAGGAGCTAGTCTCCTATCCTTTCCACCGACGGTGGTAGCCGGGTTGGTAGGAGGCTAGTCTCTAAGGCTTCCCAGCCGTGAGGTCAGGGGTTCAAACCCCGTTGACACCCCCCAAGGTAATACAAATTTTGTTTGTTTAATTTTTTTTAATGTTTAAAAATTGTTTTTAGTTTAATTAAATTTTTAATTATTTTCTTTAAAAAAAATTATATTTTAAAAATATTTCATTTTGGAAAAGTAATTTAATTAAACTTTAAATATTTTTAAACATTGGAAGGAAATTTTTTCAAACTTAAAAAAAGGGGGAGGCATTTTTTTTTTTGCTGCATAAAGAGGGGATTTTTTTTTTTCCTCATTGAGCAATTGGCATGAAATCATAAAAACTCTAATCCTATTTTTTTAGGCTTCATAAATAGCAAACTTTGTTTGTTTGAAGTACTTCACACATGGGGATTTTTTTTGGTGACACATTGTGCTCATCTGCCTACGAGGCAAGCTTTGTAAGAGCCTTTTAAGGCTTCATGGTTGTAAATTTTGTGCACTAAGGGGGGATAAATGTTTTTCTCCACCCTCTCCTATCTTGCACTAAGGGGAGATATAATTTTGCAAAACCAAGGGGGGAAGACTTATAAGGGTGCATTTTCGATAGTGACCGACACCTTAGTCAGATTATTTTTGCAAAATTCATTATAAAAGGTGCATTTTTGGCAGAGATCGACACCTTAAGAATGGGCAGATCAAAGAAGAAAACTATCCCAAAACCAACTGATGTTGCTAAATCAGTTAAAAGCCCATACTTTTACCCATTCATGGAAGGGATAGATTATCATGAAGATGGAACATTTCTCACACTAAGGAATGGTGTAGATGCCATAATCAATGATTCTACGTATTGTGAAGACATGCAGAGAAATGGTGTTCTAATCTCTATTGGCACTATAATGGGAATATACATATCATTTGTTGCTCTTGACATTGCTCAAATTAAAGTGAAAAGGGACATTAGTGAGGAAACAAAGGTCAAACCCCTAATGGTCGATGCTTGTAGTGACACAAGTGACCTTCAGCCCATGGTGGTGAATGCTTGTTGTGACATATGTGACCTTGAGCCCATGATGGCCAATGCTTTTTGTGATAAAAAATACCTCATGCCTATGATGGCAGATATCAGTTGTAGCATAGGTGATCTCATCACAGTAGAAGATTTTTCTTGTGACACTAGTGACTTAAAAATTGAACCTCCTAAAAATGAACTCCATAATCTCATCAATAGCGACAAATGTAATATTTTTAAAAGCATTGATGAAGATGATGAAATTGGGTTTTTTGAAAAACACACCAAAGGATTTGGATTCAAAATGATGAAGAAAATGGGATTCAATGGTGAGAGATTAGGTAAAAAAGAACAAGGCATTAAAACTCCTATAATGCTAAATGTCAGGGCAAAGCATGAAGGCCTTGGCTATACTGGACATGCAAGTACCAGTAATTCCATGTTTGTAAAACCTAAATCTCCTCCATCTCCTAAAAAGCATTATTGCAGTCAATGTGGAAAGGTAGGACATGTTGCAACTAGGTGTTGGAGATTACATCCTTGTGATTCATGTAGATGTACGAATCACTCTTCTTCCAGTTGTTGGTACAAAGTGAAAATGGCCAACAAGGTTCATATTGATTGTGGATGGATAGATCTCACACAATGGACCATGATGAAATAAATTTTGTATGGCTTCTATCGAAAATTTAAAACCTATGGTCGATCCTGAGGTAAATCTAGTGACTGACCGAGTGGCAGTCCCAGAGATAATGACCTAGAGACAAACCTAAAGATAGACCCAAAGACAAAGTTCCAGAGGCAGATCTATATGCAGATCTAGAGGCACTGATCCAGAGGCAGATTCAACAGTAGATCTAGATATAGACCCAGAGGTACAGATCCAGAGGTATGCTTAAAGCCAGAGCCAGATCCAGAGCTGAAGATAAAGCACAAGCTACCATTCTTTTATTTTTCTTTTTCTTCTTCACTGTATTGGAGCAGTTATATACTTTACCCAAATATTATTGTATGGGGGGATGTTAGCATAGACTAGTAGTTATATTATTACCCAAATAATGCAATAAGTGGGGATGTTAGCGTATAGTTATCTCTATAGCTATTATTACATTAGTTAGGTTATGCTCGAACTAATGTTCGTTAGCATATTTCAATTAGGGCTCAATATGGTTTCTTAGATCCATATTTCATGGGCCTAATTGTATTATATATTTCATTGTAATATGAATGATAACCTACCGTTTATCTGACACTTTACAGATGTAATTTCATTTACAAATATTGTTATTTAATATACAACAAGGTTGGTTGGTGATAAGAAGTGTTGAGGCAATTTTGTAAAACATGGATAAAGTTGAGGTTTAACATATAGACACCTGATATTTGAATATGATCAAGGTTGGGTATACACCATTGTTGGAAATAACTTTTTAATGGTAAGGTACCAATTTATTTTTTTGAGGCTTATGCATGTTTGGTAATCCTCTTTGGATATACAAGTAATATATACAATTTATACAAGTAATATATCAACTACAAAAAAAAATATTATTTATGAAAAAAAGCTATAAATAATATTTATTTAAGTATAGCATGGTATGGAGTCTTGAAAAATAAACTATACGACTTTGCATGATTTTGTACAGTATTGTATTATGTTTTTAGGATGTTTAAAAGATTTATTATCATTTTTGATGAGCTACGATGAAGGGGAAACAACTTGTTAGTTTAAGTTCTAGGTCTACCAATATAACACTTATATTTCAATTATATGCAAATTTCATTTGTTAGTTTAAGTTCTAGGTCTATGATTTATGTAGATTTATAACAATTACAAGATATTTTATATACCCTTGCATCTAGCAATCGTATGGTAGTCCATGGATCAAGATGCCTTACAAATTTACTTTCCAATAGAACCATTTTCATCTCCTGAGAATTAAATTATTCCCACAGATTAGATTTATCATTTATATTTTAGAGCATTCTGATGCAGGAGCATCCGGCGGCAACAGAGCAACCTCGCATCAACCGGAACTTTTCTAAGTGTTATGTATTTTGTTTTACTTATTTTCTTTACCAAGGCAAAAGTTATGTAAAACAAGGGGGAAGTTTAAGTTTTGTAAAGCAAGTTCTTTCCCAAGGCAAAAGTTGGGGGGGTCGCAAAATCGTGACCCCAAAGGCTACGGCAAGGCGAAGGCAGGTTTTATCATGATATCGCGACGTCGCGATATCACGACATTTTTGAAGGCAAAGGCACGAAAGGGGTTTTTCATTGTGATATCACGACGTTGCGATATCGCGACGTCACGATGTCACGACGTTTTTGAAGCTAAGACACGGAGGGGGTTTTTCGTCATGATATCATGACATCGCGATGTCACGATGTTTTTGAAGCTAAGGTATGGAGGGGGTTTTTCGTTGCGACATCGCAAAATTATTTGCAGACTAAGGCACAGAGGCATGATATCGCAACGTCACGATATAGCGACGTTATTTACGGACTAAGGCACGAGGGCATTTTGGTCACGATATTGTGATGTTATTTACAGACGAAGGCAAGGCGACAGTTTGGTCACGATATCACGACATGTCGTAATTTCACGGCCAGTTAAAGACAAATAAAAAATGGACACGTGGACAGGCCGCGCGCGAGAAAAGAGGTAGCGGGTGCAGATAAATTTTTTTGACAAGGCGACAGCGGTTCAAAGGAACAGTCTGACCAAAAACGATGATTGTAGGGGGTGTCTTTAATGTAAGCTTCCATAGCGGATCAGGGTAGTTGCCCATTGATGGAAGGAAATTTGAAAACTTGACAGAGGAAGCAAACTTTGATATTTAATTTCATGAATTCGCATAGGTGGGTCATTAATGGCCGAGAGGGTCGAGGCCTCGATAAAAACTTGAGCATTGTAAGAGAAAGGGGTGGTGGATTGGAAGGTCGGGGGTTTGAGAGTGTGTGTGCGTAATACCAGGGGAGTTCTGGTTATTGTAAGCCTGAGGGCTGTTTATCTATTTATGTAAATGATATCAGATTTAATCAAAGAAATTTTGGGTATTACGTGTGTAGGACATTTCTGTCCCCCATCAGTGGTATCAGAGTCAGAAGTTCCTGAGTGTGTAACAGATCGCCAAACGTGAAGCAGTTACACTAGGATCTGTGGGAAGGCGCATGAAAAAGTGAGTAGAATGCCTCCGAGAAGAAACCCTGTTGGTGGGGGAGGCATGATGACAGCAACAAATTTTTGAGCTTTGCAGCGGCAAGTTCAGGCCCTGCAAGAAGAACTGCGCAGAGGACACGAACCAAGAAGAGATGCAGATAGTGAAGATGAAGTAGATGAAGAAGAAAATCAGTCTGAAGAAGAAGAGGAGGCTGTAGATCCGACACAAGCCAGACTGTACAAAGCCATATCCCAGATTGGGAAGAGGCCGAAGATAGAAGTTTCCATGTATTCCAGGAACCTGGATCCGGAGGAATTGATCGACTAGATCAATGATCTGGAAGAGTACTTTGAGTATGAAGAAGTTGAAGATCCCGAGAGGGTCAGATTTGCCAAGACCAAATTGAAAGGTCATGCCAGCATATGGTGGAAGGGAGTACAGCTAGAACGAAACAGAAGAGGAAAAGAGAGAATAACAAAATGGGAACGGATGGTAGAAAAATTAAAAAGACAGTTTATTTTGGCAGATTACGAGTTGGATCTGCTAAGGAAAATGCAAAGTTTGAGACAGATGAATAAAACTGTCCAAGAATACACGGAGGAGTTTTATAAAATCTCCATCAGAACTGGACATTTAGAAGCAAGCAAGGAGAAGGTGGCCCGTTATATTAATGGGTTGAGACCCAGTATCCAGGAAGAGTTGAGCCTGGTTCGGGTGAGCACCATTGAAGATGCTTACTAGTTTGATCTGAAGGTTGAAGAAAAATTGAACAGAAGGTTTGAGAGCAAGAAAAGGGGAAGAGGGCATGGAGGAAATACTGGAGGAAGAAAATAGGAAGGAAAAGAGGAGAAGAAAGAAGAGGTTAGCAGCAACCGAGATCAGAAGGAAGGTCAGAACAATGGCTACCCAAGAGGAAGAGGTAGATCTGGACGTGGGTATGGAAGAGGAGTGTTTCGTGGAACCTATTTCTACTATGGAGAAGAAGGACATCGGGCATATGAGTGTCCCCAGAACCCTGAGAAGGTGAACAAGAAACATGTGGGTCCAGCCAAAGCTGTTGTAGCAGAGGAAGATGCTGGATCTAAACATTTTGAAGAAGCTGAGAGAGGAGAAGCAATGATCATGAGGAGAACAATGCTGATTGAGGAAGGCAAACCAGAGCAGAGGAGAATCCTGTTCCGCACACGGTGCAAAAGTGTAGGCAAAGTTTGTAATGTTATTATAGACAATGGGAGTACATATAACTTAGTCTCCGAGGAGATGGTTGCTAAGTTACAGCTAGAAAGGAGAAGACACCCACATCCATACCGGATTGCGTGGTTGCGGAAGGACCACAAAGCATGGGTCCGTGAACAGTGCTTAGTCACGTTCAATATTGGGAACTACCAGGACGAGGTCTTGTGTGATGTTTTCCCCATGGATGCTTGCCATTTGCTGTTAGGAAGGCCATGGCAGTTTGATCGAAGTGCAGTGCATGACGGTCGTGCAAATACGTTCTCCTTGATGAAAGATGGAGTGTGCCACAAATTAAAGCCAATACAGGCAGTGGATGAGAAGGTGTGCAGCAATGCCAGAATTTGTCTGGTAGAAGGTAGAATTTTTTTTTGCCAGGAGACGAGATTTGAGTAGGCTGCAAAGGCAAATGAGTGTCTGGAGGTGTTATAGAAGACGCGGACTGAAAAACACAGAAGTGAAGGTCACTTCTCCGTTTACCCAGGGTATCTAATGTAGGAGCATCCGACGGAAACAGAGCAACCTCGCATCAACCGAAACTTTTCTAAGTGTTATGTATTTTGTTTTACTTCTTTTCTTTACCAAGGCAAAAGTTTTGTAAAACAAGGGGGAAGTTTAAGTTTTGTAAAGCAAGTTATTTCCCAAGGCAAAATTTGGGGGGTGGGGTCGCGAAATTATGACATGTCATGAAATCGCGACCCCAAAGGCTACGGCAAGGCGAAGGCAAGTTTTGTCATGATATCGTGACATTTTTGAAGACAAAGGCACAGAGGGGGTTTTTATGACATGTTCACAAATTTGATTAATCATTTATTTTTTTAGAGAATTATTTACCCTAGATGGGACTTATGTATATGATGGTGCATGGTGAATTTTTTGAGGCTACCTTACCCTAATGTGACAAGAAATAGTACTCTTTCAAAATTAGTCCTTTGCTATTTATTTGCATGAATATTTTAGAAGGTCATTTGATAAAATCTATAAGGATTTATGGCTTAACACATAGTCTCATTTCCATAGTCTAGCATAGGTGAAAAGACTGGAAAAGGATGAGCAAAGAGAGAATATTATGATAGTGCCCGAGGAAGTCACATTGCAAAGTAAATAATAATAATTTTCAAGGTGTTTATCACTTCCTATATTTGTCTGAGTGCATTCAGTTCATTCTTATTTTTTCTCCTACTAAATATGATAGAACAAGGGTTTTGAATAGTACCAAATGTTGTCCATTAGATAAATCTGTATGGGATTCTTTTCTTAATCAGAAGCCTTTGTTCCAGGATATATATATATATATATATATATATATATGTTCTATTATTTTAATCATCCACTCTACTTTTTAGATGCAATTTCATTTAAAAATATTGTTATTTAATATGCAATGAGGTTGGTTGGTGATAAGAAGTGTTGAGGCAATTTTATAAAATATGGATAAAGTTGAGGTTTAACATATAGACACCTGATATTTAAATATGATCAAGGTTGGGTATACACCATTGTCGAAAATGACTTTTTAATAGTAAGGTATCAATTTACTTTTTTGAGGCTTATGTATGTTTGGTAATCTTCTTTGGATATACAAGTTATATATACAATTTATACAAGTAATATATCAACTACAAAAAAAAGAACTTATTTATGACAATAAGCTATAAATAATATTTCTTTAAGTATAGCATGTTATGGAGTCTTGAAAAACAAAATATAAGACTTTACATGATTTTGTACATTGTAATATTTTTTTAGGATATTTAAAATATTTATTATCAGTTATGATGAGTTGCGATGAAGGGGCAACAACTTGCTAGTTTAAGTTCAAGGTCTACCAATATAACACTTATATCTCAATTGTTTGCAAAATTTATTTTGTTAGTTTAAGTTCTAGATCTACCACTATGTCTTTGTCCATAGAGGAGTACTTTGTTGTTGTTATAATTAAAACATGCTTATATGTGCTTGCATAATTTATTTGGATATCATATTGACTCTTGCCTCTATCATTGATATTCATTATATACTCGAATAAATTTTGTTATCCAAGTTTTTCTTGGGATTCTTAGTTCTTGACTGTGTACCTCAATTATTCTAACTAGTTCAATATCCTTGAGGGTAACACCAACTAATGTTAATGGAGATATATTTAACCATGGATCTTTCTTTTGTTCTTAAACCGGTTCTTTTCTTTCAAAAGACTCTTCTAGTTTTTGTTCAGTTGATATTTCTTTCTTTTGTTTTGCAACAACTTCTACTTTTTGTCTTAGAAGAGTTAGTTGAAAGAAAATAACTGGTTTCAAATTAAATATACATCAAAGGAGCTTTTTTTTGTAAAACTCATTGGAATGATAAATATACATCAAACATGTGCTCTGCCACTAATGAGGGTATAATTATCAAATATGTTCAAGATGGCATCATTGTAATGGTCAATAACGCATACGAATTGTTCAATGATAATTGCTCAAAGAGTGGATAAGAACTATGAGATAATGGTATTGAGTTCCAATCGTTTTGTTCTATTTTTAGAAAATGCTAGTAGATAATTAATGGGCAGCCAAACTAGGAGTGATACGAATAGGTATCCTAAGCATGAGGTTGGCAAGTTAGATACTAGAATGTAATTTGGTATAAAGAGAGAGAATACAAGTGCTGCTAGGGCATAGGATTAAGAGTCTAATCATGCATGCATGTTGTAATGTGTTGAAATGAAGGTTTATTGTGTTGAGCATGTGTTAGTTATAAAATTTATGTTTCATTTTTTATTCTTAGTCCTAGTACTTAGTAGTAGTACTTGATTTTTATAGATGGATATTTATGTATCTGATGAATGTTTCTAGATACCCTCTCACCTCATATCTGATGGTTGGGGTAGGTAGGGATGTTTAGACATCTACCCGTTATATGGAGGGATCAGGTTGTCCATTTACCTATATTTGTAAATAATAATTGCACTTGATAAGAATTTTCCATTCATTTAGAATTCTTACAATCATGCTTTCTATTTATTTTTCTTTTACATACCAAGAAAAGACCAAGAAAGAGGTCACAGATAGTTGAGTTTGTCATAATAAATTAAAAGTCAGTGACACACACCTCACATGCTAGTAAGTACTTGAAATTTGATAGTATTGTTCAATAGTGGTTGACCTAGGCATATTAGAGTAAATCATGGTTTTATCATAAACTATGGTGTATTGTAGCAACTGGTGGAGGATACTAGCTACATTGTCCTGTTAAAGAGGAACATAAGGAGGTTATCCATAACAAAAATAAATCTGATGCTAAGAATACTCAAAATGAGATTGAAAATGCTTTGGCTAGTGAAGAAGGTACGTAGGCTGCACAAGAAATTTTCTCGTGATGTTGGGTTACTCATTTTCATACTATATAACATAATGATGTTTGGATGGTGTCAGAATTATAGGTGTTGATGCCAACTCATAACACACTTCAAACATTGAATATCGTAGAAAGAGAGGTCCAACAAGATATGCAGCAGAGTCAAGCAACATAGATAGGGTGGAGATCATTTGTAATCTAAACAGATAGCCCATAGATCCAAATTCTATTAAGTTTTCATCTTACTTGGGGGTGATTGTGAGGTAGATTATCCCTATCACCCATACAAACTGGAGAGAAATCCTAGTGGAAGTTAAAAACCAGCTATGGACACTCATTATGGTAACTTTTTAGCCAATGCAGATCATAATAGTGTCCATTTTTTGAATACTTATATAAATTTTGAATTTAATAAGATATTGGTTTGATGCAGCAAAAATATATCATTTTGAACATAATGAAGAAATGGATCTTGGCGACCATGGAGAAGCAATGGCATGAACATAAGCATCGACTTGTGAAAAACCACTATGATAAGTATGATAATAATGAAGATAGAATTACTAATCCCATATCTTGTATATCACAAAAATATTGGGAAGTATTTTTGAATGGTAGAAGCAGTGCTAAGTTTAATGTAAGTACCAACCAATCTTCTATGGTAGTTCATATCATTGTTATGTTCATGTGAATTTTGCTGATATTGCTCTCCTTAATAAATTTATATATTGGTTTCTTCATTGCGTTGTAGGCGATGAGACAAAGGAATAAACAAAAAAAATCTCACCAATCCATCATGCAATCTTGTAGTCGAATAGGATATGCTTGACTAGAGCATGAAATGGTATTCTATAATACTCATCCATTATATGTGATAAACATAGCTATATTTTTTTGTCGTATGACTTATCCCCATGTCTATCTAACTATATATATTGTAGACGAAGAGCCAACCAAATACGAAAAATCCACTACCAAGGGCAACTGTATGGATGGCAACTCATACAAAGAAGGATGGGGCTCCTGTTTCACCAAAATTTGTAGAGAAAATCGTAAGTGACATTCCCTTGGAAATATTAATACATTGAACTTCAAACCATTGTTATATTGATTGTTTTTGTAACATGTTACCAGTTAACTATGCATATGATGTTGCCAAAAAAAATTGGAGGTTGAAATATCACTACAAGCTTCATAAATAAATCTATTAACGATGATGCCCTCACCAAGGTTTAAGGACCCGAAAGACTAGGTTGGGTTTGGGGTGTCGACAAAGGAGTATCACCAACTACTCTATTTTTTGGTAAGTTTTGATTACAAAAGGTGTACTAGATGCAAGAGAATTCGTTAGAGAAAGAGCAAAAGTGATGTGGGTGAATTTTTACATTGTATTACCCATTCTTATTTTTTAGAAGATGATGGCATTTTGAGATTGGCCAAATTTTGAAGCATTATAAATTGGGTAGAAGATAAGGATTGGAAGGTAGAAAATATGAATGGAGGATCAGGAGGCCAGATATTCAAGATGGATTTCAAATTCTCACCCTACCTCTAGACAGAAAACTAGGATCCCAAAACCCTTTCCAAGTTGTACATAAGAATGAGAAGGTAGCATAGGGATTCTTGTTCCTAAACTTTCATCCTAAGTAGCGCATCATCATTGGAGGATTTTGAAATCAATTAATAAGCACACCCGAGCCAAGG
The DNA here is from genome assembly GCA_028583015.1 of Wollemia nobilis. NCBI lineage: Eukaryota > Viridiplantae > Streptophyta > Pinopsida > Araucariales > Araucariaceae > Wollemia > Wollemia nobilis. The sequence goes on from JAQPPZ010002501.1 coordinate 2,590,149, forward strand.
TAGATTATCAAAAGGAAGGAATGTGGTTCAATCCCAAATCTCCATCAAGAAGAGGAATGAAAGAATTGAAGGATAATATAATAATCATTAATCCTGAGTTTTCATCCTAAAATTATATGGAACTTTGGGAAAGCAACAACAAAAATGTCTACCTAAATGCCCATATGAGACTGAATCTGAAATTCACCAAAAGGAAAGTGCTGGGAATTCCTAGGAGTAGGCATTAATGATCTCAACTGTCTTTGTAAAAACTGTTTCAAAGGTAATCAATTTCTAGCCTTCCTGCAGCATGAAGAGGTAAAGTAGATCAAAATTTATGACTCGATAGGAGTGTCAGAGTGATCAAGGGACTGGATTGATGTAGAAGCACCTAAATCCTTCTGAACAACCACCTTTATTTCATAGAATAGATCATCCATATGATTCAACATGATCTCCCCATTGAAGTGCCATTAATATTTGAATTTGAATCCACTTTAAAATTACCTATAAATAGTGGAATTTTGGCCATTCCAAAAGCATGGCTCTATGGACATTACAATTAATATGTAGTTTATTTAGCCTTGTAAATATAAGTATATCACTATTTGGTCTCTCATTTTGTTCTCGCTTCCTTGTGATTGAATCTGGATGCTTATTTCTTTGATGACCATCTAACTTTACTTATTTAATTCTATAATCTAGATTTTATGTTTCTTGTTGGGTGGTTCTAGAATTCACATCCATATTTGGGTGTTGTGGTTTATTTTTCTAAAGCTGGTTGAGTGGGAGCATTCTTAGTTTTCATCTTGGATTTCGTGCAACCTCCTATTGGTTCTAGAGTTCATTGTCCCTTTGCACCAAACGATAAGTGAGGGTGAGATGAGCTGATTTGTTAGGTGGTATGCTTGTGTTTCCACCAACGACGATGGGTGTAGGTGTCTTGATATATCCATAACCTATCCTTGTGAGTTCTAGCTACGACCTCCATTTGATTTCTCTCTTGTTTCCCTTTTCCATTTATCTTTTATGACTTAGGTAGCTAGAACTTAAGGATTTAGTCTCCTTTGGAGATCGATCACCCCATATCTCTTGGGCCAAGTGGTCATTTAATGTTGATCTAGGACCACTGGGTGCGCCACCTGCTCATTTGATGTTGGTTTTTGTACCAAACATTTTTGGAAACTCTACTAGGGACCCAAAAAGTCTCCATTATTATAGGAAATCAGAGTTTGATGATACTCTGGTTTACCCGTATCTTGTTCAATCACCTAATGACCCCTCTAAGTGGAATATCTAGATCATAAGATTAGTTTCCAATTATATGCTAAAAATATCCATTTATCGAAGTAATCAGGGTTTGATGAGCATCCCTGACATTGCTAGTGGAGAGAGTATATTCATCTGGTGATTCCAACCTCATGGAAAGATCCATTAGGTCTGAAGTATCGGTGCTTCAATGGCTAATTTCCTTATCTAGAATGATCCTGGCCCCTTGAATATTCCCCATATGCATGATATCCCTAAGGTTGCATTAAAGTCCCAACCAAAATATGATGGCATCAAAGGATTTATGAAGGACACCTTGAAAATATGGCTTTCCTGGCCACCCTTCACAATATCATGCACGAATATGTGATGACTAGGTTGCTTGTTATCTCTCTCAAGGACAGAGCACTACTCTGGTACAAAAACTTACAGCATGGGAGCATCTCCATGTGGGCAGACTTGGTTGAACCCCTTCTAGATGTGTTTAGTGGATTTGAGGGCATCTCCTAGATACTAAATCAGTTCACATTTATCAAGAGAAATCCTCTTGAAAGTGTGGCAGACTTCAACATACCATCCTTCGCTCAAGCATACCTGTACTATATTTGGGCTTTCAGCCCTAATATTTCTCTCCTATATCGATCTACGAAAATAGATTTATTTAAATTTACAAGGAAGCTATCAGAGCTGAGCAGGTGCTAGTAGAGAAATCATGCCCATTACAAGCCAGTACAAGTGTCACCGTAGTAACACTTGTGCCATATTAAGAAGCGAGGCCACCTTAGTATGAGAAACATAATTGCATCTATATTCTTGAAAACAAATTAGTAGATTAGTCCTAGATCCAATTGGATTCACAAGATAATAATATTAGTGGGTGCAACCATGATCAAGACCAGTTGGTGCAAGAAGAACATGTAACAAGATTAACGCAACAGGCTAGTCTTGAAAAGAAGTAGTATCAGAATCATCTTCCTAACATTCCACTATTTGCTAAGTGGAATGATATGGAGAAATCAGTGGCCAATCTACTTTTTTATGGCTTGAGTACCAAGATGCTCAAGAAAAATAAGAAAACTAATTATGATTTTGTCACAATTGTAAACAACCATGAATGGTGCTAGAGGAAATACAAGCAAAGACTCAAATTCCATGTAATCTAGTCTGACCATTGTAGATTAAGAGGATGAATGACACAAACATCCCTGGCCTATGCATGCTAGGCACACCACATTTTTGTGTAAAAAATACAATGAGTAAATAAATTTGTGTTCTATACATGGCTGCTTATGGAATGGCATCATGTTGTTTGTGATTTAATGGAGATTACTCTAGTAATGAGTTCCAACTGGCCAGAGAAGTATGCCAAAGGTTTTGAAGAAAGAAGTATGAGAAGATTCCCCAGAACGTGTCTTGGAAATGTAATTTTTTTCTATCCTCCTAGTTTTATTCCCTTTTTGTTTGTCCTCTGTAATCGTTGTGACCCCGTAGCCCAATGGATGCAACCAACAAGTTCCAAGGCCTACCATGATGTCCTTGGAAATACAAAAAATTCACATAGAGAAAGGCTTGGGACATTTGAATGATAAATAGATCTGCATCCAAGATTAAAAATGTTATTAGGAAAGGTAAGCCACATAGCATAGCTAAATAAGAATGGCTCCCTGGTAGATAGCAATTAGTAATAGAGAGTTCTTGCTGGACTACATCAAGAAAAAGAGTTATGGCAACAAAAGCAAATGCCCTTGGCAATCTGTCTACACTTGGAATTATTTTGGTGCATTGTGGGGTGTTTTTAGGAGATTGTAATTCATGGAGCCATTTCATGGAATTGGACATTTGCCCTATTGATTGCATGTGGTAATTCTTGTATTTTTTTTCCTTTCATCTCTCCCATTCCCTTTTCTTATTTCCCTTTGTTTTTCTCTGGTTTTTTTTGTTTGCAACTCTACAGGTTATTGGTATCCATTCCTGTGTCTCAACTATTTCCTGGATCCCCTTTCCCTTCTTATGTATTCATGTTCTTGCTCCCCAGTTTTATTTGTTATTTCCATTTATCATATCCCTTATTGTCCTTCCCATCTCCCCATTTATCAGTTCAAAATGGTATGCATCCTAAGATTTTAGTTTGGGTTTATATTTCCTACAAGGAGAAAACCCTTGTAAGTCATCAAAAGTGTGGGTGAATTTTTACACCATCTCACCCACTCTTATTTTTTAGAAGATGATGGTATTTTGAGATTGGCCAAATTTTGAAGCATTATAGGTTGGGTGAAAGATAAGGGCTAGAAGGTAGCAAAGTCGAACAGAGGATTAGGCAGGAAGATATTCAATATGGATACCAAATTCGTACCCCACCTTTGGATGGAAAAATAGGATTTCAAATCCCTACCCAAGTTGGATGGAAGAATGGGAAGGTATCACAGGGACTCTTGCTCCCAAAATTCCATCCCATGTAGCGCATCATCATGGGAGGATTTTGAAATAAATTAAGAAGCACACTCGAGCCAAGGTAGACAATCAAAAGGAAGGAAGGTGGTTTGATCCTAAATCCTCATAAATAAGAGGAGTGGAAGAATCATAGGACAATATGATAATCATTATTCTCGAGTTTCCATCCTAAAATTGAATGAAACTTTAGGAAAGCAAAAACAAAAAGATCTACCCGAATGCTCGTCCAAGATTGAAGTTGAAATTCACCAAAAGGGAAGTGTTGGGAATTCTTAGGAGTAGGCATTAATGATCTCCACTGCCTTTGTACAAAATATTTTATAGGTAATCAGTTTCTAGCCTTCCTGCAGCATGAAGAGGTAAAGTAGATAGATATTTATGACTCGAAAAGAGTGTCAGAGCGATAAAGGGATTGGATTGATGCATAAGAACCTAAATCCTTCCGAACAACCACCATTATTTCATTGAATAGAGCAACAAAAAATCATTCATCTGACTCAACATGATCTCCCTGTCGAAGAACCATTAATATCTAAATTTGAATATGTTGTAAAATTACCTATAAATAGTGGAATGTTGGCTATTCTAAAAGCACAACTTTGTGGCCATTACAAATGATAAGTGAGGGTGAAATGAGCTAATCTAATATCTGGTATGCTTGTGTTTCCATTGGTGATGATTGGTGCAAGTGTCTTTATATGGTCATAACCCATCCTTGTGAGTTTTGGCTATGACCTACCTTTGATTTCTCTCTTGTTTACCTTTTCCCATTTATCCTTTGCAACATAGGTAGCTAGAACTTAAGGAGTCGGCCTCCACTAGAGATCAACCACCCCACCTCTCCCAGGCTAGATGGACATTCAATGTTGGTTGGAAACCACCAAGCATACCACCCGCTCGTTCGGTGTTGGTTTTTGCACCAACAAGTGGGAAGAGAATATTGTAGAGAGAAAAATATGGAAGAGAAGCTTGCAGAGAGAGATAAAAAGCTTGAAGATATTTTGACACGACTTGCACAAATACAGGTGTATTATTTTTTTCATGATTTCATATTTGAAATATTTACATGTTACACCCCTAAATTTTTAATGATCCCTTGTATGTAATTCCATAGGCAACATCACTACATGCTACCCCTACAAGTGGACACAACATTGGTGGTCTTGATTAAGGTGTAGGAAATTGCTCAATACCTTCTAGGCTAGAGTTATCAATGGTATGACTATTATTTCAAATATAAAATTATTGACTTAGTTTGTATTGTACGCTATGCAGTGAATTTATCTAGGCTATTGATTTTCCATGTAGGGACTAACAATTACATCGATCACTCAAACTAAGAGAAGGGAATGCTACTTGACTGAAATCCATAATGATAACATAGTAGCCAAAGGCATGATGATTAGTAATGAACCTGAAGATGTTATACATGGTCAATGTTTGGGTGAAGGTTATTGCAAAGTCAATGTGCACATTGCCCATAAAGAGGAAACGATCTTATATAGAAATAATGATGAAATGGCCATAGTGAAGGATGTTGTGGGCTCCTTTATTGCCTAGCCTATATCATATATTATTTACAAATAAAATATACCATGTTGTAGAAATATTATATGATGCTTTCAATTAACATCTGACATCAATGATTACAAAAGAGATTGTTTTTTATCCATTTACTTCTTCCTTAATGGTCTATTTGCATAACTATTATTTTATTTTCATTTAATCTTGCATTGAACAAAGTGTTTTTGTAGTTGATTTTGGTTTATGTAGTTGTTTATTAGTATTTTGTTCTTCCCTTTTCAAAGGGGTTTATATTCTATTTATGGATAAAATCACTTCTACTCTATATTTGATGCTACATTTTTTGTTCTATTTTTAGAAAATTCTAGTAGATAATTAATGGACAACCAAGCTAGGAGTGAGGCGAGTAGGTATCCTAAGCATGAGGTTGGCCAGTCAAATACAAGAAGGTAATTTGGTAAAAAAAGAAAGAGAGAATACAAGTGCTGTTAGGGCATAGGATTAAGAGTTTGATCATTCATGCATGTTGTAATGTATTTAAATGAAGGTTTATTGTGTTGAGTGTGTGTTAGTTATAAAATTGATGTTTCATATTTGAATCTTAGTCCTAGTCCTTAATTAGCAACAATATTTGATTTGTATAGATGGATATTTATGTATCTAACAAAAGTTTCAGGATACCCTCTCACCTCATATCTGATGGGTGGGATGGGTAGGGGTGTTTAGACATTTTCCCATTATATGGAGGGCTCAAGTTGTCCATTTAAGCTTACATTTAACTGAGTGTTTTTGTAGTTGATTTTGGTTTATGTAGTTGTTTATTAGTGTTTTTTTCTTCCTTTTTCAAAAGGATTTATATTCTATTTATGGATAAAATCACTTTTACTCTATATTTGATGTTACCTATTTTAGTTGTGGACATCTATATTTATGAGTGACTCATTCATAGCCCTTGTGTTCTATTATTTTTCTTGAATATGATGGAACTTTTTCTAATAGAGGTTATGACAATATGGTGCTAGAGTTGAACTCATTCGTGCAATTTTGGTTTAAAATGCTACTGAAAGAAGTTTTATATTATAAAAAAATGATAGTATTTTCACACAACAATGATAAGAATGTTTTCCAAATGCGCCTATTTATCCTAGGAAGAAATTTTGGATATGAAGTTGAGAATACTTAGTTTTGTTTGAGGGAAAATATTTTGGGCATAAATTTAACCAAAGAATGGAACACCCAGGGCTATCATTATTTTAAAATCTAAAACTCAAAAAATTGGTATTTCTTCATTCAATTCTGACTTGCAACAAATGGTTGATTAAATTAAACATGCCCTCCAAAAATTCTTTATTTTGATATAGCTCTTTGATAGTTTATGTTCTATCTGAAAGATGTCAGTTAGCTGGTGAAACTTAGAGTATATAGCATTGAGGTTGTTCTCCAATGTAAATATTTTTTGTTGTTTAGTGACGTTCAATGATATATCTTATTACAATATATCCTTTTATGTTTAGAAATATGAACTATTTGTATTTTTTTGTTAACAATAGTTGATGAATCTTACTTATGTATAAGAAAATATTTAAAAGACCCTAATATTTACTTCTGTAATTTGTAATTTAGGATTGGTGTTGGCTTCAATTTCAAGTGTGGTATTATTAGTGGTGATGATAAAATACTGGCACTGCTATCTATAATTCTAGAACTAACACCTAAAAGGAACTTTAACATTGATGAAGAATTTGAAATTGAGTGTCTTGATCACTATAAGAAAAATATGGTTAGATTATGAGGAAATGATGCCTAGTCTTGCTATATGATACTAATTGTCACGATCATTTGGTTGCATATTCTTGCATTTTATTTGGAAACTCATATTTATTTCATTCTTAATACATTATGTCCTCACTAAAAGGTATTAGTTCTAGAGAGTATTTTATAGGGATGCCTTATGGTATGGATATATATTTACTACTACATACAAGGTGATGGAATGATGAGAAGCAAGAAGAATTTAATTTTGCAAAGAATTTCATAATTTTAAGATATTTGTTTTTAGGCTTGAAGGACTTTGACATGTTTTTGCATTTTCATAAGAATAAATTATCATGTTCTATGTTATATGGATTGAAAAAACATGTAAGTGTGTCTTTTTTATCTTTTATATTTTTTATAAAGTTGCGTGTGGACTTGTTATTATGTTCTCATTTGTGGTATAATTGTAAATTACATTACTATTTGACCTAACTTCTAGTCCCTCCAACATGGATCATATCCTTTGTAATTTTTTCAATTGTAGGCATGTGTTGTTTTATTTATAATGTTATGCTATCTACTGGTAAATATACTTTGAGATAACATGATATTTAGGACTTCTTGTAGACCATATGCCAGGATCTAGTACTACTATTGTGGCTCATGAGAATCAAAGGCTTGAGAAATTGATGTTTGTTAGGCTGCTTCTATCTTGGAACAAGACAGTATGTTGCATGTGTTGTTTTCTAAATTTTTGAAGAAATAATGTCTATATTCTATTTACAAAGAGACTCTTTTGGGTAAGAGACTACCTATTTATGATGGCTGAAAGAGTAGGTACACTTATGAGGCTCTACCTTTTGCATAAAAGGAGTTTATGATAACACTAATTTATGCAAAGGAATCAAAAAACGGTCCAAGGTACATCATAAAAATATCCCAAGTTATTGAACATTGCCTGGAATTGTCATAATTTTGTTAATTTATTGTCTTTAGCTATTATCTAATTATGTAGAAATTATGTTAGTTATTCTATTAATTGAAAAAGAGAATAAACTATTAAATTCTTCTACATTATAATTTTTTTGCACGTAAAATATTAAATTTTGAAGTTTGAATACAACCGGATGGAGATGGTAGGAAAATAACCTATGACTCTTTATTCAACTTGGGAATAGACAATCATTTTTTTGCTAGCACAAGCCATAAATAAAAAATCATCACAACGCTGGCATCAATTTCAATTCTTAGCAATTTTTGGACACAATAATCTTCTCCACTCTTTTGGTAAGTCTCATTTTTATGTAGTCAGACTGGACTGCAAAGTCCTTGCATCATGTAAAATTTTATTTGTTCAATGTAGGTTCTTGTTCCACATGACTAGTTCATATTTCCTTCATAATAGCATTTATGGTTTTAGGTTTTACAAGTATATGTCCATAAGCAGGTCCTGTAAACTTATGGTTAAAATATTGAAATTGTTGAGGTAGCACTCATTATATGTGTAATGGAATTTCACCTCACACTCTAGTTTGTACTTCATGTATGAGTTTACAAACATGAAAAGGATAAGTGGTTGAAGAATGAGCATTCAACAATCTGGTTTTTAAAACATCAAAATTTCTCTTCAACTAAGGAATATCTTAGGTCAACACTTGGAGGATGCTCCACACCATGCACTACTAAGAACAAACATGCACTGACAAAATTGTTTTTGTTGAGAGAGTGTTGAATAAAGAGTCATAGGCTCTTTATAATCGATGGCATAACTTATCTGATAACACTATCACTTAAATACACAATTGTTAAGTCAGTGCCTTTCCATCTCAACTTTCCCATATATTGATTTCAGTACCTATAAATTTTCTATTTTTCAAGTAAGTACACAATAGTGAACATCAATGGTAATTTCAATAGCCAAAATATAGGTAAGGATAATTAAAATACCCATTATCACTACAATTTGTTCATGAGCCTAATTTTTTGGCCTAACTTCTTGTCCCTCCGACATGGATTGTCTCCTTTATATTTATTTTTAGGGTGGGACCATAAGAGAGTAGTTTTAAGCTACCCTCTTAGACCTAAGGGGGCAGTTTATAACCGCCCTCTTAGGTCACCCTAAGATGGCTATTATAAACAACCATCTTAGGGTGACCTAAGAGGGTGGTTATACCACCCTCTTAGGGCTAAGAGGGTGGTTTAAAACTACCATATTAGTCTCTAAGAGGGTGGCTATAAACCACCCTTTTAGGTCTAAGAGGCTTAACCTTTACAGGGTGGTTAATAACCACCCTCTTAGTCCTAAGATGATGATTCAAAACCGTCGTCATAGTCCTAAGAGGGTAGTTTTTAACCACCCTCTTAGACCTTAAGAGGGTGGTTTTTTGAGGTGGTTTTTAGCCACCATCGTATATCATAGAATTTTTACGATGCCCTCATAGATGATGGCTGAATAAGGTCTTTAAGGGAAATTTTATAAGTGTCATTAAAGCCTTTTTTGGTGTAGTTATTGTTGTGTTCTATGAATTACTCATATTAGGGTCCTATTTGCTTTAGTCATGAATGCATATATGGTGCATTAGTTTGCTCCTTTATTTGCAAGTGGACTGTCTTGGGTTTGAGCCCTATCAACACCAAACCCATGAAAATAATTATATATACATATATAATTAGGATATTAGATAATCAAATTGATCAACTTGTGAATCACTAATTCACTAGTTGGAAGTGTAATACCCAATCCAATGGTGCCAAGTTGTATATTTTAATTCAACATTTTTTTTCTCAATTTTGGTAGTTTGATATTTTTAAGATTTAAGTGCTAATATAAAAAATATTTCAAAGTCCATCACTTTTACATACAAAATAATTTGGAGCCCTTTTATTCTAGATTGCATATTTTTTTAGCTTTGTGCAATGGTGACATAAGTTTCTAGACTTGTTATAGTTCTACTTAGGATTTTAGGTATAAAATTGATTTCTTAGGGTACATTACCTGCCTTAATAGAAAAAATTATAGCACTTGGTTAGTTCAAATGGTAATATTACTCAAAAATAAGAATTTTTGAATGACGATATCCAATCATTAGAGAAGATAAAAGATACACTAAAAATTAGATTATCTAGCACAAAAAATAATATTTTGTAATTAAGCATCTTGTTGTTTCACACAGATAGAATTCTATGAGAAGTTCAAGCAAAAATACTATATATTAAGATATCCTAGAGTACCTTTGAAATATTAAATCAAATGCATGTTCAATAGAGCAAAGTTTGAGAGACAAGTTTTCAATATCATGTGGAGTTTAGCTACTACTAGTAAAGTTTATATTCAATTCAAAAAGCATGTAAAGCTTGATATTTCTCTACCTAAATGAGTAAGTGATTTTTCAAAAATAGAAACTAAATAAATTTTTTAAGATAGCTTGTATTTTAGCTAGTTGTACTCTATATGGTAGTTTGAGAAAACTTGAGCATGGTCAATATGATATTTCAAAGTAATATGTGGTAAAATGAAAAATGTATATGTGATATATGCCACAACTCATGGTAGTGAGTCAAAGAAAATCAATTTAGTGGACTATAATTTGCCAACAAAGGACTTTATCATAAAGTTTCATGAAGAAAAAATTTATTAGTATATCAAACATAGTCATGGTGGAAGGTTGCAAGATATGCAATTTTATTTTATAAGAGAACTGTTCCATCTAGGTTTTGTCATTTTAGTTGTTGATTTTTCTATGAACTACACATTTACACTATAAGAAAATATAGAGCTAGTACTACCATTCATCAAGTATCACTTTTTGTACATGAGTCTACTAGGCATGTAGAGTAGAATATTGATAACATGTAGAGTTCTACTAAAAATTGTTTAACATTACTTTCAAAAATTTTACAACTCCTAAAAATAGTGAGGTGTATCATTCAAGGAAAATTCGTTGTAGATTTATGGGTGTGTAGAATGATGTAAATAAATTTGATCATTCATTTCACTTTGTTGAAAATATAATAATACTATTATTCAATGTATTTGTAACCTTTTGAAGACAAGACATGAAAAAATGGAAGATGATGGTGTAGGTGTATTGGTAAAGAATGCTTAGAAATACCAATATGACAAACTACATTTTGCTAATTCCAAAAATGTAGTTGAATGGTGCAAAACAAATATTTATTTTAGGTCACAATTCAATGAAGAAAAGTGTTTAACACAAAGTTCTTATGACATGCTATAGGTAAATTTAAATTCATGATATTTTTTAAGTCATTTTAACTTCTTTCCACCTAGTTTTTCAATCCAATTTGCATTCCCATTCATTTGCTTATTTTAGATATTGATTAAAAACTTGCATACTATTGTTAAACCATAGAAGTTACTAGGATTATTTACTCTGGTAAAAAAACAAAATGAATTGAAGGGTTACATATGCTATTATTATTTTTTGTAAAGAAAATGAAACCAACAAATATGATTATAATAAAATAGGATATATATATATATATAGATAGATAATTTGGTTATTTGGTATTTGGTTTTCTAATTAGCAAATAAATACACATGTATTGCATGGTAGGATTTTAAATTGAGCATCTATGTCATATTTTTAACTAAACTTGAGATCATTCCATTCCATTCTATTAGTTGTCTTTCAAATTGAATGGATGAGATAATTATCATTTTACAACAATATGCATCGACTCTTGTTCCTTAAATAAATAAAGAGTTCCTATATTTAGTGACTATAATATCATATTTGGATATGTGAAGAGAGGTATATACTTGTACTTTGAATGCATGTACACAGGTCTCTATTAATATTTTTAAATTAAATTCAAGCTACAAATTAATATTTTCTAGCATGGTTAGTTTTTTATATATGCATATGCAAGAGATGTGTTTGCAATATTTACAAAAACTAGAAATGATGAAAAAATTGATTACTATTCATAAGGAGGTGTATAGGTCTATTTAAAGTTATTAAAACCCTGACTCGATAATAGTAGAAATAGTTTTGAAATAAACCCTTGTATTCTGTAGGTAATTTGAAATTATAATTATAGATCTAATTTACTATGACATATGTTTAAAAAAATTACAACAAAATTTTTAGGAGCTACATCTTGAATAAAAATTCATCTATACTTATTTATTAATTTGTCATTTATAGGGTACACTTTTTATTCAATTACAAGTAAAAAATAACTACATCTTATTTGATGACTTCAATACTGACATGCGTTTGCTATAAGTAATAATTATATTATAGGAACCAATATTCCTTTAGATCAACTCAAAGGTTGAAAGCATCTTAGGAAAAAATTAAGAATTGAAGATTAGAAGAAGCAATTGATGTTATTTCTTTGAGGCTTAACGCTAACATTGTTTCATAGGATAAAAATGGCTCATTTATTATAATTTCATATGTCATGTACAATTTTGGGATTATAATTAACCAAATTAAAAAATTTAGTTTTATAGAAAAAATATTTTTATATTTAAATAAAACATTAAATTTGGGTTTGCAAAAAATTGTTATAAGATTCTAGTGATATGTTTCATTCAAAAGCTTATATCAATTATTTTTTATTTGGTTATATGATATTTAAATGGGATACATTCATATTACATCATGATTGTGTTACCATGATATTTCAACAAAAAACATAGTACTATTACAATAGCATTTTTGCAATCATATAGAATAATATTTGAACCTAGATAGCCTCCTTCAAAGTCAATGTATTAATTACATGAGAATATGTCATTTGATATCTATATCAATCATTATATACATATATATATGTTATATTGTAACTTACTATAAATACTAAGGTTGAGTGCAAGCTAAGAGTGAGTGAGAGTGCGAGTAGGAAGAAGGAAGTAGGAAGCAAAGTGTGAGCAAGGAGTGGACACCACTTCGTCTTGTTTCATATCTTAGGACAAAATCAAAAACTAAAGGATTCATGTTGAAGTAGATGAAAGATGCCATTTGATCAAACATAATACATAAACACATATAATGCCCATAATGTTGCTTTTTATTCATTCAAAATGCTCATGGGTTACAAAGGTGATTTTCCCAATCTTTCTTTATGAATATCAAACACCCTGATGATTTCTTTCGAGACTCCTCAGTGAAGGTGGGCTTGCGAACCACCGCTAGTTTACTATTTTTGTGATCTCTTGCACCTATTTTTGAAGGCCTACAAAATATGGTTAGAGGGTTTGGGGGCCTACCTTAGTCAAGCCCCTTGTTGATAAAATATAAAAATACTCGAAGGAAAATTGTGCTGAAACATGATAAAAACTACATAAAATACTATAAAAACATGAAACAAAGTATACCTGCTAAATTTGTTGAGGTGGATGTGTTGCACGGTCAATTCGCATGGCAGGGGGTGAATTGGAACTTGGATTCATAGGTCAAGGGGTGAATTGGACTTTTGTTGACTGTGGGACCAAACTTTCTATCCGGATGGATGTCTGAAGTTGTCCTTTGTTGTTTGTACGGTGTAGAATTCTTAGATGTGATTCTAGACTAATTTTGGCAGAGTTTTTGTATGGTAGAAAAAAGGGAGAGAGAGGTAAAATGGGAGGGGGAGCCCTCTATTTATAGAAAAATATGAGGTCAGGAGAGGGGGTTAGATAGACCAACCCTTAGAGTTACTCCATGTTGGAGTTAGGTTAGGGTTTGAATAGGTGTCAAACCCACATGCCTTAGGGAAATATCTCCTCCTCACACATGTGTGAGGAAGAGTTAGGATTAACTAAGGTTAGTTAGATCCTAGGTTAGGTTAGGGTTTAGTTAGGGCATTTGGAAATATCCTAACTAATCTCATGTGCACACATGTGTGGAAGTGTGTTTAGGGCTAATTTGACTTAGGACCCTAATTAAACTCACTTAAGTGAAAAAGTGCATTTAAGTAAATGTCAATGATGAATTAGATCACTAATCAACCTAATTAGGCTTTTTGATAGGGATAAGGTCCCATGAGGGCTAATTAGGTGTAGGGGAGGGCTTAAGTTACCTTAGGGGGCTAATAGGTGGTCTCCTAGTGGGTAGGAGGCATTTTGGAGGTATTTTACCTAGTTTTGTAGGTTTAGGAACCTACGGATGACTAAGATAGCCTACGGATGACTACGATGGTCTACAATGGCCTATGATAGCCTATGTCAGTCTACAAGTGTGTATGTAGATGTACAAGTATCTAGAAGTGAGCATGTGTGAATTTTTAGGTGTCTATATTTACCCCTTTTTGTACTATGTTGTGTGGAACACAATTTAGTGTAAAAATATGATATGAGAAGGTGATGGGATGTTTTGAATTGGAGGGGAAGAAGGGAAGAGAAGAATAAGGGAAAATAATGGGATCTAATCAAAGGTATGTAGTCGCTCGAAGTGTGACCATACAACATTGATCGATAGCCAAGGAAAGAAGGGAAAATAAGAAGAAGGAAAATAATGGGATCTAATCAAAGGTATGTAGTCACTCGAAGCATGACCATACAACATTGATCGATAAGCAAGGAAATAAGGGAAAAGAAGAAGAAAGAAAATGAATGGGATCTAATCAAAGGTATGTAGCCGCTCGAAGCATGACCATACAACATTGATCGATAGCCAAGGAAAGAAGGAAAAAGAAGAAGAAATAAAAAGAATGGGATCTAATAAAATATATGTAGCCGCTCGAAGCATGACCATACAACATTGAATGATAGCCAAGAAAAGGAGGGAAAATAAGAAGAAGGGAAAAGAATGGGTGAATGCAAATAATGAGATGTAGGTGAATGGATGCATGTGGATGATTGCAGATGCAATACGATGATTTGCTAATTTTGTACAACATTTTGCAATGTCATACTAGTTGCTTGTGAGGGTAACTTATGATTGATTTGCTTTTGTGACCAATGCAAGATGGTCCAAATACGAATAGAACACATGTCTATTCAAATTTTTGCTTCTGATTGATTGATGAGTGCAAGGTGACACTTGTCAAACCATTTGAGCTGGGTGGCATGGATTATTCAAATGTACCATTCAGTATGTGATCATCGTCGACATACATGAATGCTAGAGTGACATCTCCATTATTGGATTATTCAAATGTACCATTCATTATGTGATCATCGTTGACATACATGAATGCTAGAGTGACATCTCCAATATTGTGTGTGGCTCTTGTGACTTAACAAATGTCTGATTTGGGATGGAGTTTATCTTGAGATAATCTTCAGTAAAAATATTTTGTAGATAGATGTGATATCCGTGATTTGGATGTTTGATTGTTTGGTTGCATGCAAAGTGAATTTTGGATATGAATACCCCCTCAAACGAGGAATCAACAATGAGGTGAATGAAATGTGATGAAGTGATGATGAGGCGATTGATAGAAGAAAATGGATGATAATAGGGATGAAAAATTATATGGATAGGAAGAGGGAAAGGTGATCTAGGTGTTGGAGTGAAAATTTGGTGATTTTGGAGTCAAGAGCTTCAATTCGCATGGTGGGGGGTGAATTGAACCTGAATTCATAGGTTGGGGGTGAATTGGACCTATTTGATCCATGTGCAATGTTTTAGCAGTTTGCAAGGGGACCAAACAATATCAAAATTGGACAAATATTATACCGTTGGAAAGCACTTTTTAATCTCGATCCAATGGTGAAAGTTTTGGAGAATTTGGAGATGATTTGATAGGTGAAAAGGTAGGCCAAAGATGATCCTACTTTTAGAAGTGATGAATGCACAATTTCAAGCCTTGTGAAGGGTGTGCATGATGATTTTGTGTTGTGCCTACATACAATGTGTGTGATTTTGTGTGTATGTCATGTGTACATGTAGTGAAATGTGTTTGATATGAATGATGTGTGCTAGGTATGATGAACCTAACTAAACATGAGTATGTATGAATGATGATGTGTAGAGGTTATATGTGATAACCTGTGTACATGCATGGATACCATATTACTTATCATGGGTAATCAAAAACAAAGGAAGAAGTACACTGACCAATGACTAGAACATGAAACAAGAAAAACATGGGGTGTACAAACTGATTGAGGTGTACAAGATGCACATGAAAGAAATGTAACAAATCATGAGCTGATGTGGTGAATGAGAAATGCAAGTGTGATTGAGAAGATGTATGTGACAAATAGAGTCAACGATGATGTTGCACGACCCTAATTCTCAAGCATAGTGAATGTTTAAAAGAGTTTCTGAGAGCTCAAATGACATAGTATGAAGAATCAAACTGATCTAATGGCCAAGCAATATCATGAAGATATCTTAACTATCATAACTAAGGTTGAATTGTTCATGGACTTGTGTGTGCACATGATGTTCATTTATCCATTTTGAGGGAGGTTGGACTAACCCGTTGTAAACTTAGCCAAAGTAGCTAGCTCATCCACAAGCATGCAGTGATCTATACAAGAGAATGTCGCTAATGTGATAGATGTGTCACCACTTGTAAGACTATTCCACTGGTAGGCAGGCTCTTGGAGCCTATTGCTGGTGATGGAAATCATCCCGTGATGTTATGTTAAATCGAAGGACCAAAGGGAGTCAAGCATAGTGGTAGTACTCTTGGAGGCTTTTCCTTTTGTTTTCTGCCCCTCTTCCTTTTGATTTTTTTTGTGATGCTTTTTTTGTTTTTTTTGTGGGCATTGGTTTTTGTTTTCTACCCATTTTTTATTTTTGCTTATGCTTGTCCCTTTGTTTATCTCCAGGTTGTATTTTTATCACACAAATGATAGGGTGAGTAGGGGAAACCATTCGCTACATGGTGAGGCTTACGCAAGGTGTTGTCCTTCCTAGACTCAAAATTTGTTTAAGATGTAGTGTGTGAGTGGTCCATGAACGAACTCGATTTAGCTAGAGAAAGTCTTGAAATCCTGTAGATTTTGATGACGTTTGATACAAGTTGATTAAACTAACCATGAATGGTTGAGCAACAAAAAGACTTCTTGTAAACATGCAACTAAGAATAGAGTCGATGTCATGATGTATACGAGCAATGGAATGCTTATGTACAAGGAGGACAAAGAACATGACTAGGGGTGATGTCAACATGATGCGAAAAAATACCTAAAAATGTATAGGAGGATGCGACTAATGTGTTTTGACAATGCAAAGTGAGTGAGATAGATAGATGCAAGAAGGTGTACCCAAAATGTGGGTTTTCATGTACAAAAACAATTCCAAAAGGTGTGGATGGATGCATGAAATAGTCAAACTAGATGCCAATATTTTATGGTCATCAACGTGATTGATGGATGTAGATGATTATGATGGAAGAGGAAAATGAAATGCAAGATACATTGCCAATGGACGGTTTTGATTTGTTTGTATTTTTGTTTTTGTTTTTGTTTTGGATGTTTGTTGTGTTCGATGTTGAATGTACAAGAATGTACAAGCAAGGAAAGTTACCCCTTGAAGCAAAATCTATGTGAGGACCAAGAAGTGAAAAATTGCTAGGCTAGACTACGCTAGACTATGTGTATGCTACGCATGTGCTAGGCTAAGAGTATGCTATGCTAGGCTATACTATGCTAGGCTATGGCTAGGCTAGAGAAACCTAGTTTTAAGTTTTTGCTGAGGTTTTTGGATTGACCTATCCAAATTTTTGTTGAGGTTTTTGGACAAACCTATCCAATTTTTTTCTGAGGTTTTTGGACAAACCTATCCAAATTTTTGCTGAGGTTTTTGGAAAAACCTATCCAAAATGTTTTCTAAGGTTTTTGGAGAAACCTAGTTGCTAAGAGATTCTAAAAATAATGTTCCAAAATTTTTTTTAGAATTTTGGAGAAACCTGGTTGCTAAGGGATTCTAAAAAGAATGTTCCAAAATTTTAAAGAGGATTTTGGAGAAACTTGGGTTGCTAAAGGATTCTAAAAAGAATGTTCCAAAATTTTTGTTGAGGATTTTGGAGAAACCTGGTTTGCTAAGGGATTCTAAAAAGAATGTTCCAAAATTTTTGTTGAGGATTTTGGAGAAACCTGGTTGCTAAGGGATTCTAAAAAGAATGTTCCAAAAATTTTGTTGAGGATTTTGGAGAAACCTGGTTTGCTAAGGGATTCTAAAAAGAATGTTCCAAAAATTTTATTGAGGATTTTGGAGAAACCTAGTTTGCTAAGAGATTCTAAAAAGAATGTTCCAAAATTTTTGTTGAGAATTTTGGAGAAACCTGGTTTGCTAAGAGATTCTAAAAAGAATGTTCCAAAATTTTTGTTGAGGATTTTGGAGAAACTTGGGTTGCTAAGGGATTCTAAAAAGAATGTTCCAAAATTTTACTGAGGATTTTGGAGAAACCTGGGTTGCTAAGGGATTCTAAAAATAATTTTCCAAAATTTTACTGAGGATTTTGGAGAAACTTGGTTTGCTAAGGGATTCTAAAAAGAATGTTCCAAAATTTTTGCTAAGGATTTTGGAGAAACCTAGGTTTCTAAGGGATTCTAAAAAGAATGTTCCAAAATTTTACTGAGGATTTTGGAGAGACCTAGCTTGCTAAGATAAAAGGAATGTTCCAAAAAAAATTCTAAAAATTTTGGAGAAACCTGGTTGCTAAGGGATTCTCAAAAAGAATGTTCAAAAATTTTATTGAGGATTTTGGAGAAACCTAGGTTTTTGGAAAAACCATTGTGATGAAGGTAAGGCAAAGGACCTTTAACAAAAGGGTGCAACCTTTTGAATCTAGTGATTGATTTGATTCTGATGAGGGCGAAGCAAAGGATACAACCTTTTGAAAAAAGGATGCAACCTTTTGAACTTGGTGATTGATTTGATTTGATGAGGGCAAGGCAAAGGAAACAACCTTTGAAACAAAGGATGCAACATTTTGAACCTAGTGATTGATTTGATTTGATGAGGGTGAGGCAAAGGACGCAGCCTTTAAAATATTATTGATGAGAGTGAGGTAAAGGATGCAACCTATTGAACCTGGTGATTGATTTGATTTTTATGAGGGTGAGGCAAAGGATGCAACCTTTTGAACCTGGTGATTGATTTGATTTTGATGAGAGTTAGGTAAAAGATGTTGACTTTTAAACCTAGCGATTGATTTGATTTGATGAGGGTAAGGTAAAGGATGCAACCTTTTGAACCTGGAAATTTGATTATGATGTAATGAGGGTGAGTTTAATGATAAAACTCTTTTGAACCTGGTGATTGATTTAATTTTGATGAGAGTGAAGCAAAGGGTGCAACCTTTTGAACCTAGCAATATTTATTTTTATGAGCAAAGGGATACCTTTTGTTAGGATCAAGTAATGTTATGTGATTGATGGTGATTTATTTGTGAGTGCAATGTTGGGTGGCACCATCATGAGTAGATGAGAGGTGGTGAAGTGCGAATGTGCAAGGAGGATTAACTCCATGAAGGGAAACTATGGTTGGAAAGAGGGAAAATCCTCTCCCAAGCATAGAAGTGGTTTGAAAAAGGGAATGTGATCCCTTGATTGCAAAATCATTTAGAAGGAGGGGGAGAAAAATTCCCCTAGTCATAAATATTTTTGTGGAAATGAGATGAATTATGTCACTTGTGAATGATGAAGCAAAAGGAGATAAAGTACCCTCCTTTGATTGTGAAATATGGATTGGGAGAAGATGGAATTTTCTCCAATGTTTGAATGATGGATTGGGAGAGGGTAAAGTTGCCCCTATTTTGAATGGTGGATTTGGGGATAGGATGAAGTTACCCCAAGTTTTGAATGATGGATTGGGAGGAGATGAAATTATCCTCAGTTTTGAATGATGTATGGGAGAAGATGAAGATGCCCCAGTTTTAAATGATGGATTGGGAAAAGATGAAATTACCCCTAGTTTTGAATGATGGATTGGGGAGAGGGTGAAGTTGACCCAGTGTTTTGAATGATGTATTGGGAGAAGATGAAATTTCCCTTAGTTTTGAATGATGGTTTGGGAGAGGGTAAAGCTACCCTCGGTTTGAATGATGGATTGGGGGAAGATGAAATTACCCCCTATTTTGAATGATAGATTGGGAGGAGATGAAATTACCCCCAATTTTGAATGATGTATGGGGAGAAGATGAAACTATCCTAGTTTTGAGGAATGGATGGGGAGAAGATGATACCACCCCAATTTTAAATGGTGGTTTGGGAGAGGGTAAAGCTACCCTCAGTTTGAATTATGAATTAGAGGAAGATGAAATTACCCCAATTTTTGAATGATGGATTGGGAGGAGGTGAAATTATCCCTTGTTTTGAATGATGTATGGGGAGAATATGAAACTATTCCAGTTTTGAGAAATGTATGGGGAGAAGATGATGTTGCCCTAATTTTGAGGAATGGATGGGGAGAAGATGATGTTACCCCAATTTTGAATGATGGATTGAGGAATCAGCAATGAGGTGAGTGAAATGTGATGAGGTGGTGATGAGTCGATTGATAGAGGAAATTTGTGATAATATAGAGGAAAAATTGGGTAGACAGGAAGAAGAAGAAGAAAAAGGTGCTGGAGTGAAAAATATGTGAATTTGGTGGTTGTAGTTGAGATTCATAGGGTGAACAATGAATTGGACCTGAATTTGCACGGTGACCTATGAATTGGATTGTTTGAACCCTATGTAGTGTTTTGATAGTTTGGAGGACCAAACAATATCAAAATTGGACAAATATTATACCGTTGGAAAGCTCTTTTCAAGCTCGATCCAATGGTGAAAGTTTTGGAGAATTTAGAGATGATATGATGGGGAAAATTTTGGGTCAAATATGATCCTTCTTTTAGAAGTGATGAATGTGCGATTTCAAGCCTTTTGAAAGGGAAAATTGATATGATTAGTGAAATGGTCAATGGATGATGATGGAGAAGAAGAAAAGAAAATTAAAGAAGTGAGGAAGGAGGAGAAAATTTAGGGAAAGGAAGAATGGTGAATGCCACATAGCAAAAAATAATGCTATGTAGGTGGAGAAAGGTGAAAAGTGGAAGTGGATGATGGTGGAAGTGGAGGAATGGGCACATCCTAATGTGATGGATAGTGTTGATTATGAGTAGTGATGTTAATCATGCCAACCACTTCATGGGAAGGAGGATTGCAGTGGATATTATTGAATTACCTTTATTGGGATTGTTGAGTGGGTTAATTCTCATGAGGATTAGTCCCCTTATGTTCAAGTAATGGGTTTTGATAATTACCCAAATTTTGATTTTATGGTGTGAGGGGGTCTAAAACTTGAATGGTACCATGATCGATAAGATCCTTGACTAAGTCATGAAAGGTGTGACAAGAATAGACATCATGGCCACACTAGCGATGGTAAACACAAAAGGTATGTTCGATGTGCCCACGAGGGTTGGGTCAATTTGGATCTATGGGTTGAATATCCAATAATGGAACATGACCAACCTCAAACAACCTCTAGAATAAAGTAGGTAGAGGCTCAAAAAGTGGAGTCCAATTGTGATGTCAATGTGGAGGATGGGGACCATGAGCTCATTGTGGATTGGATGGAGGAGGCATAGTAGTCTGGAACATCTATTGTTGTGTAGGAGGAGGTTGTAATATTGATGAAGAATCTAGAGAAGCTACTACCACTTGATTGGTTTGTGGTAATTTAGAGAAGGGTTGATTTAGCACATTGCAATTGAAGTGGTAATTTGAAGTGTAAGATGGCTTTTGCTGAATTTTGATTTTACCATATTTGACTTTGATGTCCTTGATGACTTTTTCCTGAGAAATGGCTTCATCAAATGTGTGACTTTGATGGAGTTGCAAAGGTGTAGATATGTGTTTATGAAAACTTTTGGTAAATAGTGTAACAAGTTTGTTGTATGGGATACTATGAGCTAGATCATGTATGACCGATCTCCATTAGGAAAAAAACTCAATAATGAGCTCGTCATTAGCCTATCGTAGGGTGTAGACATCTAAGAAGTTGATTTTCTTTTTTATATTGATATAGAAATGTTCTAGAAAGGAATTGGGTAGTTGTTCAAAGGTGTACATGCTATGGCACAAAAGCATGTTGTACCAATCAAGGGCTTGTCCCTAAAGCAAGAGGGAGAAGGTACGTAACATGAGGGGGTTACTACTATGAAGTCGGTAGCAAGATAAATGGTAATTACTAACATGTTCATGGTGGTCCTCTTTGCCCTTGTATTTATCAAACTTTAAGATATCAAAGTGATAAGGATAAAGAGGAATGGGAACTAAGGGATGGACTGGCTCATTATAGAGTTTGTCATAGGTGGGTTTTTATGGTTTGTAACTAGTAGTACAAAGGTTTAGCATATTTACTTCATCTTGTAAGAGTTGAAGTTCGGATGTTAGAGGTGTGGAGGATGATGTTAAGGTGGGTGGAGCTTGAGAGTGTGGTGGATATTGGAGTTGTTATTCCTCCCAGTATTGAGGAAGGAAACATATTGCAACTAATCCTATGGAGAAGTGGTTGTTGAGTGACGTGTGGTGTCATAGTGGGTGGAATGCTAGGTTATGGAATAGGCATCTGTTGAGGATTATAATATTGTGGTTGAGGGGTGTGTGGTTGTTGTATAGGTATCTTCTAGAGAGGAGCCTACTATAATGGTTGGGTTGTAGGAGGTGATGACCAAGAAGGGAGAGGCGTAAAGAATGTGGGTCTAGTAGATAATGGTAATGGTGTTTGGATAAATGGTGCTAGAGGTGGACTAGATGAGGTGTTGAAGGATGGTACATGCATCTATCCTGAAGGATGAGAGGTGGGAAAACTAAACTGAGTAGAATAGCCTAGGGGAGTAGGAGTATATGCTGAAGGTCATGGACCATAGGTGGGAAGGGGACCTATAGTCAGGATCCAAAATGGAGGAGGAGGTAATATGAAAGTAGAAGTTTATGAAGGTGGAATAGAATATTGGGTAGGATACATTCTAGGAGGATAGGATGTAGGCGGAAGGTGATGAAGAGGAAGGGGGATAAGCTTCTGAGGTAGGATCTTGAGAAGGTGAAGTGGTGAACGTGTACACTCTAGGTTGGATGTAAGCATTTGGTTGCTATTGTTGGTGTTGAATCGGTTGTGTTTGAGGAGTTGGTTGTGATATATCCTCAAAATATGGGAAAAATGATTGTTGGGAAGGTGGTGGTTGTGACTCTTGGGAAGGGTGTTGGTATGATGGTGGAGGTGGCTCTTGTTGTTGCTGCAAGGGAGGTTGTTGTGATGGGGTTTGCAATGATGGCACCTGAGTTCCTGGTGTAGAAGAGGAAGGGTCTAAAATCATCCCTACAGTAGGGGCGAATGATGCAACCTCAGGATGAGTGTGGTTTAACAAAGAGGAGTCATTCTCAAAAAGGGATTGAGATAGACTCTAGAAGAAGGGGTGCATGAAGGTAGGAGAAGTAGGTAGGGTCTCCTCATTTATGGTGAAGAAAGGAGCAAGATGTCTTAGAGTTGTATAGATAACATGATCATAGAATGTAGAAGGTGGATTAGGTGAAGGTGAATGGGGAAGAAATGGATCATCTTCACTAGATGAAGTGGGAATCTCATTAAAGAAGAAATGTGTGTGGAAGATAGATGTGAATCTATGGGTAGATCAATTGTGAGTGTGTGGAATTCCCTTATGGAAGGAGAGGAAGAAGTATATTGATTGGAAGGGGTGAAGAATACCTCCTCCTCAAGGTATGCTTGCTCACGCGCTTGACTATGTGTGATAGCATGTTGGAAATATGAGCAAGTTTTGTTGTCATTGATGTCAAGAGTCAGTTTCAGTGAGCAATGCAAAAGGAAGGATGTCAAGCGTTAGTTTCAGTAAGCAATGCAAGAGAAAGATTGCTTCTAGGCCTAAGAGAAATAATATTATAATATCTCTTATTATAATATTCAAGGTGGTCATATAAGGTCTAAAGGAGCAATAGGAAGGCCCAAGAAAAATAATATTATAATATTTTATTATAATATTAAAGGTCTAATGTTAAGACCTAAATTTATTAAATTAATTATAATAATTTCATTATAAATTAATTTATAATTTAATTTAATTAACCCTAAGGTTAGGGTTATAAAGGCAAAAGATTTAATTTATACTTCTGACGTCAAATATATTTTCCCTCTATCGACATCCAAAGAGAGATGGCACAATGGTATAAATACCATGTGCATTTGATCGATTAAACATAACCTTCGATCGAAATTAATAGTGAGTGCCTACGAATTTTTGCGATCTGCGTGCAAAGAAAAAGATAAATTTTTTTTTACTTGGTGGCCATCGAAGGGATAAAAGGAGGGAGGCTTAAAGCCTCATTTCCAACCATGGTGGTTGGGCTAGCGGCAAGCGGCTGTGTGTTGAAGCATTGACAAGTGGGAGGTCCCACGATCGAATCTCGATGGTAGGCTAGGAGATGTTTTGCTGGCATTGCTTTTGGTTTTGGCACCTAGCACATGAATACAAAGTGCACAAGGTACTTTTGCCTACCAAGGTGAGTGCCTAGCTCACGCGGTAGTTGGGCCATGGCTAGGGCACTGGTGGCAGTGCAACGGGGGATCGAATCCCATCGAGGGCAAAAGAGGTATTTAATTTTTAAATTAAATTTTCTCCTAAGGTTTTAATGTGGCATGAATTTTTATGTTAGGAGGGAGATATAAGGTTTATAAAAATTAAAATATTATATTGTGATTTTGATGATTAGAATTTGGAAGGAGTAATAAGGTTTTAGAGGATATTATAATTTATTTTAAAATAATTTTTTGTTGTGTTAATTATTTGAGAGGAGTAATAAGGTGGAAAAAGAAAATTAATTATTAAAATGAATTAGTTGATTTTTGTTAATAATTTTGAAGTGTGGAGATTATAAGGTGTAATTGAGATTTAATATTTTGTATGGTGAAATATTTTGAGGGAATATTTGAATGAAATTTTGAGAAGGTTTTTGCTACCTAACCTTTGAGATTGGCAAAGAGGTTGATTGTGATTGAGATAGGTTTTGAGGTCAAATCTTCTTCAAACAAAAGGTATGGGCATATCATCCTTGTGAGTGAAATATTGGTTGGATGTTGTTGAATGCTAAGTTGGAGTGAAAAGGTTTTGTTTGATAAGCATTGTTGGAAATAATAGAGTGAGTTTTCACATGCATGATTGGTGAATGTTTGTGAGAACAATTGAGTGTGAAATTGAGAACTATCTTGAACTAGGGTTTGTGAAAGATCATGAGTATCATTGTTATGTGAGATTGTGAACTAGGATTTGTGAAAGAACATGAGTATCATTGTTATGTGAATTTGGAATCATCTTGAGTCAAGTTTGAGTTCCATAGTGAGAGTTATTGAAAGCATTGGTGAAACATTTTCTTAGGGTTTGTAAGCAAGTTTTGTTTCATTGGTTGAGTTGATTGAGAATAGTTGATTGAAAGTGTTGGAGTGATAGTTCAAGTTCTGTGAAACAAATTGTTCTATATTCTGAATTGATTTGGAAGAGATATTGAAAGTGATTGAGTGTTTGTGAGTGTGAAACATATTGAGTCTCTAACCATTCTCTATATGTTTATGTGGTTAAACAAGAGAGTTTGAAATTTATTGAGTATTGTTGTGAGTGTGAAACATATTGAGTCTCTAACCATTCTCTATATGTTTCTGTGATTCAAACAAGATTTCTATGTGAAACTTGTTTGTGTGAATGAAAGAGGTTTTCTATAAGAGATTGAGTTGAGTTTATATGCAAGTTTTGTAATTGATTTGAACAAGCTTTTGTGAGATCTTGTGAGCATATTTGAGTAAGTCCTAGAGGGGACTTAAGGATAGAATTGAGGAAAGATTTTGTGAAAGCTTAAGGACATATTTGTGTGAGCTTTTGTGGAAGCTTACAATCAGATTTGGACAAGTTCTAGTGAGGACTTGTTGAGCAAATTTGAGGTAAGTCTTGGTGAAGACTTTTTGAGCATATTGGACAAGTTCTTGAGAGGACTTGTGAGATTTGAGGACTATGTCTTAGTGTAGACTTAGAGATAGATATTGAGTATAACTTGTGTAGATTTGAAGGACTATGTTTAGTGTAGATCGAGAGATAGATATTGAGGATAGATTTGGTGCTAGATCTAAGGACTAGTGTTTAGTATAGACCAGAGATAGATATTGAGCAGATTTGTGCTAGATTGAAGGACTATGTTTAGTACATATTAGAGATAGAGATTGAGAAGATTTGTGCTAGACTAAAGGACTATGTTTAGTGTAGATTTGAGATAGAGATTGAGTAAAGCTTTGGAGGTGATAGAGTAGAGGATAATAGTCTCTAGTGGATAGAGATCCATTAGCCAGGGTAGAGAGGATAGAGGTCTTTAGTGGAGAGAGATCCACAAGCCTAGAGTAGTGGAGGTAGTAGTCTTCTAGAGGATCACCAGCTAGATCAGAGGAGAAGGAGTTCTCCTATGGATAGAGATCCACAAACTAGATTAAGGGTATTGGTGTCTCCTATGGATAGGTATCCATGAACTAGATTAGGGGATTGGTGTCTCCTTTGGACAGAGGTCCATAAACATTGTAATAGGGAAAGGATTCCCAAGATATTTGTTGAGAAAATTTTAGTGAAATATTTTCTCTGTGGATGTAGCCCACATTGGGTGAACCACGTTAAATTGGTGTCTCTATTGTGTGTGGTGATTTGTGCATTGCTTTGATTATTATTATTGATATTGCCATTGATATATTGGATAATATTATTTGAGTAAAGAAAAGTAAAAAGTGGTCTTATACTTTTCACCCCCCTCTCAGTATAAGCTTGTGTTCTTCAATTGGTATCAGAGTGGGTTCCTTCAAAAGAGTTTAACAGCTTGAAGGAAAAGCTCTCAAGAACATAGATGGATTCTAAGAATGGATCCTCAGATAATTCAACACCATTGTTCGATGGGAACAATTATGTACTTTGGAGTATGAGAATGAAGATTCACCTAATGGCACTTGGAAATGAAATATGGGAAGCAAGTTGAGAATGGATACATACCGCCAACTACTCCACCTACAGATAAATATGGTAAGCTCCTACATCTGAATAATTCAAAGGCAATGAATGGAATTTTAAAGGGTTTGCATGAAACAAAGTTTATAAAGGTTATGCATTGCAAATCAACAAAGGAAATTTGGGATAAGTTGAAAGGTATATATGAGGGAGACAAAAAGGTCAAAAGGGTAAAGTTGCAAAATTACAAGAGAACATTTGAAGACCTAAAGATGAAGGATGAGGAAAACATTGTTGCATACCTACTTCATGTGGATGAGGTTGTTAACTCCATGCAAGGACTTGGGCTTAAAGTTGAAGAAACAGATGTTTGTGATAATATTTTAAGGTCACTCCCAAAAAGGTATAGTGAAAATATTTCAGCTATAGAAGAGTCAAAAGATATTGAAATTTTGACAAGGGATGAATTACATGGAATTCTCATAGCTTTTGAGATGAGAATAAAAGAGGAACCTATTCCCCAAAAATAAGTAGCCTTCAAAGCTACTAAGAAGACAAAGGGTAAGAAGTCAGATTCAAGCAATGAGTTATCCAGTGATGAAGAAGCAAATTATGGTAGAAGGAACAAGGACTCAAGAAAGTATAAAGGTACGAAATTAGTTAGATGTTTTCAATTGTGGTAAATATGGTCACTATGCAATCTGATTATCCAGAAGCTAGAAATAGTAATGAAGAAGAGAAACATGATCATAAGAATAGGGAAATAGGAAAACATAGGTATCAAAAGAAAAATAGGGATGGACAAGGCAAGCAAGGAAATAAGTTTTTCCAAAGGCATAAGAAGAGTTTTTATGCAGACAAGGCAAGTAAGAGTTCAAGTGATAGTGATGAAAGCTCCTCAAATAATGATGAAGATGAAATTCTATTTCTGATAGAAGAAAAAGAAGTGGTTAGAAAAAGGTCACCAATAATTCTCAAGTGTTTTAGATGTGGTAACTTTGGTCATCTTGAAGATAGTTGTACAAGGAATGGATTCAGTTTTAGTGATGATGAATATGAAGATACTCTTGAAGGTCCAAAGAAGAAAGTATTATTATGGAAATAGAAGAAGAAGGAAGTGCTTCTAGTGGAAATGAATCAGAAAGGAATAAAGATGATCCCAAAGGCAAAGAAATAGAGGAAGAATCAAAAAGAAGAGGAAGGAGAAGTTGATCTTGAGGGTGAGCTTATTTTTGCCCTTGATGCATTAAGGAAGGTAAGAAAGCAGAACTCAAAACTCAAGCTTCAATTTCAAGAATGTGATGAAGAGAAAGGAAAGCTTATAGAAGATCTAACCAACTCAATAGCTAAGACAAGGAGATTTAAAGAGAAGTTAGAAGCAAAGGTTTTAGAATGTGAAAGGTTAGAGCATGAAGTAGCTTCATTAAGGAAGGAAGTAAAAGAGTCTAAAGATAAGCTACACAGGTTTGGGAGAAGCTCAAAGAAATTGGATAAGATTATCAAGGTACAAATATCTTCATCAAACAAGACAGGACTTGGTTTTGAACAGGAACAAAGAGAACAAGGAGAGGAGTCAATCTCAAGCTCCAAAGAAGAAGAAGCTTCAGAAGAAGAGAGTGTAAGAGAAAGTGAGACTTCTAAGGATGAGTTGGACAATAGAAAGTTCAATAAGAGAAGGAACAATGCACAAATGAGGAACAGATGGAACAAGAAGCAACACAGGGTAGAAGAGACTAAGAGACCAATGGGGTCAAGGCAAGGTAGTTTCAATGGATGATGCTTCTCATGTCATAGGTTTGGGCACAAGGCTACATAGTGCAGGACACATGAAAGATAGGAATATGGGAATTTTAGAAACAGGTATCTCTTTCAAGGGTATTGCTACTCTTGTAATCAGTTTGGTCACAAGGCAATTAATTGCAGGGTTCATGATAGGAATGGATATGGCTTCACCAGGAGAAACCCCAAGATATTTGCACCTTTAAGGAATAACAACATTAAGTGTTATAAGTGCAATAATTATGGGCATACAACAAAGTGGTGTAGAGCAGAAATTCCAGAGACAAGCAAGAACAAGAATAGTCAGAGGAATCAAAAGGATCAATTGAGGAAGAAGGTGGACAAAGGTAAAGATCAGTGTATGCTAGGAGTAGAGATACTCCCACCCCAAAATTAACCACCTCAAGAGGAGAAGGTGGGGGAGGGGCTAAGCTAAGAGTCTCATTCTTAGCCCCAAGCCCCAAAGGTGACCCTTTGCCATTGATGTCAAAGGGGGAGAGATTTGAGTTAGGGGAGAGCATTCAGTAAGGGGGAGAAGAAATAAAGAGGTAAAGGAAATGGTAAAAGGTAAATGGGTTGCCATCAATGACAAAGGGGGATATTGTTGGAAATATGAGCAAGTTTTGTTGTCATTGATGTCAAGAGTCAGTTTCAGTGAGCAATGCAAAAGGAAGGATGTCAAGAGTCAGTTTCAGTAAGCAATGCAAGAGAAATATTGCTTCTAGGCCTAAGGGAAATAATATTATAATATCTCTTATTATAATATTCAAGGTGGTCAGATAAGGTCTAAAGGAGCAATAGGAAGGCCCAAGAAAAATAATATTATAATATTTTATTATAATATTAAAGGTCTAATGTTAAGACCTAAAGTTATTAAATTAATTATAATAATTTCATTATAAATTAATTTATAATTTAATTTAATTAACCCTAAGGTTAGGGTTATAAGGGCAAAATATTTAATTTAAAGCACCAACGTCAAATATATTTTCCCCTCCACCGACATCTAAAGGGAGATGGCACAATGGTATAAATACCATGTGCATTTGGTTAATTAAAGCTTACCTTCGATCGAATTTACATTGTGAGTGCCTACAAATTTCTATGATCTACGTGCAAAGGAAAAAGATAAATTTTTATTTACTTGGCGACCATCGAAGGGATAAAATAAGGGAGGCTTAAAGCCTCATTGCCAACCATGGTGGTTGGGCTAGTGGCAAGCGATTATGTGTTAGAGCATTGACAAGTGGGAGGTCCCATGATCAAACCTCGACGATAGATTTTTGTTGCATTTTTTATTTTGGTGCCTAGACATAGTCAAAGCACACAAGGCATATTTGACTATCAAGGTGAGCACCTAGCTCACATAGCAAGTGGGTCATGGCTAGGGCGCTAGTGGTAGCACAGTAGGAGATCGAATCCCACCAAGGGCAAAAGAGGTATTTAATTTTTTAAATTAAATTTTGCTCCTAAGGTTTTAATGTGGCATGATTATTTTTGTTAGGAGGGAGATATAAGGTTTATAAAAATTAAAATATTATATTGTGATTTTTATGATTAGAATTTGGAAGGAGTAATAAGGTTGGAAAGTAAATTATATTATTTTATTATTTTATTTTTAAAAAATAAGGTGAAAAATTAATTGATTAGTATTATTTAATTTTTGCTAATCATTTTGAAGTGTGGAGATTATAAGGTGTAATTGAGATTTAATGTTTTGTATGGTGAAATATTTTGAGGGAATATTTGAATGAAAATTTGAGAAGGTTTTTGCTACCTAACCTTTGAGATTGGCAAAGAGGTTGATTGTGATTGAGACAGGTTTTGAGGTCAAATCTTCTTCAAACAAAAGGTATGGGCATATCATCCTTGTGAGTGAAATATTGTTGGATGTTGTGAATGCTAAGTTGGAGTGAAAAGGTTCTTGTTTGATAAGCATTGTTGAGTAAGTTTTCATATGCATGATTGGTGAATGTTTGTGAGAACACTTGAGTGAGAAATTGAGAACTATCTTGAACTAGGGTTTGTGAAAGATCATGAGTATCATTGTTATGTGAGATTGTTTGATAAGTGTTTATATTGAACTAGGGTTTGTGAAAAATCATGAGTATCATTGTTATGTGAATTTGGAATCATCTTGAGTCAAGTTTGAGTTCCATAGTGTGAGTTGTGAAATATTGTGAAACATTTGTTTAGGGTTTGTAAGCAAGTTGTGTTTCATTGAGTATTGGTTGAGTTGATTGAGCATAGTTGATTGGAAAGTGTTGGAGTGATAGTTCAAGTTCTGTGAAATAAATTGTTCTATATTCTAAATTGATTTGGAAGAGATATTGAAAGTGATTGAGTGTTTGTGAGTGTGAAACATATTGAGTCTCTAACCATTCTCTATATGTTTCTATGGTTAAACAAGAGAGTTTGAAAGTGATTGAGTATTGTTGTGAGTGTGAAACATATTGAGTCTCTAACCATTCTCTATATGTTTCTAGAGTCAAACAAGATTCTATGTGAAACTTGTTTGTGTGATTGAAGAAGTTTTCTAAGAGATTAAGTTGAGTTTATATGCAAGTTTTGAATTATTTGAGCAAGATTTTGTGAAAGCTTGTGAGCAGATTTGAGTAAGTCCTAGAGTGGACTTAAGGATAGAATTGAGAAGTTTTGTGAAAGCTTAAGGATATATTTGTATAAGATTTTGTGGAAGCTTACAATCATATTTGGTAAGTCTTGGTGAAGACTTGTTGAGCAGATTGGACAAGTTCTAGTGAGGACTTGTTGAGACAAATTTGAGGTAAGTCTTGGTGAAGACTTTGAGAGATTTGGAAGATTGTTTAGAGGACTTGTGATAGATTTGAGGTAAGTCTTTGAGAAGACTTGAGAGTAGAGTTGATTTATTGATTTGTTCAAGTTTGAGTTAAGATCTAGAGATAGATATTGAGCAGATTTATGTTAGATCAAAGGATTATGTTTAGTGTATATTAGAGATAGATATTGAGAAAATTTGTGCTAGACCAAAGGACTATGTTTAGTGCAGATTAGAGATAGATATTGAGTAGATTTGTGCTAGATCGAAGGACTATGTTTAGTGTAGATTTGAGATAGAGATTGAGAGTAAGCTTTGGAGGTGATAGAGTAGAGGATAGTAGTCTCTAGTGGATAGAGATCCATTAGCCAGGGTAGAGAGGATAGAGGTCTTCAATGGAGAGAGATCCACAAGCCAGAGTAGTGGAGGTAGTAGTCTTCTAGAGGATCACCAGCCAGAGTAGAGGAGAAGGAGTTCTCCTATGGATAGAGATCCATAAACCAACTAAGGAGATTGGTGTCTCCTGTGGATAGGCATCCATAAACTTGATTAGGGGATTGGTGTCTCCTTTGGATAGAGGTCCATAAACATTGTAATAGGGAAGGATTCCCAAGATATTTATTGAGAAAATTTTAGTGAAATATTTTCTCCATGGAGTAGCCCACATTGGGTGAACCATGTTAAATTGGTGTCTCTATTGTGTGTGGTGATTTGTGCATTACTTTGATTACTACTATTGATATTGCCATTGATATATTGGATAATATTATTTGAGTAAAGAAAAGTAAAAAGTGGTCTTATACTGTTCACCCCCCTCTCAGTATAAGCTTGTGTTCTTCAATTGGTATCAGAGTAGGTTCCTTCGAAAGAGTTTAACAACTTGAAGGAAAAGCTCTCAAGAACACAGATGGATTCTAAGAATGGATCCTCAAGGAATTCAACACCATTGTTCGATGGGAACAATTATGTACTTTGGAGTATGAGAATGAAGATTCACCTAATGGCACTTGGAAATGAAATATGGGAAGCAGTTGAGAATGGATACATACCACCAACTACTCCACCTACAGATAAATATGGTAAGCTCCTACATCTGAATAATTCAAAGGCAATGAATGGAATTTTAAAGGGTTTGCATGAAATAGAGTTTATAAAGGTTATGCATTGCAAATCAGCAAAGGAAATTTGGGATAAGTTGAAAGGTATATATGAGGGAGACAAAAAGGTCAAAAGGGTAAAGTTGCAAAATTACAAGAGAACATTTGAAGACCTAAAGATGAAGGATGAGGAAAACATTGTTGCATACCTACTTCGTGTGGATGAGGTTGTTAACTCCATGCAAGGACTTGGGCTTAAAGTTGAAGAAACAGATGTTTGTGATAAGATTTTAAGGTCACTCCCAAAAAGGTATAGTGAAAATATTTCAGCTATAGAAGAGTCAAAAGATATTGAAATTTTGACAAGGGATGAATTACATGGAATTCTCACAGATTTTGAGATGAGAATAAAAGAGGAACCTATTCCCCAGAAAGAAGCAGCCTTCAAAGTTACTAAGAAGACAAAGGGTAAGAAGTCAGATTCAAGCAATGAGTTATCCAATGATGAAGAAGCAAATTATGGTAGAAGGAACAAGGACTCAAGAAAGTATAAAGGTACGAAATTAGTTAGATGTTTCAATTGTGGTAAATATGGTCACTATGCAACTGATTGTCCAGAAGCTAGAAATAGTAGTGAAGATGAGAAACAGGATCATAAGAACAAGGAAACAGGAAAACATAGGTACCAAAATAAAAATAGGGATGGACAAGGCAAGCAAGGAAAGAAGTTTTTCCAAAGGCATAAGAAGAGTTTTTATGTAGATAAGGTAGGTAAGAGTTCAAGTGATAGTGATGAAAGTTCCTCAAATAATGATGAAGATGAAATTCTATTTTTGGTAGAAGAAAAAGAAGTGGTTAGAAAAAGGTCACCAATAATTCTCAAGTGTTTTAGATGTGGTAACTTTGGTCATCTTGAAGATAGTTTTACAAGGAATGGATTCAGTTTCAGTGATGATGAATATGAAGATGCTCTTGAAGGTCCAGAAGAAAGTCTTCTTATGGCAATAGAAGAAGAAGGAAGTGCTTCTAGTGGAAATAAATCAGAAAGGAATGAAGATGATCCCAAAGGTAAAAAAATAGAGGAAGAATCAAATAGAGGAAGGAGAAGTTGATCTTGAGGGTGAGCTTATTTCTGCCCTTGATGCATTAAGGAAGGTAAGAAAGTAGAACTCAAAACTCAAGCTTCAATTTCAAGAATGTGATGAAGAGAAAGGAAAGCTTATAGAAGATCTAACCAACTCAATAGCTAAGACAAGGAGATTTAAAGAGAAGTTAGAAGCAAAGGTTTTAGAATGTGAAAGGTTAGAGCATGAAGTAGCTTCATTAAGGAAGGAAGTAAAAGAGTCTAAAGATAAGCTACACAGGTTTGGGAGAAGCTCAAAGAAATTGGATAAGATTATCAAGGTACAAAGATCTTCATCAAACAAGATAGGACTTGGTTTTGAACAGGTACAAAGAGAACAAGGAGAGGAGTCAATCTCAAGCTCCAAAGAAGAAGAAGCTTCAGAAGAAGAGAGTGTAAGAGAAAGTGAGACTTCTGAGGATGAGTTGGACAATAGAAAGTTCAATAAGGGAAGGAACAATGCACAAATGAGGAACATATGGAACAGGAAGCAACACAGGGTAGAAGAGACTAAGAGACCAATGGGGTCAAGGCAAGGTAGTTTCAATGGATGATGCTTCTCATGTCATAGGTTTGGGCACAAGGCTACACAGTGCAGGACACATGAAAGACAAGAATATGGAAATTTTAGAAATAGGCATCTCTTTCAAGGGTATTGCTACTCTTGTAATCAATTTGGTCACAAGGTAGTTAATTGTAGGGTTCATGACAGGAATGGATATGGCTTCACCAGGAGAAACCCCAAGATATTTGCACCTTTAAGGAATAACAACATTAAGTGTTATAAGTGCAATAATTATGGGCATACAACAAAGTGGTGTAGAGCAGAAATTCCAGAGACAAGCAGGAACAAGAATAGTCAGAGGAATCAGAAGGATCAATTGAGGAAGAAGGTGGACAAAGGTAAAGATCAATGTATGTTGGGAGTAGAGATACTCCCACCCCAAAATTAACCACCTCAAGAGGAGGTGGGGGAGGGGCTAAGCTAAGAGTCTCATTCTTAGCCCCAAGCCCCAAAGGTGACCCTTTGCCATTGATGTCAAAGGGGGAGAGATTTGAGTTAGGGGGAGAGCATTCAGTCAGGGGGAGCAGAACAGAAAGAGGTAAAGGAAATGGTAAAAGGTAAATGGGTTGCCATCAATGACAAAGGGGGAGATTGTTGGAAATATGAGCAAGTTTTGTTGTCATTGATGTCAAGAGTCAATTTCAGTGAGCAGTGCAAAAGGAAGGATGTCAAGAGTCAGTTTCAATAAGTAGTGCAAGAGAAAGATTGCTTCTAGGCCTAAGGGAAATAATATTATAATATCTCCTATTATAATATTCAAGGTGGTCAGATAAGGTCTAAAGGAGCAATAGGAAGGCCCAAGAAAAATAATATTATAATATTTTATTATAATATTAAAGGTCTAATGTTAAGACCTAAAGTTATTAAATTAATTATAAATTAATTATAATAATTTCATTATAAATTAATTTATAAT
The DNA here is from genome assembly GCA_028583015.1 of Wollemia nobilis. Taxonomy (NCBI): domain Eukaryota; kingdom Viridiplantae; phylum Streptophyta; class Pinopsida; order Araucariales; family Araucariaceae; genus Wollemia; species Wollemia nobilis. The sequence goes on from JAQPPZ010002501.1 coordinate 2,625,288, forward strand.
TTAATTTAATTAACCCTAAGGTTAGGGTTATAAGGGCAAAAATTTAATTTATAAGCATCGACATCGATTATATTTTCCATCCACCGACGTGCTAAAGGAGATGGCACAATGGTATAAATACCATGTGCATTTGGTGAATTAAAACTTACCTTCGATCGAATTTAATTGTGAGTGCCTGCAAAATTTCTATGATCTGCGTGCAAAGAAAAGGATAAATTTTTTATTTACATGGTGGCCATCGAAGGGATAAAAGGAGGGAGGCTTGGAGCCTCATTGCCAACCATGGTGGTTGGGCTAGTACAAGCGATTATGTGTTGAGACGCTAACAAGCGGGAGGTCCCATGATCGAACCCCGATAGCCTTGGAGTGTTTTGTTGGTATCATTTTAGGTTTTGGTACCTAGCATGTAATTCAAAGTGCACAAGGTACTTTTGCCTACCAAGGTGAGTGCCTAGCTCATGTAGCAAGTGGGCCACGGCTAGGGTGTTGGTGGCAACGCAACGGGGGATCGAATCCCATCGAGGGTAAAGAGGTATTTAATTTTTAAAATTAAATTTGCTCCTAAGGTTTTAATGTGGCATGATTATTTTTGTTAGGAGGGAGGTATAAGGTTTATAAAATTTAAATATTTTATTGTGATTTTGATGATTTGAATTGAGATAGGAGTTATAAGGTTGGCAAAGCAAATTATATTTTATTTATTAATTATTTTAAAAATAAAATTATTGTGGTTTTTTCTTTAATTTTTGCTAATCATTTTTAAGTGTGGAGATTATAAGGTGTAATTGAGATTTAATGTTTTGTATGGTGAAATATTTTGAGGGAATATTTGAATAAAATTTTGAGAAGGTTTTTGCTATCTAACCTTTGAGATTGGCAAAGAGGTTGATTGTGATTGAGATAGGTTTTGAGGTCAATTCTTCTTCAAACAAAAGGTATGGGCATATCTTCCTTGTGAGTGAAATATTGTTGGATGTTGTGAATGCTAAGTTGGAGTGAAAAGTTTTGTTTGATAAGCATTGTTGAGTAAGCTTTCATATGCATGATTGGTGAATGTTTGTGAGAACACTTGAGTGAGAACTTGAGAACTATCTTGAACTAGGGTTTGTGAAAGATCATGAGTATCATTGTTATGTGAGATTGTCAACTATATTGAACTAAGGTTTATGAAATAACATGAGTATCATTGTTATGTGAATTTGAAATCATCTTGAGTCAAGTTTGAGTTCCATAGTGAGAGTTGTTGAAAGCATTGTGAAACACTTGTTTAGGGTTTGTAAGCAAGTTGTGTTTCATTGAGTGGAGTTGATTGAGCATAGTTGATTGAAAGTGTTGGAGTGATAGTTCAAGTTCTATGAAACAAATTATTCTATATTCTAATTTGATTTGGAAGAGATATTGAAAGTGATTGAGTGTTTGTGAGTGTGAAACATATTGAGTCTCTAACCATTCTCTATATGTTTCTATGGTTAAACAAGAGAGTTTGAAAGTGATTAAGTATTGTTGTGAGTGTGAAACATATTGAGTCTCTAACCATTCTCTATATGTTTTTATGAGTCAAACAAGATTATGTGTGAAACTTGTTTGTGTGATTGAAGAGGTTTTCTGTAGAGATTAAGTTGAGTTTTATATGAAGTTTTGTAATTGATTTGAGTAAGCTTTTGTGAGATCTTGTGAGAAGATTTGAGTAAGTCCTAGAGAGGACTTAAGAAAGAATTGAGAAAGCTTTTGTGAAAGCTTAGGGACAGATTTGTGTGAGCTTTTGTGGAAGCTTAAAATAAAATTTGGACAAGTTCTAGAGAGGACTTTGGATAGATTTGAGGTAAGTATTTGAGAATACTTGAGAGCAGAGTTGATTGATTGATTTGTTCAAACCTTGAGTTAAGGTTTGGGGCAGATCTAGAAGAGTTGATTTGTGATTGGATCAAGCTTTGTGTTAAGGCTTGAGGATAGATTTGAGGATAGAGTTTGGTGCATATTTGAGGATATATTTATGCTAGATCAGAGATAGATATTGAGAAGATTTGTGCTAGATCAAAGGACTATATTTAGTGCAGATTAGAGATAGATATTGAGAATATTTGTGCTAGATCAAAGGACTATGTTTAGTGCATATTTGAGATAGATATTGAGAATATTTGTGCTAGATCGAAGGACTATGTTTAGTATAGATTTGAGATAAAGTTGAGAGTAATCTTTGGAGGTGATAGAGCAGAGGATAGTAGTCTCTAGTGGATAGAGATCCATTAGCCAGGGTAGTGAGGATAGAGGTCTTTTGAGTGAGGATAGGAGTCTTTAGTGGAGAGAGATCCACAAGCCAATGTAGTGGAGGTAGTAGTCTTCTAGAGGATCACCAGCCAGAGTAGAGGAGAAGGAGTTCTCCTATGGATAGAGATCCATGAACCAGCTAAGGGTATTGGTGTCTCCTATGGATAGAGATCCATAAACTTGATTAGGGGATTGGTGTCTCCTTTGGATAGAGGTCCATAAACATTGTAATAGGGAAAGGATTCCCAAGATATTTGTTGAGAAAATTTTAGTGAAATATTTTCTCTATGGAGTAGCCCACATTGGGTGAACCACGTTAAATTGGTGTCTCTATTGTGTGTGGTGATTTGTGCATTGCTTTGATTACTGCTATTGATATTGCCATTGATATATTGGATAATATTGTTTGGGAAGAAAAAGTAAAAAGTGGTCTTATATTGTTCACCCCCCTCTCAGTATAAGCTTGTGTTCTTCATAGCAGGAATTATGTCATGTGTGGTGAATGTGGCCTCAAAACTGCATAGAAACTAAAATTTGAGGTTCTAAGTGTGATATGTAAGGGGTTTTTGAGTGACCCTTTAAAGTTTGACCAATTTCTAAAACTAAAAGTAGGATTCGTAGGTTAGGGAGCAAATTGAGACCCGATTCATAGGTTGGGAGGTGAATTGGACTTAAACTATGAATATGATAGTGACTAAGCAGTGAGAGGATATAGATAGCTAAAAAATAGAGTTTTGAATCGTGAAATGTGCTGAAACCAATTTGTGATCATGCAAACAATGTGAAACTAGAATCAGTTCTAATTATAGAAAAAAATGTTTATGTGTTTTCATGTGTTTTGATGTTGAAAATATACTTCCTAGGATAAATCACATTTAGTGGGGTGATAAATCTAGAAATATCAGGAGTCTCATCAGCACGAAACCTTCTGCAACACCCAAAGGCATACAAAATATAATAGTGTCAAAACTGGAAAATGGTGACATGTATAGAAGGTACAATAAAATGATAGCCTATAGGAGAGGACTCAAGATGCACTAATGATTCCAATAACCTATTATGAGAAGATGCAATAATGTCTAAGACTAGCTACTTGCCCATTTGAGATTTTGCTTCACTCTCAAGTGAGCTTAGTCAATGAAGACAATTACCATATTCACTAATTATGTAAGCCTCATGAATGAAGGTGTATAATACTATCCCACTTTGAAGGCTCCTTCTAATGATGAATTTCATAATATCAATCTCAAAAGTGGAGGATTTTTCGATGATGAAATCTAAAAAACCACTCTTATGGGACTATTAGGTGTCTAGGAGGTGAGCTAGTGGAGAGTAATACTCCTACCTCACCAGTCTCGAGTGATGGATTGGGGATGAAATCCCATATAACCACTTGTGTGTACCACATGAGTGTATGGGGTTTTTTTGTCTAACGATGATGAGAAAGCAAGAAATCTAGCCAGGTGCTTTTTTGAAATGTAAATCTAGCCCTAAATACATTTTTGGAAGCAAAGCTAGACTAAGATGCATTTTGAAAGAAAGCTAATCCTATGTACTATTTTTTATTTTTAGAAAAGAAACTAGGATATATGCTATGAAGCATGTAAACAAGAAATGTAAAGCATGTGAGAAGAGGGATTTGTGGAACCCTAATTTTGAAACATGAAATAAATAGGAGCAAGATTGTGGAAAAATAAATTGGAAATCTTAAACTAACAATATAGAAAGAAATGTGAAAATTACAATTTACTTGGGGGATTTGTGAAAGAAATAGTAAGTCCTAATCTAATGATATGGAAAGAAATCTAAAAATTGCAATTTACCTGGGGGATTTGTGAAAGAAATGGGAAGTCCTAATCTAATGATATGGAAAGAAATCTAAAAATTACAATTTACCCGAGGGATTTGTGAAAGAAATGGGAAGTCCTAATCTAATGATATGGAAAGAAATATGAAAATTGCAATTTACCTAGGGGATTTGTGAAAGAAATGAAAAATTTACAATAACACAATAAATAAAATTAGAGCAAATATTATATTCTTATTATCTAGAATAATTCTGGTAGAGTTTCAGTACTTTGTTACAATATCCTCATAGGCTTTGAAAGAGCTCACACACATGCTACAATGCAAAATTATTCTTCATAAAAGAAAACCCTAAAACTGCCTTAAGTAAGAAAAAACAAAGCAAACCCTAACCCTAGAAAATCACATTCGTCGGATCTACATCAACGGTGTTTATTACATGTCTTAGTATTTTGGCCATAACTTTTGACTCGGGTGTCCGTTTGAGCCCATTTTTTTAGATTGCACAAATTTTGAAGCTCTACGATTTTGTTTTATCTCCTCTAAGAGGAGATGCTTTCCAAGGCTGAAAACATCATCTAACGGCCCAAATTTTTTTTTTAATGTATGGTTGGATAGATTTCTAATATTCTCCCCCTTGCTGGTAAGGGGACTGACTATCAAGTCCCTTAGCAGCAAAAACTGAGGTTTTACTACTCCCTTAGTAAAAATATTTGCTACTTGATCGTGTGTGGAGCAATACCTCAATTTAACTTGTTACTCTCTACCATGTCCCAAATGAAGTGGTACTTGATGTCGAAATTCTTGGACCTGGTATGGTGGATAGAATTATGTGTCAACTTAATGGCACTATGATTATCATATAATAAAGTAGTTGGAGTCTCTTGCTTCTCCCCAATCTCTTCTAGCACCTTTCAAAGCCACAATGCTTGTGCACTTACCGATGTAAGTGCAATATACTCTACTTTAGTAGAAGACAACGCCACTGTAGCTTGTTTCTTGGAATTCCATGTCACCAAACCTGAACCAAGAGAAACATAGTTCCCACTCATGGATTTTATGTCATCAATATTACTGCACCCATCACTATCACTAAATCCCACTAACTTCAAATTATTTTCCTGTGAGCAGTGGATCCCATAATCAATTGTTCCATGAACATACCTCAAAATCCTCTTTGCTGCCTTCAAATGTAACTGTGATGGATTAGCCATATGCCTAGAACACTATGAAACAACAAAGCATATATCTAACATAGTGTTACAAAGGAACATAAGGCTACCAACAATGCTCCTGTACTCTGTTTTGTTTGCCCTTTCAGCTCCATCCTCCAAACTCAAGATCTCCCCATGTGCAATGGGTGTTGCTACAGGTTTACATTCACTCAAACCAAATCTCTTTAGCATATCCCTTACATATTTGGATTGATAAAAAAAAATATCATTACTAGTTTGATGTACTTCCATCCCAAGAAAGTAACTCATCAAACCCAAATCAAACATTTCAAACTCCTTCTTCATATCATGTTTAAAAGAATCATTCAAAGAAGAACTACTCCCCATAAATAACATATCATCAACATAAATACATACAATAATAATATCATTACCTTCCCTTTTGTAGTACAAAGTGGGCTCACTCTTGCTCCTTTCAAAATTGCACTATAGGAAGTATTCATGGATTCTAGCATACCAAGCTCTTAAGCTTGCTTCAACCCATATATAGCCTTCTTAAACCTGTAGACTTGATCTTATTTTCCTTGGACAACAAAACCTTGTGGATTTTCCACATATACTTCTTCATCTAAATATCCATTGAGAAATGCACTTTTGACATCCATATGATGCACCTTCCAACTTTTATGAGCTGCCAATGATAGCAACATCCTTATTGTTTCTTGCCTTACCACTGGAGCAAATGTTTCCTCATAGTCCAAACCATATTTATGAGTGAAACCCTTTGCTACCAACCATACCTTGTACCTCTCAATGGATCCATCACTGTTCTTCTTGATATTGTAGACCCAATTGCATCCTACATATTTCCTATCCTTGGGCAAATCACACAACTCCCAAGTATCATTATTTTCAATAGAATAAATTTCTTCTTGCATAGCATTCATCCACACTTTGTTAGTACTAGAATGCTCAAAACATGAAGGCTCAAAATCATCAACAACAACTTTTGAAACTTTAGAAACTTGTGAAACAATTGCATAGTTTACAACATCACCTTTGGGATCTCCACTGTCATCATCTCCATAAAGATGTAGGTTATCTAACCTCTCTATTACTGCATTCATATCTGTATGTTGACTCCTTGTCACCCTCTTATGGAAATTCTTATCAATAATTTGATATTCTAGGTGATCCTTCAATAATATTTTACCTTTTCCTTTGGACGATGGTGATGGAGGTGGAGAACTACTGGAAGAACCTTCTCTTGGACTTGAAGGTGCACTTGCAGAAGATGAACTGGAAATTTTTTCATGGCTGGGCTGAACTGAAACATGGCTTGGTTCCACCTTCTCTTCACCAAAAACATCCTCAACAAACAATTTTTGTGATACCCAACTTCCCCATTAATCAAAAATTGCATCTCTAGATACAATTATTTTATGTGAAATAGGATTAAAGAACCTGTAAGCCTTAGATTGCTCACTTTACCCAATAAAAATACATTTCTCACTCTTTGCATCCAACTTCTTCCTATTCTCACCATTAACATGCACAAAAGCCACACATCCAAAAACTCTAAAATGATTTACATTTGGCTTCTTGTTGTACCAACATTCATAAGGGGTAATATTCTTAAGACTCTTAGTAGGACTTCTATTTAAAATGTAATTAGCAATCATAATTGCTTCAGACCAATAAAAATTACTCATACCTTTTTATTGCATCATGCACTGTGCCATCTCCACTAAAGTCTTGTTCTTTCTTTCAACCACCCCATTCTATTGAGGTGTGTAAGGACTTGTTTTCTGCATTTTAATCCCAAAATCACTACAAAAATCATCAAATTCATGAGAACAGAACTCACATACTCTATATGTCCTCAAATATTTGATATAATGATCACTTTAATTTTTAACTAGAGTCTTAAAATTCTTGAAGCAATTGAATACCTCATCCTTATGCTTAATAAAATAAACCCAACAATATTTGGAGAAATCATCAATAAAATTCAGAAAGTAAGAAGCTTTACCCATACTCTATGTCTACATTGGTCTAAAAATATCACTATGAACTAACTGCAATGGATGTCGAGCCCTTCATACTTCACCATGCATGTTTTCCAAGTGCACAACCTTCACAAACCTCCTTGGAGTCTTCAAATTTTTGCAACCCATAGACAAGTGGTGAAAGCATCTTCAAATTATTATAATTTAAATGCCCAAACCATAAATGCCATAGCCTCTACTTACCTTCTACACCAATAAATGCTAGAGCTCCCTTTGATCTACAAATTTTAATGGGAAGAGCCTGTTCTTGGTCATATTTACAGTGGCAATCAATTTTCTCCTCCGATCATAAATTGTGCACATGCTATCCTCAAACACTAACTTATAATCCTTTTCCAACATTTGATCAATACTCATTAATGAATGCTTCAAATAGGGTGCATAGTAAATATATTCTACCTTCATTATTTTTCCTTTCCTGATAGGAACCTCTATTTCTCCTTTCACAACCACCTCCAAGCTCTTCTCATCCCCAAGCTTGATACTAGATTGATAAGAATAATCAAGAGATGAAAATACATCCCTCTTGTCGGTCATATGGTTTGTGCACCCACTGTCCAGGATCCATGTCTCCTTTGTGCTATTATGTGTAGAGAGGAAAGATGCTTGCTCCACTTTTTCTTCAATCATATAGAACAAAGTATCATCCTCATAGGAATCCTCTTCTCCATAATGTGCTGATTTTTTCAGCTTGCAATCCCTCTCATAATGTCCATATTTGTTACAATTGTAAAACTGCACATTTCTTATATATCGACCTCTACCTCTTCCTATTGCACTGGATCCTCCTCTTGCAACATGATCCTGGTCATTGTTTGAATCTTAAGATCTTCATCGACCTCTACCACCGTAGGAGCCTCTTCTAACTCCTCTTCCATTTCTTCCTCTTCCTCTGGAACCCCTACCGTGAATTCTTCCTCCATCATTCTCTTTTGCCGAAAAAGCTTATTCCTCTATATAACCTTCTTATTTATCCTTCCTCCTCTTGGTAATTGTCTCTTCATGAGATGTGAGAGAGCCAATTAATGAATCTATATCCATTTTCAAGAAGTATTTCGTTTCTTTTATGATAAGGGTTGCACTATCAAACTTCTCTGTCAAGGTTCTTAAAACCTTTTTAATTAATACATTTTGCTCTAAGATCTCTCCAAGTGTGGCCATTTTATTTACTACTATTGTTATCCGAACATAGTAATCTCCTACAGTTTCATTCTTCTCCTATTTAAGATTTTCAAAATCTCTCCATAAAGTCTGCAACTTCACCTCCTTAACTTGGGAACTCCCCTAGAAATTCTCTTTCAACATTTTCCAAGCCTCTTGAGCCAAAATGTAGGCATAATTATTTTGATTTGTAGTCAATGCACTCTAGTATTTTGGTTCGATGAACCTAGCTTCAACGATGGCCCAAGCTCCTTTTTCCTTCAAAATCATCCTCATCCGGATGCTCCAATATTCGTAGTAAGATTTGTCAAATTCTGGGATTGGAATTGAATTGGTGTTGTTGGCCATAATAGCTCCCTTCAACATGAATTGAGATCTCCAAGAAGCTTCTGTAAAACTTATAGAAAAAATTGCACAGTTACTCAAACCTAATTTTTCGATCGCCTCGCTCTGATACCAAATGAAGAATTTACAATAATACAATAAAATAAAATTGGAGCAAATATTATCTTCTTATTATCTGGAATAATTCTGGCAGAGTTTTAGTACTCTGTTACAATATCCTCATAGGCTCTGGAAGAGCTCACACACATGCTACAATGCAATATTCTTCTTCATAAAAGAAAACCCTAAAACTACCTTAAGTAAGAAAAAACAAAGCAAACCCTAACCCTAGCAAATCACATCCATCGGATCTACATCAACGATGTTTATTACATGTCTTAGTATTTTGGCCATAACTTTTGACTCGAGTGTTCGTTTGAGCCCATTTGTTTTCAGATTGCATAGATTTTGAAGCTCTATGATTTCATTTTGTCTCCTCTAAGAGGAGACACTTTCCAAGGCTGAAAATATCATCTAACAACCCGATTTTTTGTTTTAATGTATGGTTGGCCAGATTTCCAACAAGAAAAGGGAGGTTCTACTCTAATGACAAGAAAGGGATCTGAAATTTAATGTTGCAAAAAGGAATTTGAAATTTGTTTTAATGAAACATGCGAAAATAGATTTGAAAAAGACTTAATCCTAAGTGCATGAAAGAAATCTGAAATTGATTTTTGTGCGAAAAGGAATTTGAAATTGCTTTGATGAAAGATGCAAAAAGAGATTTGAAAAACCCTAATTCTAAATGTGACTTTTAGAATGGAAATTTGAAATGCGCTTTGAAGGGAAATTGATGGGATAACACAAAAGAGAAATGGAAAACCTATTTGACATGTGATTTGTAAAGGAAAATGAGAATATTCTTGAAATAAAGAAAACTAATTTTTTTTCTCTACATGCAGATTTTGGAAAGGAAAATTTTGAAAAATCTATCTAATGCAAGAGAGATGACTTTACAATTTGATAATTCAAAAAATGAAATGACACAAAATAGATACCTATGCTAATTATTTAAATAAAAGTAAATATAGCTCTGATTTAAGTAAAGAAAGGTTTGAAACAAACTGAGCTAAATGATTTAAAAATGAAAAATGCATTGAAAAGGGATTCCATACAATGACATGATGCATATCTTAATGAAAATTTTCCTTGCAAATGGATGATAGAAATAGGGAAGTTTAAGGAAAATACCTAGTTCCTTTTGCTCCAGATAGACTGTTATGTGTCTATGCTATAGACCTCTGCAATTTTGAGGGTTTTTGAAGCAGTTATGCTGAATTCACCCACCAAGGGGTGAATTGGATTTGAATTTACCCCTTGGGATGCGAATCAGGTTTAGGAACCTAAAAATATTGTTTTGATGACCTAAGGGGATTGTCAAGTTTTCTAGGGTCTTTGTTCTATTTGGAAATGGTACCTGCAATAGGACAAAAACATAAAATTATGTTAGAGTAGTAAAGAGACTAGTCTAGATCACTTTGTGGAGGTCCCACCGGGTGTGCCAGAATGAAGCGAATGAAAGATACCATTTGATAAAACATAATAAATAAACACATATAATGTGTAGAATATTGTTTTTTTATTCATTCAAAATGCTCATGGGTTACAAAGGTGATTTTACCAATGTTTCTTTATGAATATCAAACACCCTGATGAATTCTTTTGAGACTCCTTAGTGAAGGTGGGCTTGCAAACCACCGCTAGTTTATTGTTTTTGTGATCTCTTGTACCTATTTTTGAAGGCCTACAAAATATGGCTAGAGGGTTTGAGGGCCTACCTTATTCAAGTCCCTTGTTGATAAAAGAGGAAAATACCCAAAGAAAAATTGTGCTGAAACATGATAAAAATTGCATAAAACACTAAAAATATAAAACAAAGCATACCTGCTAAATTTGTTGAAGTAGATGTGTTGCACGGTCAATTCACATGGCAAGGGGTGAATTGGAGCTCATATTCATAGGTCAAGGGGTGAATTGGACTTGTTCTTACTATGGGGCCAAACTTTTTATTCGGATGGATGTCTGAAGTTGTTCTTTGTGGTTTGTATAGTGTAGAATTATTAGATGCGATTCTAAACTATTTTTGCAACAATTTCTATATGGTAGCAAAAAGGGATAGAGAGGTAAAATGGGAGGGGAGGCCTCTATTTATAGAAAAAATATGAGGTCATGATAAGGGATTAGATAGACCAACCCTTAGAGTTACTCCATGCTAGAGTTAGGTTAGGGTTTGAATAGGTGTCAAACCCTCATGCCTTAGGGAAATATCTCCTCCTCACACATGTGAGGAAGAGTTAGGATTAACTAAGGTTAGTTAGATCCTAGGTTAGTTTAGGGTTTAGTTAGGGTATTTGGATATATCCTAATTAATCTCATGTGAACACAAGTGTGGAAGTGTGTTTAGGGCTAAATTGACTTAGGACCCTAATGAAACTTAAGTGAAAAGGTATATTTAAAAAAATGGTAATGATGAATTAGATCACTAATCAACCTAATTAGGATTTTTGATAGGGATAAGGTCCCATGAAGGCTAATTAGGTGTAGGGGAGGGCTTAAGTTGTCTTAGGGGGCTAATAGGTTGTCTCCTAGTGGATAGGATACATTTTGGAGGTGTTTTACCTATCTTTGTAGGTTTAGGAACCTATAGATGACTAAGATAGCCTATGAATGACTACGGTAGTCTACGATGGCCTATGTCAGTATACAAGTGTGTATATATATGTAAAAGTATCTAGAAGAGCATGTGTGACTTTTAGGTGTCTACACATGTGAAAAAAATCTAGGTAAAATGATAGGAGAGTCATTTTTAAATGTCCTTAATAGAAGTAGGTATGGCTTAGTAAGGATGCCTTAGTTGTCAAAATATGTGTAATACAATCATGCTAGGCCAAGGTTAAAAGTGTAAAAAAGTGCTTATGCCTAATATTAATGAAGCCTACAGGCATGCAAATATGTAGGCCTATGGGCATTCATAATTGATGTAAGTCCATGAGCATGTTCATGTAAGCCTAAGGACCCTTGTCATATTTCACCTTCAAAGAATAGCTTTTGAGTTCAAAACTCAATGTTAAAAATTTTAATTTGCTCCAAGGATTGCTATGTTTTATTGCATTACTTATATTAGGGTCCTCTTTGCTTTAGTTATGAAAGAACATGTGATGCATTGGTTTGCTCCTTTATTTGCAAGTGGGATGTCTTGGATTTGAGCCCCATTGAGTGCAAACCCATAAAAATAATTATATATGTATATAATGAGGATCTCAAATAATCATATCAATCAAATTTTCAATCCCAAATTTACCAGTTGAAAGTGTAGTACACAATCCGATGGTGACAAGTGTTATATTTTAACTCTATTTTTTTAAAGGTTTGGTAGTTTGATATTTTTACAATTTAAGTGTTAATATACCAAATATTTTAGAGGTCATAAATTTTGCATAAAAAATCATTTAGAGCTCCATTTATTCTATATTGCATGATTTTTTGATCTCTAAGCAATGATAACATCAATTTATAGACTTGTTATATTTATAATTAAGGTTTTGTGTACAAAAGTATTTCTTAGGGCATGTTATTGCCTCAATAGGTAAAATTGTAGCACTCAAGCAGTTAAAATGGTAGGATTACTCAAAAGCAATAACCTCTAGTTCATATTTAATAATAATTTAGAAGAGGGTCTCCATGATCATGAACTCAGTAAAAGAAAGGAGGAATATCATGGAATCTGTTTCATGTTAGTGGAACCAGATTTAATTTTTTAACATTAGAGAGAGAAATAATACTTTTGAGGTATGGTATAATTTGAAATATATATAGGTAAAATATAGTGCTAGTGAAGTTAATAGAATAGAGTTAGGCTTTCAAATATCAAACTTTTAGATTTTTATAATGTTGAATACTAGGTATCTCAGTTCAAAGATCTAAAAGATGATCTAGCTATGATAGGAGGTAAGGTAAAGAGTGATGAATAGTATGTCAAATCTATTATTTCCAATCTTTCTCCTTCATTTCATATAGTTGTCTTGGTTCTTTGTGTATGTAATAACTATCAAGGATCCACAACCCATCTCTCTTGAAGGACTTTTCAAGCTTCTTATCCATTATGAAGTTGCAATAAAAAATTGTGGAGCTATTTCTTATACAAAAGTTTCTCCAAAAGACTTTAAATCAATGGAATCTAAGGCTCAATTTTCCAAAGGTAAGTCTAAGGTTTTAAAGAATTCAAATACTTGCAAGTATTATAATAGGAAATGACACTTCATCAAAAAATATATTACAATGATGATGAAGATTGAGATAACGTTTTTAAGAATTAGACAAAATATTTATAGAGATGGATATGATAAACCAAAGGCCTTATCTCCCTGGCCTCATCATTTCAAGTTCTAGGGGGTGTTGAAATATGTGTAACATAATCTTGTGAGGCCAAGATCAAAAGTGTGAAGAAGTGCTTATGAGCACTATTAATGTAGCCTAAGGGTATGCGATTATGTAAGACCTTGGGCTTTTATAATTTATGTAAGCTTATGGGTATGTTCATGTAAGCCTAAGGCCCCCTTTCATATTTCACACTAAGTGGTATTATTTTATCTACATTTATGGATAACCTTGCTTAAAAGGTGTAATTTATTATTATTTTATTATAAGTTAACCTCAAGGTCAATTCAATGTTAGCTAGGTTAACCTCTCATTGATGTTTTGGTATCATTATAAATATCCCTCAATAAAAATCCATTTGTATTATAAGGGTGAATAAAACATGATATATTAAGGTGACTAAAACACCCACCTTCTATCTCTTCTTGTCATCTCCATTTGTATCTTTAATTTAATTAATATTATTATCTTTTGAAACACTTCTACTTATTTTTTGTATGTAATTATGGTGAATACATATTTTACAATGTTTCTAGAACATATTGTGAATTTGAACACTAGTTGGAAGTATGGATGCCTTAGTTAGCCATAAGAGGAAGAGAAAATCTATGGCAAGCCATATCCAGATAGTAGATACTATGTCATAAGTGATTTTCAAGAATGAAATAATCAAGCATGATATAATGGTTATTGAAACCATGGTGTTAATATGTAAATACTATATATACTATCTAGGTTTTTGTAAGATTCAAAACTAGATCAAGTGGAAGTGAGGATTGAATTCAAATTAATCCATGTATTTTATTTCAAAAATATTTTTCTTATTATCTTCTCTAGTTCATAAATAATGGACAAATAGTGAATGGTGACCCTTGGTTTAGGGGTAAAAATGGTTGCCTTTGGTTTAGGGACAAATAGTGAATGGTGGACCTTGGCATGGATTAGGCTTTTTCAACTTCATTATCTGCTCATCAACATGGATGTTTAGAAGAATATTGACAATACTCTATGGGAGTTCATCTAGGAGGGACCAACTACTAAGAGAAGAGACATTATATATACACTCAAATATATGTTAGCAAGGATATTTCAAAACCTTTACCACCATCCATTATGAAAATACTTATTATAATTTCATTAATATAATGAGTCCATACACATGTCAAGAGATTGCAAAGTGAAAGTTATGGAGAAAGCGATAGACTTTTTTGGGCATGAGACAAACTTAAATATGCAACAAGGATATAACATCACAGTATAAGCTAGGTCAAATCAAGTATTTTACACTCCTAAGAAAGTTGTAATAAGAACCCCTCTACATCATCAAATGATAAAGGTCATTATAGTTCACTCAAATCAACCTTTAGAAGAAAATATGACACAGGGCATGAGGAAGTACAATGTACAAGTTCAAATAAATGAGTTAATGGTATGAAGGAAGATGGGGAGGTAAGTTTTAAAGTGAATGAGGTGAAGGAGATCAAGGTTAATCCAAGTAAGTCATCCTTATTTTCCTCAAGTAATATAAAATCCCCTCCTTAAACTAAAAATGAAAGTAGTGTAGAGTGTATTTGTTGCACTTTACAATTTCATGAGAAAAATAATAAAGAAATGCATATGGAGGATATATATGGAAATTTAGGATTTCTAGGGAAACATAAAAAAAATAATTACTATAGAAGATAATCCCTATATTTTAGGGTTTTTTAGGAAACATAAAGATGGAATTGTTTATGAGGTAATTCCTTGCATTTAAGATTCTTTAGAGCAACATAAATCTTTAAAATATAAGTCTCATTATGAACAATATTGAAAATTAGAGGACATTGGTGAAGATGAAAGTGTTAGTGGAAATTAGAAAAGGAGAGGAATGCCATCAAGGCATGAATAAAGAGAAAAATAAACTCAAAGGGATATTGATTTGGGAAGCCAAATAAAAATATCACAAGTGTTAATAAGAAGTTTGGCTAAGCCTACTAATAAAAATAAAAAGTTATGATGAAAATGATATCATAAAATATTAGGGGCATGCATAAGACCTCTAAAAAGAGTCATTAAAGAATTAATAAGTCGTTATACTCTTGAGTTTATTTTTAAAAAAATCCAAATTAAGTAGTGCAATATAATGATGCTTTTAAAAAGATTTAGAATAAGGGTGATTGTTTGGCAGTCTCTTTTATAGAATCTTCAATTGGTATTACAACAATATGAGACAAATAAAAATGGTATGGATAATTGTTAGAAACAAAAAGTAATTGGGTTGCTAGACTATTTAGTAGAAAAGAGGAAAATATCAAAGTTGGGATCATAAATGTTTATGATCCAACTCTAGTTATTGCTTGTGAGAGATGTGGGAAGGACATTAGCATATTTTTCTCAAACACGATGATGATTCATAATTGAGATTTATGAATTATTGGCATTGATTTCAACACAATTCTATCTCCTTTGGAAAATAGGAGTGGTACTTTAGGATGGTCTAAATAAATACAAGATTTTGCTTCATTTATCAATTCAAATTACCTTTGGGATGTTATTTTTTCAAGTTTTTAATATACATGGGATAATGTACGCATTGGGAAAACTTATATAGAAGACAGATAAGATAAATTCTTGTTATCCACCACATGGTTGTAGATAGAGAATACATTCTCTTTAGATATTTATTGTAATTAGGATATGAATCACAAATCCATTCTAATGACTTGTGATTTACCCAATAATTGCAATTCAAAACCATTTTACTTCCAATCTACATGGCTTCAAGACCCTAATTTCTTCTAGATATTTATGTCTACTAAGATGAATTAAATCTTGAAAGATCATATATATATATATATATATATATATATATATATATATATATATATATATATATATATAGGTTTATTCAAAACATGAAATATCTAAAAGAGCAAATGAAGATTTGGAAAACCATGTCTTTTGGTAACATCTTTAAAGAAAATAAGGAAATTCAATCCAAGCTCAAAATTTACAAGAGATAGTACAAATAAATGGAATAGACCAAGATTATTATATGAAAGAAAAAAATTACTTTCTAATTATCATAATGCATTGAAAAAGGACTTATATTGGTTACAAAAATCTAAGGAGAAATAGTTCAAGGAATAAGACAAACATACAAAAAAAATTCATTTGACAAAAATAAATTATTCTTTTCATTGCATCAAATATATTTTTACTCCAAATGAAAGAAATATTGAGGAAGAACATATCAGGAAGAAATTAATTAATTATTTCAAAAGTATTGTCATATACTAGGCAAGATAAAGAGGCACAAGATACTATTTTGTAAAATATTCCATCAATTATCACTCAAGGATAAAATGAAAGCTTGAATAAGAAGATATCTATGGAGGATTTATATGAAGCAATTTTCTCTTTCCATCCTAAGAAGGCACATGGCCCCAATGGAATCTCTACAATTTTCTTTTATATCTTTTTGGGATTTATTGAAGATTGATATGTTGGTTGTGGTTGAAGAGGTCCAAAAAATGAAGGTTACAATAAATGAGATCAATGCCACTATTACTACACTGGTTCCAAAAAAAGTATGGCACATAGGTTGAAAGGTATTCTAGAATGTGTTATCTCAAAGGAAAAGACTAGTTTTATTTGTGGTAAACAAATTCTTGATGGTGTAATTATTGCATAGAATGTCATACTATCAGATTTCATAGTATTTTTAAAAAATGAATGGAATCAAACATTATCTAGTATTGCTCCACAAAAAATAACATAGAATATTATGGGTCACATGGACACCAATGACCTCACTAGAATGGAATTTAAGCTACAATCCAACTGATGGAACAAAAAAGTTGGTATGAAGGGGTATTTATACCTAAATATATGATACCTTTAGGTCAAGGTTATAAGATCGACCCTCAAGAATTAAATATTACAAAATATTACAAAAGCACATTTTTTAAGGTTTACATGGACCCAAAGGGTAAAAATAATTACAAGTACAAATAGCTGGATGTGACATTAAGAAGTGCTTAACCACCACATATTCCAACATCCCCTCTTAAGTTGAATGGGAGACATAGATAAAGACCCTTAGTTTTACCATTGATAGCTTATAGATTAGTTAGTTTTACCATTTTTATTTCTATCCCTTTTCCTTGGCAAGCACCTAGTAGATTACGCTAGATTAGAATGTAAGGTTGGAAGGAGAGCATCAAATGTTACATCCAAGCAAGAAGCCAACCTTGGTAAAAATCCTAGAGGTCATCTGAAGGAGCCACATCCCATGCTCCTCAAACTTCCCAAACAAGAGTTCCACACAAGGTCTAGGCATTGAACACACTCAACAAAATCATATTATGGTTGGTCACAAAACCCAGAGCGTAAGGATCATTTCTTGCCCCCAATAGTAGATTATATGAAGAGGTAGTTGGGTTAGATTTTATTATCATATGTTTGTATGTTGATGATATAATTTTTATGGGTAGGTTCACTATCTTGATGAAACAATTTAAGAAGGCTATGCTGGATGAGTTTGAAAAGAGTAATTTGGACAAAATGCAATACTTTCATGGTATGCAAATAAATAAATTAGCTCAAGGTATATCTATTACTCAATCTGAGTATGATGAATATCTTCTGGTAAGATTTAAAATGAATGGATGTAAACCTATTAGTACTCCAATAGTCATGGGTTAGCTTTCATTCAAACCATTTGAATTACAAATCTCTTTGAAGACTTGGGAATGAAGATTTATTACTCCATTATGATATATTATGACAACACCATTACTATATCCATGACAAAGAATCTAATGTTTCATAGTTTGAGTAAACATATTGACATACGCCACCACTTCATTTGTGACTTGATAGAAGATAATTTTATAACTCTTATTTTTTTAAAATCTAAAGATCAATATTGCCTTATTTTATAAACTATTTGGCATTATAAAATGTACATTTTTTATCTGAATCCTACCATCAAATTATAATTGCAAATTCGACATTGTAAAAAGGTGCATTTTTATGGAAAAAGACACCTTTCAAATTGTGGTCTTGATAGCATGCTTTCATTTCTATTTTTCAATATATTTCATGCTTTTGAAAAGGCCCCAAATTTTTACAAAACCCCACATTTGTGCAACTTGCACAAGGCAACGATTAGGGGATCAAGGTTTCAAATTTCTCCTCGTGTTGCAATATATTGCTAGCCTTGAGGAGGATTGGTGGATGAAGGAGGACAATTTTATGGCTTGGGACATGTTTTTTCCCACGATCGAGGCCCCTATTTTTGAAAACTTTTTGTTATGTGGCATGTTTCATTACCATTTTATTTGGGAGCGGATTGGCAAGTTGCACCTTCTTTTGTCGATACTCGCTTCCTCATTCTCCCCTCACTATACTTTCTTGTCGGAGTTTCAACTCTATTTTTTGATGAGGTCAAAAATTGGAGAAGAAGATCATCGTGTGGAACCTAGTGCCCTGCCTCTGGACAAGGATGTTGAGGATATATTCGAAGATTGTGGCTTTCTTCCATTTTTAAAGAAATTTTGTAGCCATAAGAAGGACCTTTCAAAGGAACTAGCCCACACATGGGATGAGGGTAGAGTTAAAGCCAGGGGATTTAAATTGTCCATTAGTGTGGCTCTCATTGAGGAAGTCTCTTGCTTCTTTGTTGATGAGAAATGCATGGACAAGGAGAAACATTCCTTGGCAAAAGAGTTGATCATCTTCTATGATAAAGGGGAAATATGAACAAATTTTAGAACAAAATCCTCCGAGAATCCCTTCCTAACCCTTAGGATAGACTTGTCATCTCTATTATGCACTATGAGAAATGCATGGACAAGGAGAAACATGCCTTGGCAAAAGAGTTGATCATCTTCTATGATAAAGGGGAAATATGAACAAATTTTAGAACAAAATCCTCCGAGAATCCCTTCCTAACCCTTAGGATAGACTTGTCATCTCTATTATGCACTACTTCATCCTAGATGGGTAATTCTCCATCATCAAAAGCTTCCACCTCATTTTTCTCAACCACAATCGATGAAAAATGAAAATCAACATTCTTGAAAGTTTATTTTTCTTTCAATATTCAACAACTTTACACATTTTTCTACTCTAACCTTCACATTATCAAAACTTCATCTCTATTATTTAAACACTTTATCTTAGTTAAATAATATTATCAAAGCTTCATCTCTATTATTTAAACACTTTATCTTAATTAAATAATATTTTTAAAACTTCATATTTTCATCCTTTTTCTTCTTCCACATGGAGGTCCGACGAGAAGAAAATTAACCATAGGCGAGGGCGGGCGAGGACTAATGCCGTTTTGAAAATAGCACAACACAAATCTCACCAAGCTGCTCTTGAAACGTGAACAATATACGTAATGCACAGCCGAAGCGGCTACATCTTCTCGAGCAGTCACCATTCCAAACCATGGCGCGACCCCCGCGACCTCCAAAGGCAGCGATCACAGCAGCAAAAACACGACCAACGACAACAAGACGAAGTTCAACACCAAGACCCGCAAAGAGAAGCACCAGTTGGAAGTGCATGAGATCGAATCCCTGGAAGCTCCAGTCAAGGTCGGCAAGCTCGATTCTAACAACAAGCCCTAGCAGCCCCTTGGCCCCATGGACCCAATCTCACTAGGGCCAATTCTCCATCGTCAGAAGCTTCCACCTCGCTTTTCTCACCACATCCGACGGAAGAAGAAAACAAACATTCTTGTGTTTCTCTTCATATCCATTAAAAAAATCCATGAAATAAGTGCAGAAGGGCAACTCCTCTTTTTTAGCTTCACCAAGGGCTTCTCAAATTACTGTTCTTGCACTCGACAAAGAAGAAGGGCCATGGAGCTATGGTGAGCCTTGGCCCGGACCTCGAGAGCCCTTTCAATTCGGTGAGACATCGCACCACCCTAGAGGTCGCTAGAAAAAAACCAAATGAGATCGACTGGTGCGTAGGAGTCGACTCTAAAGCGGCCACAGACGACATCCCCAAAGGTATGCTAATTTTCCAAATGTTTCATAGTATTGAGTCATAACAGGAGATCGTGAATATTTTAAAAAGATAGAAAATAATAATAACATTAAAAATCCTTATGATAACAATCTTAAATTTAAAAATTCAAATCCTTGATTTTTTTTATAAGGAGCTTACTCACACCCAAGTGACCCACTCTGTCATGGTTTAAGATAATAATCTTAAATTTAAAAATTCAAATTCTTAAGGAGCTCACTCACATACAAGTACACGCTCTATCATGATTTGAACTTAGGTATCTTGGAAAAAAGCATAAAATCAAACCAATACTATGACCCACATAAACTCCTTAATTTTTAAATATTCATAATTGTTTCATTCACCTTTAAAATATATATATACACAAGTTCTTATTATTTTGAATAATAATAATAATATATTTATTTATTCATTCATCTATCAAATGACATTAACTTAAACGGTTAGGAACCAACTTCATATTTGCCAAATAATAAATGGATAATAGTTAAGCTTTGTTGTAATATCTAAGCTGCTATGAAATTAATTTTATTTAAGACCCATTTTTTTATAAAACTTCCAATAGAAAGTTTAATGTTGTTAGAATTGTATATTATACTCAAATATTTTGAGTCTAATAGACAACATCCTCTAGGATTGTATATCATACTCAAATATTTTGAGTCTAATAAACTTACTCTGTGAGATTAGACTTTAGGTAACCTATGATTTCATAATTGATTTAAAAAATTAATTTTGTTTAAGACCCAATTTTATTATAGAATTTCAAATTAAAAATTTAATATGATTGTCAGCAGTTGCTTTAGTGGCTAAAATGATGGTTGTTTCTTAAGTGGTCTTGTGTTCAAACCCCTTGAGGGTGGTTGTTGATGTAATTTGTAAATCTTAAAAAAAATTTAATATGATCGGCTCATGTAGAGAAGTTGGAGAGCAAGTGGGTAGTTAAAACTCTTAAGTTGCAATCGATAGGCTCCAAGTTCAAATCTCTCCCCTCACATGCTACAAATATCTTATGTACTGAAAATAATCCCACTTAACCTATAATTACATAAATGTTATAAACCACTTTATTAAAAAATATCTAAATTTTCTAAACTTAAGCGATGTTTACATATTAACTCAAATGATAGGGACCACTTAAATGACAAGTTTCATTTTTATATTTAAAACCTATAAATATCATGAAATAATTTTATTTTATTTTTAACATGGTGGAATTGGTAACCGCCAAGAATACGGGCAGGCTGTCCAAATTTTATTTTATTTTTAACATGGTGGAATTGGTAACCGCCAAGAATACGGGCAGGCTGTCCAAATTTTATGGCTGTCACAATATTCTGCGCTTGGAAGCCGTCACACAAATCTTTGCGTAGTTGTCCCTATAACTGTCATGCCACAATTATTTTAAACCTTTTATGCCGCTGAAAGCACCAAGAAAGGGACAAGCGTTCAGTCCAACAAGACCCGAGATTTGAACCTTTGACCTCCACCTCCCTTATAGGGTTTGGATGAACCAATTATTCTACACCTCGAACAACCTATGAAATAACTTATTTTAAAAAAAGAAATTTAAAATATTTTAAGTGGACGTATCTTTATCTTAAATATTAATATCTTAATTTAAAATAATTATTAAAAAATCATTATTCTAATTATTTTTAATATGAATACCTTAATTTAAAATAGTTTCTTTATAATTTTAAATCTTTTTCTTTTTGATGGAAGTAGAATCAATATAAAAAACCACTTTACAATTTTTTTTTTTTGTTCTCGTGGGTTAATGGATTGGTAATTGTTTGTTTGGCTGGCCAAACACTTACTAAGGGACTTAGGTTAAAACCTTAGGGCATGTTTTAGTATGAATTCTTTGAGTGTGCGTCAATCAAAGGACTATGATAAGAATAACGAGTGACAAGTGGTTCCACTCAAGCAAGATCAACAATAACAATATGGTATAGGTTTATTGAGATTACGAATATCTAGTAACAAGTGATCCAACAATAATTCTGTATTTTCCTCTGAGCTGCATGAGTCCTAGAATTTTACTTATTGGCTTCTGAATATTATGGTTTCTTTCGATTGATAAACGTTATGCTTGTTATATAAGTCCTTTAAAATTATGAAAGCGTTAACCTTAACTATGTTGAAGTGTTAAAATAAATGAATGTATTATTTAAAGATGAATAAATTAAAACTTAAAAATTTATTTTATTATTTTTAAAACTATTAAAGTTAACATTAATATTTAAAAAATACAAAATAACATTTTTGTTGCTTACCATTTGAACTTTGTTTGAATAGCTAAAACGCAAAGTGGATTTTGACACAATAGTTTAACCACATTATGATTATATAGTTTTGGGACTGTTGAGTTTTTAAAAGTTTTTTTTTGAAAGTTTAAAGTTTAAATTTAAGTAAATGTTTAGTTTTATGAAAGGTTGTGATTAAAAATTTAAAAAAGTAATAACTAAAATAAAAATATTCAACTTCAAAAATTATTGGTTATAAATTTTTTTATACTAAATAGATAAAAAAATATACATTATTACACTAATAATAAATAAATAAATAAATTACATTAGGTACTAAACAATATTTGAGGGATCCATGTCAACGAACAACTTAGTTAAGAGAATGGTATGTCATCAAAATGCTCTATCGGGTTTACAGACTTGGTTTACCTCCATCCCGTCGTCTTGAGTTTGTTAGTCTCATTATAAATGAGAAATACTACTTGCAAATGATTCAGAGTTTGTCCAAGCTGATAACGTTTGGATTTCCGCCTCTCTTTTCCCGTGTTTTCCGTGATAGGGCTTTAAAGCTTGTGGATATGAACTTTGTCAGATAATAGCTTCTTCAATAATGATTTGAATTCTCATATTTTTACCATGGTAATTGTTTTGAGTCTTATACGCCAGAGGCTTAAAATAAAGGAGTCGTTACTGGTTAGACAGACTACAATGAATACATTGGACAGGAAATCCCTAACTATAACATTTACAAATGATCAAATTCACATTGAATTTCATCTGAAAATTGGTATCTTGTCACGTCAGTGCAGCCTTTAAGGCGTCGTTGGAAAGTACGTGAAAATTGAGACAAGCATTCGAAATATCACAGAGGCTTGGTCTTTAACAATAGTTTAAAATAAGCGGCAAGAAAGAGAAAGATAAAGGAGTGAGTACTGGTTAGACAGATTACAACGAGTATATTGCACAGCTAATCCCTGGCTATAACATATAAAGTCCTCAAATTTAATGTGCATTGATTTGAAAATTGGTATCCTTACTCTACAATTTCGTGAATTATTGCACGGGGAAAGAGAGTTGCTGGGAAATTGTCACGTTAGTGTAGTCTTTAACTTGTCGTTCGAAAGCACGCGAAAATTGAGACAAGCACTCAAACGGACGGAATATGAGAAAGGCTTCGCGTTTAACGATGGGTTAAAACAAGCGACAAGAGCGGGTACTGGTTAGACAGACGAAGAGTACATTGGTCAGGTACTATAACATGTACAAATGATCAAATTCAATCTGTATTGATTTGAAAATTCGTATCCTTACTCTGCAATTTCGTGAATTATTGCACGGGAAAGAGAGTTGCTCAGAAATTGTCAAGTCAGTGCAGTCTTTAACTTGTTCTTGGGAAGCACGTGAAGATTGAGAGACGCGCACGGAGAGAACATATTTGTAAAATGAATCACAGCATTCGGAAAAGAAATAATTAAAATTGGAGAGAAGAGGTGGTTTTTCAATCGCTAAGGAGGGAAGAGGTGGTTTCCCACCTTCTGTCATTGTTTTTCATGGTTGGAAAAGTACGGTTGGAGGTATAATTAGAGGTATTGTTGGTAATTCTATCAATTTAAAAGAAAAATGATAAGAATATGAAAAAATAAAAACAAAATTTAATAAATAAATAAATATGAGATAACGGACCAAAACTGCAAAGCTAATGAAAGAAGTGAAAGCTGTTATAACTTTACAGTAAGCAATGCAAATATATTATTTTATTTACTGATTTTGTATTATGAGTGAAAAATGTTTTTACTGCTGAAAAACGGTCTTTCATCTGTCTTGTCGTTTGCATCCAAAAATGATTATATCACCATCACTAGCGTGGGCTTTTAGCCTTTCTCATCGTTATAATAATTCTCAACTCTTAATTTAAGACCTTATTTTTCAAAGGTATTTTCGGTCCTATCAGGCCTGAAAAATTGATGTCGCGTGATGCACGTCATGCAAATTTAATTGGCGAGAATATGAGCCTTAGATGTTATTTTGGATATTTATTGTCCCATTGAAACTAGTTAAAAAATAAATAAATTGGGTTGGTGAAAAATGGATACTCTCTTGGATTCTCTGCTACTTCCTTCTCACTATCATCCCCTATTAATGTTTCTAAAGTTAAAAAAATAATAATTAAAAAACTTTAATTTTTAGGTATAACTTAAATTAATGGCATCTCATTTGTATTTTTAACGACTCCAACTTTACATTACATATTTAAAGATGTTTAAACGTAAACACACAAAACATATTTACCTTCAATGCCATTTACCTCATTGAAGAAGAATTTGGTACTTTAGATCTTATGAGACGGTGCATTGTAGAAGAAATTGGTACTTTAGACCATTCAAAAACCATGCAAATTGATAAGAAGATCCTAATCCATGTAGAGAGGACTATGGTTGACAAGATTTATAATATGTTAGTTAAAAAAAATATATTATTATCTTGTAATAAAGAATTATTTTATTGAATATAAAAGATATTTTAATATGATTTTTTCATATGCTTTTTGGGCTACAATGTGGGTTGTCCAAGATAGATTCCCTTTTACAATGCAATGTCATGACACTTTTGTTTTCTTTGACCACTTTAAGAGGGGAGGGTTTGTGCTTATATATCACCCACAGGTTAAGCAAAGTCTACAACCAAAACAAGGGTTAATAACACCTCTTGGGTTCACCTAAGTTGGACCTATGCTTATGAGAGGAGAAAACAATAAAAACTTGAACTAAAACATTAAACTAACTCAAAATAAATAAAAAACACAATAAAATTACCTTGTTCACCTTTGTAGATGGTTTGTTGTGGAATGTCTAACTGCAACTGGTTCCTAGAGGGACGAGACGATTTTAATTACAAATCATTCCTCTATGAACGGTCTTGGTTGTGTTGACCAAAATGGAATTTCTTTTAAAAAAGACCTTCTGCAGGCTGCCAAGAAGTCGCCCTTCACGTTTGATGTTTGTTGTAGCTCCAACCTACGAGCAATTTACAAAACCAAGCCATGCAAGGATAAGCACACCATGTTCTATATGGCTAACACCCAAACAAGATGACTCCTCACAAATGCATAATTTTGGTAGAGTTTCCCTATGATAGTCTCACACTCATATGAAAGTGAAAGAAATTGGGGACTATTTATAGATTTTGTCAAGGGTAAGGAGGTGGTGAAAATGACATACAAGTGGATTGAGTGAAGGGAAGAAAAAATCTAGACTTTTCACTAGGATGGTCAAAGGAGCATGTGTGCACCATGCCTCATTAATGTTTTTGGGTGGGGAGAGTCCTCACCCCACCCAAGGGGCATGCCTCATTAATATTTTTGGATGGAGAGAGTCCTCACCCCACCCATATGCATTAAACAACATGGGGGTTGTGTGGGTGCATGGGGATGTGGAGAGTAGGGAGTAGGCTAGGCTAGGGTGATAGGATAGACTAGGTGAATGTGCACATAGACTAGGGGAGTGTGCACATAGGCTAGGGGGAGTGGGATAGTCACATGGTGACCATGGGCAAGGTGTAGGATGGGGCTTAATGGATCAAAGGGGATAAAATGGGGTGAATTAATGTTTTTAATATGACCATGTCAAATATTTGGATTATTTGGAGCAATTGCAAAATTATTAAACATTGATATTCGAAAAATGATAATATGACATTTTTAAGTGTCTACACATCTACATGTCAAATATTAAAAGTAGTGGTTATTGTTTAAGAAACTTTATCGTAGGTAATCACATATTTTCCCAATAATATTAGACTCTTCATATTTTCTTTTTGTTTTTCTCTTCTTTAATAGAGAAGATTGCATTTCATAAAATAGGTTAAATGTAAAGGACAAACAACTTCTTCGAATTGTCTTTTTTTTTTCTTGTTTTTTTGATATCAAGGGAATTGGTAGCATCCTTTCATATTTTCAAATTGTTCTCTTTTTTATAATATTTTTTAATAAAAAAACTAAAACGTCTATCTCAAGTAGAGAACATTTTTATGACAATCTTTATAATGTTTTTTAATAAAAATATGTAAAATATCTATCTCAAGTAAAGGACATTGCTACGATATTTCCTTGGATTTGTAGTCTTTTATTCATAATAATTTAAAATAAAAGGAGGTAAAATTTCTATTTCAAGTAAAGTACATCGTTATGACATATTTTTGGAATTGTTTTCTTTTATTTATGATGTTTTTGAAATAGAAGGAGGTACAATGTTTATCTAAAGTAAAGGCCATTGATATGTCATCTCCTTGAATATTTCATCTTTTATTTATAATATTTTTTAATAAAATAAAGTAAAATACCTATTTCAAGTAGAGGACATTGCTATGATATTTTTTGTATGGTTCTTTTTTTTTTAATTGGTTATATGACACCCCTATAAGAAATCATGTTAACCTATGTGAGGGGGTCAAGAGAGGTTGTTTAATACATATCTACTCTGCTATACCTAGAGGAGGAGGAGATGGTCTAAGCATTCGCATACACACGGATGGAGATGTCGAGAATATTTATGATCGGGACTTTGACCTACTAGTTGACTGGAGGGACGAAGGGAGTGTCACCCTCTACCTTGTTGGTACTTCCTGGCAATACACGGTATCATAAAAGGTAGCCCACTAAATGGCCACCTCTAGTCTCTCCCCTACCCTCTATAGTTTTTCCTGTAGAAGGTAGACTCTGTCGCTAACTTGGCTACTCCTGATGATAGCCATCCCCTCTGCCCAAGCTCTCTAGTGCTCTATGTCCAGTTGGCTCACCTCTCCTTAGAGACGATCGACCTCTGCTCAAGTTGCATCTCTCTCCCTCTCTACGAGACTCAGTGAGCCTCATAATTTTTTCGATCCTCCTGGACATATCCTCTTGGAGTAGGTCCACCTACCTCTGTAGAGTCACCACCTAAGCTCGTACCGTCTCTGCCTCATCTCTCGGATCCCCTCACCCTGGAGCTTGGCCTTGGCCAACTACTGTTGATGTGGTCTCTATCGATCCTCCACCTGGTGGTACCCTAACATTTGTGGGGGTAACTCTGGATACCCCTGCCTCCCTGGTCCTAGTAGTGCTGGTGTCCTTAGTCACCAGTTCAATTCTAACCCAATCCTACATCTATCTAGGAGCTATTGGACCATATTAAGTCCTCTTTGTGGCCTTGCAAGTAATCTATCAAAATGCTCACTACATTCTTGGGTCCATCAATTGGCACCTCTATATCAAAACTTGTGGGAAGATCCTACAGGGCATGACTCCTCTGTACCACCACCAGTAAGTAAAGGCCATGCCCACATAATTAACCCTGGTATCCACATAAGGAGAATTGTCTAGGTCCTCCTTAAATCGCCTAGTCAGGTCGGGTCCATATCCCACCCCAGCTGGGTTTCAATATAATCTTTGGTACCAGTAATCCCCCAGGTCTAGGATGCCCTACAAGATCCCAAGCCACCTCAAGACTTGATAAAATTGGAAGACCTCTAGGTCCCCCTTCTTTGTAGTTAGCCACCTGATCCTCCTGACCCTCGCTAGCTCCGTCCTATCCTTAGCCAATCATGGGTGTAAACACTAGGGTCACCATACTATCTTAGCCTCCCTCAGCTCGTCTACTATCTACCTCGCTAGTGGTAGATGTTTGACGTAGGTCCTCACAACCTGCTCTAAGAATTTGGGGCACCTATATGTTGTTGGTCGCTTTGAAATGGGCAATGGACCTAGTAGTGCATCTGGTATTCGTACCACTATGTGCTCCTAGCTCCACACCTAGAGTAGTATCATACACACTATCCCTATATACCCCTTGTAAATGATGTTGTACAATGTCCTGAACAAACAGGTTAGCACATATGGACCCCATGCGAACCTAGCCCTCTAGTCTTGCATGTATGCCACTACACCTTCAATCACCCATGGTAAATGTCACCTACTAGTATGGCATATCTACATGCCAACAACCACCTTGTAGAGCATGGTCAGCAATGGGTTTACCCCATACCACCTCACTAGGTCATTCATGACTATGTTACTCTCTTGCACCTGGTTGGTCTAGCCTCTTGAAAATTATTGCAAGGTAGCTAGCCTCACTCATGCTCTATAAAATTCTCTCCCCCTGATGGGGATGCTCAATATGTGCCACACATCCTTCATTGTGATGGTCATCTCTCCTATAGGTAACCAAAAGGTAGATGATTCTTGGTACCACTTCTCTACCAGTGCTATCAGTAGAGCCATGTCTGCCTCTACTTGAGGTAGTTTGGCTATGTGGTCTAGCCCTATCAATGCTAAAGTATCCCTCTTTGCCTGCTTGAGTGCCTCTAGCTCCACATATAGGGGGCCTACTCTCCACTCGCGACTCTCAAGCACCCTAAGTTGCAATTTCAATTAATAAATTTAATAAAACATTTAACACATTAAAATTAATTAATTAATTAAAAATTAATCTAAATCAATAGTATAATCAAGTTTTACATCTTTAAAGTTGCTTGATTGCCTCATTTTTTATTTTTTTCTCCCCTTTTCTTAATTCTCTTTTTTTTTTCCGTTTTTCTCTTTTTCTTTTTTGGTGAAATCGCACTCACTAGGCACGTTTTCACAAGATCACACCTGGTCGATTTTCACCAGGTGCAATTTCACTGTTGTTGCCTAGGATGAAATCATGGCAAAGCCACGATATCACACCCAAGTCATGCATGATAAAACCATCAATTTTTGTGGAAAACCACTCAAAAGCATGAAAAACTTGACATGCAAGGAAGGGTTTTCGATCCTACCTATGCCCGCTCCACCTCCGTGCTGGCTTCACCCATCATGATTGTTAAATGGTGTATCGATAGCACCATATCATCTATTTCTCATGATCCCATTTCTTCCTCCCCATGCGGTTAAAATGAATTAGGATTTTACCCCTTTTCACTTTTTAACCTTTTTTTCATGCATTTTTTTTTGTTTTGTTTTTTGTTTTCACTTCTTCTTTTTATGAGTCTACCTTTTCAAGTTTTTATGAGGATCGTGTCCCTCATAAAACTCAAGGGGGTACCTTAGCCTTAGAGGTATTAATGTCCCTAATACCTCTATTTACGTTTAAAATTTGAAAGTGTTTGGAGTAACACTATTTTTGCACCATCTCTTTCTTCTAAACCAACCACCCCATTTTTGCTTGTAATTTTTTGTTTATGGGTGTTTCCATCTCTTGTTTGACACATTTATTAGGCCATAAATGTGTCAAAGAGGGGGAAAAATGTAGAAACGGAAAATTGATCCACTTTAGTGGGCAATATTACCTAAGCCCTCTAGGGGGACTCCTTAGAATTTCCTAGGGAAAGGACAAGGTTTCCCCCCCCTCTATTTTGCCTATTTTCCATATTTCTATGAAATCACACCCGATACTTGATGGGGTGCAACTTCACATTGTGATATTGCGGTTGGCCTGGACGGGGTGTGATTTCACCTTTTTAGGGTTTGATGCATTATAACCTTAATTTTTTTGGGTTGGCGTATTTTACGTCAGCCCTCCTCGGTTTTCCTACTCTTTTTACCTTCAAATACGCTATTTAATAAGGGTTTTATTTCACTTTTCACACATGATCACACAACACAGTAACATGCTATTACAAAAAGTTCACATGCACTCATTTTACTTGACACTTAATGATTTTATTGCTCGCATTTATCTTTTTTAATTTGCATCCTTCTTCTTATTCTCTCATAAGCAACTTTAGATTTCAAAGTTTGATTATCTATTGCATTGTTCTTCTTCACTCTTGGCATAATGTTGTTGGAGTCCTAAGGAGAGACTGACCATCTGGGAGATCTAAAACCCTTATGTTTTGCTTCTACACTCTTTACCAGGTGTATTCACTCTTCTACATGTGTATTTATATTTTATGAGTGATGTAATCAAGATTCTGCATTAATAGTTTATTTTTTTCATAATCTATGTGAAATCATGCCCAGTCTACTACGCGGTGCGATTTCACCTGGTGTTATTGCGGTTGCCCATTACAAGGTGCAATTTTGCCTAAGGCCAAACTGGGGGTAATATGTTATCCCTATTTTCTCTATTACATTCTAATTAGCATCTAGAACCTAGTGGAATATTCTATTATATGATTTTTGTATTCTTTTTTGTTGTATTGCATTAATGTTTGTTTTCATCCAAAGGTTAATTTCTACTTTCAATTATCAAATTTTAGCTAAAAGGACCTATGGGGCTTGACTGCTACACCTACAAGCACTATTGTATAGTGGCCTAAGCAGGCCCCCTAACACTAATTCCATTTTCAAGTGTTTTTGAGTTATCTTGTGGGAACAGGTATTATCAATAGCATTGGACAATAGGATAAATATAAATATAAATCATCGAATAAGATAAATGTTCTGATTAGTCTTCTAAGTTGATTGTTGAGTGCTTTCATTTTTGTTATAAAACCCTAGATTTTTTTTTAATAAGTATATTTAATTAATTAAAGTAATTGAAAGGAAAACAACATAAAGTGTGCACTTAGGGTTAAATTTGTTTGTGCATATTTTTTGAAGCCCTTACTTAAAGGTTATCTATTTAAAACCCTAGGTTGGAAGAGCATTTAAAATAAAGAATAATTCTAGGGTTAGTTCTTGTATTCAATAGTGCTTGGATGCACAACAGTCAAGCCCCCTAGGTCCTTTTAGCTGACCTTTGATAATTAAAAGCAAAAATTGACCTTTGGAGGAAAACAAACATTAATGCAATACAATAGAACATAATGTAAAAATAACATAAGAAAATATGCCACTATGCTCTAGATGCTAATTATAATGCAATGGAGAAAGCATGGACAAAATATACCCCCAATTTAGCCTCAGGTAAAATCGCATCCTGTAATGGGCGACCACGATAACGCCAAGCGAAATTATGCCTCATAGCAGACCATACACAATTTCACATTAACTATGCAAAAAAAAAAATATTAATGCAAAAGCTCAATTACATCACTTAGAAAATCTAAATGCACTTGTAGAAGAATGGATTCACCTGGCATAGAGTGTAGAAGCAAAACAAAAGGATATTAGATCTCCCAGATGGTCAATCTCTCCTTAGGGCTCCAACAAAAATCTACCAAGAGCGAAGAAGAAAAATGCAGCAGACAATCAAACTAATCCAAAGTTGCTTGTTATAGAAGAAGAAGAAGGATGCAGACCGAACAAGATAAATGCGAGTAATAAAATAATTAAGTGCCAAATAAAATGAGCGTGTGTGAACTTGTATTAGCATGTTACTGTGTTGTGTGATCGTGTATGAAAAGTGAAATCAAACCCTCCTTATATAACAGATTTGAAGGTGAAAAGAGCATAAAAATCAAGGAGGGCCAACATAAAATACACCAACCTAGAAATATTAGGGTTTTAATGCATCAAACCCTAAAAAGGCAAAATTATGCCCTGTCTACCTTGTCAAGTACTAGGCACGATTTTGCATAAAGAGAAAAATAGGTAAAATAGAGGGGGAAAAGCCTTGTCCTTGCCCTAGGAAAGTCTAAGGGGTCCCCCTAGAGGGATTAGGGAAGATAGCCCACTGAAGTGTGTCAATTTTCCGTGTCTACACAATGAAAACTGAAAAACTATATTTGGTTGCTAAACACTCCTATAACAAATGTTAGTGTTGTGGAGAAGGAACAAGTACATTGTAAAAAGTATGATAAAAGCAAACCAATTTTATATCCAATATCAATGCAAGAAAACATATACAATATATGAGCCAATTCATCATTGTAGATATAAAGAAAGTTTTAAGATTACTAATGATCTTATGTTACATTGACTACCATGTTGCATGATTTTAAACCTATTCATAACAACAAACATATTTTATTTTTAATTTCTAAGAAAACGGGGACACTATTTAGAGAGTTAGATCATATTATTGATATGATAAAATTATATTTTATAACATAAATAAATTTCTATATATAATAACGTGACACTTGTTGAAGTCCTCTTAATATAGTTGAAGAACACCATGAAAGCGAATAATTTTATTAATCCTATATGACTTTGAAGTGAAAAATGATAAATAAAAGAAGGAATACTTGAAAAATGGATTCTCACCTAAGAGAATGATAATTACAAAAATAAAAGAAACCTCCAAAGAAATGGAAAGCTTCACAATTGAAAAGAAGCTTGAGATAATGGATGAAACATTTGCTTAGGGTTTGCAAGTAAGTTTTATTTCATTGGTTAAGTTGATTGAGCATAGTAAGTGAAAAGTGTTCAAGTGATAGTTCAAGTTCTATGAAACAGATTATTCTATATTCTGATTTGATTTGGAAGAAAGATTGAAAGAAATTGAGTGTTTGTGAGTGTGAAACATATTGAGTCTCTAATCATTCTCTATATGTTTATGTGCTTAAGCAAGAGAGTTTGAAATTGATTGAGTATTGTTGTGAGTGAGTAACATATTGAGTCTCTAACCATTCTATATATGTTTCTTTGAGTCAAACAATATTTTGTGTGAAACTTATTTGGGTAATTGAAAGAGGTTTTCTGTAAGAAATTAAGTTGAGTTTTATATGCAAGTTTTGTAATTTATTTGAGCAAGCTTTTGTGAGATCTTGTGGGAAAATTTGAGTAAGTCCTAGGAAGAATTAAGGGCAAAATTGAGAGAGATTTTGTGAATTCTTAAGGATAAATTTGTATGAGCTTTTGTGGAAGCTTTTTTATTTTTTTCTCCCCTTTTCTTAATTCTCTTTTTTTTTCTGTTTTTCTCTTTTTCTTTTTTGGTGAAATCACACTCACTAGGCACGTTTTCACAAGATCACACCTGGTCGATTTTCACCAAGTGCAATTTCACTGTTGTTGCCTAGGAAGAAATCATGGCAAAGCCACGATATCACACCCAAGTCATGCATAATAAAACCATCAATTTTTGCAAAAAACCACTCAAAAGCATGAAAAACTTGACATGCAAGGAAGGGTTTTCGATCCTACCTATTCCCGCTCCACCTCCGTGCTAGCTTCACCCCTCATGATTGTTAAATGGTGTATCGGTAGCACCATATCCTCTATTTCTCATGATCCCCTTTCTTCCTCCCAACACGGTTAAAATGAATTAGGATTTTACCCCTTTTCACTCTTTAACCTTGTTTTCATGCACTTTTTGTTTTTTTCTTGTCTTTTTTTTTTGTTTTTTTTTCTACTTCTTCTTCTTATGAGTCTGCATTTTCAATTTTTTATGAGGATCATGTCCCTCATAAAACTCGAGAGGGTACCCTAGTTTTAGAGGTATTAATATCCCTAATACTTCGATTTATGTTTAAAATTTGAAAGTGTTTGAAGTAACACTGTTTTTGCACCATCTCTTTCTTCTAAACAACCACCCTATTTTTGCTTGTCATTTTTTGTTTATGGGTGTTTCCATATCTTGTTTGACACATTTATTAGGCCATAAATGTGTCAAAGAGGAGGCAAAATGTAGACACAGAAAATTGATCCACTTTAGTGGGCAATATTCCCTAAGCCCTCTAGGGGGACCCCTTAGACTTGCCTAGGGAAAGGACAAGGTTTTACCCCCTCTATTTTTCCTATTTTCCCTCTTTATGTGAAATCACACCCGGTCCTTGATGGGGTGCAACTTCACATTGTGATATCGCGGTTGGCCTAGACAGGGTGTGATTTCACCTTTTCAGGGTTTGATGCATTAAAACCTTAATTTTTTTGGGTTTGCATATTTTACGTCAACCCTCCTTGGTTTTCCTACTATTTTTACCTTCAAATCCACTATTTAAGAAGGGTTTGATTTCACTTTTTACACATGATTACACAACACAGTAACATGCTAATACAATAAGTTCACACACACTCATTTTACTTAACACTTAATGATTTTATTGCTCGCATTTATCTTGTTTGATTTGCATCCTTCTTCTTCTGCTCTCATAAGCAACTTTGGATTTTAAAGTTTGATTATCTACTGCATTGTTCTTCTTCACTCTTGGAAAAATGTTGTTGGAGCTCTAAGGAGAGACTGACCATCCAGGAGATCTAAAACCCTTCTGTTTTGGTTCTACACTCTTTACCAGGTGAATTCACTCTTCTACATGTGCATTTATATTTTATCAGTGATGTAATCAAGCTTCTACATTAATAGTTTATTTTTTGCATAATCTATACGAAATCATGCCCGGTCTACTACGGGGTGCGATTTCACCTGGCGTTATCATGATTGCCCATTACAAGGTGCGATTTTGCCTGAGGCCAAACTGGAGGTAATATGTTGTCCCTATTTTCTCTATTAAATTCTAATTATCATATAGAACATAGTGGAATATTCTATTCTATGATTTTTGTATTTTGTTTTTTTGTATTACATTGATGTTTGTTTTCCTCCAAAGGTCAATTTCTGCTTTTAATTATCAAATTTTAACTAAAAGGACGTAGGGGGATTGACTACTACACCTTCAAGCATTGTTGTACAGTGGCATAAGCATGCCCCCTAACACTAATTCCATTTTCAAGTGTTTTTTTATTTATCTTGTAGGAACAGGTATTATCAATAGAATTGGACAATAGGATAAAGATAAATATAAATCACTGGATAAGCTAAATGTTTTGATTAGTCTTCTAAGATGTTTGTTGAGTGCTTTCATTTCTGTTATAAAACCCTAGATATTTTTTTAATAAGTATATTTAATTAATTCTAGGAATTTAAAGGAAAACAACATATAGTGTGCACTTAGGGTTAAATTTTTTTGTGCATATTTTCTTAAGCCCTTGCTTAAAGGTTGTCTATTTAAAACCCTAGTTTAGAAGAGCATTTAAAAGAAATAATCATTCTAGGGTTAGTTCTTGTATTCAATAGTGCTTGGAGGCACAACAGTCAAGCCCCCTAGGTTATTTTAGCTGACCTTTGATAATTAAAAGCAAAAATTGACATTTGGAGGAAAACGAACATTAATGCAATACAATAGAACATAATGCAAAAATCACATAAGAAAAAATGCCTCTATGCTCTAGATGCTAATTAGAATGCAATGGAAAAAACATGGATAATATATACCCCCAATTTAGCCTCAGGTAAAATCGCATCCTGTAATGGGCGACCACGATAACGCCAAGAGAAATTATGCCCCATAGCATATCATACACAATTTCACATTAACTATGCAAAAAATAAAATATTAATGCAGAAGCTCAATTACATCACTTAGAAAATCTAAATTCACATGTAGAAGAATGGATTCACCTGGCATAGAGTGCAGAAGCAAAAAAAAAGGATATTAGATCTCCCAGATGGTCAATATCTCCTTAGGGCTCCAACAACAATCCGCCAAGAGTGAAGAAGAAAAATGCAGCAGACAATCAAACTCTGAAATCCAAAGTTGCTTGTGAGAGAAGAAGGAGTGTGTGTGAACTTGTTGTATTAGCATGTTACTGTGTTATGTGACCGTGTGTGAAAAATGAAATCAAACCCTCGTTATATAGCATATTTGAAGGTGAAAAGAGCATAAAAACCAAGAGGGCCAACGTAAAATACACCAACCTAGAAATATTAGGGTTTTAATGCATCAAAACCTAAAAAGGCAAAATTATGCCCCGTCTACCTCATCAAGTATCGGGCATGATTTTGCATAAAGAGAAAAAAAGGCAAAATAGAGGGGGCAAAGCCTTGTCCTTGCCCCATGCAATTCTAAGGGGTCCCCATAGAGGGCTTAGGGAAGATAGCCCACTGAAGTGTGTCAATTTTCCGTGTCTACACAATGAAAAATCAAAAACTATATTTGGTTGCTAAACACTTCTTCTATAACAAATGTTAGTGTTGTGAGAAGGAACAATTACATGGTAAAAAGTATGATAAAAGCAAACCAAGTTTATATCCAATATCAATGCAAGCAAACATATACAATATATGAACCAATTCATAATTGTAAATATAAAGAAATTTTTAAGATTACTAATGATCTTATGTTACATTGACTACCATGTTGCATGATTTTAAACCTATCCATAACAACAAACATATTTTATTTTTAATTTCTAAGAAAACAGGAACACTATTTAGAGAGTTATATCATATTATTGATATGATAAAATTATATTTTATAGCATACATAAATTTCTATATATAATAATGTGACACTTGTTGAAGTCCTCTTAATATAGTTGAAGAACACCATGAAAACGAATAATTTTATTAATCCTATATGACTTTGAAGTGAAAAATGATAAATAAAAGAAGGAATACTTGAAAAATAGATTCTCACCTAAGAGAATGATAAATACAAAAATAAAATAAACCTCAAAATAAATGGAAAGCTTCACAATTGAAAAGAAGCTTGAGAGAATGGATTACTAATCCAATGCTTGGGTACAATGTGGATATCATTCCTTGACCATAATTTATTTGTAACTTAAATAATTTTGTATAGTATTTCTATCTTGACTAGTTCTACTATTTTATAAATATGTTATGATTCCCAATTGCATGTATTTTAAATTATATACATATTCATGAAGATTTCATTTACTTCATTGTCATTTAAAAACAAGGATATTTCATGTGAAATTAAACAAATTCATGATCTTGTTGATTGATGAAGATGTTTAAATTTCATTATAAAAACTTATTTGGACAAGAAGGATGAAATATTTATTCTTAAAGGCTTTCAAATATCTTATTCAGTTTATGTAGATTTTGTATACACCATATTAAAATATAATATAGATATATTTATCACCATAAACTACAACATTCAAATTTAATATTTTGATTCTTATATAAAACAAAATAGGGAAGATGAATAGGGTAGGATCCTTTTAAATGGAATTGTTAAAGGAGTTTTGAAGCTTGTTAAAGTAAAAACAAGAAGACATTTGGTTACATAAAATTCTTTTGTGTTAGATATAAACAAGAGAAAATTTGGATCTATGGTCTAGGGAGATTAAGGAAAAAAGGTAGATTAAAAGGATAATTAATATTTCAAGGATTGAGTTCATGTTCAAAATTGGTGAGGTTAAAGTTAAAAAGATATTTAGAAAAGGAGAAACTTTGAAATGAAATTTGATATATAACAAAGCATATAAGTTAATAATTTCATAAGTTTTTCAAACGTATTGTTTGAAAATGTTTATATAATTTTTCAATTTAGGTGTGCATATTTTTAATTGTGTATATGTGTAGGTGAGGACGTTGTAATAATATAGTTGAACAAGAAAATAATCCGATCTTGTTTATACCAAGAACTATGATGAGACCCTTGAAGCACTATTTGTGTAGCCTACAATATGTGAATCTGTAAGCCTACGTGTATTCATCATTTATGCAAGCCTATGGAACCCTTTCATATATCACACTTAGTGGTATTGATTAATACATATTTACAGATAACCTTACATAAGAGGATGATTTATTATTATTTATTATAAGGTTAACCTCAAGACTATGTTTATGTTAGCTTGAGGTTATTCTCTCATTAGGGTTTTGGTATCACTATAAATATCCCTCAATGAGAATCCATTTGTATCATAATTATGACTAGAATTTGATATATTAAGGTGCCCATGTTCACCCAAATCCTTGTCATATCCGTTTGTTTCTTCATTTCATCTATTATCCTTATCTTCTAAATGTGTTATCTTCTTTTCAAGATATGATTGTCCTAAATGAATTTTTTGGAATGGTTTTTGAAAATATTTTAAATTTTGATACAATATCAAAGTAACTCAACAATAAAAGGAAAAAATTCTCTTTTGCAATTGGAATCATTACTCAAGTTTTAGTTTTTAAAGTTCTTGCATTTGAATTTTTTAAATTTAAGATTTTATAACACAATTCACAAGTGTAATTTCATGGATCTTTGTGTGACACATCTGCATGATCTAAAATATATGTGACATGCTAACATAGATTGCATGGTAGCTATGTTGTGTGCCATGGATCTAGGAGGTTGAGCATTTGAATCCTAGCCCCATATATTGAAGTTATAGATAATTTTTGGGGTGGAACCACTCCACCACTTACTAGGTAGTAAGTGGCATGTTGGTTGGAGCAGTGTTTGACTGGGAGGACATCATGGGTTCAATTCATCAGGTGAAAATTATTTTAATATGTGAAGCAAAAGTGCTAAGAAGAAATTTGAATCTGGTAGGTAGTTTTCCTACATATCTCCTTGAAAGTATTATTGAAATATGGTTCCCTATCTTTGTTTATATATGTTTAACAATATAGCATAGTGATTAGAAATATTGGTTGTAACACAGAGGTTAGCATTTTAAATTCCAAAATATTATTTTTTAAAGTATTTATTCAAACAAGGATGATGTACATGGTAAGTGGAAGGAAGACATCTTAATCCTCAACTCACAATATGTCATAGTGGTGGGGCATTTGGATTGATCATGGGAGGTGTGAGTTCAAAAATAAACACTAGAACTCCCTTTTACTTTGGACATTACCCTAGCTATGCTTCATGAAATGGAACTCTTCTTCTCTATCCTCTTAGTTGTGTACATGGTGTAGTTCTTTGCTTGTTTTCTTGGAAGTGGGTCGTCTTAGGTTTGAGAACCATTGTATTCAAACCTAAATTATATAATATATGTCAAGTGATAGATTCTAATTTGTCAGTGCAACACCCAATTGAATGGTGGCAAACAACAATTTGTGGTTTGATAAAAAAAATTCTAAAGTTTGGCATTTGATTTTTTTCTAATTTGAGAACTAGTTTAACAAAATATTCCATAGGTCATAACATTTATATATGGAAGCATTTGGAGCCCATGTTTTCTAGATTACATGATTTTTTAAGCTCTACATTGTGGTAACATTAGTTTAAGGATATATTATAGTTATATTTAGGGGTTCTATGTAGTATATTTCTTAGGGTATGTTGCTCACCTCAATGAGAAAAATTATGGCTCTTGGTTAGTTTAAATGGTAGGATTGCTTAGAAAAACATCTCATGTTCATGTTCAATAATTATTTACAAGAAAGTATCAATAATAATGAATTATGTAAGTGAAAGCATGAGGATATGGAAGCAAAATTGTGTACTAGGTGTGATGCAAACAAAAGAAAAACGTAACGCTAAGTCCTACGAACGAAAATGCATGAAAAGGGGAAAACAAAAATGAAACGAGATGTAAAAAAAATGTAGAGTGCAGCCCTTTATTTTATTAATTTTCTTGAGATCAGGTTACAATACGTCTCCTCCCTTTTCAGGGGCTAGGAGCGTTAAAACATAGTTTTGTCACACCACAGATGGTATGCCTTCTTCTACGTGCCCACATGTGAAATGGGCAGGCCAAACATCATCGCCGCTTGTGTGAATGTGTCTGTGATTCCTTAATTCCCCTCTGGTGTCTATATCCTATGTTCATAGAAACAAAAAATTATTAAAATCACCCACGGATGGAGGGAAACATGTGATCCCCAAGGCTTCCGGTTAATGCATGCATAAAATAATTAAAACTATAATAAAAACATATCAGAATGAGCTAAAATTTGGATAGAGGTATGAAAACATTACCAATAACACACTACAAAAGGAACAGTCAAGAAATCTACCACAAATTTCTAATCACTCTGGGGTGGGACGATTAGGACTGTCACAAGACGTTAGAAAGTGACCTCCTAAATGCCCCATATAGGGGCCTCAAAAACACTTAAAACATTGGGGTTAGGTAAAAAGGGGAATTTTGAGATGACCCAGAAGGTCATATTTTGCAAATTCTTCCTCGATGACCCTATATCCGATGATGCTCCCTGTATGTTAGGGAAAATGAAAAACACTGAAAACAAAGCCAGTATTCATCAAAATGACATGAAATTTGAATGACAGTCTATATGAGTGACCTAAAATGAAATTCAAATGAAATAGTAAATAAATATGCTACTTATTTCTAATCACTTCGGGGTGGGGCGATTAGGACTACAGTAGTGCGGGGGGCACCCGAGGGCAGGACGCCCATCGTTTGGGGCTCGGTTTCGGCACCAATCCAGTTGGGATGGGTCCAAAACCTCATAGGGTGTTGTTTCAGAAAATTGTGTGGGGTATTGTGGCCAAATTTTTGGGTTTGGGTCCAGATTGCGCTTCCAATAATCACCCAATAACCTCCCTTCCAAAAGAGAGATCATGGATGTAAGAAGCACAAGTGATGGGTGAGGACGTAATTTGGTAGCACTTCGTTGCTCCAAATGCTCCTACTTTTTTTTTTTGGGGTGAGGAGACTCACCATTTTATAGACCTGA
Source organism: Wollemia nobilis (assembly GCA_028583015.1). Lineage (NCBI taxonomy): Eukaryota > Viridiplantae > Streptophyta > Pinopsida > Araucariales > Araucariaceae > Wollemia > Wollemia nobilis. The sequence goes on from JAQPPZ010002501.1 coordinate 2,666,051, forward strand.
GGGTCTCTTGTGAATGAGCATGTAGAGGCGCCACTTGGCCATCATGCCTTCTCAGGGGAGAGAAGATTCATACCTGATTAAGGGCTCCATGACTGCCTCTATGACTGCCTATTTGAGCTCAAAAATGCTCACTCGCACTCCCATGCATTAAAGGTGGAGTTGAGTGGTAGATTTGAGCTTCCATTTGTCAAGGTTTGACCTTTTGCCCATAAAACCTACAATTTGCCCCATCCTGGAGCGAATGCTGCTAATCGTCCCAGGGTGGGATGAATACCAGTTTGTAATCATCCCAGGGTGGAACGAGTAGGGAGTATAGTGACTGAAAGGTGCCAAATTGACCTCTGACCTTCCAAAACTGTTGTGGGAGTGGTCAGGACCATTGTTTAACCTCTAGGGGCTGCCCTAGGGGCTATGTATGTCAATTCGATCAATGCTTGTCATCACATAATCGGATTGGTGTTGTTTTGGTGTCTATAGTAAGAGAAAGGAAAACACTCATGGACTCTTATTCATGTTGGTGTTGGAAAAATAAAACTTTCTTATTATTCAATAACAAAGACCTTGATTAGATAGCAAGTGCATACAATATGATCCATTGGATCATAACTAACTGAGTTGATCTTAGCCATACAAATTATCCTAATATCCTAGTAACAACTTAGGATATAATATAATCTAATACCTCCCTTAAGTGGTGTTGGGATATCTCTAACACCCCCACCCTTAAGTGTTACTAGGAAGTAGTAAAAAACAACAAAAATAACCAAGTGGTATATCCACAAATATGAGTCCTGACAACAAGGCCTGATAAGGTACTCATGTACAATATATCCACAAGAAACTCTAGTGGAGAGATGATGAAAAACCACTTATAGAAGAGAAATAATAAGAAGAAGAAGGAATATGTGCAAGGAGGATGGAGAGGAAGATGTCCTCTTCAACCCCCCTAGGAAAACTTCCATCAATAAGGGCCTGCAAAGGATCCATGAGATGTCTCAAAAAAATAGAGAAGCCTCATCATCGAACTGAATGAAATCTCACTCCCATACTGGTTCTTGTGACAATGAACAAGGATATGAACCATGAAAAAAAATTCACTAAAGAAAACCCCTTGATACCAAAGTGTATCACAAAAGGAGAGTTTGAAGATAGTGTGGAAAAAGAAGCACCATAATGGCAACGGTAGTCTAAAATTTACCCCACAAGAACATTTCTATGGTGTCCACCTATACGAACACAATGGGCTAATAATAAGGTCTAAACTATGTGGACAAACAACTTAAGCAAGGGAAAAAATGAAAGGGCACCAATATAGCTATCGAATATGTCCTTATGGTGACCTCCTCATCCTACCAAAATGTATGGGTAACCAGCCACTGCATTCACCAGGTACTATAGAGAAGATGACTAGATATTAGTATTACATATAAATGCTTTGGGAGTATCAGGTTCAACCGAGAGTGCACTCCATAATACAACATATTTGAGGTCAAAAAAATAGGTTAAACTACCTCAAAATGGAAATTGGACACTACCAATGTGTCTAGCTTAGAAAAACCTTTCTGAAGACTATAAAAACCCCTATGATTGGATGTCAATGTGACCTTCATCTGCAAATAAAAATATTCTTCTCCTTTTTCTCATAAGAAAATATTCTGAAATGTCTTTTAGAAAAAAAATAAGAAGGCATGGTTAAAAATATCTCTTGTAGGAGAAATTACAACACCTTTTTACTTTTCAAGTAATTTTTTTTTTTTAAATGAGTGCCCCATGCTTTGAAATAATAATATCCCCCACTATAGCACTTTCACATTACAATGCAAAAGAATATCCCCCCTTATGTCATGATTACTTATGAAAAAGTCATATCATCACATTTAAAAAAAAGGGATTTATATGCTCTTTTTTTGTTTAAAAAGATTCCAAGAAAGTGACCGAACGGTCACAATGCAAATTGAGAAGTATTCTCCTCTGAGGTGGATGGTTCTACCAGGACCTACATAGCAGGTGGCACAAGAATTACCATTACCCATGGAAGTTTTGATGTCCTCCACATGCATGCTCCACCATCTCGTCTATCAATGACCACATCCCAGTATTTGGGTCGAACACCTTGGTGCTGGTCTCTCCAAACTAGATTTGGTGTCCTGGATTACTTTGAAATATGGATGGCTTAAATAATTATCTACAAAAATGAAATATCTATAGAAAATGCCTCTCCACATGGCAGCGACGTTGCAATTTCTCGAGAAGACCATGTTTTTGATATTGATAGCAGATGCCCCCTACAACATTTGAATGGGATGAAACCACCATATCTCAAAAATATGGTTAAAAATACTACACAGTTCACTAGTACAAAAGAAAACTTCCACTCCGTACAGTAATAATTCACTAAGCTATTACAATTTTGGTTTCCTTTTACAGATCTGCACACAAACCAACCATTGTAATATTTCTACACAACAGATCACCTGTGAGCACTTCCAGAAGTTAAACAGTGGCTGGTGGCTCATAACCAGATCTATTTGTTATTTGCACACCATAAAAAATATAATAATGGCAAAAAATATGTCTCATCATAGAAAACGCGGGAGCCCATACATCAAAAGATCCATCTTCAAAAAGAAAAAATAATAACTCTCACAAAAAAAATTATTTCCACAAAAATCTGACTAACACGTCCACACATTTTATTTTGAAAGGGCTACTGCTCATCCATAAAAAAAAATCAATGGCCACTCACATGGGAAGCAGTGTTCTTTTGACATGTTCAATGTGGATGTCTGGATCTCGCTAAAATAGCAGCACGGGATCCAACAGGGTTTGAAAGCTCGAAGACAAAAAAATTTCCTTTGGTGTTGACATCCTACCATAAAAAGTTCTTTGCTGAGGAAGGAGCACCGTCACGAACTGGTTAGAAATTAGGAAAAATCTGAAATGAATTTTGCGGCAGAAAACTCACAGACATCAAGTGGGTTGTGGATCGATGGAACCTACGAAGCTCTGGCCCAAAGAAATATCATGGAACCTTTCACCACTTCAACTGAGACAAGTGGATGGTCGACCATGATAAGCATTAAAAAATGCCTGCATAGGTTTTCAAAAAAATGTGGGTGTGGCTACTAGTGAGAAAAATAAAATAAGGTCGTGAATGATGTCATAGGCCATATATACCTCTGTAGTGACACATCCCTGCTCCATAGTGACCCAACTTGTTGTTTCATGGTTGAAACAACATGTGCCAAATTATGCACTCTCAAGAATTGTGGATGGCTTCAACAGTCTTGATCTCTTCCATAGAAATCAACAATAATTGTTATCGGGGTCAATAGGGTCCATGCTACTCCTTCGATTGGGATGATAATGAGTACATCATGACGACAGAGTTGGCATGCTCCATGGCCTGAATGATTGTGTCCTACCTCCACATTACCCACCATATTAGGCACGATCACACTCAATAGCTCTACAAACTCCACCAAACCGTTTTTGTTCACATCCACTTTGTTCAACAACTTCTCTAGTTGGTTCCAATTCCAGTAACATCAGGCTCTCGTACAAACACTTCAACACTTAAAAAAATAATCGAAACACACCAAATAAAAATGTGGGGTTTTTTTTATGATATCATTATGCTCATAGTATGTGAATATATTTCTGCGACGTCTTCAGGATCCATAATTTTGCATAAAAAAAATTGATTACCTTTTGTTTTTGGATCAGTATTAGCCATACTATGCACTCCAGGACCTATGTGACATAATTTGAAGCTCTCATCTTTAGAGGTGCGACCATATATGCTCTTTCCCAAGTACCATCACCCCTATCAATATCTTAGTCGGCTGTCCTTACCTATAGAGGTCAATAAATGGGCAAATTATCCCCATACATAACACTTAAAAATTTGTTTGACAAGAAGAGCGTGAAGCATACCTTCAATGGGAAGATTTACTCCATACATAGCACCTAAAAATTTTGTTCTTTCGCAACAATCTTCATCATCACACGCCATGACTAAAAGTAAGAAAAAAAAAAGTGCAAGCATGGCTAGTGTTGAGCACTGCTTAGATGAAGTAGGGTTCAAATCGCTATGACATCGACCTCCCATAGACCAAAGAGATGGAGCTGCCTAAGCTTGGGATAGCAGGGAGTGTAATACAAGAGGTAATATTTAAAATCACTCACTGTAGGTGGAGAGAAAACATGGGGTCCACATTGTGGCATACATAAAACACAGGAGTTCACCGAGGAATTTGACTCATATCTGTTTGCAAGAGAGTGAACACAATCCGGACTAGTACATCATAAGCCTTCAAAATTAGTTGTATATCTCCATACTCAATGCCATTGTGCATCATATTTACAAATTTTCTAGAGCCTCCCTCATGGCCTCCATATTCATACAAAACCAAAGAGTTACATGTTTCCTGCATCAATCTCAATGGGTGCTCCTCCATAAAAATGTGCACCACTCTTGGATGAAGTTTGTAGACACCAAAATAGCACCAATCCGATTATGTGACTACAAACACTGATCGCATTAACACACACATCCCTAAGGGCAGCCCCAAGAGGTTAAAAAGTGGTCCTAACCACTCTCACAATAGTTTTGGAAGGTCAGAGGTCAATTTGGCACCTTCAGGTACTCTGCTCCATACTCGTTCCACCTAGGGATGATTACAAACTGGTATTCGCCCCACCCAGGGAAGAATAGCAGGTTTGATGGGAAAAAAGTCAAATCCTGACAAATGGTAGCTCAGATCCACCGCTTAATGCTTCCTTCATTGCATGGGAGTGTGGGTGAGCGTTTTCAAGCATTAAGGGCAGTCATGAAGCCCCTAATCAGGGAGGAATCTTCCCTCCCCTGGAGAGGCATGATTTCCAAGTGGCGCCTCTGCATGCTCATCCAAAGAGACCATCAGGCCTATAAAATGGTGAGTCTTCTCACCCCAAAAAGGAGAGAAAAGGAGCATTTTGGAGCAACGAAGTGTTGTCATTTTATTTTCACACCCACACCCTTTCGAGTTATGCCTTTCACATCCTTGATATATTTTGGAAAGGAGGTCATAGGGTGGTTATTGGAAGCAAAAATATGAAACCAAAACTTGACATTTTGCCACAATATCCCATCAAATTTGTCGACAATACCCCACAAGAGGTTTTGGACCCATCCCAAGTGGGTTGGTGTCGAAATCGGGACCCAAACGATGGGCGACCTGCCCCTGGGCACCCCCCCCACTGTTGTAGTCCTAATCACCCCACTCTGGAGTGATTGGAAACTTGTGGAAAATTTCCTTTGTCATTTTTGCATTCAATTCTATGCTGCTTAGATAGGTTGCCTTTTAAATTTCACATTGTTTGAGCAATTTGGATCATGTTTCTATCTTCGCTCGCCTTTACTAACTTGCAGGTAGGTCCATAAAATTATTGGTGATAGAGGCTGAATTGGAGAAATCTAACCTTCTGGGTCTTCCCAAAACACCCCCAATTAGCTAATCCCAACTTTGTAGGTGATTTGGAGCATCCCAGATGCAACATTTGGGACAATGCCTTTGGACGTTTTTGTTGCAGGTCTATTCGTCCCACCCCGAAACGAATTCAAATATGTGAGGAATTTATTTACTATTCCATTTACAGTGTTTTCTTTGTGAGGTCTTGATGTCCCTATCAAATTTTTAGATCATTTGGATCCATTTTAGTTATCATTTTATTTATATCTTGCATGCACTAATCGAAGGCGTGGGGATTGCATGTTTTATTTCATCCACAGGTGCTACTAATTGTTTCTTGTTTCTTTGAACATAGGATCTAGGCATTAGAAGAGCATCAAGGATTCAAGACTCATCAACGCAAGCAGCAGTGACATTTGGTCCGCCCATTTTACATGTGGGCACGTGGAAGAAGGAATGGCATCCATGGGTGTAACAAGAACGCATATTTAACGCTCCTAGCCCTTAGAAGGGGAGGAGGCACATTGTAACCGAGTTCTGAAACATATCAATAAAAAAGGCTATCTTCCTTATTGGCTTTTTGTTTCGATTCAATTTGTTCATGCTCTCCCTCTTTTCATGCACTTTCATTTCATAGGATTTGACTTTAAGTTTAGTTCATTTTGCATCGCACTTGGAGTTTCATTTTTGCTTCCGTATCCTCGTGCTTCTAGTGGTGATCACGGTGGGACCCTTGTCCTCTATTTTTAAGATCAGAAATCTTATCAAAATTTGATTGTTTTTGCTTGCGTCTACCGAGTTTTCAAACGCTAGACTGTTGTTCATTCTAGCCTGAGGCGAATACAAAGCTGTAATTCGTCTTATCTAGGGACGAATGGGAATTTGCCCCACCCTAGGATGAATACAGTACTATAATTAATTCCTTCTTGGGATGAATAGCTGCCTATGCAGTTTCAAGATTGAAACTCAGAACCAGCAGATTTGGGCAGAGAAGAGGTAAGGGTCTTGAACTCTTTCTGTCATTTTTTTTTTCTATTTTTTGTTTTTCTGGTTCTTTGCATGCTTAGGAAAAATTGTACTGCATGTTCATTTTCTTTCATGCAAAATAAAAGAACCCCAAAAATCATGTGGCAACATAAACACCAAGGATATGGTCGTAAAACCCCAACCCTTGATCAAAACCAACAGTGGATTTCATCACCACCTTGGCTTGAATTTTGCATTCATAAACCCCGATCACTACTGTTGCTAGACGTAAATCCTGAAGAAAGCTGATCGAGTGTAGCTAGGGTGATTCCAAGTGCATGAGGATAAGTCTTCTATGGTAGGTTTCAAAAATATGTCGATCCCCCTTTCGTACCACCTACGTTCCACATACTATCTGCTCTCACGTACCTATAGTTTCCCTCACGTAAGGGCGGGTATATAGAGAGGTTGGTATATCGGCCTGGAAATGGTATATCGAAGGGGCGACCATTTTTGGGAGTCATAAGAGCCATCATATTACATTTAAATGTCCTTTACAAAATATTTCAAAACAAAATCAAAACACACTAAACCAGGTTTAGGACACACTTTAATATTTAAACAAGATAATCATTGCTTTGTGTGTGTGTGACCTTTTCTGTTTAGTGTAGCATAAAAATCATAAAAAGAGATAAAAAACCTACATAGCTTGTAGAGAGAAAACCACCATGGTGTACACCCGTAGCCAAGCCCAATCACGGGTAGGAGCTATGAGAGAGTGTACAATGGGGCACAAGTCGCCTCCGCTATAGCCTCGAGGACTTGGTCATACCGCCTTGGCGGCCTGGCCCACAAGAGAGTCCGCATCGTTCCATTTCAGAATGGGACTATAGAGGCACCCCTTTGAGGGACACACTCGTCCATCATAGCCCCTTTCAGGAGGAGTCCTTACATGTGGCACTCAACATAAACAAGAAAGCTCCCTTAGAAGCTCGATATGAGTGGCCACAACGCGATGAAGCGCTAGAGTAGCATAGGGTCCATGAGGAGAGGCCACATGATTATGTCATCCCTCCTTTACCCCCCATCACTGTTAGGAATAAAAAGCCGAATCCAGAGAACAAGGCTCTTCAAGCAGGGCGAGCCAACTCTGCCCGCCATTTTCACATATATGAAAGAGAGCATGAGGAAGACTGTCATATTCCTCAAGAGCAATACACAATGCGAGAGCAATGCACCTCCGCGCTTGCTATTTAATAGAGTCACCTACCGAGGCCAGAGCCTTGAGTGAATGCCGCCAACCTCGATAGAGGGAAGCGCCCTATAGAGATCTCAAATCATTATGACCAAGATAAATGTGTAGGATAGGCATCTAGGCCTCCCAAACTCAGATTACGTAGATTACGTAGTTTGAGTAAGACCAGCAGCAGCTAGAGCATCTATATCACCTTAGCAAAGAGCGCATTCGGCACCAAATAGATGAGCTGCTCCATAACACGATGCCTGAGAGGGTTCCAACCCCTCGCACCCAAAGAGCAGAACCATATGATAGGCACAACCCCTTGGTGTGATACAGGTCCCCGTGACCTTACCAAGTGTTGCCTTCGAGACCTCCTAGACCTGAGCGGGAGACCACTCCTAGGAACAACGACGAGCTCCCTCTGTGGGGGCCCACCCATGGTCATAGGTCTCGTCCAGGGAATCCTCAAGAAGCCTATGAGGAGTACGAATAAGAAGAAGAGTGGGCCAAAATGCCCTACCAAGGCAGAGGGGCTACTATCTGGACACCCCTCCATAGGCCTCAAGTTTCTTGCAACCCACAACGAGAGAAAACTAAATAGGAAGAGATTAAATCTTCCAATGCATATAAAGCGCTGCTAGAGCATTTGGAGTCTATGGAAACTAAGACCTCTGGGCCCCAAAAGCCCACGTTACGCCAACTCCACAATCATCCTATGCATCCGTCAGTGCTTGCACCCCCTTATCCTGAACACTTTAAGCTGCCTCAGTTGGAAATATTTAGAGGTGAGGAGGATGCCCAAGAGCATGTGACTAGATTCCTGAGCCAATGCTATGGCATTCAGGATAATTATGCTTTGCTATTGAGAACATTCTGTAGACACCAAAATAGCACCAATATTATTATGTGACTGCAAATAGTGATCGCTTTGACACACACAGCCCCCAGGGCAGCCCTCAGAGGTTAAACAGTGGTCCTAACCACTTTTGTAGCAATTTTGTAAGGTCAGAAGGCAATTTGGCACATTTAGGCACTTTTCTTAGTATCCATCCCACCCAGGGATGAATTCAAATTGGGATCCGTCTCACCCAGGGACAAATTTTGAATTCGTCCTGGGTCGGGATGAATTCCAGGTTCAACGGGCAAAAAGAAGAATGGCGCCAAGTGGTAGCCGAAGACAGTCAATTATTGCCTCCTGCCTTGCATGTGCGTGTAGGTGGGCAGAGTGGGCGTTAGAGGACTGTCACAAGGGTAGTCATGGAAGCCCAAGTCAGGGAGGAGTCTCCTCCCTCTTGAGAAGGCATGGCCGCCACATGGCGCCCCTGCATGCCCCTCCACAGAGACCTCCTGGGTCTATAAAATAGTGGACTTTCCCACCCAAGAAAAGATAAGTTGGAGGCATTTTCAAGCAACGAAGTGCTGCCAAATTGAACACCACATTGTACCCTTTTTGATTCACCTATTCCACATCCTTTATCTCTTTCGCAAGAGAGGTTAGTGGGTGGCTTTTGGAAGTGTGAATCCGGACCCAAATACCTGACATTTGACAACATTGATTTGCCAATTCGTCGAGACCCAGTACAAAAGATTTTGGGCCCATCCCAAGTGGATTGGTGCCAAAATCAAGTTCTAACGGTGGGCGGCCCACCTGGGCGCCCCGCATTTCTTATTTTTATTTTAATTTATTTTTTAACCACTTGTTCATATTCCATTCCATTTTATACTGTTTAGATAGTTCACAATTTCAATTTTATAATGTTGTGATCAAATATTATCATGTTTTTGTCGCTTTTATGGTCCTCATTAACTTGTAGGTAACGATGTCAAATTCCCGTTGATGGAGGTCAAATTGGGAGAATCCGACCATCTGGGTCGTCCAAAAATGCCCCCAATTAGCTAACCCCTATGTTTGCTGGTCTTTTGGAGATCCCGAGACGCGACATTTTGGCAGGATTACTTCGGCGTTCTATCACAGGAGAATTCTTCCTACCCAGGGGCGAATTACAGTCAAATCCATCTCGCCCAAAGATGAATTCGAATTGACAACCAATTTCTTGATTTTTTTGATGGCCATGGCCCTCTGGTAATTTTCTCTGGTCTCTGTCAAATTTGCAGGTTATTTGGAGTCATTTTATTCATCGGTTTAGCTAATCTTATGCATGCATCCTTCATTGGTTTTTAGGATCAAACGCCTTATCTTTTTTTCATAGGTGCTACTAATGACTTGTTGTGTCTTTGAATGCAGGAAGAGCAGCAAGAATCAAGGATTCATCAATGCAAGCTACGGCAACACTTTGGCCCGCCCATTTCAAATGTGGGAACACGGAAGGAGGAATATTAAGTCATGATTGTAACCAAAATTCATTTAACGCTCCTAGCCCCTGAAAATGGAGGAGGCATATTTGTAACCAGGATTAAGAGAGTTAAATAAAAAGGGTTGTGCTTTCTACACTTTCTATTATCTCATTTCAATTCGTCTCTTTCATTTCATGCATTTCACATTTTAGGACTTAAGTGTTTATTTGATTTTGAATGCATCGCAATAATTTTCCTTTCAAATATTTCAGAATATCATGCTTTCACATTCATCACCACGTTCGTAGGCCCTACCTCAGATTGGTTTACTCAATTACCAAAGCATAGCATTAGCAACTTGGATCAGCTAGTGGATGTGTTCCTCGAATGCTTTGCATTCAACACCAAGAAGAAGGCATCACTAAGTGACTTAGCCAGCCTCAAGCAGTATGAGGAAGAAACTATGGTGGCCTATGGGAATCGGTGGAGGACTCTTCTTTCTAAGCTACCCTACCTCCCTCCTATGTCCGACCTCACACAAATGTTCTCAAAAAGCTATTTGAGATCGATCTCTATGCTATTGCAGCTGCAACAATATGCCACCTTAGAGGAAGCTCTAGCACAAGCCAAAATCATTGAAGAGATCAAGATTCAGGATGGCGAGATAGCCAAGCCGAAGAAGAAAGAATGGTCCAAGAACACCAAAATAGGGACCACGCAACAGAAACCCGCTACGGTCAATCAAGTTGCTATCAACGTCCCTAAGCCTGCACAAGCAACACAGCCCCAAAATGCTAACTATCATGCGGTGCCTCTTAACAGTTATGACCGAGAAAATCAGAGGCAAGAACAAAATCAGCAGCGTCACCCTAGGCGACAATTCACACCTTACATAGAGTCCAGAGACTCCCTGTTTGACCGCTTGTCAACGGCAAACTTGATCAACCTACCCGAGATTCAGCCCATAGATCCCAACGCGCCAAAACCTAAGGGCTACAGGGAGGATTTGTACTGTAGGTTCCATAGGCGGAAGGGACATGACCTTAATGCCTGTTGGAAGTTTAAGGGCTTGGTGCAAGACCTAATTGATAACAAGACATTAGCGGTGGATAATCCCATGGCACCAAGCAACCAACAAATGGGGGTCTTTAAGGACCCCTTGCCTACCCATGATGCATAGGAAAAGACCCTACAAGTCAATGAGGTCACACAGAACTGCCCCATGTAGGGGTATGTAGGGATGATCAATATAGTGACTCAAAATAGGAGGTATCCAAGTGTAGCTGCCCCCACGGCCACTACAGGTGAGGTGCCAACAACGTCACAACCACAACAGCACCTTACACAACCCCCTCCACCTAGACCCATGGCCACAATTCGGACCAAACTCACTCAGAGCTTGAGGACCACGTCGGCTAGGCTCTCCATATACGAGCTCATACAACAATCAACGCCCCATCGGGAGGCTCTAATGGAGATATTGAAAGCCATCGAGTTGCAGCCCCATGAAGCAAATTCTTTCAACAACTTTGTGGGACATGTCAAATGATGCACGGAGCCAGTCATCACCTTTCGAGAAGACGAAGTGAAATCAGTGGCTGATGACATGGCGGATCCACCCCTGCATGTTATCGCACGGGTCAACGGGATTCCGTATAAGAGGGTGTTGGTAGACACTGGCTCGTCCAGTAATATCATCACAACAGTGGCATTGAAACATCTGAAGTTGCCAGCATCTCATATTACGGCTTCCACATATACACTGCGAGCATTCAATGATGCAATATGCTCGACAGTTGGCACAATTGTCCTACCCATCCAAGTGGGACAAAAGACTATACCTACATTGTGCCATATTTTGGAAGGTGAGATGGCCTATAACATCTTGCTAGGTCGGCCATGGATCAGGGACATGAAGTGTGTCCCTTCGATAGCTCATCAGTGTTTAAAGTATACATTTGAAGGGGAGGTACATGTAGTCCCGATGGACTTAGAACCCTTCAAGTATTGCAATGCGGTGCAACTGATGCCGCAATCGACCCTTCCATCCACGCATTTGGATTTTTAGTTGAATCCATCTAGACAGGGTCCGATTCCGTAGGCATCCCCATTGACAAGTCCATCAAAACCACAACCGGGTCCATCTTCATCGTCTGGTCCTTCACCAACAATGCCACCTACGGTGGCCACACAGAAGGACAAAGGGAAGAAACCCCTGGAAGAGGCACCACCATCAGTATCAACTATCTCTACTGAAGAGATGCCTAGCAGAATGGAAGTCGAGGCTCCTAGTCCACCCGACATGGAGTGGATTTTGGAAGAACTTCCATTTCCTCCCCCTCAATCGCCAACAATCACCATTGAAATGGCCAATACGGGCCTGGGGGAGTATCTGGTGTGGAATATTGTAGCAACACCCACACTAGAGTCCATGCAGGACATGGGGAGACCTCGCCTCCCCATCGGTACCATTGTTCCTCTAGGCTACCCACCGAATCAGACAAACTTTGTGTATGGGGGCCTTGATCATGGTACTGAACCATACATGCAAGAGGATGAAGATGAAGAGCCCTTTGCAGAAGATGTCAACTATTTGTCTAACCCAGACTTCGCTTTGAGATACCTTGGCCAATGCAATTGGCATGGATATGGGTTAGGCAGATATGAGCAAGGAGTGCGTGTTCTTTGCCAACCAAGATACCAAATGCCATATGACAAGTCGGGAGTAGGGTTCAACCACCCCCTCCCCTTGGACATCTTGGTAGAGAACATGCAAGGCCTAGGGATAGGCAACAAGGGGGGATTGGCATTAGATCCATATGCCAACCCTAACACGACATATACACTGGGAGATTATCTCCCATTGTTGACAACCAACCTTGTTGACCTCAACAACCCTTTCCCTTCGCTCGAAAGAGGAGAAAGTTCAAAAACACACCTACAAGAGAGGTGTAGACAAGGTCAAGAAGGATCTTTCGAGGACGAGTCAGAATATGAGGTAGCACCATGGGATCCCTTCGAATCAGATAGCAATCATTCACAAGTGACCCCCATGGATGATTATCAGGAAAGCCTCTTGGCAATGTTCCCTTTGGTGGCTCCCATCGAGCAAGTGCCACCACAAGGCAATCAGGCCCCACCGTAGAGAGCGGACCAACCCCAATGGGGCCAGATCAATTTGCTCGAGCAAGATGAGCCTCTAATGTCACAAATAGTTGTTGGAGCCAACGAAGGCCTTTGGATCTCCGACAACGATTATGAAGATGAAACTGAGATGGCCTATCTCAATCATATGCGACAGCAACAATACCCCTTAGAGATTAATGACATATTTGAACAACTAAACATAGTGCCAGGGCATGAGTGGTACGTAGACCCAACATGGTGGGAACAAGTGTTGAATCCACCACTTTGGGCATACGAAGAATACCTTCCACCCAGAGACCCTATAGCGATATCAGTGTCGAGGGTAGACCCTATCTTCCTATCCACACATAGGGCCGATCCATTCATGCCAATACCTCTAGAGCCAGACCCGGAGCACAGAGAACATCCAGAATGTTTGAGTCACCACACCCATGGTAATGGAGACCAAAATCATTTCATCAACATGATCTCCATTGACTTAACCGCCCCCATCCATAACCCGGCCGATCCAGCATAGTCGTTGTATCTAGACATAGATGCCATAGACTGGGATCACGTCAATTCACCTCCATCCCCATCAGAGTACTGGCCTTTCGATAAAATGCTTCATTTTACCCCAGGGCCAACTCAGGATATCTTCCATGCTGAAGAGGAACCCGAGGTTCCCAACGTAGATTTAAACTCAGCAAATGATATCCATTTGATCCCAACTCCACACCAGCTTGGAGGATGGATCCCACATGTCGATCGAGGAGACGACTGACGTAGACATCGGCTCTGATCCAATGAATCCATAGATTATCAAGCTAGGGGTAAGCTTATCCCCCGAAGAGCAAGCCGACTACATTACCCTTCTCAAAGAGAAGAAGGAGGTTTTTGCATGGTCCTACAGAGACATGTCGGGGCTAGATCCATAGCTAGTCATGCATAACCTAACGCTTGATCCGACAGTCAAGCCAGTTAAGCAAAAACTATGCAAGATGCACCCAACAATGGCCTTGATGGTCAAAGATGAATTGCAAAAGTTGTTGGATGCACAGTTTGTCATCTGCATGGATTACCCACCATGGTTGTCCAACATGGTGCCCATCAAGAAGCCTGACGGGAGGATTCGCATATGCACTGATTTTTGAGATCTAAACAAAGCGAGTCCTAAGGATGATTTCCCCTTGCCGAGCATCGACGCATTGGTAGATGCTACAGTGGGCCATGAAATGCTTTCCCTCATGGATGGTTTCTCGGGATACAATCAGATTCGTATCAATCCCGAGGACCAACTAAAAATGGCGTTCACAACGCCTTGGGGGACATTTTGTTATAAGGTCATGCCTTTTGGCCTTAAAAATGCTGGCACCACCTACCAACGTGCCATGACGTACATCTTCCATGATTACATGCATAAAACTTTGGAAGATTACATGGATGATTTGTTGGCCAAATCTCTTTTGTGCCCAGATCATCTCGATGACTTAAGCAAGATCCTCGATCGCCTCATGGAACATAAAGTCGACTGAATCCCAAGAAGTGCGTATTTGGCATCACATCTAGAAAACTCTTGGGTTTCATAGTCTCAAAGCGAGGCATCGAGGTGGACCCAAACAAAGTCAAGGCAATCCTTGAAATGCTTCCCCCAACTACCATCAAGCAGCTCAGAAGCCTATAGGGAAAGGTCACGTCAATCAAGCGCTTCATAGCGCAACTATCTGACAAGTGCCGACCCATGAACAAATTATTGCATAAAGGGGTAGCATTTCACTGGGATGACGAGTGCCAGTCAGCCTTTGATGACATTAAGCAATACTTGGCTTCGCCACCAGTATTGGCACCACCTAGACTAGGAGTGTCATTCTACTTATACATCTCAGCTACTGAGGTGGCACTGGGCGCCATGCTAGCCCAAAAAAATGAACTTCACAAAGAACAGGCTACTTACTATCTTAGCCGCACCCTGGTCAGTTATGAACTTAACTATGCATACGTTGAGAAACTCTGCTTGGCAATGGTGTTTGCTACCAAAAAGCTATGCCACTACATGTTGAGCAACACTACGTATGTTGTGTCTAAGGAGAATCCATTGCGATACATGATGAGTCACACTTATCATAGTAGCCGCACGGTGAAATGGATCATGTTGTTGATGGAATTTGACATAGAGTTTATTGGACAAAAATCCATCAAAGGACAAGTCATAGCCGATCAACTAGCGGAGGCTCCTCTCGAAGATGATCAGCCTCTGGTCATAGAACTACCCGATGATGGGGTCTTCCATGTCTCAGAATCGCCAGATTCTGATGAGCCTGAGTCACAGGCCGACATAACCCTATTTTTTGATGGTTCTAAATGTGAGCAAGGTGGTGGCGTGGGAATTGTATTCTTCACACCACAAGGGGCTCCAATGCCTCTATCATTTAAATTAGACTTCTCGTGCACCAACAATAATGTCGAATATGAAGCCTTGCTCATAGGTCTTCAGACAACAATCACCATGAACATCAAATGATTGAACATCTTTGGTGATTCGCTGTTAATTGTCAACCAAGTCAAAGGGGTATTCCAATGTAAATGCCCAGTTCTGCAGGCCTACAAAGCCCTTGTGGACAAATTCCTGGCAAATCTTGAATGGTACGACATCGAGGCACTCCCTCGATCATCGAATCATTTTGCGGACACTATGGCCTCCTTGGGGTCATTAATCCCGCAAGACATTTTTGGTGATATGACAACCATTCAAGTCAAAACGCTATCGCAATCCGTGATGGAGCGCGCAAGCTCTGACTTGACGCCAGGAATCCACTTGATCCAGATTGAACCATCCCCGGACACGTTCTCTCGAATCCATGATCATCTGAATCATGCCAACTGGGGGTCCTTGTTCTCCCCTACTCCCCTTAATAGCAACACAATGCTATTCTTACAAGTTCTTTCCCGCTCAACTTTTGCTAGGGATGAACTTCAAGAGGGATTGGCTGTTCATACCATCGAGGCTTCTGATCAGTAGGATTGGTATTCACCCATAAGGGACTACCTCAAGTTAGGTAACCTCCCACTTGGATTGACGCATGCCGCAAAATGAGCATTCAAGCAGAAAGCGGCAAAGTATGTCTTGTTAGGAGACATTTTGTACCATCACAGCTATGAAGGAATCCTCCTTCGTTGCTTGGACCAGTAGGAGTCCACTTGGGTGATCGCCCAAGCGCACGATGGTACGTGCGGTGGCCACTTCAGTGGTATGGCCATCGCAAAGCGCATTCTCCGCATGGGCTATTATTGGCCATCTTTAGAGCGATATTGTTGCGCATATGTAAGGAAGTGCATGAAATGTCAACACCATGCTAATTTGACACACGTACCTTCCCAGGCCTTGCAGCCGATCCAATCGGCTTGGCCATTTTTGTAGTGGGGCTTAGATCTAATCGGTAAGATCTCCCCTATGTCGTCAGGTCATCACACGTTTATCATAACGGCCATAGAGTACTTCACCAAATGGGTGGAAGCAGTTTCGCTTACCTCTACGACTGGACCCCGCATTGTGGAGTTCATTTTACATAACATCATATGTCATTTTGGTATTCCATCCAAGATAATTTTGGATAATGGGACGTCATTCAAGAACAAAGACGTGCGTGCTTTGACCACAAAGTACAAAATTCAGCACAGTTTTTTGACACCCTATTATCCGTAGGCAAATGGGCAAGCAGAGGCGTCAAACAAAATGCTAGTTGCCATCCTCAAAAAGATAGTCGTAGATAGTCATAAGGATTGGCACATTCAGATCCCACTTGCCCTATGGGCTTATCGCACTAGCATTCGGACACCCACTGGGGCAACTCCATTTTCGCTGGTGTATGGCTCCGAGGCGTCATGCCTCTCGAGTTGGAAATTCCTTCCCTGCGCATATCAATGCAAGAGTTCATCGATGATGACACTGCATGGTAGGCCCGGTTAGACCAGCTTACGTTGCTCGATGAATGACGCGTTAATGCTCTCGAGCATTTACGTATCTATCAAGAGCGACTGAAGAAAGCATACAACATGAAAGTTCACCTGAGGGACTTTCAGGTTGGTGACTTGGTCTTAAAAGAGAACCAACAGAACTCTAGCTTGCCGCCCCATCTAAGGGACAAGTTCATGGCAAACTGGTTAGGTCCCTATGTAATTGATAGTAAAATAGGACCTGGAACATACCGGCTAGCCTCTCTTGATGGAATCAAGGAACTAGAACCCTTGAACATCAGTCATTTGTGGCCATTCCATATCTAAAAGAGCCATAGCCCAATCCCAAAATGCTCCAAGGATTCCCACAATCGCTTGGTCAACCCCAAAATGCTCCAAGGATTCCCACAATCACTTGGTCATCCCCAAAATGCCCCAAAGGTGCCCATTACCCCTTTGGTCAAACCAAAATGCTCCAAGGATTCCCACAATCGCTTGGTCAACCCCAAAATGCTCCAAGGATTCCCCCAATCACTTGGTCAACCCCAAAATGCTCCAAGGATTCCCACAATCGCTTGGTCAATCCCAAAATGCCCCAAAGGTGCCCATTACCCCTTTGGTCAAACCAAAAGCTCCAAGGATTCCCACATCGCTTGGTCAACCCCCCAAAAAGCTCCAAGGATTCCCACAATCGCTTGGTCAAAAATAAGAAAATTCAAAAACAGTAAAATCATCAAAAATAACAAAAATTTGCATCTCATTTCCAGGCATGCTCAAACTCATCACAACAATAAAGAGCTCTTTTGCATCTCATCTTCATACTCACAAAAATCAATCTATCAAAAATGCAAAAATAATAGTTGCATTAAGCATAACATCCATACATTGCATATTTGTGGTCATACAGGTCAAGGCACCATAGACTGTAATTACTTGGCAAATCCATCTTGTTCCACATTTCTCCATTCTATAAGCAGTCCATCAAAAATAAATGCCATTCACTTCTTTTTACCATATCATAGTCAGTGGTCTTCTAAATGTATCAAGAGTTTTCGTCATTCAGTCGTCATTAGCTTTCTAGCCAAATACTGTACAAAGTCAAATAGATTTTACAAAGGTAGAGTTCTACTTGGATCACACCTTGTTACGTAGCATCCCAACACAAATTAAAACACATAAAAAATTCCCAAGTTGTGTGAACGAAAGATGAAACCTGCAAAGCAATCCAGGTCACCATAAGCGAAATGGTTATCTTGCTCATCCCCCTGTGCGAATGACCCCAAGAATGCTGAGAGTTGGCAAAAGGACAAGCATCTTCCCTACCCAATTCCCCAAGAATCCCAAGTTCTCAAAAAGTTGCAAACATCATAAAATTTTGCAAAAAGTCAAAACTCCAAAAAAAATTTGACATCACCACCAAATGCATACATCAAAAGGCACATACAATAGTGATTCTCATCACTCGAAATTCAAATCCCTTGCTCAAAAGAAAAAAATATATATAACAAAAATAAACAATGATTTTTATCACTATATAAGAGCAAGTATCCCAATATAATTGAAGAAAAGAAGGGAGTCGAACTTGAATCCCTGGAACTCTCAGCATTCAGAAGGTCATGAAGTAAACCTCAATACCGGTTTGGTGGATAACCTATCGATCACTGGTGGTGAACCTCCCGCATGACGATATATCTATCACATTAACTCGTGTACAGATCAATGTTTGCATGTGGATGAGCTAGCTTATGGTATCCTAGATAGCACCGCAGATTAATCTGACTAAATACAACAAAGGAAGTTAGTGGAGCTAATTAGGTGATCCTCAGTATAGGTTTGGTTGACAGCCTATCTGGCACTGGCGGTATCCTGACAAATACCACATAAACGAACTCAATTGCACACACAAGGATGTGAAATAACTTGGTCAAAGACAAGTCCGATTCATACCTTGTTCAAAAGTCTTGTAAGATAAAGTACAGTCATGGCTAGTTAGTTAAAACATCTGAGTCTCAGAAAACCTTAACTACATTCCAAACCAACTGCGCTATCTTTCATCCTCGCATTGTCATCAAAAAATACAAAAATAGCATGTATACAACAAAAGTCAGTTACCACAACAATCGCCTAGGAGATCCATTCTGTTTGCCCTCTCCCTCTCTGCCAGCTACGTCCGTAGGAGATCCCTCTCCCATGCAGCATCGATATCCCCATCTTGTCGATGGTATGCAGCCCATGCATTCTACCGCTCTACCAGCTGCATGCGCAGGAGATCCCTCTATCGTAGTGCATCCCCCATCTCCTCATCGCACCTATGTAGCAGCCCCTCAAATCATGCATTCTCAATGCGTAACCCTGCCTCCATGTCCTCCGAAGCTACCTGAGGCGTTGGCATCTCTAGAACAACAGCCTACTCTAGCTCCCACTATTTTGAGACGTCTTGCATCTCTGGTTGATCTGGACCCCCATCATCCACATCCACATCATCCACCTCCACCATGTTCGCATCCTCAATCGACGCTCCCCAATCATCTCCTGGTGCCTCGACACCCTCCCCTTCCTCTGCCTCCAGTGCCCTCTCCCCCATCTCATAGTACCCACCACTAGTCATACTCTAGGTAGTCCCAAGTCATCCACATCGAGAATCAATCATCGCATCTAAATCCTCGCCAAGTGGTGCGATAACATCTAAGTCCTCTCTCCCCCGAGTCATAGACCATGGGCTCACCAGAACCCTTGGTGCACCCCAAACTATCATGTCACCCGATTGTAAGGGAAGAACTCCACTAATCCATCACCCAATCCGAGAGCCACTCTCCACCTCAGCAGCTGGAATCCCGTTAGGGGCACAAACCTCCCCTGGAGCAAGCCAAGCGAAGGCATCAACATAGTGCCCTATGACACCTGCCCACCGCCGACTCTGTCCCTGCTCCTTAGACCACCGCCATAGAGCCATGTAACCTATATCCTTATCCACCATCTCTACCCGAGTAGTCCATGATAACCCCATCGGCCTCTCCACCACTATGTGCTGCCAAGCCTAGCTCACAACAGATAGCTACAGCCAATCCCATTTTGCCTCTGACAACATATCTCATACATCTCACCATAAATTTATGCCAACAGCATCTGTCCCCACCTCATGATCAAGGGCTCATGCATCGAACACTCCACCATCCGATAGACCACATCCAATAGGTTCCATGAGAACCTTGCACCTAACGAGTCGGTAGCAACATGTTGGAAATGAGGCCCATAAGTACTGCGTGCCTCACTCCCAACACCCCCTTCTCCAACCACCATCGAACTAGAATCCCGCCAATCTGGAAGTCGCCCTCTGCCCTCTCCACTAGGCTATCCACACCCACCTCCTCCCCGTGCCAAGCAATGTGTCAGCACTACTGTCCGCTGATCGCGCGACATCGTCCTGATAGGCAATCCATCTATCAAAATCTGTAGAATCCGATAGACATCCTCCAAGGTCACTGTCATCTCCCCTATTGGGAGATGGAAGGTGTTGGTCCGGGGATCCCACAAGTTGATCAAGGCCGTCAGATAGGCTCGATCCCCGACCACAGGCTCCAGCTGAGTCACTTGCTTGAGCCCAAGGGCATCAAGCCACTCCCAGTCAGCCAAAGTCAGCGCCTCTCATGCTTCAGAGAAAAATAGTAGGCACACGGATACCGACTCTTCACAACCTGCAAAAGAAAACAACACAAAAACATTAAAATCATGAAAAATTGTACAACAATAACATGAATATACAACAATGCATAAAACAATGTACAGCTAAAAACAACAAAATTCACAAAAATTCAAAACATTCACAATTTTGTCGAGTTTAGGGTTTCCCAAGACCAAAAAAACTTTATTACCAATTAAAAATAAAAACAAAAAACAATTTTCACATACAGTTTGTCAGTCTTAGGGTTTCTGTACTCTAAAATTAAAACTGACAAATTCAACCTAAAAAAAAACTAGGGTTTCGTGGTCAGTTTATCCTAAGGTTTTCGCGTAAAATACAATTTTTTTTCTTTTACTTAAGGTTTACCTTATTGTAAAAAGAAAACAAATTTTAGACTTTTATCACGTCTTTTCAACATACATGTAACCTAGGGTTTCATTTTTGCGAAGCCAACTAAAAAGAAAAACAAATTTTTAAACTAGGTTTTGAACTCAATTTTTTTGTCTACCTAGGGTTTTTACCTAAGTTTTCATGAAGTCATAAGACAACAAGTCACGCATAACGACATACATTTAATTAAGGCTTTTATTTTGAACAAACTACAAAAGCAACCATAAATAAATTATGGTATTAAAAACTGTCACAACACAAGCAATAACGAGGAGGATCACTTACTGGTCTCGCTTCGGCTCCGCCGCTCGATCCGGTTCATGCACTCATGATGTCGGGAGAAATTCGGTAGCACTTCACTTTGCAGAATTAACCTCCTCCTCCTCAGAGCTCCAATTCGCCAAGAAAAACAAAGGCAAATGAGCCCAAAACTCAGTTTTGGCCTTTAAATAGGGTTTTTGAGCTTGTAATCATTCTTCCCTGGGATGAGCACTCTGGTTAGCGCTCATCCCACCTTGGGACGAATACTAAACTGGTATTCGTCCCACCCAGGAACGAATACAGGGCAAAAATTTCAAAAACATCAAAAAATGAACAAAATGACCCAAAAACAAACAATAAACTTGCCCGATGAAAGTGCTTTTGCACTTGACATTCCGGGCATGCAAAATAGACGTCGGGGTCACAAATCCTCACTATCCTACTCCCTAAGAAGGCTACCATAGCCGGACCGCTCCACGGGAAGACAAATTTTCGAGAATTTCATCCCCAAAAGGCGTCACCAAAAGGGTTAACACCCACCAAAAATAGGTCTAAATGTCGAAAACTGCACACACTTTCAACGCTAAACATCTGAAGGCACCCTTACATAAGTCATCTTGGGTCAAGCGACTCGTCGCTTTTCTCATGTAGGTCATTCCCTCATCGATTCGTCGCTTGAGGGGGTAGTCACACTTAGTCACCAATCAACAAATACACACCCAATCATGGAAATGACATGCATTCAAAGAATCATTGACAAAGACAATCATGCTCCTGCTTGGGGCAGCAAACAAGCAATAATCACAAGCTGATCAAACACTTGGCATTCATGAATCATGAACTCAAGGTTCCCACAGACAAAAGGTTGTGCCCTTTGCCTATTCATGACTGATCAATGTCCAAGATCAAGTAACACCTCACCAAAAAAGGTTAACACTTGAATTGAGTTCCTTCACTCGTCAGAAGCAAGGATTCAAGAATGCATGCCCTTTCCATACTTGGGGCATCAAAATTTGGTTAGGTTACTGAGAAACCCTAATCATTAGTGCTTTGGTTATCTATTTTTTCTCAGCACTGTGCCACGCACAACGCTTCCCAAAAAGGGGCATTTGTAGACACCAAAACAACACCAATCCGATTATGTGACTGCAAACACTGATCACATTGACACACACAGCCCCAAGGGCAGCCCCTAGAGGTTAAACAATGGTCCTAACCACTCTCACAGCAGTTTTGGAAGGTCAGAGGTCAATTTGGCACCTTCAGGCACTCTGCTCCATACTCGTTCCACCCAGGGACGATTACAAACTGGTATTCGCCCCACCTAGGGACGAATAGTAGTATTCGCTCCAGGGTGGGGCGAATAGCAGGTTTGATGGGAAAAAAGTCAAATCTTGACAAATGGCAGCTCAGATCCACCACTTAACGCTTCCTTCATTGCATGGGAGTGTGGGTGAGCATTTTTGAGCATTAGAGGCAGTTACAGGGGCAGTCATGAAGCCCCTAATCAGGGAGGAATCTTCCCTCCCCTAGAGAGGCATGATTGCCAAGTGGTGCCTCTGCATGCTCATCCAAAGAGACCATCAGGTCTATAAAATGGTGAGTCTTCTCACCCCAAAATAGGAGAGAGAAGGAGAATTTTGGAGCAACGAAGTGCTGTCATTTTACTTTCACACCCACACCCTTTTGAGTTGTGCCTTTCACATCCTTGATCTCTTTTGGAAAGGAGGTCATAGGGTGGTTATTGGAAGCACAAATCCAAAACCAAAACCCGATATTTGGCCACAATATCCCATCAAATTTGTTGACAATACCCCACAAGAGGTTTTGGACCCATCCCAAGTGGATTGGTGCCAAAATCGGGCCCCAAACGGCGGGCGGCCTGCCCCTGGGTGCCCCCCACACTGCTACAGTCCTAATCGCCCCGCTCCGGAGTGATTGGAAATCTATGGCAAATTTCCTTTCTGTCATTTTTGCATTCAATTCTATGCTGCTTAGATAGGTTGCCATTTAAATTTCACATTGTTTTGAGCAATTTTGATCATGTTTCTATCTTCGCTCGCCTTTACTAACTTGCAGGTAGCCCCATAAAATTCCTGGTGATAGAGGCCAAATTGGGGAAATATGACCTTCTGGGTCTTCCCAAAACACCCCCAATTAGCTAATCCCAACTTTGCAGGTGATTTGGAGCATCCCAGATGTGACATTTGGGACAGTGCCTTTGGACATTTTTGTTGCAGGTCTATTCGTCCCGCCCCGAAGTGAATACAAATATGTGAGGAATTTCTCGACTGTTCCATTTGCAGTGTTTTCTTTGTGAGGTCTTGATGTCCCTGTCAAATTTTTAGATCATTTGGATCCATTTTAGTTATCGTTTTATTTATATCTTGCATGCACTAATCGAAGGCGTGGGGATTGCATGTTTTATTTCATCCATAGGTGCTACTGACTATTTCTTGTTTCTTTGAATGTAGGATCTGGGCATTAGAGGAGCAGCAAGGAGTCAAGACTCATCAATGCAAGTGACGGTGATGTTTGGTCCGCCCATTTTACATGTGGGCACGCGAAAGAAGGAATGGCATCCATGGGTGTAACAAGAATGCATATTTAACGCTCCTAGCCCTTAGAAGGGGAGGAGGCACATTGTAACCGAGTTTTGAAACATATCAATAAAAAGGGTTGTCTTCCTTATTGGCTTTTTGTTTCAATTCGATTTGTTCATGCTTTCCCTCTTTTCATGCACTTTCAATTCATAGGATTTAGCATTAAGTTTAGTTCAGTTTGCATCGCACTTGGAGTTTCCTTTTTGCTTCCGTATCCTCGTGCTTTCAAATTTTAAGCAAAGAAAATAGTGTGGTGCCTCCATCGATGCTAAACTGACCAGACAACAAATCTTCACAGACCATTTTCATCTAAGGCATGTTGGAGAGTTTGATGAAGATATTGCACCAGATATCTTGCTCCAATGCACATCTAAAAAAATAAATAGACTACATAATTGTAGGTCAAGTAGTTGCAATTGTGGTGCCCACATCAACAGGATATGTCCATGATAGCAGGAGATGATGTGCTCATCCTAAAGTATTCTAGTTAAGTTGTAACTGCAACCTAAATTTATAGGGATTGACGACTCCGCTAACACCCCTTACGATGCGAGGGAGAATCGAATGCATGACCTTCAAGGTGATCATATCATATTCAGATACCCATAGCTAAAATCATTGCCCCTGATAGTTTATCAAAAGTCCATTGTCATTGATAATCTTCACAACGAAAAAAGTGGTGGTATTCTAGCATTATGTCAGGTAGTAGAAATCTAAAACACTTTGTTTGTAATATTTCTATTCATTCCAATATTTGATCTGCATGCGAAGGAGATCATGGTGCTAAATTTGTGGTGCTTGAAGCTGGCACACAGAATCATGCAGACCATCAGATATTTCGGTAACAAAAAATAGAAAACACAAGAGTTTTTTCACAAAGCACCATAGGATCACAAAAATATCTAATGGATCATGCAGACCATCAGATCTAGTTATCCATTAGAGGAAGCCCACAACTTCTATCCTTGGACATCATCAAAGTATCTAACAAAACTTCACGATGTAATGACAAAGACCTTCTCTCAGTAATGATGTTGATCAAAATTTGGCTTAGTTGTTTCCTCGCCTTCATGGACTTGTGAAATGGAGTCCTAGGAAGATTAAGAGACATGAAGCTGTATCCCTTATCTAACATGTAGTACAACTTCTTAATGTCCTCTTTCTCAAAAACATGGTGGTGATCAAATATTGAAAGGAGTGCCACATCAAAAGCAAACTGTAGCAACAAGCCGACTCTGTAAGTGAAAAATAAGCTTTTCAAAATAAGGGACACAAATAATAATATTTTTAGACAACAGTGCATAGTTGGATAATAGGTCATCGATGGCAATGAATAGAAGGAGCTACGTCGACATGGTGTAGCCGATGTATACTCTCACTGTGAAGTGGAACTTCCAACATTAATCATGTGAGTTTCAATGAGCAGATTATTTGCAACTATTTGTCATCGAGCTTCCAATCATATTACTTACAAATACAGTGCTACGACCATGAGAAAATTATAGATCTACACAACAATCTCATATCAGAATATTGTAGATTTCCCTTTGTAGATCGTAATTGAAATTTTGAAACCTCATTGCTCTCGTTCAATGCGATCCTTGATACAGTAGTGACCTTGAAATCCTTTTGCAACTCATGGAATGGTCCAATGGGGTTGATGTTATCTACTGGTATGATCACACCCAGGTGTGTGCATCGACCTCTTCACTAGAAGTCAGACAACAAAAAAAAAATTATCCTCATAAAATGACACTGAGAATCCTTCAATGGATTACGAGATCATGTCAATCCCTTCTTTGATCATCGCGTTTATTCCCACCAAGATGTTCGATTTGTAGCACCCGTAGTCCCAACATATATTGTACATGGCTACGTGGGCATTGGACGCAGTGCCACAAGAGGTGCACACCAGCAACAATGCATCTAGGGGTAGTGGATATGGTGTGTGTGTCATGGACCTATGAATCTATGTCATTTTGGAATGCTCTCTTCCAATGGGTAGGCACAGGGGAAAGGTTGC
Organism: Wollemia nobilis; assembly: GCA_028583015.1. Classification (NCBI taxonomy): domain Eukaryota; kingdom Viridiplantae; phylum Streptophyta; class Pinopsida; order Araucariales; family Araucariaceae; genus Wollemia; species Wollemia nobilis. Next base: position 2,692,044 of record JAQPPZ010002501.1, read on the forward strand.
GATCATCGAAGTTGGGGCTCTCGGGCCAGATACCCGTGTCCAACATGCCAATGAAGGCTCAACACACTTTTTAAAACGTATCCATGCTATGAGAATTTTCCTCCAGAATAATATCCCAACTCTACGGGTAGGGTGAAACATACACTAATGGTAGAAAAAAAAAAGTAATGGTAGGAAAGAAAAATAAAACACATCCACCATTAAAACTCTACCACCATTAAAATAGTTGAATGGGGTAAAAAAAAAATAACCTCTTTTCCTCAACATCTCATGTTTCCAAGAAATGAATATTAAAGGGTAACCATGAGTTTTCTCAAGCTATCTGGTTTACGATCCATTAAAATGGAGAGCATACTCCCTAGGCATTGAGAAAAAAATTGAAAAAAAAAGAAAATTGAGGGGAAAGTAATTAGGGGGGGACTCACACTCAATCTCAAACTCACAGGGCAAGGAAAGCCTGCTTTGATACCATGTTGGAAAATAAAACTTTCTTATTATTCAATGACAAATACCTTGCTTAAATAGCAAGTGCATACAATATGATCCATTGGATCATAACTAATTGAGTTGATCTCAGCCACACAAATTATCCTAATATCCTAGTAACAAAATAGGATATAATATACTCTAATAGTTGGTGCAACCATGTGTACTTTTCCACATAAAAAACTAATCCTAGTGATGCATGGACTACTTTGAAATATATTTATGGAAAAATAATTGATAGTAAAGTTAATAGGATAGAGTTAGATTTCTCTTATCTCAAAATTTTAGATTTCAATAATGTTGAAAACTATATATATCACTTTAAATTTCTAAAAGTTGATCTAGCTATCATAAGAGCCATAACCCATCTCTCTTAAAGAACATTCGAGGCTTCTAATCCTTTATAAAGTGGCAATGAATAATTGTAGATCTCTTTCTCATTCATAGGCTCATACAAAATAATTCAAGTCATTGGAATCTAAGGATCAAGTGCCAAAGTCTAAGTCTAATATTTCAAAGAAGTCAAACATTTATGAGTATTAAAAAAGGAAGGATACTCTATCAAGAATTGTATTACAAGTCTAATGAAGATTAAGACAAACATTTTAATGGTTGGACACAAGATTTCAAATGATGAAGATGAGGATAAATGAGGAACATCAAAGGCCCAATAGAGCATCCATTAGATGAGAAGGTGTTAACTCTAATGCCTTATCTCCTTGCTTGTCTTAACTCATATTATGGGGGTATTGAAATTTGTGTCATTTGAACTTGTTTAGGCTAAGGCTAAAACTATGATGAGGTCCTTATGAGCGTCATTTATATAGTCTATGGGCATGTGATTATGTAAGCCTATAAGCATTCATTATTTATGTAATTCTATAGGCACCTTTCATATTTCACCCTTAGTGATATTGGTTAAGACATATTTGTGGATAACCTTACTTAAAAGGGTAATTTATTATTATTTTAATGTAAGGTTAATGTCAAGGTTAATTTTGTATCAACCTAAGTTTAACCTCTCATTGGGGATTTGGTATCACTATGAATACCCCTCTATGAGAATCCATTTGTATCATACATATGAATAAATTATGATATATTAAGGTCCCCATGGGCACACACCTTATACTTCTTGTTATATCCCTTTATTTATTCATATCATTTATTATTGGTACCTTCTAATTTTATTATTTTATTTAGGCATATGATTGTGGTGAATGAATATTTTGGAATGGTTTTAGAAAATTTTGCAAATTCGAACATGTGGGACTCTAGCAAAAGCAAATTTTTGTCACACATTTCAACAAATTTATTTGAGTATTGGTTAGAAATGATAGTTTTTAAACTTCATCCTTAAAATTAAATGAATATCATGACATAGGATATAATGCACATTTATTATATGATGTGAAAAACAAGGATAAATCATTACTCCAATACCAATATATAGTGAAAAATTTAGAACTACATTTGGCTTCCTCAATATTTTCAAAGAAGAAACTCTTAGATTTATGAATAAGTTCATCCATATGCTAATATCATATGCAATCAAGTTTATTTGTAATATTGATTTAACAAAATATGTTGTATTGATGTAAAATAATTCATCATGTCAAACATGAGGAACACTATTTTTTAGATTAATGATGATCATGGTAAGTGTAGGACACTCTCAATGTGCATGGTTTATACTTGTAGTGGTAACAAGGAATCAGGTTACAATTCATCATCTACAAAAAATTAACCTATGAAAATCATTGGTTTTTAAAATTAATAATTCTAAACATGTTTTGATGTAAGCAATAAACAAGTTTGAAATAAGACTTCCATAGAATCTAATTTAAAGATAAATACCATGAAAACTATGTTGAATGGAGCATGATATTGGACATAGTATTCTCTATATAAATCACTAATGAATGTCAAATCTATGGGTGTCATTTTTACCTTTGTAAACCATAAGTAATAGAGTTAAAAAATAATGTATTATAACACTACCCTTTTTTGATACATGAATCTTATACATTTTTCTTATTGTCTTATCTACACTAATGGAAATAATACTACCACCTAACACAAGGGTTCAACCTCTTCATCCTTAATTATTAATAGCCCCTATACATACTTGTTTATATTAATATACCCCTATAACTATGTATCTTAGGGTTTTATTTAATAAAAAAAATATACTACTTTTCAATCATTTCTATGAAAAGGGTAATTTTATTAGCAATGGCTTCATTAAGCCCACTATTTATAAATGTAATAGATACAATATTTCTTATGTTTTCAATGTGAATTAAATAATTAATTGTATTTATTTCGATCAAATATCAATTTCTTTAAAGCACATGATCTCATCCCTTTACAAAGGATAATGAAGTCAAATTTATGCTAAATTTTTAAAGAGAAAGAGAGAAAACATTATTTATTCAACAAGAAACATAGAACTTCATATTTAGTTGATAGAATTTCATTCAAATTTCATAACATAGTTTGAACTTGATAATTGCATGAGTGTGATGCAGTTTGCTATTAAGCCACGAAATAACTTAAAATGAGTTTTTTATAAGTTTCATAGCACATAAATATTAGAAATGAAGACCTTTGGATTATAAGCATTATTTAGCTTACAATTTTTTTGAGTCTAGGAAAAAATACTATTTTCTCTATTATATAATGAGATCCACATCTAATTCATAAGTATTAGAATTATATATTTTTCTATGTCAATGAGCATATATTCCTATAGGGCTCATGTTATTCTATTTATATTGATATTTGTAAATATATTTTAATACAAATTAAATTTATATTTTAACCAAGGATTGATTCATACAAACAAAAGCAAAAACAAGTATAGTTGAGAGAAGGTAAAATATAAGAACTAAACTAACAAAAGGTAAATACAAATGTTATTAGGAAAAATACACGTATTATTTCCATGAGGTTTCTTCACTCTATTTAATGCCAATTATTCATATTTAATAAAAAATGTATATATATATATATATATATATATATATATATATATATATATATATATATATATATATATATATATATATATATATATATATATATATATATATATATATTCTTGATAGGAGAGTTGGTTACAACCACACTATTTTTAGTAGCTGGTAAGCGCAGGGTTCAAACCACAAGGGTTGCATCCACCAAACCTATTCCACCTTGTTGTTTTATAGCTCAACGTGAAATGGACCACTAGGTGCTCGGATTCGTACCATTATCTTCATTTTGGCACACACTCAAAGGATTCAGAACATACTACTACCTTTGCAACATGATTCCCCTAAGGTTTGAACCTAGTCTCTTCTTGGTAAGTAGCCAATTTGACTACCACTTATCAATCCACCTCATGGAGAACCATTAACTTAAAAAAAGAAGAAAACTGAGGAAATGCAAGAATTGATCAAATGAATCCATTGTTCATAGAATCCAAACCTTCTCAGCACCTTCAGTAAAAAATCCTAGGATACTCTATCATAAGCTTTGCTGATGTCTATATTAAGAAAGGCCCTAGCTCTTTTACTCTTATCCATCGAGTGATTGAGCTCATGAAAAACAATAACGCCATTTAGAATCTAGTATCTAGACATGAAGCCACTTTGGGCAGGTGAAGAACACAAGATTATACTAAGAGGGGAGTGGACAATATAAGACCACCTTTTACTTTTCTTTCCAAATCAATATTATGTAATGTATAGATAGCAATATCAACATTAGTAATCAAATTAATGCACAAATCACCACACATAATAGAGACACCACAATTTACGTGGTTCACCCAATGTGGCTACTCCACGAAGAAATTATTTCACCAAAATTTTCTCAATCAATATCTTGGGAATCATTTCCCTATTACAATATTTATGGACCTCTATCCAAAGGAGACACCAATCTCCTAAATCAAGTTTGTGGATCTCTATCCATAGGAGAACTCCTCCTTTGCTCTGGCTGGTGATCCTCTAGAATACTATTGCCTTCACTGCAATAGCTTGTGGATATCTCTCCACTAAAGACTCTTGTAACCACTCAGAAGACCTGTTCTCACTACCATGGCTAATGGATATCTATCAACTAGAGGCTACTGTACTCTGCTCTATCACCTCTAAATATTTGTCTCAAATCTACACTAAACACAGTCCTTCGATCTAGTACAACTCTGCTCAATATCTATCTTTGGTCTGGCACAAACCTATCCTCAAATCTGCACCAAAATCTACTCTAAAATATGCACTAAACACATTACTTAAGTCTAGCACAAATCTATCCTTGATCTCTATCCTCAAGCCTTAACTCAAGGCTTGAATCAAATCTATTCGATTTGCCCTAAACCTTAACTCAAGGTTTGAACAAATCAATCAACTCTACTCTCAAGTCTTCTCAAAGACTTATCTTAAATCTACCTTGTAATCTTCTACAAAATCTCACACTAATCTATCCACAAGTCCTCTATAGAACTTGTCAAATATTCTCCATAAGTCCTCTCTAGAACTTGCTTAATCTGCTCTACAAGTCCTCTCTAAAACTTGATCAAATCTACTCTACAAGTCCTCTCTAGAAATTCATTAAATATGCTCTACAAGTCCTCTCTAGACCTTCTCCAAATATGCTCAATAAGTCCTCTCAAGAACTTATCCAAATCTATATTTTAAGCTTCTATTAAAGCTCACACAAAACCAGTCCACAAGTCTCCTAAAAGACTTGACTCAAATATACTCAACAAGTCCACACAAAAATTGTCCAATCTCATAGAAACATAAAGAGAATTGTTAGAGACTCAATATGTTTTATACTAATCACAATGCTCAATCATTTTCTCAACTCAATTTAGAATATAGAATAGTTTTTTTTATGGAACTTTGAACAATCACTTTACACATCCACTTGACTAGGCTCAACCAACTCTACTCAACCAATAACTCAATGAAATAATCCTTGCTCATAAACCCTAGTCCAAGCATATAAACATCAACTCAAAATGTTTCCAACAATGCTCAACCACAAATCTCACATAAAAATGATACTCATGTTTTTTAAAACCCTAGTTCAAGTTCTTTGCTCAACAACTCACTTCAACAACAATGCTTATAAATAATCCTCTTATAGCAATTATATTCAAACCTTAGTTCAATTTATTTGCTCAACAACTCACTTTAACAACAATGCTTATAAAATAATCCTCACATAACAATGATACTCAAACCCTAGTTCAAGTTCTTCTCTCAACCAATGGCTTCAACAACAATGCTTATAAAACAAGGTTCACATAACAACTCTTTAACCTAGAAAACCTTGAAGCATTAACTCAAACACACTCAATAAGGAAGCCTTAATCAAATCCTTTTCACTCCAAACTTATTTTTAGAAAATCAATCAATCAACTCAACTATGGAAGAATGTGCTCATACCTTTTTCTTGATGATTAAGGGATCTCATAAATCTACCACAACCATAACCACTTCTATGCCAAAATCAAAGAGGTTTGAAGATAAATCTTTCTCAAAATGTAATGAAAAATCTCAATTACACCTTATCACTCCATCTATAAAAACAACCATCAACATACATAAAATATTTTCCAATAACACCTTATAATCTCCCAATTAAAATAAATTTAACATCCACCAAAATTTAACTCAAAAATCTCTCTAATTAAATTTTAATAGCAAGAAGAACTTTGGCAAAAATCAAATCCACTTTCCTTATAACTCCAATAACATAAATCAATTACCAAAAAAGCAACTTTTCATTCTACCCTTATAACTCCCTTTTTACATTAGGAAAGACATTAGGCAAATAAAAATTTATTTAACAAAAATACCTTTGCCACTTATGAGATTCGAACCCCCAATCTCTGCCTCCTCGTGCACCCACCATGGGTTATACCACCGCATGTGCTAGATGCATGCTTGGAATATTAAGAGCACCTTGTACTCTTTCTTCTAAAGCCTAGAGCTCAAACGATCGCGTGCCAAAACATTTTCCTCTACAATGCTCAAGACAAACACACCAACAACCTCCATGCGAATCGATGGTGGTCAATTCCACTTCCAACGCTCTCACAAAATGCACGCTATCAATGGACCACCCTATCCAATAGGAGTGAGGTCTTAAGCCCTCCCATTTCGTCTTCTTACTTGCACTAAAAGAAAACACGAAATTTGTCTTCTTCCTCAATGATTGCACGAATAACTCTTTTCTCTGTCGCATGAATATTAATTGATGAAGGGTAAGTTTAATGCCCTTTTGGCATAGCTTTTATATATGAATTTCACCTTTTGACATAGACATCGATTCTCCACTAAATTGATGACATTGATGCCTTTTTAAAACCTTTATAATTTATAAATTATTTAAATTCTAAAAGAATTTAAATTTTATACATTATTTTTATAAATAAAAATTAAAGCCTTCTTGAGATAAACTTTAAACATTTCTTTGTACTCCACTAATTTGATGTAAATTATTCTACCACCATGGTTTAATAAAAACCTTAATTCTGCCATCACAATTTTTAAGGAAGCCTTTATATCCTTATAATGATTTTAATAAAAACCTTTTAATTTTCACCATGGTTTTAACACAAATCCTTATAAAACAATATTTTGACAACTTTTCTTCAACTCTTCGTATTGTTCCTAGTGGAAGTAATGGTGTACTCCATGGTGTTAATGACAACTTCATATGTTCACTTTGGCATCAATGACAACTTCTCATATTGACACCAATAACAACTAAATGAGCTCAAAATGTCCAACAATCTCCCCCTTTCTCATTGATGGCAACCCAAATTATTTTTACCAAAAACTTGACCTTTCCTTTGTTCAGCTCCCCCTAAGACAATGCTCCCCCTGGGTCAATGCTCTCTAAAATACCAAATATATCCCCCTTACTCAAATCTCTCCCTCTTTGACATCAATGGTAAAGGGTTACCTTTGGGGCTCAGGGCTAATAATGAGCCTCTTATCTTAGCCCCTCCCCCACCTCCTCTTAAGATGGTTAATTACGGGGTGGTAGTATTTCTACTCCCAGAAAGCACTATTCTTTACCCTTATCCTCTCTTCTTATTATCTGATCCTTCTGATTTCTATGAATGTTTCTTTCCATATCCATATTCCTGTCCATGTCTACATTCCTGTCCATGTTCTTATTCTTGTTCATATCCATACTTCTGTTCTTGTTTATATCCATGTTTCTATTCCTGTTCACATAAATGTTCTTATTACTGTTCCTATTCCTACTTGATTCTGAAATATCTGCTCTACACCAATTTACTTTGTGACCATCATTATTGCACTTATAACACTTAATGTTATTATTCCTTGGAGGTGCAAATGTCTTAGGATTTATCCTAGTGAATCCATATCATCTTCTATCATGAACCCTGCAATTCATTGCTTTGTAACCAAATTGATTACATGAGTAGCAATACCCATGGAAAAGCTATATGTTACCATATTCCTATCTTTCCTGTGTCATGCACTGTGAAGCCATGTGCCCAAACTTGTGACATGTAAAATATCTTCCATTGAAGCCTCCTTGTCTTGACCTCATTGGTCTCCTAGTCTCTATTGACCTATTCTGATTATTGTTCCATTTGTATCTTCTTTGTGCATTTTTCTTGTTTTTGTTGAACTATCTATTGTCCAACTCATCCTCAGATGTCTCACTCTATTTTGCACTATATTCTTCTGAAGTATCTTCATCTGAAGTTTATTGTCCTCCAAAACTTGAGGTTGAAGTTCCTTCTCATTTCTTTTGAACCTATTCAAATCCAAGACCTGTTTTGCCTGATGTAGGCTTTTGTATCTTAATGAAATTATCCAAGTTCTTTGAGCTATTTTTGAATCCTTTTAGCTTGACTTTTGAGTCTTCTAAATATTCTCTAAGTAATGCCACTTATTGTGCTAACTTTTCACATTCTAAAATATTTGCTTCTAATTTATCTTTGAACCTTTTTGCCTTAGCATTTGAATTTTCTAAATTCTCTATAAGCAATATTCTCTCTTCATCATATTTCTGAAATTGAATTTCAAGTTTAGAGTGTTGCTTTCTTACCTTCTTTCTATGTTTCAAGAGCATAAATAAGTTCTCCCTTGATATCATATCCATATTTCTCTAAATATTCCTCTACTTGTTTACCTTTGTCCACATATTTATTTTCTATCGGCTTGTATTCTATAGGATCACATACTTCTTCTTCTAATTCCATTAGAAGGTTTTGATTTGGTCCTTCAAGTGCATCCTCATATTCAACATCACTGAAACTATAACCATCCCTTGTACAATTATATTCAATATGTCCAAAGTTACCACATCTAAAACACTTGAGAATTACTAGAATCCTTTTCTTAAATTGTTCTTTTTCTTCAATCATAAATATGACATCATATCTATCATTATCTGTAAAACTAGCATCACTATCACTTGAGTACTTACTTGCCTTATCCGCATAGTAGCTCCTCTTTTGTCTTTGAAATAACTTCTTTCCTTGTCTATTTTGTCCATCCTTGTTTTTCTTTTGGTGCCTATATATTTCTGATTCATTGTTCCTGTGATCATATTTTTCTTCACCATTGTTATTCTTAGCTTCTTGACAATATGTTGCAAAATGTCCATACTTTCCATAATTGAAACATTTAACATATTTTAGATCTTTGGATCTGTTAGAATATTATTATAATGTGCACTATGCCTATAATTGACAGGTTGACATTTGTCTTCTGCCACTTGTCCCTGTCTACAGTTTGATTTGGAGTGGTGTCTTCTGAAAGACACTTGGAGTGGAGCTTATGACACTTGTCATATCTCCCTCCTAAGCTTGATGCTTATATATTGTAAGATAACTTGTAAATAATTTAATGCCTTTTGTTCAGTCCCAACATCTGGTATCAGAGCGGTGAGATCCGCATGTGGAATATGGAGTTAGGGAGTATGCTCTCCACTCGTTGAGTGGATCAGAAACCAGAAACTCTTTATTTATTATTTTCTTTTGTTTCCCTAATTTAGAGGACAATCCTCGCCATCCGAGGACAAGCCTCAATTTTTTTTTTTTTTGGTAGGGTTTGACTGCACAGATCTTCCCTGTTGTTGTGCTTTCGACAGATCTTCCTTGGTGTTGTGCTTTCGCAACTCTTCTGCGGTGATTTTTTTTTTTTTCGCCATCGGCCTCTGTTGCATTCGAGGAGGAGTTCGGTTTTTTGTTCCTGGGTGCGATTCGGTGAAGGCGTGAAGTCTCCTTCCGCTGTTCTTGAGCTCCTCGGCGTTCATCCCCACTGCCGTGATCTTCAGCAGCTCAAGGTTGGACTTCCTCTGCGCAAGAGACTGAATGAGCACCGCCCACTACGACCCGATTCGAATAGCCCGGTCATAGGTTCGAATCACGGCCACGGAGTTCCCCACTGCTTTCTGAGATCGCCTGGATCGACGTGAACTGCTTAAATTTGCCGAAGGGAATCAGTTTGCTGTAAAAATCCACCAGGGCATAGAATTCATTTTTCTGAAACTCGCCATCGATATTGTACGTGAAATCCGGCTCTCGACCCCGTGGTTTCTTCAAACCCCCTGTCTCGCGTCCAATTCGCTCCCACATGGCCTCTGAGAAATAGTAAGACAGCCTCTCCGTGGGATTGCCGAACTGGGAGGAGAGTTGCCTGCACTGTGTGAGCAGCCGCGTCGCTTCGTCGTATTGCTTGTTGCCCACCATTTCTGCGGCGGAGAAGAGGAGATAGCCGAGTTCGAGGCTTTTCTGTTCTTCCGTGGGCAGCGCCGGAACTGCAAGCTCTTTCAGGACGGTGATTAAACCCTTGAGATAAATCCTCCATTGTTTTATTCCTGTAGCATTCGAAGGAATAAATATATGTTCTCTAAAGTTTTTTTGAGTAGGTTCATTTTAATTTTATTTATATCCGCTTGCTTTCGCCGCTCTCCGATTCACGCATCTATATCCGCTTGCTTCCGTCGCTCTCTGATTCATGCCGTTGCTGCCAAATTGAAACTCCCGCTGCTGCTCGAAAGTTTCATCTGCCGTGGCTGGACGAGTTATTCGTTTTTTGTTGTAGCCAGCGCAATCGTCAAATCTTTCCCAGTAGATTTAATGGAGATAGTTTTCTTGTTGGCCAGTCCTGAAAACTTGTATGTGTGGAGATTGTAGTTAAAGGGAACTTAACTATTTAAATTTCTTTTGTAATACATTTTATATGTATTACTTTGAAAGCTTTCAAAACGTCATTAGCAGTTGGCATATTGGTAGCAACTCTCCTAAAAACACCAATATTAAGCATTTTGTCCCAGATTACAACTCGGATGGGTGACCATTTGGGAATGTCCCGGAGCTGCACATTTTTTAGGGCCTTTGTTTTTTGCTTTTTTGAAGCATCAATTTGTATCCGACTATAGGCTTATATATAGTCGTTGGAAAGAGAATTTCGAGGGGGATCCATTGGTGCAATTATTTTTCAGTTTTGAGATCATTTACTCAACTGAATTTTAAGTCAAAGATGATATTGTAAAAAGAGTGCATTTTCGGTTGCATCCGACACTCTTGGTTGATAAGTTTGACAAGATTATAAGAGGCACAATTCTAAGTCTTTGGGGAGGACATTATGCCAAGTCATTTATTGAATTTGGGGGCAATCTTGTAAAAGGAGGCATTGATATTGTCTCATATTTTGGAGGCACATTTGGGGCTAATTTGTTTTTTAGCCAAGTTCTCAATACAAATCATCAACTTAAGGGGTGATTTAGGACCCCTTGTCCCCTTGTCGGTGGATTCATTTTGTGGCACTCTCTTGGCCACTAGGTGTTTGTTGCTTGCATCTTCTATTTTGGGCTTTGACTACATTTTATGCTTCTTATTACCCTTGCATGACTTTGGGTTTATAATTGTAATCAAGTGTAGTTCATACACACTTGACACTAAGCCATATACAAGCAAGCAAACACATACAGGCATTTTCAGCAATAATACATTGGCACATCTATTGTAACAATTCTACAAAAAGCAAACATCACATTTTTATAAACCGCCTATGTTCCATGTATCAACTGCTCAAATACTTATAGTCTCCCTCACGTAAGGGCGGGTATATTGAGTAGTTTGGTATAAAGGTCTGGCAGGTTATTCCCTTTTAGAATTGCCTATGTTCCACGTATCAACTGCTCAAATACTTACAGTCTCCCTCACGTAAGGGCGGGTATATTGAGAAGTTTGGTATAAAGGTCTAGTAAAATTCTAATTCTTACTCTCTTTGGATAGAAAAAGGCACTTATGTTCAACTTAACCCTCCCACTGTTGGAAACTCTTGAAGATTCAGAGTGGAAAAACTAGGCGAACCCTCCTCTGGATCTTCAGCGGTGTACCCTAGATTTTTTTTGAGGGCTCTAATTTGGCATTTGTCGTTCTTACTTCATCCTTTGTTGAGCTCCCTTTTCTTTTGATCCTTTTCTAAATCATGGCTACTACAAATCTATTAAGTGGACTTACAAAGAAACTTGAAGGAGCACAGACTTTTGCAAATTGGAAGTATGAGATGGAGTCAATATTGATGATGAATGACATGTGGGACTTTGTGAGAGATAGGCGGGGCTAATGAAGACCCACTCACTTGCACCTACTGAGACCCTAAAGAAAAAGCACAATTTGAGAAGAATTCCAACATAGCTTTAAGTTTAATCAAGCTAGCTACGGGAATTCAATGCGGAGAAAGCTGTAAGGGCTGCAAAAACACCTAAACAAGCATGGGATGCTCTCAATAGATTGTTTGATAGGCCAAGTCAAGATAATATTTTGTATCTCAAACAAAAATTGCACAATCTATGTATGAAAGGCTCACTTACCGATTATCTTATGGAAGTGAAGTCTATTAAAAATGATTTCTTAGGCTGCTTGGTAAAACTCTAGATGATAATGAGTTAATTCCAATAATGTTGCATGGTCTTCCTTCAAAGTTTCACTCCTATGCTACCATGTTAGACTTGAGTGGTAAAACAATGAATTCAACACTTGAGGATATTGAGATCCTACTTAAGAAGCATGAGCAAGCCCTAATCAAAGATGAAGAAATTGAAGCCACATCGGCAGCTTTTGCCACCAAGGCAACTTCATGACCTAAACAAAACAAGGGTCAAAATCAGAATAATCAGAATCAAAGGGGTAGACAACATCAGAGATACACATAGTACCAGCAGTAGCCAAATCAACAGTACCAGCGGCAACCACGTCGGCAACAGTACCAGCAGCAGCCACAACGGCGCAATACCGGCGAGCAAAGATGGAAAACAAGACCTCAAGGGGGTCAAAACAACAATCAACAAGGGTGTGAATATTGTGGAAAATGGAATCATAATATTGCTAATTGCTATCAAAGGCAAAGAGAACAGGGAGAACCACAAAATAATAATATGAACACATTGTATGCAGCCAACCAAGTTAATGTTGAAGATAAAGAATGTTGGTATATTGATTATGGAGCGGCAAAGCACATGACAAGAAGGCAAGATTGGTTGACCAAGGTTCAGCCCACATCAAACCAATTCATTACTTTTGGTGATGAAAGTGCTCTACCCATTGAAGGTGTTGGGGAGGCACCACTTACTTTGCATGATGGTAATAATGTTCACTGCAATAGATGTTTTGTATGTGCCTGGTCTTAAAAGGAGTCTTCTTTCTATTGGACAACTTACAGATAAGGGCTATAATGTCTATTTTGAAAAAGAAAAATGCTACATTAAGGAACCCAATGGCAATGTCAAGGCCATGGGAGTGAAAAAGGATGGTGTTTACTACCTCCTTACAAAATCCGTAACACAAACATCTTTGCATACAACAACTACTTTCTCTTTGGAGTACATGTGGCATGAAATATTGGGACATTTAAATTTTAATAATCTTCAAATGATGGCTACAAAAGGATTAGTTAAAGGACTTCCACATCTTAAGGAGTCAAAATGTTTTTGTGAGCCATGTGTAATAGCCAAACACCATAGGCAACCATTTGAAATAGGAAAGGCATGGAGGGCTAATAGACCTTTGCAATTGATTCATTCAGACATTTGTGGGCCAATGTCTGTTCAATCTTATACGGGGGCAAAATACTACATCACTTTCATTGATGATTACAGCAGAAAGGTATGGATCTACCTAATTCAATATAAGTGGCAAGCCTTTGATAAGTTCAAAGAATTCATGGCACTTGTTGAAAGAGAAAGTGGCTATCAAATCTCCACCTTAAGATCGGATAATGGTGGAGAATATGTTTCTAATGAATTCTTTAATTTTTGTAAGTATCATGGGATAAGGAGGCAATTCACAACCCCTTATACCCCACAACAAAATGGAGTTCCTGAGAGGATGAATCAAACAATCACAAATAGGGCAAAATCAATGTTACATCCTGCTATATTACCTAACTCATTTTGGGGAGAAGTTGTTCTTCTTCGTTGCATACTTGACTAATAGGTCATACACAAAGGCCTTACATGAAAGAACACCTGAAGAAGCATGGAGTGGAAGGACGCCCTATGTGGGCCATTTGAGAATATTTGGATGTGATGCCTATGCTCATATTCCTCATAAGAAAAGGAAGAAGTTTGATGATAAGAGCCAAAAATGCATCTTTGTTGGCTATAGTGATAGTGCCAATGCATATAAATTATATGAGCCTATTTCCAAGAAAATCATTTTATCTAGGGATGTTACCTTTCATGAGTATCCCCCATCTAATCCTCCTAAAGCCCCCACTTTAGAAATAACTAATGAAATAGTTGCTCCATTCATGCATACAATATCATCTAGTTCTTCTCCTTCACTCATAAATCAAGAAATTCATCCACAAGAAGAACTTCCTACAAATGATCCATGTCCTCCATCTCATCCTCCTAATGATCAAGTAACATCATCCAATCCTTTACCCAAGTGGGTTCAAGCCACAATAGATGAAGCCCAAAATCATTTGCCCACCTATACGGGTAAAAGGCCTTCGACCCTAAGACACCAAGTGAATTATGCCCTAATGGCCAAAGTCCTTAGCCAACTCTGAACCTTCTAATGTCAAAGAAGCACTTGGTGATCCTAAATGGGTTCATGCCATGGATCGGGAATTGGATTCCATTGAAAGGAATCACACTTGGGAGTTAGTTGATTTACCCAAAGGAAAATATACCATAGGCACAAAATGGGTATACAAGGCAAAATATAAAGCGAGATGGCTCACTAGATCGCTACAAGGCTCGCCTAGTAGCTCAAGGCTATAAGAAACAAGAGGGAATTGATTATGAGGAGACCTTTTCTCCTGTGGTTAAGATGACTACAATCAAGATAATTATTGCTATGGCGGCTCAAAAACATTGGCCAATATATCAAATGGATGTTAAAAGTGCATTTCTAAATGGTCATTTGAAGGAGGAAGTGTATGTGAAACAACCACCGGGATACACGAGTTGAAGGCCAAAACAACAAAGTCCTCGGATTAAAGAAAGCTCTATATGGGTTGAAGCAAGCACCCCGAGCTTGGTATGCAAAGATTGACTCCTATTTTCTCAACCTTGGTTTCACTAGATCTGCATGCAGAATCTACTCTCTATGTGAAACATTGGAGGAACCGCATCATTTTGGTTACATTGTATGTGGATGATCTTCTCATTACGAGGTGATGATATAGAAGGAATAAGGTTGCTCAAGGAGGACTTATGCAAGAACTTTGAGATGACAGATTTAGGCCTCCTCCACTATTGCTTAGGAATAGAGGTATGGCAACGGCCTGGTAAGATTTTTATCTCACGAGGCTAAGTACATTCGAGTCTATTTTGGAGAGGTTTCGCATGGAGGAGTGTAAGCCCTCTCTAACTCCCATGGAAACTAGATTGAAATTGCTAAATAATGATGAAGAAGAAAGGGTTGATGGTACACTTTACGGGCAACTAGTTGGAAGTTTAATCTACTTAACTTCAACTAGACCGGATATTTGCTATTCGGTTGGCCTTATTTCCAGATTCATGCAGGATCCTAAGAAGAGCCATTGGATAGCGGCTAAGAGGATTGTGAGATTCCTAAAGGCCACACCTCATCATGGCCTTATGTATAAATCAAGTGATAATTTTTCTTTGATTGGATACACAGATTCAGATTGGGCCAGTTGTCCTGAAACCAGAAGATCTACATCGGGTTATTGCTTTCAATTAGGCCAAGGCTCTATTTCATGGAGCACAAAGAAGCGACACACAGTTTCACTATAGAGCAGCGGTTGAGGCAACTAAGGAGGCAATATGGTTGAGGCAATTAATTCAGGATATTGGGCTATTCATACATGGTCCAACATATATATATTGTGACAATCAAAGTACCATCAAGATGACCAAGAATCCAGTTTTCCATGCTAGAACAAAGCACATTGAGATCCATCATCACTTCATTAGAGAAATGGTCCAAGAAGATATTATACACATGAAGTATGTACCAACTCAATATCAAGTAGCGAGACATCTTCACCAAGTCACTTGGGAAAGACAAGTTTTCTCGGTTTAGCAATTTGCTATATCTATGTAAAAGAAGTCAACATTAAGGGGGAATGTTATCTAATGTTGACTTATCTTTTAGGATAGTGCACATTAAGGGGGAATGTTAGAATATTATTGTTATAATGTGCACTATGCCTATAATTGATAGGTTGACATTTGTCTTACTGCCACTTGTCCCTGTCTTGAGTTTGAGTTGGAGTGGTGTCTTCTGAAAGACACTTGGAGTGGACCTTATGACACTTGTCATATCTCCCTCCTAAGCTTGATGCTTATATATTGTAAGATAACTTGTAAATAATTTAATGCCTTTTGTTCAGTCCCAACAGGATCTTCTATAATCCTTATCTCTTTTACCATAATTAGCTTCTTCATCACTGGATGAATCATTGCTTGATTCTAATTTCTTACCCTTTGTCTTTTTGATTACTTTGAAGGCTGCTTCCTTCTGGAAAATAGAATATTTTGTTCTTATCTCAAATGCTGTGAGCATACCAAGCAACACATCTCTTGTTAAAGTATCATCATCCATTGACACTTCTATAGCAAAAAAAATTCACTAAATATTTTTGGAAGAGTTCTTAAAAATTTATCACAAACATTTGATTCATCAATCTTCATTCCAAGTCCTTGCATAGCACTAACAACCTCATCAATTAGAAGTAGAAAAGTACTAATGTTTTCCTCATCCTTCATTCTTAATTCTTCAAATTGTCCTTTGATATTTCACATCTTTTATTTCTTGACACATTTATCCCACATTTCTTTTGCAGTTTGACAATGCATAACTTTCATAGACTCTATTCTATGCAAACCTCTCAAAGGTGTATTCATTGCTTTTGAATTATAATGCTATAGAAGCTTATCTTCATTATCTGTAGGAGGATTAATTAAGGTATCATATCTAAATTCAACTACTTCCCAAATTTAATTGCCAAGTGCCATTAGGTAGATCTTCATTCTCATACTCTAATATATAGTCACTTCCATAAAATACTGGTCCTTAATTATCTGAGGACATATTCTTAGAATCCATTATGTTCTTGTTAGATTTTACTTCAAACTGTTAAATGCTTCTAAAGGAACCCGCTCTGATACCAATTAAAGAACACAAGCTTATATTGAGGGGGGTGAACAGTATAAGACCACTTTTAATTTTCTTTCCAAATCAATATTATGCAATGTATAGATAGCAATATCAATAGCAATAATAAAAGAAATGCACAAATCAACACACATAATAGATACACCATAATTTATGTGGTTCACCCAATTTGGGCTACTCCATAGAGAAAATATTTCACTAAAATTTTCTCAATCAATATCTTGGGAATCCTTTCCCTATTACAATGTTTATGGACCTCTTTCTAAAGGATACACCAATCCCCTAAATCAAGTTCATGGATATCTATCCATAGGAGAACTCCTTCTCATTTGCTCTAGTTGGTGATCCTCTAGAAGACTTACTACCTCCACTACACTGGCTTGTGGATCTATCAACACTAAAGACTCTTGTCCCCACTCAGAAGACCTATCCTTACTACCTTGGCTAATGGATATCTACTAGATACTACTGTCCTCTTTGCTCTGTCACCTCCAAAGCTCTATCTCAAATCTACACTAAACACAATCCTTCAGTCTAGTACAACTCTGCTCAATCTCTATCTATGGTCTAGCATAAATCTGTACTCAAATTTGCACCAAAATCTGCTCTCAAATTTGTACTAAACATAGTCCTTAGGTCTAGAACAAATCTATCCTTGATATTTGTCCTCAAGCCTTAACTCAAGGCTTGACTCAACTCTACTGGATATGCCCTAAACCTTATCTCAATGTTTGAATAAATCAATCAAATATGCTCTCAAGTCTTCTCAAATACTTATCTCAAGTCCGCATTGTAAGATTCTACAAAATATCACACTAATTTTTCCACAAGTCCTCTCTAGAACTTGCTCAAATATTCTCTACAACTCCTCTCTAGAACTTGCTCAATTTGCTCTACAAGTCCTCTCTAGAACTTTCTCAAATATGCTCTACAAGTCCTATCTAGAACTTGAACAAATCTGGTCTACAAGTCCTCTCTAGACCTTGTCCAAATATTCTCAATAAGTCCTCTCAAAAAACTTATCCAAATCTATATTGTAAGCTTCCATAAAAGCTCACACAAAATCAGTCCACAAGTCTCCTCAAAGACTTACCTCAAATCTGCTCTACAAGTCCACACAGAACTTGTCCAATCTCATAGAAACATAAAGAGAATTTTTAGACTCAATATGTTCTATACTAATCACAATACTCAATAACTTTCTCAACTCAATTTAGAATATATAATAGTTTGTTTCAAGGAACTTTTAACAATCACTTTACACATCCACTTGACTAGGCTCAACCAACTCTACTCAACCAATCACTCAATGAAATAATCCTTGCTCACAAACCCTAGTCCAAGTATATAAACATCAACTCAAAATGTTTCCAACAATGCTCAACCACAAATCTCACATAAAAATGATACTCATATTCTTTTCAAACCCTAGTTCAAGTTCTTTTCTCAACAACTCACTTCAACAACAATGCTTATAAAACAATCCTCACATAGCAATGATACTCAAACCCTAGTTCAAGTTATTTTCTCAACAACTCACTTTAACAACAATGCTTATAAAATAATCCTCACATAACAATGATACTCAAACCCTAGTTCAAGTTCTTCTCTCAACCAATGGCTTCAACAATAATGCTTATAAAACAAGGTTTACATAACAAATATTTAACCCAGAAAACCTTGAAGCATTAACTCAAACACACTCAATAAGGAAGCCTTAATTAAACCCTTCACTCCAAACTTATTTTCAGAAAATCAATCAATAAAATCAACTATGGAAGAATGTGCTCATACCTTTTTCTTTATGATTAAGGGATCTCATAAATATGCCACAACCACAACCACTTCTATGCCAAACTCAAAGAGGTTAGAAGATAAATATTTCTCACAATGTAATGCAAAAGCTCAATTACACCTTATAACTCCATCTATAAAGACAACCATCAACATACATAAAATATTTTTCAATAACACCTTATAATCTCCCAATTAAAATAACTTTAACATCCACCAAAATTTAACTCAAAAACCTCTTTAATTAAATTTTAATAGCAAGAAGAACTTTGGCAAAAATCAAATCCACTTTCCTTATAACTCCAATAACATAAATCAATTACCAAACAAGAAACTTTTCATTCTACCCTTATAACTCCATTTTTACCTTAGGAAAGACATTAGGAAAATAAAAATTTATTTAACAAAAATACCTTTGCCACTTATGAGATTTGAACCCCCAATCTCTGCCTCCTCATTCACCTTAGCCACGGGTTAGACCACCACGTGCGCTAGATACATGCTTGGAAGATTAAGAGCACCTTGTGCTCTTTCTTCTAAGCTTGGCGCTCAAATGAGCGCGTGCCAAAAAATTTTCCTCCATGTCGCTCAAGATAAACATGCCAACAACCTCCACACGAATCTATCATGGTCACTTCCACTCCCAATGCTCTCACAAAACGTGCACTACCAATGGGAGTGAGACCTTAATCCCTCCTGTTTCGTCTTCTTCCTTGCGCTAAAAGACACCACAAAATTTATCTTCTTCCCCAACAATTGCACGAATAACTCTTTTCTCGATCGCATGAATATTAATTGATGATGGGTAAGTTTAATGACCCTTTGCAATAGATTTTATATATGAATTTTACCTTTTGACATAGACATCGGTGCTCCACTAAATTGATGATGTTGGTGCATTTTTGCTTTTTTAAGCGAAAAAACCCCTTGCAGGGCTGCTTTTGTCTGAGAGACCACGAACAAGGGGTTCTACACCATCAAAGTCACCCGGGAGTCACACCCAACCCTGTTCGCACCAACATTATCAATTGGATTTTGGATACCCAATTCAACTTTTTGGTAGGGTAGAGATTTGAACCTAGGACCTCCCTTGGAGGATTGCCTTCTCCTCTCCAACTCACCTACAACACCTAGGTATGACGTTGGTGCCTTTTAAAAACCTTTATAATTTATAAATTATTTAAATTCTAAAAGAATTTAAATTTTATAAATTATTTTTATAAACCTTTGACTTTAATAAAAATTAAAGCCTTCTTGAGATAAACTTTAAACATTTCTTTGTACTCCACTGATTTGATGTAAATTATTCTGCCACCATGGTTTTAATAAAAACCTTAATTCTTCCATCACAATGTTTAAGGAAGCCTTTGTATCCTTATGATAATTTTAATAAAAACCTTTTAATTTTCACCATGGTTTTAACACAGACCCTTATAAAATAATATTTTGACAATTTTTCTTCAACTCTTCGCATTGTTCCTGGTGGTAGTTATGGTGTACTCCATGGTGTTAATGACAGCTTCATATGTTCACTTTGGTATTAATGGAAAATTCCAATATTGACATCAGTGACAACTAAATGATCTCAAAATGTCCAACATCAGGATCAATAAGTAAGGGGAGAAGCATGTTGATTATGTTTTCTAGCACTTTGGTAAAACAAAATTGGATCGTGTTGCAGAGGTTGATGGGTCAAAATTCTAAGAATTTATTAGCCCTTGCAGACTTAGGAATCAAAACTATAAAGGTAGAGTTGAAATACATAGGAAAAATAGTGGAATATTGGACACTTCTGATGGCTTTGCAAATTTCCTCACCAATAATATGTTAGAAGCTTTGAAAGAAAACTAGAGGAAAGACACCTAGCCCTGGAGCTTTTAAGCCGACCATCGAAAAAACTATATTTTTGACCTCCTCATATAGAAAGAGCTTGATATGATCATTATTATCAATATTGGAGATCAAATTTAGGATATTTCTCAATAGACTCTCTTCCACTTTAGGATCTCCAAGAGGAAGATCACAAAGCGAGGATTGGAAGGAGATAACTTTGCTCCTTATTTATTGAATATCCTTGGTGATAGACCCATCGTTTCTGATAATCTCTCTAATTATTTTATAATATCTATGCCTTAAGGTGTATGAGTGAAAGTATTTAGTGTTTTTATTGCCTTCTTTGAGCCATAGAGATATGGATTTATGTTCCCAATACAAATCTTCTTTTAGTTTTGTAACAACCCAAGTCTACTCACTTGGTTGCACTACTAAACAAAAGCAAGTAAACAGGAGGATATTTTTTTCTATAAATTATCTAAAAGGAAACCTATAGGGTTCATAGCAAGTTTTGATTCTCTCATTTAAACAATAACATATTCATAATTTAGTATGACATATTGTACCACTTTTGGATTCTATATTGTTGCAGACAGCCATCCAAGTGGATGAGATAGGCCACATCCCATAAAAGTGCCATTTAGTGGAGTCAACATATCTCATTTATTGTTCTCATTTTCTGACATGAGTTTCGATCCATGGTAGGGGTTATGGACCTTAGAAGATATACCCTGTTATGGATTGACACTCATGCAAAAAAACAAGGATGATAAATAATATATGTTGACTCCACTAAATGGCATTTTTACGAGATGTGGCTTATCTTGTCCACTTGGATGATTGTCTGTAGTAGTCTAGAATCCAAAAGCGGTGCAATATGCCATACTAAATTATGAATATATTATTTTTTAAATGGGATAATAAAAACTTGCTATGAACCGTGTAGGTTTCCTTTTAGATAATTTATAGAAAAAAATATCCTCCCATTTACTTTCTTTTGTTTAGTAGTGCAACAAAGTGAGTAGACTTGGGTTGTTACATATGGTATTAGAGCAAAAATGATTCTAGGTTGTATATTCCAAATGTGAAATAGATTAGTCAATAGAAACTAATACACAACCTCTTTCACCTACATGTTAACTGGCACAAATTCTACGAGGTGGATCCTTGGGAAACCCTATGGGAGGTAGAGAGGAGAAATTCATTAAAAGACCTGTAAGGGGACCAAGAATGAATGTAAGGCGATAAGGTCCTCAACATGAAATAAATATGAAACAATTAAATGAACCACCTCCAAATGAACCTAATAGAGGGGGGAAACTTTGTAAAAGTTGTACAATTATTACAAACACATATGGAGCAGCAAAGGGAGGAGATGGCCTAACAAAAAATCCATATGGCCCAACAATAATACTTCATTTCCCAACAACATTGGGTTATAGAAAACTTAACTAGGGAAAGAGGAATTGGATTAGATAGGGCAAAGAATGTACTAGGGGAACCTGAGAGATCCATTATTGGAAAGGCCAAGGTAAATAAGGAGTTGGATAGGAACTTGCAAAAGGTCATAATATACAAGTTTAATGGAAAGGGTGATGGTGAATTAGTGGAGAATTGGTTAAGTGAACTGGAGTCCTACTTCTCTCTAGTGGTCCTATCCTTTGAATCCAAGACTGATTTGGTAGTTATGAATATGATTGAAGTAGCCCTGGACTGGTGGAAATCATATAAGAAATGGCATGAAGTAGAAGTTGTTGACCTTAAATGGGAGGAGTTTATCAAGGAATTTAGAGATAGGTTCTTGACAAGGTTGTATTACATCAAAAAATTTGAGGAATTCTCAAACTTGCAACAGGAAAGCATGTCAGTGCGTGAATACCACCAAAATTTTATACAACTATTAAAATATGCATCTCAATATGAAAGTAACGAGGTTCAAGGTGTAGACCAATTGGTTCGACCAAACCCCTTAAGGGGGGAGGAGGTCCAAGGTTCAAATCTTGGACCTCAAACTAAACACTTGTCCCTTTACTAGTGCTTTTAGCAACGTAAAAGGT
Source organism: Wollemia nobilis (assembly GCA_028583015.1). Lineage (NCBI taxonomy): Eukaryota > Viridiplantae > Streptophyta > Pinopsida > Araucariales > Araucariaceae > Wollemia > Wollemia nobilis. The sequence continues at coordinate 2,714,865 of JAQPPZ010002501.1, forward strand.
TTTAAATTATTGTGGCATGGTGGTTATAGGGGCGTGCACAAAAATATGTGTGGTGGATTTTGGGGCAGACAATGCAAAATACTATGGAAACTATAAAATCTGCATAACCTGCCCAGATTCGTGGCGGCTACCGATTCCACCATGTAAATTCAAAATAAAAAAAATATGAAAGTAATGAAGAAATGAAAACTCAAAAATTCATTCTGGTATTACATCCTAGAGTCATGATGATGGTAAATATGCACAATCCTATCAATTTACCTACTATATTTGATTTGAAAAGAAAATAGGAAGCTAATCAAGAAATGAGAAAGGCATATTTTAATTATCAAAATCTATCTAAAAAGAAAAAATATGAACTCAGAAAGTGAAAAAAATGTTGGCTTTATGAGGTGGGAGAAGAAACAGAATAAGAAACCCAAAGGAGGAGATCAGAGTAAGCAAAGTGAAAAAAAACCCAATTACCAAGGTGGTAAGTTCAATAAAAATGCTAAGGAGTTTCCTAGAAGACAGGATCAGAAACTAGTAGGTCAAGAAAGGGCTAGGGAAACTACATTTGTGAACAAAAATGAGAATGACAATAGAGGAAATAGAGCTCCACCAAATGGATGCTATGTATGTAAAGGAGCTCATTATGCCAATAAATGCCTCCTCAGAGCTGATTGACCACCAAAAGCCCTAGAAGAGGCTAGCCATAGGATTTATGCGGCCACAAGTAGTTCTGAACTCAATTTTTAAATTACTTCTTTCTTAATGAATGGTAATTTTTTTTATAAAAATATGCAAATTTTGATTGATAGTGGTTCCACTGATAGCTTTATCTCATCTATATTAGTGAGGGATTTACCTGTTAGACCTAGATTTTTGGCCAATAGTTGGAAGGTAGAGTATGGCTCAGGGTAAACCTACCATGTTAACTAATGCCTGTTTGATCCCAATATATCCTTACCACAAGGAAAACTAATTGGAAGTTGTATGTGGCACCTTTTTATGCATTTGATATCATTCTAGGAGTTGATTGCTTAAAATCGTATATGGCTCTTTTAAACTTTGAAGAGATATGGATGGAATTTTTAGATGAATCTAATCAAAGGATTATAGTTAATTGTGGTCAAAGAGAAGTTAAATCAAACCTATTGGCTGCAATGTAGATTAAAGAGGTTATTAGGAAGAAGGGTATGATATTCATAGTTAATTTGAATAGAAGAGAAGAGATAGAAAAGGAATTTAATATCTTCTAAAGACACCCGATATTGGGAGCATTAAAATATGTGTTTCCTAAGGATCTACCAGGGTTACCCCATAGAGGGAATTTGATTTTTTAATTGAGTTGTTACCTGGAGCTGCACCGATTGCAAGGGCACCTTATAGGATGAATCCTATAGAACTGCAAGAGCTTAAAATACAACTTTAGGATTTGCTATAAAAATGGCTAATCAAACCAAGTGTGTCACCCTAGGGAGCTCCTATCTTGTTCATTAAAAAGAAATATGGTACCTTAAGGATGTTCATATATTTTAGATGTTGAATAAGGTTACTGTTAAAAATAGGTACCCATTACCAAGAATTAATGATTTTTTTGATCAATTAATAGGAGCAACCATATTTTCTAAATTAGACTTAAGATCTGGTTATCATCATTATTCAGGAGGAAGACTCTTCTAAAAAAATATTTAGAACAAGATATGGGCATTTTGAGTTTACTGTATTACCTTTTGGGCTAACCAACGCCCCAAAAGCATTCATGAACCTAATGAATAGTGTTTTTAGAGAACATCTAGATAAATTTGTACTTGTATTTTTGGATGATATTTTGATCTACTCCAAAATAATAGAGGAGCATGATCAACATATGAGAATTGTGCTTGAGATTCTTAGAAAGAATCAATTATATGGAAAATTAACCAAATGTGAGTTTTACACTCCACAAGTATAGTATCTTGGGCATATTGTATCTATGGAGGGAATTGCAGTAGACCCCAATAATATTGAGGCAATTACTGACTGGCCAGCACCTACTAATGTTTTAGAAGTGTAAAGTTTTATGGGAATTGTAGGATATTATAGATAGTTTGTTAGAGTGTTTTAAAGAATTACTCAAACCATTACAAACCTTATGGAAAAGGAAAAAGCTTCAAATGGACAAAATGATGTGAAGAGGCTTTTCAGGTTTTGAAATAAAGGTTAACAAATGCACCAATATTATAATTACCTAATCCTAATAAGCAATTTACAATCTATACTGATGCATCAATTGAAGGGTTAGGTGGAATTTTGACCCAAGATGATGTAGTTATTGCCTATGAGTCTAGGAAACTTAAGAGGCACAAGGTTAATTATGCCACTCATGATTTAGAGTTGGTAGCGGTAGTGCATGCCCTAAAAATTTGTAAAACCATTTAAGTTAAAGACATGTCATCAAAGTATATCTTTATCCAACCCTTATTGAATACCAGGCAACAACGCTAGATATAATTCTTGGTGGAGTACAATTTTGATATAGAGTACATTAAGAGTAATGAGAATAAGGTAGTTGATCATCTAATTAGAAGAGGGTGTATTATTGCAATGAAAAAATGTCAATATGATCTATTGGATCAAATTAAGATATGGCATGAAAAAGATAAATTTTGTCAATCATGTATTGATCAGGATGAGCAGAAACCTGGAGTGAATGCAGAATATGTTTTCAAGGGAGACCTGTTATATTTTAAGAATAGGTTGACAATACCTAATTTAGTAGGATTGAGGGAAACAATATTTAAGGAGGCTCATGATACTCCTTATTCTGTGCATCCAAGAGGGGTAAAAATACATGAAAATTTGAAAAAAGCTTATTATTGACTACGGATGAAAAAAGATACTACCAATTATGTGGCAAAATGTTTGGAATACCAAAGAGTAAAATAAGAACATCTACATCCAGCTAGAAAGTTGTAACCACATGAGATACCTACACAAAAGTGGCAAGTAGTATCAATGGATTTTATAGTGGGATTGCCTAAAAAAATATTTAGGCATGATGAAATTTTAGTAATTGTGGATAAATTAACCAAAGCCGCACATTTTATACTAGGTAATGTGCAAGATGACGCAACCGCGTTAGCAAGAAATTTTTCTAGGGAAGTGGTGAGACTACACGATTTTCCAAAAGTTATAATTTGTGATAGAGATTCTTGTTTTACTTCTAAATTTTGGCAAGTGTTGCATCAATCATTAGGGACTAAATTGAATTTCAGTACCACTTATCATCCTGAGACAGATAGATAGATTGAGAGGGTGAATTAAGTGCTTGAAGATATTTTGAGAATGTACTACATGGATCAACAAACAAAGTGGGAATACTACTTATACCTAGTATAATTTGCATATAACAATAGTTACCATGCATCAATAGGTATGGCACCTTTCAAAGCTCTATATGGGTGATGGTGTAGAATTCCCTTATCTTGGGATAATCCAGAATATTGGGTAGTGATCAGACTAGAAATAATAAAATAAATAGAGAAACAATTGAAGAGAATCCAGCAAAAGCTGAAGGAGGCCACAGATCACCAAAAAATCTATGCAAACCTCAAGAGATCATCGAGGAAGTATTCTGTGGGAGACATAGTATTCTTAAGGGTGAATCCAATAAAAAAATCCTTAAAATCCTCCGAGCTTGACTCCAGATATGTGGGTCCATTTGAGATTGTAGCTAAGATAAGTCCTGTAGCATATAGACTGGCTCTACCACCCAACTTATCCAAAATTCATAATGTCTTTCATGTGTCCCTCTTTAGAACATACATTCTTGATCCTACTCATGTTTTGGATGTTTCCAAATTGCATATGACCGATCCATTAAAGAATGAGGTTTGACCTATTCACCTACTTGGTTTTAGAACCAATAATCTAAGGAAAAGAAGCATAGAGCAATGTTGGGTCCAATGGGACCACTACTTAGAAAAAAATATTACGTGGAAAGATGTGGCAGATATGCAACAAAAATTTCCTTATTTGTTTGCGTAAACATAGACTTTATATAAATATGGTTTGGATACTGAGTAGAGTAAAATATGTTTATGGAGTTATTGTATAAAGTAGCTGCTGTAGTATGGTTAACTATTATATTTAAAAATAGTCTATGCTGAGATTATATGCTAGTCTTGTTAAAATGTGAAGTGATTATATGATGATTTCTTGATTGCAATGTTTAATGCTAAATGTGAACAATGAAAATTGCTTGAATATTTTGGTTCATGTGAAAGAAAAGAATATACAGTAGTATTTATTTTGCTTAACCTATTTCTAAACATAGGGATTGTATTTATCTCTAGTGGGGGAGGATGTAACAACCCTCCTCACATAATGAATGAAAGAAAATAAAGAAACAATAAAATTACCTTTTCTTGTGAAATATGGTACTGCTAATGGACCTTGTGAATGCAGGACAGTTGCCAGATGTTGATGAAAGGGAGTTCGTCAAAGGAAAAAGGTAAGAAAAGGAAAGCGATGATTCAGTCACGAGTACATGGACGCTTGCACATTTGCATTTCATGTAGAGCTTTTTATTGAAAGAAAGGTGTGCATGTTTGTTTTGAAAGGTTTGATTGTTATTAATGGCATAAAATAGGATGTGTTTATGTCTTGTGTGGTGATGATGAAGGGAGCCACTTTATAATTTTATTTGGTTATGTGTTTGATCATTATTCAAAGGTATGTGTTAAAATAAATAGCGAATATTAAGGTGTGCCTAATCAGCACGTGTATATGAATAAAGTGTTGAAATGTGTTATTGCATATTGTTCGCTACAACATTTGTTTGGATTTATACGAGGAAATTATAAAAAAATTTCTCCTAAATTTAACCATGTGGAAACAAAATTATAAACGATTGATAAATTGTGGGCATGGTGGAAACTAGTGATGGTTGAACCACGTGAGAGCCATGTAAGTGGTGTCATAATGAATTCTAACTCCCTCCATATCGGGTGATCGAAAAGGAAGGGAGAGGACAATCATCCATGAGTACAAAAAAGGAATTGGGGTTAGAAGGAAAAAGACACGTTATTTTATAATAATCATCAACAAATAGCTAAAAATATTTATACCCTCCAAGCTTAGTAGTGTTCATTGGTCCACATAAATTTGTATATATTAAATTTAATGGCTCCTGATTTATGTACACTTTGAGTTGAAAGCGTATTCTATGTTTTTTTATTGTAAGGCATTCTAAACAAACCATAGATTCCCATGATAATTTAGGTAATCCTATTGCCATATGATATCTACTCAATTTATTCAAAGAGGATGCACTTATATGTTCTATACTTTTATGTCAAAGTTCTTTGCTTTCTACTATTCTTGTTGATAGAAGAATATTTGATAATGTGTCTAGAACAAATAGGCCATTTGTTTAGGAGCCAAAATCTATGATTTTTCCTTGTTTAGTAATAAGACATTTTATTTTATTTTCAATAATTTTGTTCTCAACTACTAAATATTGATCCATCGTTTGAGATACTAAGAGTAGATTAGCAATCAATGTAGTCACATGCAACACATTGTTAACTATATATTTTGCAACAAATAGATTGATTAAGATATCTCCTACTCCTTTGACCTCATATATCCTATTATCCACTATATTGACTAGTTTCTCACATTTTTCTTGAAAATTATGAAATCATTGTTTATTTCCAGTCATATGTCTACTTGCCCCTGATTCAATATAAAAAAGTTTTGATTTTTTATTAAAAATTCTTTTAAATATTGTCATGGCTTAATTTTTGCTTATATCTTCTCAAATTAAATTAAATCTTCCTTTTGCAATTTCAAATAACCTATTCCCTTATAACTCCTATTATAAATTTAAACTCATAAAAAAACACTTTATAAAGTTAAATTTATTTTGAATATATATAAATTTTGGAAAGTGAGGCAAAGCTCTGGAAGAGAAAACTAGGGCATCAGTTGGGTAGCCAAAGAGATTTATGGTTATTGTGGATTTGAAGACAAGATTGCTGCCCTAGGAGGGCCCAATGGGGACACCTCCGGATCCTCTTCTATAGAGACATAGTTCTTTTGCAGATTTGTTAAGGGATAAATCTCCATCAAAGACTAAAGAAGCACAAAAAATTGCATTAAAAATGCTCTTTACGGCTACTAGAAATAGATCATATCAACGAGTTAATGGATGCTTGCCACATCCATAATCAAGGCCAAATATTGTCATTGAGCAAATGATGGTTGAAGAAATAATTTTATATAGATCCAATCATGATTTGATCTGTAAATTCATGGGTATTAGCCCTACCCTAAATTTTTTGTATTCCTGGGTCTGGAAAAACTAGGAGCCTCTTGGTGAGTATTGTTTTTGGTTTATTAGCAATGAATATTCTATTGTTAGTTTTTCTTCACTTGCTGATAGAAATAGGGCTTTCAAATAAGAAAAGAGGAATCATGGTTCGACATGATTATTTGTTCAACCCTGGAGAGTGGGATTTTATCATCGAATTGAAACCACTACTGTCCCAGCTTGTATTTTTTTGTATGCACTTCCAATGGATTTTTGGAGTGAGAAGGTATTGGAAATTATCGATAATTCCCTTCGAAGACATTTGGGTGTTTCAAAAGACACAATAGAAGGAAACACAGCTATTTATGCAAGACTATGTGAAATGGATCTTAGCCAGCCTCTACCGGTAGAGGTGGAACTCAAACTTGGAGGACTATCTTAGATTCAACAACTGGATTATGAGGCATTGCCCTTCAGATGCAGAGTTTGCCACAAATGTGGGTATTTGGTATGATCTTTCCCGAATAATATGAACATAAAAATGGAGGCTCCTCTAGGAATGTCAAATCTTCCTAAGGAGGGTAAGTCAAAAATCAACAAAGAACCAACCAATATTTCTTAGGGTAAAGAAGCATAGGGAGATGGTTTTGAACAAACCAAAAGAAGGAGAAGGCAAAAGAAAAAATATGGTAAAGAGAAAACCCAACTCAAGCCCTCCAATAGGTATGAGATATTTAAGACACTAATGGACCAAGAAGAAGAACAATTCATGGAAGGAGTGGATGGGGATAATGAAAAGAATAACAACCATGTTCAAGCTCCTCTTTCATCTCCTCCCATCATAGAGCAGGCAATTGAGTACAGTGAGTTACTGCAGTCAGACAATGCAGGGGTATTGATAGTTCATAACCAAGAGCAACTGATAATTAAGGATGTTAGCATGGGCATAGCAGAAAATAATAGAGAAAGGCCAACTCTAGGGATAAATTAGGTGGAAAAGAGATAAAAAAATAGTAACTCTCAAGGAGTGGGTAGAAAATCAAATAAGGAATTGATAGCAGTTCAAGGATACAAATTGATCACTGGAGGATCGGTGAGGCCAATAGATTTTTACTGCTCTCAAGGTAACCAATGATTATACAATCATGGAATTTTAGGGTTTTAAACAGTAGAACCCATCAATATGCTATTCGAAGACTCTTATAAAAATGTAAAACATATTTTTTGCTTATCCAGGAGACAAAAATATCATTGGATCTTATGTGTAAAAAAGTTAACAGACTTTGGAGGGGTGCTGGTCATATGGAAGTGGCTGCCCAAGGGGTCTTAGGGGGGATAGTTACTCTTTGGAACTCTCTTGAATGGACTGCAATAGAATATATAGCTTGGAGGGATGTTCTCACATCACATTTTATAAATAATGTCATAGCTGAACATGTTTTAATCATAAATTTTTATGGGTCTCAAAACCTAGATGGTCAGATGCATCAACGAAAAGTTGTGCATAACATGAGAGTCTCAAGGGACGAGTTAGAATGAATTATTGTTGGGGATTTTAATGCTAAATTATCCTCTTGAGATCAGGAAGGTGGAACCCCAATTTTGGACCCAGGGGATCGAGTTATGATTGCCCAAGTCTAGGAATTACACTTGGTGGATATTAAATGCCCTGGAACCAACTATACTTGTAATACTAAGAGCAGGGAGCCACATAGCAGGAAGGTGAAATTAGACCATTTTTTGGTTTCAGAGGAGCAATTTGTAAAATAAAATATAAAATTTTAGATTTTGGAGGGTCTAGTTTCAGATCAATTTCCCATTTTGTTGGAAGTAGGGATCAAGACAGTGTAGCATCACAAACCATTTAAAATTGAAAACTTTTGGTTACAAAAAGAGGAAATTCGAAAGAAAATTCCATAGTGGTGGGAAGAAGGTCATCCAACATATGGGACATCAATGTTTAGATTCCACAAACAACTTCATTATGTCAAATATCAACTGAAACAATGGAGATGAGCTAACAAGACAGACTTCCAAGTCCAAAGAGCTCCATTAGTGGCCAGATGGGATGAGGTTCAAAATTTTTTTAGGAAAGGAACAATTACAGAGCAACTCAAATAAGAGGATGATGCATTACGTAAAGTGGTTGAGGACATTGACAACCAAGAGGATACCTACTAGAAAAAGAGAGCAATAACCACTTGGTTATTAGAAGGTGATAAAAATACCAAAATTTTCCATCGGATTGCTTGTGCTAGGAGACATATGAACAACAGAACGAACACTCCTTTGATACAATTCCAGGTATGCATTTCCATTCAATGGATTATTTTTATAAACTATTTAAGGAAAGTATGGTGCAAGATGAAGAGGCTCAAAAATAAGTTATTGTTGTCATACCCTCTGTTATCTCTGAAGAAGAAAATCATGCCCTACTTAAACCTATTGATAGAGAGGAACTAAAGAATGTAGTCTTTGGAATGAGCAATGAAAAAACACCAGGTCCATATGGCTTTCCAATTGATTTTTTCAGGCTTTCTGGGATAACTTGGAGGAGGATGTAATGGCTATTATAGAGGAGTCCAAAGGTAGTAAAAGAATACTTAAAGCATTAAATCATACTTTCATTACCTTAATTCCAAAAGGGGGTAAGGGGGTACATATTTCAGATTATATACCTATTGCCTTATGCAATGTCATATATAAAATAATCACAAAAGTAATTGTTGAGTGGCTAAAACTTCTTATACATAGCATTATCTCCTCAGATCAAGGGGGTTTTGCAGAGGGTAGGCAGATCTTGGATGGTGTGGTTCTAGCTCAAGAGGCAATCCATTCAATGCAAACATCTGGTAATAGAGGAATGTTCATAAAATTAAATATGTCAAAGGCTTATGATAGGGTGGAGTGGAGCTTCTTATCAAAGATGATGACAACATTTGGTTTCTCTTAATATTGGATAGAATGGGTCATGAGTTGTGTTTCTACTCCGACATACTCAGTGTTAACCAAGGGTATTCCATCACAACCGTTGGAGCTACTCGAGGCCTTTGTTAAGGAGATCCTTGCTCTCCATATATTTTTCTCATATTGGCTAAAGGATTGGGTAGACTCATCTTGAGGAGAAGACAACAAGGTTTTCTAACAAGTATCAAGGTGGGTGAGGAAGTTTTGACTCACCTACAGTTTGTGGATGACACAGGATTGGTGGGAGTGGCTAGCTCTAGAGAAGCAAGAATGATTAGAGATACACTTAATGTCTACCTTAGGGCTACAAACCAAGTCATCAATGATAAAAAATCCAAAGTGGTCTTTTTCAATCTTGATCAAAGGCTTCAGGATAGAATTTTAGAGATCTTGGTATTCACAAGGACTTCTCTCCCAGTGGTATACTTGGGGGTCCCTTTGCATTATAAAAAACTAAAAATAAATATTTAGAGGAATATTTTGGACTGTATCAAGGACAAAATTAATCATTGGTCTCACAAATGGTTAAGCTATGGGGTTAGATTAAATTTTTTACAGTCAGTCATTCAGGCCATGCCAATTTATAAATTTTCCACCTACCATATGGAAAGAGTTTGACAAGATGGCTAGAAAATATTTATGGGAAGGAGTAAAAGGAGAGAGGAAATGGGCCTTAGTAGGTTGGGAGAAAGTAATCCAACCCAAGGTAAAATGAGGTTTGGGACTAAGAAGATCAAAGTTAATAATAAAACTTTGGCTGGAAAGCTTTACTGGAGGTGGCTTTCCCAACCAACTTCTTTATTTAGTATAATCTTAACTAGTAAATATTTGGGACAGGTACACCCAAATGAGGTGGGTAGTTTCCCTTTGGATGGTAATGGATCCTTAGTGTGGCAGGCTCTCAAGTTAATATCTCAGGTAGTAAAATATGGATTATTTTGGAAAGTGGGGAGAGGGGAGAAGGCACGATTTTGGACAGATTCATGGGATCAATACTTACCTATGATTGTTGAATTTCTTTAACTGCAACCAATAAAAACAACCATAGAGACCAAGAGGTGGGTCAAAATTGAAAGGTATTTCAACACTAGTCAGCTAGGGGATTATAAGTTTAAGTAGTTTAAGAAGTTGGATGAGTGGCCAATTTCAATCCCTCCGGATTTGGCACCCATCATGACTAAAATATTGGTAGAAATATTTCTCACAAGTAGAGATGAGGAGGATGAATTAGCTTGGGTCTATGGGAGCCTTGGTATCTGCATAGTGAAGGATGGATATGATAAGATACTTCCAAAGCCTCCTCCTCATACATATCAGGTTGAGGATTAGAGAAATATTTGGCAATCCAAGGGTTGGCCAAACGTAAACTTTTTTGCCTGGCGGTTCATGCATAATGGAATTATTACTTTTGATAATATCAGATGTAGGGGAATCATTTGTCCATATCAATGTGTTTTATGCTACAAGAGTGAGGAAACAGCTGATCACTTGATGTTTGAGTGCCCATTCACACACTAGATCTAGGAGAGATGGTTTTTATATTATAAAATTCAAGTTAATGGTGATTTAAATCAGATTAATATTTGGAAAATATGGAAGAGGAGTATATTTAAATCTAAAGCTCTTTGTATTGGTTGGGAGCTTGGATTAAACTTCATTTGGTGGCAAGTGTGGTTGGAGAGAAATACCAAAATTTTTAGAGAAACTTTTTTTCTTTAGATGGAGTTTGGTAGGTCATTTGGAGCAAAGTCATAGAAACTATGGTAGTTTATGCTAAAGAGGAAAATCAGGTTGTTATTGGGTTAATGGAGAAGGAAGTTGAAGTGCGAGAGGGGCAAAATAGAGCTAGTTGGAAACCACCCCCAAAAGGTTGGATTAAAATTAATACTGATGCAGCTACAAAAGGCAATCCAGATAGAGCTGGAATTGGAGTGGTTTGGCAAAATCATGTTGGAACAGTGCTCTATTGGGAACTGCAAGGCTTAGGAATAGCCACAAACAATGAAGTAGAAGCCTTAGCTATCAAATTTGCTTCTATTTGGGCAGTAAAACAAGGTCACAGGAGGATAATCCTAGAATCATATTCTCAAATAATGGTTGAAGCTCTAGATTGCATGAGGAACTTTGCTTTGAAAATATGGAGGTTGAGGATTCTTGTCACTTAAATTAAGGAATTATGGAGGGAATTAGATTATGTGATTCCAGTTTATGTGAGTAGATATCTAAATAAAGTGGCAGACTTCCTGGCTAAGATGGGTACCGAGAAGGAGGTAGGGATTTAGTGGCACAATGACATGTCTATTGAGGATGATATGATTAGGCAGGTTGGTGAGAAAATCCAATGCTTAGCTAATTTGGATAACCATTCCAGAAATACTTTATAGGAGATTTGTGCTTCAATGTAGATCTTCTTTTATAGTTGTAAACAGGTGAACAGTCATTGTAGAAATATAGTTTAAGAGTTTTGGCTCCAATGCAAATCTTCTTTTATTGTTGTAAACATGTGTTATCTTTGGCTAAGGTTGGGAAAAGTCTCATCCCAACATGTAAATGATCTTTGTTTTAATACAAGTTTTTTCAAATTATTTTTCAAAAAAAAAGTTAAATCTATTTTAACCTTATAACTCCCTTTTACGATAATCAAAGCTTATATTTCAATAATACCTTATAACTACAATAATGAGGTTATGCACTCTAAATATATCTTGAAAAATATTTGATAACTCCAATAATAAATATGCACCCTATTTATGCTTTCTTAAAAAAAGGATTTGAAAATAATAGATCTTACCTTAATCTCCCAACAAGTTTGTTGTATTCATCGAGTATTTTGCAACTTTCAATTCACATCCATAGCTCATAAATGTGTTGCAACATTTGCATGAAAATCAGTCATTTTGGATGTTAGAAAATGAGTGTGTTTTTAGAGATATTACTCTCCTAATGAATCTAATTCACTATGACTCTTCCAAGATAATTTGGATGGACTTAAAAACCTTCACACTATTGTTCCTCCCTCAAAAAATATTCAATAATCATAAAATCATTGCATATGATGATTTGCTCTTATATTTATGCTCATTAGATGTTTTCCAGATGAATATGGTTCTAAATATTTTTTTAAGAAAATCTAATGTCTTTGTCAATGGCTTTATGCTTCATAGTAGATGGCTTGTGCTTATTCATAGTCTACTTCATACCTTCAAACTTTTATGTAGGTTCTTCAATTCACTTCTCCACAATTATTTCAGGCTCTATAGTTTGGATAAATCATTCTTGTCTCCTTGCCCTTTTTATTATTATTAGTACTCACTTTTTTGTTTTATAGGCTGCTTCTTAAGCTAATCTGACTGCTATATTTTTTGTGGCTTCAACCTACAATTAATATTATATAGGCTACGATATTCTATTCACCAAAATAGATATGATCTTCCTCTCATTTTTTTTTATCATAGCATTCAATGATGTCTTTGATGTTGTTTGTATCTTTCAAGCTTTTAATTTGTTTAGAGTACAACTCCAATCTCTTCCAATATTCTATCAGGAATCAAAATGTCACTATTATTTTTTCAACAATATTAGGTAATAAAAATTCAATTCAATTCTACCACTTCTATTTATATTCTTCAGCATTCTCTACAATTCTAAATTCACACAATAGTTCTCATCCGATGATAGCTTTTTAACCTGTATTTTTTTATCATTTTTTTTAAATATTTACACCAAAATATTTTGTGCTATTCTTAATCCAATATTGAGTTGTGTGGATCTGATCCCACCAATGGCTATTTATGTAGATTAGATCACAGGTCACAATATCCAAAATCTTAAAATAACTTCAATATTTGAGCATTCAATATAAATGGCTAGTGCCAATGAATATAATAGTCATTAAATAACAATGATATGCATAAAAAATCTTACAATATTATTGCTCAAAATTATATATAAGCTTTAATATTCTTTGATACAATACATGGAGCTTTATTTGTATAATATAGCCTTACAAATGATCTTTCAATACTTTTCCTGTTGTTCTCCTCACATATCCCAGAGATATATTTTTTCCTATTCCACACATAATATAAACCTCTCATGTCTCTTGAATTTACATATTACCATGTACATGTGACTCTTCACTTGCATACTTGACACATACACACACCCTAAACTAATTTTTACAAATATACAAATATACTTTAATGCTATCGAATAATTTAATATCTCTAATAATATTTCTATATTAAAACAAATAATCAAAGTTTAAAATATTTTCTACAACAAAGGATATTGACTCTAGAATAATAGAAATGGGTTTCAAAATTATTGGGGTATGATTATGAAATTATGTACAAAAAGAGAAAGGAAAAAATTATGGTAAATGTCCTTTTTTGTTAGTTTCAGGATATAGGTACACTATGTACCATATCTTCCCCACTCTCCTAGTGTGTCACCTAACTTCAAGAATAGGTAGACAAAGAAATAACCTTACAAAATTTGAAGGAACATATCCAAAGGGATACCAATTCAAACATTAGATACCCATGAGATGGACAATCGTTGATATATCAAGCTTGCATTATGGTTTCAAAAAATTTATCAATTCATGAGGACATCATGAAGGAGATGCATGCATCACCCATGATAGACCATTTGGATTTTTTGAAAACCTTTAAGCTAGCTAGACTCTCGTTTTATTAGGCAAGAATGAAAAGGGATAGTCAATTTTTTGTGAGTGAGTGTGAGATATTCCAACAAATAAAAGGAAAAATAGTTTGTACTCTAAGCAATCTACAACCTTTACCAACTCCATAAAAGGTATGGATTGACATTTCCATGGATTTTATTGAAGGTCCTCTAAAATCAAGAGGAAAAATTATTATTCTTGTGGTGGTGTACTATCTCTTAAAGAATGATCATTTTTGTTCCTTAGTCCATATTTATCATACCTCCACCATTACCCAAATATTCATGGACTCCATTTTTTGCCTCCATGGTATACCAAAATCCATTATATCCAACCATAATCTTACTTTCACCAATTATTTTTGGCAAGAAATATTAAAACTATAGGGTATGCAACTAAGAATGAGCTAAGCATACCATATCCAAATGGATGGGCAAACAAAAATTAATAATAAATGCTTAGAAATTTATCTTCCCTATTTTACCTCTGAGCATCCAACCTAGTGGACCAAGTGGTTTCCCCTAGTAGATTTGTGCTGCATCAGTTCATTCACACAACCACTAGACTGACTTTTTTTGAGGTAATTTATGGGTACCCACCCCTATAACCTTATTCATATGTTATAGGAAGCGGATTCAATAGTTCAAGACCATACCAAACTACTACAACAATTGAAGGAAAAATTGGCTATGGCTTAGAACTGAATGTGATAAAAAATAAATCAACATTTTTTATATTATACTTTAGATGTAGAGCGCATGGTCTTCCTTTAGCTATAGCCATAAAAGTAAATATTAGCACAACTTTATCCTCACTAGAAGCTTGCAGCAAGATTCTATGAATCCTATCAAGTGTTGCCATGAATTGGACAAGTAACTTATAATCTCACCTTACCACCTTCTTTCAAGATCCATCTAGTCTTCTATCTATCTTATTTGAAGAGGGTACCTGACCACCATTTTCAGGTCTAGTCAACACTTCCCAAGTTGGATGATGAAGCTTCAATCATCTTAGAGCCTAACAATATTTTGGACCAAATAAACCACATTCTTTACAACCACACCATCATTGAATTATTACCCCTATGGTGAGATTTACAATCAAACAATTCCACATGGGAATATCTTCCATAGTTTCATTAATAGTTTCCTCATCTCAAGCATTCAAGATAACGTTTTTTTTAGAGGAAAGAGGAACCTATCTTAAAATCATTAATAATTGCATAGTCATGCGGTGGATTGGATGCCTAAGCTTATAAGTCCATATCATGTAACAATTAATTATTATAAAGAGATAATATATAAATATGTTACAATTATTTTTAGGAGTTACTAGCTCGAGTCCCCACTTACATGTAGATTGAACCCTTGAGTATTAAGGTTAAGAAACCAATAGGGTAAGAGGATGAATCTTCTCACATATTCATATTGTAACAAATCTTTGATTTCAAGAAGGTTGACCCATCAAAAGTTTATAATTTTGTATTACGCTTTTATTTTTGCAATATAATTTATTGTATTTTCATTTCATATTGCAATATTATTGCAATACTATATGAATGTGCTTTTATAAGGTTGCTACCATCTCTTAAATAATTATTATAACAATCATAATTCAAATAGTAGTACAAACTTACCACTAAAAAATCCTTATCAAATTCAACTCCAACATTAACTTTAAATATTTAAAAAAATAAAAATATATTAAAAAATTATAATAAAATAATTTAAAAAATTATAAAACCAAGATATTAGAAAAATACATTTAACCTAAGAGCAAAACCAGAAGTATAAAAAATAATTTAACTTTTGGAGGACGAAAAAGTCGCAAGAATAAAGTAGCTATAAAAGGATAATCACAAGAGTTTAAAAGTCATATCAATTTCATAGTTTCTAACATATTTATAACTATTCAAAAAAATAAAAGTTAATTTAATTTTTAGAGGACAAAGAAGCTGCTAGACAAGGATAAACACGAGTTTAAGAGTCGTATCAATTTCATATTTTCTAACATATTTATAATTATTTGAAAAGCAATAAAAACTAATTTAGCACGTTACATGACAAAGAAGCGGCAATAACAAAATAGCCAGACAAAGTTAAGTATAAGATTCTAAAAGAGTTTCCTCGAAACGAACATTGGAATCGGGCATCACAAGTTAACTAATGTCGTGCTTCTACCAACAACTTTATTAAGGGATTTGAGTTTTGTTGTTTGCAAGAGGGCGAAGATGGGAGGGTCGGCGTTTGGCTTTCAGATAGAGGATGGTCCTCTTTATGTGTTATTTTACTCAATCTATTTTATTGGGTGCATTCCAATTGTTTTCGTTGGAGTAGATGTATGGAGGGCCTTCTGTTAGAAATATTAATCCAGATTTCATGCTTCCGTCAGACTGTGCTCTAAACTTGGGCGAAGCCGGACTGCGCTCGCGCAGTTGGGGATCCCGGCAAAAAGTTTGACATGACGTCGCACCTACCCTCTGACAGATGTGACATTTGACAGATTCGATCGCCGTAGAAGTTAATGCCAGTTCGGCGATTTAATGCTAGTTCGGCGATTGGTTAGAAACCCTAGTTGAGGGTCTGTCAGAACCTGTCAGAGGACAAACCCTAACTTCCTCTCCCCGCGGCTATATAAGGCAGTTTGGGTTTTCAGACATGAGTGGGGAAAGTGTGGAGAAGAGAGCAGAAAAAAGAGGAGAGTGTTTCAGTGAGCAGTGTGGCTCATCTGTTTAATGTCCGAGCAGTCGACTCGACATTTTTTTTTCTTTTAGTTTATCGTGCAGCTTAGTCTACAGATGCTTTTATTTCCTCAGTTGAGTACTTCTGTAACCCTCATTTTATATGAATAAATTTTGCTGTTGTTCAAGGCATCTATAGGGTTTGCAGTTATTTCAATGTTCTAAAGTTTGTTGTTCTCTGTTCAAATCGCCTCAGAGCGATTTCGTTTGGGTTCTATAGTTAGAGCTCAGATCCGTTACTTTGTTCTCAGTTTCGGTGTTTCTCTCCTCCCAGCCAAGCAAGCCATCACAGTTGCTGCACAAGCCTCCGGACAACAAAAAGATCTCGCAAGGCAAAATCTTTGGAGTGCAATACATTGGAGCGTAGCTCGAGTGCACAAGCACAGCCCGAGTGCACAATAACTTGGAGCGCACCCCGCTTGTGCAAGCACAGCCCGAGTGCGCAAGAAGTTGGAGCGCACCCCGAGTGCGCAAGCGCAACCCGATTGCGCAATACCCGAGGGCGCACCCCGAGTGCGCAAGCGCAGCAAGAGTCGGGCCCATTCCCTCCTTCGCTGTGTACCGTTTGCACTTCGCTCTTTGCTAGAGTCGTCGGACTTCAACAAATTTCCCTCCCTCACCCTTGCGCCATCCGTAGTTCACTCTTCGCTCCCGTGATCGGACTTCGGCAAATTTCCTTACTTCACCTTGCGTCGTTCGCAGTTCACTCTTCGCTCCAGCCGTTGAACTTTGGCAAAACAAAACTAAAATTTCTTCAAATTGGTATCAGAGCCATTGATCCCTTGATGCGAAGACCGAAGCAAAATGACTTCCAGCAGCAACAACCTACAGTTGCAAATCCTGTGCTTCAATGGGAAAATTTACAATTACTGGAGCATCCAGATGAAGATCCTGTGTGGATCTCAGGAGTTGTGGGAGTTAGTCGAGAATGGCTACCTAGAACCGACAGATGCAGAAGCACTGGCCGCCCTCTCTCAAGTAGACAAGGACCTATTGAAAGAGAACACGAAGAAGGACCGGAAGGCCCTCTTCTACATCATGCAAGCGGTCGAGGAGTCCATCTTCCCGTGGATCGCATCAGCCACCAAGGCGAAGCAGGCCTGGGAGATTACGGCCAGCTCGTACCAGGGCACCAATAAAGTAAAGTTGGTGAAACTACAGATGCTTAGGAGGGAGTTTGAAAATCTGCAGATGAGTGAGTCTGAGTCCATGAGTGATTTCTTCACCCGGATGATGGACATTATCAACCAGATGTAGTTGAACGGAGAAAATGTGCAGAGCCAAAGAATCGTGGAGAAGATTCTCAAAAGTCTACCTCCTAAGTTTGACTCGATTGTGATAGCAATCGAAGAGTCGAGAGATCTGACAACCCTCTCGATAGACGAGCTCATGGGTTTGTTGTAGACATGAATAAAGGCTGAGCCCTTCATCTCAGACCTCTCTAGAGCAAGCATTCAGGGCTCAGGTATCATTTTGAGATAGCAGCAGACAAGATTCCCACTATTGTGCCTCTAGTTCTCATGGAGGAAGAGGCAAAGGCAGGCGTGGGAAAGGCAATGAGCAAGGAGTACGGTCAAACCCTAGCAAAGGAGAGACCAACTGTAATTTCCATCAGTAAGGTGGAAGATGCAGTTCGAAAAATTAGCAAGTTAGATCTGGTCAGAAGGACATGTCAAAGGTCCAGTGCTATTTTTGTAAGAAGTTTGGCCATTACATCTCATAGTGCAGAAAACAGATGGCCAAGGAGAACCAGCAGCAGGCCCATTACATGGATGAAATCGAAAATGCGGCAGGAGGAAATGTGTTGTTGACTTGCAACATTGAGGAGTGCCAGAAGAATGTCTGGTATTTAGACAGTGGGTGCAACAACCACATTACGGGGAACAAGGAGATGTTCTCCCAACTGGATGAAACAATCCAGTCTGAGGTGAAGATGGGGAACAACAAGGTTCCCATAATGGGGAAAGGAAAGATCCTCATTCGCACTAGGCACGACGAATGGAAGCAGATCTATGACGTCTACTATGTCCCTAGCCTGAAGCACAACCTGCTGAGCGTTGAACAACTCGTGCAGAAGGGACATACAGTCCAGTTCAAATATGGAGCTTGCACCATCAGAGACAAGTCGCATGGGCAGATTGCTACAGTGTCCATGATGAAGAATAAAATGTTTTTGCTGCAGATTCAAAATGAATCATTGATGTCTCTAAGTGCAGTTGTGAAAGATGCTACCTGGCTGTGGCATCTCAGATTTGGTCACCTAAACTTCAATGGCCTAAATCAACTGCACAAAAAGCAGATGGTGAAGGGTTTACCCCTAATAGAGAAGCAAAATCAAGTTTGTGAGGGCTGCTTAGTCGACAAACAACATAGGGATTCGTTCCCTTTCGGTTAGTCTTGGAGAGCATCATAGCCACTGGAGCTGGTGCACTCAGACATTTGCGGTCCGATGCAGACCAACACGTTTTCCGGCAACAAATACTTCTTAATGTTCATAGATGACTTCAGAAGCATCAAGCTAAAGTCAGAAGCATTTGCTAGATTGAAGGAGTTTGAGGCTCTAGTGGAGAAACAGAGCGAATATCAGATCAAGACTCTCAGGACAGATGGCGGAGGTGAATACATCTCCAATGAATTCCATAACTACTGTAAGCAGCACGAAATTCAAAGGCAGTTCACTGCCAGATACACGCCATAGCAGAATGGCGTAGCTGAGAGGAAGAACTAAACCATCATGGAGATGGCACGAAGCATGATGAAGGCGAAGGGATTGCCGCAAAAATTTTATGCAGAGGCTGTAACATGTGCAGTCTACCTACTAAACAGATGTCCCACCAAAAGTGTGAAGGACAAAATCCCTCAGGAGGCCTGGAGCGGTGTAAAGCCAAGTGTGGCTCACTTGCGTGTGTTCGGGTGCATTACATATGCACATGTTCCGGAAGAGAAGCGACGAAGTTGGATGATAGAGCTGAGAAGTGCATTTTCATAGGGTACAATGAGCAGGCGAAGGCATATAGGTTGTACAACCCTGTGACGAAGAAACTCATCATCAGTCGTGATGTGAAGTTTCTTCAAGATGAAGCCTAGAACTGGAAGTCAGATATTTGCCAGTCAGAGCCAGCAGTAGTACAGTCTGTTGACTTGGAAGAAGGAAGTGTGCAGCCACCTGTAATTTCCAATAGCAGCAGTGGTGCTAGTAGTAGCACAACCACTCCATCTCGGTCGCCTCCATGTGCAAGTAGAATCCAGAACCTGGTGATGCCAGCTAAGAAAAGGAGCTTGCAAGAAATGTACAAGGCAAACCCAAACCCATGTAGATGAAGAGTACTCTGAATTTGCATTCTTTACTGAAGTTGATCTAGTAGAGTTCGAAGATGCAAGTCAGAATCAGAAGTGGGTGCAGGCAATGGACGAGGAGATTAAAGCCATTGAAAATAATGATACATGGCAACTGACAGATCTTCTAGTAGGGAAGAAGACCATTGGTGTCAATTGGGTGTATAAAACAAAGTTCAATGCTCAAGGAGACATTGACAAGCATAAAGCCAGAATGGTGGTGAAGAGTTACAAGCAAAAGTTAGACATTGATTACCATGAGGTATATGTGCTTGTAGCCTGACTTGACACAATTAGGATGATCCTATCATTAGCAGCCTAATAGGGTTGGAAGATGTACCAGATGGATGTCAAGTCAGCCTTCCTCAATGGAGTGTTAGAGGAAGAGGTCTACATAGACCAACCACCAGGTTACAAAATTGAAGGCCAGGAGGGCAAAGTCCTGAAGCTGAAGAAGGCCCTATATGGTTTGAAGCAGGCGCCCCGGGCTTGGTACAGTCGGATTGACAGTTATTTTTAGGAAAATGGGTTTGTCAAATGCCCATATGAGCACACCCTATATATGAAGACAAATGAAGCAAGTGAGCTCATTTTCGTCTTCCTGTATGTAGACAATTTGATTTATATTGGCAACAACAATGTCATGTTCGACCAGTTTAGAACAACCATGAAGAAGGAGTTTGAGATGACGAACTTAGGGCTGATGAAGTATTTTCTCGACATTGAAGTTGACCAATCGGTAGATGGCATCTTCATTTCTCAAGGCAAGTATGTGAAGGATGTCCTGAAGCGGTTCAATATGGAGGACAACAAACCTGCCATCACACCTATAGCCACGGGTTTGAAGCTGAGCAAGTTGGATTCAGGAAGAAATGTAGATCCAACGCTGTTCAAGAGGCTAGTTGGCAGTCTGATGTATTTGACTGCAACTCGGCCATATCTGATGTTTGGAGTCTGTCTGATCAGCCATTTTATGGAGAATCCGAAGGACACGCACTGGCAAGCAAGTAAGAGGATCTTGCGCTATGTCAATGAGATGCGAAACAATGGCCTATTTTACGCCAGACAGGACCAGTTGGAACTGGTCGGCTTCACAGATAGTGATTGGGCTGGTAGCACCGATGATCGAAAGAGCACCTTCGGGTATGCTTTCCATCTCGGATCAGGGGTAGTCTCATGGGCATCCAAGAAACAACCCATCGTTGCGTTGTCCATAGCTGAAGCAGAATATGTCGTCGCCACGACAACCGCATGCCAGACAGTTTGGCTGTGAAGAGTTCTGAGTGAACTAAACTATCCTTTGGAAGGCGCGACAACTATTTTTTGTGATAACAATTCAGCCATCGCACTATCAAAGGATCCTGTGTTCCATGGCCCGACGAAGCACATCGATATTCGTTATCACTTCATTAGAGATTTGGTGAAGTCCGAAGAAATTCAACTACAGTTTTGCAGATCCAAGGAGCAGTTGTCAGATATCTTCACGAAGCCTTTGAAGGAGGAAGACTTCAGTAGATTGTGAGAGCAGCTTGGAGTCAAAGCGCTCGTGAAATAAGGTTTAAAGGAGGGTGTTAGAAATATTAATCCAGATTTCACGCCTCCGCCAGACTACACTCCGAACTTGGACGAAGTTGGATTGTGCTCGCGCAGTTGGGGATCCCGGCAAAAAGTTTGACATGACATCGCACCTACCCTCTGACAGATGTGACATCTGACAAATCTGATCGTCGCAGAAGTTAATGCCAGTTCGATGATTGGTCAGAAACCCTAGTTGAGGGTCTGTCAGAACCTGTCAGAGGACAAACCCTAACTTCCTCTCCCCGCGGCTATATAAGGCAGTTCGGGTTTTCAGACATGAGTGGGGAAAGTGTGGAGAAGAGAGCAGAGAAAAGAGGAGAGCGTTTCAGTGAGCAGTGTGGCTCATCTGTTTAATGTCCGAGCAGTCGACTCGACATTTGATTTTCCTTTTAGTTTATCCTGCAACTTAGTCTGCAGATGCTTTTATTTCATCAGTTGAGGACTTCTATAACCCTCGTTTTATATGAATAAATTTTGTTGTTGTTCAAGGCATCTATAGGGTTTGCAGTTATTTCAATGTTCTAAAGTTTGTTGTTCTCTATACAAATCGCCTCAGAGTGATTTTGTTCGGGTTCTATAGTTAGAGCTCAGATCCGAGACTTTGCTCTCAGTTTCGGTGTTTCTCTCCTCCCAGCCAAGCAAGCCATCACCGTTGCCGCACAAGCCTCCGGACAACAGAAAGATCTCGCAAGGCAGAATCTTTGGAGCGCAATACATTGGAGCGCAGCTCGAGTGCGCAAGCGCAGCCCGAGTGCACAATAAGTTGGAGCGCACCCCGAGTGCGCAAGCGCAGCCCGAGTGCGCAAGAAGTTGGAGCGCACCCCGAGTGCGCAAGCGCAACCCGGTTGCGCAATACCCGGGAGCGCACCCCGAGTGCGCAAGCGCAGCAAGAGTCGGGCCCATTCCCTCCTTCGCTGTGCGCCGTCCGCACTTCGCTCTTTGCTAGAGCCGTCGGACTTCGGAAAATTTCCATACTTCGCCCTTGCACTGTCCGCAGTTCGCTCTTCGCTCCTGCGACCGGACTTCGGCAAATTTCCCTACTTCGCCTTGCGCCGTCCGCAGTTCGCTCTTCGCTCCAGCCGCCGGACTTCGGCAAAACAAAACTAAAATTTCTTCACCTTCAAGGCGATCAAACATTGGATACCTTCAAAGTCCCTCGTTCTTGGCGCACTTGCTCTCCAACTCCTCAGAGTCGGGCCCATTCCCTCCTTCGCTGTGCGCCGTCCGCACTTCGCTCTTTGCTAGAGCCGTCGGACTTCGGCAAATTTCCCTCCCTCGCCCTTGCACCGTCCGCAGCGTCCGCAGTTCGCTCTTCTCTCCTGCAACCGGACTTCGGAAAATTTCCCTACTTCGCCTTGCGCCGTCCGCAGTTCGCTCTTCGCTCCAGCCGCTGGACTTCGGCAAAACAAAACTAAAATTTCTTCACCTTCAAGGCGAGCAAACATTGGATACCTTCAGAGTCTCTCGTTCTTGGCGCACTTGCTCTCCAACTCTTCACTTTCCTCACCAGCCCCTTTGAGAATAATTTTCCATATTTAGCAGATGATTGGATGTTTAATCTGGCAAGGAGAGTGTCGTGTGTGTATTCATCGGTTGTTTAGTGCCTGGAGTGGCATGCCCTCGCAAGGCTAAGTTGTGGAGTGATATGGCGGCCTTCATTATCAGCTCATCATTTGCTATCTTCTATATTTTTTATGATATTTGCATGCTTGCTATATCTTACAGGTCTTTATTTGGTTTAGATGAGTTAGACTATTCTCCAAACAGGCCTTTTTTTTTTATTTGGTCCAGAAGGCCATTGTCGGATGTCTTCCCGTACATTTGCTTTCATAGAATTCTGGAGCTCGACGATACTAGTATCATTGCTAATCCTGGTTCTTGTTTTGGTGTGTGCTGCTTTGACCAGTCTTAGTACTAATAACATTGTATTTTATAAAATACCCTTTATTCTCTCCACTCCCCACGTCTGTTCATGGAAGAATGTGAAAGAGCAGGTTCTCAAGTCATGGATTGTGGTTACAACTTCCAATCCTCAGCATATAATTGCTAGATCAATTCTCACTTCATCAATAGCAGTAGTCATCACAATTTGCAATGGAATTTTGGTGTTTGAAAAATGGCGTTGCCCAACCTTCTTAGCCCATAATGTTCGATTCATTCTCAACTGTGTGTTTATCTTGATAGGATCAGCTGTTATATACTGGAGATGCATCACGGCAGTTGTATACTACCTCAAGGACATCAAAGGGGAATGGCTGAGTGTTAGACAATATTTTGAAATAGAAGATTTTTGGATAAAGCATTTGCTTCGCTTGAAGGATGATGGGCAGCGTGAAACGGAGCAAAGCTATCTCGAGAAGTTGTTGATAAAATTGTGCATAAAGATGAGATTATATAAGCTACTTGTAATGGTTCTTTTGATACAAATGTTTTTGGTTGTGTTCAGCAAAGTTTGTTGGTTACTATCCCAGGCATGTCTCTCCAACAAATATTTGCGTAAGATTGTAATGGGTTCCGCAAGTGAAGAATTTTACTACTTATATGGTAAATGGGCTTCTCCACAAATTCAACATAAAACAAGGTATATTAATGAAAAGTATTTGAAAGCGATTATAATTATGCAAGGAGAAAATCCTGCCGGCGTATGGATAGCCAACAGGAAATCTTTTGAGAAAATAAAGAAGCAGTGGAGAACAAAAGGGAAAAAGAT
This sequence comes from Wollemia nobilis, assembly GCA_028583015.1. Classification (NCBI taxonomy): domain Eukaryota; kingdom Viridiplantae; phylum Streptophyta; class Pinopsida; order Araucariales; family Araucariaceae; genus Wollemia; species Wollemia nobilis. Next base: position 2,739,163 of record JAQPPZ010002501.1, read on the forward strand.
CTCAATAGTGTTAGAAATATTAACCCAGATTTCACGTCTCCGCCTGACTGCGTTGCGAACTTGGGCGAAGCCGGACTGCGCTCGCGTAGTTGGGGATCCCAGCAAAAAGTTTAACATGACGTCTCACCTACCCTCTGACAGATGTGACATCTGACAGATCCGATCGCCGCAGAAGTTAATGTCAGTTCGACGATTTAATGCTAGTTCGGCGATTGGTCAAAAACCCTAGTTGAGGGCCTGTCAGAACCTGTCAGAGGACAAACCCTATCTTCCTCTCCCCGCGACTATATAAGGCAGTTCGGGTATTTCAGACTAAAGGAGTAGAAAGGAGAAGAGCGTGGAAGAGCGAAGAAAGTGAGAAGAGCGTTTCAATGAGCAGTGTGGCTCATCTGATTAATGTCCGAGCAGCCGACTCGACATTTTGCCTTTTAGTTTATCCTGCAGCTCAGTCTGCAGATGTTGTTATTTCCTCAGTTGAGGACTTCTGTAACCCTCGTTTCATACGAATAAAGTTTGCTATAGTTTTAAGCATCTTTAGGGTTTGCAGTTATTTTATGTGCTGAAGTTCGTTGCTCTTTGTACAAATCGCCTCAGAGCGATTTCGTTCGGGTTCTATAAGTTAGAACTCAGATCCGAAACTTTGCTATCAGTTTCGGTGTTTTTCTCCTCCCAGCCAAGCAAGCAGTTGCCGCAGCCGCGCAAGACTTTCGGACAGAAAATATTGCAGAGCCAAAGTTGGCTAAGTCCGGAAGAGTCTTCCGAGTTCGCTGCCGCAACCCGACTGCGCCCGAGATCCGAGCGCAGCCCGAGTGCGCAAGCGCAACCCGGTTGCGCAATACGTTTGAGCGCACTCCGAGTGTGCAAGCGAAGTTTGATTCGCTGAGCATCGTCCCTCCTTCGCCCTGCGCAGTCCGAAGTTCGGACTTCGCCCCCGAAGTCGGAGTTCGCCAAATTTTCTCCCGAAGTTCGCACTTCGCCCGCTGCGCCCTATGCGCCGTCCGCTGGCCCCAGTTCGCACTTCGCTCCGTTGCCGCACTTCGGGGCCTCCCCTCCTACGCCCTGCGCACTCCGATCTTTGCTCCCGAAGTCGGACTTCGGCAAAACAGTGTGCGCTGTTCGCACTTCGCCAGTCCAGAATTCGGCGCAAAAGGAAATTAAATTTCTTCAAAGAGTTGGTGAATTTGCTCAAGAAGAAATCGTCTCCTGGTTTTAAAGGCCAAAAATGTTTGGAGCCACTAAATAATATTCTCCTTGGGCTGGAAGTAGAAAGCGAGCTGGAAATCTGCAAGAGCTCCATCAAGATGACAACAGTCTCAATTTTGACCATCATCATTGAACTTTCTTCCATTATTTATGATGGAAATGAACCTACTAATCAGGGTATGGTGGATGAAGTCATTGAAGCTTGCTCTCAAGCATGGAATATTTTTGATACTGTTGAAAATTTGGACAGGGGAAAAGCTGTAGTGACCGAAGCTGCTGATCAGATGTTTAAAACCTTACAAAAACAACGCAGATGGCTGGATTATGACCTTCCAATCAGCAAATTTCAAGGCAGGTCCATTGAAGCAGCCAAAACAGCCTTAAAAACGCTGGCTGGGAAGGGCAAACAAATAGCCAACGGGTACAAGTCAGGACACTGGAACGAGGTAGTAGCAGGTTACAGCTTGTATAGCTTATGCTTCAGCATTAATTGCGACTTTGACAATGCAGAAGCACTGGTTGATGAAATGGTGAGAATGGTGGCAGACGTGAGTGGGGCATGTATAGCGAAGGCATGGAGCGTGATAGCAGAGGATTGCAAGAAATGGGCAGCTGATTGTGAGGAAGAAATAATTTGGAATGCTTCGCACGTTGCTGGTATAGTGAACAGTCTTACTGAAAGTGTGGGAGCCATGTTAAAACCGACCACACACGACCACGAAGATCGATGCCGAAGCACTTCACGAGAACACCAGGGAATTCCTACTCTCCGAAAGTGTGCAAGTTTTCAAGGCTGGTAGAATGCTTTAGACTTGTCTAATTTGAGTTTTGCACAACTGTAAAAGCATTATAGCATCTTAGAGGTAGGCACGTCATGAGAAGTCCGTATAAGCATTATAAATATATTTTCAGTACGGTTGGTTATGTCGCGTTAGAAAGGCATAGAAGAGCAAGGTATTAATTAGTAAAAAATAAACTTAATAATTTAGAAGAGATAGTAGAAATCAATGGAATGGTTCAAGGTATTAATTAGTTAAAAAATAACTATTTTTTATTATCATAATGAATTGCAAATTGAAAAATCATACTTGATTCAAAAAAATAGGAAGAGATGGTTTAAGTAATGGAATGAAAGTATCTAACTAGTTTTAATTTTTATGCTACAATCAAATATAGATTTATCTTTTCATCAAATCAAAAATATTTCAATCCTATATGGGAGAAGTATTAACGAAAAAAAAGATATTTGGTGTTAGAATATGTGGTGAAAAGCTTCTCTTGGTATCACAATTAGATTTTATATTGTATTTGTTGTATAGCCCTATGGGCCCTTGTATACCTTGTAGAGGTGAGTTTATTATAATACTTTAATATTAGACCCTAATATCGATTATTTAATCTTGGCTAGACACTTTTTACTGATTGAAGTGCTTATTCTTCCTTTAGTGAGATAACTTTGTTATCTATAGACAAGCTCCATATTGCATTATATTTATCTATGGGTTGTTCTTTCATTTTAGGTAATGTATTGATTATATTCATTTTTAGTAAGTACTTATAAATATTACATGGTACAAAAGAAAGTGTGAATATTCATTATGAATTAGTAGATCTATGGCAATATTTTTTCAAAAAATGACTCATATTTCAAAAGCCATATCTTTGCATAGAGTTGTTTGATTCAAATGATTCTTGTGTCATTTTGTGCAAAATTTGAAGAACTTTGAAATGAGTGGTCATACAAAAATTCGAAGTAGTTCTGATGGAGATATAACCATGTGAAGATAGTCATCTAGAACTAGGAAATTGTTAGGGTAATATTTTCTAGAAAATTATTTCATCTTTCAAGAAAAATATCTTTGAGAGAGGTTGTCCAATTTAGATGATTTTTGGACCAATGTATAATTTGAAGAGATTTAAAATGAGAGGCCATATGAATAAATTCAAGTAGCAATGAGGGAGATATGAACCTTTGAATTCAATCATAGTGATAACTTTTCAAGTCACAAGAAACAAAATTGCAAATATCTATCACCTAGGGTTTGTATGATGGGAGGAGCAATGGAGGGCTAGAGAATTAGTGAGGTGGGACATTCTATCTAGGCATAGAAATTTTTAACTAATTTTCTTTTATCCCTTTATTATCTTAGAAGTTTTGTAAGTAGATTATTGCAGGTTTATTTTCAAATAATATAATCACTATATGATATATTGGTAAGTTTCAATAGATATCAAGTTATAGTTTCTTTCCCATGGACTGATTTATAACTAAATCTATGGAATCATCTCTAGTAGTAGAGGTTAGGGAGGACGTCATAGAGCAAAAATCCTTGTTGCTCAAAGATAATATAATCATTGCTAAATATAAGGGGTCTTGGCCAAGGATTTTAGCTTTGTGTAAATGGGTTGATAGAAGATGGAAGTCTCTAGGAGTGAGTTTTTCCTTTCTTACCAAAGGTTTCTTTGTAGCCATTTTCTGTTCTAAGGAGGTAAGATATAGAATTTTGAAAGGGGGTCCTTAGTTTATAGGAAGAGTAAGACTCTTCTTTACCCATTGGTATGAAGGCTTTGCATGTGAAAACATATATCTATACCTAGTACCAATTTGGGTTAAAATTTATGGGTTTTACATTAAATTATAGGAAATGGATACCTTCAAGGTAATAGAAACTACTATAGGAGAATTTCTTAAAATTTTAGAAACTACACAGGATAGAGTCTTGGCTATATATGCTTACATAGTGGTCATGATTGATATCAGTAAACGTTTACCAAAATAACCATTCTTAAATATGGAGGTAAGTTGTGGATCCAAACCATGAATTAGGAAAATATATCTTTTAATTGTAGATGTCATGAGATGGGTCATATTGAGAGATCATGCCCTAAGAAGAGTCTAGCATAAACATATGTAGAAAACCATAAGAGAAACTTACAAATGGATATGGATGAGGATGGTTTGCAACTTCCAAAATATAAGTCTAGATAGATGAGAGTAAATAAATAGTGGAGACCAATTAGTAAGGATATTGTAAGAAGTACCAATTCTTTTAAAGCTTTATCCTATGAATAAAAAGCATATTAGAGCTTAGAGGTGTAGACACCAAAACAGCACCAATCCGATTATGTGATTGCAAACACTGATCGCTTTGACAAACACAACCCCCAGGGCAGCCCTCAGAGGTCAAACAGTGGTCCTAACCACTTTCATAGCAATTTTGTAAGGTCAAGAAGCAATTTGGCACATTTTGGCACTTTGTCCAGTATTCGTCTCACCCAGGGACGAATACTAACTGGGATTCGTCTCACCCAGGGACGAATTCTGAAATCGTCTCTGGTCAGGACGAATTCCGGGTTAAACGGGCAAAAAGAAAAATGCCGCCAAGTGGCAGCCAAGGACAGATCAATTATTGCCCCCTTCCATGCATGCGCGTGCGGGTGGGTAGGTTGGCGGTTGATGGACTGTCACAAGTGCGATCATGGAGGCCCAAGTCAGGGAGGAGTCTCCTCCCCCTTGGGAAGGCATGGCTGCCACATGGCATCCCTGCATGCCCCTCCAAAGAGACCCCATGGGTCTATAAAATGGTGGCCTTTCCCACCTCAAAAAGAACAGATTGGAGGCGACTTTGAGCAACGAAGTGCTGTCCGATTAATTGCCTACTTGCATCCTTTTGATTCACTTTCTCACATCCACTAATCTCTTTCGAAGAGGAGGTTATTGGGTGGCTTTTGAAAGCGTGAATCCAACCCAAATCCAACATTTGACCATCTCAAACAACCAATTTGTCGACACCCCAATCCTAAGAGGTTTTGGGCCCATCCCTAGTGGATTGGCGCCGAAATCAAGTGCCAACGGTGGGAGGCCCACTTGGGCACCCCCGCATTTTCGAAGTTTCATTTTAAAGCATTTCTAGATCATTAGCTTACAGTGCATTTCACGTTATTTTGTTTAGTTAGCTCATTGCTTCAATTTCGTAACATTCTTATCATATTTTGTCATGCTTTGTCGCTTGGGTTTCTTTCTAACTTGCAGATAGCGACGTTTGAATTCTCGAGGATAGAGGCCAAATTGGGGAAATCCGACCATCTGGGTCGTCCCAAAATGGCCCCAATCACATAACCCCTCTGTTTGCAGGTGATTTGGAGGTCCCGAGGTTCGACATTGGAGCGGTGGCAACTCGGCGCTTTAACACACTGGAATTCGTCTCACCCAGGGACGAATAACAGTAGAATTCGTCCTGCCCAGGGACGAATTTCAGTCAAGAGTAGATTGGCCGACTGTTTCGATGGCAGTGGCCCTCTGGTGATGTACTTTGTCTATTGTCAAGTTTTTAGGTCATTTAGGCTTACTTTATTTACTATTTTAGATAGTTGTTCGTATGCATCTTTTACCAATTTCAAAGCATGAATTCTCTTTCTTCTCACAGGTGCTACTAACGCTTTGTCTGTCTCTTTGATTGCAGGAGGAACAACAAGAAGTGAGGATTTACCAACAACAACGACGGCAACACTTTGGCCCGCCCATTTTGCATGTGGGCATGCGGAAGGAGAACACTTACCAAGATTGTAACCGGATCCGTTTAACGCTCCTAGCCCCTAAAAAGGGAGGAGGCGATTTTGTAACCGTGTTGGATAAGTTTAATAAAAGGGCTGTGACTTCTCTTTAAAGCTTTGTAACTCGTTTCGATCTATTTGCCTCTTTCATTTTAATGCATTTCTTGTTTTAGGGCTTAGGCGTTGTTTCAATTCGAATGCATCTAAGTAGTTGTTCTTTCTGAAAAGCTTTCGAAATCTCGTGCTTTCAGTGGCGATCACGGTGGGACCCTGTCCCCTGATTTTTTTAGATCCAATAACTGATCTTTGTTGTGTTTTTGTGCTTGAAGGTACAAATTTTTAACACAGACTGCTATTCGTCTCTGACTGCGATGAATATCAGACTGTAATTCGTCTGACCCTGAGACGAATTTTAAATTCATCTCTGGCAGGGACGAATTCTGTTCTGCAATTCGTCTCACCGAGGGACGAATTCCTGTCTGTGAATTTTCAGAACAGAAAACCAGAAACAGCAAGTTCAGGCAGAAAAAGGGTAAAGTTCTAAACTGTCTCTGTCAATTTTTTTGACTTTTTGCTTTCAATTTTGTCAATTCTTGGGTGCTTAAAGAAAATAGTCGTTGATTGCATGTTTCATTTTTTTAAGTAAAATAAACCACACACACTGCACGTGGCACATTTTAAACCAAGGAGCTGGTCGTAAGACCCCGACCCTTGAGCAAGACCAACGGTGGGTTCATCACCACCTTGGCTTAGCTTTGCATCCATTTCCCCGATTGTCAACTGTTGTTAGGCGTAAATCCTGACGAAAGCTGACCGAGTGTCACTGGGGTGATTCCCATGCGCGCGAGGATAAGTTTTCTATGGTAGGTGTCATTAACAGGACAATCCCCCTTTCGTACCGCCTATGTTCCACGTACCATCTGCTCTCACGTACCTATAGTTTCCCTCTCGTAAGGGCGGGTATATAGAGAGGTTGGTATATCGGTCCGACAATGGTATATTGAAGGGGCGACCATTTATGGGAGTCATATGAGCCAACATTATGCATTTAAACGTTCTTCCAAACTTGCAAAAACAAAACAAAACATCAAAATGCACTAAACCAGTTTAGGACACACTATTAATCTTTAAAAGAGATAATCACCGTTTGTGTATGTGTGTGTTCATTTTTGCTTAGTGTAACAAAAAAATAAAAAAAATCATAAACAAAAGATAAAAATCTATGCATTTTGTCACTCGCTCCAAAAAGCTCCAAGGATTCCCGCAATCGCTTGGTCATCCCCAAAATGCCCCAAAGGTGTCCATGAACCCTTTGGTCAACCCAAAAGCACCCCAAAGGTGCCCATAAGTGATGCATGACCATCCAACAAAGTATGGGAAATCTTATATTTTTCCCTAAATTTTAGTGCATCTTGCCGGGGCCATAACTTCTCAACCGTAGCTCCGATTGACTTGAAATTTTACAGGGAGTTAGTTGGGATAATTTTAAACAAATATGATTCCCTAGAATCCTATTTGCCCAAAAAAGTCAGTTTTCGGGGCCAAATTCCATCATCTAGTGCCCCGAAATTAGGTTCTAAAATTGCGTGCCTAATTTTTTACACTTTTTGAGCTGTTCGGATGTCAATATCTCCTAATGTATTTAGAGTTAGGACTTGAAACTTCATTTTTGTCTTATCTACTATAAGAGGGATGCACACGCCAATTTTGGGCCCCATCTGACTCATTTTCAATTTTAGGGTTTTTTAGTGAGACATCACAATGGTGTTCACCCGTAGCCAAGCCCAATCACGGGCGGATGCTACGGGGAATATCCAAGGAGGCACGAGTCACCTCCGGTATAGCCCCAAGGATTTGGTCATACCACCTTGGCGGCCTGACACACAAGGCAGACCCCTCCACACCTTAACGGATAGGGACTATAGGGGCACCCCTTCTAGGAGCACTCCTGTTCAGCATAGCACTCAACACACACCCTTCCATGAGGGGTACATCCATAGGAGAGCTCCCTTAGATGCTCGCTATGAGCGGTCACCGCGCGATGAAGTGCTAAGTCAACATAGGGTTCGACGGGAGGAACCACATGATTACACTATCCCTCCTTCACCCCCTCTAGTTGTCAGGACTACAAGGACAAATCCAGAGCACAAGGCTCTTCAGGCAGGGCAAGCCAACGCCACCCATCCCTCTTTCACTTATGAAAGGGGGTATGAGGAAAACCCTTACTTTCCTCGAGAACAATATACATCGCGGGAGCAACACGCCTCCGCACCTGCTATCTATCAGGACCACTCACTGAGGCCAAAGCCTCGAGGAAATGCTGTTACCCCCAACAGAGGGATGCGGCCTATAGAGATCTTGGATCACTATGACCGAGATAGATATCTAGGAGAGGCATCTAGGCCTTCTAGACATGAGGCGGTGGGACCAACTATCTTAGAATCTATCAAGCATTTCGCACACCGGATGCAATTCACGCAGCTTGAGCTAGAGCGACTACGTTTAGAGGAACTATACTATATTAACAAAGAGCACCTTCAGCACCAGAAGGATGAGTTGTTCCAACACACTATGCAGGAGAAGACTCCAACCCCTCACACGCATAAGACAAAACATTTTGAGGGGCACAACCCATGGGGGCAAGACAGGTCATCGCGACCTCATCAAACGCTACCCCCAACACCTCCTAGACAGGAGCGGGAGGCTACTCTCCCGATTCCTAAAGCACCACCCCCAATGCCTCCTAGACATGAGTGGGAGGCCGCTCCTATAACCAATGACGGGTGCCTTCCTCAGACATCCACCCAAGCTTATGAGCCACCCTTAGAAATTCATCAAGAAGCCTCTAAGGAATCAGAGCGAGAAGAAGAGCGAGATGAAAAGCCCTACCAAGGCATGGGGGTGCTATCTGGCCACCCCTCCATAGGCCCCAAGTTCCTCAACAAGAACCAACCAAAGAGGAGGAGCTCAAATCCCCCGATACATGCAAAGCACTAGAGCACTTAGAGTTGGTAGAGACCAAGATTTTGGAGCTCCCAAGGCCCAACTTACATGAGGCTCCTTTAGAAGAGGATCAACCTTTAACCATAGGGCTACCTGATGATGCAGTCCTCCATGTCTCAGAATCTCCAGATTATGATGAGCTATACTCACTGGTCGAAAGTGAAGATAAAACAGAGATAGCCCACAACAATCACATGCGACAGCATCGACATCCCATAAAAATCGAGGAAGCATGTCAACAGATAAACATAATACTAGGGCATGAGTGGCGCGTTAACCCACCACAGTGGGACCAAGCGTTACATCCGCCACTTTGGGCATACAAAGATCAACTTCTGCCCAGAGATCCCATAGCAACATCAGTGCCGAGGGCAGACCCTATCCTCCTATCCGTGCATAGGGCCGATCCATTCATGCCCATACCTCTAGAGCCAGATCCAGAGCACAAAGACCATCAAGCTGGGGGTACCTCTATCCCCTGAAGAGCAAGCCAAAATCTCCAAGGATTATCGCAATCGCTTGGTCAACCCAAAAGCTCCAAGGATTATCGCAATCGCTTGGTCAACCCAAAAGCTCCAAGGATTATCGCAATCGCTTGGTCACCCCAAAAGCTCCAAGGATTATCGCAATCACTTGGTCACCCCAAAAGCTCCAAGGATTATCGCAATCACTTGGTCACCCCAAAAGCTCCAAGGATTATCACAATCGCTTGGTCAATCCCAAAAGCTCCAAGGATTCTAAAAATCACTTGGTCAAACCCAAAATGCTCCAAGGATCCATAAAATCACTTGGTCAATCCCAAAATGCTCCAAGGATTCTAAAAATCGCTTGGTCAATCCCAAAATGCTCCAAGGATTCTTAAAATCGCTTGGTCAATCCCAAAATGCTCCAAGGATTCTTAAAATCGCTTGGTCAATCCCAAAATGCTCCAAGGATTCCTTTAAATCGCTTGGTCAATCCCAAAAGGCTCCAAGGATTCTTGAAATCACTTGGTCAATCCCAAAATGCTCCAAGGATTTCCACAATCGCTTGGTCAAAAATCAAGAAAATTCAAAAACAACAAAAATCATCAAAAAACAACAAAAATTTGCATTTCATTTCTAGGCATACTCAAATTCATCAATAGAGAGTTCTTCTCGCACCTCATCTTCATATTCACAAAAATCAATCCATCAAAAATACAAAAATACATAGTTGCATCAAAGCATTGCATCCATACATTGCATATTTGTGGTCGTATAGGTCAAAGGCACCATAGGCTGTAATTGCTCTGCTAGTCCATCTTGTTCCACACTGTTCCATTTTACAAAAACAACAAAAACACCATGCATTGTTTTTACCACACTAGAGTCAGTGGTCTTTTAATGTATCAAGAGTTTTCGTGATTCAGTCATCATTTTGCTCTTTAGCCATGTAATGTATCAAGTCAAACGGATTTTACGAAGGTAGAGTCATACTTGAAATACACCTTGTTACGTAACATCCCAACACAAATTAAAACACATAAAACAATTCCTAAGTTGTGTGAACGAAAGATGAAACCTGCACAATAATCCAGGTCACCATAAGCGAAACGGTTATCTTGCTCATCCCCCTGTGCGAATGACCCCAAGAATGCTGAGAGTTGGCAAAAGGACAAGCATCCTCCCTACCCAATTCCCTAAGAATCCCTAAGTTCTCAATAGTTGCAAAACATCAAAAATTTGCAAAACGTCAAAACATCAAAATTTGACATCCTACAGTGCACACATCAAAAGGCACAAACAATAGTGATTATCGTCACTCCATTTCCTCAATCCCTTGCTCAAAAGAAAAACAAATCAAAATAAACAGTGATCTTATCACTACAAATGAGCAAGTATCCCAATACAATTGAAGAAAAGAAGGGAGTTGAACTTGAATCCCCGGAACTCTCAAGCATTCTAACAGGTCATGAGGCAAGCCTCAATACTGGTTTGGTTGATAGCCTATCGATAACCGGCGGTAAACTTCTCGCATGACGATATATCTATCACATTCACTTGTGTGTAGATCAATGTTTGCATGTGGATGAGCTAGCTTATGGCATCCTGGATAACACCGCAGATTAATCTAACTAAATACAACAAAGGAGTTAGTGGAGCTAATTAGGTGATCCTCAGTACGAGGTTCGGTTGAAAGCCCATCCGGCATCGGTGGTATCCCGACAAATACCACATAAATGAACTCAATTGCACACACGGGGATGTGAAATAGCTTGGTCAAAAACAAGTCCGATTCATACCTTGTTCAAAAGTCTTGTAAGATAAAGTACAGTCGTGGCTAGTGAGTTAAAACCGTCTGAGTCTCGGAAAACCTTAGCTACATTTCTAAACCAACTGCGCTACTTTTCATCCTTACAATACCATCAGAAAATACAAAAAGAGAAAAACCACATGTATACATACAAAGTCATGCATCACAGCAATCGCCTAAAAACAAAATAACAGAGTCCTAAACAGTCTATGGTGCCATAGCCAAACATCACAAATCCCATTCATCCATTTCATCTCTGCATATCACATATAAATCAAAAACATTTGCATTCATCATAGCATATGCATCCATCAAAATAAATCAACATGCATACATCCATATTCATCAACCATCATGCATAAGATCAAAGAAAATCAAAACAACAAAACAACAAAAAAATGCAACACAAAAACAAAGCAATAAACATTGCCAGACACAAGTGCTCTTGCACTTAACCTCTTGGCATAGAAAAATTGATGTCGGGGTTTACATTGTCACTATCCTACTCTCTAAGAAGGCTACCATAGCCGGACCGCTCCACGGGAAGACGGATTGTCGACAATTTCACCCCCAAATGGCATCACAAATGGGTCAAAGCCCACTAAAAAACAACAAGAAAATCAAAACAACAAAAACAACAAATAAATGCAACACAAAAACAAAAAGCAATAAAAATTGCCAGACACAAGTGCTCTTGCACTTAACCTCTTGGCATAGAAAAATTGATGTCGGGGTTTACATTGTCACTATCCTACTCCCTAAGAAGGCTACCATAGCCGGACCGCTCCACGAGAAGACGGATTTTTGACAATTTCACCCCCAAATGGCATCACAAATGGGCAAACCCACAAAAACAACAAGACAAAACACAAAAAAGACAAAAAGCACTAAAAACAACAAAAAGCCGATAAAGTGGTGCACTGACACGGCATACAAAATAGACGTTGGGGTCACAAATTGTCATTATCCTACTCCCTAAGAAGGCTACTTTAGCCGGACCGCTCCACGGGAAGACGGATTTTTGCCAATTTCAGCTCCAAAAAGCGTCACAAAAAGGGTTAACACCCACCAAAAATAGGTCCAAATGTTGGAAAAATTGCACATGCTTAACGATAAACCATCTAAAGGCACCCTTGCACAAGTCATCTTGGGTCAAGCGACTCGTCGCTTTTCTCACGAAGGTCATTCCCTCATCGATTCGTCGCTTGAGGGGGTAGTCACACTTAGTCACCAATCAACAAGCACACACCCAATTAGGGAAAACGACATGCATTCAAAGAATCATTGACAAAGACAATTACGCTCCTGCTTGGGGCAATAAACAAGCAATAATCAAATTGATCAAACACTTGGCATTCGTGAATCATGAACACAAGGTTCCCCTGTGGATAAAAGGTTGCGCCCTTTGCCTAATCATGACTGATCAATGTCCAAGCTCAAGTCACACCTCACCAAAACAGGTTAATACTTGAAATCAAATTCCTTAGCTCGTCAGAAGCAAGGATTCAAGAATGCATGCCCTTTCCATGCTTGGGGCATCAAAAGTTGGTTAGGTTACCAAGAAACCCTAATCATTAGTGCTTTGGTTATATATTTTTGCTCGACGCTGCGCCATGCACAGCGCATCCCAAAAAGGGGCATCTGTAGACACCAAAACAGCACCAATCCGATTATGTGACTGCAAACACTGATCGCTTTGACAAACACATCCCCCAGGGCAGCCCTCAGAGGTCAAACAGTGGTCCTAACCACTTTCATAGCAATTTTGTAAGGTCAAGAAGCAATTTGGCACATTTAGGCACTTTGTCCGATATTCGTCTCACCCAGGGACGAATACTAACCGGGATTCGTCTCACCCAGGGACGAATTCTGAAATCATCTCTGGTCAGGATGAATTCCGGGTTAAACGGGCAAAAAGAAAAATGCCGCCAAGTGGCAGCCAAGGACAGTCAATTATTGCCCCCTTCCATGCATGCGCGTGCAGGTGGGTAGGTTGGCAGTTGATGGACTATCACAAGTGCAGTCATGGAGGCCCAAGTCAGGGAGGAGTCTCCTCCCCCTTGGGAAGGCATGGCTGCCACATGGCATCCCTGCATGCCCCTCCAAAGAGACCCCATGGGTCTATAAAATGGTGGCCTTTCCCACCTCAAAAAGAACAGATTGGAGGCGACTTTGAGCAACGAAGTGCTGTCCGATTAATTGCCTACTTGCATCCTTTTGATTCACTTTCTCACATCCACTAATCTCTTTCGAAGAGGAGGTTATTGGGTGGCTTTTGAAAGCGTGAATCCAACCCAAATCCAACATTTGACCATCTCAAACAACCAATTTTCCGACACCCCAATCCTAAGAGGTTTTGGGCCCATCCCTAGTGGATTGGCGCCGAAATCAAGTGCCAACGGTGGGAGGCCCACTTGGGCACCCCCGCATTTTCGAAGTTTCATTTTAAAGCATTTCTAGATCATTAGCTTACAGTGCATTTCACGTTATTTTGTTTAGTTAGCTCATTGCTTCAATTTCGTAACATTCTTATCATATTTTGTCATGCTTTGTCGCTTGGGTTTCTTTCTAACTTGCAGATAGCGACGTTTGAATTCCCGAGGATAGAGGCCAAATTGGGGAAATCCGACCATCTGGGTCATCCCAAAATGGCCCCAATCACATAACCCCTCTGTTTGCAGGTGATTTGGAGGTCCCGAGGTTCGACATTGGAGCGGTGGCAACTCGGCGCTTTAACACACTAGAATTCGTCTCACCCAGGGACGAATAACGATGAGAATTCGTCCTGCCCAGGGACGAATTTCAGTCAAGAGCAGATTGGCCGATTGTTTCGATGGCAGTGGCCCTCCGGTGATGTACTCGTGCTCGTTGTCAAGTTTTTAGGTCATTTAGGCTTACTTTATTTATTGTTTCAGATAGTTGTTCGTATGCATCTTTTACCAATTTCAAAGCATGAATTCTCTTTCTTCTCACAGGTGCTACTAACGCTTTGTCTGTCTCTTTGATTGCGGGAGGAACAACAAGAAGTGAGGATTTACCAACAACAACGGCGGCAACACTTTGGCCCGCCCATTTTGCATGTGGGCATGCGGAAGGAGAACACTTACCAAGATTGTAACCGGATCCGTTTAACGCTCCTAGCCCCTAAAAAGGGAGGAGGCGATTTTGTAACCGTGTTGGATAAGTTTAATAAAAGGGCTGTGACTTCTCTTTAAAGCTTTGTAACTCGTTTCAGTCTATTTGCCTCTTTCATTTTAATGCATTTCTTGTTTTAGGGCTTAGGCGCTGTTTCAATTCGAATGCATCTAAGTAGTTGTTCTTTCTGAAAAGCTTTCGGAATCTCGTGTGGCTGCCACATGGCATCCTTGCATGCCCCTCCAAAGAGACCCCATGGGTCTATAAAATGGTGGCCTTTCCCACCTCAAAAAGAACATATTGGAGGCAACTTTGAGCAACGAAGTGCTGTTCGATTAATCGCCTACTTGCATCCTTTTGATTCACTTTCTCACATCCACTAATCTCTTTCGAAGAGGAGGTTATTGGGTTGCTTTTGAAAGTGTGAATCCAACCCAAATCCAACATTTGACCATCTCAAACAACCAATTTGCCGACACCATAATCCTAAGAGGTTTTGGGCCCATCCCTAGTGGATTGGTGCCGAAATCAAGTGCCAACGGTGGGAGGCCCACTTGGGCACCCCCGCATTTTTGAAGTTTCATTTTAAAGCATTTCTAGATCATTAGCTTACAGTGCATTTCACATTATTTTGTTTAGTTAGCTCATTGCTTCAATTTCGTAACATTCTTATCATATTTTGTCATGCTTTGTCGCTAGGGTTTCTTTCTAACTTGTAGATAGCGACGTTTGAATTCCTGAGGATAGAGGCCAAATTGGGGAAATCCGACCATCTGGGTCATCCCAAAATGGCCCCAATCACATAACCCCTCTATTTGCAGGTGATTTGGAGGTCCCGAGGTTCGACATTGGAGCGGTGGCAACTCGGCACTTTAACACAGTAGAATTCGTCTCACCCAGGGACGAATAACAACAGAATTTGTCCTGCCCAGGGACGAATTTCAGTCAAGAGCAGATTGGCCGATTGTTTCGATGGCGAGTGGCCCTCTCGGTGATGTACTCTATCCGTTGTCAAGTTTTTAGGTCATTTAGGCTTACTTTATTTATTGTTTCAGATAGTTGTTCGTATGCATCTTTTACCAATTTCAAAGCATGAATTCTCTTTCTTCTCACAGGTGCTACTAACACTTTTTCTGTCTCTTTGATTGCAGGAGGAACAGCAAGAAGTGAGGATTTACCAACAATAGCGGCGGAAACACTTTGGCCCCCCCATTTTGCATGTGGGCATGCAGAAGGAGAACACTTACCAAGATTGTAACCGAATCCGTTTAACGCTCCTAGCCCCTAAAAAGGGAGGAGGCAATTTTGTAACCGTGTTGGATAAGTTTAATAAAAGGGCTGTGACTTCTCTTTAAAGCTTTGTAACTCGTTTCAGTCTATTTGCCTCTTTCATTTTAATGCATTCCTTGTTTTAGGGCTTAGGCGCTGTTTTGATTTGAATGCATCTAAGTAGTTGTTCTTTACGAAAGGCTTCCAAAATCTCGTGTGGCTGCCACATGGCATCCCTACATGCCCCTCCAAAGAGACCCCATGGGTCTATAAAATGGTGGCCTTTCCCACATCAAAAAGAATATATTGGAGGCGGCTTTGAGCAA
Source organism: Wollemia nobilis (assembly GCA_028583015.1). NCBI lineage: Eukaryota > Viridiplantae > Streptophyta > Pinopsida > Araucariales > Araucariaceae > Wollemia > Wollemia nobilis. Next base: position 2,754,927 of record JAQPPZ010002501.1, read on the forward strand.
CGAAGTGCTGTCCGATTAATCGCCTACTTGCATCCTTTTGATTCACTTTCTCACATCCACTAATCTCTTTCGAAGAGGAGGTTATTGGGTGGCTTTTGAAAGCGTGAATCCAACCCAAATCCAACATTTGACCATCTCAAACAACCAATTTTCCGACACCACAATCCTAAGAGGTTTTGGGCCCATCCCTAGTGGATTGGCGCCAAAATCAAGTGTCAACGGTGGGAGGCCCACTTGGGCACCCCCGCATTTTTGAAGTTTCATTTTAAAGAATTTCTAGATCATTAGCTTACAGTGCATTTCACATTATTTTGTTTAGTTAGCTCATTGCTTCAATTTCGTAAAATTCTTATCAAATTTTGTCATGCTTTGTCGCTAGGGTTTCTTTCTAACTTGTAGATAGTGACGTTTGAATTCCCGAGGATAGAGGCCAAATTGGGGAAATCCGACCATCTAGGAAGTCCCAAAATGGCCCCAAGCACATAACCCCTCTGTTTGTAGGTGATTTGGAGGTCCCGAGGTTTGACATTGGAGCGGTGGCAACTCGGCGCTTTAACACACTCGGAATTCGTCTCACCCGGGGACGAATAACGATGAGAATTCGTCCTGCCCAGGGACGAATTTCAGTCAAGAGCAGATTGGCCGACTGTTTCGATGGCGGTGGCCCTCTGGTGATGTACTATGTCTGTTGTCAAGTTTTTAGGTCATTTAGGCTTACTTTATTTACTGTTTCAGATAGTTGTTCGTATGCATATTTTACCAATTTCAAAGCATGAATTCTCTTTCTTCTCACAAGTGCTACTAACGCTTTGTCTGTCTCTTTGATTGCAGGAGGAACAGCAAGAAGTGAGGATTTACCAACAACAGCGGTGACAACACTTTGGCCCGCCCATTTTGCATGTGGGCATGCAAAAGGAGAACACTTACCAAGATTGTAAATGGCCCCAATCACATAACCCCTCTGTTTGCAGGTGATTTGGAGGTCCCGAGGTTCGACATTGGAGCGGTGGCAACTCGACGCTTTAACACACTGGAATTCGTCTCACCCAGGGACGAATAACATGAGAATTCAGTCCTGCCCAGGGACAAATTTCAGTCAAGAGTAGATTGGCCGACTGTTTCGATGGTAGTGGCCCTCTGGTGATGTACTCTGTCTGTTGTCAAGTTTTTAGGTCATTTAGGATTACTTTATTTACTGTTTCAGATAGTTTTTCGTATGCATCTTTTACCAATTTCAAAGCATGAATTCTCTTTCTTCTCACAGGTGCTACTAATGCTTTGTCTGTCTCTTTTATTGCAGGAGGAACAGCAAGAAGTGAGGATTTACCAACAACAGCGGCGGCAACACTTTGGCCCGCCCATTTTGCATGTGGGCATGCGGAAGGAGAACACTTACCAAGATTGTAACCGGATCCGTTTAACGCTCCTAGCCCCTAAAAAGGGAGGAGGCGATTTTGTAACCGTGTTGGATAAGTTTAATAAAAGGTCTGTGACTTCTCTTTAAAGCTTTGTAACTCGTTTCAGTCTATTTGCCTCTTTCATTTTAATGCATTCCTTGTTTTAGGGCTTAGGCGCTGTTTTGATTTGAATGCATCTAAGTAGTTCTTTCTGAAAAGCTTTCGGAATCTCGTGTGGCTGCCACATGGCATCCTTGCATGCCCCTCCAAAGAGACCCCATGGGTCTATAAAATGGTGGCCTTTCCCACCTCAAAAAGAACATATTGGAGGCAACTTTGAGCAACGAAGTGCTGTTCGATTAATCGCCTACTTGCATCCTTTTGATTCACTTTCTCACATCCACTAATCTCTTTCGAAGAGGAGGTTATTGGGTTGCTTTTGAAAGTGTGAATCCAACCCAAATCCAACATTTGACCATCTCAAACAACCAATTTGCCGACACCACAATCCTAAGAGGTTTTGGGCCCATCCCTAGTGGATTGGCGCCGAAATCAAGTGCCAACGGTGGGAGGCCCACTTGGGCACCCCCGCATTTTTGAAGTTTCATTTTAAAGCATTTCTAGATCATTAGCTTACAGTGCATTTCACATTATTTTGTTTAGTTAGCTCATTGCTTCAATTTCGTAACATTCTTATCATATTTTGTCATGCTTTGTCGCTAGGGTTTCTTTCTAACTTGTAGATAGCGATGTTTGAATTCCTGATGATAGAGGCCAAATTGGGGAAATCCGACCATCTGGGTCATCCCAAAATGGCCCCAATCACATAACCCCTCTATTTGCAGGTGATTTGGAGGTCCCGAGGTTCGACATTGGAGCGGTGGCAACTCGGCACTTTAACACACTGGAATTCGTCTCACCCAGGGACGAATAACAGTAGAATTTGTCCTGCCCAGGGACGAATTTCAGTCAAGAGCAGATTGGCCGATTGTTTCGATGGCAGTGGCCCTCTGGTGATGTACTCTATCTGTTGTCAAGTTTTTAGGTCATTTAGGCTTACTTTATTTACTGTTTCAGATAGTTGTTCGTATGCATCTTTTACCAATTTCAAAGCATGAATTCTCTTTCTTCTCACAGGTGCTACTAACACTTTTTCTGTCTCTTTGATTGCAGGAGGAACAGCAAGAAGTGAGGATTTACCAACAATAGCGGCGGAAACACTTTGGCCCCCCCATTTTGCATGTGGGCATGCAGAAGGAGAACACTTACCAAGATTGTAACCGAATCCGTTTAACGCTCCTAGCCCCTAAAAAGGGAGGAGGCAATTTTGTAACCGTGTTGGATAAGTTTAATAAAAGGGCTGTGACTTCTCTTTAAAGCTTTGTAACTCGTTTCAGTCTATTTGCCTCTTTCATTTTAATGCATTCCTTGTTTTAGGGCTTAGGCGCTGTTTTGATTTGAATGCATCTAAGTAGTTGTTCTTTCTGAAAGGCTTCCAAAATCTCGTGTGGCTGCCACATGGCATCCCTACATGCCCCTCCAAAGAGACCCCATGGGTCTATAAAATGGTGGCCTTTCCCACATCAAAAAGAATATATTGGAGGCGACTTTGAGCAACGAAGTGCTGTCCGATTAATCGCCTACTTGCATCCTTTTGATTCACTTTCTCACATCCACTAATCTCTTTCGAAGAGGAGGTTATTGGGTGGCTTTTGAAAGCGTGAATCCAACCCAAATCCAACATTTGACCATCTCAAACAACCAATTTTCCGACACCACAATCCTAAGAGGTTTTGGGCCCATCCCTAGTGGATTGGCGCCAAAATCAAGTGTCAACGGTGGGAGGCCCACTTGGGCACCCCCGCATTTTCGAAGTTTCATTTTAAAGAATTTCTAGATCATTAGCTTACAGTGCATTTCACATTATTTTGTTTAGTTAGCTCATTGCTTCAATTTCGTAACATTCTTATCAAATTTTGTCATGCTTTGTCGCTAGGGTTTCTTTCTAACTTGTAGATAGTGACGGTTGAATTCCCGAGGATAGAGGCCAAATTGGGGAAATCCGACCATCTAGGAAGTCCCAAAATGGCCCCAAGCACATAACCCCTCTGTTTGTAGGTGATTTGGAGGTCCCGAGGTTTGACATTGGAGCGGTGGCAACTCGGCGCTTTAACACACTGGAATTCGTCTCACCCAGGGACGAATAACAGTAGAATTCGTCCTGCCCAGGGACGAATTTCAGTCAAGAGCAGATTGGCCGACTGTTTCGATGGCAGTGGCCCTCTGGTGATGTACTATGTCTGTTGTCAAGTTTTTAGGTCATTTAGGCTTACTTTATTTACTGTTTCAGATAGTTGTTCGTATGCATATTTTACCAATTTCAAAGCATGAATTCTCTTTCTTCTCACAGGTGCTACTAACGCTTTGTCTGTCTCTTTGATTGCAGGAGGAACAGCAAGAAGTGAGGATTTACCAACAACAGCGGTGACAACACTTTGGCCCGCCCATTTTGCATGTGGGCATGCAAAAGGAGAACACTTACCAAGATTGTAACCGGATCCGTTTAACGCTCCTAGCCCCTAAAAAGGGAGGAGGCGATTTTGTAATCGTGTTGGATAAGTTTAATAAAAGGGCTGTGACTTCTCTTTAAAGCTTTGTAACTCGTTTCGATCTATTTGCCTCTTTCATTTTAATGCATTTCTTGTTTTAGGGCTTAGGCGCTGTTTCAATTCGAATGCATCTAAGTAGTTGTTCTTTCTGAAAAGATTCTGAAATCTCGTGCTTTTAGTGGTGATCACGGTGGGACCCTGTCCCCTAATTTTTTTAGATCCAATAACTGATCTTTGTTGTGTTTTTGTGCTTGACAGGTACAAGAGTCATACATCATAGCAGTCGCCTAAAAGCAAAATAAAGAGCGTCTTAAAACAGTCTATGGTGCCATAACCAATCATCACAAAATTCCATTCATCCACGTTGCATACCACATAAAAATAAAAAACATTTGCATTCATCATTTGCATACGCATTCGGAAAAATAAATAAACATGCATACATCCATAGTCATTAGCCATCATGCATAACAAAAATCAAATCATCACATGTACAAAACCAAAATAAAACCGGTATATATATATATATATATATATATATATATATATATATATATATATATATATTGTCAAAAATATGCCCGCAGGCTACAAAACTGGTCCTCAAATCCAGCAATCATATCCACAAACGCAACCTAAGGCGTCGACCACCATGATCATGCAGGATCGGTGTGACGGGAACTACCCTCCGTGGTGTGGGTCCTATGGGACCCTGCAGGGCGGCTACTGCTAGCCCCCGCATCACGCCTGCTATCGCCTCCCTCATCTAATTGCCTACGACGAGATGATGCCGATTGCTCAGTCACACTATCCCTCGTTCGGCATGAAGATCCACCGCCCGAGGGCTCAGGTAGCTGCCCACCAAGGCGGATAACCTCCCTCTCCAAGTCTATCCGGTGCAGACACCACTCTGCCTCTCACCGATGATAGTAAGACACTGCATCATCGTGCTGTGCCAAAACCCTATCCCGCTCTGCTAGCTGGGCCCGTAGGAGATCCCTCTCCCGTAGAGCGTCCCCCAGCTCCTACATCACATCCCCCAACTCCAGATCCCGTATCCACAACAACTCTGTCAATCGTGCATTCTCAGCACGTATCTCAGACTCCACCTCCTCTGTATCTTCCTGACGTACAGGACTCTCTAGAATAGCAGCCTGCTCTGGCTCCCACTGCTCCTCTACATCCTGCATGTCTGGCTGATCCGAAGTGCCTAAATCTACCTCCTCATCCCCCACATCCACCATGTCCGCATCATTCAACGGACCTCCCAAATCATCCCCTACTGCCTCAGCACCCTCCGCTGCTGCCTTTGCACCTCCTAGTGGCCCCTCCCCTCTCCATCGCCATAACACCCACCACGAGTCATACTCAGTGGTAGTCCCGACGTCGTCTACGTCTGGGACATCAATCACCGCATCTGACTCCTCGCCCAATGGCATGGTGACAAGTAGATCTAGAGCCCTCTCATCTCCCCGACGTCGATAGACCACGGGTTCACCATGCAACCCCTGGCGTACCCCAAACTGTCGTGTAACCTGGCTATTGAGAAAAACTCATGCTCAATCCTGTGCCGCCCAGTCAACCACCACTCCCTGCGTACCCGTCGGAGCCACTCTCTAGCCTTCGGCTAGGCTGGACAGTCCCGATAAGGGCGCCAAACCACATCCCCAGGAGTAAGCCAAGAGAAGACATCAGTATAGTGCTCTACATCACCTACCCATCATCGACTCTGCCCTTGCTCCGCAGACCACCGCCACAGAGTTGCGTAGCCTATGTCGTCATCCTCCATCGCCGCCCGAGTCGTCCATGGTAACCCGGTCGGCCTCTCAACTGCTATGTGCTGCCAACCCCAGCACTGCAGCAGATAACTACAGTTGACTCCCTTCCGCTGTCGACAGTGGACCCCGTACAACTACCCGTAGAGCTATGCTAACAGTGTCTGTCCCCATCTCAAAATCAACGATGCCTCTATCGGGCACTCTGCCAACTGCCACACCAAATCCAGCAGGTTCCATGGGAACCTCATGCCTAACGAGTCAGGTAGTAGCATGTTAGAAATGAGGCCCATCAATAATGCTTGCCTCACTCCTAAAAACCCCCTCTCCTGCCACCACCCAACCAAAATCCTGCCAGCCTGGTAGTCCACCTTGGTTGTCTCCACTGGGTTCGCTACACCCAGCCGCCCCCCATGCCCAAAGCACCTCATTAGCACAGCAGTCCGCTGATCGTGCGGTGATGTCCTGATAGGTAGTCCATCTATCGGAATCCAGAGAAACCGATAGACATCCTCCAGAGTCACAGTCATCTCCCCTATCGGGATATGGAAGGTGTTAGTCCGCGGATCCTAGAGTTTGATCAGGGCCATCAGATAGGCCTGATCCGGGACCACAGGCTCCAGTCAAGCCACCTGCTTGAGCCCAAGGGCATATAGACATTCCCATTCATCATCAGCCAGTGTTCCCCGAGCCTCAATAAAAGTATCAGGTACACGGTACCGGATCCTAACCTGCAAAAGAAAATTTCAACAAAAAAAAATAAAAATTTAAAATCAAGAAAAAGAAAACTGTACAGAAAAACAAAAAACTTACAAGAATAAACTCTAGGAGGCACTTACAGGTTTCGCTTCGGCTCCGCTGATCGAACCAGTTTGTGTACTCATGATGGCAGGGAAAAATTTCAGCAGCACTTCGCTTCGCAGAGTACCTCCTCCTCCCAAAGCTCCGAATTCACAAGAAAAAGTTGACACAAATGAGCCCAAATGCAAGTTTTGGCCCTTAAATAGGACTTTTGAGCTGGAATTCATCCTTGAATTGGACGAGCACTCTGGTTAGTGCTCGTCCCACCTAGGGACGAATTCTACAGTTGGAATTCGTCCCACCCTGGGACGAATTCAGGCCAGAAACTTCAAAAACATCAAAAAATGAGCAAAAATGCACTAAAAACCAACAATAAATCTGCCCGATAAGAGTGCCATTGCACTTGACATCCCGGGCATACAAAATAGACATTGGGGTCACAAATTGTCATTCTCCTACTCCCTAAGAAGGCTACTTTATCCGGACCGCTCCACAGGAAGATGGATTTTTGCCAATTTCAGCTCCAAATAGCGTCACAAAAAGGGTCAAAACCCACCAAAAACAGGTCCAAATGTTGGAAAAATTGCACATGCTTAACGATAAACCATCTAAAGGCACCCTTGCACAAGTCATATTGGGTAAAGCGACTCGTCGCTTTTCTCAAGAAGGTCATTCCCTCATCGACTCGTCGCTTGAGGGGGTAGTCACACTTAGTCACCAATCAACAAGCACACACCCAATTAGGGAAAACGACATGCATTCAAAGAATCATTGACAAAGACAATTACGCTCCTGCTTGGGGGCGAGTAAACAAGCAATAATTAAATTGATCAAACACTTGGCATTCGTGAATCATGAACACAAGGTTCCCCTGTGGATAAAAGGTTGCGCCCTTTGCCTAATCATGACTGATCAATTTCCAAGCTCAAGTCACACCTCACCAGAACAGGTTAATACTTGAAATCAAATTCCTTAGCTCGTCAGAATCAAGGATTCAAGAATGCATGCCCTTTCCATGCTTGGGGCATCAAAAGTTGGTTAGGTTACCAAAAAACCCTAATCATTAGTGCTTTGGTTATATATTTTTGCTCGACGCTGCGCCATGCATAGCGCATCCCAAAAAGGGGCATATGTAGACACCAAAACAGCACCAATCCGATTATGTGACTGCAAACACTGATCGTTTTGACAAACACAGCCCCCAGGGCAGCCCTCAGAGGTCAAAAAGTGGTCCTAACCACTTTCATAGCAATTTTGTAAGGTCAAGAAGCAATTTGGCACATTTTGGCACTTTGTCTAGTATTCGTCTCACCCAGGGACGAATACTAACTGGGATTCATCTCACCCAGGGACGAATTCTGAAATTGTCTCTGGTCAGGATGAATTCCAGGTTAAACGGGCAAAAAGAAAAATGCCGCCAAGTGGCAGCCAAGGACGATCAATTATTGCCCCCTTCCATGCATGCGCGTGCAGGTGGGTAGGTTGGCAGTTGATGGACTGTCACAAGTGCAGTCATGGAGGCCCAAGTTAGGGAGGAGTCTCCTCCCCCTTGGGAAGGCATGGCTGCCACATGGCATCCCTGCATGCCCCTCTAAAGAGACCCCATGGGTCTATAAAATGGTGGCCTTTCCCACCTCAAAAAGAACAGATTGGAGGCGACTTTGAGCAACGAAGTGATGTCCGATTAATCGCCTACTTGCATCCTTTTGATTCACTTTCTCACATCCACTAATCTCTTTCGAAGAGGAGGTTATTGGGTGGCTTTTGAAAGCGTGAATCCAACCCAAATCCAACATTTGACCATCTCAAACAACCAATTTGCCAACACCATAATCCTAAGAGGTTTTGGGCCCATCCCTAGTGGATTGGCGTCGAAATCAAGTGCCAATGGTGGGAGGCCCACTTGGGCACCCTCGCATTTTTGAAGTTTCATTTTAAAGCATTTATAGATCATTAGCTTATAGTGCATTTCATGTTATTTTGTTTAGTTAGCTCATTGCTTCAATTTCGTAACATTCTTATCATATTTTGTCATGCTTTGTCGCTAGGGTTTCTTTCTAACTTGCAGATAGCGACATTTGAATTCCCTAGGATAGAGGCCAAATTGGGGAAATCCGACCATATGGGTCGTCCCAAAATGGGCCCAATCACATAACCCCTCTATTTGCAGGTGATTTGGAGGTCCCGAGGTTCGACATTGGAGCGGTGGCAACTCGGCGCTTTAACACACTGGAATTTGTCTCACCCAGGGACGAATAACAGTAGAATTCGTCCTGCCCGGGGACGAATTTCGATCAAGAGCAGATTGGCCGAATGTTTCGATGGCGAGTGGCCCTCTGGTGATGTACTCTATCTGTTGTCAAGTTTTTAGGTCATTTATGCTTACTTTATTTACTGTTTCAGATAGTTGTTCGTATGCATCTTTTACCAATTTCAAAGCATGAATTCTCTTTCTTCTCACAGGTGCTACTAACGCTTTGTCTGTCTCTTTGATTGCAGGAGGAACAACAAGAAGTGAGGATTTACCAACAACAGTGGTGGAAACACTTTGGCCCGCCCATTTTGCATGTGGGCATGCGGAAGGAGAACACTTACCAAGATTGTAACCGGATCCGTTTAACACTCCTAGCCCCTAAAAAGGGAGGAGGCAATTTTGTAACCGTGTTGGATAAGTTTAATAAAAGGGCTGTGACTTCTCTTTAAAGCTTTGTAACTCATTTCAGTCTATTTGCCTCTTTCATTTTAATGCATTTCTTGTTTTAGGGCTTAGGCGCTGTTTCATTTCGAATGCATCTAAGTAGTTGTTCTTTCTGAAAAGCTTCCGAAATCTCGTGCTTTCAAGAGGACACAATATAATAGGATTTGAATATCAATAAGAAATTGTCTACTTGATATGATCTCAATTAAGGGATGAACATTCTCATTGAACCTAAGGAATGTACCTCATTATATTTTGAAGACTCTCTTGAAGTACCATACACCATTTAGGAGAAGGAAAGTTCTAGATAAAACATAGTGTCAGATGTTAATACCTCTACCATTAAAGAGGAAATACCAAAAAATGAGTAGGATAATTCAAAAGCTTTCTTAGCAGATCCAAGAGAGGATAAATATAATGAAAATAAAAGTTACGAAAGAATATTGAGAAATAAAATAGTAAGACCTAATTTCAATACTAGTAAGGTAAAAAGAGAAAACCTTTAAATTATCAAGTGAGAGCTAGGAAAGAAAGAAAAAACATAAATAAAGGAACACAATATAAGTTTATTAAACTTCTCTTTACCAAAAAATAAAAAGATATTGGTAATTCACAAGCGAGGCTAACACTCCCTAATGATACATGGTTACAATCTCATGGAATATAAGGGGTGACAATGCCTCCTCAAAGTATAGGTGTATCAAGGACCTATGTTCAAGTAATAAGCTTGATATTCTTTGTATCTAGGAAGCTAATATGACAAAGGAAATTTTTTCCAAAACTATAAAACCACTATGGGAAATATGTGAATGGGATCTTATGGATTCAAAATGATCAGTATGGGAATTCTAAAATGTTGGAATCTAGTTAGAACCTCTCATGAAACTATTCATAAGACTAGCTATTGTTGGCAATTTTGGGTACTTTGGGTACATTGCCTTTGCTCAAGTATATAAGTTGTCATTGATGTCAAGAAGCTTTTGAAGGAATTTGATTTGATGCCAAATAATTTGTTTTTATGAAGGTTACAGCATGATAGTTTCAAAGGTCTTTCGCAAACCCCAAGCTGACAGGTTCGAGAGAAAGAGCTCGCAATGAAAAAGTGTCATGATTTCGCGACATGTCGAGTTTTCGTGACCCGAAGAAAAGAAAAGCGCTAAGGAGAAAAAGTGTCGCGATATCACGACATGTCAGGTTTTCACGACCCGAAGAACAGAAAATAGCTAAGGAGGAAAAGTGTCGCGATATCACGACATGTCGCATTTTCGCGACTTAAGCAGGAGAGAGAAAGCAAGTTATAAAAGTATCACGATTTCGCAACAGGTTGTAAAGAAAACGTACGTAAAGTTGATAGCGTCGCGATTTCGCGACGGGTTACAAGGAAAGCATACCGAAGCTGAAAGCGTCGCGATTTCGCGACGAGTTGCTAAGAATGCGTACGAATGCAGAAAGTGTCATGATTTCACGACAGGTAGAAAAGAAAGTAGACGGAAGCAGAAGTGTCATGATTTTGCAACAGAAACTGAAAGCAGGTCTTCTATAGAAGTGTCACTATTTCATGATAAAAGCAGAGAGGAAGGCTATGAAGACAGAAGTGTCGCGATATCATGACAGAAGTGAAGACAAAGTCTGCAGAGGTAGAAGTGTCACGATTTCACGATAAAAGCAGAAAGGAGGTCGACGAAGAGAGAAGTGTCGCAATATCGTGACAAAAGCAAAGTTGATGCTGATAAAGATAGAAGTGTCACGATATCATGACAAGAGCTTAGTTGAAGTCGACAAAGACTGAAGTGTCATGATATCGTAACAAAAGCCAAAAGAAAGTGTACGGTTTCAAAGGTGTCACGATATCGCGACATGTTGTAGTTTCATGACAAAATCTATAGAAGAGTTACAGAGGCAGTTGAAGCCAACAAAGTTAAATGTGAGCCGACAAAGATTAGGGTTTGCAGTCGACAAAGTTTAGGGTTGTGTAGCCAACTAAAGATCAGGGTTACAACCAACTAAGATTAAGGTTTTGATCTTGAAAGTGTTATTATAAAAGGCAGGCTATTTTGCAAAGTTTGTTGTGTTGTTAGTTGTGACGTTCGTAGATAGAGCATAGAGTGAGAAGTTCGATTGTCGAGAGCAGAGTGTGAAATTCGATCGAAGTGTGCAGAGTGAGCGAAGAGTCATGGCGAATTGTTCTAAGTGTCGCTGTGATTTCATAGAGAGTGCAAAGGTTGAAGTTCAACCAAGTGTGGTTGTGATTGCATAGAGAGAGCAGAGGGTGTAGAGAGCACAAAGGGCAAAGACAAACACGGAGTGCTGCTGTATGAGGACAGAGGTGCACTAGTTTTTTGAGAAGAGCCTGAGGACAAATTTGGCAAGTCTTTGAGAAGGTTTGTGTGCAGAGGATTGATTTGTTCAAGTGTTGGATAGATCTGACAGACAGAGGAAGACTTGTACTAGACCGACTGACTGTGTTTGGTATAGGTTGTTGATCTGCTGTGGACGTGATCATAGAAGGTAGAGGTCTCTTAGGCTAAGCATTGAGGACAAGAGGTCTTCGGTGGAAAGGAGTTCCACATGCTGGCAAGAGGTAGAGGCAGTTGATCTTCTAAGGGATCATTTCCAGAGCAGAGGGGAAGGTATCTCATTTCCAGAGCAGAGGGGAAGGTATCTCCTTTGAGCAGAGGCTCATAAATTCTGATTGGGGGAAGGTATCTCCTTTGGGCCGAGGCTCATAAACATTGTAATTGGGAAGGATTCCCAAAGAACTTTGAGATAACTTTTAGAGAAAAGTTTTGTGGACGTAGCTCGACCATTCGGGTGAACCACGTTAAAATTGGTGTCACTTTGTGGATGATATTGTGCATTTTTTTGATATTGCTTTGGGTATATTGCTTTACTGTTTTGAAGTATAAAGGAAAAAGTAAAAAGAGGTCTTATACTGTTCACCCCCCCTCTCAGTATAAGCTTGTGTTCTTCAGATATTGGATAACCTCTTTAGTCATGTGATACTTTGCAGATATTCATTTCATTTTTATCAATGTCCATGGACCTATAACTCAGTCAAGAAGATCATAAATATAGAGTGGTATTGAAATCATTTTTGATAATAAATACCAAGAAACATGATCCATGTTCATAGGAAATTTTAGTGCCAAAACTAATTTGGATAAAAAATTTAAGGGAATTAGGAAAATAACCCAAAGTATGAGAGATTTCTCAAATTTTATTCAAAATAATAATCTATGGGAGGTTGAGTTTGAAGAGGACAACTATACATGGATCAACAATAGGATAGGCTAGAGATTGACAACAAAATAAATAGATAAATGTATATTGTCATATCATTGGCTAGATTAAAGAACTTGTGCTAAAATTAATACCTTGAAAATCATTGGTTAAGATCATTGCCCAATAAGAGTGAAAATAGTGGTAAGTGAATTCAAAAATATCATATTTTATATGTGATCATATGTGGAAATACCATCCTCAATTTGTTGATATAATATCACAAACATGGACCACTCTAGAAAAGGTGATTTGTATACACTTCCAAAACAAATTAAATCAATGAAATCTAGATTAAAAGAATGGAATAAGAATAATTTTAAAAATATTTTTAGAAGAAAGAACTAAAAGAGAAAATTCAAAATTTTTGAAAAATATGAGCACAATAATCCAAGGTCCAAGGAAAGGGAGCTGCTTGGTGATTATCATAATATTTTGAGTAAGGAAGATAAATTTTGGAGATTAAGATTATGATAAACTTGGTTAAAACAAGGAGATTAAAACATTTTTTGATAGGATGATTATAATATAAATATCAACATACAAAAATAGTAGAATTAAATTAGTAGGAGTTAGGATTGAATAGAATTGTAAAATTATAAAGGAGCTAGGGCTTTTTTACTAGAATATTCTAAGATTATATGAGATTGAAGTTCTTAATGATAAACTACTAAAAGAAGTATCTTCAACTATAACATATGAAGACACTAGTAAACTAATTGAGCCTATTACTCTAGAAGAAGTTTATTTAGCTCTTTTCTATTTTGATACAAATAAATACCTAGGTCCAATTGGGCTCTTAGGAGTATTCTATTAGCATAACTGAGAAATAGTGAAGGATTCCTTATCGGTGGCATTGGAATGGTATAGAGTAAAATAGTTCACACCTTATAAAATAAATGCAACACCATATTACCCTAATTCCAAAATAGAATGATGCATAATTGTTTGATTCATTCAGACCCATAAGCCTATGTAATATGGCATATAAAATAATCTCCAAAGTGATGGAAAATTGGTTAAGACCATTGTTAGAAAGATTATTTTAGAAGATCAAGGAGTATTTGTAAAAGGGAGATAGATTCTTGATGGAATAATAGTATCTCATGAATTGATGCATTCAAAAACTTCAAGAATAGAGAGAGCAATGATCTTAAAACTTGATATGAATAAATCTTGTGATAGGGTTAAATAAGATTTTCCTTTTATAGTATATGAAAAATTTAGATCTGGGAAGAAATGGGTTAGATGGACTAAAGCTTGTGTATACACATCATCATATTTAGTGTTGGTAAATGAGTTTGTAACATAATTATTTAAAGCTAATATGGGTCATAGATAGGGATATCCTCTATCACCATATAATTTCATTATTATGTCAAAGATATTGGAAAGGAACTTGAATAAGGCATACAAATATGGACTAATAAGTTGACTTAAGACTACTAATAACATCAACAACATCACCCATCAACAATTTATAGATGATACATCACTTTTTGGAAGGTCAAGGGTAAACGAGGCTAGATATTTGAGTAACTTATTAAAGGATTATGAAAGAGTATCAGGGAAAAAATTTAATAGGATAAAATCACTCTAGCTAGAATCAAAGCAAGGATATATAGGTTATTTCAAATGGATGAGTTAAGTTTGCTAGCAACATATCTAAGAATGTCCTTATTTGAGGGAAGAATGAGGATAGAATTGTGGAATCTAGTTGTAACTAAGGTTTAGAAGAAAACTACAGACATGGAAAGGTAGTCGATTATCATTATAAGGAAGAGTGCATATTATTAAATCAACCTTATAGGTCATTCCAACATATTATATGTCCTTGTATATTATGCCAAAATTATTAAAAAAATAATAATTTATATTAGGCAGTCATTTTACCGGTTAGGATTACATGATTAAAGTAAATTGCCTTTGGTGAAATGGAGAAAGGTGTGTGACAATAAAACTAGAGGAGGTCTTGGTTTACAAGTTCTTATAGATGAAAAATTAGCTCTAAGGGAAAAAATAATTTGGTGATTGTATACATAGAGTCAAAGCAAATGGGCAATAATTCTACTAAGTACATTGAGGCAAATGACCCAAGCTTAATCTTTACTGCATTTTCACTACCATATGGTTATGCACTATGGAACGGTTTTAAAAAAAAATGTTGACCTGGTGATTAAAGGTCTAAGATGGGTAGTGGTAATTGGAGAAAATTTTTCTATTTGGATGGATACTTGGTGCTATAAAAAACCACTCAATATAGATCCATTTTTGAAACCACAGATGAGATTACTTGAAAATAAATATGGTGATAGGGTTTCAAACATTACGTACAAAGATTAGAAAGAAAAATACAAATGTAAATAATGTTTTTTATATGGATACAAGATGTTGTTTCTAGGAGGTAGTTGTGGAGAAATAAAACAATAATAATTATTTTAAGGACAGATGATGATAAGTTGATTTGGGAGCTGAATAGCTCAAAATAATACACAACAAGAAGTGGATATAATAAAAATAAATAACAAAATAGGAATATAGTAAGAATATGGAAATATATTTAGGATAACCCGAGCATTCCAAAACACTAAATATTTGTGAAGCTAGTAGGTCATAGGAAAATATAATCCTAGGATAACCTAATGAAAAGAGGTTTTCATGGCCCCTCACAATGTGTTCTATGTAAAAAGGAGTGGAGTATAGACCATATCGTATGAAATTGTTCAATTGTTTGGGAACTACAGTAATGGATTCTTAATATGTAAATATGTGTTGATAAATGATAAAATTGAAGAATGGTTAAACAAGTGGAAGAACACTTTTAAAAGTGTGGTGTTACAAACAATCTAGGATATATCAAAAGATACAATACTTTGGATTACATAGCTAGAAATGAACAAGAGAATAT
The DNA here is from genome assembly GCA_028583015.1 of Wollemia nobilis. NCBI lineage: Eukaryota > Viridiplantae > Streptophyta > Pinopsida > Araucariales > Araucariaceae > Wollemia > Wollemia nobilis. The sequence goes on from JAQPPZ010002501.1 coordinate 2,770,394, forward strand.
TTAAACAAAGAAAAACATTTTCAAGGTAATGAAAAGGAATATTTTTTTAGCCATAGAGGATTCTAAGCCAACCCTATCAACCCACCCAATCCCTAATGTTGAAGCATATAGCCTTGATAGATTGAGTCACCTCATAAAATGGAATTATGATGTTGGATATAGGAGAAACAAAATGAAGGAAAATAATATAAAATGGAAATCACTAGAAGTGGAGTTGGTCAAATTAAATTTTAATAGAAAATATAAAGGAAATCTAGGACCAGAATGAGGAGGAGGAGGAATCGTTAGAAATAATAGGGAAGATATTTTATCATATAATAATTTCAATTGTTGATTTAAGATAAATAATGAAGTTGAAGCTTGGGTGGCTTTAGAAGGGTTAAAAATAGACAAATGAAATGGAACAAAGTATGCATGGAAGGAAATTCACTAATAGTAATTTCTCATAGGTAGAGATAAGGAGGATGAATTAGCTTGGGGCTATGAGAGCCTTGGAGTCTATGCAATAAAGGATGAAAATAAAATTATCCGTCCACAAGCTTCTCCTCATGCATATCAAGTTAAGGATTAGAAAAATATTTTATAGTCCAAGGGTTGATTGAAATTAAACTTCTTTGCCTAGTATTTCACGCACAATGGAATTCTTACTTTTGATAATCTAAGACATGGGAAAATTATTGACCCATCCCAATGCATTTTATGCTACAAAAGTGAGGGAACATCTGACCACCTAATGTTTGAGTGTCCATTCATGCATCATATCTAAGAGATATGGTTTTTAGCATATAAAATCTAAGTCAATGGTGATTTAAACCATACTAATATTTGGGAAATATGTAAGAAAGGTAGATTTAAATCTAAAACTATTGGATTAAATTTTACATTATAATAATTATGGTTGGACAAAAATAGAATTTTTTAGAGAAACATTGTCATCCTTGGATGGCATTTGATAGGTCATTCAAAGCAAAGTCACAAAAATTGTGGCAGTGTATGCTAAAAAGGAAACTCATGATCATATAGGGATGATGAAGAAGGAAACTAAAGTAAAAGAGGGACAATATAAAGCTAGTTGGAAAACACCTCTAGAGGATGGATTAAAAATTAATACTTATGGAGCTATAACATGTAATTTAGGTAGAGGTAGAATTGGAGTGGTCTACATGAATAATGTTGGGATAGTGCTCCATTGGGAATTGTAGGACCTAGGTAAGACCACGAACAATGAAGTAGAAGCCTTAGCTATAATATATGGTTTTGTATGGGTAATACAAAAAGGTTATAGGAGGATAATCATAGAATAAAATAATTAAATCTTTGTAGGAGATATGGATTATATGAGGAACTTTGCTTTGGAGTTATGGATTTTAAGGATTCTTGTCACCCAAATTAAGGATTTGTGGAAGGTGTTAGATTATATGATCTCAATTTCTATGGGTAGTGCTATAAATTTGATGGTAAACTTTTTAGCTAAAGCAAGTACTGAATTAGAGGTATTACTAAAAGCCTATTGATTGTCTTCCTTCCAAACACCCCAAAGAAGATGGGACAAAATAAAATATTAGAAAGTTGAAGATGCTTATAGGAAAAAGGTAGGACCACTGAGCCAAACTCTCAAGGAGATATAGGGGAAGAACCTAAGGAACCCCTAAAAGACCAAAAAAAGAATTAAAAATCTCTCTCATGAATGGCTAAAGATTAAAAATATAAACTAGGAATTCTTTAGAAGCACCACACAAATAACAATGATTGGGAAAGATCAGGCCTTGAGATCGAAGGTTACCCAAGTTGAGGATCTTATGTTTCACGACCAACCAAAGGAAAATATTAATTTTATGGATAAGACCTTTGCTCTAGGCTAAGTTAAAGAGGGGCCAAGGGGGGATCGGGTTCTCTAGCAGGTTTAAAGTGAATTTTTTCATGAAAAAACAAGAGTTAGCCTTCCAAAAATGGAATCGTCATCAGGCTCAATTTTGAGAACATATAGATATAACATATTAGAAATGATATTGAGAGCTCAAGATTCTTCTAGGGATAAATTTATCTGGGAGAGGGATCTCCAGTTTTTATATTCTAGATGAGCAACAACGAAATCAGAAACTCTAAAACCAAACAATATTCTACACGAGGCATTAGTAATAGCTCGATCTAGGTGAGAAGCTAGGAGATCATTAAGCAACCAAGGATCATTCCATAAATCTATATCTCGATCATTCCCCACTATCCATTTCCCTCCCTTGGAGAGCATCTCTTTGAATTTGATCAGGTTCATCCAAAAGGTCAACCCCAAAGGTAACACTAACAAAGTCAACAACTTATTCTCCATTCCTACATACTTAGCCTTTATGATCCTGACCCATTCCATGTTTTCATATTTAACTAGCCTCCAACCTTATTTGGTGATCAAGGCTTTATTCATAAGGCTAGTTCTTCTCAAGCCCAATCCTCCATGATATTTACTACTACAAATTTGGTCCCAAGCCACCAAATGAAACCTACGTTTGACCTCAAAACTAGACCATAAAAAATCCCTTTGGATCTTCTCAATTCTTTGTTGAATCTTGCCTAACATTTGAAACAGTGATATATAGTAATCATGTATACTTTGTAGGTAGGTTTTAACTAATATTACTTTCTCGGCCTGGCTTAGGATGGCTCCTTTCCAAATAGTGAGTCCCTATCGGATCTTTTCTATGATAGGTTCCTAGGGATTTGGTTTACAATAGCCTTTGAAGAGAGGTAGATCGAGGTATGTAGAGGGCAGGGAGGCCACTTCACAACCAAGAATGTTAGCCATAATTTGCTATTTTGAAAACTTACCTACTGGCCTACTACTTTTTGAAGGTAGGAGAATAGAATTAATGGAGGGTTCTTGAGGGATAAAATCTAGAAAAAATAGCAAGGTATCATCCATGAATTGATGGTGAGAAATAGTATTAAACCTCAAAGCCAGTTTGATTCCCACAATTCTAGAATTTATTGAGATAGAATGACCCAATACTTTCACCATCAAAATGAAGAGGAAAGGAGATAGAGGATATCCCTTCCAAATACCCCACTACTATTAAAATATCCACAAAGACTAAATTTAAGGTACAAAAAAAAACCCTTTCCAAAAACTTTAATTTTTGTCTTATATATAAGATTGTTTTTTAAGAAAAATCTAGATTATATTAATTCATTAATCAAGACATTATAATATTATGATGCTAACACTACCCACCAGCTAAAAAATAAAATGAGGTGGATAAGCATTAAAGCATCCATAATTTAATATACATAAGAAAGATTGTTAAGAAGATCCAACTCTAGGATTTCTCTTCTTATGTAGTCAATAAAATGACCTTAACTATTATGTTTTTCATGTGAAAATTGATTTAAGAAAAATTGGAACCAATCATTTCTTTATTTTAGATGATAATTGTTGTTTTTAAATTTAATTTAAGGAAAAGTAGAATCAATCATATGAAACAACACTGTGAGCATATATCACTTGAATTTAATTTAGTAGTACCTTATACTTAGTGGTATACCTTGTTTATAATATATTATATTTAATTATTCCAATATAAATTCTTATGACATAATATTAAGTATAAGACCTTAACACCTTCTATCCCTACCCCATTGCTATGTTCTTTGTTGTAGTTTTTTTCTTACAATATTTTACAACAATGTATCCTTTAGTTTTAGTGGGGACAACCTAAATTTAGGGTTTTAACCTCTCTTTGGAAGGTCCAAAGTTTAAACAATGGTGTGTGATTGCGGGTGATTTGAGATTTGGTTCTTGCGTACATCAACCATTCATTTTGGCATAATGATTAATATATGAGAAGTAAACATGGCCGTTGCAAGAATTAATGCACATTAAAACTAAAATCGTAAGAATAATACTACGACAACGATGGAAATAGACGCAAGGTCGAAATAATAACACTAAAACATAGTTGAAGTATTCTACGAACGAAATTTGAAAGTTCGATAAAAGAATCCGATAAAATTATTATATGATGTCTTCACAAGAACTTCATTTATATATTTATTTTCTAAGCTCTAACAACCATCAGTCTACTCGTACCGAAAGGAGAAGCCAGACCCCTCCAATTTTGCCTCAACGATAAGATCCAAACGACTGTTCATTTCTGGAGTGAAGTAGTTCTTCCAATCGCCCACTTGACCCTTTCCAAAAAAGGATTTAGTCTCCATGCTGTTACGACCGAAACTCCGCAATCTGCCTTTTTTTGTTGACATCTAAACTGGAGAGACTCTGAAAGCTGCATTCTTCACATATTTTATCAATGCTCTCCTTGGCAAAGAAGACCGTCCCAAGAAATCTGTGATCCTTCTGATACCACCGGAGGTATCTGCCATGAGATTCTCGTAGGTCAGAAACAAGGTCAGAAACAAGATACTGGAATTCTCCCTGCTGGCATTCCAGTAGCTCAGCACATGATAAATAAATGGGCCATATGGAATCAAGTCTCACCATCAAACACTACCTCCTTTGAAATATCTCCCTCGACATCGAAGGCGGTCTGAATATGTTCCAAAATTCTCCAAAAGGAAACGAAAACATCCTTTGAATTTCGAGTAATGTAAACGATTTGGCAACCCAATGACTTGATGGCTTGGGGGAGAGCATTGTAAGGCACATGGGTATGCAGAACTCTCGGAGAGGGCATCTCCGCTAAGAACTGAGAGTCGTTGGGCATTGCGCAGGGACCGTAATAAGTCATGGAGGTTATTCTCATTGAGCAGTCTGGTATTGCTCACAATACTGGCAAGTATATCCTTGGTCCAAGTGGTTCCGGTCTTTGGGACAGAAGAGACGAACACATCGTCGGGGAGTGGTTGAAAGGAGTCGGACATGGTCTTGAAGCCTTGCACTTGATCGGGCAGGGTGAAGAAGCCACCGTGCTTGACAATTGTCAGGCCATAAATGGTTTCGCTTCTTTCACTCAGATCGTGATGAACATCAGAAGGAAGAGGAAGTGCGGAAGCCATCATGAGCAGAAGAAGAAGGATTGGATGCGATGGGGATGCAGAGCTAGCGAGCAGAAACAGTATTTATAGGCATTTTGAATAAAGCACGTCCTAGCTCTCTGCGTTAATAGTATATTACACCACCTATGGAAAGTGAATATAATATTATTGTATTGATTTTGGTTTTATTTTGTGGGATTTTTTACTTAATATGGAGTTTGGGCATGTTTGGGGAAGTTGGCTCTCTTACTTTCTAACCAGCTAATGATGAAGTCTACTAATATATTTTATGATTGAAATTTCGTTTCACATTAATATCTATTTAAAATATTTAAACTTAAAATATTTAAATTTTATAAAGAATCCAAGATGTAACATTATTTGAAATGATGTCTTTCTTTTTATTTTTAGTGTTAAAGATGATGTATTATTACTTTTAAGATTATTTGTAATTTTTTTTTTAAGCCAAAAACCCCTTGTGGGCCCACCTTGGTCTGGGAGACCAAGAACAGGGGGTTCTACACCGTCAAAGTCACCCCCAAAGTCGCACCCGACCCTACCCGCACCAACATTATCAATTGGATTTTGGATACTCAATTCAGCTTTTTGGTAGGGTGGAGATTTGAACCTAGGACCTCCTTGGAGGATTGTCCTCTCCTCTCCAACTCCCCTATTTGTAATATTTTATTTATATACACTTAGAGTTTTATTTTTCCGGTTTATTTTTAAAATCAGTTGGATTGTTAATTGTAGTTCCTCGTATTTCTAGGGTTAATTTATTAGATCTTAAGATAGTATCTTAGAATCAGGTTTATTTTTAGAATCAGTTGGATTGTTAATTGTATTTCGTGATAGTTCTAAATTAATTTATTAGATCGTAAGTCTTATCTTATAACTTGTGCATATTTTTTGCGAATATATTTGATAATTTTAAGTTTGTTAAATTTATTAGATCATAAGGTAAAATCTTAATATATTTGATAATTCTAAGTTTGGTAAATTTATTAGATCATAAGGTAATATCTTATCTTATAAACTGTGCATAAATTTTTAGAACCAATTGTAGTTCCTCATATTTCTAAGGTTAATTTATTAGATCCTAAGATAGTATCTTAGAATCATGTTTATTTTTAGAATCGGCGTTTTAAATTTAACTCGTCTCGAGAAATGTTTAAAAAAATAACGTTTTAAGAATATCAAACGTATTGGTTACTCCAATAAATCAATCGAAGTGTTTTTAAGTTTCCCAAATTCGAATGGAAAGTTTAACGTCGTCTCGCCGTTTTGATGATTACTATGTAGAAATGCCAAGACATAACATGCTCGATAGACACTTAGCAATTGCATTTCTCCGTAGAAACCAATGAAAGAATCCCTACAAATGGCAAAATCTAAAAGCATACACAAAGCGTCTCAATTTTTCTTGAAAAAATGTTTAAGTGAGTTTGTTGCAAATTTTTATTCTTATTAACAGAATTAATATACAAAATATAAAATCATTCGTAATTAATTATCCACAATAATAATCTATGAAAGAGAGATAGATAATACTCTTAAGGTACTCCTTAAGGAAAGAATCACTCCATAAGATTAAGGAGAGTCCCATAAGCCACTTCATGGGCAAAGACAATTACATAAGATTCATCTCCATGATTATTACAATGACAAATATCTCTTCTTTATATATCCATCTTCTTATTCTACTTTGGGGAGCCTATTATTAATATAATATTATATTATATTATAATATAATATAATATTATAATACAATCAACCTTGGGCTATGGGTGGTTCATGCCAACCCTTATACAATATAATAATATATCCCCAAATATATATTCCTAGGTACCCTAATATGTCACCCTCCTTACAAATGTTTCGTCCTCGAAACATGTGAAGAAACAAAATAATATGATTTACTAGGAAATGTTAGCAACTGATACTAATCTTGATCATCCATCCATCCAAGTGAAACATGTTGATGCTGGTATGCCATTTTGTTACTTGAGTATCCAAATCTGCTTTGTTGGCTCCACGCTTCTACTGTTGTATTTTGATAACTTGAATGATGGATCCACTTGTTCTTTTATGCTGATGAACCACTCTGAAAACTAGGATTACTAT